>ML133421.1:0-2400000 GCA_003864495.1 Nemopilema nomurai | reverse complement strand
TATCTTAAAGATTAAAGACGCCTTTCAGAGACTGGAGAATGTTCTAGCACTCATAGCAGAGATATGATGATTTACGAGTTGCAAGTCGCGGGTGGAGTTTTAAAATTACATTCAATGCTCCCCTCTGCATCATTGCTCTGGCATTGTGCATCATACACAAAGGTTTCTAGCATTTGAAAAGCTCTGTTTCCTTGTGAAAAGAATTGCTGCCTGGAATTGGAATTACGTACGTAACTGGAATTCTTTTCAATTCTACTAATCTCCAATCGCCGTGAGAGCGCCATATTGCATAGGCCTGTTATTAAAAACATGTAGTTCTATTGTACTTTGTTTAGTAGAAACTACTTCGACTATTCGTCAAGCGAGATTTTCGATGCGCGAACGCTTTCCTCGTGAAATTTCTGCGCATGTCTCGTCGAGCTATTTTTCAGACGAACGCTGCAAAAAAGCGACAGTAGCAATTGGCCTTCAGAACATCCAACCTTCTGTCAAGGACCTCGCAGCTGTTTGAAAGTGGGTGGGTGGGTGAGTGGGGGTTCCGGGAGCTTGCCGGCCTGAAAAATCTTTTAAAACCTCGCTCTTCGAAAAGGCAGCAATTTGCCCTCTCGGCGCTGAGTTCGACGATAAGAAAATGAATAAAATCTTGAAGAACAAAACTGGTTATGAAGAAATCTTTAAACAAATGCGATACATTGCGTTGGTTACATAAAACGTTCTCTCGATAAAATTTGCACTCTGCTTATTTTCTCAATCTGTGTTCTCTGAGCACTCCAACAAAACGAACTTCATTCCTCCACTCCTTCCGTCACTCACACCCTTTTCCCATCACTCTTCCATTTCTTCTGAAAGTGCCCTGTTTATCTCAAATTACCTTGATTGGGGTCGTTTCGCTAAGATTTGAAAATCAAATAAAAAAAGCCATCAATTTCTGCTATTCAGCTGTGAATCCTCGTTGTGGTTTACAATGCTAAGACCATGTTTTCCTCCACCCAAAAGGATTGCGTTCCTGCCCTCAAAACAAGTTTAGTCGTTTACGAATTTTGTTGCCGATGTGAAGCTCGGTATGTAAGACTCAAAGACTGGAGGATATAATAAATTAACTTGTGTCAGGGAACTTCGCAGGCGCACATTATTTGACGTCATTTTTGGTTGTTGTTCAGTAAGTTGCTAAGAGACATATTCGCACAACAGTGATTAACACTCCATCTTTTAAGTTTTGACGCGCACCTATTATTACATTGTAAGGAGTAAACGCACCGCACCCATTTTGTAAGATCTTGGATTTTGATTGGTCAAGTAGTGATAATCTTTTAACGGTTTTCGTGGGAGTTAAAGAAAAGTATATACAGAAAATGTTAAGTCATTCGTGTCTTCTGATCTATTACATCCTCAAGAACTAGCGAGAATCTAATATCGCTGCGGTGATATTCATGAAAGCATGTTCCCACGAGGATAAGGACCAAAACGTCTGCAGAAAGAGAGCAGCCGCGTCGAAATTGCAAAAGACGCAATGCCCAAATTAATTGCGATTCAGCTATAGGACAACATCGTTTAGAGAATCCAGATTGCGCCAAAACATACAGTGACGACAATTTTTGTATAATTGGGCAAGTCAGGTCGACCTTTCACCTAGGTGTTTTGGAGTCTGTCTATACACGCTTTTTTTATAAGGGAACCTTCTTCGAAGCCTAGTTCCAAAAGTTCCTTATTCGTAGACCTCAAATCATCAGATTTTAGTACCAAAAGTTCCTTAATTTTCACTGCCCATCAATAAGCCTTAGCACTTAATAGAGAGAGGGGCGAGATAGACTATGCGGAAACTACTCAATGAAGTACTTGACACACGAATAGCAAACAATCTAAGCGAGTATTGGCTGCAGATTAATGGAACAGGCTTTTTAGTTCTTGATGCTTTCAGTTATAAAAATTTTGCAAATCGAAAAGTCCTCTAGGGATTTCGTTTTTAATTGCATAAGTTTTTTAAATATTTCGGCCTTCTACATGTAGGTTCCTTAGAAAGTGGTTCCTTATAAAAAAAGCGTGTATTTCAAAGGAAAATCCCATTCTTTGTAGACAGAAAGAGTTCGCCTTTTCCCTTGGGCTCTTCTAAAGGTGTTAAGCAACGCAGATTGATCAATTATAACCAATCATGCGCTCTGCTTATCACCCTCTAGTGTTTTCGATCCGCATCTGGCTATTTATTCGGTCAGTTTTTGGTTATCTTACGACGTTTGCATACTCTGAGGAGTGTCGATCGAAAATGTACTTTTAGTATGCGAAAACTAGTTCCGTTTTTTCTAGCCATTGTGAAGTTTTTTACCACAAAGCACTTGTTCAAATATTATATAATGCTTTTAGTAGAAAGAGAGTCGATTAAGTTGGATAAATAACAAAAACGAATTAACTTAGATATAATTCGTTACTCTTACATATGAATCATTTGCATGTATTATTCTTGAAAATTTCCATCAATATTTCTATTGGAGACGAGGGCAAAGATGTACCAGGACAAGTGATTCCTCGCCAGTTCGCACTATGGGGGATTTTGAATACGTGTAAGCACTAGACGTTCGCAAAGGTGGCAACAAAGAAGGAAATAGCCACTTTTCGGCCTTTCCGTGGCGTTTTACCATGTGGATTGCTGAAGCTGGTTTTATGTGAATTATACTTTCTATTTATCAACAGCAGAGACCTCCCTGGAGGAAAAAGGCTTCTACGGCAAATAAACCAAGGCAGACAAATTTGTACAGGGAGTGCTGAAGATAATTGCATTCGATGATAAAAAAATCGAGATTGTCTACAGCGGCTTTAAGAAATATTCAGTTGACTTTAAAATTAAAATGCTAAGACTTAAAAATGCAACCAGCTAGAACATGACATTGAAATTGATAGCTTTGAGGTTGGAAAATGACATTATTCACAAACATCCTCATCAATAAAGTTTAACACAAAGGAAACTCAACACACACACTGCATATCGGATACATTTTTCAGGCAATGAATATTCCATTTTACATACTAGAACTTAACACTCTTCGAGGATTCAACAAAACACACAAATTTATATATATACATCCCATGCTTATATATATACTCGTATACATTGAAGCTAATACGTAGCTTGGACTAACATTTTCCGATAAACAAACATTGTGTTCATTCGAATTATAGTTAAATATCTAAAAATATCAGAAAAATGATCCCCAATGATACTTTCTTCAGTAAGAAGTAATGAGAGCATCTCAGCCATTAAACGAAAACAAACTTTTTCAATAATTGGCACTTTGTTTTAACTCAGCTATTTCAAAAGGACTTAAAAAATGCCCCCCTTCTTTAACCTTTAAAAATTACCTTCCTTCCTTTAACCTTCCTGGAGCTTAATAGATATCAATGTGAACAAGGGCTCTAGTCGTTCTACCAATGTAAAGTTCAGCCTTTTAATGGAATCTAGGCCGTCAACCTCTTGTCGCGATTTTCTGCTCCGTAACAACCTAACATTGGCCTGGCTCCAACTGTCACTTCGAAAGTGATGAATATTGTTCATTTTATACCGAGCGACAGCCATATCAGGTCGTACTACCTTCAAACCCTCGGTTAAAATTCGAGTGTAAAAATTGTCGTCTTCGGCTCCCCAGCCCCAGAAGATATTTGAATATCCGTTGACCTTCACGTAATGTTCCTTTGTCAATGCTTGTATCCCTCCCATAAGAGTTGGGTATGACAGTCTAAAGAGTAGAAGATATATACTTTTAGCTCTTTCAACTCATCATTAAACAATACTTGTAATCAATTTTCAAAATTTGATCCAATTAACAGTCCAAAACGAACTCACATTGTCAATAGCTAGTATGACAATACCACCATATTTCCAGAGAGTTATTTACCCTATTAATATATTATGGCGTATTGCACAGTTTTACAACTTTATTTTCTGGCTAATGAAATCATCTTGAAATCATCTTGAAATCATTTTAAAATCATCTTGAAATCATCTTGAAATCATCTTGAAATCATTTGAAATCATCTTGAAATCATCTTGAAATCATTTGAAATCATCTTGAAATCATCTTGAAATCATTTGAAATAATCTTGAAATCATCTTGAAATCATATTGAAATCATTTGAAATCATCTTGAAATCATCTAGAAATATTTTGAAATCATGAAATCACCTTGAAATCATTATAAAATCACGAAATTATCTTGAAATCATTTGAAATCATCTTAAAATCATCTTGAAATCAGTTTAAATTCATGAAATCATCTTGAAATCATTTGAAATCATTTGAAATCTTGAAATCATCTTGAAATCATGAAATCATCTGAAATCAAGGGATGTAGAAGCATCCTAACTGAAAGAGAGAAATATTTGACAAAGATGGGGTAAACTAATTATACTGAATGTTTGGCAGCCATAGTGAAAAGAGGTTAATGAGTTTGCTGTTCGCAAATTCCGACTTTAGACCACACTTAATCAATCACAAGCCAATCGCAAGCTAATGATACGTGCAAATGTCTAAATAATTAATAAAATAGGGCGATGAATAATTAATACCGAACAACCACAGGAAATGTTTACCCACTTGTAGTTGAACTTGTCTATGGCTGGGGACATGTGCATGGGGGAGGCAGGGCACCCGTAGTAGTTGCGATCGTTCTCGCACAGAAGGTCGACGTCGTGGAAAATGTAGCAATCAAAATCATCATATTCGAGTGTCTTGTTGAAACCAATGTTGTAAATTGCTCCTTTGTTGAACCGGGCCTTCCCGGACTAGAAAGAAAAAAAATATTGTATACGCTTATGAAGACGAGTCACAATCACAATGTTGGAAATATTAGAGCCATTTTAACCATGAGGACTTTGGTCGGCATTTTATATTTACACTGTTTGTAGAAAGAACCGCAAGGTATCATGTTTTAAGTTAGAATTGTTATGTTTGGTGAAGTCGCATAAAGAGAATTCATCGCTAAAGTTTTGCTATATTATACGAGTGAACTCGCAAGGTTGGGGTATTTCCAACAACAAAAAGCAAAGACTTTATTTTGTCTCTAAGACAAAGCAAAGGCTTTTCGAAATGACATTGTGAAATGTGCGCGAAATAATTACATCATATTCCAACCAGACAAAGTACATTAAGAGGATTTTTGAAAGCCCGACAACCAGTGACTGCGGGCTGTTTCATGTGGAAAAAATTATTATATGACAACATAAGACACTGGAAATCAAACATTAAGGACATGAATAATATTTTCAAAATCATAACCCATGGAAACAATTTTACTCATTGGTACCCCCTCCACTATGCTTGGTATCTATAGGCTGCGATCAGACTAGTCGTTTAAAGGCATTGAGTCTTGATAAATGGAAAGCGTAAACCCAAATTGCAAAAATTGCTGAGTCATTATGATAGCTCCGTTAATCTGATTGGCTGTCAAGCAAACTGCACACATGATGTTTTAACCTCGCAGTTGATGTCTGATCACACGAAAGCCAGTTTATCACATGAAAACAGACAACAGCTCGTGGAAAATTTAAATGCGAATCCACTTGAATTAGTCTGTTGTGTTTAGGACTTTGGTATTTTAGAAAGTGGCTCTCAAAATAAGATTAGTATAGGACACTGCCAAAAAGAACCCTCCTTTAAACATAAGAGGAATTTATCAACAAATTCAATCGTTTAATCAATTGAGTCATCGAATTCACCAAAACATATGAAAGCCTGATTATTAAACATATGAAAAGGGCAACTAAACTCGTCAATGTGCCTGCATTCCAATGGTTCGCCCACTGGTGAATGCACTTTAAGTCACCCCCCACTGCCCCATGCTGAAAGAGCCCTCTGGAATTAAAAGCAACTTTGTGTGTCCTGTTGCTAGTTTGATACAAGTGATGACAGTTATTCTAGCACGAGCCGATAAGAAGACAATAATTTATCAAAACTTGGCCATGATTTTCTTCTTACTATCTTCAAGACATTATGTCATGGTTGGATATCTGCTTTTGTGGCGGTTTACCTGGTTTCCATATAGCCGTAACAAAAAAAAGACTGTCCGCGACATGTCTGTCATCGATCCGTGACGCATCGCAGGCAGCCTTCCGATTGTTACGGCTATATGGAAAGGAGACCTGTCACCCTTCCTTAAACCACTCTGAAATGCCCGGTAACATAAATAATTCAACTAACCTGCTCAATAACAAATATTCTGTACTGAAGATTCTGCCTTTGAAAAATTGGGTGCATATGGCTAAGAAAAACTTCAAGTTGCTGAGGCCGTTTTCTGTAAGGCACCAAGATGGCTACATTCTTCACCGGAATGCAGTCTTTCGGAGACCAGCTCCCACCAAGCTTAACTTGTCCACCATAAAGCTCTGAGTGATTTAAGGAGGGAGGAATGTCCTTTATTTCGAATTTTAAATTTCCTTTGAGCTCAACTTGGGCCTGAGTACAATTTCGACTCAAAATCTTGTTTTCTTCGACTGAAGAGTTCTTCTGGGCATCCTCATCGTCAATGTGTGGTGGACTCGATCTTATTTTCACGTCGCCGGTGTATAGCTGAAGTTTAATAACGATGAGGGTCATATAAACACCTAAAGTTACAACTAGAAATGCTGCATATTTTCTTTTATTTCTTCTCAGGAATGCCAATACCATCTTTCTTGAAGCGGATACGAAGCTTCGAGAGAGTGTGCCCACGAATTATGAATCCCACGGTCGTTATCGAGCACCTTTCCCACCAGCTTTACGAAATCAGCACAGGTTTAAGTCAACAAATAAATCCTTAGACCGTTTTATACCATACCAGCACGGGATGCTTCTAAATAACACTATTCCTTTCTTCCTCGAAGCATGTTTTGCTTGGTTGCCGTGTGTGCATGATTGAGTTCAGGACATCACCAGAGGTGGGCTAGCGGACGGGGGTCGTCGATGGCAGGTGCTTTGGCGACGGGAGGGTTGTTTTGCAAGTGACAGCCCCATTACACAATTAGGAAAACTCGATATTTTCTTTAGGAAAGCAGAACATGCCCAGGGGTGGATCCAGCAATTATTCTGAGGGGTGCTCATATAGAAAGGTTTGCAACCAAGGGCTATTGACAAACATCGTACCCATGTTAATACGCGATAAACATAATGGAAGTCTGCTGTAGCAGTTGTAAAATGTTACTTAAAAATGAGGATCAATTCTCGGGACCTTTCAAAAGTCAGAGGATGGCCAATAAATGGTGCGACGTAAATCGGTTTAATCTTTCCTTCTTTTCTTCCGATGAAATCGTTCCGGCAGCTACATAACTTGCATGCTAACAACGGCATAATAATCAACACGTGACATGGGCATAATCTTTCTCAAGAACTATCCCAGAGGTCTTTCAAAACTTATGTATCTCCTATGAATGTCTCGACACGACTAAGAGCAAAATCTTTCACAAGCATCTTGCCCCTAAAACGGTGCATGCCTAAACTCCTTTCGCTTGCTGCTACTTTTCCATAATTCTTACTCTCTAGAATGAGGTACGGGGCTCAAATATATACTGAACTAAAAACAATAGACATACGTAAATGAAACTGTAAAAGGAAGTAATCTACTTAGTGACGAGCGGGGTGGGGTAGCGTGATATCCTTAAACACTGGGTTGCTATGGCGATCTACTAACATGCTGATAATTGACGTAGGTATGAAGTTACTCATGATAATACAAAGATGGTCCTAATACACGTGACACAAAAATGCGGAACAAGAAAGAGTGATTAGGTAAGGAAAATCAAACGAATGGACTAGAGAGAAAGGCCTAAAATTAGCAGTATTACACAGTACACAGAAGCAGTACACAGAACTTTCCGCAGCTTTCCCTAAAATTTTAGCAACTCAGTCCTCCAGCGGAGGCTCGAATTTCAGGTTGTTTTGCGTAGAACCCAGAAATGAAGCGATCGTGCCTTCAATTGCTAAAAAGATATGTCTGCAAAATCTGAGGGGTGCTTGAGCACCCTTCGCACCCTACTGGATCCGCCCCTGAATGCCTATCCAAGAATGAGCTTATTGTAAAACCTCTTAAAAGGTGGGTTCTACAAACGTGAGTTCTTTGTTGGCAGAAATTCTCAAAAATACGGCAACGGCGGATAAGATCAAAATTCTCCGTTTTATGGCAATGATACGACTAACGGCTAACAGCAAGTTCAACAAATAACGACACGGCTTCAACAGGCACAACAAAACTAGCGACAGAGCTCCTAGCAGTTCGGCAAAACTTTCGACAAGACTCCTCCTAACTTATGAAACAACCCTTTATATAACCTGAGCAAACCTTAAAAAAATAATTACGTAATACAAAAAACATCTTTACAGACGCTGATGCAATCACAGTCCGTAAGGGAACGCTGTGTCGTTACATTATTATATACTTTTTACCGCCTTTACCGCCCTGCAAAGCAATAGGCGAAGTCAGCAACAAAGACGCTTGTAGCTCGAGGCCTACCGCCTAGCAGTGGCGAAAGATGTGCCCGTCTGTGTAATGCAATATGTTAAGCGGTCTAAGGACCAGTGGCGTAGCGTGAGTTGCAGAAGTGGGTATGCGGGGAGGGGTCTGGGGTCAAGGGGCAACGCCCTTATGAGGGAGCAGGGGACGAAGCCCCCGGAAGCTATAGCTTTTTAAAAACACCTGATTGTTAAAATAGCGCTCTCTCTAGATTCTTATCATGCCCAAACAGAACATCTACAACACAGTTCGAAACTAAAATTATATAATAAAAACGTGACAATTTTTGACCATAACATGAAATGACAAACATGACTATGTTCAAATGAATTAGGCTACCATCTCTGAGCTGATAAACAATCCAAGATCTTCTATAACAAGTTAATATTCGTGGTTATGATAATATTTATAAACAACATGCTGGCGAAAATGGTATTCTAAAAGGGCGGACCCCCGTACCACCCCTATTTGCGTACCCTCCCTATTTGGGTACCCTCACCTGGCACTCAAGCTAAAATGATAAGCATTTGTGCAATCATCTTATACAATTTATCTCTATAAACCTATAATCCATATCGTCTACTTGTTTGAATCCACATGTCGAAGACTTATGCTGAGATTCAATTGAACTCTAGGGCATGCAGATCGGCAACCGCATGCCCTGGCTCTTTGTGATCAGTATCTGGTCATGTGATTTTGTTTGCTGATTAAGAGACCACAAAGCAAGCTGAGGTCAGTTGCTTCCCTTTCAAAGCTCTGTCCTCAGTGCAAATTTTAATAAACCGTCAAAGCAACTGTTTAAGCAATAGAAACTGTTTTCTTTTTCAAAAAAGCGTCTTTAAAAATATTTTTGATCAGATTTTGCAGGGCATGCGGCGCATTACCAGCTTCCCTTGACGCTACGCCACTGCTAAGGACTTATTTCCAGAATTAAACGAAAGAACAACGACTGATTTCACGGAACAACAAGATCTATATCGACGAAATGCTTTTACAAGTAAATCGTAATTTCAAACTAATAAGAGAACCTTTCACAAGCGCTCTCATCAATCGAAATGAACTAATTGTGTAAGAATCCAAATACATAATTGTGCAACATAATAGTATAGCTCAAGGGACAAATAAATGATACGCGAAGGTCTATTTAAAATCTGCGAGGTTAATAGGATTAAAAGATATAATGCGGTCGTTGCGAAGCATGACGTGTGATGCAAGGCAAAGCACAAAGCAGTATTACAATAAACTTGAATCAAGGATTATTCCTACCATATTTTCCTCCCAAACAAAATATCCCATTACCTTCAAAGCCACGGCAGCAGTACTTAGATGGAATACACTCATTTTTATAAGAAGCAAGGGTCGATGTTTCTGGAAATTTCATGATGCCATGAATATCGTACTTGGAGCTCCTTTTTTGAAATGTTTTAGGCTAGGAAGAAATTAAAGTTAGGAACAATTGCAAAAGATAAGAGAAGTTGAACCTGTCGATGCTTCTACTGTTAAAAGAAAGTATGCTGTTATGAAATTTTCTTGGGCTTTTTTTATCATGTCATATGATTAGCTTCTGTTTAGATATAGGAAGTAAATCTTTACCCCTTGTGTCTCACGCTCTAGACCAAGGGGGCAAACATGTTCTTGGACTTTCCTTGTTTTATAATTCCTGTCTCGAGTTTTGAAGTTTCTTAAATTATTTGAAGTGCCTGCTGACAATTTTGCGACCATTTTGAAATAGTGGCCCAGTGCGAATATATCATGGAAAAGGCGAAACCTAAAGTAACGTGATGATTATTAATTTTTAGATAACTGGCATTGCATGTCCGAAACGAGCAATCGCATTTGTTGGCTGGAACCAAAAAGCTTCAATTTTTAGGTGAGTTTTGATCATTGGCAATATGGGGACAACTCCCGATGTTTGTTGTTGATTATGATAGTTTCAAACCAAACAAATATTCTGTTCATCAAAAAAATTATGTGATCAGATGGTAACTTCCAATAATTCTAATCAATTTCAATATACATTTATTATTTATCGGAAAAAGAAAGTACCGCAAAATAATCTGATTGAAATCGGTTCGCTCAGTAGAAGATAACAAAAAGTTTGCTGTGCAAAACAAAGTTCCAATTCAATAGAATCCTACGTTTTTTGCCAACATTTGGTAGGGCAATAGTAATTGGCTGGACAAATCACATACAAGTCCCGCTGATCACTGCCTAGTAAATGGGCTTCCCTCGCTTAGAATTTTTTCGACTTTTTCAAATCCCTCCAGCACTTACCTGGAACCCCTCTCCTCCAACCCCCCTCCGCTTATTTCGATTTTATTGGGGACCCAAGAGTAAACACCCTTATAAGTTACTTCTCTTCCTTGCTTAAGATAAACCATTTGCTTTAATTCATTACGTAACACATATTTGATATACTTTTTATTGAGTTCTTCAAGTTTCATCTAGACACTTTATTTCAAAAAGAGGTTAGGAGACACATATACCTCATGTATAGAAGGGAAGAAGGGGAAAAGTAGACGTAAATCAAGAGAAAAGGAGCTGCTAGGGCTTGAATTTGAGTAAATTAAAAGAAACACCATGAGAACAACTATGCACGGATTTACAAGTCGTTTCAAGACATCTAAGTGAAAGGATTACGGTCGTTGGCCAATGAAATGGAGTACACGCTTTTTTTATAAGGAACCACTTTATAAGGAACCTACATGTAGAAGGCCGAAATATATCAAGAACTTATCTACTAAAAACGAAATCCCTGAGGAACTTTTCGATTATAAAATTTTTTATAACTGCAAGCATCAAGAGCTAAAAAGCCGCTTCCATTGATTTGCAGCCAATACTCGCATAGATTGTTTGCTATTCGTGTGTCAAGTGCTTTATTGAGTATTCCGCATAGTCTATCTCGCCCCTCTCTCTATTAATTGTTGAGGCTTATTGATGTGCAGTGAAAATTAAGGAACTTTTAAGGAACTTTTGGTACTAAAATCTGATGATTTGAGGTCTACAAATAAGGAACTTTTGGAACTAGGCCTTGGGGTAGGTTCCTTATAAAAAAGCGTGTAACTCTTGAAGCATGCTTTGCCCTTGCCACGTTGTAGTTCGTGTGAGCACGTTTGATGCGGTTGGAAAGATTCTACCTGAAATGAAGGGAAGCTAATCAAATAGAATTGTTAGAGTTTTCCTTCGTTGCCATTTGAAAAGCATAGTGTTGAGAAATACAAGGAGTTGTCGTATATAACGGCGACAATGGTAAATAATACAACTCATTATTCAATAGAGATACTCCTGGCGATGAAGATGAACATCCAAAAATTTTCACACACATTCACAAAGACGACATCTTGTGCATCGACTTGTACAGTTCGACGATGGCCGCAACAGCAAGTTACGATGGGCAGATAGTGGTTTGGAATCTCGAAACGGGTCATCTGTATTATCAGTTCAACGTTAATTCAGTCAAGGGAAACAAAAAATACCAAGGTAAAATCTTATAATTAAACTTTCGACAGAATGAAACTGGGAATTGGTTTCCGCGTTATTTATGGCGGCAGCGAATGCATACACTAGAACATCGCATAGGAGCAGGTGAATGCATGATCGACATGCATGCACCCCCGGTTCAACGACAATACAAGAAACTATGCGTGGCCCGGGCAAATATATGGAGCAAAATAACTTAATCGTTCGCGCGTTAGTTTTGATTTCAATGATTTTCTTTACAATGTTGTATATTACATCAATAAAAAAACCCTACAAAGTGGAAAATATGTTGTTCTATTGGATTTTTTTTAAATGAAGTGTTAATGAGGCTGCTTGGGACTCCCATAGAGCCATTAAAATTCCTTTCCCGGATAGGTACAACGATTAGCATGTTTTTGGAGTTACACAATTCCACAAAGATTCATTTTCATATATTGGCAACAGGGTCACCCATATGGGGTCACCTATGATGACACAGACCAGTTTACCGATAAATCAAACTTACTGGCTTTCCCACTGAGAATTAGGCAATTTGTTTGGCTAATAAACTTCTGTTCCAATGTTCTTTCCTAGGTTTTCTTGCCAATGACGTTGATGTTGAAAGAAGCGAAGACGACCCTTTGCCAGCAAGCTCGAAAATCGGTACACCCCCGAAAAAGACACAAATCTCCCCAAAATCTCCAGAAGAAAAACGACCACCGACAACCGAAGCCTTGCTGCAGCACGCCTCTGAACATTTATCCGTTGACAAAGTTAGTTTCGCCACCAAGGCCTATTTAGTGGAAATTTTCAAAGACCACTTGCATGTAGGCCATCAGGGCCGGATCTAGAAACTTTTATAAAGATACACCAACTCTATCAACAGAAAAACATATTCTCAAAAAAGATAGCTAAAATGGAAACCACACGTTTTTATTTCCATAACCACAAAATGTGGGGAAAACCACATTAAATTAGGCCCTATCCACCACATTCCGCTTGCAACGCGACACAAGAAGATATTTAACTTTTTCACCAAATAATCGTCCCATCCCGATTTTTCCTGTTTTTATTGAAAAAGTGTTGACTGTATGCCACCAGGGTAGAAAAAGCTTTTCTGGGTGGAGTTTGAACTTGATAAAAATCAAATGGCTAAGCACAAATAATGCTGCCTTGCACACAGACAGACTTTGAAGGCAACATTTAGGTGCAAAGGGCTAATTCCCCGCAGTGCTGTTAGAAACGTTTTTCTGTGTCCTGCTATTTGCAATATATTTTTCGTGGACTTTTACTAGCTTTAATGTAGCCAAAACTTGCCTTATTAATGTGGCTTCCTGCATTCTGTTCGTCAGGTGCTGTTCCTCAAGAACCGAGAGCATGAACAACTGACGGCTTCTCTCTTGACGAGTGCCGGGGGCATGATTCAGGCATGGAGCCTTCGTGGGGGAGGCCTGTTAGGCCAGTTTCGAGCTGCACACACGGCGGGCGAATCAGTTCTAGGAATGGCGACGGACTCAAAAAGCCACATCCTCATAACTGGAGATAGCACGGGATACATAACAGTTTGTGTTTATACTTCCTAGGCAGTATTTACAACCCCTGACACCTTATAAGAATATCGCATAGAGAGAGTGCTGTGGTAGGTTTGGACTAATCTGTTTAAAAGGAAATGAGCAACATCATCGACAACAGTATCCACAACAATAACATGCTAAAAGTAAGAAACAAATATAAAGATGACGCCACGCTTATCTCCTAACTCAAATCTAAATGCATCAAATTGGCTAAAAGTAGGATATCCTGTAGTTAAGAATTCTACACGTGACCTCTGAATGATTTTTAAACAAATGATCCGAATTGAGGGTCTCTTCACAAATGAGCAGCATCTATCACAACTAGTGCATTGGTGAAAAAATCACAAAAGCGACTGCTCCTACGAAATTTCCAGTTTTTCCTCAAAATAAATTATTGAAATTTTCAAAAGGCAATATTGTTCTTAAGCTTGGATTTAGCTATCAATGTGAAAACCTGCTCCTGGATTTCTCTCCAAGCAATATTGAAGATAATATTTCCTCTTGCAAAAAAATAAATATTTGCTTTTCTCTCCACAATGAGAATGCTGTTAAGAGTGCATCTTACTTTGATTGTAGCCAATAGTAGGCAGCTGCAAGCGAAAGCATATGTCGGTCAGTTTATTGAATTATAGGCTAAGTCAATAATACTTGCTATGACGCTTTGTAGTAGCATTGGATTAGGGTGGAAGCAAATAAAACTGCGGAAGCTAGAACCCAAGAAAAGAGAAAACAGTGTCTAGGGATGTTTATAGAGGCTTTTAATTCCACAACTTTGCCAAACAACGAAACAAATGGAAAAACAGTTAAAAGAAAAACTTAGTGTAAGGTACACAAAGGAAAGCATAAAGATTATTCACAACCATTAGGTGGCAAGGTTCTGGCAAAGTTTCATGTATCAAGCTTCAATACCTAGTTCCCAGATGCGATTCCCAGAATCGGTAATGACTTTATGCAGAAAATATAGACTCACATATTAATATGAATAATACTGAAGATCCCCAAAATGTCCTTTGAGACGAATTGTTCAACATAAACGACAATTCATTAAAGCACTCCAATACTGTCCTTCTAACGGAATTCTGCTGTAGTTGCCAAACTTAATTAAGATGAGAAAAAATGGGGAAAATTGCACCGTCCCACTGAAGTCTTTCTTCCAATAGGCATGGGACATCTCCACATATGCAGTAAAGCACGCGGAAGGGATGCGGGCACCCGAGACAAAGCCAAAGTCGCTATTCAGTTCAATGGTGCGGTCAAAGCTCTTCAGAGGCGGCCTGAAACCCGCAGCAGAGGCATCTGAGGGTGGTGGCCTGTCCGGATTTTCAGGCCTAATGAAGGATCTGACGTCATCTGTGAATACAACACCTCCTAATAAGATCATTGCTTTCAGGTAGCACCACGTTATTCAGCGACTGTACATTGTTGGCCATTTAACAAAAAGACTTTAAGCAGAACTTTCAGTGTTTGTACAAGGAATACTAGACTGTCACCCTTTGAAGATCCAGTAGAAGCATGACTGATAGATTTCAAATGCAATGTTAATGGACGGTTGCAGATATGCTGGTCAAAAATACGTGCCCATTGCCCCAAGACCGAATATGGTAACGTGACGACCATGTAGAAGTATCGATGAGGTCCATTCCACTCTTAGCGTTCTCTTTTAAAGCACCAGTCCTCCTTTCACGCCGCGACTCATCAAGATGTTTTCTTGGTTTTGCTTTTGCAGGGGCCATACGAAAAGCATTGCCAGTGTCGACTACGTGGAGAGCAAGGAGTTGATAATAACCGCGTCTACCGACTGCTGTGTGAGAGTCTGGACCTTGCAGGGCAGATACGTGGGTAGGAACACCTGTCAATCATCCTTTCTTGCTTATGTTAGATGGGTACATGATTCATTTATCATTTTGCTTGTTTTGCCATCAGTTTGGCTGAAATAAAAAATTCTATGCTTTGCATTCATTCATTTGAAGATGGCTTTACTAAGCAACTATCGATTTTATCGACTTTACTGAGCACATTACAATTAGCTAAGTAAGCGCCTGTCTGCTGCCTACGATTGAAACTTAGGTGTGAAACGTTCTATACTTCAACCCTACATTTTGATATGATGGAGTCCATGTTAGGCAGGTGGGAACTATGTCCGTCAAGTTAAATGCACGCTCGTTGCCCTTTAGGTACCTTTGGGGAAAAAGCCCCATGGGAGCCTCTGGAAAACTTCCACCATCCGAAGCACCAGAAGAAAGTTCCAGCAGATATCCAAAGGACTGCCTCACAAGGAACACTACGAGTGCTGACTGGATCAAGCTCAAGATGGAGGTAGAGCGTGCCACTGTGCATTAAGCGTAGCGTTACAAAGATCTTCCAGTAGCGATATTAAGCGAGCATTTAGTTTGTTAACTTCATTGGTCGTAGGATAAGACATCCTTATGAACGTAAAAACAAATAGACGAGTAGGTTCGTTGGAAGAAATAGCCTCAGCTGTGTCAATAATAAAATATACCTCTGATTTAATAACACATTAAGTATCGTGATAAAGATTCTGGTGGAAAATTAAAGGCATCGAGTCATGATAAATGGAAAGCGTATAACCAAATTGCAAAAATTGCTTAGTCATTATGATAGCTACGTTAATCTGATTGGCTGTCAAGCAAACTGCACACATGATGTTTTAACCTCGCAGTTGATGTCTGATCACACGAAAGCCAGTTTATCATATGAAAACAGACAACAGCCCGTGGAAAACCGCTGTTTACCAAACTCAATGCCTTTAACAACCAGAGGATATTTGAAACAGCTTCAATAAAAGCAGAGAACTAGAATGGCTGAGTTGGAGAATAGGAGACAAAAGCTCAAATTCTAATCAATGGTGTACATCTACACTAATCATTTGATTAATCGTGGACCCAGACTTTGTGGAATGTACACCTTTGAGCTTCATATTCCCAAGTTCATAACCCCCATATGATAAACGACAACAAGATGACAGCAGCATGAAAATTCACAGGAGCGCAGAACTATTTCCTTGTGTCCGAATTCAACAACGGACTTGCCTCAATTTCCATGACAAAGTACGGAGATCGTTTTCGATACTTGAATGAAAAGACTGGCTTGGCTATAAAAGTAATTCAACGGTGGATAAACAATCGATCGCGTGGGCCTAGACCAACTTGCTTTAGGCCCAACAACATGAACGGGCACTTCTGTTAAAGCTTGGTCTTATCTGTACCCTTTTTCAAATTCACCATGTGAATAGTGGTGCTATCATAAAAACGTTTGGTTTTTTCCGTGACCGAGAAGCCATGCCAGATCCACGAGATCGAATAGATCCACATCGGCTATGCCTTCTGGTCGTCAACCTCTTTAGCAATGTAATGCAAAGCCGCAAGCACTTCAAATAATATGAGAACGCCTGGTTTCTAGTAGTTTGTAATGGCGAACCAGGTGTTACCCGTGATCAATCTGAACTTGGGAATATGAAGTTCAAAAGGTGTACAACGATTAATCAAATGATTGTTATGGATATACACCGTTGATTAGTGGAGGAACGGGTGTTGCAACAATATGGACCGTAGAGGAAATGTAGGTAATGGCTGGCCTCAACAGACTGGAGGATAATTAGAAACTTCTCCTAGTGGCTCGTTCTAAAGCGCAAAGCAATAAACTGAAAACTTGTCGTTTATTGCATGCAACAATGTGCTTTTAAGGAAGGAGAAATTTAGTCTCTGACAGTTGCTGAAAACCGCCCCGGAAAGGACATGTAGGACAATCAGAGTGATGGTGATGGACCCAAACGAGGCCAATTCCTGGTGAACATGCTAATAAAAGACTGGAGGATAGAATAAAGCAGCATGTTCCCACGAGGATAAGGACCAAAACGTCTGCAGAAAGAGCGCAGCCGCGTCGAAATTGTAAAGGGCGCAATGCCCAAATTAATTGCGATTCAGCTATAGGACAACATCGTTTAGAGAATCCAGATTGCGCCAAAACATACAGTGACGACAATTTTCGTATAATTGGGCAAGTCAGGTCGACCTTTCGCCTATGTGTTTTGGAGTCTGTCTATATTTCAATGGAAAATCCCATTCTTTGTAGACAGAAAGAGTTCGTCTTTTCCCTTGGGCTCTTCTAAAGGTGTTAAGTAGCGCAGATTGGTCAATTATAACCAATCACGCGCTCTGCTTATCACCCTCTAGTGTTTTCGATCCGCATCTGGCTATTTATTCGGTCAGTTTTTTGTTATCTTCCGACGTTTGCATACTCTGAGGAAAAAGTTTCAAGTATGCGAAAAATAGCTCCGCTTTTTCTAGCAATTGTGAAGTTTTGTACCACAAAGCACTTGT
This sequence comes from Nemopilema nomurai, assembly GCA_003864495.1. Lineage (NCBI taxonomy): Eukaryota > Metazoa > Cnidaria > Scyphozoa > Rhizostomeae > Rhizostomatidae > Nemopilema > Nemopilema nomurai. The sequence goes on along the minus strand of ML133421.1, from coordinate 2,382,159 downwards.
TCGAACATGCTAATGTTTATACTATGATTTGCTAATGCTTGCATTACGAATAGCTAGTTTACCTTAACGGTCGATGCTTTGTCTTTTCAAGAATCGCGACCAACGTTATTCGATTTCTGGGAATGAGCCGACGACGCTCGACGCATCCAGGGCTCCTGTGCAGCAATCTCGGAGACGACACGCTTGACAAAGAGGAGCTCGAACTACAAAAGCGACTAGAGACACTGAAAGTACCCGTGACTAACATTTTGGGGAAAAACTACCAGCCAAAGAACAGGCACAAGACACCTCCTACCAACATAAAGCAGAAAATGATCCAGAACCAATGTGTCGTGTACGCCTCGCTTCCATATTCGGAATTAAGGGTTACCAAAGAGCCAAAAATGCCACAAATCGTCGCGAAGAGGCAATGGGAGCGCTCTGCAGCAATTTTCAAAAGTGATCACGTGAGATTAAAGCACCCTTTCCGCAGTAAACGAGAGGGCTCGGTATTTCAAAGTGGCGCGTTTGCACGGCGTCAGTCGATAATGAGGAGGTAACAACAGCAGCAACAAAAATATTGTCATATTCATAAAAATTCATTAGAAATAGTTTGTTCATGATGGAAAATAGTCTATCAGCTGTATGATTCTAGGGAAAAACATTTGAAATTTATTCAGTTATTGTTCTTGAATTGGTTTGTGATCTGAGCCTCCATAGTCTGTCTCAAGACCAGCTATAGCGGAAAACCCTAAGAAAAATCCAGAGAATCCAAAGATTTTTAGAAAATGCTTGGTAATCTTCAAATCCAAGAAAACAAACTTTGATTCAAGATTCCCTGATTAAAGCAGTAGATTCGCCTATGGATAGGGAATTTTCTCCTCAAAAATTGATCCTGGAGCAGGTAGGTTCAGCTGGGGCTGCATATAAAACCACCTTTATAGTTACTGTCCAGGTAATTGTGGTCCACCACCATGAAAATTTCCAGAGACATCTGACTTACTGAAATCAAACCCAGGATTCTAGAATGGAACAATTTTTCAAATAGATTTGTAACTTCATACTTACCAAGAGATTACTCATATCAACTTCAAGCAATGAATCATGCAGAATACAAGGAAACAATAGGTTCCTCCACTTTGTATCTAGGCCTTTTTTCCCTGCACATTTGTAAAAAGCAATAGTAGCAAACAAATTTTGGGGCCAATGATGTTCAAAGAAAAAGTTTAGTCAAGTGACCAACCAACTCAAAAGGCAGCCACTAGCAGAGAGATTGATCAATTACACAATAGTTAGATGACTTACTTCCTTCTGAAATCTTTCAAGAACCATTTTCTTCTCCATTTCACTGAAGGTCCATGGGTCAACAGGGTATTGGTCCTCTAACAATGATTTCCAACAGTTAGCAGCATCCCTGTTGACTTTCACCAGAGTAATCCTCAGGTCTTCACGATCCTCTATTGTTAAACATGGATTTTATTTGGCATCAATTATTTTGCAATTCAACAAAAACACAAATAATTATTCTAATTTACAAAACATTGCATGAGGAAGAATGAATACATTTACCAACTTAAATGTATGTTGGCTTGTTGCTTCCTAACGATTTCAAATATATATAGCAGCAATGAAAATATGTTGTAAAAACCATGTTGTAAAACTAACAGATCTTCTTAAATATAAGTTTCAAGGGAACAGCTACCAAGCTTAATATAAATGAAATCAGTGAATGTAGTAAATTGCTCTAAAATCGGTACCAAGTCAGGTAAGTTACAGTTAAATTTGACGATCATACCTAATGTCCATAAACATTCATCAGCCACCACTTTCCCAAAGAGATTCCCCTATCAAAAAAAATTGCTATTAGTGACATAATCCGGAGCGTTGAATCTGTTTATAAAAGTTTAGACGTTTTCTTAACATACAATAGAAGAAATTTGAACCAAGTAAAAACAGTAAATCTATATATCTTAGAGACCTTTAGAACGGACTTTTCATTCACCATAACATTTATCTCCTTTGGCTTTATACTGCATTTTATTGCTTTGGAAATGGTTCCTTTTTCAACTTTTATTAGTATCTGGACATCCTCAATGGTTTGTCCCCATTTTCCCCATGGTGCTTCACACAAAATCAAACCTGACTTCTCATCAAAGTTGTCAGCCATTTTATTTCTTTCTCGTTTTCATTCTCCCGAACGAGGCAATTTAGTCATGTGGTGTCCTTTTTCTCTGCCCTTTTCGCCATGTTGCATCATGCAACCTGAATGAAAATACAGTTGCAAAGCATAAGGAGGCTTTCGTACTTTGCCAAGGCATCATCCTTTCACTGGCAACGTGTTTTGGCGTGGACCCAAGCTAGATCCTTGACAATGACGGTAGGTTTCCTCCATTAAAGTCACAACGGTGCAGTAAAAATCTTTCCAGAACTGGGCCCCCTGGACCCTGCTGTCTCATTGGGGGATAATAATTCCCTGCAATTGACCCACTTTCGCATTGATGTTATCGTCCGTAAATGCTTCCTCCTCTCTAAATTATTCTAAATTCGCCTTGAAAAATTGACGAAAGTACCCATTCAATCAAAGTATGTCCACTTTAGAGATGATTTCTTATCATAAATGCTAGTGAGATGCTTCTGAGTAGTTTGAACACCACTGTAGTTTGATTAAGTTTATAATCGAGCCATGGGAATGCTTTGGATGGAGAACATTCAACACTAATAAATGAATGTTGAACATCTAAAGTCATGTATTACTAACTGGTATTAAATCTTTTCAGCAGCCAGAATTAAGGAATATCTTTAATTTCAAGGATGGTTACACTACAGCAAACACCATTGAAGATTCTTTGACAAATTTTTTCCCTTCTATAACAAGGAACTTCAACTTGCTTTTTAGTATGGTAAACTACATTCCCCAAGAGTATAATATTCAAATCCATGTTTTATTTAAGGAATTAGAACGGAAAAGCCAAGTGAAACTTAATACCCTGCTTGAGATTGAATCAGATGTTCAAAAGCAGTGGGAAAAAGAAAAGGCATTTGAAGAGAATGCTCCACAGGTACATTAATCTATGTTTGCAATGTAATGAAATTCTTTGATTACCTTATTAAGCAGGATTACTTAGTGCATCATTTACCCTAAAAGATTTCAACTGCTATGTCAATCATAAGTTAATCAAACAATGCTCACTTTTGTTCCAAATACCATTTTAAGTACACAATTCCACTCCGAAAATAACTGCTTGATAATTAATTTTTTTGTTTGGAAAAGCATATATATTCTCTTAGGAAAAGCTACCGTAAATCCTTGAATTGGCCCCCTCAAAAAAAGCCCCCCCCCCTTGAATAAGCACCCACCCTAGAACTACAAATTTTCAATAAGCCCCCCCTTGAATAAGCCCCCTCTTTATTTGTTGATTTTCGACTCCTGGGGTTGCCTTTGGCATTTTAGTGAATTACCACAAAAATTTATATTTTTGTTAATAATTTAATCAAATGTTACTTCATACTTAGATAATTTATTATTATGAAAAGAAAGAAATTTCAAAAATTATCTTTTTATGTGGCATGTTTCAGGTAATTTTATAAGCCCCCCCCCCCCTCAAATAAGCCTCCACCACCAAAAATATCAAAAATTAATAAGCCCCAAGGGGGCTATTTCAAGGATTTAGGATGCCTCAAATTAAATGATGATTTGAGGACTTTCGTTTTAATCCTGTAATTTCATTGCTTCTACTGTAAAAGACGTTTTGCATTGAAAAATTCATTGATTTGAGTTGCTCCTTGATTTAGGATTCTAGAGAACATTTGTATAAAAACATTTTTTCCATTGTCACCGAATAAGTGAATATTTTTCTTTTAAACAGGAGGGAAGTGAAGTTGCACCGTAAGTGATGTTGTACAATTATATATGCTACACAAAGTTTTAATGTACTTCCAAAAATAATATAATTTTTCATTTGCAAAGTCATAATTCTAATGTTGGGTTGCAAGAATATTAACCAAAAGCAAATTGTCAATTCTCATGTAAATGTTTACCAAAATGCAACTCTGAAAATATTTTTTCTTTATTTGTTCTAGACGGGAAAAATATCTAGTAACATTTCCATACCCATACATGAATGGAAGACTTCATTTAGGACATACTTTTTCCCTTTCAAAGGTAAATTTTTTTGTCTAATATCTTCTTTACAGGTGATAAAGTATGTTTGCTAAGTTTACAATCACAATATTTTCAGGGTAACAACTGATATGATAGACAGTCAATCTGGAATATGCCATATACTTTGAATGTATATTTTACTGTTGTGCTGATTCGTTTTGTCTTTTTAATTGTAGATTAGGTGAAATTGAAACAATTTCCTTAAAATGATTAATGCCATTCTTTTCTTTTCTATGTTGTCACCTTATTACCTGATAAAATCAGTGTGAGGTAGGTTATATATATGTTTAACATTTTACATACCCACTTGTATATAATTGTTCATCAAATAATTTTATTTTCTTTATTTGATTTTGAAGTATGAAGCTGCATTTTCTGTTTGGGTTGAATTAGAAAGAAAAGTTATTCAAGTTCCTGTTTTGGACTAGTAGGTTATGAAGATTGTCAAATGTAATTTTGAATACAATTTGTAGCAGATTTGCAAGATAATAAATTCAGCTTCAATTTAGTTGGTTTCTATCACTCTTTCTATCACTATTATTGTGTACATGACCTGTTTTAATTTTTTCTGCCATCAGTTTGCAGTTGGATATCAAAGATTAAAAGGGAAGCAATGCTTGTTTCCATTTGGATTCCACTGTACAGGGATGCCAATAAAGGTGAGTAGTAAAAACAAGCCTGAAGGCTGCCCTCAGTGTTGGGGACAGTAGCATTGTTGTGTACATTCTTGTCTTATCTTCTTCTAGAGAAGACCTTTTCCTTATCTTCTTCTAGAGAAGACCTTTTCCAGCTCACATCTTTAGAGAATAAATATCAGTTCATTCAAGGTGCAAACATGCTATTTTTTAGGTTAATTGTTTGTAGTAATATGCAATCTAATTTTATGTAAAGCTATTTTTTACCTATAGTTACATTTATGCCTTTACAATTAGTTAATTTCTTGTACAGGTTTCCTTAAGGTACAACTATAACAAAAAATGATTTCCTTGGGTGACACATGTAATAACGGCTCACAGTTTTGTATCTAGTATTAATTGATCTTGGTACCAGCCTATTGTGATGTTTTGCTTTTGCATTGATTCATATATTTGAAAGTATTAAAATTTCTTTCCAAATAGGCTTGTGCAGACAAGTTGAAGCGGGAAATGGAACAGTTTGGCTTCCCACCGGTATTTCCGGAGGCAAATCAGGTTGATCTTGAAGCATTGAAGGTATGTTCTACATCTTTATTGATTGGAATGGTCGTTGTAGTGAAAATGGTAGATCGAAAGTAATGCAAATGGGAGGTATTTGCTTTTACAACGATTGCATGATGATATAAGGAGACTTTATAGCATTTGGCTTCATTTGCTGTCTGATTGGCTTCTTTACCGCCGACTGTTTCACTCTGAGTCAGTTGGCTCTGATGATTGCTACCAGCATGCCTCAGCGGATCATTGGAAGTTTTGAGCGAATTAAGTTTACTCAACCTACAAACTGCCTTGCATACTTGAAGTCTCACCAAGAATGTCTATCAAACTCCGAAACAACAGACAAAAGCGTAATGGAATTAGGCGGACAATATAAAGGAATGGTGGCTAAGATATTCGTTCGTATGTAACACTCATTTTTTGTTCAGTGCCTAGGAAAATCTATTTTGATATATTTTATCGTGTAGGATATGAAGAGTAAAGTTTCTGCCAAAACAGGAGGACTGAAGTATCAATGGCAAATAATGAAGAACATCGGACTGAAGGATGACGAAATTAAAAAGTAAGACAAATCATTAATGGAAAGTAGTAAGGAGTAAGTGGTAACGACATTTCGATAGGATCGACATTTATGCAGCTCATTCAAGCGCAATATTTAGGATAAATGTTGTTGATTGTAAAACAGGGTTAGACATCATAGTTTTTAGGCAAGGAGCTTTTTAGAAAAAAGAGACAGGATGAGAAGGCATTGTTTCTGCCCTGCTGTTCCAACTCTACAGACCTTCACAAGCACTGTATTATCAATATTCACGTCTCGCACTCATTTTCCTCTATTCATACTGATCAGTGTTACACAAATCTACCGTTTAGACTAAAAAGAAAACCTAAAGATTGAACTCATTTCAGTTTTTGCTTCTTGACTTCAGATTTGCTGACACAGACTACTGGCTCGAGTACTTCCCACCCAAAGCTCACTCGGATTTGAAGAAGATGGGCCTAAAGGTTACCTTTACCATGTCAAGTTTCTTTAGTTTTATTTGATGACAAATCGGCATGTTGGTGCATCACGTGTCAGTTCTTCTTTTTGCGACCAGTTTCCTGCAAGCAACCAAATAAGCAAATTTTGAACTAAAGGCTTTTCTCTGAAGTATTAATCAGCTCTGAATGGGTGGCCAAGGTAAGGCTCGTGTCATAGCCAACTGTAAATGAAATGATTTATTGCTCTTTTCTAATATCAAATTCGACTCGGGATCAATAAAACCGGACGTGATTCTACTGTGTCTTTTCTTCATTGATAATGTACAGTATGCATAATCGTGCTTTTTGCACGCAATCACACGCTCTGTCCACGTATGGTCCTGGATACGTTATTTTTAGCCTCTTTTGCTCATTATCTTTCGTTCGCCAGCTGTAAAGATGAAGAGATTATTTCAATTATTTTGTTTCTACGTTTTCTTAGAATTTAAATGTTGGCCGTTTCAAAACATTAATCCAGATTTTAAGTGCTTGGAAAATGCTCAAGAGGCAGTTTATTATAGATATTGAGATCAAATGACAGATGTTAAACATTAGCTAGTCACTGTGCTAAAAGAGGCTTCTGCTATTATTTCGTCAGGTGGACTGGAGACGCTCTTTCATTACAACAGACGCCAACCCATACTACGACTCTTTTGCTAGATGGCATTTTCTTAAGCTGAAAGAAGGCGGCAAAGTGAAATTCGGAAAGAGGTAAGTTCTTCGCTGTGCTATTTTCGCGTGCCTCGTTTTGATAATGTCGATTCTTAGAAGTGTTGTGTATTTAATAATTTATTCAAGCCAGCGCCTATTTTTCGCTTTGTAAGAAATAAAACGACTCATTAAAAGGACGTTTAATAAAGACCTTTAATACTTTCTGTCCTTTAAAACTTGCTCAGTGCTTGCCTAGATGTTTTCGTACGTGGAAAGTGACTCGAAGCAATTATACTTTTAGGTATACAGTTTACTCACCAAAGGACGGCCAGCCTTGTATGGATCACGACAGACAGTCCGGGGAGGTACTTCAGATATTCTTTTCGCGTTTATTGGGGCGGTAGAGCATATTGTTCATCTGGACTACAATTCCGGACAAAAAAGCTGTTGAGACTTAAAGCAAAATATTGATATTTCATCATTCCTTTGAGAAGTAACATATCCTACTCCCCAAATAAATGTTGAATGTATGTTTTTGAAATGCACATTGCTGCGAAGGGGAAAGAGGGATGTTCAAACTCGCAGAGGCAGCATAAAATCAATAGTTTGGATTTGATTTCCAAATGATCTAAAGTGTAATTCGCGAAACATGGAGTTATTTGGAATAAAGTGCAGTAGAAGCGATCGGAGACGCACCCTGTGCCTGATCATGTGCCATTTGGTTCACAGAAACTGGCTTCAAAACCTTAGCAAATCTTACCGCCGAATTATCCATTCTTTGTATGTCCGAAGGGCTTTTTATTAAAGACCTAAAGGCATTGCCTTGGTGATACCGTATTTATCCATTCTATTCCATCTATCCATTCTTTCTTGTTAAGGGAATTGGTCCCCAAGAATACACTCTCATCAAAATGCAGATAATGGAGCCTTATAAAGGAAAGCTGAGGTGAGTGAAATGCCCCAGTGTATGTTTTCAAACTTCCTTTGGTGCGTTTTATTGCAAAATTGTTCACAATGTACGGACATTTAGGCCCTCTAACCTGACAGTATTGTGCATAAGCATATGTAACATGTTTACATATGCTCAAAGCTATTATTTCACCTTACATTTTGTGAATTTTTGCAGTCCTTTAGCTGGGAAGAAGGTGTTCCTTGTCGCGGCAACTCTACGGCCAGAAACCATGTATGGGCAAACGAATTGCTGGGTTCGCCCAGACATGAATGTAAGTGTATCTTCGATATTTCTTGATACAACGCAACTTCAAAAGTTGTTCAAAATAGTTCTATTTATGATTAATTATTCTTTGTATTGTGAATTTTCTTTCATATTAAAACCCAGTTTTGCCTGCTAATTAATTTTGCTCAAACATACTACTCATTTTTGTTCTTATTTGTTAAAGGATGTTAAAATCTTATGTATAATACATAATCTTTTATTTTTACGATATTATTTCTTGATGCCTTGTGGCGTTTGTAATTATTCCGTGCATGCTTTCCTAGTACATCGCATTCAGTGCGAGAGAGACCGATCAAGTGCTCATCTCCACAAGACGGGCGGCGCGGAATATGGCATTCCAAGGCTTGACCCACGAGGAGGAGAAGATCGATGTCCTGGCCGAACTGACCGGTGCTGACATTCTAGGTTGCGGTCTCAAGGCTCCGCTGACTTCCAACTCGGTCATTTATGCTCTACCGATGTTGACGATCAAAGATGACAAAGGTATGTAAGTCGTTGTCCATTTGAGATGTCAATACATACCTCTTTCATGCCATTAATTTGGACTGTCAGAGTTTGAAATGCTCCCATGATGCTGTAAAACCATACATGCAATCGAAGCGTGGAGACAGGAGTCCGGTTTACTGGAACAAAGTGTTTCTATTAAAACGGGCTTATGAAAATTGGGGAATTCTGGATGCATTTGGCTGAATATCGAGTTGGGTTTTATTCGTTTATTTGTAATAAAGCTCGTTACGAGTATTGCAAAGGAACATCCATCCGCAAGCGAAGAATGAGCGATTGAAGGCCAGTCACGTGGCTCTTGGTTTTGATACATGTCTACATCCGCTGTTGCTTTTTATCTATTACCCGGCTCCGTTATGCAACGAACCTACAACCAGGCTCAAATGTATTGTCATACCATGTTTGCCAAAATCGCCAATGCTGCCGAAGGACCGGTATGTCTAAAGGATGTTGACACCTAAATTGTCACCCCTTAGCTATTCCCGGAAAGAAGTATACGAGTCGGAATAAAACACGGAACTAGACGAATAATGGTGCTGGTTGCTTTGTACTGTCTTTTCCGTTTTCCAGGAACTGGCGTTGTGACATCAGTACCTTCAGATGCGCCTGATGACTATGCTGCTCTGAGAGATCTCAAAAACAAAGAACCTTTTAGGAAGAAGTATAATATAGCCGATGAAATGGTGATTCCCTACGACCCAGTGCCCATTATTGACGTGCCGGGCTTTGGAAACCTGTGTGCTGTCACAACATGTGATCAGTTCAAGGTTAAAAGCCAGAATGACAAGGATCAGCTGCAAGAGGCCAAAGAGCTGGCCTACAAAAAAGGCTTCTACGAAGGTATGTCAAGTAGGGTGCTGTTTACGGTCTTTCTCCCTCTCTCTCTACTTGTACTGGTAGTGCTATTAAACGCTGTTTACTGTTGTTCTTTGTGACATTAACTATGACGGCTGGGCCTTCTTTTGATAAGTAGAACGTAATATCATCAATATACATAATGTTGGTGGTATACGTAATGGCAGCGATATACATATTATGACAATGTACTTATTATTCGCAATATATATCATACCGGCAATATACGTAATACCGGCAATACGGACTATTATTACGGACGTTCAATTGCCAGCCTTCACGAAGGGTCAGCTCATTGTGAAATTAGCACCCGAGTAAGTATCTTCTGTCGACCGGACACCCAGCCGCATTCACCTGATACTGTTTGTCGCGTTAGGTATTTTGATGGTTGGTGAGTTCAGTGGAATGAAAGTACAGGACGTCAAGAAGAATGTTCAGAAGAAGATGCTGGATGAGGTAACGCCCGTTTTTAATTTATGATTTACGCGCTGGTAGCCAATGATATATAAGTTTTGTGCGTTTGAGGATAAGCACGATGACGGGGGAAAGAAGCGATTTTGGAAATACTTTTCAAAGTGCAAATCGTCAGCGAGATAATGATGTGATCAAAAGGCTGGAGCTAGGAAATAAAGCTGCTTCTCTCGAGTCCACTCTGAAGCAGTTCCAACCCAGAGCTTATTTGAGAACCCATTTAAATCTATTTTGTAGTAGAAATATTTAATTTTTCTCGATTGTAATTGAAAGTGCAGTTGGTTGGCCAATTTGAATTTTTTATATTGGTATTGTATTTTGCAAGTGTGTTGGGTTTGAGACTAAATGTGAATATCTCTTTTCAAAGGGATCTGCCTATTTTTACATGGAGCCTGAAAAGAAGGTCACTTCCAGATCGGGCGATGAATGTGTTGTTGCCCTTTGTGACCAATGGTAGAGTAATTTACTGCAACCTTTACTTATTGACCTTTGACCTTTTAGACATTTGCAATGCTCATTGCAGTTGGACCATTTACAAACATCTTAAATACCTTAAAGACTTATTGTTGTGTTTTTATTTTAGACTCGATAACATTTAATCCTATATAAACCAGGCTTTGTTTTGTGTGTGGATACCACCAATTATTTGTTTTACCTCGAGAAACCCAAACAGTCGACATTCATACGCCATGAAGCTTTCTTTGAAATTTTGACCTTTGAACTTTTGACCTGACATTCTCACCTGTGTTTCTTGTATGAAGATTCCATGTCCCTCTTATCAGGTATTTGGACTATGGAGAAGAAACCTGGAAGAACCAAGCCAGAGATCTGCTGAAGAACGTCGAAACGTAGGCTCCATTTCTGAATTGATATTTCATGATTTCTATGCAGGCGCCATTTTGGTCCTTTCCAACATCTTTGCTTCGTAAACAAGCGGAAGGGTTTCCCTTAGAACTTACTACCTTTCAAAACATATTTCTATAGCCAGACAATGTGGCTACTTTCCAACATATTTGCATGTTCATGAATTAAAATCTTGTTGTTCATTATCACTGTCATAAAAACTGTTGTGTTATTCAATCTTATTTATAATCTGTTTTCCCACGTAGTTTCAGCGATGAAGCTCGGCACAACTTCGTAGGCACTCTTGATTGGTTGCAGGAGCATGCCTGCTGCAGGTCCTATGGCCTAGGTTAGTCAGTGCTCTTCATGTCTGTTGTTTTCCTTTCTGACTCTCCTTGTGGGTATCTCACACATTGACTGTACTTCAGACCATGGTGTACCTCATCAAACGCTGGTAATCTTTCAAAATATGCTTTTCTAGTCAAGTTGTACCCTTGAAGGGGGTCCTTTAGTGTTCTAAATATGTTTGAACATCAAATCTTTTTTTCGAAGCTGCAAAAGTGAAAGTTCCACAGTACGTTTATGAATTGGCTCCCTCGTATTATGTGTTTGATTCTTTGTGACACAAAATTTTTCAAAAAGGAAAGCCGATATGAGGCTCGAAACTGTATATATAAAAGTGTGTGTGTGTTAAGAAGCAATAGAGAACCACCCTCTTTGCACTGATCAGTAGAGTCTTCTAAATGACTCGAAGCTCATATTTGTGTTGTGACGTAAATTAGTTTCCATTCCTGTAAGATTCGACGAACTTCCTGCGTGCGTTTCATCGTAGTTTGAGTATTCTGTTTCTGTCTGCACGCAGGTTCCCGCGTGCCCTGGGATGAGCAGTACCTGATCGAGTCCCTGTCGGACTCCACCATCTACATGGCCTATTACACCGTTGCACACTTGCTTCAAGGCGGTGTCTACGACGGATCGAAGCCAGGCCCGGCAAACATCAGGTATGCCGCTCCACAATGTTTTGGTTGTCCTCTAATCTTCTTCACCTCTATTCACAAGGCGATCCTCTGCACTTGAGTTATATTATTCTATTATTTGTTTATCCTATTCATTTTCAGTCAGTTTACATAACATCGTGGGCTGGAGTGTTACGACGTATTCGCCTTGCAGGAACTGTAGTGTTTCTAAGGAAAATTGCTTAAACGTGTCGCAGCATTATTTGTATTGTTTTCCGTTTTTTACCCAAGGCCGGATCAGCTGACAGAGGCGGTCTGGGACTTTATTTTCCTCAAAGATGCCCCAGAACCTGCTACTGACATCGATCTAAATACACTGAGGTAATTCAGTGATGTTTTAGTTATGATCTGTGCCTTGCTCTTTGTGTTGTTGTTGTTGTTTGTAAAATATTTTGTTTTTGTTGTCGTTGGTATGTCGGTGGTATGTCGCGTTTAGCAGTGTACAAACAAAAATTTTCAAGATTATGCTTTTACTTCCCCATTTTTTCATATTGCAATATACCGTACAATTTTCCGGAAACTAAACCTGAGTCTATTTCCTCCTCTCCCGTAACAAATTTAGAAGTAACTTATTAAAGATTAAATTGTGTAATTGAAAGATGGAGAACAGTTTTTTATATTCGCTGTTAGAAAGAGTGATATCTATTTTTGGCCTTATTCTCTCTAGAAACCTGAAGCGTGAGTTTCAGCATTGGTACCCTGTGGACTTGCGTGTCTCCGGAAAGGATTTGATTCCAAACCATTTGACATATTTCCTCTACAATCACATCGCTGTGTGGCCTAACGAAGCAAACAGGTATTTTGGCAGTTTGCCAGTGCAATTGTCTTCGTGCCTTCTAAGATTAAGATTTACCCCTGTATCTCATTGATGTGAAATTGGCAGCTCACCAGGTTGAATTTTTATCGATTGCAGGTGGCCCAAGGGAATCAGAGCGAATGGGCATTTACTTCTCAACTCCGAAAAGGTACGAGACTTTGTCTGAAGCACCAAATGGCCTTAGATACGTGAGGAGTTGTAAAATATAACACCGATGCCACTTCATTTAGAATTGACAGGTTGAATGCACCAGAGCAGAGCACGTTTGTAAGTTGCGATGTTGTGTTGCGAACTGCCAAATTAACCTTAACACATTCTAAGGCACTTTCTAAGGCACTTTCTTGTGTTCTTCAGATGTCAAAGTCCACTGGAAACTTTCTCACTCTATCGCAAGCAGTTGGGAAGTTCTCGGCAGATGGTGGGAATTATTTGCTATTACTGGCAGCTACGTACCGTGCTTTTCCTGAAATAATGTCCCTCACGTGTAGCGTACCTCAAGAAAGAAGATAATTCTTTCATGTCACTGCTTTTCTTGTCATTGTATCTGTGTTCAATCGAGTTGACCTGCTAATGCGATTTCATCTCATTTTCAATGTCCTCGCACTCTATTAGCCATGCGAGAATCGTTGAATTCCCTTCGGTTTCTTTCTGCCTACTATTGTTGTGTTCTTGATGCGTCGCGCGATGCCAAACTGCAACACACATTGCTCCGTTTCAGGTATGCGACTGGCACTTGCTGATGCTGGCGATGGCATAGAAGACGCCAATTTTGTCGAGAAAATGGCCGACGCGGGTATCCTTCGCCTATTCACTCTCCTTGAATGGGTCAAGGTATTCAGCTTCTTTACTTATTTGAAACGCCGAATAATTTCGGAATGTCTAATAACAAATATTTACAAGAATTGTATACTTCCAAGGACTTCAACTAGACATGTTTCAACAGCTGATTAAAAACCCCTGCACGCATTTTGTTCAAGAAAATTTAAATTTGCTGCACCAGAAAAGATGATCTTGTTTACATTTCTGACAAATTTATCGTTATTTCGTCATAGGAAATGATTGCTGGCAAAGAGTCGCTTCGATCTGGCGAATTTGATTCTTTCAACGACCGTGTCTTTGAAAGGTAACTCGACTACATTTAATAAGTTCGTTTTTATAAACATTTGGTCAGATGTCAACAGATTTTTTATGGTATTCCGAAAAAAGTTTGACTTGAGCAAGAGTGAGATTGTTCGTTGACTGATTTTTTGCTCTTGCTTGAGTCGTGGATTGAAGGTATCAGAAGACAACGAGACTGTATCTAAAGCGATTGATAATCACTTCATTGGAAAAAATATCTGAATTTGTTAGTGATACAAAATAATGTGAAAATGACATTAGAATACAAATGAAAAACAAATGTGGGAATAGGTTATTCAAAAGTAAGAAATGTGTTTTATGGTCGATGAATATGCTGTTTGGTATTAGTCCGTTTTTATCAGAGCTGAGCAAAGTTCGATTCCATGTTGGCCTTGAAATTATAAATATGATTCCAAATCTTCTCCTGAAAGCGAAATGAACTTGGCGATCAAGCAAACAGAGAGGAACTACGAGAAGATGCACTATCGAGAGGCGCTCAAAACCGGTTTCTTCGAGCTCCAGGCAGCTAGGGACAAATACAGAGATTTGTGCATGGACGGAATGCACAAGGAATTGGTGTTACGATACATCGAGGTGAGGGGAAGATTTGAAGCTATGAACAAACTGCAAGTGATTTACATACTGACACGCGAGGTTTCCATTCATTCAAAAGCCCAATGTTCATAAGAAATTATTACTTTTTTATATTTTATATGCTTTTGTACTATGCCTTATTTCTAGATAAATATAGGTTTTGCGATTGCTGTTTGAAAGTGCTTGCCCAGAGGGGCAATCTACTCCGCCTTCGAACTTCATGGCTTATATTTGCAATTCCTGACTGACCTGTTTTATTGACTCGAAGGTTCAAGCAGTGCTTCTGTCTCCTGTATGTCCTCATATCTGTGAACACATTTGGAAACTTTTGGAAAAGGTAGTGAGCATATTTGTATTGAATTTTCTGTATTGAAATTAGTTTTATCTTTAATGTACTATCGAAATTCGATTTAGGAACTCCATCAGTAGTGAAAACTTTCAGTTAAAAAAGTAGCAATAGATTAACTGAAAACTTTACAATTAAGCCTCTAAAGTAGAAATTGTCACTTACAGTTCGAAGAGAATGATTGAATTCTTCCAGTTTGCGATAAAACAGCCAACGATTACTGTAACCTCACACCGTGCCTTTGTGCGATGTTTTACTGGGAGATAACTTGTTTTCATTTGTAACTGTTGAGGTTTTTTGGCTGACAGGACACGAGCATCATGAAAACCACGTGGCCATCTGCCGGTGACGTCAACGAGCAGATCTTGAAGTCTTCGCAGTACCTGATGGACTGTGCAAGAGAGTTCAGGCTGCGGCTCAAGAACATGCTGACCGCGCAAGGCAAGGGCAAAGGGGTAATCCACTCTAACTTCTAGGCAAATCACTTTGGCTCTTCCCTTTTCTTGATTTTGCAAATCACTTCAGCTTATTCTTGCACTTGACTCTTCCATAACCAATCCGGTCGCTCTTGTTTTTCCATTTTTCTCAGCTGATTTGTCACCAGTTTTTCAAGAGCTGTTACTGCAATTTCCACCACCGGCCCAGTATCTCTGTGCAGAACTAGCGCGGTAGGGCTCATCAATGCCATGGTGCTTTTAACAAGCAGCCATGCCATATGTGCCATCCTTTGCTGTTATTCATGACCAAAGATGCATTTGCAACCTCTCTTTGTTTTCACAGAAGGCGAAGGAGCCGATGCAGAAGCCCACCCACGGCGTTATTTACATCGCCAAGCAGTACCCCCCGTGGCAACACACCGCGCTAGTGACGCTGAAGAAACTCTACGACGAGAACAATGCACAGTTCCCGGATAACAAGCAAATAATGAATGTCTTGAAGGGAGACGAGTCCGTGAAGAGGCACATGAAGAAGTTGATGCCCTTTGTTCAACACGTCAAGGTACCCCATTAATCGGCCTACCGATTTTGGAGCGGATCTAGCAAATACTTTACTTTTCTGCATTAATTGGTGTTGCAAACGTAAGGACTGTCAGAAGAAATAACTGCAAACTAGCAAAAATTTAATTTCCAATACTGGCTCCTATCGTGCTCAGGGCATCTTCAAAGTTGTGAGTCGTAAGAAAGTTATGGTAATCTCCGATTATGAAGTCTTCTTATTTTCGTTTTTAAGTCTCCTTTAATAAACATTGACAGGGCGATTTCATTGCACATATTGGATTGATGTGGATTATATTCAACATGCTCTGTTCGCTGTGTTCTAAATATTTCTAAATGTTTCTTCATCAGCCGTCAATAGCTCTTAGTTTTCTGTGCCAGTTTCTCTCGTAGAATGATTTTTCCGTCGCAACATTGCAAGCGGTAACGCGGCATTTTGTTGATTTGCAGAAAAATGTCGAAAACGTCGGTCCTTCGGCCATGGACCTTTCTGTTGATTTCGATGAAACATCTGTGCTGATGGAAAACCTACCGTATTTATTAAAATCTATCGAAGTAAGTTGGCTCTTAAATATTGAATTCCAGACATCAAATTTTCTTTTTCGTTTCTGGTTATAATATTATCATTTTGTGATTGCTCATGCCTTCCCTCGTATGGTCCCTATATCCCCTCGCGTGACTTTTCTGTTCTCTTTTATGGTGTTCATATCCCGTTCGCATAACCTTTCTTTTCCTTTATATGGTCTTCATATTCTCTTGTATGATTTTTCTATTACCTTATATGCTCTTTATATCTCTGCGCATGACCTTTGTTTTCCCTTAAATGGTCTTTCTATCCACTTAGGTACGATATTTCAAGTCCCTTATATGCAAGTCCGTTTTTCCATCCAACTTCACCTCGCCTGGCACTTGTCCTATTCTTGCGCTTCTTTCATTTTACAACCAAATCCCTCTTTCCCCATTTTCCTTTATCGGTTAAACTCCATTTTGTATCGCAGATTTTACTGTGTCCACCCTTGTTTCTTTTGTGATTATCTTTCATTTTGCTTCCTACCCACGTCTTTCAGTTCCCACCCTATTTGACTCACAGAGGTCTTTCTTTTGTAGCTTGAAAGTTTAGACGTCAAGCCGTCAACAGATGCAGATGAGAAAATTGCCGAAGAATGCGCCCCCGGCAAACCATTCTCGGTTTTCAAAGCGAAGTAGATGGATGTATTGGCGGTAAATTATTCTCAAGAAATTTAGAATTTCAAATTTCAAAAACAGTTTCGTTTTTTATTTTCCCACCTGTATCCGTAGAAGAAACCATTTTCCGACCATTGACAGATGGCGCTCTTTAGTGCGGGGATGCAATAAATTCTGTCTCTATTCCACCGTACCCTGGGTACCAGACTCTATTGTTTTATATATATTGAGTCTGGTACCCAGGGTAAATTCCATCGCATCAATCCACTGTTTTGTGCTGAAAGTTTATCTATTTTGACACCTGTCATAATGAATGCTAAGGTCGCAAGTGCATCTTACGACAAAATGACGTCGTTTGCAACTTTTGATCCACACTTTTGGTCCATCTTTTTTGACTTACTGTCATTTTTCAATATTTTCACTTGCACAAAAATGGCTCCACTTGAAAAAGGGTTATAAACTTTAACTCTTTTATTAAATTTCTCTTAAAGAGGGCCTTTTGCGTGCGCCATTTTTAAGAAGCGTCACACGTGTGATAAGGTGGATGGTATTGCACTTTCGAGTGTCATTCGAAGCCAAACAAAAATCAGTTATTTGTCATTCGCAGTATGAAAGACATCTTACCTGTTTCAACTGAAATTATATTCAATAGTGTGACTGCTTAAAGGTCAGTGCATCTTATCAGCAGAGCCAAAGCAGGAAATGCTACGAGATTGTTTTTTCGTTATTCATAAAGAGTCAGATATTTTTTAAATCTGGTAACTTCACTCGATGTGCACTTTGGGTATGCTCATAAACCATTCTCACATCGTTGTTCCTTGAATGTGAAAATAGCAATTAACTAGATTTCATCAACCTCATCATTGGGTTTACAATATTTTACAGTACCGTTTTGGGTGCCGTGACCCGGGAGTAAAGCGTGCGCTTGAGGCCGGTATCCGTTTCCCACATCGAGATTACTCCACTTTCTAATTATAAACCAGCTTGTCTCATTCTGAATAGAACCGACAGTTTGTTTTCAAGCCACCAGTGAACATGAAATGTTGCCGGTTACTTTATTGGCGGTTACATAACTGTTTCTTTTCGCACACGTGCATGTGTTACATAAGGGCGCCGAATTCATTGCCTGCACTTTAATCACCATCAAAAACGATAAGAGGAGATTCGCTGGTCCCTCGTCATTTCCATTGAAAATGAACATGCAGGCAATATGGCTTTGTAGTCATGCCAATAAGGCGATAGGCCGCCAACAAAATCAATGTGTTTCCCTGTATAAAATAGAAATAAGATCTCAATGGATTGCAACGATAAGTTGGCCTCTCCTTTCCCATTAATAATTGCCTTTAGTCAGCCATCTTGACTCCACGCTGTCTTTACTAACAGTTTAGTTCATTAAATAAAAAGTAAGTCGTGTCTACCTGAACAAGTTCTAGAAAGGTTCACGAGAGTTTAAAGATCGCAACTGCATAATGGTTCAGGTTGTCTTAATTTGCCCCGACATGGAAGCCTAATGTGTTGTGTTGGATGCCATTTTGCCTTCTTGTTTTCACTACAAGCAGTCATTCCGTTGTGTCTCTTGTGAGATCTGTTTTCTTTTCATTTATGGTAAACAACCGCTTATTTATTGCGAAATTTCTAGCTTTGTCTCCGGGGAATACGAAATCTACAAGAACTATCGTAAAAACAAGGCTGGCCTACAACCACACCTCGAAGGTGTTTTTTTACTGAAATGCGGCTTGGTGGCCATTTGAACGGGGTGTTGAATTTCTTTTCGGCGCCATGGTAGTTTGGTCCTGATTATAATGGCATTGGGCGTTGCGTTTGTCGTTGCGTTTACATCATTGTTCGCATGGCGTTATCTCAAAACGCAGCTGTTATTTCAGTACTGGAATTCAAAATTTCAGAGCTCTCTTGCATTCTACTCTCAGTCAAGGATATCTTGTAGCAGAATCGTAAACATTCTCCAACTTAATAGCAATAAATATGTGAGATTTTTATCAACAAATCATTTATACGTTTAGTTATTTGACTTCTTCGGTAACTTGCAAATTAACATTAAATTCAAGTTGAAGGAGGGTACTCTGGCTGGGCAGAGCCCTTCAAAATATTATTAGTAAAATTTCAGAACTTTAGACTTTTATCAACTTGCAATTCTGAGGCAGCAGTTATAAGGGATATTTCGCTATGCATGACATGAACCGCGAATCTTTGTTGCTGTGCTAGGGTCATGCATTTGCATTTTATGTAATCTTTTTTTAAATGCCCATGTTCGATCTCGTTAAGTTTTGCTGGTTGGACAAAATGTCTCACAAAGAAACAGGTTCTTTTGACTTGTTTACACCAAGAAGTAAGTGCGAATGCCAAAAATCACACCTTCTTTGTTACAGTCGAAAAATGAGAACAATCAGTGACCAGCTTGGTAGACGAGATATGTAAAAGACGCAATTAATATTCAAATGAGAATTCCAATGCATTTTTCATTGGAGTCTTAGCTAACACCATTGCCACCCTGTTTTTTTCTTGTGCAGACGGGCGGTTTTCCCTCTGTGCCACACCAGAGCGCATGAATGTCCGGCCACACCGTTATGAAACCGGGTCGCACCGGTGTTTAGTCAGCGTGACCATGCCTCGCTTCCACTTTGTACTGCTTCAAAACGAGGATGACTACTAACGTTGCTCGATTTCCCGCCTTTTCTACCTTTGTAACTGAAAAACCGAGTCCACTTCTCCTGCCTGTTTGCATTTCTATAATAACTGCCACGGCAGTTACATTTCAAATAGTAAAAATATGATTTCTGCTTTTACATACATTCGCTGTACCCATGCTGAGAACAGTCGCACGTCATCTGCTGACGAAATAGTAGATTTGCCCTGAAGAATGGATGGAAGCCTCGTGAGTTCCGAGTCTCGCTCGGGAAGCTTATTTTTCTGCACTTTCTATGATTCTTCGTAAGAAATACTGTTGCTTATGATAGAAGCCTTGGTGGACTTCGTTGAGTCTCTGTCATTGTTTGACAAAAGTGTCAAGACCTGGCGGATGTCACTAGTGTCATGCAATGCTGGTGTCCACGTGAAACTTACTTCGAATGTCAAACACAGTCCTGGGTCGGCGGGTTTCAGAGAAGGGAAGGAATTATCGGCAGCCAAGTAAGTTTGTTTCGTGAAATTATTTTTAGTGTGGCGAAATTAACTCGAGTGGCAAAGCTAGTATACAATATGGGTCCATAGTCATAATCAAAACATCAATTAAGTCCAGCAACCTATGTTTGTTTGCTGCGAAATTCCAAAATTCCTCTCGATTATAAATACTGAATAGCAATTTAATTTTTAGCCGCGAGATTACAAGAAATTTTTCCTGCTTCAAGTGAAAGGTTTCCGAAAATCAGTGATTTGATTGTCGAAATCAAAGTCACCTGTGATGCAATAGTGTTCATTGCAAGTCATGTTTAACTTTCCATGCCTTCTTAATAATCTGAAAGTATCTGAAGCATCAAAAATCTTGAAGAGGCCTACCTATTATCTAGACGCATCCTTTCTCACCTGTGATATCTCTGGAGGTTGATAATAATTCCATTTAGATTAACGAACGAATGTCGTGAGCCCTATAATTTAGCACAACCCATCGACTTTTACGGAAAAAATATCAGACGGAACATCCAAAATCGCCGACAAATACCTGAAACAGATTGCATCCCAAAAAATTGATTTGGAATAAGGTTTATTGCAAATATATCTGTGATCTCAAAAAAGCAGAATTTACAAGTTTGTGGGTCCCGATAAAAACCTGTCTGGATGTCTCGTTGGACCTGGTTGTTTGACAAACGAAATATCCGAAACACAATAGGGTCAACAGTGATCATGGTTGTTTCCTAAACACTATTCATTCGCAGGAAAATGCCTTTGATAAAAAATATCGCAGTCAGGCAGCCTCTGTGTTAGTAGTTACGGAAAGATCAAGAGAGTGGTGAGTTTGCATTTGCAGAAATTTATCAGAATTTCGTTAGAAACATGCTTTGCTAATTAAGTGAGAACAGTTTATGGTTTTACTAGTAGAAGTTTAAACAGCTTTTCCTTTAATCTAACCTTTCTCAAATTTGGTCTTTTAAAAGAACAAGTGTTTGCTAATTCTTTGTGGTTTTAGTAAAATTCCTAATCCAATACATACATTATTCGAATAGATTTTATGTGTGATTGTTTTTATATTTTGTGTTGGTATGAACAAAAGAGGTATATAGTCCGTAGTTGATATGAGATGCAGATTGATAAGAAAGTGCATAATGGGTTGGTTGAAATGCAAAATTATCAATTCATGTATCAAATTGAGACATCGGATGTATATATCCACTTTTGGTTTTTCCATTCTCACAGCTGAGGATGGGACAAGCTCGCCCCAAAACATACTGATTATGTCGTAACCGACTATGTCTTAACCGATTATGTAACGGCATATGTCTTAACCTGGCAATTCATGGATGTGTCAATGAAATAATATCAACAAATGGCTATTTTGTCTTAATTTATTTACCAAATGGCTCGTCGTCGCTATCATCTTAAATTTGATGTGTCAAATTTTGAAAATTTAACATATTCATTAGAACTGCAGAGAATGTCCTAATCTTGAGATTTTTAACAAGCAGAAATTGGTAGGGAGGTTACTTTTGTTGCTGAGTAAAATTCTTTTAATTACTTTTTAGTTACGTTTGTTCGTATAATTCTTGAGTTAAGAAATAGTCATTGTCTTCATTCACTAAAACGATCCTTCCCGCAAGAGAGTAAAACTACATTGTGGTTCACGAAGTTGTATCATAGTAATTTCCTGTCAATCGGCCTATTATAAGCTGCAATAGTTCTCTTGTTGAAAGCTTTTGATGGCTTTTTGTGATCGATGGGAGACATTAGATAAGTTTACTATATGTAGAATGCAAGTGACACTGGTTGATATGCGAAATATGGGAATTCTACTAAGTAAAATTGGACTCACGCAAAGGTCGACTCGGGTGTTGAATACCATATATGATATCTGCCGGACAAGATGATAATCTATTCATTGTGTTTGCGTGCGTCAATATATCGTTCTGGCCTGTGACTCTTAGATCAACCCACGAAAGCTTATTGAGAGTTTTACAATATGCTATCGTGTAATTGTGATCAGAATAATTTCATCGCACCAACCATAACAGCCCCAAGTGCGAACATGTCTTTGTAAAGTCAACTAGTTAATGAATGTTGTTTCAATCTAAGCCGCTTACTGAGCCATAAATGATATTCATACCCTTCTTGTTTCTCTTATCAAAAACAGCTAGTCGTGTCCTGGTATATTACAATGTAAGCACAGTTAATTTGTTTTCTATTGATGGTTTGTTTGCAAGAAATTTGAGCTTCGAATGAGCTTTGATTGTTTATAAGCTGGCTTTCTGCAAGGCTCTGGAGAATGCTCTTTTGAACAAGCAAAACATTCGAAGGAAGAATTTTTAAATTCACAGGCACGAAGTTTGTTTAACGTGAACAATTTTTAAGGATCATTGCTCGAAGCTGTTGAGAACAGAATGGGTTTTTGCTTTGAACGGCTTTGAAAGTTTAATTTTGAAGGATTTCCAGTCAAGCCCCCTTCAATCCTCTGAATGTGTTCAATAGCAGAGGAGAAATGGTGGTGGTGTAAGAATGGTCATGCAAAATATGCAAGAAGGAATGTTCACACGCGATTGAATAAGGAAGTTGAAGAAGTTTGCCGTGCAGATTTTGCCACCAAGAGGCTTGTTTTCACAAACACAGTCTTCATCAGTGACCCTTGACGCGATATGGTCGGTGATCATTGCTCGGGCTACCTTGGAGTGCCATCAGATTGAAAAGCAAATTGAAATAGACTAACAATCTTTACGGTTTTATTTTGATAATGGAATCGAGCCTTCTTCAGAGGTTTTGTCATTGGCAGCCCTGTTTCGGGTGTTAACTGGGAACGAGACAGCATGCAAAATTATGAGAGAAAAAATGACAGAAAAACTCAGAAAACTTTTACTTAATTCTTCCTTGCTGTTTTTTATTAGAAACCTTGCTTCGAACGAAACCAGTATTCAACAAATTTCTACTGTTGTGTATTCTTTGTTAAGATTTTCTCTTTCAACTTTTAGAGGTTAAATCGTAGTTTGAATGTACGTGGCAATTTTCTCGACATATTTTGGTAGGCTAAGCAGGCGTATCATTAAAAATGTTGTTGTTGCTGCTACAGCTTATTCGAACTTGCATTTATGTGCCCATTCCAGAGGTTTTGCCCAACCACAGCCTCCCCTCCCCCCTTTCTCCATCAAATTAACTTGCGTCTTCCATAAAAATGGCTTAAGCTAAGCAACCCTTTTTTAAAAAAAATTCTGAATTCAACTCGGTTTATATGGCGAGTTAATGGCTATCTCATTATTGTCTCTTTGGAGACACGAATAAGATTAATTTTTAATTTTTTGCAGGTAAACGTTAAATAACAGCAAGAATTTGGGGGCATGATGTCTCTGGCGAAATGCCTTCTGCTTGGTGTGCTCCTTGCAATGGGACAATCAGATGCAAAGAGACAATATGACAGGGCCTACAGCAGACATAACATTCTGCTTCGTGCCAATGGAGTCACTTCTAGACGCATGAACTCACAAGATGAAGCGACAAAAAAAGGTAAGTCGCTTGTCCGTGCTGCCTTCCAGTAATGCAACTTTGAACTAGAGCCAATCGAAGAAGCTTCAAAACTTGAGGCTTGGGAACGTAGGCAACCCAGGGTGCATTTCACCTAGGGAAATGTTTCGATGCTGCTTTTCCTTTAGCAATTTAAATGAATAGTTAACTTGTTTCATTTCACAAAATAAAAGTATTGTAAACTAAACAGTATAGCAATATTGTAGTTACTGACTTCATAGCATCGTATGATAAAATTTACATCCAAATCTACTAATATTTGTACGTTTACACTTATGAACAGTTAATCACCGATATTATGGGAACAGTTCATCAGCAAAAGTAGTTTCAGGACTTGAAGAGACTTCTTTTATATATTTGTAGCCTCGTTGCCGTCCTTGAACGTGCTGGTTAATGGAAAAGAGAATGGGGTTGAGTTCGAGATAGCGGGCTGCAAGGTCAAGCTCACTATTGACGGAGAGTGCATTTTCAAACTCACGCCATCTCCAGACTCTTGCGGAGGAAAGTTGCCACTGGCTGGCATTTTGAATCACTTTCTGCCTAATAACAAGCTAGGGGAAAAGTCAAATACATTCTTATTACCTGATAAGTTTGACCTTGAAGCACTGCAAATTGATAAATGCAAGAGCATAATCGACTTCAAGACCGTTTCGCGAGAAAAGCTCGATCTCATTCCGGACAAGCTTTCGATGGAGGGCGTGGCCTTGAAGATGAAGTTGAACTACAAGGCCGGTGTTGTGGAATGGGAGCTTCTCGACTTGGACATCAAGGCAACCGTGACTGTGGCGGGAAAAAAGGTGCCCATAACAGCAAGGAAGAAGGAGAAGGAGACCGCCATCAGCTTTTCATTCAAAACAGATGACATGAAGGTGCCAAGTCTGACTGGGATGTTCTCCAAAAAGGAAGTTGCCCCTCCAAATAGTGACGAGCAGGTGTCGTCAAAAATCATGGGGCTCACGATAAAAAGTCCTTCCATCTCGGGGCTGTATGACACAAAGGGGTTCTACGAAGTCGTCGTCAGCGGACAACCCGACTCTGTGGCGTTCAAGAGTGCCTCGTTCTTTGTCATCATCCAGAAGCCGGAAGACAACGGTGTTAAGGTGGCAGTGATGGCTAAGGTGGACGCACTTTCGCCCACGGCTCTTCTCACTGAGCTGACAGGAAAAGACCTGACGAGGATTCCATTGCTAAAGGCCCTCGTCATCAACTTCGCCTTCGCAGTTTCTAATGACGATTTCATCGTTATAAAAAATGAGGAAGTCAGCAAAGCAATCTCAGGAATAATTAAGGGTGAAAAGTCCCTTGACAAAGGCACCAAATTGTATTTTGACCTGCCCGTTAAAGATGTTTTCAAGAAGCTTGCACCAGAGCTGAAGACAGAAAGCTTTCCAGCATCCTTGTTTGTGAAGGCTACAATTAACCAGGACGGTGTGAAGTTCAAATTTCCAGATGAATGGAAGTCAGATTTGATTCAAATCCTGAAAGGCTTGGCACCAAAACTGAAGGAATATATCCCAAAATGGCTGAAGGGAGATGGCCCACCAATGGTTGTCATCAAAGACTTTTCTTTCGATTACAAGACTTTGGCCTTTTCCATAGATGCCTCCATGGACGGGCCATTTAGGCTGGGCAAGATTTTGTCCCTGTACAACATTTCCCTGAAAGTAAGCCACAAGGGCGAAGGCAAGCCGTATGAATTTTCTTTCAGTTCTGCTCAAACCCTGTTCGAGCAAATCATCATGACCACTAAGTTGTCGAAGAAAGGCGAAACCTACGAATTCGAGGGCTCGATCAGCTCCATATCAACGGGACAACTCATCAAGGCAATTGGTGCCAAGTTTTTCAGCGAAGAAACGATGAAAAAACTCAGTTATTTAGACTTTGGCATGTGCGATGTGAAGTTGAAGGCAAAATTTGGTGACACCTTCTTCATCAGGTTGGTACTTCATAATTTTCTCTTTCAGTAGCATTCTTTGCATGTGCGATTCATTTAAAAACGATTAATTATCTAAGCCAACATGGCTATAGACTTTTTAATTAACCCAACCTTGTAAACAGACTGTAACTAAGTAACCCATCACACGTTGATTGATATTGAAACATCAACATACCGTCTCTAGAATATTTACACTTTCTTCATGTTTTACTTCGTCAAGAATTAAAAACTTTTTCTAAACCACACAGCATAAAAATCATTAAAGGATTATATTTTTGTCCAAAGTGAACATTAATAGGAGAGAAAAGCTTTGTTATCGTTTAGTTCAGTGCCACTATAAATTTGGTATGGATCACCACTAGTCTACCAAAAACATTTCTCGACATCATCCCCTTTACCTACTAAAAGCCTTTCTTTAACCGTGTTTCTTTTGTTCATTGGCTTTTAGCTGAACGCCCTAAATTTTTTTGGAAAGTTAAATGTTTGAAGCTGCCTGGAGGAATACCACATGCTAATATCTAGAGTCTACTCTGTCTCCAAATGCCTTATGATGATTACTCGAATAAGAACTTTTACTCGTTTCAGCTTTGCAGCCACTCCGATACTCTTTGGTTGGGATGGCCTAAAAGTTGAAGGCATCATGTACGAGGAGGATGGTTCGCCCGTCATGGCATTGGGGCTGTCCATCGAGAGCATAAGGCTCGATGAAATAGTGGAGAAGCTTTTCGACAAAAAGTTGGCAGGGATCACTTGGTTGACGGAGCTTAATGTGGGTGCGTATGTGCCACTTTTGATGGGATTGGTGCCAGTTTTTATTCGAGTGTGTCTGCTATAAGTAAGTGGTCTGTGTATGCATCAATTCCGCATGCTATAGTGAATTAACTAACCTTGTTGACATCTGATGCTTTTTGCAGTTTTGACAATGAGTACAACAGATGCAAGTGCCAAAAGTAAGGACCTGAAATTCGAGAATCCGAACATGAAGGGAGTCGGCATCAAGAAAGGTAATCATCTTAAGTTTGACACCGAATAAATAACTCAACATTGATTAAACAACCTCCTCAATTATAATCTTCCACTTTAAGTCCACATTATTATCCATAATTTTTTTGTTTATAAAACTTCTTGATTGTCTTCTTTTTCCCTTATCATTGCACCCATCTGTTGGTGTTGTGCAAGTGTTTGAAAGAGCCATGTTTGAATGCAGGTATACTCTTCAGAGCAGTAGCGAAGATCCCGAAAGACTGTAAGGGAGATCAATTGTGCGAAGTCAGCAAGAATGTGACTAGTGCTGAAAAGAAGGCGAGAAGCTTGATAATCGAAGGAAAGATAACGCTGGAGGGGGTGGAGCTGCGGGGCGTCTACGAGGGCAAGTGGAGCATTGGCAACAATGTGGAAATCCCCCAGATTGAGCTTGTGCTGAAAATCGGAAAGGAAACGAAAGTGTATTTCAAAGTTCAAGTCAATATTCTGGACCCAAAATTGGAACTAGAAGGTAATCTTTACTGCATCCTCTTCTTTGCGATTAAAAGTATGCTGTACGTTATGACAAGACAAGCATTTTAAAACCATTTAATGGTATTAAGTGGACTGAATTCAATGTCTTGCTTCGGCCGCACGCCTCGGACAGTGCACATTAAAGCTGATAGAAAGGGATTCACACAACGATGAAGAAAAGCACACGAGTTCGATGTTGTTAGGGGTTTAGGGATGCGTTGTTGATCGGCTACTACTAAGTTAGGAGAATAAACAGTTCTAGCCCACCACAACCTCCTTTATGCTTTTGGCACAACGCCTTTGGCACAACGCCTTTGGCACAACGCCTTTGGCACAACGCCTTTGGCACAACGCCTTTGGCACAATGCCTTTGGCACAACGCCTTTGGCACAACGCCTTTGGCACAACAGCGATTTTCAGTGGGAAAACGTTTCCACATCCAAACCTTCATCCTGCCTCAAACAAATTAAAGGTAGTCAATGATCTTTCTTGCAAGACACTTGTTTGAAAACTGCCCATAAGAATTGTTGTGGGACACCTCAGATGACAAGAATAGTCATAACCTTGCAATCAATTCACTATCGTTATTTTTCAAAGCTGTATTACCTCCAATTCAACAATCAATCAGCCCTTGAACAGTGAACTAACCCCCTTGTTCGACACCGTTCTAAATGCTTTCTAACGAAAGTTACATGATGTGATTTGGTTCTGGTTTTGCTCAGGTACCGTTGGCATCGGGGGGACTGGTGCTCTGCAATTGTCGGCCAAAATGACGGGCATTTGGGACAAGGCATTTGGCATTAAGTTCCTGTCGTTCGGGAATCTTGCAGCAAGTATAAGCATCATACCTGGCGTGGCAGTCACAGAATTTGGTATGTACAAGAATTGTTTCAGTGTTTGTTATGTTTGCTGTGAACTGTGTGTTGTGATTGCAGTTGAACTACGCAAATGGGATGCGAATGGCATGTCCCAGTTTCGTTTGTGACGATTAGTTGTATTGTAGCCTCGTTAAATGTCGCGTTAAAGCTTTCAGCTTCAAGATTAGCTATAGAAAGTTCAGACTCTACTCTCGGTAGATGAGACGTAAGAGCATTCAACATTAACATTAATCCTGCATCCATTAAAGATGATACTGCTTTCAACAAGGGTACTGTGAAAAGTGAAGTTTTTAAAGTTTAAGGCTTAGTATTTTTAAAAAAATCTTGTTTATTCTCCGTTCAAAATCAACAAAATACTTTTCATTTCTGACGTCACATGTTAGGCTTTTCTTACCGCCTCGCATCTCACTGTTAGTAGTACGAGAAGACATCCATTGCCTCGTGTATTCTTGCTGTGATCAAATTTCTTGAACACATTTTTTCAACGATCCCATCGACAGACTTGAAAGCATCGAGTTTTGTGTTATCCTACTTGAGGTATGAAGCGGTGTCCTGCTATTTATAGATCGAGTTGATGAAGTTTTCTTTTCCTGTTAAGCATTTGAAGGTGAACTGCGACTTGGATACCTACCTGATAACAAAGAACCAAAAACGAAGAGGGCTGCCTCAAAGCAAATAACATCGAAGGCAGCAGTCGGCATTGATGGCGTGAATCCGACTAACAACTTCTTCTACGCCGAGATCAGCAAGTTCACGCTAAGCGCCATTGTCGAAGCATTCGGCCTAGACATCGCGCTGCCAAAAGCGTTGATGGAGACAGGTTTTCCCGACGGAGTGATTGTCTCCTTCACCCTCTCACCAAAAGGTACATTCTTATATGAGCTGATACGATTCATCCTCAAAGCAGCTTTCACAATGTGCATTGACTTAGTTTTATGCAAGATACCTTCTTCCCTTACGTATTGTTTTTCTTTAATGAAATCCAGGAACATATTAAGGTACAACTCACAATTAAGCTATTCTAATAAAAGAAAGTTTTCATGGGTTTCTAGACATGATCATATGTGCTGAATGACAGTCGTCTCTGAATACCGATTGTTAAATGCCACAATCTAGCAACTTGCCATTGTCATTTCTATGCAACTATCGTTTCCATCGTTATGCACCAAAATCATCTCCTTTTTCATAAGAGTATCACTTGCATTAGTGGTTCACTAGTTACCCATTTTGATGAACATCCGCTACTCGTTTAACAGGTAAGGAGCTGCAGCAACTGAAAACAAAGATTGCCAATGGCTTTAGATTCCAAGGAAAGATAAGAATTCTAGGCCTTGATGTGTTTGTGGACTGCAGCATAGCCTACAACCCGGTGAAGTTCGCGCTTCTTGTCGAAATGTCACCGATCAAAATCGGAGGCGGCCTAATTGCTCTGCAAAAGTCGAAGACCGAAGCTGACAAGGGCCCGATGCTTCAGGCATCAATTTCGGCATCGGCAGTGAAGATACGGATCAAGGCATTTATCACTGTGCTGGGCATTTCAGCTGGTGCCAGCATTGACGTCACCGATGATGGATTCGAATTTGCTATTTCCGGAAATCTCTTCGATGTCATCCAAGCTGACTTGAAGATCAAATCAAAATACTCCGATATCAAATCAGCTTCATTCCAGGTAAGTCCAAGAACATAGACCAATGACCTTCACTTCCAGTGCATCTTCTACATTATAGTACAACATTCCTTTTGTGGTCATCATTTTTTCCTTAAGCTTCTTTATTAATGCTAAATCCGTTTTTGTCTTCACTTTAAATCCTTTATTATTCTTCTTGTCTAGTTTGTCATTCTTTTTCCTTTTTAACATTCTTGCTCCTTCCCTACCCCTTCAACTCCCCCCTCCCCTCGATAGTCTGAACTAAGGTGTCAATTTCCCCCTTTTATCTTCGTTTTCACTTTGTCGAAATGTCTGCCATATTTAACAAAGACATCACTAGCTTCAGTTTATTCAAGGAAAAGCGGTCAACAATCTTTCTTTATTCGTTCCATGCCAGGTCTCTGCGTGTATAAAAACCGGCCCAGATGAGATACAAAAGGCTGTGAAGGAGGATTTGACCGAAGCCGGTAAGGCGGCAACTGAAACCATGAACGAGGCCAATGAAAAAGTGGCTGGCGTTGGCAACCTCTATTTGGAGTCGAAAGACGGCGTGACGAAAATGGACAAGGAGATCGACGAATTCAAAGGAAAGCTAAGAAGGAAGGGAGATGATATCAGCGAAGCGAAGCGGCTTCTAAATGATAAGTGTATCGATGAGTGCTCCACGGGTAAATTGTAGCCTTTTCACTAGGTTCTTTGTCGCGTTAAGAGAAATGGTTGACTGCATTCAACCCTAGATCTCCACTGCGCAAAATGTCATTTGGACAGAGAAGGTGGATATATTTTCACTGTTTAAATAAATGATATTCACGCAAAAATCAAAATAGCATGGAACAGCAGAAGTGTAAATTTTGGCACCATTAAAGTACTCTGACGCATGCATACTCGCAAATGTCAGAGTAATGTCAAAGTATCAGAAGAATAAGTACTTTATCTTCAGGTTCCAAAATTATTTTCCGCTGTTCGTTGCTATTCGAGGTTTTGTGAATATCATTTAACATACACTTAAGACTACTTTTGGCTTGCAACAAGAGATAGACTCTGGAGCAGATCTCACAGTATATTTACGTTCGCAGATAAGAAACTTTCACCGACGACCTACTGGTAGTGGCTAATAGTACTGATAGTACTTCAGAACTTAAGATGTCTTTTTGCTTCATCAGAATGCATCGGCGGCCCGGACTGGGATCCAAAATGCCTGAAGGTTGGGGACGGCTACGTTGGGTGTCCGGTCTGGAACGACTGTAAGTTCAAAGCACCAGACTATGTGTGTATAGCTAAGTGCAAAGGAAAGAAAACATTCGCGATCTTGAAAGCAAAAGGAAAGCAAGCTGCCCTACAAGTAAAAGACATTTTTCACTTCCAGTTCCATCACTCAACAATTTTCACTTCATTTTATGTTTTGATAGCAATCAATTTGCTTCAATTTCAGTCCAAACAGTAGCATCGAATTGAGACTTATTCATGTCGACTTCTGTAATAAGAGCAAAGTGCTTCATCTCCGCTTCTTCTTTAAAACAATTTTCCTCGATCCTAAATTTATTAACTTGATTCTTTTCCAGTTCTGTTATTAATCAACATTCTTCATTTCCATTTTTATTATCAAAGTTGCTTGCGATCCGCCTTCTTTTCGATAGACTGAAGACCTTTTGAAAATGGAGAATAATGCTTATTCAAGTGCTTCATCCAAAACATATTTTCCTACTGAGATTTGAAGGAAATCTCTTTCATCCACAACACATTTTTACTTAAAGCGTGGAAGAATGGCATTTTGTTGTTTCTTTTAGGCCCTTATGAAAATTCTAGAAGGATTGAAAAAGCTGTTCAACATTGGTAAAAAGTTCTTCGACAAGTCCAAGAAGTTGTTAAATACAGCTAAAGATTTAATGAACGAAGCTACGACGAAGCTAAAAGCCGGACTTGATGCAGCCAAGGCTGCCGCATCGACCGCCATTGAAAACATTGTCCAGATCCATGCCATATGTTTTGAATCTGGGCTGGACGAGGCAGCCAAGGCTTGCGTTGGGTTAACGATAAACGCGACGTTTTTCAAGTCGAAGAAAGTCGAATTCGACACGAAAGGATGTTTGGATGTCAGCTTTGCCAAGCAGATAGCACAAGCGATTTCTGACAAGCTCTACCCAGGCATCAAGGCACTGAAAGGAGCGATTGGAGGCCTGAAGGCGAAGTTCGGGTTGGTAGAGAAGGAGAAAGACAATGTGGAAGTGGCGGTGGAAGAGGCGAGGGCGGCTTGCAAGGACAACGATGATGCTGCCTGCGAAAAGGCAACTGCGCGTTCAACCATTTGGTCCGAAGAAGAGAGCTACTACAGAAGACTGGCTTATGAACAATTGCCAAGGTTCACTCTGAGGGACGACGCCACTCTTCGGCTGTTCGATAGAGACGCCCCATCACTGACTGCAGCAAACGATAACCCGATGGCGAGGGCAAATATTACGAAGGCTTTCGTTGCCATTTCTAAGAAGAGTAAACCAGCTATGGGTATGTCTTTAAGAAAGGTCTTAAGAGTTTTAAAGATAGGCCTAGCAGTTGGGCAAGGTCTCAACTCTGGCAAAAGTTGCCTTTTTCATGTAAAACTTCCTCAATAAAGCATCCATTCGCATTTCGTCCACAACCGTCATTATTGCACAATTGTACCCATAATGCAACTAATGAAAAGCTAGTGCGCGGTATACGTCGCTCTGTGGAGTAGTGCCCCCACCCCCTCTCTACGCACCCTTTCGTGACGTACATGTGATCTTTGCAGCAAGTGACAGTGATGACCCGTGTGAGCAGTTCTCCAGCAGAATGAACATCCTGCAAGGCATTTCCGGTGGCATGAATGACCTTGTCAATAGTCAGAAGAAGCAGCACCAACGATTCAAGGAATTCGTCAAATCGAAACGAAACAAGGTCAACAGAGTGGCTGTGGCACTAAGATCGCAATGCAAGTAGCCTCAATATCATTTTATCATTTACATAAAGTTTAGCATTTCGACTTGTTCTAGATTGTTTTGTTTATTCTGGCATAACAGTGCTCGATGTGCAAAAAGCACAGAGCAATAGATATAATAGAAGATAGGCTAGACATGAGACATGTTCTCTGTTGCTCCGAGTTTCGAGTTGCGCACTTATCAGACAGACTATAACAGCAACAGAGAACATGTCTCATTTCTAGCCTATCTTCTATTATATCATTTCGACTTATATATAATGTATATCCATTGAATTTTATCAAAACCTAGAACTTCTTTTTAAATTTTTCCAAATCGGGACTGAAGCTAGAATTTTCGACAGTGACTTTTCCTTAAGCTGTAAGCCTTGTCCTCGCATTATAAGACTATGATACGAAGCAACTAACCAGAGGGTCAGTAAAAGTTGCTACCCTAATTATTGGCTCCTTTGTAAGTTGCCATTTCCATTCGTTTGCTCAGAGCACACAAGACAGCCCTCTTACGGACATGGAAGGGCCAAGCGGAGTTACAACTGGCACCAAGAAATTCCTATCTATCTTTTATAACCACGATTGTCCTCCTTTTATCCTCGCTAAAAGAATCTCAATAATATAACGTAGAATTAACTTATAGGCCTTTACTATGGATGCAATGGTGAACAAATGAGAGACGCATTGCTGTATACCAAGAAAGCGCGAAGAGGTTTGTATGCATCCTCGCACCCTAGTTTGGAGAGTACATTCTAGCTTGTAATTGAATCATGCATTGATGCAACACTGGAGAAAGCTTGATAAAACCTCTACAGAATGAAGTACTTGGTGATGCTTATTTTTTCTGCAAACAGTTGTTCTAAAATTTACAGCAAGCAATTTCATAATCAAAGATAAGATGGAATGCAGCCGCAATAACTCCCTGCTTGCTAACCTGAAGAATTCATTGTAGAGAGAATCTTTTGTAACTTACCTCCCTGTCTCAAATTAGAAATCAGCCAATGGGAGAGGAATGTGCGATCGCAGCTCAAATACCAAGACAAGCTTTCGTTCAGTGCATGGAGAAAACAGGCCGATGCCAATATTTTGCAGTTGAAAGGATACACGCTTGGAAAGTATGTCCAAGACGTGACGTCATCGACTGAGGAAATCGAGGCTAGAGCTGGTATTGCTGAAACTGACAGCAGGATGCAGCTGCTGCGTGATTTTGGCAAGGTAGACCCCCGGTTATTCAATTTTACTCATCACTTCAACCCGGTTCTACAATTTTACTCAAGGGGGACTTAAGGGGAATTCGGGGCTCGGGGCCGGGTTCATCTGCAGGGCCCTTGTTTGAAAATTTTTCGTTAGTCAAGATTATTCTTCAATTTATTTTCCCTCAAAATTGTTTTGCCTCGAAATTTTTTTGCCTCAAAATTTTTTTGCCTCAAGGTGGCGCCTTTTCCATTTTTTTCTTAGGTGTTGGGCCCCCCTCTGGGTTACCAAAAGCATGGGGCCTAGGGCCATGGCACCCTGGAACCCCCTAAAACCGTCCTTAAATTTTACTGCCGAGAAAGTAGTACAACGATATTGTAAGGCATGATGAGTTTTCTTGCCAGGTCTCTCTTCCTCTTGTTAAATTATATAGTAAACAGGTGGGCCTGAAACGCCATGTGTATGGTAATCTTCTTAGAATGTCATCAGCATAAAGTGTGCACCGTCATAGATTGAAAACGTTTTTGTGCGGTGTCTTATTTGCTAGGCCACTCTTCATCAATGTCCAACCTTTGTCTATTCCAGGGCTTTGCTGAGCTCATGCGGTTCGAGGGCTCCTTGTCAACCTCAGCTTCCACCATAGAGAGCCTCGCATCGAAGCTCTCGCAGATACAATCTGCCGGACAGCCATGTGCCAAGAAGCAATTGCATCGCGCTAGCCCCCAGGCCTCTACGTAACGTTGCTGTGGCGCCATGTCCATCATTTCGATGTCGAATTTTCCAATCTTATGGGTTGCAGATATGTTTGAGCTTATTGAAATTCAATTGATATATGTTATATTTATGTGTGCAATTTATTTGCCAAATATCAAACACGACTAAAATGTCAATGATCGTTGGTTCTCTTTATAATACCTCTTTCTGGAGACAAATACAAGTATCTATGACTTCTGGGGACAATGATAAAAGCCGTCATTCAAAAAGCCAGATGCGGTTATGAATTTCTGCCAATGTTGAAAAATGGCGGTCGTCACCGTCCAGCAATCGAAACTTTTACAAAAACACAATGCCTTTTCTGTGTTGCAGCGGTGGTCAATCACGGGGGTTCATCCAAGGCATTCTGCACATTCTTCAGGAAGCAGAACATTGTTAAAGGGTCTTTTTCTGTTTATGTCTGACCTAATGTAAATAGTTTTGGTTCTTGCCGTTCCCAGATATCACTTTAGGACATACCCGAAACTAATGCTCGAATTTTTCAATCTGTTCGTACGTCTTTTGTTCCAATCATAAAGGCTGTTTTCACAGTGAATTGATACTAGCAGTGCGACTCAGGGAATTTCCCTCCTACCGGTAAACTATCCGTTGACGCAACATTTTTTTCTCAATGCGAAAATTCAACCTGATAGGGAAAAGTTTCACAATGTAAAGTTAACGAATACCTTAGCTCCGACAGCGGACCCAAAAGTGCTCTTTGACTTGAGGGAAACGCGAAAATCCTAGCAACTCAGTAGCGTACTGCAATTTCAGATTTGGATGAATGTCAATGAATACCACACCAGAATCGAATTGTTGCCAAGTTTCAAGTTACCCAAGGGCGAATTGATGAGCAATAACTGAGCCTTCAAAAACATTTAGGTCTTCCTTTCATTCACAATCTTTCTAGGTCAAATTTCTTGAATTACCTCAAGAAACACCAGGGAATATGTATTTTCTAAGATTAAGCGACGGATTTGATAGGGGGAACTTTTCTTCTATCGAATTGTTTGCTTTATTTTCAGTATCTTTGCACAATCAATATGCTCTGATTCCTCCCCATTTATTTTTTGCAAAGCCACCAAGCAATCGTTATTCCGGACCTCCCTTCATTTTCGAAACTCGATCGAGTAATTTGATCAAGCTTCAAGTAACACTAGAACTTTTGAACTGTGCAAGATGCAATTGCCTTTCACATGTGCAGAATATTTTCTTTGCGACAGTTGGGGATCACATGATTTCCCCCTTTCTCCGAAACCAATGCTAGAAAAGATAAATTCTGTAATTTTGTGTTCTAAAAAACATTCAGTTTAGAGCTCTCTTTCGTGAAACTGCTTATAGGGTTCAAGAGAGAGAATCATTTCTGCTTATTTTTCCTATGGAAAATTGGAGCGCCTCTTTTACCACTGTCAAGTTGCCTTATGCAAGGTTTTACAGGTATAAAGTTAATCTTGTGGACATCTAATACTTTCTGTTTCTATAGGTTTGCCAGAAATTCAAATTTTTTTTGCTTTATCATTTATCATTTATTTCACTTATCAGTCTCTGCGCTGCACTAATTCTCTTGCGAAATCCACCACTTTTCAGATTGATAGATTCAATTGCCTTCCAAGATGCTTAAAAATCATTTGATCCCCTTCTGTTCCATCTACAATGCCTGCCAAAAGGCCTTGAAACACCTCAGTATTTTCTCTGGTTTTTGCATTTTTCATTTCTTTGACACGCAACAAGCTGTTAATTCCCCTCCTCCCCACTAAAACAATGTTTGTAACAAAGTATAGCATCCAGTCAATCTGGGGGGAAAGTTTGGTGTCAAATCGACTTTTCGTTTAGCAGCAGGACAACATTGCTCGTAGGGTACAGTGAACGTGAATCGAGGTATTGCCGTAAGTGTATCAACGATTTTGACAGGCATTGTACAAGGATCCGGATTAAAATGCTTGAGGTGATTCTTCTGACCCAGTTTTCTCCTTATCTATAGTTTTGCTCCCTGTTCGACGTGTTTTGCACACTACCCAAGTTTTGCAACCTGCACCAAAATATTTCGTTCGCTAACACGCCATGAGCATTAGGGCGATCAAATTACTTTCAAGAACGTCGCGACCGTCTGCATCTTCAAAAGGTAAGTCGTTTTTACTGAAAAGTTTTGCTTTTTTACCTCGACAGAAAACTGCCCTCACTTTTAGACGAACTCGTACACATTCGTAAATGATAATTCGCGGCAATATCCTTCTGCGGGTTATACATTAGTCCTTACGAAACCAACCAGCCGGTTTGACCTTGCAGATTGCTGTGAAATTGATTTTGCCTTGTCATAACAGACAACCGCTGTCTGTTTATCTGAGCCAGACTATCATAAATTGCGTGTCGCTTGAAACTTTTATAGTTCATTGCTTTATTCTTCCTTTTTTATTTATAATTAAACAGTACTGGCGATTCTAAGGCAGAAATGGTCATGGCGAGCACCTTATCCAATCATAACGGGCACTTCATAAAAGTGGTCGACTATCTTCCTTCGTCTATCCACTCTCTACCTGTCGGATAGATCTGCGTTTTCGGGCTCCATGCCGTTCAAGCAAAGTTGTTCAAATACACGCTTTTTTATAAGGAACCACTTTATAAGGAACCTACATGTAGAAGGCCGAAATATTTAAAGAACTTATACTACTAAAAACGAAATCCCTAAAGAACTTATCGATATTATTTATAACTGCAAGTATCAAGAACTAACAAGCCGGTTCCATTCATTTGCAGCCAATACTTGCATAGATTGTTTGCTATTCGTGCGTCAAGTGCTTCGTCGAGTAGTTTCCGCATATGCTGTCTCGCCCCATTCTCTATTAAGTGCTAAGGCTTATTGATGTGCAGTGCAAATTAAGGAACTTTTAAGGAACTTTTGGTACTAAAATCTGATGATTTGAGGTCTACGAATAAGGAACTTTTGGAACTAGGCCTTGAGGTAGGTTCCTTATAAAAAAGCGTGTATTGAACACTCAAGGGCGACTGGGGGGATTGGGTCGGCTCCCTAATTTTTTACAAATTCTACCCAAGTTTTTTTAGTACCTCACTTTTTGAAATACTGATAGGCCTCTTTTCGCCATTCTTTTCCTTCCCTAAGTAATCATGTTTGTTTTCGATTTTTCATTTCTTGTTCCACATACACGCATTATTT
Organism: Nemopilema nomurai; assembly: GCA_003864495.1. Lineage (NCBI taxonomy): Eukaryota > Metazoa > Cnidaria > Scyphozoa > Rhizostomeae > Rhizostomatidae > Nemopilema > Nemopilema nomurai. The sequence goes on along the minus strand of ML133421.1, from coordinate 2,344,481 downwards.
CGTGTCGTTGGTTAATCCTTGCATTGTAATAAGTAACTTTGTACAGGGATGCAGCGATGGGGGGGGGGCTCAGGAGGGGGGCTCAGGAGGGGGGCTAAGCTCTCTTTTAATGTTCGCGCTTAGAAGGGACAAGGATCATGGTCCAACCTTCTCTCGGTGGTATTCCTTCCTGCTAACCCGCTGATTGCCAACCGTGTTCTCGTGTACCAAGTTGTAACTGTTTATCAACTGAATACACAACAGGTCGTTGTAATTCTGTCTGGCCTGCATCTGAATTCCAGAAGCACTACAGCAAATGGTTTGATAAGTTATAAAATAGTCATAAATGATAACCTTAATTACACAATCGAATAACTAAAGCTCTTAAAACTTTCATTCAATCTGCCAAAGACAATTAAACTTTTCCTTGACAGGAGGGTCCAATCGCAACAAAGAGGCCCAAACATAATTCTCCCCTTCTCATTTTGGTAAAGTCATGGTCCACGTGTTGCTTCTGGAATTTGATTAAAAAGCGCTGTGTATGGGTATATCATATTTTCTAAGGGAAATTACTGGCCTCTATTTTTTATAGTGAGTCTGGTACCAAGGGTTAAGGGAAATTAACTTGGTACAAAACACTGGAGCGAGGCAAAAGAGGCATTGTCTCAGGGACCACGCCCATTGCCCTCTCACACTGTAACACGGCCCAAGTGTTGAAATTTTACGACTACATCCATTTTTTTGTACTAGCGTCCACTCGTATTATTTCGCGTACATTACCTCAATAACCCTGCTCTTAAAGATGTCATGTCGCTTTTCCCCATCCCGCTTTGTAGATGACCTCCGGTAACCATTCTATTTACGCATTCATATTGTTGTCTCAAATGTACATATTGGCTCGTACTTATTTATCAGGTTCATGCTAGAGAGACCCTTATTGATTCTAGAGATTGACCAGATTCTAGATGTCGAGTCTCTGAAGTGATTGATTCTAAAGGTACGAATTATGGATTTGTAGCAGCGAGAAACGCACTTCAGGCATACTTCAGGCGCACTTCGTTTTAGGGTCAAGATGCTTGGGAAAGATTCTATCGCATACTTTTCGTTTCGTTGTTTGGAGAAACATATTTGTGGTGTTTCTGTCGTCGATAAAAGCTTGAGAACGGTTATGCCCATGTCACGTTCGTCGTTTGTCACATGCAGTGTATGAAGCTGCGAACCAGATCTTAAATCGGAAGAACAGAAGGAACATTATATTGTTTCGTAGTGTTTATTGGCTTCCGTCTGCATTTTCAGTCCTATCTATATTTACAAATACTTTAAAGGTCCATTTTACATTTCTACTTGTATAAAAGGTTATCCCCTCCCCCACATTTTCGTCTCATCGGAGACACTGCGCGTGAATGAGGAGGAGCTTTTCATGGTTTCGCAAGACAGTCACTGTGAATTCCATTGAAAGGAAAAGTGGTTAACAATGGCTGTTAAGTTTTGTCAACTCGTGAGAGCCATTTATTCACGGAACAACCAAGATTTCAACGTTGGCTTAAAGACATGTGTCTCCGTGTGTTGTCGTTATGTGGCGTACACAAGGGAGGAATGGGGGGACTGGTGCCACCCTCCCCCACTTTTGAAAGAGATGGTCTATGAGATTTTCCTAACAATACAATAAAATCAGTACAACAGGATAGGCAGATTCAGTTAACTTTTGAAGTTATTACACAAGCATTATTCGCCTCGCATAAAATGCACCTAGAAGGGCGTTGCCCCTCTTTCTAGAAGTCTTGTGGGCATGATCGTGAAAAATGTTCAAGGCCCCCTACTTTTCAGGGGCTTCGTACACCCCTTTTGTCGCTTTGCGTCAGAGTCGGCTTCACCTTCAGAGAGGTTCAACTCAACGCATTGGATGCTTATGAAAGCCAAGACTTTAGTTGGAACCATAATTCAGTCGAATAAGGTATAGCAAGCATTGTATTTTTCAAGGGACATGGTCTTGGTGGCGTTACGTTAAAAATCTATCTGCAAAAACGGATACATTCAAAGATATTGAAGCAGTCCCTTCCAAAGAATTTTTTACGCTATCTACAAACAGTACCTTGCTTAGCTCATCCGAGTAGGAAAATATTTGATAGATATGAGGATATGAGGTATGAGAAGAACAGTATTTTGGTTGGATTATCCGAGATAGAAACGTGGCAGCTGAAAGTAAAATGCATTTACCCACACTTACCCTCATGCATTGAGTTGGGGACACTCCACGAACGGCAAGATAGTAAACACCTCGGATATTTCAGAACTAGTAGCTTTTATAAATTATAGATACTCTCATTTTGATCTTCCTTTCAGCCGTCTATTTCTATGTTTTGCATGGAAGCTTACGCTCCACTTGCTTTCTTTTATTCATTCCAACTTTATTCATGCTCCTTTTTTCCTTCTCGTCCATTCAGTACCCGTTGCAATATCCATTTCCACCATTGTCCACATAATGACTTTCTCATTATTCGTCTCCCTTATCAACTTCCCCTGTAACGTCCCATAATTATGCCTGATGGCGCTGTCTACCGTATTAACAGCCATCTAAACATGTAGCTTATGTCCCTTTATTAAGTTGTGATAAGCTCAGTAAAACGTTTCTGACACTGCTCCTGCTCAGAGTTCCCTGCTCGTTTGCCGGGTTCCCGCTTGTCGTAATTTGCGTAAACTTGTCAATGCCTTTTTGGTCGACATTTTAATAACAAGCCTAGCTTTCTTATCAAACCATAATCGTTTATAAACTTATTTTGCACAAATTATGACCCGAATTTATTTCTGTGCTGACGATAGGAGCTTGCTCTGCAAAGCCTACGTCATGGTTTATCACAAAGGGAGGGCCCGAATGATGATGACCCAATCAGACTCCGTGGCCCAAAAAACTGGTCATTGATTGGCCAAGATAAGCCCTTTCATAGAAATGAAACCTGTTGGGTGGGAATCGTTGTTTCCGTTTTACCTGTTCGCAGCGGGATACCGTTAAATGGAAAGAGGATGGGGTAAAATTTTGGAGTGCAAAAAATTATGTACTGTGTGCATAAAGAGACCTGCCGACAATTCCTGGTGGGGTACTGGCCCACCTGCCCCATTAGATGCGCCACCACTGTTTTCGCTAGAATGTCATGTCACACCTTGAGGATAAAATGACCCAGTAATATTTCGCCGCAGCTGTTCCTACGCCTGTGTTGTTGGTGTTGCACCCAATGTAAAATGCACGAATGCCCATTCATTAGATGTGGGCATCGATTGCCAACGTATCCCAAAGACACTTGCAGGATGGGGAGGGAATGGGTTGAGAGGGAGAATATGCACATGATGTAGACATCCAATCCCTTGAAAAGTATGAAAAAATTCGCACTTCAACATGGCAAATAAGTGTTTTCAACAACACAATTAAATGGATGAACGAGCTATAATCTTACTTACTATTTTTGTTCGACACTCCTCCGAGTGCACAAACGCTGGAATAAGATCAAAAGCAGTAGATAGCAAGTTGCAGAAAATCTTTATGGTTGCAAATCGGAGACCTCGTGACAGGCTGCGCGAAAGAGCGCGTGATTGGTTGTGTTATGACCGGTCAACGCTCCACTCATGTCTTTTTTATAAGCGCCCATGCGAGGAGACGAACTCTTTCTGTCTACATAGAATAGGATATTGCTTACAAATGTTTACATGATCACAAAAATACCTAATACCGCCGCCCCCTCTCCCCCAATGTTGCAAGTTGTAAATCAATGTGCCTTCCATACGCAACATTGCTGGTGGGGAGAGGGGGTGAAAATTAATAGGAAAACATAAAAATCTAAACCGCTATCGATTTTTAAAGTGAGTCCCAAAACTTTTGTCCAAGATTGTAGAGTCAGAGCTATCGGTAAAGGTTCTGGCAAGGAAGGTATTATTTTGGCTTCTCTTCAAACCCAGTTTTGATTACCTATCAACAGGGGTTTGTTCCCAGTGATTCCCGCGAAAATCTTGCGTGGTTTTGGTGGAGATCTAGAGGAGATTTGAATCAGTTGAAATGTAACAGAAACAGTTTACTATGGGCTGATCTCCACTCTCGTCTTTTATTACTTCGCCATCATTTTTGCGATTTTAGATTAAAAGACGTAAATAGCCTCTTTCAGGGCAAGTTAAGAAGGAGGATAAGGCTTTCAAAGACGAATGAGACAGGCCTCCTCCAGTCATCGCATCTCCATCCGACGCTGAATTATGTCTCATAAGAATTAAGAAAAAATATTCTGACTTCAATTGCCAATTTTCAAGCAAACAAGCAAGAGAACAAGAAGGTTTGAAGGCACCTCTTCCCATCAGCAGTTCAACCTGAAAGACCTTGTAGAAACCTCTGTATCAAATGTTTACATCGAACGTTTGTGGGTATATGTGGTTGCTGTCTGTTGGTTTTCTTTTCTGCCCGATCGAAATGCGCAAGGGCCTTCCACCCAGCACATGCACAAGATGTAGCATTTGGTGCGAATATTTATAGAGTGTCAACTGAATTCTAGGTTCACCATGCGAAAAGATTAGGGTGATAGATCAAGAGTGTATGGACTATGTAATTTGTTATCCAACATTGTTTAAATGACTGGTTGAGACCTTTTCTTGAAATGATCGTTTGGGCTTTTCCTTTCAGGATTCCGTTATCTGCTGAACCCGAAACTTAATTTTGAGTATCATTCACGTCGGTGCCTGGGAAAGAGACAACAACAACAACAACAACAGCATCTACAACATCAACAACAACAGCAACAACAGCAACAAGAACATCTACAACATCTACAACATAATTATCAACATCATCAATCACAGGAAAACAATCAATTGAAAACAGCAAAATGGCAAGAGCCTGTTGCAGTCAAAAAGTGAGCCTGATTATCATGATCGGACTCACAACTTCGTTCTTTTTTGCTGAGATTGCAGTTGGCTACGCAACGAATTCGATGGCGCTTGTTGCAGATTCCTTCCATATGTTGTCGGATGTCGTGTCACTTTTTGTGGGATTCTTTGCTTTGAAGGTAGGTGTCGTGCCATTTCGCAGGGAAGGGGGAGAGGCGGACAAAGTGTTCTCGTTCAGCCAACAATGCGGAATGCGCACATGTAAGGCTATGTTTACATGGATAGTGAAGTCTAGCATTGGATATTAAGAAAAAATTGCAATCATCAACAAGTCTTCACTGGTACTGCTTTGGTAATTCTTCTAAAAAGACGTTAAAATGTAGGGTAAACAGCTACGTTTTGGATTATTTAGCGCCCGCTCAAAGCCAGCAGCCAGTCTTGTCTTTTTACCTGGTCAAACACACCATTTATACTCCCAAATCAAGTCGGTTCAGTGCAGATTTTCTCTCCGAAATTAAAACTAGGCGGAAGGAACATAATGCAAAATGACAATCCGCCTGATAAAACAGTTGAGATGCATATGACATCCTTGTTTTGCTAGTTAGGAAAAGGAGAAATCCTCAAAGTCGCGAGAACTGTTACGATTTGGTTCCGCTCCCAAATCCCAGTGGTTTTCTCCTGTGCAAACAGTTAAGACATAGACTAGAAAGAGGCTATCTGGTTACCAATGAGAAGCGTTCGCTACGACTGGAGGGGAAGGAGAGCTATGGCGTCCGTTGTAAACAGAGCTCCATTTGTTCGTATCAAGTGTAAACAGACCCTTTGTGTCCATCGGAAACTTTCTTTGCTCTTTCTGGTTACTGATTTATGTTTCCCGCATTGCTTAGGACAGGGGCATGTACATCTTCCTAGTTATTTCAGATGAAACACCCCTTTGCAGCTTGCGAACTATCCTTTTTCCTCTTACATGTGGACTCCCCCAGATTTTTTCTACGTCATTGTACGTGGGGCTTCCCTGATCGATAGCTCCCTGATCATGAGTTCTAAAGCTTTTGTGCCTGTGTTGAAGTGAGGCCTTATCTGTTTAGATTTCTCAACAAGATCACCGACAAAAAGCCGGGAAGAACACTTTCGGATGGGTCCGAGCCGAGGTACTAGGTGCCCTGGTGAACTCAGTCTTCCTTGTTGCCCTGTGTTTCTCGATCTTGGTCGAATCTCTGAAGAGAATTGTAACTCCAGAGGGAATTGAGCAACCGCTGCTTGTGTTGGCAATCGGCGCAGCTGGCCTACTTGTCAATGTTCTCGGAATCTTCATATTTCAAGGTCATCACTTTTATTTCTACAACTAGTAATGTAATTCATACAAAAGTTCAATAGGATAGTTGCCATGTGTGTACAATGGAGTTTTGAGCATGTTCCAGCGAAGTTGATACTTTCTATTGAAGAAAGTAGTACTCGTTTCGTCAGAAGGTTAAGGAAGTTCAAAACTAACTTTTGCAAACCTTAAAAAGTATAAAAATTTGTTTTTACCCAGTAAAGATAAACAAGCAAAACAATGAATAAATTTCATCCTGTGACCAATTCAGAAGTAGCATTTCAACTTCTCCCAAATCTTCAGATTAGAAACACGTGTTATGTATTTTGTTGAGTTGTATTAAGATAAAAATTCAGTTTTAGCCCTGAGAAAGTTTGAGTACTGGAATTGCCAGGTTACTAGGAAAGTTTGAGTACGTGTATTATGTCATATTTGTCCAGGTCACATGGGCCATGGTCATAGTCATGGAGGCCACGGTCATAGCCATGGCAACCCAAAAGCTGATATGTGTCATGAAACTGAAGGTGTCCATGCTACCAGAAGTGAGGAAATGAGAACCGTAGTTATTCTGAATAAGATTGCTGACCAGGATTCATTGCAAGTCGATAAAACGAATGATAATGCTCTAGAAGAGGACTTCGACTCTGAAATTGGCGACCTGGCAAACAATAGAGTTCATACCACCCCGTCCAGGTACAAGATGGGGATGATGCTCGCTGCCTTGCAGGCATCAGAGGATGAAGATGCAGCTTACGCCACTGCTGGCAAAGGTAAGAAAGCTGATTTCACCAAACGTGCTTAATGAGGACCTCATTTTGCGACCTTAATGTAGATTTGGCAAAGGTTATATATATATATCAATTACGTCTTATTGATTTATTTTAAGGGATTTGGCTGTTTGAAGGAAATCACGAGGTGCATTTTTCACATTCAAATATACATATGTATATACACCACGAACGTTTTTCCTAGATGCTACAAAGACTGGAGATGAATCGAAGCCGAAGAGGGTAGAGTCCAGCGATCAAATGAACATCAAGGGAGTCTATTTGCACGTGCTTGGTGACGCCCTTGGGTCAGTGATAGTGGTCTGTAGTGCCTTAGCCATATACTACGGCAAAGGAAAATGGACACTTTACATCGACCCTGGCATGAGGTACTTCTGTCTTACTACCTGGCGACCTGTTGTACTTGTGCTTCCCAATTTCAATGCAAAGAGGAAAACTGCCCTTTTTGTTCAGTTTCAATCAAGGCGTATGTTTATCCATGCCAAAAGTTTTCCAGCAACACTCGAGAGATATTAGGCTGTGAAATTACCACCCGCAATACTTTCTGTCTCTTCAGAAAATAAATTACCACCCGCAAGCCTTCAAACCTTGTACTTATCTTGCTGACAAGCTGTCGATTTAGTTGTTTAAATTATGTCAACGATTCTCAATTTTTCGTCTTAGCATCATAATGGTTGCCATCATTCTCAAGTCTTCGTTACCTCTGTGTAAGTTGAAACCATCTTCATATCGATATTTCTCCATAGATATTCATCAAATTTGTAATAACTGGCTAAAAGAATTAGAAATGCTTGATTAATTGAAGAGTTTACAATAGATAGCTCTATTTAAAATAGAACGCAGCTACATGGACTAGATAATTTCTAGTACACATTATAGTCAAGGACTTTGTATTGCAACACATATTGACTGCTTTGTCACCACTGTTTATATTAATTCTTGATGTTTTAAGTGAAAGAGTCCAGCATGATACTTCTGCAAACAGTTCCAACCCACATACAGATAAACGAACTTGAAGAAAGACTTCTTGGAAAGGTATTTGAAGTGTTTACCTCAAGTTTGAATGAGATAAAGATGAAGCCCTGATTGAAATCAACGGGCCAATCTTCTCATACTGTGCCGCTTTCTTAAAGATAATTATCCAGTTACTTAGAGAAGTTTCCACAGACATCTCGATTCATGCCACCGACACCTCTTTCATCACCGATTCATCGTATCATGTATACAAATGTTTCGGGTATGAAGTATGTACGTAGTGTGCACTCGACTCTTTCTTGACTGACCAGTTCTCCTCAAAACCGGTTATCAAATCTAATTATGAAACAGGTTATTAAATCTAGTTATAAAACCGGTTATCGAATCTAGTTATGAAGTCACTTTTCATTCACTAAATCCATAATCTTTGATTTGCATATGTTGACATGTTGAGAATAAGTCTTAAAAATATCCCTGTTCTTTAATATTCTACAACATAGAATGAAACAGAAATCCATGCAGCTTAGCTATAAATAATGTGAATTGCATCGCTGTTAATACTGTCGCTATTTGTAGTATATCGCTATTTTTATTCCAGTTCCCAGCGATCGTGGAAGTGCATGAATTTCACATTTGGCAATTAGCTGGAAGCAAAATCGTTGCTTCCTTGCACCTCAAGCTCCCATCTCGTGGCGACTACATGCAGATCTGTGAATCATTGAAATCCTTTTTCCATGACGAAGGAATCCACTCTACCACCATCCAACCAGAGTTTATCGAGGTGCACAATAATAGCCCTATTTTCACCATGGCATTGCCCACGTCATTACTTCTCTTTCGTCCGTGCCAAATACCCGTCGGAATTTTAGATCTATGGTGATGTCATGCTGAATATTTTCGTGATGCTCTCAGCTTTCGAGTCTAGAGGTCTAGAAGAATTTGCTTTGTGGACGCCACAAGAAACATTTATTTTATCAAAACCAACATATTTGCAGCCTTAGAGGGTTTGAATTTTGTTGTTTTTTGCAATCTTATAATCTGCAATTTTATCATCATCACAGTCCTGATCATAACTGCTAAACTTTTGAGACATTTTTCAGGGAGATTTTAAAGTCATTGCATTTCTTTCTTGTTTGTCACGTTTCAATGTTTGACATTTTCCCGTAAGATAGACCGAGGAAATTGCCATCACATATTCCACTACGAGCCAACATCGAGGCTTGATCACGCACGTTTTATGGTGTTTCAAATTTTTCGTGTTTTCGTGAAGAAAAACCAGGTCAAGGCCTCTTTTTTAAAAAAAACCTCATTCTGACTGTCAAATCGAAATCGAAATTGGTAGATTAGCCACAACCTCGGTTCCATTCTCTGAGTTCATTCTACGGATTTCAAAGTTTTTTCAGTAGTTTATTGCATGATCTGAATAAAGGGTACTCTGCTCTTTTCAGATAATCGTAGCATCATCTGTTCAAAATCATTGCTTCATTGACTGAGATGTCTCTTCATAGTTTGATTTCATGGTTCTTCTTTGTTAGGAAAGGCAATCTTCTGCAAGGGAAAGACTTTGCTTGCTGAAATGCGAAAGTTTGCAATGCAAGGACAGTGTTTGCTGCAAGTCACAGGAAAGCGCACCCAAAACCGAGATACCTATGCCAAATGTGTGTGTTTCAATACATCTAAAGTCATCCATAAGCCAGCCTGGTTTGAGAACTTCTATAACTCATTCCCTTGAAATTTCCAATGCTGCTACCTGCTGGTCACTCTCCCAACACTCCCAACTCTAAATATACAACACTGTTTAGGAACTGTAAAATGGGGTTATATTGTCATTAACAAACCTTGTAAAGAAACCTTTATGTCTTCAGCTTGTCGTTCTGATGGATAATTTCTTGCTTTCTTGCTTGCCATTTCATTCTCTTTACAAAGATACGTCTCAATCACGCTATTATCAAACATTATTGTAATTTTTCTTCAACTCTTTAGATCATAGTATCCTTACCGGAAGAACAAGCAATCGCGCAAGATGAAAGCAACAATATTTAGTGTGAATTGGCGTTAAAGAGACGCGGTTACCTATATGATTAAGTAGTGAATAGGACCATTGGTAATAATTTTTAGTAAAATCTGTATTTGGTGAACATATCTTTCCTGCAGAAACTATTTTTAGTTCAGTTGTGAAAGTAAGTAGGTGCTTCTTTTTTATTCTAGCTATTTACATTGGTTTTTGTCATGATATGACGCTAATGCTGAAACATGATTCCCGTATCTTAAAGGTGTCATGGGTCTCGTGGGTCCAGTGATACCGATTTGTAAATAAACCTTATCTATCTATCAGTAAAGATTGGAACACATCTTTTCATAATAGCTTTAAGTGAGAGGGGGGGGGTTGAGATATATATTGGCGCATCTTAATCAGTGCCTTTGTTGATGAACTATGACCTGTACCAATTTAGAAATGTATTTCGTGTTTTATGGTATAAGTTACAGCAAGAGTGTCACTAGAAGCCTAGGGTGTCGGACAAGGTCTGCAGTAAAAGAGTGCAAGCAGAGTCTATTCCATCCCACCGTAAATATTTTTGTCGATTTCCTTCGGCCTTGATGCGTGCGAGTAACCTCCTAATCACTCCAAGCTACTGTAAAATTAGATTTCAAACTTAATGAAGAATAATATTTCCAAGTGATCGAATATATGAATGGACATGTGTAAATCTGTTAATTAACGTGATTAAACGAATGATTTCCAATCAAAACATGGTTTATAATGATTATCAGCATTAAGCCTGAAATACACGATCAGTTTTTATCAGTTTTTTGACTGACTGTCTTCAGTTTCACAAAAATCGATTGGAATGAGTTCACGTTTTGGTTAGATGACTTTTCAATCACGTTTTGATTAGATGAATGACTTTTCTTCCTTCCACGCTTCCATGAATTCATCTGTATTGGCAACCCTCTTCGCCATCTTTAAATCGCATTTATCCACGCTGCTCTAAAAAGTTGGCATCTTGCGCAAGGGGATTATAGGGGCGCCAGCTTTAAACAATGGAGTCTACATCAACGAATAGAAATTCCATCAGTCAAAAACTGACGAAGTTGGACGTGTTCAACTTCTTCAGTCAAAAACTGAAGGTCATTAAAGCATCAGTTTTTATCAGTTTTTGCTAAATACACGATCAGTTTTTGACTGAAGACTGAAAACTGTCAGTTAAAAACTGATCGTGTATTTCAGGCTTAAGAATAAACACGGAATATATAGCAGGGAAGATATAATTGGTGTTTATCCTTCCAAAATGGCTGCTCTGGTTGCATCAATCTGACGTCACCGCCCAATCAGCTGACGTAATCAATCGTCAACTTCGCTTAAATAGACCACAGCAGTTAAAGTGAATCAGATGATAAATTTTCGAGCATTCGCAACACATTTATCGTGATTTAAAACCTGAACAAAATTTTTATACGTCATATCGTCAAGATATCAAGAATTTCCTTACCGAACAAGTCGATATGTGGTCTAATACGGAAAGTGACAGTTACACAGCATTCGAGAGTGAATCCCAAGTGCAGGAGACTGCCCCAGAAGAGCATCTATCGGAAGATGTTTCTGAATGCAAGTCCAGTTGCAACAATTGGCAACAGTCTTCTTCTGAAGACTACCCGTACGAGTTTACTGGCTCTGTAAACCAAGACTTTGGACAGTGGGGTAACAACAGCAACGCCAAAAGCACCTGGAACCACGCGGGCATCTGGGCAGCATGTTCAGAACAAAACCAGGAATCCTGTTGGCCAGTGGGGGATAATGGAAACGGGGGAGAGGAGGGGTGGAAGGAACACCCAGAAGCAAAAGAGAATAGGGAGGCCCACATCAAGGGTAATGGCCCCCCTGACGTGTCTCAAGAAGATCAGCAACCGACGGAAGAAAGGCCAGTGACGCTGTTCGATTTTGGACACTGTGATGACATTGTCAAGCTGCAAGCATTGCTCAAAGCGGTAGCGTGGTATGTTTTTTGGCTTTGCTCTTCTTTTCGGTATAACGAATCATGCTTTTCAAGGACTGGAGAGAAACCTTTTTTTGAAGTTGAAGTAATGTCACCACCAGAAAGTGAGATAAAAGTTATTTCCATTCTGATTCAACCTAGAGCTAAATTATTATCAGCGTTAAATGCATATTTTTTTTGATTTTTTTGATTGTTTTGTCGTTGCTTATCTTATCATTTGTTTTCCAGTGAGCTGAAGTATCTAGAAGGAAGGATTCACTGGGAAGTAGAAAATGGTGAAATTGGATTACAGCAAGAATACAGAAAAATCGATGTGAGTCAAGAAGTTTTCTTTCATTAACCATTTGTATTATAAAAGGTGTCAATGTGATTGTTTTTAAAATGGAGTGCGGAACATGGAGTGCTAAACGGAACATGGAGTGTTTAACCGACTAAAATGGTTTGTTTAAATGTGAAAGGCAATTTGCCTTACTAAAATGAAAAAAGGATATTGACTGGTATTGTTGCACAAATAGTATCTGCTTTCTGGTTTTCTGTAAGACTTTCGTTGATCAAAATATGAATGTCAGCAGTCATCAGCTGTTCTCAGTGACAATGAAGTAACGAACATCGCCATAAGAATTACAACATCCTCGAACGACTTTCTATTTTTGGTTCAATGTATTTTTCAGTCGCTCTACGAGAGTCAAGTCGAAGCAATGGAAAACAGTCTTGCGTGCAACGAGTCCACTCTCTCAAATGCAATGCATGCAACGGCTGCTATGAAAGAGCAAACAAGTCAGATTTTGGCTCAAGTAAAGAGTATTGCACAAGAAACGGAAGAGTACGAATCTGCCATTGAAGCGCAAAGGGATAAATTGAAAGACCAGGCTAAGATTTATGGAAAGGATGGAAATGAAGTCCTTGCAAATGTTTACGAGTTGGAAGCAAAGATTGCTGACGAAAAAGAAATTCACGACGAGCAAATGAAAGACATCGATGGAGCCATAGAACTGATGGAAGAGAGAATCGAAGTTGTGAACAGCTGCACAGGAGCGTTTCTGGACAATGCGAAGGAGAAACTCGATTCGCAAAATGAAGACATGAAGAAGCAACTTGCTGAAAAGCAAAGAATCATTAACGATCTTAGGAAGAAGAATTCATTGATGTATGAAGAATTGAATAGACCAGAGAAGAAGAAGAGCAACTGGAAGCAGAAAATTCTGAGATTTTTCAAACGCAAGCATTGATCTTGCGTTTAGCAATGCTAACTGGGACAATTTACAGTTTCTTAGGATCATTTTTTTTAAACTTGATATATGAAATTAATTAGTTTATTGTTGTTTTGTAATATGGTTATGTTGATTCCGTTTGAATCAAAGTGGTTTAAGTGAATCTTGTTGTTTGTCTTTTTGAAAACTGACACATGGGGGGGGGGGGGGGACCAATTATGAGAATCCAGAACTGTCAAATGAGAACCCTGTAAATTCGATTCTAGTACTGCCCGAGCAATGGCTCCCCGTGGCCATTTGTCGAATAAGGGCTGCTCTTCTCAGTAGCTTGGATCTTTTGACTGGAATAAAAGCGCGTGTATTCTCAGAGCGGTCATTCGATGATATCGACTACTACTGCACGGCAACCCAGTCAAGAGAAGGCACAATTTGTCGCACTCCAGCGATCCTTTGTCTGCTGTCGCAACAAGTTCGAGACTTAGGCCCACTGGCCCAGCACTTTGGCTCAAACTTCGGATCTTCACTCTCGCAACGATCAGACTATATTGCTACAACTGTTCAAAAATTTCGTGCGGGGCGCCCAAATAACTGACTTAGGTTTTGCATCGCTTTAGTTGAAATCCACTCACTATTTTGGACTCACTGAAATTTGGGCAGTAATGGTGACCACATCATACCCTAACCTCGTCTCGTCTCGCAGTAACTTCGCTGGATCAGCCCCTGTAGAAGATGCTGCTAGGTTCTAAGAACTTTTTCAAGCAATGTTAAAATGTTTGGAATTACTCACAAATGATTTATAAAAATTATCTGCAAGGGACACTGATTCACGATAGTTTCCAACGCTGACAGGCCCACCCAAAAACTATGTTCTTTTAGTTGCATTTACTACAATTCTGTTTTTTATTTACTGGTCTGTTGGTTTGCCTGAAAATCGAACCAAATGTTTACGATTCGTGTGACACTTCTCTCATTTGCATTCTTGTTTACGATTCGTGTGACATTTCAAACTGATTTGTGTGACATTTGAAATTCTCTTGAGCTATTGGCGGAACCTGTCATGTCACGTGAATAAAGTCACAATGGTGCACGTTGTAATTGCTTTTTGCAAGGAAGTCGTTACCCAGTTGGACCGGATTTCCTTCGAGGGTCTCTAGGGCACCTCATTGGGTGAAACTAATTGAAATTGAATGATGTAACGGTGATATATCAAGAGAACGCCAAACTCCAGTGCAAATAAGCTGGTGGTTGAAGAGGCGCGTCATTCAAGGCAAGGCATCGATGGTCGAAGCACTGCACGCCAAGGTGGGCCTGCCGAGTCGACCCAACTCACAGAGCCACACGAGGGCAGGATGGAACGACCCAGTGAAGTCTGTGAGTTACTTGGTTTTATGTTTTGAGTGCATTTATTGATTTGCAATCGTTCTGAACGATATGATGTCTGAGCGAGAAGCGGCCATCTACAATCCAGATGTGCATGACGAAGCACGTGGCCCATCAAGTGCCTTAAAGTTTTGATCAACCATTGAGGATCTTGATTAATCCTTGAAAATCTTTATTAATCCTTTCACAATAGTGAAAATTGTCTGCGTTACCCGCCAATTTGTATACTTGCTATTCTTCTTTTTCTCGCAAAGATTTCTGACGATATTTACTAAATCCGCAAAGATTGCTAGGCCAACTTGTTTTGTGCAGCTTTTTGGCGAATGACATTCATATTAGACATTCAGATGTTTGCGGTAGATATTTGGGCGCTGGTTAACTCTATTGAGAAAGTTTGATTGCCTCCCTGTTGAACCAATCAAGGTTCAATCTTTACCAGACAAGCTCAACTAGCAACGATTAACGAAAATGTCGAAGAATTGGTGCACGGCCTAACGACTTGTGTGAGAAAAACCTTGCCACGGAAATTCAAAAATTTATTTAAGAACAAAATGATCATTAAAGGCAGGACTCGAAATTACCAAAAACCTGACATATGACCTACCCGTGGACCGTTTGTCCTCAAAATGAGTTCAACCCCCGTGGAAACCCCGCAAACCTAAGGAAAGCGTGGTCCGTGATGCGATGTTCGTCTACCCATTCGAGTAGACATTCGCGTTCTCGTCTACGCATTCGGAAAAGGCCCGGTGTAGCAAAACTAGTCTTGAAATAGAATAACCAGTTAAAGAAAAGTAAAGCCACACTATCGAGCCTTGATTGAGTTGCTATGAAATCTGAGAGAAATCGCTCGGTTTTCAGAACACATCTCGAATGTGACAATCACTTAGGCCCAACAATAGACATCCGCAAAACTTGACGCACATTCGAACCAATAAGTTGTTTCCCGAGAAACAACTCAATATCAGTAAAACCTTAAAAGAAAACATATCGATATATTATTGAGTCCAAAATTCGTCGTTGTGCTCGAATAAGTTTTGCAATTGTGAGCGGAATTGGCTGAAACTTCTCAAAACACCTTGCAATAACCTACTACATGTTTCTCGAGGTTATTTGTACCTCTGACATTCTGGGGGTAAAGTTGAGAATTTGACCCCCATACTGAAGTCTTATTAAAAGGCAAAAATGTGTCGTTGAGGAAGAGTATTTTAGAATCAATGAAAATATTTTTGTACAATAGAACAATTTAATATTATACTCTTGTCTAGTTTTTCAGCTATGCAATACAAGTTCCTACTTTAATTATATTTACACGATAATCTTCAACGCTATTATTCACGAAACAACAAACACACTTTTATAATGGCTACCAACCCCTCTCTATATTCCCTAATAAGCGAGTATAAACAAATCGATTTCATTCGTAGTTACTTTTTAGCAACGTTTGGGACTGATATACTGCTCAGTCAGCTTACAATTGGGTTTTTCAATACATGATACTACTTGACAATTTTTTTCATCGAATTTCTTTCATTTGATACTAACAAGTACGAAATCTTCTTACAATTTATTTACTGTTAAAATATTATAAACTATCATACTATAAACCGAACAGAACTTTCATGTCTTTCGATAACAACAGGTTAAAACCGAATTACAAGTAATCGAAATCTAGAGTTCAACAAAACGTGTTCTCAGCGTGAAGCGTCCGGAAGTAAAAGCAACAGCGGTTCGAAATGTCAATCACTTAATATAACATGAGTCATCATGATAATAATCATATGTTTTTGACATTTACAGATCTTTCCTATAATTTAAATGATTGCGCGGAAAGCTAAATAGAGATGCTATTATGGAGAATAGCTGCTACGAAGCTAGGTATCAGTCTTCAAATCCTACTTTAGCACTGACATTCTACGCGTTTGAGTGCTTCATAGTAGACAGTGTTTGTTGGTCCGTTAGAAGAATACAGTTTTCCTGTCGCATCTCTATAGACTATGTTATATTTTTTCATCAAAAAGTTGGTCAGTTTTTCTGGAATAAGGAAATTGTCAATAAAATCCGCTCTATTGTGCCCCAAATAGTCTGTTTATTTGGTGCACGTATTCAGTGTACAGGCCAGTTTTTGCAAGATCATCTGATGCCCATTTTCTTTTGATTAGACTTTCATGAATCCTCTTCTTAATAGCGATAAATGTTGACTGTCCAAGCGTTTTGTGTGATTTATAAATGATTCGCCATTAGCCAAGCCATGGTACACTCTCCTACTCAGAATCATCAAAGCCGAAAATCGTTCAGACAATTCGTCGTTTGTCAAAGCAACTGCATTATCACGAGCATTGGAATAGTACTCTAGATATGCTGCTAGTTCCTTTTTCGTATATTCAATGAATTCATCTGCAAAAGCAGATGATGCCACGAACGCTTCCTTTTTATGGGACTGAACGAGTTCTGAATCCGAGTCGGCGTCACCACCACTGCTATCCTCTAAAGCATCTTTGTACGTTTTGTAGGTCGGATTTTTTGCCTTGCTTTTCAATTCTGTGTGTTTTTCTTCCCTCCTCTTTGACAAAAATTACTTTAGCATTTCAAATGGTTTTAATGAAAGATCAAATTCTTCTTATCTACAAGGTAAATTTGTAGATAAAACCGGTATCTGCTTGCTATCGTCAAATTTGATTCCTTGTCCGTTCTTAATAGATCTCATTTTTTACGTAGACTGGTTAGATCTCATAGACTGGTTATATTCGTGAATATAAGCTTTAAAAGATTGAAAGAAAACCGCAAGTCAGCTAGATTGGCATGCATCGGTGTAAAAGTTTAACGAAACTACTCTGAACTACAAAAATAGATAACAAGTAATACAATTTACCTAAGCACATTGACGACTCTCCCGTAGAGGAAGACGATAGTAGTGTGAGTTTCTTTATTCAAATTTAACTTGAAACCTCTATAGCTTATTTTGATATTGTTTGCTTTATTTTGATGAGTTACCAGTTTACGCTTCGCTCTTGACCAGTAGGCCTCTACACCGTTTGTGTGCACTCCGGTGATGGGGTCAACAAAGTTGTCTGCGTGAATGACAACTCCGTGGTTGAACCCCAACACTCACAGTCCATTGTATGCTGCCCAACCATCGGAATATATGGTAGATCCAGGTCGTATGTATCGCTGTATCAGTTGTATCAAGGTGTCTGCATCCCGTCTGCCGACAAGTTCGATGACACCCACCTTTGTCTGCCGGTCATACATCCCAAAAATCCATTGTTCGTGTTGGGCCTCATCGCCCCCCTGTTGTACTTCCTCTTCACCAACACCGATTCGTCGATCTCCACAATCTGGTCCGGTCCACCAAGAATTCTATCGTTCATGGGAAGTCGAAGAAGCTTGGCAGAACATTCTTCTCGCAACATGTTGTACCAGTCAATAACTGTATGCTCTGACACAAGTGTAACGCCACTCGCGGTCGACATACTGGCGTCCATTGCCCAGAAATACATGATGAGAACTATCTTCTCCAATGGCAAATTTGAATTTCGAAAGAACGATCCGTCACGGATCGCTCTTGTCTTCCCACACCTGCATTTCCACCTGAAACCATCCTGGCTATCAGCCCTCGGCATCATCTGCATTTGTCTCCTGCAGTTTCGCTCCCTGCACCGTATGCCTCTTTTAAGCAACTCCTGCCCCTGCAACCACTCGATTGTCTGCCTATTATTACGTAAAATTTCGGTCAATGCCATGATATCCATTTTTGCTTCGATGCTTCAATGCTTCAATGCTTCAATGTCACAATTAAGGATTTCGAATGCCACCCTCAATATATATATAATTGCACGACGACACACAGCCTCGACGTCTTGCTCCGCTTGCAAAGACAAGCGGAGAAGGTCGCGGTTAACGTCTTCCGCCACATAAGCATGTTGGATTTCGAGCAAGTTGGATTTCGAGCAAGTTGGTCAAAATCCTTTGGAAAATTGTGACCACTTGCTCGATTGTCTCCATTTTCAAAAACGAATACGCGCACGTGCAAGTTGCCAGAAGCTCAACGAACATTCGATCTGAGAAGTATGATTGACATGAAGCCCTGTGTGGTTGTCGATTGAAATACGCAAACAAAACCTTTGTTTATCAAAGTGTCATCGGGTAATTATCAAAAAATTTAAATGGCCGGAAATTATTGTTAGCAAAAGAACAACAGCGAAGACACCACAATACCTGATAGAGATACTGGCAATAGAAGTTCTTTGCAATTCACTAACAAGGTACTTTTTCAGCTTGAAAATGTCAATATATCACAAGTAAAGAGTAGGGGACCAGACTGGCAAGCGCTTAGTTTTCTATGGTCTGTATAGAAATAATTTTGGAAAGCCACTTTTCTAGAGCAGAAACTAATTCAAGAAAGGTAACTTTTCGGGTTTCCTGTTTTCTCTCATTTCTCTCTCAAATGCCATTCGTATTAAAGACTGTCAGCTAGCAGCATATTTGAGTCGGGCTTTTACCCAGAGAAATACACAGTTTTAAGGAAAATTGGCTAAACACTCAGCGTCTACCAATTTGGAGGGCTTGTTATATAAAAACAGCAAGATTTTGGCATCAACAATAGCGCAATGAAACCAGATCCTCAACATTGGGCGTTTGCTCGTGTTCGAGAATTTGTAGTTTAAAATTCGCGCACGGTTAGATATAACAAGAACTTAGCTCCATTCTGAAATTCGTGATTTACCAAAGATCTGAATTTCGCAACTTTTCTAAAGGAGTGTTGCCATGACTACATCTGCAGAACGTAAGTTTTAAATTTACTCATAAAGATTGGCTACTTGCTTCGATCTTTGTGTTTTCTCAAGCAAGTGCTGGCCATAGAGAGCACTTCGAAATGCTCAAATTTGCTCGAAGCGAAGTTTAAAATTACTCACCAACACGCCGACATACGGCTTCGACATCTTGCTCCGCTTGCAAAGACCGACGGAGAAGCTCGCGGACTTCATGATCAGCCACGGCGATCTGTTGGATTTCAACCAAATTTGTCAAAATCCTCTGGAAAGTTATGACCACTTGCACAATTGCCTCCATTAAAAAAAAGAATTCTTAAAAGAATCCGTTGATTCTAATATAAAATATAAAAAGTTTAAAATCAATTAAAATCTAGAAAAAATTACAAACCTAGAACGTTGGTCCTCTCGGTGTCCCCCGCCCCGTCTTGCCTCGTCCCCTTTGCCTTCTCGGGCTCAACAGTCGGATATGCTCGATATCACCAGGTCCGTAAAGGGACGAATTCTTTTTTATTTGCAGGAGTATTTCATTTTAAACTTTTATAAAAGTTGACAATTTGATACCTTTAAATTTGATATCCCTGTGTAAAGAATGCATTTATTGTCATTATTAATATTATTATTACTATTATAGTTATTATTGTTATTTTCATTATTATTATAATTATTATTATAATTATAATTATCATTGGTGTGCACTCTTGTCTCATAAAATTAAACTACTGGCTTTTTCGTTTTTTTTTCATTTTCATATTATTCATATTTCAGAAAACATTCTTTCAAAGGAACGATTTTTCTTTCTCCTCTGCCCCCAATGCTGCCCCCCCCCCTCTTTAATTTGGTTCTTGCAGGCTTTTGTTGCGTATTTTTTGCCGAATTTTCTTCAGATTTTCCCTAGTGGCGGCGTGCCATCTTTCTATGGGTTTTGCTTGTGCACAAACGAAGCACTATATCGAAGAACTTCGACACCCTTGAACCGCGGATCGTCTTTTTTATTGCTTTTCTTTATTGCTTTTCAAGCGAAATCTTGTCTTTCTATTCTGTACTTGTTTGAAACTAAACCTTTCTGTCGTGGTCTTGAAGACCAATACCCGTTTTCATTTCTTGCTCCTACCATGTTATCCGACCTTGACATATTGTGGCAGGGTCTGAGCAATATCCGCCTAATCCAGTGAGAGTACTCAAGATGCTCGCAACTTCATCCGTCGTAACGTAAAACATTTTCTTTTGCCTTCCCGTTCACAACAACGAGCGCTGGCTCGTGTTTGAGAATTTGTAGTTTATTATGCGCACGCGCGAGTCGACACGGCAGCAATGCAAGCCGATAGAGACGTGCTCCCCAACACCCTGCAAGCACATGCCGCTTCCGCAGGAGCGCAGCAGGCGGTGGTACTCCTCACTCCTCTTATTGAACATCCTCTTGGCTAGGTTGTTGGCACACTCATCTCTGGGCGTTCCAATACTACCAGCCAGTACACCTTGTTTAAGACAGCGTGGAAGTAATTCAACGCACTCAGTAGCACATCCAACTCAGCGTTGTTTTCTTCATTCCATACCTGTTTGGACGGGTCAATGCCTTCAGGAATCAGGACGACCTCCGCACAAGTATAGTGTGGCAAATCCAGCTGGAACATTCTGCCACATGAAGAAGCTGGAGGAAGAACATACGTACTGTCATGGCGCGTGAACCTCCTCGCATACTCGCAGTCATCAGAGGGCGATGCTGAATGCGCCAGCACCTCGGCATACCTAGAACTTCCACTTGTGTGGTGGCCAATGAAAGTCGAGCGCGCCCCCTTTCTGTTGCTTCGTGCGACAGGTTCACTTTGCAGTGAGCCTGCAACATCAAAAGTTTCAGAAGCGCTTGCGCCATCAAAAACATCCTGACTGGAACCTTCGGTATTAATCGACAGCTCGTCCCCGTGCCGCACATTTTGAGAGAACTCCTCTACCATTGCATCTTCAGTGGGCATCTCTGGCTCTGAATGGATGTTTTTATAACTTCTACTCACATGACAATACCATGATGGAATTTTTCAAATTAAAAACTTCAACCTGATAACACGAAATGATAAGAAGCTTTGCTATCGATACTTGAGGACAAGTTTTTATCAAGATTTGATGAATTATTATTATAATAATTTATTGTTTTGACGATGCAGAGAACCTTTCCATTCTAGGAGAAAAGCTCTCTGCAACGCTCACTAACCCCCCCGCAATCCCTAAGTTTCGAAAATAAAAAATGAAGGGACTCCTCGAATTCATTGGCAAAAGGTGGTTCCCTAGCACCGATCGATTGAATCTTAGGAATCCAGTAAGCGGAAATTCCGTAAGAGACAAAGAGCTCGATGCTAGTGTGTGCTGGAAGGTCTCTGGTGGTTTCTAAGAATGTGAAGGGCGCATCAAAGACAAACTTACAGTTACTCACTTCCTCTTCAACCTTCCTAAACTCTGTAATTAAAGGTATCCAAGGCGGTCACTGTAACTGAAGCCGCCTCAGCCATTCTTGGCCTGCAGCATGCACCACCTGCTTCCAGTGAACCAAAATCAATCCTCCCAAATACAGAGCCGAATGACTTGTCATTGCATTTGGGGCCAAGGAAAATATTATGGCACTTCTCGGCATCTACAAACAACAACGTACGGCACCTGCCTCTCGTCTCCAGTAGATAATCCTGCGAAGAAAGATCAGAAGGACGTGAAAGTAAAGAATCTAATAGAGGCACAATCTCTGAGCATTTCTGAGGGGAGGAGACAATTGCACATTTTGACGCAATGTCACCTCTTTTTCCCCATTTCGTTCTTCCCGCTACTTTCTCCCCACTACGTTCTCCTCTACACTTACTTGGGAGGATAGCCTCTAAAACCTCTGCATCAATCTTATCGTCTTGTAAACTTTTGTTTAGATTTTTCTGCTTCTTAATGTCCATTATAATTTCCCCAATTTCTTTTTGAATGACCATTAAACGGCATTCTGCGGCTTCTAACTTCCTATGTATGCGCAGCAATTCGGCGCTTGTGTTTGCCGCATATTTCTCCAGTTGTTGCAACCTATTCAAAGTTTGCTCGTCCATTCTATTAGGAGGAAAACTAGCCCCCAAAACCCCGCTGCGCGGGCTTAAAACCCCTTCTGTGGAAATAGAATTGCCCCTTAAAACTACCCCAAAACAAATTAGGCAGATTAGCCTCGGCAAGACAAGAGCCTCGCATTGAGAAGGAAGATGACGTCACCCACAACCAGCCACGGGTCATTTGAAACGAAAGTTGTCAACGAAAAAATGACTCGCCATCCTTCGCGTGCATCACTCGCACTCATGTGACAATCGCTAGGACGGGGGAGCCTCGACCCTTTATCTTTTGCGAACCCCGTCCTAGCGATTGTCACATGAGTGCGAGTGATGCACGCGAAGGATGGCGAGTCATTTTTTCGTTGACAACTTTCGTTTCAAATGACCCGTGGCTGGTTGTGGGTGACGTCATCTTCCTTCTCAATGCGAGGCTCTTGTCTTGCCGAGGCTAATCTGCCTAATTTGTTTTGGGGTAGTTTTAAGGGGCAATTCTATTTCCACAGAAGGGGTTTTAAGCCCGCGCAGCGGGGTTTTGGGGGCTAGTCTCCTGTTGTGCCATAGTTTGTTTTAGCAAAATAATGGTCTACTTATATTCACATTCCAATTGCTTCGATAATTATAATTTAAACTGAAATGATATAATTTGAAACCAAACCAAACATCCAGGTCCTATTTTCCGCTAGGCTGATCTATGGTGCTCATCTAAGTCTTTTTGATAGGTTTTTATATTTCGTTCTGTTAGTATTCGACCATTTTTAATTTTTGCTCAACTTTGTTGTCAGTTGTTGCTCTAAATTATTTTGGTTTCGATTTGCTTCAAAGGTGCGGTATGGTTAACTGTGGAGTTGTTCAGACGTTATTTCTTAAATGCTGCTTTTTACATTTTGTTCGTATTCTGTGATCAGAATTTAACTTTTTGGTAATTTCACAAGAAAGTAATACGTATAGGCGAACGCAACTTCAATCAATTGTAAAGTTTCAAGAGGTAGGAGAAGAGAACGCTTTCTAGATATTTTCATGAGTTTTAATCTTCCATATTTAAAAGATCGTCATCAATATTATTGTCTTCTAAACTTTTGTTTATATTTCTCTGCTTTTTAATGTCTATAATGATGTCCCGAATTTCTTTTTGAATGACGGTTAATCGGCATTCTGCGGCTTCCATGTTTCTTTGTATGCGCATCAATTCGGCGCTTGTCTTTTCTGCATATTTCTCCAGTTTTTCTAACCTCTTCAAAGTTTGCTCGTCCATTCTATTAGGAGGAAAATATAGCTTAGTGATTGTACGAAATTTTTAAATTACAACATTGGAAAAAAGCGGTGTGCGGTGATATGTGTGCAAGTTGACTTCTTTTACAATTTCACATTGGAATGAAATTAAAGGGATTATAAATTGTCCACGGGATGAAAAGGTTGCCTTCGTTCTTTGGCTTGCTTTTAAAATTTCACTGTGCAATTCATTTATACAAAACTGGATAGTTGTTAACATTTGAAAATTTGTGGAGAGTTGAAGGATTTGTGAAGGAATAAATTAAAAAGAAATGACAATACTTACGCAAATAGTTTTATGTTGTTGAAACGTTGGGTATCTGTAAACAGAAGCGGACAGTAAGGTCAAGGTTCAACGTTTGCCGTTGTAATTGTGAAGATGATGGATGAAATGCATGCTCAGAAAGTGTAGAAAATCGACCCTATTAGGTATCGTAACTTTTAAAATTTGGTAGTATCTTTAGTGCAAGTCCTTAAAAAGTGAAGAACTGATACTTACCAGGTGTCCACGCGCCGTGTAATATTTGTGTTAATCTGTCTCGTCGTTTTGGGATGGGACTTTTTAAAGAGTACCTAGTCATGTGATACCTGTAGATTCGTGTTTGTGGGAACGGAAATAGTGCCAATGTGCGATTGAAGGTAATGTGTGATTAATTTTCTTCAGGCTGGTTGGCAGGTATATGTGAATTTTAAAAAACAACACTAAAGTCGGAAGCTTTGTGTTGGCAGCGAGGCATGAAGGAAACACGCATAGGATGGGGCCGGGTTATTTCAAACGAATTTTGACACTACCATTGTTTGAGGTGTCTGCAGCTTTGAAGTTAAGTTCACGCGAGATGGTATTCTTGGCTTCAATTTGAGGCTGTTGCTTTTTGGGACGGCTATGTATGACGTCAAACTTCGCTTCTAACCGAGGCTGTTGAGGCCGTGCAATGGGCATTTGTTTGGGGGGGCCATTTATGGACCCTTCTATTATCTTGAAACAGTTAAGTCAGCGTAGTACGTTTTGAGGGCTATTGTGTGACAAAACATTACTTATTATTTGAAAATACATTAGTTATGGTTTGTTTGTTTCAAAACGAATTTTATTCTTTTGGTTTTTTCCATAAAAAGAGTTGAACTAAAGTCCATGAGATTTGCTTTGTATGTGCATTTTGTTTTTGTGCTGACATTTTCATGCCATCTTTATTGTCTCGTGACGTTGTGCAACTTAGTGTGTGGGTGAACGATAAGACCTTATAACGCAGTTGTTTAATGTTTGATTGAATTGAATGATGATCATGACGAAGGATGTCATATTTGCTTGTAATTGATACTTCTAGGGGTGGCTTGAATAGTCGAATTCTGAAAATTGAAGTAGGCCAGAATTTTATACGGGAGTCTTTGTTTAATTTTTCACGCACAAACTTTAAAATTGGTCCTCTTTTGTTTGAAAATTGGGATAGATCTTCCCTGGCATTTTTGGCATAATACTTGATTTATGTAGATGGTGAATGTTTTTTTTTTGCACTGGGGCATTGTTTAGAGATGTTCTATTTGTTGCTTATCGAGCCAAAGATGCCTAGCTAAAGCAAATACCATTAAAAGCCCCTTTTACGAGTATGCTTGTTGTTTCATTTAATGTTGCCCTGATTGCCTACTTGTTTCATGTCATCTGGAAGACAGGTACGCCGAAGGTTAATGCTGGTAAACATTTGTTTGAAAGTTTCAAATCTTTTCCAGTGTTTAAAAAGTGTTTTTGAGGTAAGGGAAATATTTTTTTAAACTTGAGCCACCTGGTTATTTCAAGTGTATACGAAAATTTTGAACCGGATTTATGAAACGTTGCTAAGGAATGAGAGAGTAAAACCTCCAACTGTTATGGTAGGAAATGTAATTAAACTATATTGATTAAAAAATTATATTTATATAAAAAAAAACGTAAAACATTAATAATAATGAATGTGAACAATTTTTCCAGTTATATTCTGGTTGGTGCCTTGTTTTTCGTTGTCTTTTTTTTTTTTTTCTGTGGCACCAATTTTATTTTGACTGTGTCTCCTGGTCTACAATAAAAAATATTTTATAAGTCATTTGAACGGAGGCAGGTGGTAAATAAAGGTGAAAAATGATCATTCACATCTCAAATTGCCTACGAAAAATGATCTGCCAAGCTGATAATCTGATATGTATTTAAAGAATAGATTCGTATGAATGAATTCATAGATGAAAAAGAAAAATATCTTCTAAAAGCCGTTGAATTCTTAAACAAATAAATAACCTGAAAGACGGTAATGGCGATCCCATAGTTACCTTATGCTCCTTACTCTATGACCTTCCTCGTTGATGAAAAAAAATTTCTCATCCCTTTTTAACCTGAAGGCCTTTGCCGTCAAATATTTGATGACGCCAATTGATGGCCGGTATGGAATGTCCTACAAAGATAATTATGTTGATGAATAGCCGTGTAATGGACCACTAACGACTGATACCCGGAGTAAAGTTGTCTGTTTAACAACTGTTTCACTGCTAACAAACATCTTCACTCGATATCTTTCTTCGTTTATAAGAAAGAACTTTTGGCTTCTTTTGAAGCAGAAGGCCTTCGATGCCTCCCTTTTTCATAAATCTTATTTTAACGGTGCTGCCAGGGCTTCTAAAACCACTGCATTGTTAAACGAATAAGATAGACTCCACGCAGCTCCTCTTATTGAACATCCTCTTGGCTAGGTTGTTGGCACACTCATCTCTGGGAGTTCCAGTACTAGTGGATGAATCCACAATAAACCGACCAACCAGCCAGTACACCTTGTTTAAGACAGCGTGGAAGTAATTCAACGCACTCAGTAGCACATCCAACTCAGCGTTGTTTTCTTCATTCCATACCTGTTTGGACGGGTCAATGCCTTCAGGAATCAGGACGACCTCCGCACAAGTATAGTGTGGCAAATCCAGCTGGAACATTCTACCACATGAAGAAGCTGGAGGAAGAACATACGTACTGTCATGGCGCGTGAACCTCCTTACCTGCTCGCAGTCATCAGAGGGCGATGCTGAATGCGCCAGCACCTCGGCATACCTAGAACTTCCACTGGTGTGGTGGCCCATTAAAGTCAAACGCGCCCCCCTTTCTGTTGCTTCGTGCAACTGGTTCACTCTGAAGTGAGCCTGCAACATCCGAAGTTTCAGAAGCGCTTGCGCCGCCAAAGATATCCTGACTGGAGCCTTCGGTATTAATCGACAGCTCGTCCCCGTGCCGCACATTTTGAGAGAACTCCTCTACCATTGCATCTTCAGCGGGCATCTCTGGCTCTAAATCGATGTTTTTATAACTTCTACTCACATGGCAATACCATGAAGGAATTTTTCAAATTAAAAACTTCAACCTGATAACACGAAATGATAAGAAGCTTTGCTATCGATACTTGAGGACAAGTTTTTATCAAGATTTGATGAATTATTATTATAATTTATTGTTTTGACGATGCAGAGAACCTTTCCATTCTAGGAAAAAAGCTCTCTGCAACGCTCACTAACCCCCCCGCAATCCCTAAGTTTTGAAAATAAAAAATGAAGGGACTCCTCGAATTCATTGGCAAAAGGTGGTTCCCTAGCACCGATCGATTGAATCTTTGGAATCCAGTAGGCTGAAATTCCGTAGGAGACAAAGAGCTCGATGCTAGTGTGTGCTGGAAGGTCTCTGGTGGTTTCTAAGAATGTGAAGGGCGCATCAAAGACAAAACTTACAGTTACTGACTTCCTCTTCAAGTTTCCTAAACTCTGTAAATAAAGGTATCCAAGGCGCTCATTGTAACTGAAGCCGCCTCAGCCATTCTTGGTCTTCCGCATGCACCACCTGCTTCCAGTGAACCAAAATCAATCCTCCCAAATACAGAGCCGAATGACTTGTCATTGCATTTGGGGCCAAGGAAGATATTATGGCACTTCTCGGCATCTGCAAACAACAACGTACGGCCCCTGCCTCTCGTCTCCAGTAGATAATCCTGCGAAGAAAGATCAGAAGGACGTGAAAGTAAAGAATCTAAATAGAGGAACAATCTCTGAGCATTTCTAGGGGGAGGAGACAATTGCACATTTTGACGCAATGTCGCCTCTTTTCCCCCACTTCTTTCTCCCCACTACGTTCTCCCCACTACGTTCTCTCCACTATCTTCTCCCCACTATGTTCTCCCCTACACTTACTTGGGAGGATAGCCTCTAAAACCTCTGTTGCATGCTGGAAGCGACTCAAACTATTTTCCTTAGCATGTCTGGCAGCTTCTAAATATGCCCTTAGAAGGCCGAAATCTTCTTTTGAATCTCCAGGAAAATTCCGTAGTCTGGCATTACGCTCTGGGGAGGCCTTTTCTTCAATGCCGTTAATTATTGAATCCCTTAGAGCTCTCTTTCTCTGGCTTTCTGGATATGGACCCCATCTTTTGAAGACCACAAACGGCGATCTGACACTTGGAAATTTGGCTATTGCTGCCATCGTAGGTACTGCTCGTTGTTCTGAGATCTATATTATCCACAAACCTAGCCTTCTCAGTTACGTTTGTTGTGGGGCTCTTCGCGGCATCATCGTGGAACTACCTTGTCTTAATCATTTCGGCATTTGTAGTGCCTTATCTACTAGTCTTTGTCATCGACAATGCACCCATCTGCAACCTATTCTCCTTCATTGTTTTTATCAATCTAGTCTATGACAGGTTCAGAAAATGTATTCATGGATTTTTCTAAACACTGAAGAGCCCCCTTACTTTCTTGTTAATGTATTTTGATTGCAAGACATTAAAGCTGCTCTCGGCTATACGCGCTGAATTGGCAGTGGTATCAGTCTCCCTTGGAATCTCATAGCGAGATGAGTCCGACTTTTAGCATCATCCCCAGTACAGCTGTTTTTAAAGCCATGTCCTCTGTTCTAGCGTGTCACGTGAAAGGAACGCACATGCAGTATAGTTTTGTTGATATCATTACACGGTGTAGTGCCACTAATAATTCAGAAATTTCTTACTAAATAATCTGACATTTACTGTCCGTGGAGCTCTGCAAGGCGGGCATTTATGGTTTCCATTACGAATTCTAGCATTGCTTGGCAAGGGACTCTTACAATTCGAAGCCCCGTACATTAAGCATGCCAGCTCAAAAAGTGTACTTAGTAATCTTCTTGTGAAGAACATATCTTGATGGGTTGTCAAATGTTCAGCTATGGGAAGTGGATCGATGTCATGAATTCGAGGCTACTCGGCTGCCTCTAGCATCCAGACGAGGACGCCGCTCATGTCAACATTGCAGATGGTGTTTTGAGGCGATCGATCGTCATCGTTTTGTAATAAATGGCCTTCTTGTGGCAGTTCATTTGGCTTCTCATTTGACCTCTCATTTGACCTCTCATTTGACCTCTCATTTGACCTCCTCCATGCCACAAGGAGAACCGGATTAAAGTATCTGCCGATGACTGTTGTCGCATAGACGTATCCAACTCGCCCGGTATTGAAATACTGCACTGGCTATAGAAAGAATTTGGGATTATTGCACGAAAGAAAGGTTTGTACGTACGGTTTTCTCGTGTTCCTTTTTTCTTGTATAAGATGATTTCTTCTAGCTTGGTTTCCCGTCCTGGCCAGAAGTTGCACACTGATAAACCGAAAAATGGTATGTGAAAGTGTGCTTTGCGGCTATATCAAGTGATTCCTAAAGCAAGAGGTGTCGTAGAACGTAACCTACCAACCTTGCATTGAAATAATGCCAACCTGTATAGGTCCTTCCCTTTTTCCTTCGAAAAAATAGGCCAAGCACGACGATCATTCACAAGTTTTAATTGTGAAATAGTCTCAGAGTAGGATTATTGTTGCATGCCATTTATCGTATTAACAAGTTATTCCATTCATTCCAACTCCAACCTACTCCCACCAACCCCTTTTTATGAGCAATTCAGATTCGAATATTGCAATTCAGATTCGAATATTGGTGCAAAGTTGATATTGTAATTCGTTTAAAAAGGCTTTAATTGAAATTTTAAAGAATTCGCAAAGGGTCTGACGATACGAGATAAACTTCAGCCTTTTTTTGGCACAAGATTCACTCCACGCGGTCCCGTTTATTTTTGCAAACCGAGCTGAAAATGTGGTTGCAAGAAAACTCGTATGGTCAGGCTTTGGAAACAGCGAATCACGTTAAATGGGTCACTGGCCCTTCTTTGTTTGAATTTAAAATTTATTCTGCTCTTGCTATGTTGATCATAGTGAGGCCTAAAGTGGTTTTAATGTATACAACTTTTCAAAGTGCTTTGCACACACTGCTCAAGCAAAGTGTGTTCTATATGATTTATTGATCAACATAGTCAGATGCAGGGCGAATTTAGAAAGATAGCTGCGTATGATACTTATTCTAGCGGTAGCGTGGTATGTGTATGAAACTTTTTTATTTTCCTTAATTGATTATTTGTCGAGAAAATTACGCGATAAACGAAAATGAGACCCAGGATTAACTGTTTTGCTGCCTTGCTTATTTAGTTATATTAGCTTCTAAAGTTTCATCAAGTTTCGATTCTTCCCACTGCAAGATGCGATTAACTTTATCCCTATACTGTAAACACCATGTCCCTTCCTTTTGTTCTAGTGAGAACTTTGTTGTTCGTCTTTGTTATCGAGATTATGATAATTGATCGCAATTTGATCACAATAGTTTACAAGTTTGTTGCATTTTAAATATCATGGATATGAGAGTTTCCCTCGGATATCAAAGTAAGTCGATTTTCGAACATTTTTACAATATGAAGTTTCAACGTAACGTTGATCCCTTCAAAATGGCTGCTCTGGTTGCATCAATCTGACGTCACCGCCCAATCAGCTGACGTAATCAATCGTGAACTTCGCATAAATAGACCGCAGCAGTCAACGTGAATCAGATAATAAAGTTTCGAGCATTTGCAAGACATTTATCGTGATTAAAAACCTGAACGACATTTTCAAGCGTCATATCATCAAGATATCAAGAATTTCTTTAGCGAACAAGTCGATATGTGGTCTAATACGGAAAGTGACAGTTACACAGCATTCGAGAGTGAATCCAAAGTGCAGGAGACTGCCCCAGAAGAGCATCTATCGGAAGATGTTTCTGAATGCAAGTCCAGTGGCAACAATTGGTCATCTTGTTATGAAGACTACCCGTACGAGTTTACTGGCTCTGTAAACCAAGACTTTGGACAGTGGGGCAACAACAGCAACGCCAAAAGCACTTGGAACCACGCGGGCATCTGGGCAGCATGTTCAGAACAAAACCAGGAACCCTGTTGGCCAGTGGGAGATAATGGAAACGGGGGAGAGGAGGGGTGGAAGGAACACCCAGAAGCATCAAAGAATGAGGCGACCCACATCAATGGTAATAGTCCCCCTGACGTGTCTCAAGAGGATCAGCAACCGACGGAAGAAAGGCCAGTGACGCTGTTCGATTTTGGACACTGTGATGACATTGTCAAGCTGCAAGCATTGCTCAAAGCGGTAGCGTGGTATGTTTATTGGCTTTCCTCTTCTTTTGAGAATAACGAATCATGGTTTTCAAGGACTGGAGACAATTCGCCCCGTATAATGCCATTCATAATGCAAAAATAGAATGAAGTAGTTGATGATCAATATTATCAAGATTCTAGTTTGACTTGAAATTATACTTTCATGTTTTCCAATCCAGGTGAATGTTATTTGTTTGTTTATTTTTTAGCTTGTCTGATTTTTGTTTTGGTGCTTTCTACTTTGCTTATTTTAGCATTTCTTCTTCCAGTGAGCTGAAGTATCTAGAAGGAAGGATTCACTGGGAAGTAGAAAATGGTGAAATTGGATTACAGCAGGAATGCAGGAAAATCGATGTGAGTCAAGAGATTTCTTGCAATTTCTAGAGACGAGACATTTCCTCTTCGATTTGTTTCAATAATCTTGCTGTTGTTTGTATGACGCACCTCTCTGTGAATAGTCAAATGTTCTTCAAAAAACCTTGGAATGATTAACGATGCTATTTCAGTGGTTCGATAAAACATGAAATGCTATTTCTTGTCAATTCAACAACAGTTGAAGGGAAACATCTCCCTTCTTCTGAGGCCATTTCAAATGCGATGGTACTGTTGCTTGCTGTATGAAGCACTTTCGCTTGACATGTTTGATAATTAACGATGCCTGTTTTTGAAGACACTAATGTAGCGAACAATAGCACAGAAACTTCAATATCCTTGAACGACTTTCTATTTTTGGTTCAATGTATTTTTCAGTCGCTCTACGAGAGTCAAGTCGAAGCAATGGAAAACAGTCTTGCATGCAACGAGTCCACTCTCTCCAATGCAATGCATGCAACGTCCGCTATGAAGGAACAAACAAATCAGATTTTGGCTCAACTAAAAAGTATTGCAAAAGAAACGGAAGAGTACGAATCTGCCATTGAAGCGCAAAGGGATAAATTGAAAGACCAGGCTAAGATTTATGGAAAGGATGGAAATGAAGTCCTTGCAAATGTTTACGAGCTGGAAGCAAAGATTGCTGACGAAAAAGAAATTCACGACGAGCAAATGAAAGACATCGATGGAGCCATAGAACTGATGGAAGAGAAAATCGAAGTTGTGAACAGCTGCACAGGAGCGTTTCTGGACAATGCGAAGGAGAAACTCGATTCGCAAAATGAAGACATGAAGAAGCAATATGCTGAAAAGCAAGGAATCATTAACGATCTTAGGAAGAAGAATTCATTGATGTATGAAGAATTGAATAGACCAGAGAAGAAGAAGAGCAACTGGAAGCAGAAAATTCTGAGATTTTTCAAACGCAAGCATTGATCTTGCGTTTAGCAATGCTAACTGGGACAATTTACAGTCTCTTAGGATCATTTTTTAAAACTTGATATATATAATTAATTAGTTTATTGTCGTGTTGTAATATGGTTATCTGTTTGAATTAAAGTGGTTTAGATAAACCCTTGTTGTTTGTCTTTTTGAAAACTGACACATGGGATGGACCAATTATGAGAATCGAGGACTGGCAAATGAGAACCCTGTAAATTCGATTCTAGTACTGCCCGAGCAATGGCTCCATGTGGCCATTTGTCGAAAGAGGGCTGCTCTTCTCAATAGCTTGGATCTTTTGACTGGAATAAAAGCGAGTGTATTCTCAGAGCGGTCATTCAATCATATCGACTTCTATTTTACAATGGTTTCTGCACGCCAACCCAGTCATGAGAAGGCACGATTTGTTGCAGGTAAATTCTGTTTAGGCTTTGTGAAACTTGGGCAGTAATGATGACCACGCCTTGCCATTATCTTGTTGTGAATTGGTTTAATCTTCCTCTACAAAATATCGCAGGATCTTCACAGACATGGTAAAACTCAGAATTACATTGAGAAAAAATTGGTATTAATGGCAGAATTCAAAAACTAGCAATGATCTTGTAGTTGCATCAGGGCCGGTAAAATATGGGGGTATACACACTTTTTTGTAGAGCAACATTTTTGAAGGCCATAGCGAAAAAGAAATAGAAAGAAGTTGATAAGCAGAATGTAGGCAGGAAAAATATTTGGCCATTCAATTTACTTAGTAGGGCCCTGATCATGGTTTTATTAAATTCTTGCCTTCATTAAACCATTTTTTTTTCGTCAGATCTCGTCTCTTCCGCCCCAACTTTTAAATACGATTTGCCGAATTGTGCAGACATCTACTGCTCTGTTGTTTTCATTAAAATCATCAAAATGTTGTTTACAGTTTTCTTCTTGAACTCCTGGCGGAAACCTACATGTCACGTGAACGAAATCACCATGGGAACCGGTTTTAATTGCTTTTTGCAGGGAAGTCCAACCGGATTTCCCTCGTGGTCTTAGGGGTGAAAGTTATTGAAATTGAATGATATCACGATGATATCAAGAGACTATTAGAATGCGAAACTCCAGTGCAAATAAGCTAAGGGTTGAAGAGGCGCGTCATTCAAGGCATCGATGGTCGAAGCACTGCACGCCAAGCTATGGCCTACCAATCTTTCGCAAGGGTAGGACATGGAACGACCCAATCAAGTCCGTGAGTTACTCGGTTTTTTCTTGTGAGTCCATTTGTTGATTTGCAATCGTTCTAATTTGATGCCCAAACGAGAAGATGGTTAACGGTGCACGTGGTCCATTAAGTATCTACGAGTTTGATTAATCCTTGACGAGTTTGATTAATCCTTGACGAGTTTGATTAATCCTTGACGAGTTTGATTAATCCTTGACGAGTTTGATTAATCCTTGACAACTCTCTCAAAAGAAAAAACATTCTGTGTTACCCACCTGTCTGTAGGTATGTTTTTCTGATTCAGACGCCCTTTGCTCGCGAAGACTTCTGGCGATATTCACGAACCCACAAAGATTGCTAAGCCAACTTTTTTTGGGCAGCATTTTGGCGAAGGACATTCGGATTATTTTACAGGGATGTTAGGATTCTGGTTGATTCTTTAAAGAAATCATGACCGATAGTGACTTATCATATTACGTTTGAAAATCTTAATTGCTTCTAGTTGAAGAATTGGTGCACGGCCAAACGACTTGTTTTTTACAAATTTTGCCACGGAAATTCTCAAACATGATGTAAGAACATGGCGATGGTTGGCAGGGCTAAATATTACAAATAACGGTCAGCTGTGCTTTGCTGGCCATAATTTCTAAATCTTCGAGGAAGAAGGTGGCCGTGTAATCCACCCCAATACAGGACGACGAACGATAAAAAGGGAAAGTGAATCGTTGTTTTTCGTGTTAGCTTTTGCAGACTTGGCAAGTTGGAAGGTGTCATGTCGTGTTGTCTGTTTCCTGCGGCGGTCCTTTGGCCCGATAACACATTGGTAAAAGTTCCTTGGGCGGTGTTAAAGTGCATATGACACGAAAATTTTTATTCGATTAAACTATCAACTAAACATCGCTGGTAACGATGGTGAACTTCGATTTTTCATTTTCGACGTACTTTTCTCGAAAATCGGGGTTTTCTGACACCCACTTTGGCCAAAATGTGTCATAAGAAAAACGCGGTCGGGCAGGCGGTCACATGACCTCTGTGACGTAAAGTGGTTGTGTATCGTTCGAATAGAACTGAGCTGCTGTGTGGTTTGACCATGTGATGGTACAACTGTTGTCCCCCAGAGGGGTTTTTTTGCATTATTACAACTCAAGCAATGTCTGAAAACGGCTGCACCAACAGAAGCTCGATGCATTGTTTAACTTTGCACAAGTTTTGACGTTCTCCTCGATACCTGTTTTTGACCCTAAAAACACCAAAACATTTCTTCGACGAGATGCTGTACCTTCAGTCCGCAAATCAAAACAAGACGAAGAGCTTGGCAAGCGTCAAAAGCTCATGGTGAGTAATATGTTTGATATTGTTTTCGATAACTGCCTATCAAATTCCTATTGTTTAACACCTGAAGTACGTTGTCGATGATGCCACATAAACCCCGGGGGCACCCACATAATACTTTATATGTGAATGCGCAGTGCTTCATTCCTGTACCAGTGTCGTTGTGAACTCCCTTCGTAGAGAGTTTTTATTACAAACTATTTATGTGTATCCAAGAAAAATTTTGGACGATATTTGGAAAATCCAAATTGAACATTCACATAAAGGGCAGTCGGAGATTTCATAACAAACCAGGCAGTGTCGTCAGAACGAAATTCATTATCTGGGGGGGGGGGGGTCGGCCTATTGTATTGCTTCCCCGCCAGTACACTATTTCAAGGCATATATAGTATTGGGGGCTCCAGACTCCCGCTTCTGATGACCTTGATAGATACTACAAGTTCCTGGTAACTGGACAATCTACTACATTAGGCACTCCTTGCCTCACCAATGTCAATGTCAGCATTTTTGTACATTAAAACATCCCTGATGTTAATTATTCAGTTAGTTTGATAACTTTCTAAAATAATTGCAATACATAATCAAACTAATTCAATATCTCCTGTAATGTTTAAAATATTTGAGTAAAACTTTCTATGGGGTACAGATGCAAAATTCAAGCAAGAAAATTGATTAACAAAAACAAAACATGTGTACATATTTAATTATTTCTCTTTATTATTTTCATTTTATAGCTTTCACATTTCAAAGTTTATTGTTAGTTAAACGTGATTCACAAGTATTTGTTAAAAACCAGTACGAAATATCCTCCACAGCTCATAAAAGGAACAAACATTGATGAGAGACCATCGACTACTGAGGCGACAAGTTTATCCGATTTTGCATCCACTGCAACTGCAAAAGTAGACACAGAAAGCCAGATAAGCGACTCCGTTCATCTTGATGAGTCTGACCAAAAAGAGCGTGATTTTTGGATTCAATGTACACCCGGTCCGTGATGCCCTCAAAACAAGCTTCCGATATGCCGCAGTACAAGCTTCCCATGGACTTCCTTGGCAGCATTGGTACTCCCTTGCACCAACAACACCTAAGAATTAATAACAATCAAAATATAAACCAACCCCTGGCCGTTTTCGTTTTGGCAAGTCATAATTTACATTTGCCCACAAAACTCATCAGCCTAGGCTAGGCCTCTTTGGAAAACTTTTATCAGGTTATGGTACCTGAAAACAGCCACGATGCAAAGCGAATACGGAATTTCTAACTTTAAAACTCAATGACGATTTATCCTACTCACCATTCATTCAGAGGAATAATTCCTCGCCGTCGACCAGGCAGTTGGGAAGGCCGTATCCTCATCTTCTGCCTGGTCTCTTTCGATTGCTGTGCCAGCTTCGCCTGGCTCCGCGTCCGAATTTCCCCCAGACGAAACGAGTTGTTCGTTCTGGTATGGTAAAAAAGCCCACCAGTAGCACCTATAAGCTCTTCTTGTTCACTTTCTTCGAAAACTGAAGCCATCGAGCTCTAACATTCGCTGTCCGACACGATTACATGATCGCAAGTAAAATTCCGCCGTACTGTTTCTTGTTAGGAAGCAATCTAAACTTTTCACTAACACAACTACTTTACGTCACTTCCTGTCAAACTCGACCCAATCCCTTATGACAGATTTTGAAGCAAAAAACCGACTTTGAAACAGCTGTAACTAAGAAAGTACACGTCTTTCGAAAATTTTAAGGCTATTTTCGTAATCAGCGTACTCGATTTAGTCAGACGGTGAAATAAAATTTTTCGTGTCATATGCACTTTAAAAGAACGACTTTTTCTTTCTCCTTTGACGAAGCACAGTCGAATGGGGGCAGAGCACCAAGTTTTGTGCACAAATCCATTTCCATTTAATTTTTTAAAATTTAGCAAAAGATGAAGGGTTGAGGCTCCCCGTCGAAAGGATGGCGAGTCATTTTTCGTTGAAAACGTCCGTTTAAAGTGTCCACTCCTTCCGAGTTTCAATTTTTGTGTAGCTGTGCATTACGTCCTTTTTGCTCTCGATTCGAGGCACTTGTCTTACCGAGGCTAATCTGCCTAACTTGTTTTGGGTAGTTTTAAAGGGCAACTATTTCAAAAGAAGGCGTAAAGCCCACGTAACTGGGTTTTGGGGGCTAGTCTTGTTTTACCAAAATATTGGTCTACTTATAGTCATGTTCTAATTGTTTGGATAATTATAATGTTACACCAATGATAATTAATTATAATGTTACACCATATGTTGGGTGCCAACATCAAACATTCTTAAAAAGGTACAACACCAAAAACATCAACAATGACTGGAAGGCAATACATCTTTGAAACAAATGATGCCCTTAAAATGAAACTGTAGGCACTATGTAGATTTTCATGTTATTTTTAAAATAACTGAAAAGTTCAATGCGCTGATATAATTTGGTATCAAGTAAATATACCCTTTTTAAATCATATTTTTAAGATGTTGACGCAGAGTTACTATGTTGCTTCGACGGTTACACAAAAATGCCAATTTCACAAAAATCATGTTACAAAAAAGGAAAGAAACACCCTCACCGTTTTTTTCGATTTTTTCAGGACATTTAGTTCTCTAAACAAATTTAAGAACTAAAATAATTCCAACTTATTAATAAGCAACATGATGAAATTGACACAATTATCCACACAGTTTGTTTGCATGGCAACAAAACCTACCTTTATTTTTCTATATTTAGAATGACCTTTTTGATCATGTGTCTGGAAATTTTTGATCATGTTTTTGACATCTTCAAAGTTGATTAGCTTGTCTGGTTTATTTTTATCTTAAATGTATGTATCATATCTTAATTGGTTTCAATTTATGTAAATAATAGCAAAATTCAGAATGGCGGATCATTGACAAATGCGCCAAAATTACTGAAATTTCAAACCCATCTAGCTTTGCAATAAAGAAGGTGTGAAGATGAAATTACGAAGTAAAAAGAGAATTTACGGTATACAAGACCATCGACTTGTTCAGTCGCCGCAAGTGCACTAGATTTGGTCTTTGCGCGCAAAAGAATGTGAAAGGTTTCAATGTAAAGAACTGAGGTAGAATTTGATAAATCGCAAACCACGACGAACGCTTTGAAATAGTTGGTAGTAAAGGCGAATTGGAATAGAAAATAGTTCATGACTTACTGCCAGGCGTAGAGCAGGCTTCTGAAGAGGAAGAGGACGAACTTGCAATTGGATCTTTGTGTCTGAATTTCAGAGTCGATGCTCTGCAAATAATGATTCTGATTTTAAAGAGCGTTTTAACACCCCTACTCAACATTACAATGTTGAGTGTTGTTGATTGGCAAGTTGTCAACTCGGTGATCTTAAAGTGCATATGACACGAAAATTTTTATTTCACCGTCTGACTAAATCGAGTACGCTGATTACGAAAATAACCTTAAAATTTTCGAAAGACGTGTACTTTCTTAGTTACAGCTGTTTCAAAGTCGATTTTTTGCTTCAAAATCTGTCATAAGGGATTGGGTCGAGTTTGACAGGAAGTGACGTAAAGTAGTTGTGTTAGTGAAAAGTTTAGATTGCTTCCTAACAAGAAACAGTACGGCGGAATTTTACTTGCGACCATGTAATCGTGTCGGACAGCGAATGTTAGAGCTCGATGGCTTCAGTTTTCGAAGAAAGTGAACAAGAAGAGCTTATAGGTGCTTCTGGTGGGCTTTTTTACCATACCAGAACGAACAACTCGTTTCGTCTGGGGGAAATTCGGACGCGGAGCCAGGCGAAGCTGGCACGGCAATCGAAAGAGACCAGGCAGAAGATGAGGATACGGCCTTCCCAACTGCCTGGTCGACGGCGAGGAATTATTCCTCTGAATGAATGGTGAGTAGGATAAATCGTCATTGAGTTTTAAAGTTAGAAATTCCGTATTCGCTTTGCATCGTGGCTGTTTTCAGGTACCATAACCTGATAAAAGTTTTCCAAAAGAGGCCTAGCCTAGGCTGATGAGTTTTGTGGGCAAAGTTAAATTATGACTTGCCAAAACTAAAACGGCCAGGGGTTGGTTTATATTTTGATTGTTATCAATTCTTAGGTGTTTTTGGTGCAAGGGAGTACCGATGCTGCCAAGGAAGTCCATGGGAAGCTTGTACTGCGGCATATCGGAAGCTTGTTTTGAGGGCATCACGGACCGGGTGTACATTGAATCCAAAAATCACGCTCTTTTTGGTCAGGCTCATCAAGTTGAACGGAGTCGCTTATCTGGCTTTCTGTGTCTACTTTTGCAGTTGCAGTGGATGCAACATCGGATAAACTTGTCGCCTCAGTAGTCGATGGTCTCTCATCAATGTTTGTTCCTTTTATGAGCTGTGGAGGATATTTCGTACTGGTTTTTAACAAATACTTGTGAATCACGTTTAACTAACAATAAACTTTGAAATGTGAAAGCTATAAAATGAAAATAATAAAGAGAAATAATTAAATATGTACACATGTTTTGTTTTTGTTAATCAATTTTCTTGCTTGAATTTTGCATCTGTACCCCATAGAAAGTTTTACTCAAATATTTTAAACATTACAGGAGATA
This sequence comes from Nemopilema nomurai, assembly GCA_003864495.1. Taxonomy (NCBI): domain Eukaryota; kingdom Metazoa; phylum Cnidaria; class Scyphozoa; order Rhizostomeae; family Rhizostomatidae; genus Nemopilema; species Nemopilema nomurai. Next base: position 2,304,963 of record ML133421.1, on the reverse strand, counting down.
TTGAATTAGTTTGATTATGTATTGCAATTATTTTAGAAAGTTATCAAACTAACTGAAAAATTAACATCAGGGATGTTTTAATGTACAAAAATGCTGACATTGACATTGGTGAGGCAAGGAGTGCCTAATGTAGTAGATTGTCCAGTTACCAGGAACTTGTAGTATCTGTCAAGGTCATCAGAAGCGGGAGTCTGGAGCCCCCAATACTATATATGCCTTAAAATAGTGTACTGGCGGGGAAGCAATACAATAGGCAGACCCCCCCCCAAAATGAATTTCGTTCTGACGACACTGCCTGGTTTGTTATGAAATCTCCGACTGCCCTTTATGTGAATGTTCAATTTGGATTTTCCAAATATCGTCCAAAATTTTTCTTGGATACACATAAATAGTTTGTAAAAAAACTCTCTACGAAGGGAGTTCACAACGACACTGGTACAGGAATGAAGCACTGCGCATTCACATATAAAGTATTATGTGGGTGCCCCCGGGGTTTATGTGGCATCATCGACAACGTACTTCAGGTGTTAAACAATAGGAATTTGATAGGCAGTTATCGAAAACAATATCAAACATATTACTCACCATGAGCTTTTGACGCTTGCCAAGCTCTTCGTCTTGTTTTGATTTGCGGACTGAAGGTACAGCATCTCGTCGAAGAAATGTTTTGGTGTTTTTGGGGTCAAAAACAGGTATCGAGGAGAACGTCAAAACTTGTGCAAAGTTAAACAATGCATCGAGCTTCTGTTGGTGCAGCCGTTTTCAGACATTGCTTGAGTTGTAATAATGCAAAAAAACCCCTCTGGGGGGACAACAGTTGTACCATCACATGGTCAAACCACACAGCAGCTCAGTTCTATTCGAACGATACACAACCACTTTACGTCACAGAGGTCATGTGACCGCCTGCCCGACCGCGTTTTTCTTATGACACATTTTGGCCAAAGTGGGTGTCAGAAAACCCCGATTTTCGAGAAAAGTACGTCGAAAATGAAAAATCGAAGTTCACCATCGTTACCAGCGATGTTTAGTTGATAGTTTAATCGAATAAAAATTTTCGTGTCATATGCACTTTAATGAAAAGTAGTCCGAATTGAAGGAGCAAACTGGTGCAACGAGTCACGTGATAATAAATCTGTGACTTCCGTTAAAACGCGTTATATTGCTAAATGATTTGAGAAATGATCAGTTTTTTGAATTATCGAAATGAAGTGAAGTCTGTTTGTCTTGTCTCTCTCCTCGCCGAACCTATACGCAACCGTTACACTGGCTATAGAAATGCCGCCCGACAAAGGGGTTCAGTGAATGGTAATGCTCCAAAGATCTGCTAACTTCCAACAATATTAAGACTAAGTTGACCAAACAAGGAATTGAAGAGAGGATCGAAAAAGCGAAGTTTCGAAAAGTTTAGGACAAGGGTGTTGCAGACTTTTATGAATTACGATTTATTAGTCGGGCGATAGTAACAATGCATGACAAGACACGGTTTCCTGTAACACATTTTTACAACTGCACCTTTATGGTGGATACACATGGTGGAACGGTTTGAGGTGAAGGCGATGCCATCCGAGATTGACTGCCATTTTGCAAAAACGCTTCACTGGGTGCATTTTGTTAAGTTCCATCGACGGATGCGAAAGAACTTTGAACGCAAAAATTGTGTCTTTCCCATTTCATCAACAGAAAAGTCCATGTAGCTACCACTGGGGCATAATTAACAAACCAGAACATATTTGAGGACGACCTCATACCAATAAGATACTGGATATGGAAAGCTTGGATCGAAGAATCCCGTCCAGAACAAAACATTTGCTGCATTGACACCAAGCCTTTTAAAAGTTAAGGGACGTAGTGTAAAAGGGACACCTTCAAATGCCTAGTTAAAATCAGACGTCGGATGAGCAGCATCGTAACCTTGATATATATTTTAATGTCCTTTCTGATTAAACCTTTGACGCATTATTTGTATCCTGTTTTCCTAAATGCTGGTTCCAAGAAAGGTGTAGAAAATAAAAGGTGTAGAAAATGTTCGATTGTAGAGTGAAACAGAAAATTATTAGGCTGGATACAACACAAAAAGAAAAAGAAAAACAAGAAAAATATTACAGTTGTATCCATCTTGTTCCGGCGAGAAGAATTTCGGATAAAAGAAGATGTTTATGAGAAGATGATGGCCGAAGAGTGCGAAAAGCTCGGAATATATTTTTTAGATGTGAAGCCAAATTTCCAAGTGTCAGATCGCCGTTTGTGGCCTTCAAAAGATGGGGTCCATATCAGTGAAGGGCCTGTCACTGCTGGTGACACTCATGACAAGGGCAGTCGTGCATCCTTCAGACGACAAAGAGGTTCGACAAGGAGTTGCCCCAAATTCTTCGCCGCCGATGCAGGGTCAAAATTGGCTGTGGCGACAATTGGCGACAACTCTGTTGTAAACCCTGTACTGCCCGCGTAGATCCTGCTACGCAGCATCTTCATTGTTGATAAAAAACTAACACCTTACCATGCGGTTCAGTATCACTAAAACGTTTAATGCATAAACAACGTTCTGTTTTCTGTGCTCAGTCGTCATTCTGCGATAACTTCCAGAACCAAGGTATGGTTTCAAATGAACTCTACTGAGAAACTGCAAAGGTCGAGGAAATGACCGACTTAGGTCTGTGAAAAAGAAACAACTCTTCCCCAAAAAGGTAGCAAGACTGAACTTTATATTCAAGAAAAAAATTATTGATTACTCCATAACTTTCTTTCACGCTAGTTGACATATTGTTTCGAGTTTGTTAATTCTGTTTATACCAATATGTGATACCAAAATGACATTTACGTAACGCACAAAGACAGAGTAGATTTTACCTTTAATTGAAACCGTGTAATTTGACATCTAGATAGTTTCCATCAGCCGAGTGATAGGCAATGTAGTGGATTACCGCCTCGAGACACCGTCAAACTGCAATCTTGCAATCCTGTGATTGCAACTGCGACACAATACTTAATTTGTCCGGCCGGTACAACATAAAAACAATCTCCCATCACCTCTGAAATACAGCAGTAGCATGCAAACTTTTAACAGGTAACATCTGTCATCTAATTGAAGATTATTCCTTCCTAAATAGTAGCACATAGAAAAAAGCCTCAATCAACTTCCCCCGACAAAACCATTGTTTAAACCATATAAAAGGGTAATGACTACCTCACCCTCTTAGACCAGAGCAAAAATTCGAAAAATGGAAGAGCTGTAATATAGGTACTTATTTCATTTTAGGTCAGTCTTGCGTTTATGCTTATATTTGTTCATGCTTCTCTTTGATTGGGATATATTAGCTTGTCGCGCTTTAGTCTGTCATGTTTTCCGGTATAGTAATATTTTACATGCCCTTTTGCTCTACAAAGTTCCCCCGCGTATCCCAATATATCTAACACCTCCTACTAGTTCATTTACGTATTGCACGATAGATACCGACAATAACACCGGCAATTATTGATATTAGTTTGCTGTATTGTAATGCTGTTATATAAAGTAGAGTACGGAGAAACAGGGTGAGTTAAAGAGAAGCGTGGTGCTTGCGAAAGGCCACTGCTATCAAACATGTAGACACTCACTTGCACACACACAAAGAACGGTCATGGATGGAAAGGCTAAGAAAGGGCTGATGGCATTCAATCCGAGTGGCTTGTGAAAGCACTCGAGGTTTCGTTTCATATATATATATAATTTAATGGCGTAACAGTGCTTGTGAAAGGCTGTTTAGTACCTAGGTTTCGATATTGTGTAAAAGGACGTTTTTTCTTTGGATGGAACAAAAGGAATTGATATTGTGTGTCAAAACGTGTCGTTTATTCGCTCGGTCAATCGCTCAAACAACGAATGGTGTCAGAAGTTTTACAAATATATATACCAGCAGCAAATTTTACAGAGCAAACAAATTCAGTTAAAGTTCTTTTTGGAAAGAAATCAAAAGTAAGACTTCCTTTCAGACTTATATACTTATAGATTTATGTAAGACTTCTCTACATCAGCATTATTGCGCAATGTCCTGGTACAAATATTAATCTACCTCACCCTCCGCAAAGTTTGCAAATTTTGTCTTTCGAATATATGCGGCGATAATGTTTGTTTGCAGTGAAACAGTTGTTAAACAGACAACTTTACTCCGTAGATCAGTCGTTAGTGGTCCATTACATCAACATGGCTATTCATCAACATAATTATCTTTGTAGGACATTCCATACCGGCCATCAAGGCGTTCCGAATGAAAAGGGACGAAAAATTGTTTTTCGTCAATGACGAAGGAAATAGAGTGAGGATATTAAGGTAACTATGAAATCGCCATTACCGCCTTTCAGGTTATTTATTTGTTTAAGAATTCAACGGCTTTTAGAAGATATTTTTCTTTTTCATCTATGAATTCATTCATAGCAAATCTATTCTTTGAACACATATCAGATTATCAGCTTGGCAGATCATTTTTCGTAGGCAATTTGAGATGTCCATGACCATTTTTTCATCTTTATTTACCACCTGCCTTCGTTCAAATGACTTATAAAATCTTTTTTATTGTAGACCAGGAGACACAATAAAAATAAAATTGGTGCCACAAAAAAGAAGAAGAAAAGAAACCAAACAAGGCACCAACCAGAATATCAATGGAAAAGTTGTGAACATTTATTACTATTAATGTTTTACGTTTTATTTTTATATAAATATAACTTTTTATTATTTAGTAGTTTTAATCAATATAGTTTAATTACATTTCCTACCATAACAGTTGGAGGTTTTACTCTCTCATTCCTTAGCAACGTTTCATAAATCCGGTTCAAAATTTTCGTATACACTTGAAATAACCAGGTGGCTCAAGTTTAAAAAAAAATTTCCCTTACCCCAAAAACACTTTTTAAACACTGGAATAGATTTGAAACTTTCAAACAAATGTTTACCAGCATTAACCTTCGGCGTACCTGTCTTCCAGATGACATGAAACAAGTAGGCAATCAGGGCAACATTAAATGAAACAACAAGCATACTCGTAAAAGGGGCTTTTAATGTTATTTGCTTTAGCTAGGCATCTTTGGCTCGATAAGCAACAAATAGAACATCTCTAAACAATGCCCCAGTGCAAAACAAAAAACATTCACCATCTTCATAAATCAAGTATTATGCAAAAAATGCCAGGGAATATCTATCCTAATTTTCAAACGAAAGAAAAATGAGAAAAATCGTCAATAGAGTTATGAACATAAATTGAGGACTAATTTAAGAATTGGAAGTGAAAAATTAAATCAAGGACTCCCGTAGAAAATTCTGGCCTACTTGCTTTCAAATAAGCATCATCTGTCAAATTTCAGAATTCGACTATTCAAGCCACCCCTAGAAGTATCAATTACAAGCAAATATGACATCCTTCGTCATGATCATCATTCAATTCAATCAAACATTAAACAACTGCGTTATAAGGTCTTATCGTTCACCCACACACTAAGTTGCACAACTTCACGAGAAAATAAAGATGGCAGTGGAAAATGTCGAGCACAAAAACAAAATGCACATACAAAGCAAATCTCGTGGACTTTAGTTCAACTCTTTTAATGGAAAAAACCAAAAGAATAAAATCGATTTTGGAACACGCAAACAATAACTAACGTATTTTCAAGTAATGGGTAATGTTTTGCCACACAATAGCCCTCAAAACGTAACAAAAGGGTCCATAAATGGCCCCCCAAACAAATGCCCATTGCACGGGCTCGACAGCCTCGGTTAGAAGCGAAGTTTGACGTCACACATAGCCGTCCTTAAAAGCAACAGCCTCAAATTGAAGCCAAGAATACCATCTGGCGTGAACTTAACTTCAAAGCGGCAGACAACCGGTAAGTATCAGTTCTTCACGTTCTAAGGACTTGCACTAAAGTTACTATCAAATTTACAAGCTACGATACCTAATAGGGTCGATTTTCAACACGTCTGGGTATGCTTTCCATCCATCATTTTTACAATTACAACGGCAAACGTTGAACCTTGACCTTACTGTTCGCTTCTATTTACAGATAACCAACATTTTAACTAAAGAGACCTATTTGCGTAAGTTTTGTCATTTGTTTTTCATTTATTCCTCCACAAATCCTCCAAGTCTCCACAAGAGCAAGTCAAAGAACGAGCGCAACCTTTTCATCCCGTGGACAATTTATAATCCCTTCAATTTCATTCCAATGTGAAATTGTCAAAGAAGTCAACCTGCACACATATCACCGCTTTTTCCAATGTTGTAATATAAAGAATTCGTACAATCAGCTATATTTTCCTCCTAATAGAATGGACGAGCAAACTTTGAATAGGTTGCAACAACTGGAGAAATATGCTGCAAACACAAGCGCCGAATTGCTGCGCATACATAGGAAGTTAGAAGCCGCAGAATGCCGTTTAGTGGTCATTCGAAAAGAAATTGGGGAAATTATAATGGACATTAAGAAGCAGAAAAATCTAAACAAAAGTTTACAAGACGATAAGATTGATGCAGATCTTTTGAATATCGAAAATCAAAACATATGAAAATATCTGGAAAGCGTTCTCTTTTTCTACCTCTTGAAACTTTACAAATTGATTGAAGTTGCGTCGCCTATACGTATTACTTTCTTGTGAAATTACCAAAAAATTAAACTCTGATCACAGAATACGAAACAAAATGTAAAAAGCAGCATTTAAGAAATAACGTCTGAACAACTCCACAGTTAATCATATCGCACCTGTGAAGCAAATCGAAACCAAAATAATTTAGAGCAACCACTGGCAACAAAGTTGAGCAAAAATTAATAATTGTCAAATACTAACAGAACGAAATATAAAAAACTATCAAAAAGACTTAAACGATCACCATAAATCAGCCTAGCGGAAAAAAAGACCTGGATGTTTGGTTTGGTTTCAAATTATATAATTTCAGTTTAAATTATGATTATCGAAACAATTGGAACGTGAATATAAGTAGACCAATATTTTGCTAAAACATACTTTGGTACAACAGAAGGCTAGCCCTCAAAACCCCGCTGCGCGGGCTAAACCCCTCCTGTGGAAGAGGGATTGCCCTTAATATACATGTTAGCCTCGGTAAGACAAGAGCCTCGCATTGAGAAAGAAAATGACGTCACCCACAACCAGCCACGGGACACTTGAAATGAAAGTTGTCAGCGAAAAAATGACTCGCCATCCTTCGCGTGCATCACGTGACAATCGCTAGGACGGGGCACTTACATGGCTATTCATCAACGTATTTATTTTTGTAGGACATTCCATACTGGCCATCAATTGGCACCCTCAAATTTTTGATGGCAAAGGCCTTCCACTTCAGAAGGAACCAGAAGTTCTTTTTTTATAAATGAAGAAGGACATCGAGTGAGGATGATAAGGTAACTATGGGATCGCCATTACCGCCTTTCAGTTTATCTTATTCGTTCAAGAATTCAGCGGTTTTAGAAGCCCTGGCAGCACCGTTGAAATAAGATTTATGAAAAAGGGAGGCATCGAAGGCCTTCTGCTTCAAAAGAAGCCAAAAGTTCATTCTTATAAACGAAGAAAGATATCGAGTGAAGATATTTGTTAGCAGTGAAACAGTTGTTAAACAGACAACTTTACTCCGGGTATCAGTCGTTAGTGGTATTTATCTATCAATATATTTATCTTTGTAGAACATTTCATACCGACCATCAATTCGGCTCACCGCTAGCAATAACAAAATATAGCCAGTTTCATTCCTCTAATTTATTTACATAAAAACAAAATGATTCAACAAAATTCATACCAGTCTCGACCAGTGTAATGAAAACGAACACGTGTAACTAAAATGTTGCGTTGTTTATGACGAGCCTTAGTTGGTGACTTTTCTATAAAATCTTTCTTTGCAATTCAAGTACCTAGATCGAGATGGCTCTTAACTGCTTACAGTACTACAGCGAATTACAATTTTAGCTATTAAGCGAATGGAAGATCCTGCCCGTAGAATGGCTGCAGAAGGAGAGGTCCCGCCAGTAGTTGCTTGCGTTATACGTGTGTCCCTTTATCAACAAACGTATCCGTAGAGAAACACTTTGAGACCATACCGCCTGAAATACATAGCAACAGTATGGTCGATAAATTACAGTATCTTTATGACATAACAAGGCAGGAACATGCGGTCATGTATGGTAATGTGTGCCATGACTTAAAAGTCCCTTGAAGTCTGCAGAAATTTCATATTGATTAATGATTGAATAATAGATTCTATAGCAAATCTGATAAACCATGATATCAAAGACACATTTGCCGTTACTATAACTTTGAATCCAGTATAGACAACTGGCTGTCAATAACTCTTTACAACTCTCGATACCCTGGCTTGAAAGTCATGACCAGTCCAAAACGCCACAAAACGGTAATGATGTACACCCAGTAACAGGGAGTGACTCTCACTTAGCACTCTTCGACAGGCTACACGAGTCCAATACAAATAGGGAGGTAGAATCACTAAGAAGAATTGCATGTGTAAAAGAGCTTTTTGGAAAAATCAACAGTGAAGCAGCAGAACAGCTTCATGGTGTTTACGATTTGAATTTGCATTTTCTAAACCAATTGCATCCTCTATCTAACCCATGTTTTCATGTTTCGTTCGCTAATTGACTTAAACAATGAAAATGCGAATTTCATTAGAGTTTTGAACATAGAGAATGAGACAGGACTTAAGGTGCAGTTCGACACTTTCGGTAGAATGACTGTGTCTAGTGACCCATCCAAGCAAGTGAATTCTTTATCCAATAAGGAAACTCGATCGGTAATGACTGACTGTTCCCCTTTTGAAAACCGTATGAGCAGCCTGACTACTGCAAATGGAATGCATTCACCAAGACTATCCATAATAAGTCAACTTGACCACAAATTGGAACAATGTGAAGACGATTCAGAATTAAGTCCAGTTAAAAATTCATCACCTGGTGTAAGTGGTACTAAATTATATTTATTCAAATTGTGCCACTCACTGTGCTAACAGTAACCTGGGTCCACCGGGGAACCTTATCAAGTATTTTTTCACTCAATGGTCACGTCACTTTATATGAATGTGCAAGAAGACTGCATTATAGGAGTGCAACGCGAGAAATAAGGCATGGTCTCGTTATTGAAGAATATGCCGCTAAGCTATAAAGTCTACCAATCAGTGAACTTGTGATTGATGTAGCTGACACTAAAACTGTAGGCAAAAATGCTGACAGTGGAGTGGCAGCTATTTGCTACGCATTCGTTCTTGTCAAGGGTGCTGACCCCCAAAAAATCAATTTTAATTATAAAGTTATAAGAAAGCAGCTTGTTGTGGCACTTGGAAATTCTAGTTTTGATACCTTCACGATTTGTTTTGACGGAACACCGAAGTCACACCGTGGGCGACTCTACACAATCGAAGTTCCCTTGTTTTGTAACTGTAAAATGCCTGATAACGGTTCCCCAATGATTGCTTGCGATAGTTGTAATGAATGGTTTCACGTAGAATGTGTCCAAGCAGTAATAATGAGGCACAACAAGTGGTTTTGCGAAAATTGCACTGCAGTTGGAAGCCAAACAGAATCACAACATGCCCCAATGAATAAAGAAAGGAAGGAAATGGCTATGAGTAAGGGTTCTAAAAGGAAAAAAGAGTGTCCAACCTTACAAGGGAAAAGAAAACCAATTTTTTGAAACCAGTTGAGAGCTCATGCGAAAAGAAAGTTGCAGTAGACGTTAATTTGATCAACCACATGTAATCAAGGGTCAAAGCAAGTAGAACTTAAGGAAGGACCAGTTCACCACAAACTCATTTTAAGTGAAATAATAATGGTTTACGAGTACAAGAATGGAGAAACTTCTATAGAAATTGGTTATTCCACTTACTTGCTAAAAAAGCATACCTTGGTATTTCTTAAAACTAAGCTTACCTACCACTGCCATTAGCATCTGTAATTCAAATGCCTTTAACTTTTAAAAACAAAAGCAATTGGAACTAAAATCAATATTATCAACTGTAAAGACAACCTGAAGATAATCATGAGAAAAGTGTCTTTGTTTGTCTATTAATATTATATTTAATATTATATGACGAGACTTTCCTGGGTTCGAGTGACTATTGAAGTCAAAAACCGAGATGTTGCCGTGAAATTTTTGCATCCAAATTTGCCATGTGTATCTTTTATAGGGTCAAGTTTACAGAGCTGCCGCAGAAGATTTATTTTACGCATGCGCTCAAAACGATCGCATCGAACTAGATCCATTCTTGTGGAGGCACAGGAACTTATCGATCCGTTCTCCTATATTGAGTTTTTTGTTTTAGCCTAATTCCTGTTAGAAGTAAAGCTAATATACATTGATTTATTTATTTGCAAAATGTTGAATTAATTTACATGGTGAAAATGAATATGGTTCGTCAGTTCGAGGCTGCTCGGCTGCTTCTCACATCCAAACGAGGACGTCGCTCATGTCGACATTGTAGATGGTGTTGTAGGACGATCGATCGTCATCGTTTTGTAATAGATGGCCTTCTTGTGGCAGTTCATTTGGCTTCCCATTTGACCTCTCATTTGACCTCTCATTTGACCTCCTCCATGCCACAAGGAAAACCGGATTAAAGTATCTGCCGATGACTGTTGTCGCATAGACGTATCCAACTCGCCCGGTATTGAAATACTGCACTGGCTATAGAAAGAATTTGGGATTATTGCACGAAAGAAAGGTTTGTACGTACGGTTTTCTCGTGTTCCTTTTTCTTGTATATGATGATTTATTTTAGCTTGATCAACTTCAGCCTCTTTTTGGCACAGACTGCCCTGCAGTGTTGATCTGACGTCATTCAAAACAAGATTTACTCCACGCGGTCTCGTTTATTTTTGCAAGCCGAGCTGAAAATGTGGTTGCAAGAAAACTCGTATGGTCAGGCTTTGGAAACAGCGAATCACGTTAAATAAGTCACTGGCCCTTCTTCGTTTGAATTTAAAATTTATTCTGCTCTTACTATGTTGATCATAGTGAAGCCTAAAGTGGTTTTAATGTAAACAACTTTTCAAAGTGCTTTGCACACACTGCTCAAGCAAGGTGTCTTCTATATGATTTTTTCATCAACATAGTCAGATGCAGTGCGAATTCAGAAAGATAGTTGTGTATGATACGTATTCATAAACGTTTTTATTTTCCTTAATTGATTATTCGTCGAGAAAATTACGCGATAAACGAAAATGAGACCCAGGATTAACTGTTTTGCTGCCTTGCTTATTTAGTTATATTAGCTTCTAAAGTTTCATCAAGTTTCGATTCTTCCCACTGCAAGATGCGATTAACTTTATCCCTATACTGTAAACACAATGTCTGTTCCTTTTGTTCTAGTGAGAACTCTGTTGTTCGTCTTTGTTATCGAGATTATGATAATTGATCGCAATTTGATGACAATACTATACAAGTTTTTGCATTTTAAATATCATGAATATGAGAGTTTCCCTTAGATATCAAAGTAAGTCGATTTTCGAACATTTTTACAATATGAAGTTTCAACGTAACGTTGATCCCTTCAAAATGGCTGCTCTGGTTGCATCAATCTGACGTCACCGCCCAATCAGCTGACGTAATCAATTGTGAACTTCGCATAAATAGACCGCAGCAGTCAAAGTGAATCAGATAATAAAGTTTCGAGCATTTGCAAGACATTTATCGTGATTAAAAACCTGAACGACATTTTCAAGCGTCATATCATCAAGATATCAAGAATTTCTTTAGCGAACAAGTCGATATGTGGTCTAATACGGAAAGTGACAGTTACACAGCATTCGAGAGTAAATCCCAAGTGCAGGAGACTGCCCCAGAAGAGCATCTATCGGAAGATGTTTCTGAATGCAAGTCCAGTGGCAACAATTGGTCATCTTGTTATGAAGACTACCCGTACGAGTTTACTGGCTCTGTAAACCAAGACTTTGGACAGTGGGGCAACAACAGCAACGCCAAAAGCACTTGGAACCACGCGGGCATCTGGGCAGCATGTTCAGAACAAAACCAGAAATCCTGTTGGCCAGTGGGAGATAACGGATACGGGGGAGAGAAGGGGTGGAACACCGAGAAGCATCAGAGGAGAGAAGGGGAAGAACACCGAGAAGCATCAGAGAATAGGGAGGCCTACATCAATGGTAATGGCCCCCCTGACGTGTCTCAAGAAGATCAGCAACCGATGGAAGAAAGGCCAGTGACGCTGTTCGATTTTGGACACTGTGATGACATTGTCAAGCTGCAAGCATTGCTCAAAGCGGTAGCGTGGTATGTTTTTTGGCTTTGCTCTTCTTTTCAGTATAACGAATCATGCTTTTCAAGGACTGGAGAGAATCCTTTTTTTGAAGTTGAAGTAATGTCACCACCAGAAAGTGAGATAAAAGTTATTTCAATTCTGATTCAACCTAGAGCTAAATTATTATCAGCGTTAAATGCATATTTTTTTTTATTGTTTTGATTGTTTTGTCGTTGCTTATCTTATCATTTCTTCTTCCAGTGAGCTGAAGTATCTAGAAGGAAGGATTAACTGGGAAGAAGAAAACGGTGAAATTGGATTACAGCAGGAATGCAGGAAAATCGATGTGAGTCAAGAGATTTCTTGCAATTTCTAGAGACGAGACATTTCCTCTTCGATTTGTTTCAATAATCTTGCTGTTGTTGGTATGACGCACCTCTCTGTGAATAGTCAAATGTTCTTCAAAAAACCTTGGAATGATTAACGATGCTATTTCAGTGGTTCGATAAAACATGAAATGCTATTTCTTGTCAATTCAACAACAATTGAAGGGAAACATCTCCCTTCTTCTGAGGCCATTTCAAATGCGATGGTACTGTTACTTGCTGTATGAAGCACTTTCGCTTGACATAATTTGATAATTAACGATGCCTGTTTTTGAAGACACTAATGTAGCGAACAATAGCACAGAAACTTCAATATCCTTGAACGACTTTCTATTTTTGGTTCAATGTCTTTTTCAGTCGCTCTACGAGAGTCAAGTCGAAGCAATGGAAAACAGTCTTGCATGCAACGAGTCCACTCTCTCCAATGCAATGCATGCAACAGCCGCTATGAAGGAGCAAACAAATCAGGTTTTGGCTCAAGTAAAGAGTATTGCACAAGAAACGGAAGAGTACGAATCTGCCATTGAAGCGCAAAGGGATAAATTGAAAGACCAGGCTAAGATTTATGGAAAGGATGGAAATGAAGTCCTTGCAAATGTTTACGAATTGGAAGCAAAGATTGCTGACGAAAAAGAAATTCACGACGAGCAAATGAAAGACATCAATGGAGCCATAGAACTGATGGAAGAGAAAATCGAAGTTGTGAACAGCTGCACAGGAGCGTTTCTTGTCAATGCGAAGGAGAAACTCGATTCGCAAAATGAAGAGCTGAAGAAGCAACTTGCTGAAAAGCAGAGAATCATTAACGATTTGAGGATGAAGAACTCATTGATGTATGAAGAATTGAATAGACCAGAGGAGAAGAAGAAGAGCAACTGGAAGCAGAAAATTCTGAGATTTTTCAAACGCAAGCATTGATCTTGCGTTTAGCAATGCTAACTGAGACAATTTACAGTTTCTTAGGATCATTTTTTTTTAAACTTGATATATGAAATTAATTAGTTTATTGTTGTTTTGTAATATGGTTATCTTGATTCCGTTTTAATTAAAGTGGTTTAGATGAACCTTGTTGTTTGTCTTTTTGAAAACTGACATATGGGGTGGAGCGGGACCAATTTTGAGAATCCAGAACTGGCAAATGAGAACCCTGCAAATTCGATTCTAGCCCGAGCAATGGCTCCATGTGGCCATTTGTCAAATTATGGCTGCTCTTCTCAATAGCTTGGATCTTTTGACTGGAATAAAAGCGAGTGTATTCTCAGAGCGGTCATTCGATGATATCATCTACTGCACGTTACCGCTCAGTTAAGCCCTCGTGGGGCTTATTTAATTTTTGAGGTCCTAAAAGGGGCTTGATAGAGAGGGGGGCTTAATGTATAACAAAACATAGGTTTTTTAATGAGAACGACGAGGAATAAAAAGTCCATATTGTTGAGATAGTCGACAACTTCTTTGTAAGAATAAATTAATTATGCTTCTCTGGTATATAAGTTCATTAGACGACCAATCCAGTAAGTCACACAAACGTTTCTACTCTATCCAGAGTCATCTTTAGTGTAAATTAACATTCGAGCAAAAACAGTAAATTTATTAGTTCAACAAAAAGGATAAAAAACCATATGATCAAGCAGTACGTAAAAGGAGCACACAAGACGCGAGAAAAGTCGAAAGAAATGATGAACAACCTAAAAAGACAAACAAACACAGCAGCGAAAACAATTTTGGAAAAGAAAATCAGAACAAGATCATGGAAATAGAGGACTGTTGGGAATTAAGCGAAGGTCTGTCACATTGAACGAGAAGGCTCTCATGAATAAGTAGATCAAAGGAAGTACTTGTTTAGGAGAGAATAGAGAAATCCTCAACAGAGTCTACGTGTCCAGCTTTAGAAATATGGTCATGGATGAAGGAAGGGCTGGGGGTTTTGACACTTTGCCCATGTTTGTTGATTCCCAGGTGTCCTCTTCAACGAATCATGAGGTAACGAGATGTTTTACCATAGTAATTGGCGCTGCAGCCACTGCACGTAAACTTGTAAATAACATTGAAGCACAAAATAGGGATGTGACGATCTTTAACTTTAAAGCAATTAGAAATAGGTTTAGGTGATCTGAACACGAACTTGAGTTGAACCTCAGGGTAGCATTTCTTCATAGGCTTAGTGATATTTGTATTAATGTATGGTTTCCAAGAAAGGGTAAAGAGCACAAGAGAAGCTGTTTGTTACTGTCAAGGTTGAAGTTTTAGTAGAGGGCTTAAACTGTTTGTAAAGAAAAATACGAGTCAACTTATTAACCAAGGATTTTGGAAACCAGTTGTTACTCAGGATAGTTTTAATCTTACAGAGTTCAGTTTGAAAGTTTTCATACGATGAACAAAAATAAAAAGCGCGGTAAATAAAAACGCTAGCAATTGATTTTATAATTAATAGGAGACAAATTAGGAAAGTCAGTTTAAAGTCCAGAAAATGTTTCTTTGCGGTAGAGACTAGTGGAGAATTTATTAGGAATTTTGAATATCAAGACACCAAGAAATGGTAATGAATCGTTATTTTTAACTTCAACAGTGAAGTTAATATTAGGGTGAAATTTATTGATATGTCGAAGGAAAAGACTAACGTGTTCAGGGTCCTCAAATAGGCATAAGGTATCATCAACGTAACGTCGATAAAAACTGGTTTAAATTCAGGTGGGCATTCATTTAGGAAACGGGTTTCGAGAGCGCACATATATTGGCTAGAGTGGGGCCAAGGGGGGAGTCCATAGCGACACCGTCTATTTGATCAAGAGTTTACCGTTAAAAATGTGGTGAACTGGACCTTTCTAATAATTCCAGAACCTTCCAGAGTTAGCCTTACGTAAGATGCTGTAACTTGCTTATTCAAGATTGTATTCCTCCACACGTGATATTGTACGAGTTTATTCTAGAAATTTCTTGTTGAAGAGTATATAAGGGTAACGTAGCTTGCTGTAGGTGTTCAGTTTTAGTTGAGGATTCGATGGATACATAAACACGACGTATTGTTTGTATCTTTGGAGAATAACTATACGGGCCTAAGCTGGAAAACGTACCTTATCATAGCGTTGACAGAGACGCACTTTTGTGAATCTATTCAGTGTGTCACAGGGAATAAAAATTTATACCAACGCGGCCTTGGATTCCCCACAAAAATAAAATGGTTGTTTTTAACAGCAGCACTGAGAAGTTTGCGAAAATTTCCACGATGAAACCTGCAATCTAAATAATGGAAGGAGTCAAGGTTATTAAAGATGCAATTAATGCAGAGCCCAATGCATTTATCAAGAGAGATGTTAGTAAATAAGCTAAAGACATCAAAACTGGCCATATATAATGAGCGGTTAGGAAAATATGTAATTTCACTAACAGAAGAAAAAGAATCTTTAGAAGTGTATTGATTATAAGTATGCGGTTGAATAAAGTTTTAACTTTTAGTCTAAGGTGATTACCAATACAACGACGAAGTCCATCTCTAGCTATCACTAAGCCAATGTATCTTACTCTGTCGTCTTTCTTGAATAAAAATGGGGAAGGCTTAATAGAGAGGGTTGCTTGTTTCGAATTTCTGCTTAATAAGGGGGTCTCATTAGAGAGGGGGCGTAAGAGAGAGGAGGCGTAATAGAGAGGGGGCTTAATAGAGATTTTATGGTTCATGATAGCGTCAAAAAGGCCCAGTTTACCAGTTTACCTTGATGAACTGATGTTAACTGATTGCTTAAATCTCAGGTGTTTGTGCCCACCCTGGTCTTGAAAGACGTTGTCTACAAAAAGAAAATATGTTTATTTTTGAATACTCATTTTTGAAAATTTTGAAATCGAGCCCTGTAGTATGGCTAAAAATGCATCTCCTAGACTAAATGAAATGAAAAAAACTATACCGCTCAGATTAGAAAGTTCGATGATTCAAAGAAAAAAATTGATAATCGATATTTAGGAAACTTTTAGAGGGGGAAGGGATCTTGCTAGAATTCTTTTGACAAGCGCTTGAAAAAGAAAGAAAGGAGGACTTTTAGTTTGCCATCCGGGAGAGTCCTTTTCTGTTTTTATGCGCGCCTTTTCATATAGGCTCCCAAAAATATGCCTCCATCTAACAACTGTCTAATTAATAGGCCTACAAGGACATTCTTGAATTCACAGCATCTTCGAATACACACACCAAATGTTCTCCTTTATCTCCCAACTCTAGTTCATAACTACAACATAGATGTGAGATTATTTCATAAAATGATTTATTCCCCTTATATTTTTACTTGGGCTCTTCAAGCAATGGCATGTCCTGCCGAGCCACAATGTGCTGAACCCAGGAGGGCTTAAATCTAAACAGCAAGCGCTGGGTTAAATCTAGACATGCGCAATGGCAACGGACGCTTTAATATGGACAGAAGATTTGCAAGATGTCTTGTGATAAAGTTCGGACGTGCAGGATTGCAGTCACGAAGACGAGCTTCACAGCAGGCACGCTGCAAAGGTGTATATCGAAATATGCACTTGGGTCACTATTGAACAATGCGTGTAACAAACTGCTAGCTGCTCAAACCTTAAGCAATTCAGTTGCATCAGCAATCAGATTTATGGAATCACTACAAACTCCTGGTTTTGAGAACAGTGATTTCATTATCAGAATCAACAACTTGTTTGATATTTTGAACAGCAAAAACAAGTTTGGAAAGGCTGCAAAACAACCAATATCTCTAGATAATATTGACTTTATAGAAAACTATGTACAAGAAACTGGAGATTACTTGACAAAACTGTGTGATTCAGAGGGCAATCTTATTCATCAGGGTAGGCGAAAGACATTTATAGTTGGTTTTCTTACCACTGCAAAGTCCATCCTAGCAATAAGTAGGTCTCTACTTTCAAGGGAATATAATAGCTTTAGCTATGTCATGTCATACAGGTTCTCTCAAGATGCACTTTCAGTAAGATCAGAGGTCGTTTTGGATGGAACAACAATCCAAATGCTTTGCAATTCAAACATGCAATAAGAGCACTTCTTTTGAGGAACAATGTCGAGGCTCCAAACACTGCCTATTGCATGACAGCCTTGAATGATTTGCCAGAGGGCACCAATGAAGTTATTGATGATACAGCTTTTAATGACAAAAGCCAAACTATTGATCCCGCTGTCCATGCCCTGTTAAACACATCCACAAACTGGAGGTTTGATGCATTGTACTACATCAGTGGCTACATTGCCAAAAAAATGGTTGCCACTATGAAATGTCCTGAATGTGCAGTTGCAATGTATCAGCCAAGTGCACGGAGGAATCAAGTCTTTAAGATGAAGTCCACTCTTCTGTCATTCAAAGCATATGGCAATTTATTTGTTCCTTGGCTATCCACTTTTGAAGTGATGAAAGTGACCGACAAATTGGCAAGGGAACTATTACTTCACTGGCAAGATGTATCAAAGATGTAATGTGTTTACGTTTAGCGCTGATGCAATGCTTTTATGTAGGCTCGCTGTAATTAGATATTTTAGGATTGACTGGACTGTTGACAACAGACGCTGTGGCCACAGCAACAAAACGAGATAACGCTGCTTGATTTTACGTAATGCCTTTGAAATATCTTG
Source organism: Nemopilema nomurai (assembly GCA_003864495.1). Classification (NCBI taxonomy): domain Eukaryota; kingdom Metazoa; phylum Cnidaria; class Scyphozoa; order Rhizostomeae; family Rhizostomatidae; genus Nemopilema; species Nemopilema nomurai. Next base: position 2,286,739 of record ML133421.1, on the reverse strand, counting down.
TAATCGTCACGGTTGTTAAGAAAACTGATTATCGTATCCAAGCATTCTATTTTGGACATGTTAACTTGACTTGTATAAAAGGCGGTAGCTTAAGATGCAGAGACAGATGTGAGCGGGGAGCTCTGAGGCCGGTCAGAAGGGTATTTTCTGAGAACGTTGGCTTGAGTCCCGTTACCTTATTTACATTAGTATTTAATATTACACTTTCACATTGATAACTTCAATATTTTATCTTCTCTATATATATTTTGTGTTACATTCCTGAAGCTACTGGGCGTGGTTGGGTGTGACATAATTGGTGACAGGAGTGGGATCCAGAATTTCTAGTTTAGATGTCGCAGCGCAGGAATTCCGTAGACGCTGGTAACGCAGCATCTGAAGAAACAAGGGAAATCAACGAACCGTTCGGGAGAAGACCAGTAACAAGAAGTCAGACAGCAAGGGAGGCTCAAGTCAGACGTCGCAGTGACATAACAGTGATGCTTTCCTCTCCAAGCAGACAGGAAGTTCAGCAAGGGAGTCCAAGATCACCTGAAACATCACAATATTCTGAGGGAACGAGGAGAAACACTAAGCGATCGATTGTGGACATCCAATACTTTGCGGGACGTCGAAGTGATGATGTAAATGACTGGTTGGAGCAATGGGAACTTGCGGCCAGAGTAAACGATTGGGATGCAGAAGATGAGCTGCGGAGACTTCCACTCTACTTAAAGGACAATGCTCGAAGGTGGTTCGCAAGACAGAGTGAAGAGTTGAAAGGAAACTTAGATCAGTTAAAATACAGGTTAGAAGACTATTTCAACAATGAAGACATGCGCCTGTTAGCAAGGGGAGCTTTGGCGGAAAGAAAGCAGAGGCCACGAGAAAGCGTGAATGAATATGCTGAGGCTGTCGAAACATTGGCCAGGAAAGGTTTCCCAGCAGACCGATTCAACGAAGCGGCGTGTGAAGCCTTCATCAATGGCCTAAAGCCTGAAATAAAACAGTGGTTATGGGGAAGAAGATTGAAGGAGTTTGAGGACGCTGTCCTCGAAGCACAAACGCGGGAGATGTTTTTGGATTCAGAGTCTATGCCAAGGAAAACAAGAATTCTGGCAGCCTTAGAAGAAATGCTTCACGAAGACTCGGAGGGTGAAGACTACAGAATTTCAGCTCACAAGCAAAGAAAGCAAACAATGGCTCCCGTGGAAAAACAACAAACTCAGGGCAATGATTTGAATTCTATATGGAAGGCTATTGGTCAACTTACGGAAGATGTTAGAAGATTGGCTGCTACAAATTCAAATTCCGTCGCAGCACAGTATGCAACAAAGCCAAGAATTGCCAAATGTTGGATATGTGGGAAGCCCGGCCATGTGAAAAGAAGTTGTCCCGAAGCGAAAAGGCAGAACAAAGAAAATGGGGAGACTGACTAGCCGTTGGATCAGCTGGTGAGAAAAAGAGGGAACTCTCATCAGACCAAACCTTGCCCTCCTGTCACTACAAACAGATACAATTATTTGCATTGGACAATGATAACATACATGAACAACGTTTGGTGAGAGAAGGTGCATGGGTATCTGGAAAAGTAAATGGTTTTCCAGTGGACTTCATGCTGGATACTGGAGCAGCGGTGACGGTGGTGAGCAAAGAAGTTTTTGACCAGGCTTTCCAGAGGCCAATCTACAAAAATCAAATGTACAACTCGTTTCAGCTAGTGGTGACCCTTTGAAAGTGATTGGAAAGACGGAAATGATACTGGACCTTGGCCATCTTCAAGTGACATTTCCTGTAACGGTCATAGACAATTTCAGATTTCAGTGTCTCCTTGGCAACGATTTCATGGAAAAGCATGGCCTACGTATTCAGTATGACACGAAGACTGTTGTGTTTAGCGATGGAAAATGTGTACCTTTCTTTCAACTGGCCGGGAAAAGATCCGCATTCTTGTGTACAGATGTGCTGGTGCCCCCTGAGCGAGCTATGGTGATACAAGCCAAAATAAATGGAGATGAAGAAGGACTGCTCCTGTTTGCTGAGAGACAACCAGGAAAATCAACAACAAAGATCCACGTGGCAAGTGTGCTGACAAAATGTAGAAAAAACGGAAGAGTAGCACTTGAGATTATGAATGCAACAAAGAGTCCAGTTCAACTGAAGCAAGGAGATGAAATGGCAGAGTTGGAACTTTTCCAGGAGATCAAAGCAGAACAAGTCAAGGACAAAACAATGACAGTGATAAGACCTTCTGATCTGAACATTGGGCATCTCTCCACAGAAGAACAACAACATTTGTGCCATGTTTTAAACGAAAGTGGAGTTGTTGGTCAGACAAAACTTGGACGAACCACGGTGATGGAACACAGTATCGACACTTGTTCTGCTTCTCCAATAAAGCAAAGACCATATCGGGTACCAGAAACAAAGCGAAAGATCATAGAAGAAGAAGTACAAAAGATGCTAGTTGCAGAGATCATAAAGCCTTCAAAAAGTCCATGGTCCTCTCCAGTTGTTTTGGTCACAAAACCTGATGGAACAGCAAGATTTTGTGTGGATTAGAGAAAATTGAATGCAGTGACAAAGAAGGATGCATACCCTATTCCAAGGATTGATGACACCCTTGATACACTTGGCAAAGCAAAGTTTTCCACCACATTGGATCTAGAAAGCGGATACTGGCAAATCCCAATGAAAGATGAAGATAAGGAAAAGACTGCATTTTCGACTTCACAGGGGCATTGGGAATTTCAGACCATGCCATTTGGTGTCGTCAATGAACCAGCTTGTTTCCAGAGGCTGATGAACTACGTTCTAACATGACTTCATTGGACACAATGTCTAGTGTATTTAGATGATATCCTCATCTTCTCAAGAACATTTGAAGAGCACATTGATCGACTGAAAACTGTTCTTAGCAGACTCAGGAAGACAGGCTTAACGTTGAAACCCCGCAAGTGTCAGTGGGTACAAAGAAGCGTCAAATATCTTGGACATATCATTTCAGAGGATGGAATACGACCTGATTCAGCTAAGATCAAGGCAGTAGAAGACTTTCCGGCTCCTACCAGCAGGACATTAGTAAAGAAGTTCCTTGGTATGACTTCCTACTACAGACGTTTTGTGCCCAATTATGACAGCCAAAGATATTCCAGTGGAATGAAGAGGCACAAAGAGCATTTGAGCATCTGAAAATGTCCTTGCTTACCGAACCTGTCCTTCGACTACCAGATTTTGATCGAAATTTTGTGGTTTATACTGATGCAAGCGACTATGGCCTGGGAGCAGTGTTGGCGCAAAACTTTGTCGATGGCGAAGCAGTGGTAGCATATGCAAGCAGACAGCTGTCAAGTAGCGAAAGGAATTATTCAACGATTCAGAAAGAATGCTTGGCGATCGTATGGGCGTTACAGTATTTCCACCATTATCTGTTCGGAAGAACATTTGTTATTGTGACGGACCATCGACCCCTTAAATGGTTGCAAACAATGAAGCCAAAGAGTGCCCAGATGGAAAGATGGATGTGTGACCTGCAAGCCTATTCTTTTGAGGTGAAGCACAGACCTGGAAAATGCAATGGTAACGCTGACTTCTTATCGAGATGTCCTGTTGAAGAAACGAAGGTGGAAGTTGCAGCCATTTCAGCAAAAGATGTCATGAGCAGCCAAGAAGCGGACGAAGAGTGTGCAGAAATCATGTATCGTTTACGTGATGGCGATAATCACCCACAAGCAGACGGGAGTGAGCCAGAAGAACACAAGAATCAATATGTCATTGAAGACGGCGTACTGTACATTTATGGCTCCTGTCCGGAAGGGGAAACAGTTACGAGTGAGAAAACAGCTGGTTGTGCCAAAGGCGGAAAAAGGGAAGATTCTTGTCCAGAACCACGAGGAAGCTGCACATCCAAGATTTCAGAGAATGTTCGCAAGAATAAGGCAGGCCTACTTCTGGAAAAGTATGAAGAGGGACATCAGTAGACATTTACAGAATTGCTCGCTCTGTGCACAAAGAAAAAACCAAAGAACAGAACGCATGCACCACTGAAACCAATTGAAGTATTTGGACCACTGGAACTTGTTGGAATCGATTATGTTGGACCGCTACCAGTAACAACAAGTGGTAACAAGTATGTCCTTACTATGCAAGACCAATTCTCAAGATGGCCAGCTGCTTATGCCGTTCCAGAAATAAGTGCTGAGACGACAGTAAAATGCATTGAAAAGTTTGCAGGGGATTATGGCTACCCATGTACAATCTTATCTGATCGTGGGTCAAATTTCATGTCATCTACATTTAAAAGAGCTTGTAAGAAGATGGGAGTTCGGTTGAAAAACACCTCACCATATCGGCCACAATGTAATGGCATGACAGAGAGGTTCAATGGGACCCTGAAAACTGCATTGGCAATGTATACGAACAGCAAGAAAGATGACTGGGACGAGCATTTAAGAGACATTGTATTGGCTTATAGGACAACCCCACATTCGATTACAAAAGAAACACCTGCGTTCCTAATGACCGGCAGGGAATTCAACGTGGCGCCAGGAGCAATGAGACCTCCAACTCGGATGTATTCCACAGATTTTGTAAATGAGCGAGAAAATGCACTGAGGGAAGCATATACTCTGGTCAGAGAGCTGAATCATAAAGAAAAAGAGCGACAGAAAATTGTTCATGATAAAAGAGTCACAGCTGAAGATCACCAGTATTCAGTTGGCGATATGGTGTATTTAAAGAACCATGATAAAAGGCAAAGTACGGGTTTAAATCTGCAACATTGGCTTGGACCATATAAAATACAACGTGTCATATCAAGCGAGAATGTCGAGTTAGATTTGAAGGATTCCAGAAGGAACCGGATTGTGCACGTGAATCAACTGAAAAGGTGCACAATGGAGCAGATGGACAAGGTCAAATACAGAGTCAGGACGGTCTTGGACAAGATGAGACAGAGAAACCAAAAGGGAAGATTGGAAACAAAGTTTTTCGTCGAGCTAGATGATGGTGAGACCTTATGGGTACCTTCAGAAAGTTTAGCGATTGATCGAAGAATTTTAACAGTCCTTGAATGTAAAGAAATAGTAACAAACACATTTATCGTATATTTTTAGATTAAAACCATATATTATGTTGTTTAATCTAAGGGGGGCGTGTGTAATGTGTTTACGTTTAGCGCTGATGCAATGCTTTTATGTAGGCTCGCTGTAATTAGATATTTTAGGATTGACTGGACTGTTGACAACAGACGCTGTGGCCACAGCAACAAAACGAGATAACGCTGCTTGATTTTACGTAATGCCTTTGAAATATCTTGTAATCGTCACGGTTGTTAAGAAAACTGATTATCGTATCCAAGCATTCTATTTTGGACATGTTAACTTGACTTGTATAAAAGGCGGTAGCTTAAGATGCAGAGACAGATGTGAGCGGGGAGCTCTGAGGCCGGTCAGAAGGGTATTTTCTGAGAACGTTGGCTTGAGTCCCGTTACCTTATTTACATTAGTATTTAATATTACACTTTCACATTGATAACTTCAGTATTTTATCTTCTCTATATATATTTCGTGTTACATTCCTGAAGCTACTGGGCGTGGTTGGGTGTGACAAAGAGTAGTGTAGAAAAGGTTGTGGTCAGCGTTCTACAAATTGTGAAAAATCGGGTATTTTTGTCCTTACAAGATCATTCAATGCAATCCCATTTACTAGGAGAGACTAAAGAGGATCACATCACTACACTTGTCATGCACATCTCGAGATATTATCTCAAAATTTTCATCTGCCAGTTTGGAAAAGTGCACACTGAACGCATTGTTAATAAGGCCAGCAGAGTCGCTGTTGACCATTTACCAGTTGCGTAGCGTGAGTTGCAGAAGTGGGTATGCGGGGAGGGGTCTGGGGTCAAGGGGCAACGCCCTTATGGGGGACCAGGAGGCGAAGCCCCGGGAAGCTATGGCTTTTTAAAAACACCTGACAGTTAAAATAGCGCTCTCTCTACATTCTTATCATGCCCAAACAGAACATTTACAAAACACTACGAAATGAAAATTATATAATAAAAACATGACAATTTTTGACAACAACATGGCATGACAAACATGACTATGTTAAAATGAATTAGGCTACAGTCTCTGGGCTGATAAACAATCCAAGATTCTCTACAACAATTTAATGTTCGTGGTTATAATAATATTTAAAAACAACATGCAGGCAAAAATGGTACTTTAAAAGGGCAGACCCCGTACCACCCCTATTTGAGTACCCTCCCTATTTGGGTACCCTCACTAAATGAGTACCCTCACTTGGCACTCAAGCTGAAATGAAAACAGCATTTGTGCAATCATCTTATACTCCTCTATCTCTACAACCCTATAACCCACATCGTGTACTTCTTTGAGGACTTAATTCACATGTCGAAGACTTATGCTTAGATCCAATTCAACTAGGGCATGCGGATCGGCAGCCTGTTGTTGGCTCTTTGTTGAACAGCAAGCCAAGTCACGTGATCAGATGCTGATCATGATAACACGAAGCAAGCTGAGATCAGTTGCTTCCCTTTCAAAGCTCTGTCCTCAACGCTGTGAGTAAATAATTGGAGCAATTTTTTGTTAGCATGATAGACTATTCGTTGATACAATATTCTATTCTACGTTTTTGCAAAATTTTACATTTAAAGAGGGAAAAAACAATTGCTTTATATCAGGTATGCGGTCAGAATTCCGCATTCCCGGAAATGAGCAGTGCTGCAGACAATGGTTGCTAGCCAAAGTGGTCCTCAGAAACAGGGATACGAAGATTAGAAAATTTCTGTCAAGGTAAAAGCTAAGGTGGATCCATTGAACTCCGATGGGTGGATCAAGGGTGCGACAGTGCAAATTTCGATTAATCGTCAAAGCAACTGTTTAAGCAATAGAAACTGTTTTCTTTTTCAAAAGGCGTTTTTAAAAATATTTTTGATCAGATTTTGCAGGGCATGCGGCGCATTACCAGCTTCCCTTGACGCTACGCCACTGCCATTTACAGCTACTTTTTCCAATAATGTGATTATTATTTGCCCTTCTAATATCCCTTACTTGCTTTTCCGGTCACATCCTGCCGGTAAACCTTGTCAAATTGTCACTTTTGTGTTAAAAACCTGACCAAAAACAGCTAATTTTGCCTCTGTGCTCGTTTGCCACTCTATATCCGCCATCTTGCCTGTGCATACTCGCCACACTTCAAAACAATAGATTGGGTCCAAGTCATTAGAGTTCAATGGTCCAAGTGCGCACTCGAGCGTTCTTAATGTCACCTGCCCAGCCACCTGCCCAGTCAAACTGGGTTTTCCTCGTGGTCTTCCAGTGCGAAACATTCAAGGCATCGATGGTCAAAGCACTGCACGCCAAGGTGTGGCCTGCCGACTCACAGTGCCACACGAGGGCAGGATGGAACGACCCAGTCAAGTCCGTGAGTTACTTGGTTTTATGTTTTCAGTGCATTTATTGATTTGCAATCGTTCTGAACGATATGATGTCTGAGCGAGAAGCGGCCATCTACAATCCAGATGTGCATGACGAAGCACGTGCCTTAAAGTTTTGATCAACCATTGAGGATCTTGATTAATCCTTGAAAATCTTTATTAATTCTTGAAGACTTTTACATTAGTGAAAATTGTCTGCGTTACCCGCCCGTCTGTATACTTTCCACTTTTATTCAGAAGTTTCCTGCACGCAAAGCCTCCGACACTATTTACCCGCAAATATTGCCAGGTCAACATATTTGGGGCTCCGCTATCGGGGTGAACGACATTTGAATCGTACATTCTGCCATTCGCAATATACATTCGGACTTTGATTAATTCTTATAAAAAACCAGAATAGATAACGACCAACAGCGTCACTGAAGAAAGTCTTAAAGGCATTGAGTCATGGTAAATAGCGGTTTTCCACGAGCTGTTGTCTGTTTTCGTGTGATAAATCGACTTTCATGTGCAGGGGCGTAACTAGACCAATAAGTTGGGGAGGGGGGGGGGGGGGGGTTAAAAGGGTTTCTGCCCTGCAAAACTGAGTAGTGCCCTACAGACCTCGAAGCAAAGGTTTGTCTATAGGTTACTAGTGAACGCTTTACCAATGTACATTTGTCTTTACCCATTATAAATTTTTACGCAATAAAAACAAATTTGAATAAACGCATATTTTTGTCAGTAAATATTTGGGCGAGCACGCTCGGAGGGGGCATTTGGAGTGATTCGTTATTCAAGTCACTTTTAGCTTCACCGCTCTATATTTTTCAACTTTGTGCGGCAAAAGCAGTAGTAAATGGTTTCAGAACCAAGTTGAGATGTAGAGTCGACTTCGGTTACTTGCACATGCAAGATCGAGTGCACGTCCCATTGCAGTTTGACGGTGTCCAGAGGCTGCAATCAATCAACTCGTTAATGTTAACACCCTTCAAGGAACCTTTTTCCAGCGAGTCATGGGTCCAAGCGACCGCCGCATGAAACAAACAACACGACATGACACCTTCCTACTTGCCAAGTCCGAAAAAGCTGCCACGAAAAGCTTGCTTTGTTGACCGTTTTACTCGTCGTTTTAGAAAATATTGGGGGTAGATTACATGGCCGCTGTCTTCATCATAGTTTGTTTTGGAAATTGAGGGCGGTTTAAGCTTAAAATCGTTACACTGTCAATTCCCCATCGAAGAACAGTTGACCACAAGAAAAATATTTTTTATTTAGCTGATCAACCTGCAGTGAAGCAAGCTAAAACTGCTTCGTATCGTTGTCTAAATTGATTCCTATGTTGCCCCTGAATCGGCTCCGACTCTACTTGAACAATTTACGACTGGCGAAACTTCGAAATCCGCTAAATTTGACAGTGCGAAGCCTGCCCTTTAGTTCTTGCAAAGTATATAGTGAGAAATCTCTGCCGATCCAGTTACTTTTAAAGACAAAAACTGAAAAATATCGTCAATCCAATCGATTCTTGTTTAAATGACTTCGGGGGCTCTGCCATGCCAAAAAGCGACCCCTTGGCCAACACACAAACATAAAAATTGCCCCGTACTTATTTTCATCTTTTCTCGGGCTTTCTCAACAGCACTTTCACGTTTTCGACCGTCCTATGGAAAAGCTTTTTGTTCATTTAGCTCGCTACGCTGTCGTAAGAGTTTAGTGTAATTTAAAGAAAAAACCGTGACATGAAATCTTTAACTTACAAAATGAAACTTAACACACATGAAAACTGCTTCTGTAGCAGTCAAAAACTGACTATTGCCACCAATAGGCACCAAATTAATTCTACAGTTTCTCAAATCTCAACAACGCTACCAACACTGAAGAAACAACGCGAAAATGAGTAAACGTCAAATCGAAAACCATGCATCGTCATCTACCAAGAAAATTAAATACATACAACATAAACACGTAGGGTTTTAAAGTTCGTACGGTAGTCTCTCGTCTATTAAAAACGGAGTTCTTGCTCTTCCTTTCTTCGTCCCAGCACGGCAACAGTGGATAACATTTGCCGCCACGCCATGACCCTGGAAGAAAGGAAAACTCGTTAAAAGAGAGGTCGCTCAAAAACGCAATCGAAAAGGGCCACAAAAAGCAGCAGTTACTGATTTTAGAATGCATCAAACATGTTGTTTACTGCTAAAGCTATTTAGAGCTATTTAGAGTGAAAAACGCCCTCGAGGCCTGGCGGCAGGGGTCAACAGGTCAATCGACCAGGTGCGAAATTCTAGCAAAAAAACCCCAATTCTTCGAAAAAATAACCAGAAAAGCAATGAAAACGACAAAATTGAAGCAAAGCAACAAACTTACTTTGATTCGATTTAGAGGGCACGAAGTTTTCAGCATTTTGAAGTCAGCGAGAGGACGTACCGCCGTTCCCCACGTTGCTGCTACCGCGAGTTTCGGCTCGATTTCTCTCTAAAAAAGGAAAAGCCAAAAATCAAACCTCCCGTAACATCATAAAGAAGTTAATCGATTGATTATCAGATTTCCCTGAAAGCAAGCTAGCTAGGTATTTAGAGCATTTAGAGTGAAAAACGCCCTCGGGGCATGGCGAAAGGAGGTCAACAGGTCAACGGCCAGGTGCGAAATGCAGCAAAAAACCCCAATTCTTCGAAAAAATAACCAGAAAAGCAATGAAAACGACAAAATTGAAGCAAAGCAACAAACTTACTTTGATTCGATTTAGCGGGCACGAAGTTTTCAGCATTTCGAAGCCAGCGAGAGGACGTACCCGCCGTTCCCCACGTTGCTGCTACCGCGAGTTTCGGCTCGATTTCTCTCTAAAAAAGGAAAGAGCCGAAAATCAAATCTCCCGTAACATCATCAAAGAAGTTAATCGATTGATTATCAGATATTACCATGAAAGCAAGCTAGCTAGGTATTTAGAGTCATTGAGAGTGAAAAACGCCCTCGGGGCATGGCGAAAGGAGGTCAACAGGTCAACGGCCAGGTGCGAAATGCAGCAAAAAACCCCAATTCTTCGAAAAAATAACCAGAAAAGCAATGAAAACGACAAAATTGAAGCAAAGCAACAAACTTACTTTGATTCGATTTAGCGGGCACGAAGTTTTCAGCATTTCGAAGCCAGCGAGAGGGCGTACCCGCCGTTCCCCACGTTGCTGCTACCGCGAGTTTCGGCTCGATTTCTCTCTAAAAAAGGAAAGAGCCGAAAATCAAATCTCCCGTAACATCATCAAAGAAGTTAATCGATTAATTATCAGATATTACCATGAAAGCAAGCTAGCTAGGTATTTAGAGCCATTGAGAGTGAAAAACGCCCTCGGGGCATGGCGAAAGGAGGTCAACAGGTCAACGGCCAGGTGCGAAAACCGCGCACAAAGCTAGTTTCTAGAGAAATAAACCAGAAAAACGGCGATCGTAAAGCAACAAAACAAACTTACTATGATTCAATTTTGAGGGCACGAAGTTTTCAGCATTTCGAAGACAGCGAGAGGGTCAGGCGGGGGCGTGCCTGCCGTTCCCCACGAATTTTGCTGCTGCTACCGGGAGTTTAGGATCGATTTCTCACCTAAAATGAGACAAAAGCAAACAAATCAAATCTCCTTTAGCATGATTTTAAGTCAGCAATCAATTCAGCATTAATAAACATCCTCGAAAGCAAGTGAGCTCGTGGGTAGCAATTTTTTAAGCGAATGGAAGCTACCCCAGCGTGGGGTGCTTTGGAAAAATCGTCAAAAAAGCACGAAAATTTAGTTTAACATCGAGATTATCATCAGATCGAAAAGAAAAACGAAAAGTACCTACTGTAAGGCAGCTTTCCACGGCGAAATTCCCAAAACGCAATGAAAGGCAGCTCCGGCAATAATGAGCACGTCCAATCAACACGGGTAGCAAGCACGAAATGACCTCTGCCCTGACCTGAGCAAGCTGTTCTCAAGCGGTCACATAGTTCAGGGCCGGAAGCCTTCGGACACACAATGGCAAAGGGAATTCATTGTTAAGGGTGATCCGAAAATAGTTTTATCGAACACCCTCTTTCTTAATATCATTCCATTTCCTATTTTTATCTAGCCATTTTTTGGAACATTTTTTACTTCCTTCAATGCAACCTCGTAAAGATAAGCAATATTTTCAGAATACTGTACGAAATGTTGTATAATCAAATCAATGAAAACCGTTAAATATATACAATCGCGAGGTCTAACGAAATTCACAAAAAGCTATTTAAACTCAACGCAATCATAATACATGGAATAAAATATTTTTCAAAAAAGGGATTTATGTCTTATATTTGTGGGGCCAGAATCCGGCTGCTTTGATATACTATCAAGCAACTATCCTTTCGCGTAGTTCGTGTATAGGGAGAAAACTGGCAGCTTTGATGCAGCTTGAAGTCCGAGGCATATTTTAGTGACTACAAAGGGGGCGATGGGCTGTTGCTGGACAACGGGCAAATAACATAAGTTAACTACTTGGTGGAATTCACATGCTACAAGATTACAAGATACATCAAAAAGGAAAAACAACAACAGAAGGTGGATAATCAAAAAACATACAGTTCTGTTGCAATTTGATGCCATAAATGAAAAAAAGGACTGTCTTGAAATCTCTGTAGGGGGATTTAGGGGGGGGGGGGTTACAGCTGTTTTTGGGAGGGAATTTCTTACATCCATTTCTTACATTACATCCATTTCTTACATTACATCCAAGTTTGATCCAAAATATCGCACTGTACGATAGTGCTGTCAGAAAGAAATTCAGGTTGTTTCCTTTTTATTACGCGTTTATAAAGGAGATGAACTGTACTTTAATTACATAGTTGGGGGCCGGCCAGAAAGGGACACGGAATTTAGGAATAAAACCCGTTGTCTTCAGACTTAGACGATTAAAGGGAATGTCCATTTTGCACCAAAATTTGTAGGTGCAATATGTAGATGGGTGGAACTGTTACACAAATTACTAGAGACAGCTTTTTCTGTCACACATATTTCAAATGAGAAAACCCACTTAAAAACTTGTTAATGAAAGTTCTGAGCAACATAGAAACTTTACTTGTCTGGATAAAATAATAGAAATGATAATTTATCTTGCTTTGTCATTTTCGTGATACTTGGAAAAGGGTCATGACTTTTCTCTACATACATATTGCAAAGTTTAACTGCTTTACCAACTCTAATGAATTTCAGAATTTTTAGGATTTTCGGACTTTCAGAATTCTGAACCTGACAGAATTTCAAAATGTCAAAAAGATCATCAAGATTGTTTTAGAAGAGTCTTGATTGAGTTCCAAAACCTATTGAAATGTTTATATTTCCCAGAATAAAACAGGAAGGAGGCGTAAAAACAGGATAGAATATTTATAGTTAACTTAACGTTGGTATAAACATCTTAATAAGAACGTTTTCAAAAGCAAATTTGACTTCAAACTACTGAACAATGTCGTCCAAGAAGCAAGGTACGATTGATAGATTTTTTAATTCATCAACGACTGGAAAAAAGACATCAAAGAAACATGAAAAGACAGAAAAAAAGTTAGCGAGGACGAGGAAACAAGCTCTTGCCGCAACACGTGCGATGATTCTGTCAGCCCTTGCTCATGAATTCAACTACAATCAACCTTTCCAACCATACACGCCTTCTGACTTTGATCTGCTGTATATTCGACCCCCAGTTGTACAATAACTTTTGCGCACTATAGTCAGTTCTGACCTGCCAAAGTTCAAGAAAGAAATTCATTCCTGCATTGCTGTATCTCTTCGCTTTGATGCATCCATGGTACTAAATGTAGTCGATGAAAATGGGAAACCAGATCTCAAGTTTATTGCCATTGGACACGTGACTGATCCTGGTGCCTCGCAGCATTGAAATTGTGAGCACACTGTTGGCTTCGACGAAGAAATGAAAGTGATAACTCATCTTTCAACTGACGGGGAAAATAAGAATGTTAGAGAGCATCGTGCTCTATGGAAGCTTCTGGATGACAACCGAAGGAAATTAGACATCGACACTCCCCTTCTAAAGTCTGTTTGTCCAGTGCATTCAACTGCAAATGCATACAAATACTTATGTAAGAGTGTCCCAGAAATTGATCACTTGGTTAAGAAATTAACAGCAATTTCTACCCCTATTTTCGCGTTTCAGCAAAACGAACCGTTAGTTTTCATTGAATTTGTAGGATCCTAAGCCATTTTAAGGCCTCAGAAATGGCAAAATCTCAGGACCCAGTTAGGACCCAGCAAACCCAAGATCTGTCCCATCCTCATTGCAAACATCATTCTCTTTCAACTTTCATCTGCAACTCAAAACTCCTTGTGGGAACATTCCCTAACCCTATCTACAATTAAGTTGTTTTGGTGCAAATACCAAAGGGCTATTGCCTTGTGCAAGCAGAAGAAATGATCGAGACGACGGCAACTCATTCTGCATTTAGTCTTGTCAAACGTTACAATTACACAAGAATATACGGGAATGTTGGAGTATTTGCCTCAAATCATTGCCATATGGATAAAGTTATTTTCATTCAACTCTACAACAAGTGGAGCACCTTCTTACTTCATTCATTTCTTGACATTTTCGTTTTCAAACACAAAAATTTTTTATTAGAACCTAGCTCGATGAGATTGATAACTGTTACCTAAACTCACGTAAACTAACAGGAAAAAGGTATCATGGACTAAAAGAAGATGAGCTCAATCTCTCCCCCTCTAGCTCGACATTACTTTTATTGCCATCTTCTACCTGCACTCATCACCTCACAGTCTAAAGCCTTTTCGTGATTAGAATTTATTATCTTTTGTACAGGGTAGGAAATGCCTCCGTGGTTAGACCTACGAACCATATAGATACCACAAGCACAATGGCGATTGATAGCCGTGTGCCAGGCATCTATTTCATGTGTGATCTTCAAATGTTATTCGTTTATTTTTCAGTGCAAAATACTTGCCACATTTTGCAAGGATCTTGTTTGTTTTCTTTTGCCTTTCATAGTTCAATTGTTCATGCCCTTTAAATCATCTTGCAAACCAGTTTGATCTTTTTTAATCGGAGTTTTATTTCAAACTCCACTTTTAAGGGTATAACTATCATAGCGTTTGCCGAATGAATGGGATTGTACAAGCTGCAAAAAGTAGCTTCTTTGTTGTATAATGCTGACATATTGTGTTATCATCAGCATAATTACATATTGAAAATCTTTGAATTATTACGGCAGGTTCTGAGCTAAATGTTCGGCATAACTTCCAAATTGTTGTATAGTGAGGCTCCTCCGCATAGCGTTGCATAATAACTATGCAATCGACACATGAATTACTATTGCACCACCATTACATCGATCGCACCACTATTGCATAGATTGCACCACGAAGAATTAACTGACTTTGATTGGACATTTATCTCATCTCTCTTTTTATTGGACATTTATTTCATCATCCTTATTTTCATTGGACATTTTGCTATTGCACCATCTATTGTTTTGTATGTATAAAAATGTAGCTTTGCTGTAGACACACACACACAGAGTTTCGAGAGAAGTAGACGTAGACGCCAGACGAGAAGTAAGACGCAAGAAAAGATTTAGCGTGTTTCAAGGTCATAAGTTTCTTTTAATTTACCTTTCGAGTAGCTCACGCAATTTATGTTAAATCGCCAGTGTAAGATTTAACAAAATACTTTGACAGAAACCTTGACGAATATCTGGTAAAAATCAAACTACTAGAAGGAATGTCATTAGTTCTGGCTCGTTCTTTTATCTTCACAATTCTCAGTCTTTGTCTCAAATCTTTCTCTTCTACTTCTTTCATTGTCTTTGTGTTTCAATCACCCCAATTTCTTCCATTCCGTCTGAATATGTCGAGGGATGTGAGGGAGCGTTGCATGCAGTTTACCCCTGTTCATAAACCCGAGTTTCCCTATCCTGTCCTGTCAACTCTCTCGAACAGAAACGTCTTCGCCTCTAGTGAAAGGGGATGTTCACGAAGGGGGACAGATGCAGTAAAACTCAACAATATATGCCCACATAGTAATTAGCAAGTAGACTCATAGGCACCACTGTGCTCTTTACCATGCTAAAACATTCAAAACTTCGCATTCCTTCCGCATTATGCCACGATACATCTCCTCCTTTATCCAAAACTCGTCCAGCCGTGGCAAGACGGACACTACAATGATCTGGAAGTTAATACAGAAAGAGTGAGCATTTAAGAAGAAAACATATTATGTATACCTAATTTGATCGAATAAAAAACAGATGCATAAGATAAGGTTGTAGTTCTTAAGGTTGTCACAAGCAAAAAACCTATCTCCCCAATAACAACCATTTTGATGCCTTTCGAATCATGTGTCATCAAAATATTCAAAACAGTCACCCATCGGTTGAAACATTGATCTCAGGGTGTCCTCTTTTGATTTCTGCTCATTAACTCGAAAATGATTTGTTTTCTATTTATTACGATTTTACTGTAATTTTTGTGTTTTATGACCTCTTTTTGACTTTGTGATTTCAGTTGTTTTTTATTATTTTGTGCACTTTTTCACAAAACGTACGAAATTCGAGTGATATGCCCCTCGGTTTTGCCTGTAGTGGTCGCTGTATCTTCAAATGCGGAAGAATTCTGTGCGAATGTCTGGCGGTCAAAAAAGGTTCTTAGGCCGTTCACAAAACGTTTTAACATTTTTTACAATCTTCGCTAATTGCGTCCGTCCAATTGAGAATGAATTCGACGTATCGACAGAGGATCGTTAAAGGTTTGGTCAGTAAAGTTGTTTGCTGTTATATGTTTTAGATTTTTATAGAAATAATCAAAGTCCGAATGTTTTTCGCGAATGGCCAAATGTCTGATTTAAATCTCGTTTGTCCGGTCTCAATTCTCAAGAAGAGGCTTTTAACGTATCCTGAAGTAGCGATTGAGAGAACACTAAGGGCCTGTTCATAAGGTCAAATTCTTCCCACCTCTCGGCTTATCATCTGGTAGGTGGGATGAAATTATCGAATATTTACATGGAAATTCTTTCCCACCTTCCAGCTGTATATGGAGAAAATGATCCCACCTCCCAGCTTTTCATCCCACCTTCCAGCTGTTCCAAACCCTCGCTTAGGGGACTTGGTACGGGGCTTGTCTTGGCGCCAATCAGTAAAAGTTCAATTGCGTGCCATTGCCTTTCGCAAGATTCTCTATTGAAGTGGCCTATCGGCATCGAAATCAAATCCTTGGTAGGCAAGTTTTGTTTTGTTACCGTGAAGACATTTCAGCAAGCTACCGATCTTCTCACTGTTCCAGCGAGAGAGTTTGGCTTTCTCTTGATTTCATTAAAGACTGATTTCCTTGGCGCCTTGCTGGATGGAGTCTTTCTCACTACGGTCAGCCATTTTGAACTCGCTAAGGAAGAGGGTGCGCTTGCGCACAACTAACGGTTCCATCCCACCTTCCAGCGTTTATATGGAAAAAATCATCCCACCCAAGTGAGATCCCGCCTCTCACGCAGTGTTTGCAGAGTTTTGGGGGCAGTAAATGTCAGATTATTTAGTAAGAAATTTCCTAATTATTAGTGGCACTACACCGTGTAATGATATCAACAAAACTATACTGCATGTGCGTTCCTTTCACGTGACACGCTAGAACAGAGGACATGGCTTTAAAAACAGCGGTACTGGGGATGATGCTAAAAGTCGGACTCCTCTCGCAACGAGATTCCAAGGGAGACCTATTTCTGGGGTCATTGCCCGAAAGAAAGGGTGTTTGCTTCCGAGTTTCTCATTTTATTCTAAATTTTTTTAAAGATATGATGATGTCTTTTAGCTATGTTTCCTGAATGCTGGTCACTGTGTCTGCAGATTTCTTGGGACGAGGTTGCACTCTGATTGGCTGAAAGATTGTTTGTGTGCTTTGTGGTTTGTGTTTTTTTGATGACTACGAACTTCGTAGACACGTAGGGTTCTCGTCATTTAATTCTACGTGTAAGATACGCCCACAAGGGCTCGAAGAAAATACGAGAGATGTATTTGTCTAACAATTAAAGAGGACTGTATATATATTCAAAAGCAACGAGAATCTTATAATCTAACAAGGCTAACAAACGAAATAAGCAACGAACAATTAGAGCGCATGAGTGTGAGAGTCCAAGAATGTAGGAGTTCCTTTCTTCAGAGTTTCTTCGACTATATCAAGCTTCAATCAATAAACGGAAAGGTTTCACCTGGTTTAATCATGTCCTTGTGGGGGAAACCTTTATCTTGCGAATTCTTCGAGTTTCTTGAGTTTCAAGAGCGATAACGTAGAGTTTCAAGAGCGATAGTTCTTCGAGTGTCGATTCGAGCGCGAGAGTTCTCTCCTTCTCTCTAGGTGTTGACACCTACTTCCATGTTCCAACAACAAAACAAAAACCCAGCAGTAAACAAAAGATACATCAAAAAATAAACAAAGGAAATAAAACGAGGTTGGGGGGCATTTCCGCACAATGACGCCTAAAGTAAGAGGTGTCATGGAAAGCTTGTATTGAAATCGGGCGAACAAGTTTAGGCCTTTCCCCAGAAAGCAAATTAACGTTTCCAAGTGATATTGAAATATCACTGCAAGAAACGAGCACGTCTATCCAATATTTTAAAGAGGCTTGCGTTTCTCCTGTTGCCCTCGGTAAAAATAGGCTAAGCACGGCAATTATTTTTCCTATTTGATTTGTGAAATAGCCTTAGAAATACTCCTTTACCGATTTCAACATATTGCTAGTAGGATTATTGCATGCCATCCAACCCAGCCCCCTTCCCACACACACCCTTCCATCACACCCCTTCCCATACACCACTTCCCACACCCCCTTCCCACACACACACCCCCTGAATCCCTGTTGATGTCAGATTTGAAGATTGGCGCCTATTTCATATTTATATGGTCATTCGATTTAAAAGGCTTTCATAGAATTTGTTGAGAATTCGTCAAGAGCCTGACATTATGAGAAACTTCAGCCTCCCTTTGATTTTAGCCACGTCGATCTGATGTTACCCCCTATAAGAGTTACTCCATGTGGTCAGATTTTACCTTTGCGAACCGAGCTGCAAATGCTATCCCAAGGCAAGTGAGGCTGTAAGAAGACTCGCATGGTCAGGCTTTTGAAAAAGTAAAACCGCGTTAAATGGGCATCTGCTTGCCCTTTTTTATTCACCCTAAACTTTTATTCATCGATTACTATGTTGATGATAGCGAGGCCTAAAGTTGTTTTAAGCCTCGGATTACAGAGCCCCACATACTAGCAAAGCTATGGTATAATTTTGTCTTCTTGGCTGTAAGTTTGATGTACTATTGTGGAGTAGCTTGCCTAAACTTTGCTAGTATATGGGGCTCTGATGGTATATTGATCAACATATTTAGATGCAGAGTGAATTTTGGTAAATTTGCAAGTGTTGTACTCAAAGTCGTGGTCTATTATTTTGCTCCATCCCTTAGTCGTCTAAAACTTTCGTGGTAAATGAAGATTAGATAAAGAATTAGCTGTTTCCTGCTTTGCCCATTGACTAAAGCTTGTAAAGTTGAAATCAGATTGAAATTTGACCCAATATAAGATGTGATTAATATTCTCCTTTCATATTTCCATCTTTGTAAATTTGGAGTTTTATATGTATCCGATAATATGCTAGCAATGCCGTTCCCTCACGATTTAGTGACTTGTAATTCGACGAATGATCATTAATTGCAATTTCTTAATGCAGTATAAAACCTGATTTTTGTCTAAATGTTAAAAAATTAATTAAAAAGGAAAAAATTAAAAAATCTATTTATATCGTGTAGTTTTACTTAGATACCAACGTAAGTCGATTTTCGAACATTTTTACAATATGAAGTTTCAACCTTCAAAATGGCTGCTCTGGTTGCATCAATCTGACGTCACCGCCCAATCAGCTGACGTAATCAATCGTGAACTTCGCATAAATAGACCGCATCAGTCAAAATGAATCAGATAATAAAGTTTCGAGCATTTGCAAGACATTTATCGTGATTAAAAACCTGAACGACATTTTCAAGCGTCATATCATCAAGATATCAAGGATTTCTTTAGCGAACAAGTCGATATGTGGTCTAATACGGAAAGTGACTGTTATAAAGCATTCGAGAGTGAATCCCAAGTGCAGGAGACTGCCCCAGAAGAGCATCTATCGGAAGATGTTTCTGAATGCAAGTCCAGTGGCAACAATTGGCAACAATCTTCTTCTGAAGACTACCCGTACGAGTTTACTGGCTCTGTAAACCAAGACTTTGGACAGTGGGGCAACAACAGCAACGCCAAAAGCACTTGGAACCACGCGGGCATCTGGGCAGCATGTTCAGAACAAAACCAGGAATCCTGTTGGCCAGTGGGAGATAACGGATACGGGGGAGAGAAGGGGTGGAAGGAACACCCAGAAGCAAAAGAGAATAGGGAGGCCCACATCAAGGGTAATGGCCCCCCTGCCGTGTCTCAAGAAGATCAGCAACCGACGGAAGAAAGGCCAGTGACGCTGTTCGATTTTGGACACTGTGATGACATTGTCAAGCTGCCAGCGTTGCTCAAAGCGGTAGCGTGGTATGTTTTTGGCTTTCCTCTGCTTCTTTTCAGTATAACAAATCATGCTTTTCAAGGACTGGAGAGAATTTGCCCCGTATAATAACATTCATAATACAAAAATAGAATGAAGTAGTTGATGATCAAGATTATCAAAATGTGAGATGAAAGGCATTTATGTTTCGATTTGACTTAAAGTTATTTTATCATGATCTTCAATCTAGGTGAATGTTATTTGTTTGTTTATTTTTAAGCTTGTCTGATTTTTGTTTTGATGCTTTCTACTTTGCTTATTTTATCGTTTCTTCTTCCAGTGAGCTGAAGTATCTAGAAGGAAGGATTCACTGGGAAGTAGAAAATGGTGAAATTGGATTACAGCAGGAATGCAGGAAAATCGATGTAAGTCAAGAGATTCTTGCAATTTCTAGAGACGAGACATTTCCTCTTCGATTTGTTTCAATAATCTTGCTGTTGTTTGTATGACGCACCTCTCTGTGAATAGTCAAATGTTCTTCAAAAAACCTACCATGGAATGATTAACGATGTTATTTCTGTCGTTCGATATAACATGAAATGCAATTTCTTGTCAATTCAACATAAGGTAAAGGGAAACATCTCCCTTCTTCTGAGGCCATTTCAAATGCGATGGTACTGTTACTTGCTGTATGAAGCACTTTCGCTTGACATAATTTTATAATTAACGATGCCTGTTTTTGAAGACACTAATGTAGCGAACAATAGCACAGAAACTTCAATATCCTTGAACGACTTTCTATTTTTGGTGCAATGTATTTTTCAGTCGCTCTACGAGAGTCAAGTCGAAGCAATGGAAAACAGTCTTGCATGCAACGAGTCCACTCTCTCCAATGCAATGCATGCAACGGCCGCTATGAAGGAGCAAACAAATCAGATTTTGGCTCAGGTAAAAAGTATTGCAAAAGAAACGGAAGAGTACGAATCTGCCATTGAAGCGCAAAGGGATAAATTGAAAGACCAGGCTAAGATTTACGGAAAGGATGGAAATGAAGTCCTTGCAAATGTTTACGAATTGGAAGCAAAGATTGCTGACGAAAAAGAAATTCACGCCGAGCAAATGAAAGACATCGATGGAGCCATAGAGCTGATGGAAGAGAAAATCGAAGTTGTGAACAGCTGCACAGGAGCGTTTCTGGTCAATGCGAAGGAGAAACTCGATTCGCAAAATGAAGAGCTGAAGAAGCAACATGCAGAAAAGCAGAGAATCATTAACGATTTGAGGATGAAGAACTCATTGATGTATGAAGAATTGAATAGACCAGAGAAGAAGAAGAGCAACTGGAAGCAGAAAATTCTGAGATTTTTCAAACGCAAGCATTGATTTTTCATGTTGTAGAGTTAATTGAGACAATTTGTATTTAGCCAAATTTTCTTTATTTCAGTTTAGTTTCTGTAGCTTGTTAATCCTAGTTCTTGGTTTCGTTCGAATAAGAGTTCTTTTAATTAAAACTGTTGTTTTCTCTTTTAAGTCACTTCTTTAATGAAGACCTGATAAAGGTGCCGGCATTTACTTGGAAAGCTATTTTCGCTCAACTATCTTCATTCGCTCAACAAACAATTACATGCCACTACCTTCCTGGGAGATGTTTTTAAGAAACAATATTTTCGCCTTAAGTTACGGGAGCCTTAAAGTATACGTTTCGGTTCTTGGCTTAAGTCCTTATGGACCTGTGTGAAAATGATAGATAACCATACATATAATGATACATATGACGTGATTGAGATGCAACAAGATTGTGGGCTCGGACCTTTGCTGTTCTTTATGTTGGCAGATTATTTCGCCGAAAGTTTTAACACAAGTGTTTTACTTATTAATGTAATGTTTATCATCCTCTATAGGCTAATGGTATTCAAGTCCAGAGAGAATAAGGAATTCCTATGTCTGTTTGTTAGACTGTACCTAATTGCTGGTTTGACACAATTTGCTTTGAATTGACCGTCGCAATTTTAAATGAGTTTTACGTAAATCCAGTAAGTTTTGTCTACAGGCTAAAGATTTAATAATCCGTATGTTTTGGTCCCATCATAAATCGCTATTCGGTTAACTCGTAGAAATACTTCAAAATTGGGAGCTTTCCGGAATGTAATTATTCTAAGTGAACAGATTTTGGAAAATTTCAGGTCCGAATGTAAAACTTTGTTTCTTGAAGTTACATTTTGGGAAAGTAAAGAAATCAGTGGCTTATACAAAACTTTTGAACCGGGCCAGGGTTTATTGACGTGTTGTTGTTTTTTATCAATGAAACAAAGGGTTCAATAAGCGTCCTGATAATTGATATTCCATATGCCACCCTGACTTTTCATTAGAACATGATCAAGAGTAGCACCATGTCATGTTTTTTTGACATCCGGTATGTATCACATGTCAGTCGAATACTTCCTGGCACGTGACAGGAAATGAACTACAGTTGCCTCGCGTGTTGATCTTGCTTGAGAAGTTGTGCAGCAAATGTTCGCAATATTTTGGCGACAAATAAACCAACTGATATATAGACAGTTTTCAAGGTAGGATCTATCTCAGAAACACAGCTGTAAAAGGAGCCTAGTTCGGCGATAGTTTGGTTTCGCACCTCTCCTAGATTATGGATTCCTCAAAGATACTAAGTGGAACAATTGAAAGCCAGCCACATGCGAGGACAAACTTCTGTGAGCATTGCCTACTTGGTGGCTACATCGACTTTAGAAGGTATTGCAGAACTTTCATACTTTTTAAAATGTATTTTTCTCATTCACGAATGTGATTCCAGTAACTGTTATCTAGAGTTTGAAGATTGAGAATGTTAACATGTTTGGGAGACCTCTTTTGAAAAACCCGCTATTCATGTTCTTGTTAGATGACGATGAGTTATTTTTAAGATGATTAGATATTCTTTTATCATTTGCAAGATATTACCCCCAATGAATGGTGTACTGAATACATTTTGGGTGAAATATTATAATTATTATCATTTGCTGCTACTATGTGCAAACTAAACATTAAGATTTATCAGTGAGAAATCTACCATTACCTGAAGTATAAAGCACTGAATTTTTCCTTCAAAGTCAATAGAACTCAAATGTGTTGGTTCAATTGTTTTCACTTACCGATTTTTTAATAATGAACTGGTTTGTATGAGTTTGTTTGGAAAATGCTTCTAACTTTGTAAAATCTTTACAATTCAAGAGGCCTCTATCCATCCTTTCTATGGGGTGCTTGTTTTCTACTAAAATTTACAAGACACAAAAGTTTTGTAATGCATTTTTTGCATAAGAAATTAATGTTTTTGCCATCTTTTCAATTTATATTGTGGTTCAAATATATTTGCTCATAGAAAAAGCATTTCACCAGAACCATCACTTTTTAAAAATTGTTTTAGTGATGGCGTCATATTTTTTCACAATGTAAATGCTCTAGAGCTTTTCTTGTCTGGTTGCTTGTTTTGAGCACAGTTTTTTGTCTCAAAAGTATTCCAGCAGCCCAGAGCTATTTATTGTATGATTTTTGAGCAAAAGATAACTGCTATTACATTTAAGTTTGTCAAATTTGTAGAAGTTTCAAAGGGTCTCCTGGCCTAGCACTGTGCTCTTTCTTCCCTTCAAAAACCACAAAGATATATTTTCTCTTGGTTCAGAAAACTAATTCAGTTTCTTGTCTTAAATTTCAATTTCCCTTTGTTTGGCATTCCTGCCACTCAACATCTGAATACCCCAGTTTTTCTTAGTTTTGTACTTTCATGTTTGCCAGTTATCATGAAAGGCACGCTTTAGGTCTAGGGATAAAGCCTGCCAGCCCAGTTCTATTGGGAGCAGCCTATTTGTTCCCACCCCAGTACATTATGTGTTAGTAAACCTCATAAGCGACCTCAAAAGTCACAGGATTGTTTGTTATTTGTGAGTATGAGACGCATTTAACAAACCATGCATGGCTATCATTGCCTGGTTCAATGCTGGTTTGTATATCAAGCCCTTAATATGTGATCGAGCTCATAAGCAACAAAATCTTCTGCCTTTCAAGCAACTTTGTTCCATGCCAACCGGTACTTTCAAAATCCAAATTTGGTTAATAACAATGATCCACGAAAAACCTTTTATATTATGTTGGCTATAAATTCTGTCAATGAAATTTTATCGATAAATTAGATTTTGCATACCAAGGCGTGTTCTTTGGCCCAAAAATATTTTTGCGAATTCAACTCTACTGCCAATTATCTCTTTTGGAGTTTTGGGGTGTTTTTACAAGTATTGAATTGGCGCGAAAAGGACAGACCTTTCAAGAATAATCAATGAGAATCAAAGTCCCAACCTGTAGCTGAATTTTTTAAGATGCATCTACACGAGTTAAGATCGAGCAGTTTTATGCCTCATGCCTCATGCCTCAAAATGCATTTATCCACTATGACTATTGTATAGGTCTTCTTCATCAATCCAATGTCAAGTTTTAAACCAATTGCTATCATGCCATAAAGTATTAGATTCGAGATAATCAGAATTTTTTTTTAAATGGATGATTTGAATGCCCTATGCAATTAGGCCACAGGAGTGATGATGATAAGAATGTTCTTAGAGCTTTAATTTAACCCATTCTCTGTAACTTTTTTAGTTCAATTCGTCTTGTGGACGTGCTACTGCGACAAGATGTTCTGGCTGGTTGGTCGGTTTATTGTTGATTCATCGTCCAGTACTGGAACGTCTAGAGACGAGGGTGCCGTCAACTTAGCCAAGAGATTGTTTGATAGGAGGAAGGAGACATACCAACACGAAGTCAACGCTCGTTGTCGAGAATGGTAAGGCTTCCAGAGGGACTGGGACCCAGGCCTGACGTGCTGCGCTTTTCAAATCTCTCAGTTCCAGAAAGTGTTTTCTCAACAGCAGTTGCAGATCATCTTTCTGAGTTCCTTAGCAGCATTTCCACTGGGTCCTCCCTGGATGTCCCAGACTGTCTATTGTACGACTTTCCATCGTAAGATGATGGTCGATGGGTCAAAATTTCATTGGATGTCTGCTTCTTTCCAGATGCGGATGGCATCACAATGGATAGGTGCGAGACTAACGATTTTGTTTGTCTGTTTGGCTCTCCGTCTGTGTTGTTTCGACTTGAGGGACTTGATCCTCCTGAAGAATGCTGAGGGGTCAAGTGGTTAACAATACTCTTGCGTTGGCCTTGTTGGTTGCAACAGATGTGGATGCTCCTGTGGATAACTATAGCAGTAAGATGTCATCTTCCTGTTCATATCATCAATGCCGTGGTGTCATTTTTGGATGTCCAGAGCTATTTATTTTATGATTTCTCAGCAAAAGATAACTGTCATCACCAAGATGAGGGTCTGCAGTAGGACTTCACGTGTCATTTTCTAATTATACCTAGCTTGGTTTTGCATGATTACTCAATTTTGCACTTTAAAGCGAATGGCTTGTTCCTTGCACTTACCCCCTTACATTTACCCCCTCACATTTAACCCCCTACATTTATCCCCTTACATTTACCCCTTGCGATTACCAGGTTTCCACTCCTTGTGAACCAGTGGCAGGTCGATGGGAAGTCACCTTGAGTTATTGATAGCCAGCGGTATAAAGTTCAAGAAATAGTCAAGGAGTCAAGCTGCTGTTCCCGAAATTCGTTTTTTAACTACTGAGAAGTCTTGAAGCTTTTCAATGGGCTGTTTGTCACAGTTTTGTTTCCTTTTGGCATCAGTTGGTGTGGTACCCCCTGGCCTTTCGTTTATAAAGAAAGTCAAGTTTTGACATACATCTGCATCATCTCTGGGCTGTTGTTCTCAGTAGATTCATTAAGGGGGTGGTTTGTGGAACGAGACACAAAAGTGGGCCATTAATGTAATGCGATGAATGGAGCATTTATGTAAATTTCTTCTCTTTCTACTGCGCAGGAATATTCTTGGGATAGGAGAGGCTGGAGTTGCACTTTGCTGTGGAGTGTCCTCAAGTGCAAAGTCATTTGGCACTGTATTGGGGCTGGTTTGTGACTGTTGCACTCCTTAGATGCAATCTTTACAGAGTGCAGAATGATTGAAGATGTGAGTAACTTTAATTTTCCCTTTGAAGCTTCTTTCAGATTCGTAGAAGTTTCAAAGGGTCTCCTGACCTAGCACTGAAACAGATATTGCAAAGCCAGGGCCCCCACAATTTCAAGGTGTAATTTTTAGGTCCATTGCAAATTATGCTAAAATGAGCAAGGGGGCAAAGGGTGTCCAAATGTTGGCAAGAACAAAATTAACATTTTTTTGAAAAGCAAAACGTTCCCAACATAACATCAAAAATGTCGAAAATTCGCCATAAAGGTTCCCCCCCCCCCCCCTCTTTGTACGGACCGGATAACTGGAATCTAGATAAACTTGATGACCTGGAATGCCCTACGCGATTAGGCCACAGGAGTGATGATGATGATAAGAATGTCCTTGAAGCTATATTTTAACCCATTCTCTGTAATTTTAGAGTTCAATTCATCTTGTGGAGATAAGCTATTTAGCCTTGCTGGCCTCAAAGCACTCTACTGCATTCATCCACCAATTACCCAGATTGCAAAAGCATCTAATCGAACAACGATTCGAATGGCATATGGAAAGCATGCTCAGAAAAGACCAGGAATCGTGTTGGCCAGCAGGTGCTGATGGAAACAGGGAGGAGGGGAGATGTAACGAAGACCCAGAAGAATGAGAGATTCAGGAGGAAGAGCAAAGCACACAAATGGTAACCATCTGATTTAACTTGAAGTTATGTGTTTATGGTCTTCAATCCATATGCAGACTTGTCTGTCTGTTTGCCTTGTTTGTTTCAGTGCCTTTTACTTTGTTGATATTGTCGTTTCTTCTTCCAATGAGGTATTTAGAGGAATTGCAGCAAGAATACAGAAAGATCAATGTGAGTCAGAACAGTTCTGTCGATAGCAAAGCTATTTAGATTCATTGCTCGCAAATCCTTCTGATCTTTCTTCTCAGGACTACCTACTGGAGACGAGAGGCAGGGGCCATACATTGTTGTTTGCAGATGCCGATAAATGCCATGATATCTTTATCATCATCAGGTCGTCTCGGTAGACGAAACGCTGATCACCACCCGCCTCCAGACATCTCGATCCCTCATCAAATTGCCCAGCTCATCCAGACTATTCACTCCAGTTTCCTTCATTAACATCGGCGGGACAGTCATTTTAGGTCTTCCTCTCGCTTTTCCAAAAAGATGGGTTCCATAGAACCAAGCTGCTTACGACTTCATCACTTCTCCGTAGAGAGTGTCCTGCGAGACGGAGCCTTCGTTTTCTGATGATATCCGATATTTTCGGCATATCTTCCTTGGCCCCAAATGCATTGACAAGGCATTCGGCTCTGTATTTGGGAGGATTGATTTTGGTTCAAAGGGACACATCGCACGAATGAGCCCGATAAAATGGGCAGAAAAGGCCACCCACCGAATGGACACCAAGAGTGGGAAGACGAAGACCAGGAAGGCCAAAGCGAAGATGGCGTCATGATCTGCACAACATCGCGGGCATCAGTTGGATGAGGAAAGCATAAGACCGAAAATCGTAGAAGAGTTTGTGGAGGCCATCCGCCTGCAGTGGCCTGAATGATGATGATGATGATGATGATGATGATGATGATGATGATGATGATGATGATGATGATGATGATGATGATGATAGTCATCATCACAGAATTTAGGAAGGTTGAAGAGGAAGTGAGTAACTGTAAGTTTTGTCTTTGATGCGCCCTTCACATTCTTAGAAACCACCAAAGACCTTCCAACACACTAGCATCGAGCTCTTTGTCTCCTACGGAATTTCCGCTTACTGGATTCCAAAGATTCAATCGATCGGTGCTAGGGAACCACCTTTTGCCAATGAATTCGAGGAGTCCCTTCATTTTTTATTTTCAAAACTTAGGGATTCCTGGTGTCGTTTCGACTTGAGATGGTCCTGTAGTATGCTGACGGGTCAAGTGGTCAACAACAGTCTTGCATGCAACGAGTCCACTCTCTCAAATGCAATGAATGCAACGGCCGCTATGAAGGAGCAAACAAATCAGATTTTGGCTCAAGTAAAAAGTATTGCAAAAGAAACGGAATGCGAATACGCATTTGCAATTCATTTGCAAGGGGATAAATTGGAACGCAAGGGGATAAATTGGAACGCAAGGGAATAAATTGGAAGGCCAGGCTAAGATATATGGAAAGGATGGAAATTAGGTCCTTGCAAATGTTTACGAGCTGGAAGCAAAGATTGCTGACGAAAAAGAAATTCACGACGAGAAAACATCGATGGAGCCATAGAACTGATGGAAGAGAGAATCGAAGTTGTGAACAGCTGCACAGGAGCGTATCTGGACAATGCGAAGGAGAAACTCGATTCGCAAAATGAAGACCCGAAGAAGCAATATGCTGAAAAGCAGAGAATCGTTAACGATCTGAAGAAGATTAATTCATTGATGTATGAAGAATTGAATAGACCAGAGAAGAAGAAGAGCAACTGGAAGCAGAAAATTCTGAGATTTTTCAAACGCAAGCATTGATTTGCGTTTTGCAATGTTAACTGGGACAATTTACAGTTTCTTATGATCATTTTTTCTTAGACTTATTATATAAAATTAATTAGTTTATATCCGTTATGTGATATTTTAATCCTGATTCCGTTTGGATCAAAGTGGCTTAGATAAATGTCGCTGCTTTCCTTTTGAACTCTGCCTCCAGCAATTTTGGCTGAGGTTCACGCATCTTGTAAGGGCGTTTTTTGTTACAAGATTATGTGTACTGACTCCATCAAAGTTTTGTGTGTGCGAATGTTTTGCAAGGTGGAAACGGGGATAACATATTTTCAAGGGGAAATGGTTGGTAGTTATTAGCATGTCACTGCTACCTTCGATCGGGATTATCATCCAGTCAAGTCCCTTTCAATTGGAGGTCGATGTACGGTTGTCCTGGGTGGCGGCGTTGAGGCCTAATGGACCTTTGGAATCAAATGAGATACATCAGAGACATCTATCGAAGCCTTTTATATGGCACATGCACCTTATGTGGATTAAATTTAAAACATAATATCAGTAAGATTCGAAATTATTTACTGTTAATTGCCCTCAGCTACATAAGGATTGATTCCCTCGACCTCTCCAGCTTAGATATTTCCATATTAATTTCATCAACATTACAACACCCTCATACATCCTTCACCAACCAATGTGATTTTAGAATAAAGACATCAGTAATGAAGCAGTAGTTTAGTAAGATTATAATTTTGGTATCGAAGCAGATCGAACTTTTTATTTATTTACACGTCATCTAGAGTCTGGTGAGATTGCGAGTCAAAATCTACGAACTATTAAACTGGTGACCATGACGTGACATAATTTCTGAATCGTTGCCTTCTTCCCTGGTGACACACTATATTTCCGCCTTAGGTGTCCCTTCCGCAGCAGCAACAGATCTGGATGCCCAATTCGAGTCTTCATTGTTCTCTCACCTCACCCCAGAAGCGAATCCACGCTACTGTTTATCATCCAGCGGAATGATGTAGCGTTTCCACCGCCAGCTTAAAGCCCCCTTTTGAAACCTTGCACTATCCAAATAAATAGACTGAAATCCTGCCATTCATTTTTTTACCATTCGTTCCACTGTCAATGCTGATTTGAACTGCCAAGATTGTTTATGAAATCCTTCTCTGCCTACCTGGACAAATCTTGGCACACTTTATTAGCACCAGCACATCTTAACCAACAAATTGTTCTCATCGCTTGAAGCATGCCATGAAGAACCTCAACCCAATGTTCCCTCGCTGGCAACCTACGTAATCCCACTTGACCCCCATCCCTGTACAAACAGCTATGTCCTAACCGAGGTCGTCCACAACAAATTCCATACACTGAACCCGCCATGGTCAACATTTTGCTTGTGAGAACACAAGGCTCGACAACCTCAAAATCGCATACACGAATTCCGACATCCTCCCTTTAACAAAGAAATAACGCCCTCCTCCGCATCGGCCCCACCAACACATATCAATGCCATCACTAGTACATGTCTACAAATCATTTCAGATTCAACTAGCATCTTTTCATTGTGATTTTTGATTATCAGAAGCCTTCAATGATGGTTTGTTTTGCGGCTGTCGTCATTTTTGCTACATCTTTTCGTTTTCCATGGACCGAATGAATTTTCCCCAACACTAAATTAGTTGTCCGTTAGCCGAAAACGTCAGAAGCTGAAGCACCAAAGCCATTCCAAATAGATTTAAGTGAAATGGTGAGTGACACCAAGGAGCAATCCTTTCGATTTAGCCGAAGGAAAGTAGTTTCAATCCTCTAATTGTCTGGTGCACTTTGTCTCATTACTGCCTAGTCTTATCGAATTTAGCTTGGCGCGACATGAATTCGACTTTCAAACCACACTTCATTTGCTAGATTACATTGGACCCTCAGACAACAATGTTGATTAGCGAAAAATTGACCGAGTTCACTCGTTTACCTGGACCATATCCGAACACCAAGCACAGAGCTTTGCTAAGAGCTTTTTCTCTTCAATCATTCTTCGTGACACTTCTTGGCCTTCATGAAATAGGCACAAGCTCTAAACATCAATCAAGTATCACATTTTAGTTCCTTATACGTTCCCGTGATGAGACTATGTTCTATCCTTACCCTAATGTATTTGTCTACCCAAGATTTATGAATTCTATTGTCATGTCTAGAAAAAGGACCATTTTGTGGAAGCAATGTCCTCTTCGATAGGTTTTTGTGTCTTGCTATTGTATCCATTTCACACTAATTGCGAGGCCAACATTGGCTAATTAAAGATACCGTAATGCATTGAACAAGTGCACTCTTCATTAAAGCACAATAGCCTTCAAAAACATGGAAGCTTTTTAAAAATGGTTTCAGATAAACGAAGACAAGGTGGAAGACGATGTAGAAATAGATATTTTAAACGATCATTTGCATGGAAAGATTGCTTTACTCTAATACCCATTTCAGATAGGACGGCTTAAATAAGATTAGATTTAGAAGGAAGGCAAGAGGTGAGCAGTCGTGACCCTGACGCCGATATTAATAAAGACGAATGCCAGCCAGAATTAAATTTTATTTTCTAACAACGTAATTATCTAATTTTTTTATATTTTGTGTCATACTACGTTATAACAGTGTAATGGTTTTCTGACTAGCACACGCTCGCCATGAAGCAAAACTTAGGCATCATAAGATGACATTTGTCGATTTCAGAGTATGATGTCGTTGATATAAACATCCTTGCTTGAATATCTCCAAGTCATTAATAAAGCTTCCATTAATTGGGTGCCTGACAATGATAATTTTGCAAGTTGATGCTGCGCGTGGAAAATCATTTTCATAACGCAGCAATTTTCATCGCTGCCTTTTCACTGAGAATTGCTGCAAATTGATCACTACATTTTGCCTACGTTTATTATCCATTTTATATTGTAATTTAAAGTGTTAATTTTTCTCTACCATACCTGAATTATTTTACCATTGCTTTAGTTATTTTATATTTGTTTATTATCATTACAAATAGTAGGCTGCTCGAAGATTGTTTGAGTTTACAATATTTTGTGATTTATTTGTATTTATTTGTGACTTATTGGTCCTTCGTGTTAGGTTCTGAGAGAAAAACAGCACGTTTTCATTCGAATCTCTCCATAATTCCTTCCCTTACTGCTGCCTAATGCAGAAAGGAAAAGGTCTTTTTAAGTCTTTTTGCATATGCTTTGAGAGACGTATCTCGGAAATGAGAAAACATCTTTACTACCTGAAATGCGTGTGAAATTCATTCAAATAAAAAGAAAATAAAGACCTCACTTGCAACTATGAAGCTTCGAAGCATTGATTGCGTCAGCGCCGATTGACCGGATGGAGAGGTCAAACCACAGCCAATGTGAGGGAGTTCCTGTTGCCGATGGCTTGCCAAAAGAGGAAGGCTATCAATGCCGCAATGGAAAAGAGGCGGATGTGTCTTCAAAGGAGGTTAGTTTTCGTTTTATTGGCATTGACACAACAATGCTTCATCTGAATTGAATTCGCCCTATCTATTCTCAAATATTCCCACAGAACATTGCTTCCGTCGACTTGAATGGCGTGTTAATTGGATAATTCGCTTTGAGCGTGTATTCTCCTCTTGGGTAGTGTTTTGACTAATTAATTTATTTTCATTGGGGTTTAGTTTGAAATGAAATCCCTTCCAGGTCGATTTTGACGTTTTGTTAACGAATAACAGTCAAAATACGAGGAAATCCCATCTGCTGTTTTGAAATATAACTCAAAACGCTTCTCAAGTGGATTGCTTCGTTTTCATTTACACAAATCACACAATTTTGTTTGATTCACATGAATAAATCATAAATCCAAAGAAAACGGACGGATATACAAAGCTTTTTCAGGGCCCAAATCTTTAGTATTTGTCTTTAAAAGATGATCAGAGACACATATGGTGACTTCTAGATATCCCCTCTTAGCGAAACACCATGTTTTGGAGGCCTTCAAGAGGTATACAGGATATGGCAATGATGTTAAGCACTGAAGTTTTCATTCTTCCATACACTCCACTATATGTTGTCCCCACTGAACAAATAATAAAAAGGATTTCTACTCCAAGTAGCACTTTACTTCAAAATCTCTAAATGATTTACAGAACATACTCTTAATGGCGGTGATCTGGATTTCTTCAAGTTGCTGAACCCAAACTTCTTTTTTATCTCTATTGCATATTTTTAATTTAAATAAACATGGAGAATACCTGTAGAAGGTTACTCAAATCCCATAGCACTCATTTAGTGATGACAGTGATTTTAAATTATCTATGACGTAATGAACAGGCTCGTACCAGTAAGTACACCGCACATGTTTTGACGATGTTGTGATGGGAAGGGACTTCATGTCGGCATGCATAAACAGAACACCTTGCTGAAGCCTCAGGTGCAAAAGTAGACAGATGTTTGTTATCTGGACTGAGCCATTCGCTCTACGATATTTCTGCAAGTTTGCGCTGCCTTCAGAGATCTAGTTTTCCCACAGCACTCTGATCACCAAAAAGTAGCCTGCGGAAAGCAAACGACATTTTGTGTAATTCTGTATTCTGGTGGCATGCCAAAGAATTATTCGCACCTACAGCACTGGAAATTCGACTTGGCCCACAACGATTACGTCCATCGTACGTCTATCTTTAAACTTCAATACAGCCTCAAATTATTAGGACGCTTACTGCTATTTGACTCGCTGCAGGTTTCCATTTTGCTTCTTGTCATCAGAAGCTGCGCGGTTGTTAATCCATACTGTATGTTTACTAAGATTCAGCCAATTCGGCTACTGTTCTAGTTTTAATTAATAGAGACGATCAGGAAATTGTGTTTGATCGTGTATTACCTTTAGGGTGGATGGTATCGCGTCGCTTTCAATATTCTTGGTGGTATGTGTGGGATCTGGATGCGGAAGGAAACCGCACAGTCCTCTTAGTCACCCTAAAGCCTTTTAGCTTGCTTGTTTTAGTTTCAGCCATCCAATACGCCCAATGCATCCTACCTGCGTCTAATTACTTCAATACCACCCATGGCTACATCGTTTGTCACGTGATGTATGTTGGATTTTCCACCAACGCTGTAGGCAAATTAGGTCACCTTTCGATGGTCACCTTTCGATCGACGCTGAATGCCGTCCAAGTACAGTTCACCTACTTCACCTAGTTAATTGGAGAAGCGTTGGCCGTGTTTCTCTCCAGATTTCAAATATTTAACCCTCTTAATTACACTCTAGCCTACATTGTGTTTGAATTCATTTCCATCCAGTTTAAGCCTTGGTCAACACCCTGTCGGTTGGTGCTTTGTTAATCAGTTCTAAGAAATATCACCGAATGGTGTATTACTTGACGATAACTGCAATTAGAGGGACATGGCACAAAGCTGGTCCTTTTAAAGGCCCGTGTGGCAAAACAGCCAAAGTTGGTGATAAGATAGTTATTAGCCATGTCTCGGGATTGCAACCATTCGCTGGATTGAAGATTCCATCCACATGTCACATGGGCAACAGCGACTTCTGTTGTTGACGCCTAACAGTCATGATCAACCAGACTGGTAGTTTCATCGCAGAAAGATTCCCTTTTCACAGTGAAAAACGCGAAGGACGTTGTCTTCCTAAGGTCAGGATGGTTTGTAACGTACTCAGATATGAGCGAACAGCGCCTTCTAATGGTGCTGCGGATAGGTGACGATGGATCGGGAGATTTGACAATGGTATGCATGCAGAAACAGCTTAAAAATGCAACTTGAGAATTTTCTGCGATCCACTGGTTGATGCGTGCGAGTTTTGTGGATGACCTCAGATGGATATTCGTATCGGGTGCATTTATTTTAAGTTAATATTACCATAAATCCTATTACGTCGAAAGCACAGCGTAAACGAAAAGCTAAGATTAAATTGTGATGATTTATGAAAAAACAAATTTTTGTCAATTTGTGTGTGCGACTAGGACCGCAGGCCAAGTTTTCGTCACAAACAACGTAGGTGGAAATTCAGTCGATTTGAGCTCCAATGAGCCGTCGAACATGAGGAGCCAATTTTGAATTGCACCTCTCCTATCTTCATTACTGGTCATCGTATGATTATGATCATCTCTTGCTGTGTGCGATCTCTTAAACACGTGGCTCAGGCAGTGACAAAACCCTTTGGTCCTGGAGGGTCTTCTGTACACAATAGCTTGTATGCGCCCTTGTTTACAAAGACCTGAGAGAATAAAGCACTTATTACTTCCACCAATCCCAAGAGATTGCATTTCCACAATTACCCAATAATTAAACAATATACTTGATCATTTGGTATTTGAAAGATTTGTTCTCTTAGTTATTTAAATCCTTTATTCTACTGGTAAATGGATGTCTGTTTTATACAATGTAGGTTTAACCTTTTTTACAATGTTTCAAAGTACCACACACGAATTAACGTTCTTCAGCAAAACAGTTTCATTAGAGGCAAACCGAGTTTGAAAATGACCGATATTTATTGAGAGACTTTTTTGTCCCGTCTACAAATGACGTAAGCAATTGAACCTTCTTATCACCATACAAGGCCAATCGAGGCTAACCTCATTTGATTCCTCATTTCGAGCGAAATACGTAAGCAAGGACGCCTACAAAGATATAATCTTAATTTTCAATTCATTACCACTCATAATAGCAAGAAAGCAAGAAACTGTGCGTTCATTGATAGATGATTCCTTTTTTGAATATTCGCTTGCTAGTTCTCATATTTACTTGCTAATTCTCGCATTCAATCCGACCAATCAAGTAACGCCTGCGATTTTCCATATTGTCGGCATTTCCGCTCATACAGAAAACAACAAGCAATGCGCTCTAAAGAAATCCTTGATGTCATCTGCTGTTTAGCTTATATTGTTTCTGTTCTTAAATTTCAATTGTTTCTCTTTGATGAACTTTCAACCATCTACAATAATTTTGATAGAAGAGAGAATGTTGCTCTACTTTGAGCCACATTAACAAGAGCCTCCTTTACCGTTCGCTTCCAAGTTACTTCTTTTCGAAAAAATTTCTTTTCAAATGCGATTCAAGTTTTTATATACAGATCGATATAGAATACTCGTGTACTGATTTAAAATCTTAGAACTGACAGTACCAAAGATAAATTGAGACCAACAATATTGTGAGAGAAAGGGAAAGTAACTGATGATCATGCAATTAGTGTTATAAAGTTTAGAGTTGGAAAGTTGGAAAAGACGTTTGCAATCTGTATGCAGTCGTCTTATAAATGATAAGCAATTTCTGTGACGTTATCCTGAGTTAATTGCCAAATGTTAATTTATGAGCGGAGTTATGCACCATGCGTTTCCAAAATTTTAGAACATTGTGACTCTGTGCTATTTCGTCTCAAGTAGTATGGATCAAACGGATTGTGGACCCAGGGTGCATTTCAACACATCCCTTTCATATCTGGAGGGAAAATAGATTCAGGGTTAGAAGATATAACTTTCGAACTTTCTTGCAACCGTTTTTGCGAGCAGGCCTATATATGCTTTTACTTTTTGAATAATATCGCTTATATTCAAGTTCGTGCAGAGCAAACGTGTCGACATGTTTATTAAATGCCCTTTAACTGTAGGTCAGATTTGTGGGAGCTTGGATCAAATCATGTATAAACAGACAAATTACAGCGATTTGATACTTGACGAAATATCTACAGAAAGGCCTTTCATAAGATGAATCAGTTCTGGTTAACGATCCTTACTTGATTACGTCATTCGAGTTTTATGGCCAACTTTCCATCGGCTCATCCTCAGAGACAACCCTCATCTTTGGAAACCGTGGAATGTCTTGTCGTAGTGTTTGTTTTCTGAGGTGGGATGCGGGAATCAACTCGACCCAGATTGTCGGATAATTCAGTGCATTTTGTCCACAGTGCTTGATATTGACGTTACATTCGAACTGTAAACCAGTGACGATAACACTTTTCTCTGGTCATCACGATAACATTCATCTTGAAAACCCACCCATTATGTCATTACTTATGCAATATTAGGCCAGGATTCATTTATTAGGTAGGCTTCAGAGTTTAAGAAATTACCTAGACCGAACATAAATTTCTGCCTAACTGTCTCTTTTAAAAAACGAGAAGGTACTGCTCAAAGTTGTTCGGTTCTTTTCTTGTTCCAGACATCGAGATGGGGAATCGAATTGCTTCTTTAAAGATTATTGACTTCTTACTTCTTTTGTCTTTTGTAAACGACGGATCAATGAAAGGATTCTACAGAATAAATCTGCTTCGTTCCAGAATAGCTACAACAAACTAATCTAAAACAGCTTTTGGTTATTTTGCATACTCTGAGGAGGGTCGGACTGAAAGGGGCTCTGGTTTTACGAAAATCAAGGTTCTGTGTCACTGTGTTCTGTGTTCCGTGTCACTTAGAAGTTCTGCAGTACGAAACATTATCACTGTGTATATCATTTTTACATTTGGTAAGCGTCTAGGGTTAGAAGTACCCCTTTGAAATGGCTCCCTCTTTCGAATTGAAGCACCAAAGCCAATTTCATAGAAATGCTGGCTTTTTCTAGACAACCTCTTTAGCGTTTCTCCAGATATGAAAAATAAGAAAGAACAAAGTACAAAGACTAGAATATGTTCATATGTTCCAAAGCATCTTGGATAATCATTAGAATAATTGGGCTCGTTAACATCAAGATAAGATGACAGCATTTGTGCTCGCCTCAGGAAACCGTTAAACTCATTGAGGAGGTTGTTAATAATTGAAATTAATAATGGTTCTTTCATGCACAGTTCTGAAAATTCGGACCATTCTAGCTTATCTGCTCTTCGACTTATCAACTAACAAGGCTACACCCCTTTAGCTATGACAATATCAATTGAACGTTGATTGATCATAGCGGATTGAAGCCTTGAATGATCCTTTCATTAGCTCTGTTACACATAGCCGCGGCTTTTTTCTTTGTGCTTCCAGAAATAACGGGACAGTAACAAGTCTTGTCTGTCAATTGAAATTGGGATGACCGTTAATTCATTTACTACGGCATTATAAGCTACAGTGTGTTTTTCACTATAATAGTTGTTTTGGACGTGGGTCTGAATTAGATTTCTCCATCAAGTTGCAATGCCTACAAAATGACCGTGCCTTAACCATATGTTGATACCACGTACTACAAATGGCTGTCCGGC
Source organism: Nemopilema nomurai (assembly GCA_003864495.1). Taxonomy (NCBI): domain Eukaryota; kingdom Metazoa; phylum Cnidaria; class Scyphozoa; order Rhizostomeae; family Rhizostomatidae; genus Nemopilema; species Nemopilema nomurai. The sequence goes on along the minus strand of ML133421.1, from coordinate 2,249,077 downwards.
CTGGAACCATTTCACAAAATTAAAAGAATGTGGTCGGTCATAATTTGGCTGTCGCTTGAAAGGTATCGATAGAAGATACAAATTCCTCTAGTATTACCGAGCCATAAGCTATGCAGACTTCATAAAAGCAGTATTTAATGTCTTTTGAAAAAATTGCCACAATTAACCAAAGCTGTGCGGTATCGTTTTTGTTCCAGCTTTTACCCGCAACAAATGTTAATTGTACCGAGTCTTTACCAGCGTTCAGAAAGGTTGAGCATGTGTCAGAGTATGCACAAGCGATGTATCATATATTACGCGACAACGTACACAGACAGAGCTTGAGAAAGTGATGAATGAACGTTTTGTCAAAGAGGGAACAAAATAAATAATAAGCACAATGATTGAAGGAAGCTTGATTGTTTGTCATGGAACCGAGAATGTGTATTCTTGAGATATTCAGAAAGAGTTTGTTCTTTACCTTCTGCTATTGTCAATGTTCAAAAACAACATGGACAGTTTGCCCCGAGATACCGACATAAGGAAGGTAGAATCAGGCAGGGTGATAGGGGTGTCAAATAGTCTCTTGATGATTCAAGAGTAATAACGGACAAGACAAGGAAATATCTGGTGATGACAAATTGACACTCAAGTGGGAGTGACGAAAGCAAAGAAGCGCGTTTCACTGTCTGCGCCTTGCCTAGTCAGTGTCCTTTAACCTTTGACGTATTAAGGAATTAAGGAGCAAATTATTCATACATGAAGAATAGTCATGTGCGGCAAAGTAGGAGCTCCGGTCATTCAGTTTTTATTAACAAGGCCAAGAGAAGCCTTATGGCCGCCAATGAATGTAGCTTTTTCTGCTCTAGTGAAGGAGGCTGACATTTCTCTAGCTTTGTCAGGCAAGTTCGTTATCCAAGTTTCATGGTGCTTCCTTTAAAAGGCAGCAATCTAGGGCGGCTATCCAGAGAAGTGAGGAGAAACCTGGATATTTTCTCTCGCGTCGTTGTGAATAGAAGATACTTGTTTTGATAGATCGAAGCCTTGTTGTGATCCCGTCGTCAAATTGAATCTTTGCCTTGCAGACATCGGCTCAATTGTTGTGGAATCTTACTGTCACAACATCGCTTCTGACGTAGAAGGATTACTAAGTTTGCCCAGCAATAACGCTCTCCTGAGCACCAGTGTTGAAGAGATTCATCTACTGAAGCCATCATCTAAAAGAATTATCCAATGAGCAAACTAAGTGGTCTAATGTTTTGATCAGGGCTTCTTGACAGGCATCAATGACCGTTCATTAATTCAATTGCAAGCTAAGTGCTTATGCTTACTGATAAGAAACCGTTCTGTGTTTAGCCAGGGCTGAGCCTTTACGAAACAGTTATATTCAGGAACACAACACATTTCAAATTTAGGACTGTCTTTTTCCACCACCCTCAGGTAATATCACTTAATACGGTTAAACGACTCTTTAATGCAAATGATATACCCACAGTGCACGATTTCAGTCAACATAACTGCCCTGTGAAATGCTAGACAACCTCAAAACGCTTCAACACTTTCCAACATGCATCATGAATTTCACTCTTCAGGTATCAATACAGATTCATATTTCATGAGGTCGCTGTAGGCTAGCAGGGAACACGAAACACGTGTAGCACTGGAGCGTGGAAGCAAGTGACACGTTGGCCAGGACCACAAATCGGACAAAGTGTAATTGACAAAACAAACTGGTTCTCAGAAGCGGTGCAGCGTGGGACCAGTCAAGGCCATGTCACACCTGTCACATGCACCACCAGTAAGGACATATGTTTTCAACGCTTGTACCGCAACCACCACAAACTGGCTTCTTGAGAGATTTTGGCGCTGGGAAAAAATGATAACAAGTTACTTCTTGTGAAAAACGAAGGAATATTTGCAAAGTAGAAGGCCGTATCAACTTCTTGCATAGATGCTGATATCTCTAGTGCCACAGATCCTCCTATCACAGCACCCTCACCTTGAACTCACCTCGAACAACCCACCATCACTTTAAGCTTCACTCGCATTACCACTGAGACCGCCTCTTATCTCGACTGCCGCCCACGGGTCTCCAGTCAGCCCATGTATGCCACCATGGTCTGAGTCAACCAACACCACCCTCATTACCACTGCCACGGCAATTAATCACCCCCCCCCTCCCTCCTTCCCCCAACCCCAAGAATTATACAGATTTCGTAGGCACCACGTTGGCGTCATTACCCACTCTGTGTTGTCAAGTTCCCAATTTCGATGCTCAATCTCTGCTGAGACTTATGGAACGCCATCTTGGTCTACGGGAATATCTTCGCCATTGACATAAACTAAGAACGCTGCATGAATGCACATAACAATATTGAAGTATGCTCACATTTTTAAGACAATAGAGAAAAACTGCAATTGCTCTGGCCCTTTTATGAACAGGATGTGTTTGTACAAACAAAATGTGGCCAAAAGAGTACATGTATGAAATGGTTCACAGTTTTATAAATATGAGAATGTTTTGACCACAATGCAAAGCTAAAACTCGCCTTGAGAAAAGCGCCTATGATTGTTCATTTTGAATTCGCCATTCTTTTCTCTTTGGGTGAGAATTCTCTTCAACCTGTAACGTAGAGCGCAAAGTCGTAATTTGTATGTGATAGACAGTTCACGCCGCCAGGGGGAGGCTCCTGTCGCCAGGGGGAGGCTGCTGTCGCCCAGGATATGCATAACTTTATCGAGCTGGCTTTCTATTGGCTGAAAATGCTTTGCGGTTGGCATCCCCTCCGCATTCGGCTTTATCAATGGGAATGCACACACATCGACTCGTCAGTGACAAACTAGAGCTTGTGATCAAGGTGCCTCATCTTCAGCAGACCGAAGCAAAATGTTACTTGCAACAGCAACTCTTCAATTGACCTGGCTTTTCGTATGGTCCAGTTTATCAACGGGTATGTGCTTTTGTTTTCTTACATTGGTAGAATGTAGCTTTGCCTGCATCCAATCTTTAGTTCTCAAATTTGGTTCTTTAAAATTACTTTCAAACGGGTCGTTCATTTGTGTTTACAATTCAGAAAACTAGGTTGACTTTTGCAATTCATAATAAGAATATGTAAGTGCAATTTATTAAAAGGGTCTTGTATCTAAATTTCTAAATACTTTAGCTAGATTTTTTACTCGTGACATGTCGCAGACTAACTTATTGAATTTCGAAAGTTTAGCTAAACCTCTTTGAAATTTAGTAGAGATTGATGGGCTATTTTACTCCGATGTCTTATGTTTCTATAAACGGTTTATTCTGGGTCTGCATCTCTTGCCTTCGTTGTCCGTTCTGCGCGCTACAAGGGACAGACACTCCCGTTAAGTGTACCACATTTGACAGTTGCTCGCCCCCTGCACACCTCCTTCGCCGTTTGTTTCTTGGTATCCCGCGATCTTCGATTCACGGCAGCTGAAACAATTTTCCCTAAAATGGAAGTAAGCCGTTGATTAGCGAAGGCTTACCACATTTAAGCTTCTGCTCGTATGCAACTGTAGGAACAGGAGAAATCGAAGCTTCATAAAAATACCGAGTTCATAGGCACAAGAAAAACAGGTGCATTTGTTTTTGGGGTACGGATTAAACTTTGCTTCAAGGCCATTTAAACAGAAATGGCGTGAACGATTAAGAGCTGTTTAGGATAAGTAAAGGCTTTACTAGGCGAATATCCCAGTATCCTAGACAAAGCTTTCGACATTTTGCTGATTCGAAAGAATCGCGATGTCACTATCATGTTCTTAGTTCCGGTCCATCGCTTTCGCTGGCGCAACGACGTCGTAACAACGTTCTATACCTGTGATTTCTATACTATACTATACCTATACCCGCATTTCTTACCGAATGCCTTCTCTGCCTTTTGCATGAATTTGACAAGCAGAAATTTGACTGTACTGTAATACGCTGTGAGTTAACTACAAAAGAAGTTCCAAATTGATTGTGATGTAAGGAAAAGTTTTCCATTGTCGCTGTCTTGTTTGCTAATGAGTATGCGGTCCGTCCAACATTGTTATTTTGCATGCGCGATATTCTCGTAATTGTAATTAAACCTCTTTTATCTTGAATTGCCCCGTTACGTTTTCACGCACTCACACATCTCGAAGCCCCGGGCGACTTGGAATAGCCCTTAATCAGTCGCCCATTAACAGTAGACACCGTGTTCACGGATTAACCAGCGAAGAGCCGGCCACTTCCATCCAATTCATTATCGCCGCGGCCCAAAAAGATCAATCGAACTCATGCTCGAACTGTGACTTAATGTCAGGTCGTGCTGTCCGTTTATATTGCAGTAAACGCACTGCATAGGAACGTATCTCTCCCTCCTTGGTCGATTTTCTGCGGTGAATCGAACGGCTGTTTGCATGAATTTTGCTACCCCTTACTTTTTTGACTGCACGAGCTATTAACGCGATTCCATAGCCACAAGTAGTACCTCCCTAGCTACCTGTTGCTGAGAGTTACATAGGGGCAATGTTGCTGAGAGTTACATAGGGGTAATGTTGCTGAGAGTTACATAGGGGCAATGTTGCTGAGAGTTACATAGGGGCAATGTTGCTGAGAGTTACATAGGGGCAATGTTGCTGAGAGTTACATAGGGGCAATGTTGCTGAGAGTTACATAGGGGTAATGTTGCTGAGAGTTACATAGGGCCAATGTTGCTGAGAGTTACATAGGGCAATCTGGTGTAGTTCCAAGGGGTGGTCTCCTTCGTAGGCTAACTACACCAGAGCCAACAACGGCGCTCCTCTTTTGTCACTTGTTTCTCACAGGTGGCTCCCCATGACAAACATTGCTGCCAATCTAGGCACTTTCTTTGCAGCCTTATCAGTCTTAGCATAAAACTGCTGTCATTATTCCATAAACCAGCACGTCTATGGAAATGTTCAAACACGTCTATGGAAATGTTCCAGACACGTCTATGGAAATTTTCTACAAAACCATTCGAGTTTTTCGATAGCAGACTGAAGTCATTTCAATATTCTGACTTTCTTATATTCTGCCTACTGTTTGCATAATTTGCAGTCAAGTTTTGAATCGGTCATAAAAGTTCAGGGGAAAGAACCATTGTTCTCCAAACGAATGACCTATCGCCTGTCTCTAAATGAGGCCCCGACTCCCTTGTCCCGAATTAAGACCGTTCACTCGACCTTGGTCTAATCTTCGAAGCTAGAGGTTTCATTTTTCACCATTGCAAATAGTTCTATTCAGTCCGTCTCCTTCTATTTCGTAAAGTAATCTTGCAATCTTCGTCTTTGGGTTCAGGAGCACAATGGAAGGTCGAAGTTGGCAAACCAGACAACCGTTACTCACGGCGGGCAGTTAATTACGTCTGCTTCACTGAAAATTAAATAAGTAACGAGGAAAGATTGCTTCTGTATTGTAATGAATCCTTTTAAACCAGAAAGATGGTTTTTTCGGTGCCCCTTTTTCGCGGTTAATCAAATTAATGCTGTCAAATTTCGTATCTTCAAACATCCATAAACGGCGAATTCAATTGCAGTAACGAAGCACAGATCCTCGCTAAAGAGCTTGCAGAAAGAGCGTCATCAAAGCATTGAAATTGCCTCTTGCTGAGATGACCCTGTTTTCTTTAAATGTATGACCTTTTGACCATTGTTAAGTGAACTGGCTGCTTGTTTAAGAAGGAAATCTTCAAGAGGGTTATTTTCTAATGTTTCTCCTTTCACCATTATCCCTATACTGTTACCTCATTTCAATGTCTGTTTAAAGTGACAAATCAAACTCTACGCGTCTATGGAAACCTCGTTCTGCCTAGACAGATGGAGTTCGTTTTTTCATTTAGATTCTTCTAAAAAGGATGAAGTGGAGCTATTTATTTTTTAGCTGACAGTCATTTTCCGATGTTTCCATCCTGTATTCTAAGTCTCAAACAGAATATCGTGCATTTATGGAGCTTTGCAACGCTTGTGTTCCTGAGAATCAATTCACCAATCCACTGTAAAAATTCTCCATTCTTCAGATTCTCCAGTTTCTGCACCACATGTCTCTGCCCCTTTTGACTAGACAGTTAATGGGGGTTTGCGAGGTAGTAGTCAAGAGGCAGGCACATCAAACGTCCCTTCCAAGCATGTGGAACGTCCGCGTGGATGTTTTCCAATATTAGGTCGAATATTTCCAGCTGAAAAGGCTTCTGCTGAATAATTTGAGCTGAAAAATCTAGTTAGGTGTTTGAAACCAAAACTATACTTTAAAACCATAACCAGATGTTTTTCGTTTAAATCGTAATTCTAAACTCCAAAATTACCAATATGTCCTACACCCGTTTGTTACCATTTGTCGCCCCTAAAATTCTCCCCTCTCCCTCTTTCCACATGCACAGGCTGAGTTAAAGGCTTAATCTCTTAATTAAAGGCCCGTATGTACATGTTTAATTAAAGGCTCGTATGTGCTAAGTTGCAATTAAAAAGAGGCTTCTTTCGTCGATTTAAGGCGTTATTACTGGTAAAAATCATGCCATGACGCGTTGAAATGTTTTGTAACATAGCAGACCGCGACGATTTTGCGGAGAAGACGTCGCTAATCGTCTTATCAGTATCCTTAAAACTCATTTTCATTAACCGAACCACCAAGGGTGATTTGAGGAGCACCAATGACAAAATGGCCCTCCAGTTACGCTGATCCTGTTACTCTGCCCACGCATTGGAATTAGCTCGCCTCCGATGGTCACTGCAGCCTTTGGCAGGCGTTGCAGATGTCTGCGCGACAGGGGCGTTTGTTGACCTGAGACGGACTGGTGCTGTGCCGGGTCGAATCCCCTACCATTAGTTGTCATTAGCGGAGCTTTCAGGTCGTCCCTGTTCCTCGTGGATCGTGTACCAAACGCCTCGCTGCTCTAATCGCATTCAGCTCAGATACCATTGTCCTAAATCCATGAGCTGCTTCGACGTGAGGGCGGTGATTAGCAGAGGATAAGTGAGTGGTATCTAAGGTTGTGCCTCGATTTGTCACTGAAGCCCAACCACCTGACCGACTTTATCTGACATATCGATTTTCAAAGAGGCTCAAAAACGATAGAGCACTAATTGCAGCTGCCTAACGAAGTTCTGTCCCTTGGCAAAAGTTTGAGAAAGAAGTTTAGAAAACCTTTCTACGACCCCAGGACCCAATGGTACGAAGCCACTTTAGGCATAGTACGATAAATTAAGATAAAGGATCATTGATTAAAGGTCAACAGAAATGGATCTGTTTAACTGAAAGTTTGTTGAAGTGGGCTTACACCTCCGCAAGGAAGAGGGCAAGGACACTGTCTAACGGTTTATTACCGGCAATGGATAATAATATCCGGAAACTCACCTATATCATCTTTGCAGATGAAGCTGGCCTGGCGATTAACGATGTTCTTTCTCAATGACTGGCTTTCCATCCGATCCGATAATTAACCTTGTGAAACGAGATACAGCGATCAGAGTCTACGGGCCTTCTTTATGCTTGATCTTGGGACAATTGCCCTCGAACTCTGGACCTCTAAACTGGTCTAGCACTTTATTTAGGACTGAAGATCGTGTATTTCTGAGTGCCCGGCACACATTAGGACATTCCAAACCATCACACTTGCTTCGTTCGATTTGCCGATGATCAGCTGCTGTAAACTAGAGCTCCTGCATGCCACACAAACATCTTTCTGTATGTAGGAACCGCCTGTGTCAGTGGCGCAACTTTTTGGCGCAAAATCTCATCTTAATGGTCACTGAATATGTGTCTAGAATTCTGAGAATAATGTGTTACTTCAGTTCAAATGTTTATACTGGGTATTTTTGCTTTAGTCTTGTGATGCTGGTTTAGGATAGCAGTTTTATTCCGAGCAGTATTAGATGTGGGGTGAAACCCTTCCTGTGGCAGTCCAAGATGGGAAGACATTTCTGATATGATATCACTTTATTCAGAAATAAGCCAAATGCTGTTGGATTCAACTATTTCCAATTCGTTTCCCGTCAAAAGGTTTGGTACTTTGCCGATTGAAAGATGATGAAAGTTGCATGTTATTTATCATTATCGTGAAGAAAAAAGTGTTTTCTCTTTCGACTATTCGATTCTCCTTCCCACAGTTTTCTCTTGAGATAAGGACGAGTTTTCTCAACTTGAAGACTGACAAGTCCTAATTTCGTTAGCGGAAAAGTGACTGAGTCTAGATAAGACACTCGTCGTTGAATGGTACAGTTGTCGCCATCTGCACGAATGATCTTGCCAATGTGGCCCAGCCCGTAGACAGACGATGGGCTCTTTGGCAGACAACAGAGAGATTGTCACCTTGGGTAGAGTGTGACCTGGCTAACTTTATCGGCGAAATCTTTAAAAATCGATGGTTAACTAATTGCATTTCCATTTAACAAAGAAGAATGAGACAAACTGAATAATCTTATTACAGTTTTGCGAAGAAGCGTTTGCAGGAAAACAACTTTGTCGACGCGAATTCGTAGGAACCATTTTCCGTGCATCTGGGACTGGGAAACGTTAATTCAATGGTGCAATGATGGAGGCTGGGGATACTTTTAGAGGGCCAAGACAGACTACTAAACAGAAGGAATGCCAACACGAGTATGCTGTTGTAGTTTGCCTTTGCTGCACCGGCTCGGTCTCCCGTTCCAAACCGACTGCAGTATCCCTGGTCAGAAGAACAGGCTAAATGATACTTCGAAAAAGTAGATTTCGTGCCTTCCGTGAGAATTTATCAAAATCCTGGATCAGATTTTGCCAATCGAAGGCTACAAGATGTATTGATCTGGGGATGATAGGGAAGAAGGTCGAGTGGTACTAACATAAGAACTTATTATCCCGGTTTATAGGGCTCAGGCAGAACTAAGGAAGGAGAGTAGCGAATATCCCTGTCAGATCTCACTGTTGTCAAGATTATCCAGAGTGATCCGTTTTTTGGTATGCCATACCAGGCGAGAGAGGCGATTCGCCTATTGACTACCTGAGGATCAGCGAAGCAATCCCAGCGATCAGTGCGGCACGCCCTGACTTAAACGAGCACCTGATGCTTCAAAGTAACTGATTCCTCGATCAGTGTCATGTACAATTTTCAATCGCACGCAATTACGAAGATGAAACTAAGCCGAGGCGAACCACAAAGCACTGTCTAATTTGGACAAATAAATTTCATGTTGCACAGTCACCAAATTCGTCGCATTACTGCTCTATTCAAAATAACTTGCCACAGCTTTCAAAAGAACAATGCCCTTATGATTTCTCTTCATTGTTTCAAAACTTGTCTCTAACTGGGGATGCTTTGTTTCAGCAATTAAATTCGAAACAGCTTGTTCAGCAATCGACAGCTTTTTCGCCCCTCCAGATCGAATAATTTCTCTATCCAATCGCAGTGAACGCTGATTCCGTACACACCTTGGCGAAGTGCTGCCAGGATGGGAAGAAGGCGGCAGGACTTGTCGGTGGTCAAACCTCGTGTCTCAAGAGACCTGTTTCCATCTTCAAACCATCCAAGATGTGCCAATCTGTATACAAAGTCTGTTGTTTTGCAAAGGAAAGAGACCAGGCCTGTTTCAATGGTGAAAAGTTGGCCAGGTTTGTTCTAGCAATCGCCCTACTTAACCCTTTTCACCAGTAATGCGATATGTTTCTTTACGCGACACTAGACAGCATCTTTCAATCTCCAAATCGACCAGTTTCTAATTTCCTTTCTTTTACTTTCAGTGCGGCCCTTGCAAGCGATTTTTCGTGTGCAAACCTCGCCCACAAGAACACGTTACACGGTTCCGCCTTTTTGGAATGTTGTGAGTGTTGCCAGCTCGGGAAAGTTGCAGCCAAGGAAAACAAAACTTGTGGTCATGACGACCTGCCCTTCAATGGCACCTGCGGAGGAATCTACCAACGTTGCTGCACAGTGGCTCGAAATGGTACCCACCTTAATTGATAATCATGGCGAGATGGTGTTTTTAAAATTGCCCTTCCTCTTTCCGCCGTCTTTTTAAATGTGTGAACAGTTGTTCTTGAGTGCATTGTAGTCTCTCTTCTCCCCATCAACATTTGAATTTTCCAACCCAACTAAATATGCAATGCAGATCTGATTCTCATTCTTCTTAGATATCACGAAGGCAGGCCAAAAGCTTTGCAGTGATGCCAAGTGTGAGCAGGAATGCCACCAGACAAAGTCGGGTCCGATTTGCTCGTGTCGGAAAGGATTTCAGCTTGCCAACGATAGTAAATCATGCCGAGGTCAGTTTCACCAACATTTTATTAACTCGAGAGGAGGTTAGCAGGAACAAACTTGTTCATTGATACTCAATACAAGTTAATTCGCCAAAAAGTCAAAGTTAGTAGGCTAAACATTATTTATTGTGTGAATCTAGAATCCAGCAACAATAACATGTCTAATATGAAAATTCTAACCTTCGATTGAACTTGAAAGTTTTAATAAGCATGCATATGGGGTTTGAGAGTGACATTTGCAGTATGGAATGCTTCGGTAAAGACAATGTTGAAGCGATCAATGGGCTTCCAGTTTTCTCAAAGTGTCCATGACTGACATAAATCTTGCATGTCATGAATCGCCTGACTAGATGCACTCTGTCACGCTCCTTTATCCTTCTTTACGCAAAGGATAATGTTTCCACTCACTTGACCTGGCGGCCTGTTTCATTCAGGTTTCACAATAACTGATCATGCTTAAGTATATCTTGATAACAGCGCAGAGGTCACTCTGTATCACGAGCAGTGAAGGTGGCATAGGTTACCGTAAAGTGATTGCTTTGAATTAGCATTAAGCAATACTGGTTTCTCGCCTCCTACGGTTAATGGTTATTGTTGGCTTAAAGATGAGTCCAAGTGCTTCAACTGAATTGCTTGCCGTATTGTTCTCCATTGTGCCTACTTACCTTCGCTGCTTCCAATTGCAGACATCGATGAATGTAAAATAGGAACTCACAAGTGCATCATCGGCTGGAAATGCAAAAACCTCATTGGCTCTTACCGATGCCTTCGTAATTTTGTCAGCAGGAAATGTCGACGAGGATATAGAATCGAAAATGGAATCTGTAGAGGTATGAAGTTATGAATGCTGCACCTCTTAATTCTTATAAAGATATGTTTATCTAATCGATTACGTTTTGGGGCCTTCAAGCGCCTCATACGAGCTCATAGACATTTGTTTGACCCAATGATGTATTAACTCGAGATCTAGCAAATTTTTCTCATCAAAGCCAGCTCAGCCCATATCAAATGTATCATTTCAGAAGGACATCTCTCTCTTTTTTGTCAGAGATGTAGACAAAGTTGACTACAAAGTTGTACTTAGTTCTGAGCTGCTTTAACTCTTTGACCAAGTATCGAGATCTTGATCTTTGTATCAATTTTAGATATAGACGAATGCACATCTGGAATCGCAAAATGTGCTGCAGGAACCGTTTGCGAGAACGTTCTCGGGGGGCATCTGTGTACGCAGAAGCTGCCAGGCCAGAAGTGTGCACGTGGCTATTACGTCTCAGGAGCACGTTGTATAGGTGAGAGCACATGTATTGTCAACGTAAATCTGTGGAAACGCTCTTTCCTGACATCCACAAAGATTCCCTGCTTACATCACATTCTTTATTGGTCTAGACGTTAAAGAAGTCTTTTGTGAAGTGAATGTGTGATTATTTCAGTGCACGCCAAAGGATTGTTTGCTTAGTTATGTAGATCTTGATGTGTATTTGACTAAAACGACCTGTATTGCTAATTCTGTTTCCCTCCCAGATGTAAACGAATGTAGAAGGCCAAACCGGTGTCACAGAGGACAGCGTTGTGTCAACACATATGGCTCTTATCATTGCACCTCTCTCAATAAAAGTTGTCCAAAGGGATACAATTGGAGCAACTCTTCTATGGCATGCTTGGGTAAGGTTTGCACTGTATTGCACTTTCCAATATACAGCTTGTAAAACTGTTACACAGATACATTCGCAAAGAGGCATTGTATAGGTAAGATGACTCTTTGAGACAAAGCAAGTGCAATGCCTTTGCAATCGTGTCAAGTATTCAACTATAACTTCATGCTTCTACAGTAGAAAGGTAGGCCAATTTACATATGTCGACGTCAGATCAACAATGGGGCTTGAACACTAACAAGCAGTCTGCTGAATTAAACTCTACAAGTTTCAGATTTACTTCACTTGCTGTATTTGAATCAATAGCCAGTTTCCTTCAGTTTATCATTATCTTGCTGATTTTGTATCCAGATGAGAACGAATGTGTAACCGGGTCCCACCAGTGCAAAAGCGAAGGCGAGACTTGCAGAAATACCCACGGCTCCTACCGATGCATCTGCTCGAGGGGATTCTTCAGAAGTAAAGGCAAATGTGAAGGTAATGCTTAAGGGATGTTCCCCTAGTAACCCTAAAACTTTCGCTCTCTTCCATTCTCTTTGCTCACTCATATTTAACGTGATTATTTATGTAGGACATCTACTTCTTTATGCTTCATCTACAGACACCATGGAGGTAAACATGTGTCTTGTCACATCACTGCCTGCACCAGTCGGAATGACTATTTAGAAACCGCTACCCTCTCAGTATGGTTTTAAATAGCATTATGTAGAAGACTTCAAACATCTGAGTGAATTTGAATAGTATTTCTTTGTGACCTCTATCTATGCCTTTGCCAACGTTCTTTGCAGATCGAGATGAGTGTACGATCTATCGAGGACGTCTCTGTAACCACAAGTGTACTAATCTGCCTGGCTCATACAGATGTGATTGCTTGCCTGGCTTTCAATTAGCAAGAAACAGACGAACCTGTCTAGGTATGTGCTTATGTGACAGTTTTCTTTAATATGCTGTTTTGTAATGAAAACAGTAGTAAGGAACACACTAGTAAGATATTTCAAGCTGGCTAAATATCTTCACTGTTACTAAGCTACCACTACAAGATAAATTTTGCATTTCTCTAAGTAGTATAAAAGTCAATTCTGAGATTTCATTTGAGTGCTATTTTCCTAGTTATAAAGGTTATTCAGAAATGTTTTCAGCACTTATTTCACAAGCATAAGTGGGAATAATGAAAATGTGCAATTTGCTGTTTTTATGGTTAGCCCATGTGCACCCACTGAAATCTGTTTTCACGCACCTGCGAGATTTTGACGCAAAATATCTAAAAACTGCCATTATATGTCAGACCATCAGCTGGCTTAAAAGATTGGCCATATTTTACTATGAAGTGGTTTCACTAGGAAAAGGGTGATTACATCATGAATGCAAAGCATTGCAAGCTAGAGACAGAACCACCTTCTTTAAAAATGTGGTAATAGAATTCGGGATGATTCCATTGACGGGTGATACAATTCCAATATATCATCCTTTTACCACGCATCTTTTCACAAACTTCTGCTACGTAACTTGCTGTTTAGATGGTCATAGAGAATAGAGCAAAGCCTTTCCAAGTTGTTCTCTCTCAGCAGTTTTCGATTTGTCGATTTTTGATTCAAAGATAACCGATTTTTGTAGACATCAACGAATGCAGCAAAAAAAGTGTTTGTGGAGCCGGTCAAAGTTGTTTCAACATGCCAGGCACTTTCAAATGCATTCAGACAGCATGTCCACGCAACTACGTACCAAAGACGTCCAGGTAAGTGCAAAGTGCAGGCACACAAAATAATGATAATAATTTGAAATCTATAATCATGACTGTTAGCTGATGGTGATCGATGGTGCTGGATGCCCCGTAGGCAGAGCTTTACCAATTTGTGGTGTGCAGATGAGACGGTATTGAGTTGCTACTAGGATCTGTTTCACTTAATGCGATGATACTTAATGACAGATGCCTGATTATCGCATTAAGTGTTAAGCCACACTAGCAATTTGATACAACAATGAACTGGAATGGCTCCTTAATAAATGGGAGTTGCAAAGCTTGTATCAAAAATGCTTTAAATCAGGGCTATAGAGAAAAGCCCTGATTATCTATCATTAACAACGAAGACGTGAATTGATTGGCTTGACTACATACACTCCATCGTGGTGACGTCACTTGCTGTTTGCTACAGCTGCTAACCCGAACATGTTAGTTGGTAGAGAAGGCCATCAAAGCTCATTTGTTGCGGCTTCAATCAGCCTTTTCGTTGTAAGGCAAGCCAGTGCTGCTGTCAAATGTTGTAAATCATGACTGGTTTTCTTCAAGGCCAAAACCTCAAACACGTTTTCAGGTCATATTTTCATGACATTTGCATCCTCCGACTTACAATGCAGGTAATGGTGTTCGATCGTTAAGAACTCTGAACAAACGCTTTTTTAGGAAATGCAAACTGCGCTGTCCCCTTGGCCTCGACTGCAGCTCAATGCCAGTGTCAATCAAGTGGTTCGCCGTTTCAAGACGAGGCCCCGTGAGACCTTTCGTTTTCAGACTCATGTACGATGTCGATGTCAGCACCATATTCGATATTCGAAGAGTCGAATTCAGCATTCAAAAAGGTCAGCTTTCCATTCGCCTCGTAACGTGATCTCTAAACGAGGACCTTTCAACACACACCACTGAAACACGTATAGTTTGCATTAAAGTCTCATTCACTTCTTGCAACGCCATCCTGCGTATTAGTCACCTGATCATAGCTGTCTAACTTAATTCATTACGGTCTAACGAACAGTTTCTCCAATTTTCGCAGGAAACGAAAAAGGCTGGTTTCACCTGCAGAAGTATGGATTTTCGAAGGTCATCATTTCAAACAAGGTTGCTCTTGACACTACCCAGTATTTCCATTTGAAAGTAATTGGAACTGCTATCCAAGGATTAGGCCGGCGAATTTTGTTTGAATATAATCTCCATTCATTTATCTACATGATCAATTAATGTAAATAATGTATGCAGTATGCAAAGCTGAGACTTCATTGCACGCACACCCATACTGGTCGTGCAGCGGAAATGACGTCCTTCTCCTTCTGGTGGTCTGGATACTAATTATAAGTCACGTGCTTGTCTCTTGTAAATATCGAACAACTGACGTGGCATTATCTGTGGCTTTAGCAAGCCATGCCACGCTCATAGATTGCTTTTACGATTGCTCGAATTCTAAGATGATAAATGCCTTCATTTAGCTTCTTCCTTCTGCTCTTCGCCTATCAATTGTATATTTGTTTCATTGGATTCTCCGTTTTAGACTTGACGCCTTTTTCAAATAAAGCTATTATTTTGCTATCATAGATGCCTAATTTTACGCCATAGCTAAGTTATTTGATAATATACTATTTCTTTCGAATAGTAAGCTCTGTCTGCTTATTGTCGTTTATGTGTAACTATCTTCATAACTTTATTTATCTATCACACTTTATATAACGTGTCTTGTTGTAATAATGTACACTTTTCACGTTTTGAGAAATATCGAGTAGCGTTTGTTTATAACTAAATGAATTTTGATAGTGAACAACATGCTTTGACTTTAACTGAAATTCCAGTTAGATAAGACATTGAAAGTCTTGGTACTGTTTATCATTTTCTGATCGTGTCTTCCTTATACAATTCCTCATACACTAGGCTCTTTGAAAATATTGCTTTGAAGTTCTAGTCTTTACAACTGACAGGATGGAAAATTGTTTTGATGTTGTAGCCCTGGACGCATTTCTAAACGTGTTTGGATCTATGTACAAAAAACGATTTTACCTGGAAATGAATGTAAACAGAAGCAATAACATAAATAGTAAATTTTAAAATTTGTATCTGGAATACGGAGCTCCAGCAATAGGAATAAAAGTGACGTAAAAAATCTTCAAAGGGCATGGGCTTGATTCATTGGCAGGTGCTCATATACTTAAAGGCCATTGTCCAGATGAAATCTTTGTAAGCGGATTTTTTATCGGTAAGCGAAGAAAGATGCCACCCAATCGTCATTCCCACACTAGAGTGGCATTGAGCTCTAAGGCGATCGCCACACCAGGTGAATGCTTCTTGGGTTAATGTGGGAGTAAAGCACAGAGTAATACAATAGGTAATATGTATGCCGTGAAGAACCTGTGCCCCAAAACATTACTTGAAAGCTACTAGTTTAGGAAGTATCGAGGAGAGCTCAGTAAATGCTGAATATTTGCCAAGGAAAAGCGCTAATTGAAGGGGAGGCTTAGAATGGTCATTAGCAACCCGACCTGTATCTTTCGGGTATGTTGGGTAGGCAAAGCAGTTTGTTTTTTTGAGAAACATTTCCCGCCTTGCAGAGGGCGGGGTGTCCTATGGATCTGAATAGTATTCACTTCGTACACATGAGGGGAGCCGAAGGCTGTGAGCCGAATCTGGGACTGATACAACAACGTGAGCTAGGTCACGTGGAAGGAGTTAAAAAACACGACCAACCAGCAAACAGGAGCATTCTGCAAGCCCCAGGGGACCCTCAAATACCGTTCGCTAGGGAAAACATAAGTAGAGAATGCGGTTCAACGATCAAGTGTCAAAGGACACGAAAAATTAAGCAAGGGGAAAGGCGGAAAAGCCCACGAGACAGATTGAAGAGTGAAAATGAGTGAAAATAAAGCCGATTAAAAGAAACAATGAAATCAGAACAATCAAATCTGCGATTGTGAAAGGACATCACACTGGGCCAAAAGCAACTGAATTATTTGCAAGCTCATTTATCTGACAGAAATAGAAGGAGCTACCACGTCGTTCGTCGATTCTAGAAAAGGATTCCTTCCAAGGAATTCGTTCCTGCCAAAGACACATCAGTTTCTGCAATAACATGAAAGAAAACAAGGATTCCAAGGAAACATTTGATTATGCTGCAAGAAAAAGGAAACTGGACAGCTACAAACCTCAGACGTTAGCACACGAAAAACAAGCAAGTTCATTCTGCGATGTAAATCGCTCAAGAGATAAAGAAAGCTATCTATTTGAAGCAAATAAGAAGCTGAAAAATAATCTCTAGTCTTGGCTGCCTGTTGGGAGGAGAATAATAATAACGAAAGAAGAAATAAACTTTGTTCTTGCTGACTTTGAATGTGATTGTGAATGGGCATCAAGGTATCAAACCGGTGAAGCATCATGATTGTAGTCGTACACAGCTAAAAGGTTGGTTGAAATAACTGATATCTGATTGAATTTGCACTGCGATTCTGAATCGGCGAGGGGAAGTACCACGACGTGAACATTGGATTTGCTGCATCTTTCCCAATAGTAAAGATCAGATTTCGCGGATGTTTGCGATCGTAATACTGAGCACCTAATGTCAGAGCTGTATCCAGGCTTTGCAAAAGATATGAAATATCAAAAGTTATTGTGCTGAAATTAAATTGGAATTAAGTTGCTCGATGATTTGATTTCTTGCTCTTAACGGATGTAGCGCCCAAGGCAATTACTACCCTAAGGCTAGGCTCTCAGGGTGTCACCAAAAGGCACTTTGATAGGGCCTGCAAGGAAGAGAGTTTCTCACTTTCCTCTAAACTGAGCCAAAATGTGATCTAGGGACTATATATCTTTTGAAGTTCTGGAGTCGATCTGTATTCATCTTTACACGAGTGAAATCGATTGCGCAGTGCTCGAGTTGGTTTCTTTAGTAACCTCCAGAAAGGTCTCTCTTTCATCGATAAGGAGGGCAGACAAGTAGGAACAGTGCTCTAGCCAAAGGTCAGCCATTAGATGGTTAGCCAATGTAAAGCATACTTGTAGTTAATATGAGCTGTAAACGGCAAATTGAAGGACTAACATAAGTCACTCTAGACATTCCAAAAAACCATGTTGCCACAACGTGTCCTAGAAACATTCTAAAATGAGATGTGCAAGAGGTCCTTTGAGTTATCGCTATTTGTTTCACTGCATTCGTTGCAATTAAAAAAGTTCCGATAATGACCATTCCGAAAATGGAAATGATGAATTGTCAAATAATGCCTAGAATGTTTTTTCCACTTCGTGCATACAAGAACTGAACTAGAAAGTCAACAGTCGATGTCATTGTTTTGAGGTGTCACTTAATTTATCAATGCTCTCAACATCCTACTGAACAGTTATTATCATCCAAATAGGCAAATATTACCTGCCCTGAAGAATTAGGCATTCAAATCCTGGGCAATTAAAACGCCTTAACTGTCAAAGTATAATTAATTAGGTAGGAAAATGAGGTTAATGACATAATTCAAGAAGATTGAGCTGAAAAAACTTTTGTTGCATTTGCTGATGTCGAAGCATTATAAAAAAGCTTGCATTTGTACTATCTGCTTCTTACGAAACTTACTATGATCGATGTCGAAACATTTTAGCCGTTGTCTAACAACTGTTTTGCCAATTTTCACTATAGCTGAAAGGAAGTAGGCAAATCAATGTTTTGCCATAAGATTTGTAGTGATATGTCTAGCTTGATAGATATCTTTGTTTATACGGAGCCATGGCAGCAACCACATCGCTATTCCGCTATGTTTTTTCTAGTCATGGCATGCTTTTTTGGTCTGCGAAATGTTCTTCTCTGTTTTGTTATGTTGCGTTGGCCGAAGCAATACCGCTGACCGATTCGTCTTTCAATAAAGTCAATGTCTTGTTTGAAATCTGATCTCTGAAGCCTTTCATATCATAAAATCTGCTAGGAATTCGATAAACCAGTGTCTTGAAGGAAGAACGACATCATTTTATACAGTATACAAACAATTTACATAGCATATACAAATTCGGGAGTCGTGCAAATGAAATAGTATTCACTTAATATTATACAGGATAATAATTATTAGCTATTCTTATGATGATGATGATGATGATGATGATGAAAATTTAACATAGAAGAATTCTTTCAACATCTTACCTCTTACGGCCAGTAAGAAATATTTTGTCTAGAAACGAAGGAATCTGAGAGCTTTTGGGCACTTTTTCATTGCATAATTACAAAATGAATTCTATCTGACTGTCTTTAACAAAAAGATCGATGTACAAGTCTCCAAGTGCAAAGACATCACGTTTACGTTCGAGAAAGCACACTTGTGTTTGTCCTTAAGAGTGTCCCCCAACAGTATGAATCATCAATTCGCGGTGCAAATTTTGGAAATTCACGTTTTGAGGCAAAAAATTTTCGGCACTTTGTTCATATAAACCTGACTTTTGTTCGAAGTTAAAAACTCGATGGGAGTGTGGGCAAATTTCCTTTATGGCAGTTTGGTGGTCAGTGAAGTTGGTGCAAGTTTGCAGTGAGGTTGATGCACTTTAAAGTTTGCAGTGAACAGAAATATACTCGGCTCTCTTTTGAATCAACGACGAGAGTGCGGTCAATGAGTAGCATCAGTTCCTCTGGGCCTGCATCTCCGAGCACAAGACCAATATTTGGCGACCTTTCGTCGTATTATTGGATTGAACTTGCACGAAATAATCGGGTTTATGAAGGACTTCACCATTGCAAATTGGGCTATCCAACAGGTCGTGAAATCTGAAAAGCCGGTCCCAACTCCAAGCTGGTCCAAGAAGCCAATCATGCAATAAGGAAAGAAGCAGACGGTGTGAGAAGCAATTATCAGGCCGCCAATTAAGATAATGTTCTTCTGATTATCAGCCACTTCTTGCCGTCCAAGCCGTCTCGCTTCTGCAGCGATCCTGCGACGGGTGTGCCAAGCATGCGCCAGAATTTTGGCATAGCAAAACATAATGAAAGTTGATAGAATAAGGCCAGACGTGAAGAAAACCATGGCCAATGGAAAACTTTCAATCAGCAAGTGGAGTAAAGTCAAGGAAAAGGACAAAAGCCATAGACAAGGAATGCACATGGTCATTGCCTTGATCGCGAGCCTTGTATTGTAGAAGAACGGATTGAAAACATAGACGTACCTTTCAACGGTTACCACTGTTAAAGAGAAGATAGATACCAGCTCGAGGACGCACCCAACAGAAGTTGCTATGATGCTGAAGGCAAACTTGCAGGCATCTTCTTGATAATAGGACAAAAAGAATACCAGGAAACTATTTGGTAAGAACAGTAGGCCTTTGCACAAGTCAGTCAATGCCAGGTTTGCAATCAACATTTGGCATGGTTCCGTCCTCTCCTGCGATCTGATAATAGCAACAACAACAGAGACGTTGAGCAGAAATATTGGAGCCCCAAGGACTAGACTGCAAATGCCACAGATTTGGTTGCTGACAGCGAGTGAAGATGAGTTGCCGGCGATCCAATTCACTTCGCTGCATCGCCCAGGCATCTTTTGACGTAGTTCGCGTTCTCCTTTACTCTTTCTCTTCTTGCTTCAATAAACAGCCTGTTTTTACTAGGGTTTAAGCTCAATGCGAGCGGCTTCGGTTGCACTGCAAAGACTTTGGCGATTAGGGCTTTTTAAGCAACATATTGCTAAGTATTTTGATTACTATTCAAATACGTCTCGTTGTTTAAAAGTGCTGCTTCGTGCCACAAGCACAGAATAATCAACAAAACAATGGCTAAAGGTAAAATTTGCACTTCTCAAGGAAACAAATATAGAAAACGCTTCTGAGTCATCAGTACAGTTAAACAGCAAAGAAAGAGCTACTGGGTAAACAATTTGAGCTAATTTCAACAAATTAGGAATTATTAAAAACGGCTTTTTACAAGGACCTAAAAGACTTGAAAACAAGAGGAGCTTAATAAATTTGTTTTAGGTTGGAACTACATTTGCGTGCTGAATTTTAGCAAACGACATCTGGTCCTCGAATCATCGAGGAATCCCCATTGTGAGAGGCAAAGAGCATGCGCAAGGTGAATAGTATACAGGGACTCCCCCGATTCAGAAACCGGGAAACTTAGAACGTTTCAGCACTAGTTGATCAACACTGGAGCTTAGATTTGGGAGTTCAGGAAGTAGCGAAATTAGGTTGGTATTAATACGATTGATGAACATGTTAAATTTGAACAACAGTAGACGAATGAAATAAAAATAAAACCAAACAACACGAAATAGTACTTAATAGTAATAGAAAACCTTTTCTTGCGAAAGGAGAGGTTTCATATCTGTCACTATTACGGGTGTGACTATTAGGGTTTTGGTAACTATAAGCGAATTCCAAATTTGAGCTCAGAAGGTGCCGTTCTGCAAAGAAATACGAGTATTTACAATATGATGCTAATTGGTGCCCGAAACCTTCCATGATAATCCCAGACTGGAAATCCCAAGCAAAACATTAAATAAACTATATACAGGTCAAAACTACTCGTCATCCTGTTCTACTTGAAGCGAGGTCGACTCATCTTGACCTTTCACCTTGATGTCTGACCTCGAGTCTCTCCAAGACATAATCTGTCTTACTGCGGGTCGTTCATTTGACACGATAAACCGAGCAAGATTTTCGAAAACCGCATTTGCAGAAACGACCCCGCATTCCGTCCGGTATTCTTCGATGACCTCGATTGTGGTTGCTTCCTTGGAGGTTTTAAACGCCTGGCTGCAATAATCCGTAGCCGGTCCATGCTGGCCCTGCAATGCAACATGTTGGGTACGTCATTGTTGGCATCCTACAGAGGCCTCGTTTGGGTGCTACAAGATCCCCTTGGTTGATCCCCTTGCTACAAGATTCTTAGTTGAAAAATTCGCAATTCAAAGATGTATGCAAGAGCACTGAATGAGTAAATGTAACCTCGGATCTTTCAATCATGTCAGGAAGGTGCCAGGCTTCGAAAGTCTCTGTTTTGTATCAGCATTCGAGGAGTTTCGTGATGAAGGGCTTGTTAAAAACAGGGTAAGAACAACTCTGAAGTGGAGTTAGAAGATCGAAAGGAAAACAACTGAGAAATGACAGCGGTGGCTGAATCGCCGAACGAGAGTGAGGCTGGCAAAAAAACTATCAGATTGCTTTACAACGAAGCCCAAAAAATTTATACCCTCTACATTGGCAAGGTCAGAAGGAAAGCTTTTTTGCACGTGTACAAAATAAGCAGTTTTCTTGTTTTTACGTGCACAATTAGAAGCAGCTTCTTGAATTTACCCCGCAAAATGGGGGGTAATTAAAAATGAGAGAATAAAAGGTATATTGCTGCATAATAAGCAACAGGTATCCATTTGGCCTGATCATCTGAGCCTAGAATCATGGAATCACCTGAATCATCTAGAATCATGGAATCACCTGAATCACATAGAATAATGGAATCACCTAGAATCCGTCTGTTAAAATCCCGTCAATCTCCAGACCCTTCACGAGACATTATGCACATGGTTCTTTCACGCCATTTGTTAGTGAAATCAGTAAGCGTGCACTTACCAGTGAGTTGTGAAGGGTAGCAAGCCGGCTACAGGCAGCGCTCTCCGCCTCCTTTTGTCCGGATCGCTTGGCTATGTCCAAGTACATAGTCAGGTATTCAATAGCATTGTTTACATCCCCCTGCCTAGCAACGAAAGAAAATGTACCAAAGTACTCGCCACTTCCCTCACACACTTAGGTCTACAGAACAAGACAACTATAACTTAGAATTTTAAAGTTGCCCAATGGGCTCAGCCGCTTCATTAGAGCTGCTCAAGTGCATTTTGAAATTGAAATACGTCAGTGAAAAAATAGCCAAGCATTAAGCCTTTTAATCACAAAGTAATGTTGAACCATCAAAATCATTGATAGATCTCATCATTACCATTACGACTATCTGAAAACAAATTCATGAAATTTCCATCCTTTTGAGCAATTGAAATTTTGGAAGGCCAACCCAATCTCTAGAGGTGGGACAAATTGCAACAGCAAGGAATCACAACTCACGAGTGATGGGCGTTTGCTAGGGCTTGGCAAGCCTTTGCTTTGCCAATGTCGTCACGCAGAGCGTTGCATATCTCTAAATAGTCCGCAAAGTACTGAAAAAAGAGTTAAAACAGTATAAAAAAGCTTTAGTCCAAAAAAACAAGTATAATAGTTAGTCGAGGAAACATAATTAGAACATATACAGCACTCTGATTTGTCTAGCACTTTCCACATGACCTTGAAAATATTTTGCTCTACAAAAGTAGACAATTACCCGAATGGCAGATTCTGAGTCACCATAGTCCTCGCAAGCTCTGCCAAGACGAAACTCTGCTTCTCCAATCTTCTTTTGATTTCCAGCTGAGAAAAGACAACAACAAAATGATAATGAGAAATTCATGCAGGAGCTACAGCTCCAGTGAAGCCTTGAGAGCTTGCTGCCCACAACTGTTATAGTATAACAACTCAAAGAATGAAGAGCAGAAGAGAGACAAATTAAACTTTAGACACTTTAAAAGGATCAATACTAACAGGATTTCATGCATTTGTTTTTGTAGGTTTTTTGAATATGCTAAGCTTGAGCTTGTGCCTTTTTCTTCTGCATCTTACTGGAAACATATTCATTTCAGTATGTATATCAAATTTATTTTTCAGGTGCATGACTCTCTGATATAAAATTGACATAAATTTTGGCAAAAATAGCATTTATTCCTGAAAAAATCTTCAAGATATACCTTCTTGTGCCATTTCAAGAGCTTTTTGGAGATACTCAATTGCCTGGTCAACATCGTCATCCTCAATCTATATAAACAATGGAAAGTTATATCCCTGGTATACTTATCTACGTATACTTTATCTTAATAAAAAGCATCAACTTCAAGGTGATATCCTCTAATGGAAGATTTACCTAGGAAGATGGAAGATAAAATTTTTGAATTTTATATTTCATTAAGGGTGTGTTGACATAAAACTTAAAAAAAAGTAGAAGATTTACCTAGAATATGCACTTTGGCACAAAAGAAATTTGACCATACCTGTTCTGCAATTGAAGTGTACATCCTTTGAAGAGCTTCACATCCCTTTTCGTGAAGCTTCATACTGTTTTCATCTTCCCATTCTTTTCCTTTACTGATGTTATATGATGTTTCAGTAAAATGCACTGCCTGCACAAAATCTGCTCTCTTTTCAGCAGTTATTCCCAAATTATAATTTGCTTCAGCTTCTTTTCGCCGGCCATCTCCTCTTATCTGCAGGCTGGTCTCAAGACATTGATAATAAAAGTAATCTGATAACCAAGCATCCGTTTTGGAACTGAAATATTCTGCTAGTGCCAATTGTGACTGATACACATGATCAGATCTCCCTAAAATAAGCAAATAAAGAACACGTGCTAGCAGGAAATCTAAATCTTCAAAGGAATCCATTTTGTGCCTGCTCAAACTTAAAGCCAACCATCAAAAACATTGTTTCTTACATCAAAAGGCTTAAACCAGATTCAAGCAACTTTTCCTTCCATACCATCTAATTGCGTTAGAAAATTTCCAAAAGAAAAAATTGTGAGTAAATTAACAACCAATAAAATTTGATGTTGGCAAGAACCTTTGCAATTGCAGTTTGGTTCTTCAATTCACTTCTACAGGTAACAAACCAAAAGAATGTTGCAATCATATGTTTCTTGATGTATATAGCAAGACACACAATAAGGAGTCTCTAATAAGGTTCAAACTAAATTTGCAAAATCAGCAGAGCTAATCAAAAAGGATAAAATTGATCTAGTTAAATAAATTAAACATTTAAATAAATTGATCTGCAAATACATATAAAAGGAACTCACTAAATATTACATGACGAGTTAATAAAATTATTAATAATATTTACCTCTCCTTCTTGCTGATTCAGCAGCGATGAGATTTTCCTTCAAAGTATCTAGTTTTTCGGGCTCATCCTCAAGTAACACAATACTAACTTCACTGGCATCAAATTGCTCTTGACTTAAAATCTCTTTTTGCCTTTGCAGTAGCTCAAATAATTCACAAAATGCCCTGTGAAAACCATCTTGGAGCATATCAAGACAAAGGTTGTGCTTATAGGAATTTCTGTACCTGAAAAAGTAAATATTCCATTAATTATTCAGTATCATCCAAAGTTTGAAAATATAGTACAACTAACAAACAAACAAACAAACAGACAAGCACAATTAAATTTACCTTGCTGTGTCAATAAAAGGTTCTGATTTTTCCTTGGCTGTCTCAGGTGTTGACGAAAAATCCCTGCTTTGGCCATGAAGACCTTGCCTGTCTTGCAGCCGACTTGAATGATAACTTCTAGCTTGCTTCTTTAATGTCGATTTCGACGGAGGCTGAGGAATATGCTTGATAACTTCTTGAGTCACTTTTCCACCAACCTTTAGCGTTGGAAGGGTAGTTATCGACATTCTTGTATCAGTTGAGACTTGATTTGCACGATTTCGGATCATCCGCCATTACAGAATCATTGGTTGCGGGGATACAACAATATTGACAAGGGCCTCGTTCCCGCGCAGATTCTCTATATCGTGAAACTGCGCTGGAGGGTTACCTTTTTTGCCCTCTCAAAGCTTCTTCAGCCCCGCCGGAACCGGCTGGGGGAGGGGTTGTTGGCTGGGGGCTGCAATCCCTCAAATAATCGTAGAATTGAAGTATGTTTTGACATGCATTGGGCAGCCCTCCAACAGCACTGTTTTTGAACTTGAGCGAGCGAGTATGAAGTTTAAAAGCAGCATTCTATGGTCAATGGAAAAAAAAATTTCAAATTTATGTGTTGCATATGATACATATAAAAACAGGCACTCATTTAAAGCACCTTACTGTTTTCATTTCTCGATTTGTTTCCTGTTGAAAGTAGAATGAGAAATTCCCCCACACCGTACTACATGGCAACATATGCTATGCAATATCCTGAGGATATTTCTTTATCTTCTGGAGAGCATTTTCGATAGGGCCACCTAGCAGAGTAGGCTCAACACCTTTTTGTACCTGTAGGCACAAAGCTGATATGCCCCCCTTCCTTGGCGAAATGTAACAGGGATGGTGCTGTCTCTGCCTTGTGATACAACTTTGGCATGGAGATACAACTAGCCATGTTGCCTCATTTCACAGCCAAGAAGTCATCTGCAAATAATTGCATAATGCACATCAAAAGGTTATACCCATACTTACACGAACATTTTTCGGGTTCTAGGTTGTGCAAATGGCTTATAAACTAGCATTTATACTCTTCTCATATGGAATAAAGGAATAAGTACTTTATGGAAAAGCTTATCTTAAAATTGCTCTGAAGTGCCAATATAAAACCCATCCTCGGTCGCCGGCTTCCTACTCTTTGTTATGAAGTTTCTATTGGTCAGGTAATGTCGTGTGGACATCATCAAGTTTTTGCTGACGAATCGTGAGATTGCAGTCAGTAGCACGTGAATGTGGAAGTCATGGCATAACAAATTAATTCAAGGAAAACAAAGCAAAGACTTGTTACGATGGATAAGAGAAAGGAAGAAGAAAGCAGAGCTCGAAGGTCAGTAATATGATAGCGTCTTTGATGGGGCGTCTGTAGTTTCCAGGCTTCTCATGATCTCACGGATGGATGATGCTCGGGGAATATCTTGGCCTGAATTTTGTTATTAGATTTCCAGTTTTTTATAACTTCGTAAAATAAATAATGCTAACTTCTTGGAACAACAGCTGGGCGATCGCAAATTTTCGTATCAAGTAAAAGATCATTGGCGAGGATACCCTGGAAAATATCGAAGGTACGGTTTGCCCATCCGCGGATTAATCTGCTTGGTCTTGTTCACTTTTCATTGGTCACTCGTGACACAGATTTTGGTGTCTTCCTGGGGATTTAAAGCGAAACAGAATGATATGTCGTTTTTCGATGTTTTTACTTGCTACACTGCAATTATTGAGCTAGTTTACTCGCACTATATTTGCAGAACTACCCATAACCATACCGGTACCACTTGTTTTTGTTGGGCCTAAGCCAACCTGCAAATTGGAATGCCATACTACAAACAGTCCTCACCTGAGTTTAGAACGAATAGAATATGGCACTTTAAATCAAGAAAATTGCTTCACATTTGCATGCGCAGTAGTCTTCCTAGTTGGTTATTAGTTTGAATTGTTGAAAGTTGAATCTAATCGCACTTAATTTGACTTGGTTTTATCTAGTGCAAACGTTATTCATTTGGGTTTGCACTTAAAAGCGATTTGATTACTACAGATTCTATTTATGTTCCCAATGGCACGTAGAAATAATAATAATAATATCATATTTATACTGGTTAACTTTGTTCAGCAACAGCGTGCTGTTATCAATAAAGGACCTGTCTAAAATACACATGGATTACCGAACTAAAAATTATATACATGATGAAAATGAAATCTTAAAAGTCGAAGTAAAACTTTTTACAAAAAGTCTTAAATCCTAGAATTGAAGTTTCACTCTTCATTTCGTCTGTTAGTTTATTAAAAATCTTTGCTCCTTTAAAGTTAAAGGCCTTCTTGCCTGCTTCTGATTGTACTTTTGGCAAAACAATATTGTTTGCATTGGCACAAGTACACTGTCTGTGTTTTACTCTAGTGAAGTAGTTTCGAAAGGCGTGTGGTGATACGCTATTCAAACTTCAAGAGCACACATCTTGTTTCGTATACTACTGACTTTCTCCAGCTTTACACTGTCCCTGTTGCCATTTATTACTTTCAGTGCCCGTCTCTGAATGTTCTCATAAACCGTCTTTGTTTATGGTGCCATGGGAAGGAAAACATTGTTGCAATAAAGCAGAATTGGTAACAATGTTACCTTGTAAATTGTTTCTGCTGTATAAGGACTGATATTATGGCCTGTACGCGATAATAACTTTACTCTAGATGTGGCTTTTTTTATTGTCTTTTTAGAAATGATCAGAAAACGTCAGGTTTTTGTCCATCTTTACTCCTAGATACTCGTATACATTAGATTCTGTTATCTTTGTGTGATTGATCTTGATCTCCATAGGTTTGGATTTCGACGTTCTCTGGTGTGTACCATAAAGGACGCACTCGGTCTTGGTCTTTTTAAGATTAATAACAAGATTATTTTGCTGAAACCAGCTAGTAATCTGTTTTAGGTCACTGTTTAACTTTCCTTCGATAATATCACATTTTTTACCAGCAACATACAAAACAGAATCATCAGCATTGACGGTCTTTTCACATTGGTTAAAATTTTCATTGATATCTTTCATTAGTTAGGTAAAAAGCAATGGATCTAATATGGATCTCTGCAGTACTCCACAGGAAATAGCTTGACTTTCTGACAAGGCTCCATCATATGATACAATTTGCCTTCTACCAAACAGATAGTTCTCAAACCAGCAAAGTTCCTTGTTTTCAAACCCTCATCTTCTATTCAAAGTCTTCTGTTTTTTTGTAAAAATATCAAACCATTTGCCATTAGAATCATCTACTGTGGTAATAAGTTTAATATGTGCAGGATAACTTTACAATGATTGTTTTGAGAGAGACATAGCACTTTGCAGAAGTAGTAGGATAGACATGAAAACATATTTTTACATGAAGAGTCATGAAATTTTGATATTAGAGGATATTCCTCAAATCTCAAACTGTGTGATATTTCTTCAGAAGAAACAGAGCCACAGTTTGTCACAGTCTGCTAAATTTAGCCTCCAGTATGGCTCAACAAAATTTGTACTGTCACTTTTTTGAAACTTCATATATTGAGTTAAGCTCAAGCCCCAAATCAAGGGTTTGCCTTATGCTTGAGTTTCTGTTTCAGGTAGAAGGAACCCACCAGTTCCTTGGTAATAATAGGAACTGGGGCTAAGCAACCAAATAACAGTTTTTGACGATAACAAATGTGTCAAACCAAAAAATCCTGAACATGGAGACCCAAAAGGCAAGTTTCGGTATCAGGCGATTTGTTGAATAATAAACAAACCTCTGCTCAGCCACACTTCTTGCAGAAAATGATTTCATCAACAACTGAGACACCGTGTCACTATCTGCAATAAATTCCTGTGCACAAAACTGAGCCATGGTCAACTAATAACAAAAATAAACATGGTTTTAAAGGTTAGTATCTTGATGAACACACAAAGTCACATAGAAATTTACCAAGGCAGAACAGCGATTGAGAAGTCATGCTCTGTAATTTTTGCATGACCAAAGATTGTTTTTGTTTCGCAATGCAGGGATTTTAGCCAATCAAATCACACTGTTAGATTGAGGGCCTGGCGTTGAAAGCGACCGCATGACTAAAATGTAATAATCATCATGTTTTTCAGAGGGCTTTCTATTGTTTGGCATGACTAAACATACGGTTGCGACAACATTCTATGCCAGAGTGTTCCATCTTAATTTTTTCATTCATTCTTAAAAATTGTACAAAAGATCATATCCTTGATTTAGCATCAAACGACCAAGACTGAATGTATATCATTATATTATATATAAGCTCGTTTTACTTTTTCTGTTACCTGATTTTTCCTAGTTGTGCATTCTTATGCCTATCATCCTTTCTCAAACTTATCCTTCTAGAAGTAAATACAGTGAAGACAAAATGGAGAACCCAGTTTTTGAAGAATACAAAACTGTGGAAATATCTGTGCATGGCATGACTTGCCAGTCATGTGTCAAAAACATCACATCAAACATGAAAGACAAAGAGGGGATTGCAGAGATAAAGGTTTCATTGGAAAATGAGCTTGCGGTTGTATCATATGACTCAATTAAAACATCAGTGGATCGCATTATTGAGCAGATTAATGATATGGGCTATGAAGCAGGACTTCATGGTGGCAAAGCTGCTGATGCTGTTGGAGATGTAAAAATCTTGTTGTTGAACTTGAAAGGCATTGACAGCGATGTCATAGCCACTGAAGTCTCAAGGGATTTGGTCAAAGAAAGGGGAATTCTCAGTTGTGAAATTTATGAAAATAACAACCTTGCTGCAATATCATATAAATCTTCTATGATAAAACCAGGTATAATTCAGAATCGTCTCAGAGAAAAAGCAGTAATAGGGACTGTCTTTGATAACAAAGACACTGGAAAATCAGCAGAATCAATTGAAACTATTACGGTACATATTGAAGGCATGACATGTGGCTCTTGCACCAATTCCATCAAAACAGCATTAAGTAAACTAAGTGGTATTGAAGAGGTGACAGTTTCTTTGAGGGACAAAAAGGCAGTTGTCAAGCACTATCCTTTAAAGATTAAATGTGAAGAGGTCAGAGATGCAATTGATGATATTGGGTTTGATGCTACCCTGTTAGAAGAAGGTATGCAAATTCAATCAATATGACTAATTGTTGCAGATTTGTAGAACCTATTTGTTTGAAGCTCTTTTATCATAATTTTTATTATGTCCTACTTTTTCAAGAAAGGCTTCTAAAAATTTCAGGGTTATGCAAGGAAAAGTATATTTAGACATCTTTATTAGAAATTTAGGCAGTTGGTACAGAAATTGGTAAGTATGCTTATTTTAAGGTGAGAAGACACTTCATAAATTTCATTTGAATAGACTCCAAATATTTATGATACTATCTTATTTACACAAAATGACTTTAATTGGAGAAATCTAACTGGGTCAGTCAAGCATTCTGTTGGTGTTTTTCGGTTTTTAAACAATATCTTGAAATGTTTATTGTCTTGTTTTGAACAGCTCTTAGTAGAAAATCCTCGATGAGATCCACTTCAAGTGCCGGCTCACCTGACAAGGCTGTCAAATTGGAACGGAAGCCTTCTGAGATATCGATTGGAAACAAAGTTAACATCCAACGGCAAAGTAGTACTCACTCGTTTGATGAAAATAATGTGTGCAAAGCTTTCCTTAAAGTCAGTGGTATGACATGTGCATCATGTGTAGCAACGATTGAAAGGAGTCTCAAAAAGAGGCCAGGTAGTCTACAGCTTCTTGCCATTTGTCACAGATATTTACTCATGCAATGAATAAGTCAATAATCAACTTGATATTTCCTATTTGTCTTGCTATTGCTAGAGTCAAAGTAGGCTAAAAGTCATGCCTTGCTGAGAAGAGATCAAGCAATTGTTGCATTTGTATGTTACTTTGAAAACAGAGCACGACAAAGGCTCAATGATACACATTTTTTTTGCCTAGCTGGAAATAACCTTTGAATAAAAATTACAATGCTCATTTATTTACCGTTGTATTCTACTGTTTCTTTTCTAGGTATAAAATCAGCTGTTGTTGCATTGCTTGCTCAGAAAGCTGAAGTCAACTATGATAAAACAATTACCAATATAGTAGATATTGTCAAGCACATTACAGATTTGGGATTTCAAACTTCAGTTTTGGAGGACAATGCAGAGGGATACAGCGTTGTAGAGTTGGCTGTAAGTATAAGTGTCCTGTTTGTTTTAAGCTGTCATGAACAAAGAGAATCTTTGAAATCTTTGGACAGTTAAGGAGACCACCGGAGCAAATTTAACATAGGGTGTTGTCGGGTCTATTTTGAGTGGGAAATATTGGGTGATGCGTTCATCTAAAGATCTAATGTTAGCAGATAGAATGGTATGGACAAGCTGCTATAAAGATGGTTTGAGTTGTCACAGAAATCCTAGTGTATTTAGTATTAAGGATGATTACTAACCTAAAGATTACTAACTTTATATCTGTGGTTAGTAAATGATAGGTTTTAATTCGTACTTGTAATTAGCTATGGATTGTTTGATAAGTTGCAATCCTCCTGAACTGCATTGGTTGTCAAAAGGGGGGGGGGCTCTTCTTTCTGGCAACACTGTATACGCATCAAACGTTTGATGTTTCAGATTGCAAACATGACGTGTGCAAGCTGCGTTGCTCTAATCGAATCGAGTCTCCTGAAAGTGCGAGGCGTTGTCGAAGCGTCAGTTGCCTTGGCCACAAACAGAGGGAAGTTTACGTATGACTCCGATAAGATAGGCCCACGGGACCTGATCGAAAGAATCGAGGATCTTGGGTTCTGCGCTTCGATTGCAAGCCAGGACCACAGCAAGGAGAGTGCGCTGAACGATTCTCGAGTTATAAATCAGTGAGTGGTGTTTGATTGTTTGTTTGATTTGTTAACTTTTGTTTGTTGTTTTTGTCGTGCCACTGAGACGCAGAGTGCAATTTGAAGTGCATTAATTTGATGATGGGAATTACATGTTACCTTGAATGAGATCCTTCTGAAACTGCTTTAATGCGATGCTTTAATAAGCTTCCGAAACGCTGTCAACGGAGGTCCTATCGTATGATTTTTTGCTGGTGCTGATGTGAACTGATAGGCTGTACCTCTTTTGCAACGAAGCCCCCACAACGCTGGCTAGTTTTTACAATTGTCGTGGAAGACACAGCAAATGCACACGTGATGACGGAGTTGTTGCAGTTGTCATTATCTCTGCTTTGTTTTCGTAGGTGGCGGCAGTCTTTTCTGATTTCCCTGATATTCGGGTTACCTGTGTTGGGAATCATCATTGCTTACACGGTTGTCGGGGAGCAGAAGGGACCATACATTGTTAGGGGTCTCTCCCTCGAAAACTTTCTACTCTTCATTTTATGCACCCCAGTCCAGGTACGAAGTTCTATTATCTCATTGCTTTATATGTTGTTTTGGAATTCACCGTATATTGTTTCGTACGATACATCGATAGTACTTATTAACCTTCTCAGGCCCAAGAAGAAGATTTTGAACTTATTTTTCATTGACGCGACTTGTTTAAATTTTCTGCCTGTTTTTAGTTTCTATGTTGTTTGTGCATGCATTGCTGAGCTTTTAATGATGAGTTGCCTGTTCTCAGATTTTTGGTGGCAGATACTTCTACATAATGGCCTACAAAGCATTGAAACACGGTGCTACGAATATGGACGTGCTCATTGTCATGGCAACAACAGTGGCCTACATCTACTCGGTAGGCAGTTGAATACATATTTCTCTTGATTTTGAAAAATTTAAATTTCTTCTTCATGAAGTGAAGCGCGAAATCGTTTCTGAATAATCCCTTTCCTCAAAAAGAGCAGCATCACATAGAAGTCCGTAGGGTGTAACTCCCTGAAAATCACAAAGAATTCTCAGTATTGAGAATGTGCATGTTTCGCAGTATTTGCATATTTCTTCTCGATTCAAGTGACAGAGCGCCCGATTCTGTCCTTGTTAGGCTGGTCCATGTGTATTTATTGCGTATTGACGTTTTATTTGCTTCTTGCAGTTTGTCGTCTTGTTGATGGCGGTGATCCAAGGGCCACCCATCAGCCCCATGACTTTCTTTGAAACTCCCCCGATGTTGTTGGTGTTTATCGCGCTTGGGCGGTGGCTGGAACATTTGGCCAAGAGCAAGACGTCGGAGGCACTGTCAAAGCTCCTGTCACTTCAACCGCCCGAGGCCCTTCTTGTCAAGATCGACCCTTCAGACAGCACAATTATCAGGTACGCTGTGGCAATGTACATTGTGGCGATGTACACTGTGGCCATATACACTGTACATTGTTGCTATGCAATTTCAATCGACCAGCACCCTAATCTAGAATGACTTAACAGGCCTAGTCTTGTTAACCTGATAATTGTCAAGACATATTCTCCAAGTTGTACCTACTTGCTGTTTAAGTTGTGTGAATGATTCTGTTTTGCATGGCTTACAATCTTGATAGTAAAATCTAGCCTTGTTACGACTACGTGTTGCCTGCGACAATTTTGCTTCTTATCCTGTTTGAAAGACGCAATATGAATATTGTGCCTGTAGCCTTTTGCCGTGAGTCCTTTTTCCCAAGACGTCTTACGTATGTGCTCTCTATTTGGTTGCAGTGAAACTCCGATCGATGTTAATCTTGTGCAAAGAGGAGATGTTCTTAAGGTAACATTGATTATCTATAGTAAAACAGTTAAAGTTCATACTAATATAAAAAAGAGCTTTGAGCTAAACCAACGGATATATCTTGTAGTTTTGAGGTGATTTTTTATGTGCGCAAGGTAATTGTCGGACGTTGAAGAGATGGTTGACGGCCTACTCAAACTGCATTCCTTTGTTGAATGTTTAAACGTCAGAAAAACATTTTGCAAGTTTTCTTCTTTATAGGTTGTGCCTGGGGCAAAGATTCCAGTGGATGGTGTTGTACTGGAAGGAAATTCAATGGCCGACGAATCTTTGATTACCGGCGAGTCGATGCCTGTCACGAAAAAGGTTAGTAAACGTTAATGTCCTCATGCGAGTTCATGTGTTTGCACGGGATATTGTACGCGTGTGCTTGTCCGTGTGTCACATCCACGTGTTCTCCTGAAGCCGTGTTGTTTGCAATATATTCTTCTCTTTTAAATTCACCGCATTTCTATGTCTCTGTGGATTGGTTGACATGTCTTCGTTTCATGTTTCTGTGTTGCATTTTAATTTTGGATCGTGTTTTGAAAGGTGGCAATCACCAATCGAGGTTTCTCTGATTCTAATTCCAACTGCCTTAGGTTGGCGACCCATTGATTGGTGGAAGTATTAACCAAACTGGCACATTGCTGATTGAGGCCACCCATGTTGGCTCAGAGACGACTTTGGCACAGATCGTAAAGCTGGTCGAGGAAGCACAAACTTCAAAGGTGCCTTTCAATCCATGATTGAATTTCGATCTCGCTACAGGCCACTGGCAGTACCCCACGGCGCTACCGACACGTCTTTGTCAGATGCGCCGCTTCCAAGGGCACCCTCTTAGCCTCTCCAACACACTGCAGTAATCGCCTGCTTTGTCGCTCACATTTTCTGAGAATCTTTTTTCGTGCTTTGATTCAAAACTGTCAAAGGCTCGATTCGGGTGAAAATCTCCTTTTATGGACGTTAAATTTGCTGCAACCCGTTTAGACTGACACGTGGAAGCTGGAACCTGATTACCATGCCGCTGTGTGTCACGTGACACAAAGTACTATTCATTCAATTCTTTTCGGAGATAATTGCCTCTCTTGTTATGCTGAATATTCTCAAAAGGTCCATGAAGCTAATTTACCCGACCCTGTTAATCCATGAAGCTAATTTTCCTTCTTGGTCGAATGTAACTCAAGTACTTTTTCGATACAAGGAATTCGGTTAACTCGCAATATATTGCACACTCTCTCTCGCAATCAAAGTACAGAGAAGCCAGTTGAAAACATTATTGCGGGCTTTGCAGAACTCAGGATAATTTTCATTGCGCGTGGCGTGTAATCCAACTTCCCGTGTTTTGAAGGAATTATTCGGATAGGCAATACTGACTTCCATGAAATCATTTCTAGCCATATTAAAGGGCTTCTTGATAGGACCCTGAGAGGAGGCATTCGATCGTATTCCGATGATAACTGTCCCTTATTTCCCTTTGACCCAGCCAGCCTGTGCTTATTGGAGACTGTTTGTATCGCTTTGTTGATTTTCAATCGCAGGCACCAATCCAACAACTAGCGGACAGGATATCTGCCTACTTTGTTCCCTTCGTCATATCCATATCCGTTTTGACGCTGATCGTCTGGATTACTATAGGCTTTGTTGCCTACGACTCGATAAACCATAATTATGATGTAAGTTGCCACTCACTTATATTGTAGTTTAACCCATTGCATTTGGCACCCTAGCTATTTGACCCATGATGGCTAGGCTGCCTATTGCAATTTTTCGCATCAAAGAGGTTGTTTATTTTTTTTATTTTTAATTTTTCACAATTTTTCACTTTACACCAATCATCCGATAGTGTGTCAGAGTTTATTAGGTGAATTAGGTGACAAATGTTTCTACTTTTAGTGGTATTGTTAGTACGCGTTTCGATAATTATCATCCGCAGTCCATTGCAAAGTGGCTTGATAACCTCCGATTTCGTTCTCTCGTAGAAAAATCTGTATACTGAAGCAGAGATAACCTTCCAATTCGCTTTCCGATGTGCCATCTCTGTGCTTGCCATAGCGTGTCCCTGTGCCCTTGGCCTGGCCACGCCCACGGCTGTCATGGTTGGGACTGGTGTTGGTGCGCAGAACGGCATTCTCATCAAGGGCGGAGAGCCGCTGGAGACGGCTCATAAGGTACAGTGGAGCAAGTCTTACCAATGCCTCTCTCAATGCTTACCTGTATTAGTAACTGTCAACTTGGTTCCCCCGTGTCAACTTGGTTCTATTTGTGGCAGTTGCGGTCCCGTTACATTTGATCTTGAAGAGGGTTTTTAGGGGGCCCGCACCCTTTTCGTAGCAGATCACACATCGCTGAATCCCCTTCCTCCGTGCTGAATAGCATCTGGAAATTTTAACGGCTTTTGCAAATATCTGTGCTAAATTTTTTATTTTGCATTGACTAGAGGATTATTACAATTGCAGATCCGGTCGATTGTGTTCGACAAAACTGGAACGATAACCCATGGCAAGCCGGTTGTCACTCAGACAAAGCTGTTTGTGCCATCCAATGTTTGCTCGCTGCGCCCGTTCCTTGCTATCGTCGGAGCGGCTGAGTCAAGCAGCGAACACCCAATCGGATTGGCCATCGCGCAGAACTCGAAAGCGGTTCTCGAAACCTCCAGCCTCGGTCGCTGTCTTGATTTCGAGGCTGTTCCCGGTCATGGCTTGCATTGCATTGTCAGTGGTATTCCGGCTTTTACTGATGGCGACTCCGTAGATTTGAAACCGTTGGAAGGCAATGAGGCTAACACGTATCAGGTGAGCCATAGTACTCTGTTGACAATTGTCAGGACTTTGTGGAAGACCCGTTTCTGTGCGCCTCGTTTTTGTGTTTTAATACGTCACTTTCGTCTTGTTGACTCGGCTGCACCCTAGCACGACCTTTGATCCATCCGTCTGACCCAATAACTCCTTACAACCTAGCAGCTTCTATGGTTTGGATGCTCTGAACTGAAAAGCAGTGAGAGTCGTTCGCTTCATGGTTGACTAGTGCATTGCTCACTATATGTGGGGTATCATAGTGGCTCAGGCTCTTAAGATAATCCCAATATGGCTGCAAAACTGTCCCAATTTCGCCTTCACACCGCAATTGGCATGGCATTGGAAGTAACAATTAAGCTTACTACACTATGCATCAGCCAAAACTAGCGACATATCGAAAACCATTTGAGCATGGGATTACTGACTGACTTATATTTTATGTCTATCTTATCTCAGCGTACGACTTGTAGAAATAAATTATTAGCCCTATTATTATTATCTATAGATTATTATCTAATTTTGTCTCCTAATCCTGAAGAAGTCTTATTGCGTTATATTGTGAATTAAGGTAGCATGAAGAAGAATCCAGTGCATGGATAATTTTTTATTGTCGTATCATGTCATTCATGATAAAATGCTTTTGGCTGAATGCTTGTTTAATTCTGTTCGCTTTCAACAAGGTGCTTATCGGAAATCGGGAATGGATGATGCAGAACGGATTGCGAATCGAGACGGGAGTAGACGAAGTTATGATCCAACACGAGGAGAAAGGACACACTGCAGTGCTGGCCGCAATTAATGGAGTGTTGGTGGGTATGCTGGCTGTAGCCGATACAATCAAGGAAGAAGCCCCCTTGGCAATCAGGACTTTGCAGGACATGGGCCTAAAAGTCATACTTCTGACTGGAGACAACAGGAAAACTGCTAATGCGATAGCGGCACAAGTGAGTGGCATTCGGCACTGTTTCATTGCTTTCCAGCTTTGTGCGCAGACCTTCCCACGATGTCAAGCAATCGCCTGTGAATAAACATTTAGCTGCCTGCACTTCGAACGTAGCCTACCACCCACTCTAGACATTAAACACAGCGAAAGAAGCTGATGTTTTCTTCGTTGTTTTCATAAATAGAACTAAGTATTCATAAAATTAAGATGGGAATGAAGAGAAAAGTATAAGACTTTACTTTGGCAAATAAATGTTTAAGTCATATCGTTTTCCTCGCGCAAGCATTTGTAGCTGTGTTATGGCAGTTTGAATATTTGGTAGTTTTATCGGGGCTAAATGTATTTGCACCCCATCGACACCATATTTATCAAAGGACGTGCAAGCAACCTTGGGAACGACTTTGAGAACATTAGGTAATGCCTTTACATTAAACATTAAACATTAAACACAGTTGATGATGGTTTCATCATTAGTAAACGATTGGACAAGTCGTACATAACGTTAAGATGGGAAAAGGGTTATAAAGCTCCTTCTGCAAAGTAACATGATTTTACTTTGGCAGAGCAGTGTTTAACGCCATTAGGCAATGGCCTGTTGGTATGTGCTTCTTTATGTTGATTTTAAGTTAGAAAAATGGAACTGACTTGTTTGTGATACCGTATTTACTCTTATGTTCCTGCCTCTCCAATACACCCGCCTCTCTAATAATAATCCCGCCTTTTTTGTTAGGTTGAAACGCTAATCCCGCAGCGGGAACATTAGAGTGAATACGGTATTCAATCTCGGCAAATAGATTCAAATACCTTACACATTTTCGGTATTACATATTATAAAAAGGTGTCTTTCTTGTGCAGGTTGGCATTGAAGAGGTAATAGCTGAGGTACTACCTTCGCACAAAGTCGCTGCCGTGAAAGCACTGCAAACGCGCAAGCACAAAGTTGCGATGGTGGGCGACGGCGTGAATGATTCCCCTGCGCTCGCCCAGGCAGACGTCGGCATTGCCATCGGAACAGGGACTGATGTGGCTGTGGAGGCGGCCGGTATAGTCTTGATCAAAGTGAGTGCTTTCTTACTGACCATCATTCATTAATAGTCCCACAGAGGTACGTTCTTGTGGGACCAAATCCACGAACTTTCGACGAGAGGTGCCTTGGTTGCACGCGACAAGATCTATCGCCAATTTGTAGCTTTCTGACACAAGTCTGAAGTACTCAAAGCGGCTTCTAGTGGGGTACTGAATCTCCCTTGTCTCCCTTTTTGAATTAGCTTATCTTCCGGTCAGTCTGTATGCTACCTGCAGTGGTTGTAGTTGTTGAGACTGTCTTCCTCCCTAGAACGATTTGATGGACGTCGTAGCAGCAATGGAGCTTTCTCGCAAAACTGTCTGGCGAATCCGCATCAACTTCGTCTTCGCCTTCCTCTACAACATGATTGGCGTCCCCATTGCCGCCGGTGTTCTCAAGCCCGTCGGATTCTCCCTGCGACCGTGGATGGCCAGCGCTGCCATGGCGATGTCCTCCGTCTCTGTTGTCTTGTCGTCTCTTTTGCTTAGAAAGTAAGTGCACAGGTCTTTACTGCTCCTCGGCAACTTTAACGTGTTCTTGAATACTAGAGGCCCGGCCAATAGCGTCGAAAACACCCCCTTGTCATATGATTTGATTTTAAACTTTTTTTAAAACTTTTAGCGGGTACAGAGCGTGTCCTTTTTAAAGGATTGAACCACATTTGCATTGGCTAATGTTCACCTTCCATCTTTTCGTAACTGCATCTTGTCGAAATCTCCTATTCTTGTTACAGTTATTAGTTTTGTTCTTCATCAAATTGACATTTTCATTCAGCTTCTTTTCGTTGATTTTAACGGGTGCATATTAAGTTAGGGAATTTTCTTAAGAGCTCTATGATTTTGCTGTAATGTGTTTATTATTATCTTAATTATGTTGATGTGTTTGGCGTATCATTTTGATTACATTAAACACTTATGACGTTGTGACAACATATTGTTTTTAGGACCGCGTAGCGATTTATCAACAGCCAAATAGTGAACACGTTTGAAGAATCTTTTCTTTTTGACAGGTCGAAGGTACTTCCGCACCACCTTAGGCATTACGATCGCTCGTACAGAGAAAGTAGATGACTATATGAGAGACTTAGAGACATTGAATCGTAAATGACAACAAAGGACGATCATAGTCGACATAGTGACTGTTAACGCTTTGACAAACGACTGAACTAGAACATTTGAAATTAATTTCAGACTACTAACGCTGCATTTTGCATATTAGTTGTGATTTTAAGGCCTTCGAGAAACCAAACAAATAGAAGGAAACTTTTGCGTAGTTTGGGTTCGTGTCGTGTTCTTGTCGTGTTCTTGTCGTGCTCTTGTCGTGTTCTTCTCGTGTTCTTGTCGTGTTCTTGTCGTGTTCTTGTCGTGTTCTTGTCGTGTTCTTGTCGTGCTCTTGTCGTGCTCTTGTCGTGTTTGGGTTTATGTTTGCGAAGTAGACAGGCCTTCGTTGCAAATAAAATGGCGCCTGCAGTTTCCTGTGCAGTGCGATAGTTGCAATCTAGACAGCATCATACTTACTTGGCTCTTTTTATTGTAACAACTTTCTGGCTTGAAAATGCTAAACCTTTTTCGTAATGTAGGGTTTTTTTGCTGGACTTAAAATGCTTTAATGGTTTTAAACCCGTGATTCTGTTCGCACCATAGCTAGGCTGCTTTTTGCTCCCATCAAATGCATCGGGAAATCTAGTGTTATGAGTAGCATGGTGCAACGAATCTTGAAATAAATTAATGTATTTAAAGGGTCATTGTCTTGAAAATAATTCAGATTCTTAAATGCTTAGGAAAGAGTATCCGTTGTTGAAATTGCGAGTTTGCTTAAAATTCTTTAAAACTAAAAGATGCTTTATTTGAATTTCATAGTGTATTGTAGAATTTAATGATAGCTTTTAGGCCTCTGTCCAATTAACCTTTTTTAAAAAGTTTAAGCCCGTAGATCGTTGGCAAACAAAATGGTAGCTTTATCGGAGTATAAATCGGTTTGTGAACCTTTAAAATGCACAATCTCTTGTATAGAAGTGATTTATGAGGCGAATTGCATTTAATTAGTTGTCTTTACGTAGTTTTATATCTTTCTTACTTCCCTTTGATAATAGAGAGCTTCCCTATAAAGAAACTTACAAGCTATCAACACATAAAACTGTTCGTAAAATTTAAGAACCCTCGTTTGTTTTAACTGAAAATTTAAGTGGATAATGACATTTTTATTTAAATACATTTAATTTTTTAATCATAAGAAGAGCAAGAAGTTCAGTTACCCTTTCGTAGTATCACGTACTATAGAACATTTAAGACGTATTGGGACCTGATTTGGACAAAGCAATAAAAAATTTGAAACAAGCTGTTTATAAAATCCGAATACCTTACCCACTGAAAAAGTAAATCTGTAATACCTTAAATGTAACGAAAACCGTATACCGAATCACCATATACTGAAACATCATATACTGAAACACAGTATACCGAACCACCTTATACTGAAACACAATATACAGAACCACCTTATACTGAAACACAATATACAGAACCACCTTATACTGTAAAACAATATACAAAACCACCATATACTGAAAAACAATATACCGAACCACCATATACTGAAACATCATTTACCGAACCACCATATACCGAACCACCATTTGCATTTATCAATGCTACGCAACAAAGAGATGTCTATTACTTGATTCTAATTGTGTTTCGTAGTAATGCCGCCTTGTATTGAATTATTCTGATTAAGAGTCTTTTCTTGGTTTTGCGCAGCTGGAAGAAGAAGCAGTACGCGAGGAATGTCGACAACGCCAGTGGCGTCACTTTCAAGGGACGGGCCAACTCTGGAGTTATGGACCTCGCTGACAGCTCTGTCGAAGTATGTACTCTTTATCATATTTGTCCGGCTAGAACCCGCAACACATGGCGTGGCGCTACTGTTTTGTAGGGGACTCAATTTGAATCAAAAGTTCTGGCCTAAGCTGTGTGTTTTGTGTTTGTTCTTCCGTTGTTTCCCTGTGCACCATACCACTTTCCGATGGCTAAGTATCCGTTTCTTGGTTGAGGTATTTTCATTAGGCATCTCTGTGAATGCAATGGGAAGCGTATTTTCATTAGGCATCTCTGTGAATGCAATGGGAAGCGTATTTTCATTAGGCATCTCTGTGAATGCAATGGGAAGCGTATTTTCATTAGGCATCTCTGTGAATGCAATGGGAAGAGTATTTTCATTAGGCATCTTTAGCATCAGTATCATTCTTCGAGTTTCTGAGTGAACTGAAGGCGCGGAATTTTGGATATATTTTTAGGTCACTGAGCCTAGTTACTCGATCTTGCTGTCTTTGTGTCTGTAGATTTGATGATGGGAGCTAATAGCTTGAAGCGATATTTAGGTGGAAGAAAGTAAGGTAGAAGCAATAGTATTTAAGCTGAAATTACTTTCTTTGCTGTCAAGCAGTTGACTCTTGTTAATATCAAATTCATCTAAATATTTTTATAAATTTTTTGGAGATGGTTTATATTTAAGACCAAAAGTCTATTTTGCGATGTTTCTATGCACTGGATCAAGCGATATGTGACACGAAGGAGAGTATTGTTATAAATGATGCATTGTGTATAAATGATGCCATTACTTCGCACTATAAAAGCACCAATTTTCGCATCTTATTGAGATTTACACAATCAAACATCATTGAATCAAAAATTCATGATAGAAGTATTATTTCATTTAGCTCATAAATTGATTTTAAATCCTGTAATGAGCCAAGCTTTAATAAGCTAAACTTAAATTGCCCGGTGTTTTAATAATGGAAAGGGTAGGCTGTGTAAATTTCCAGGGATGCATCGCATTCTTTCACTGTTGTTACCCCTCCTTTCTTCCACTAACACCATGCTAACATTGTTTATGTATCTTCTACTAACTCCATTGTACTGATATGTACTAGATTCCATGGTCCAACATTGCTATATTGTATAAAAAATCTGGCAGATATTTTTTAATATTTCACCCTACACATTTCTGGTATCGCCCCTTTTAAAAATACTAAAAAAGAAGCTGTGCAGGTGTTATAATGGATCGCATTGACAGCCAGCATTTTTCGGCCCACGTCAGATATTTTACACACTTGTACCTTTTACTTTATTGTACTGCTTTAGTCACGTGCTGTACCGTGACTCCAAGTTATATAACCCTTCTATTTTTAGTTAGAAGTTGGCAAACACAGATAGGAACCCTCATTGGTATTGCTGAAACGGAATAAAATCCCGTTCCACTTTGATTCCTCTTTGTTCGCAAGAACTTTTTTAAAGACGCCACCAACACTGTTATCTACCGATATGAACCAACTGCTTCTTGACATTAATCCCCCCAGATGCAATATGTAACCAATTTGCTTGCTTTTCTCGCAGTTCCACAAACATCTTTGACTCTTTCAGGCATCATCCCAATTATTGAAACAATTTAAAGATACTCAGGTCTCTCAGTCTAAAAGGTAAACATTTTTATAATCCACGTACACTGTAAGGTACAGGAACGGTCAGAAACACGAATTGCTTCGTAAACACTCAAGCTGCAAGTCATAAATGTGACAAATATTTTCATTTTTCTTGCTAGCGATTTTATTTGAGCAATAGACATTCTCGATAAAACATTATCTTACCTGTCCTGATAAAGTATGTAAGCACCAATAAACATAAAATAAAATATCGCATGTCAATTTGTAATTTACGTAACCCTCAAGTATGACGTAAGATGTTTAAGTACTGCACTGACTCCTTGCACCTTTCTATCCATGACTTCGATTAGTTTCCTTGTCTGCTTGAGTGGGACTGTATCCAGGTTGGGCATCTCAAGCTTAGTTATTTCAGACCTCGGAGTACCACCAAGGAAACAGCAAGTTTGTTTGCCAAACTTTGTGCTGGGTTTACCGTTTTCCTTTTCATTAATCCGTTTTCCTTTTCATTAATCCGTTTCAAAGAACCGAAAGCACTCATTCGTCTTGGAAGGACCCCTGCAACATGGAGCTCTAGCATCGTTCACATGCCTATTATGACACCCCATCCCCTTCCCATCGCATTCCCATTATGACACCCCACTCCCTTCCCATCGCATTCCCATTATGACACCCCACTCCCTTCCATCGCATTCCCATTATGACACCCCACCCCTTCCCATCGCATTCCCATTATGACACCCCACTCCCTTCCATCGCATTCCCATTATGACACCCCACTCCCTTCCATCGCATTCCCATTATGACACCCCACTCCCTTCCATCGCATTCCCATTAT
Source organism: Nemopilema nomurai (assembly GCA_003864495.1). Lineage (NCBI taxonomy): Eukaryota > Metazoa > Cnidaria > Scyphozoa > Rhizostomeae > Rhizostomatidae > Nemopilema > Nemopilema nomurai. The sequence goes on along the minus strand of ML133421.1, from coordinate 2,205,535 downwards.
GACACCCACTCCCTTCCCATCGCATTCCCATTATGACACCCCACTCCCTTCCATCGCATTCCTATTATGACACCCCACTCCCTTCCATCGCATTCCCATTATGACACCCCATCCCCTTTCATCGCATTCCCATTATGACACCCCACTCCCTTCCATCGCATTCCTATTATGACACCCCATCCCCTTCCCATCGCATGCCCATTATGACACCCCATCCCCTTCCCATCGCATTCCCACTATGACACCCCATCCCCTTCCATCGCATTCCCATTATGACACCCCACTCCCTTTCATCGCATTCCCATTATGACACCCCATCCCCTTTCATCGCGTTCCCATTATGACACCCCACTCCCTTCCATCGCATTCCCATTATGACACCCCACTCCCTTCCCATCGCATTCCCATTATGACACCCCACTCCCTTCCATCGCATTCCTATTATGACACCCCACTCCCTTCCATCGCATTCCCATTATGACACCCCATCCCCTTCCATCGCATTCCCATTATGACACCCCACTCCCTTCCATCGCATTCCCATTATGACACCCCACTCCCTTTCATCGCGTTCCCATTATGACACCCCACTCCCTTCCATCGCATTCCCATTATGACACCCCATCCCCTTCCATCGCATTCCCATTATGACACCCCACTCCCTTCCATCGCATTCCCATTATGACACCCCATCCCCTTCATCGCATTCCCATTATGACACCCCACTCCCTTCCATCGCATTCCATTATGACACCCCATCCCTTCCATCGCATGCCCATTATGACACCCCATCCCCTTCCCATCGCATTCCCACTATGACACCCCATCCCCTTCCCATCGCATTCCCATTATGACACCACATCCCCTTCCATCGCATTCCCATTATGACACCCCACTCCCTTCCATCGCATTCCCATTATGACACCCCATCCCCTTCATCGCATTCCCATTATGACACCCCACTCCCTTCCATCGCATTCCCATTATGACACCCCACCCCTTCCATCGCATTCCCATTATGACACCCCACTCCCTTCCATCGCATTCCCATTATGACACCCCACTCCCTTCCATCGCATTCCCATTATGACACCCCACCCCTTCATCGCATTCCCATTATGACACCCCACTCCCTTCCATCGCATTCCCATTATGACACCCCACTCCCTTCCATCGCATTCCCATTATGACACCCCACCCTTCCATCGCATTCCCATTATGACACCCCACTCCCTTCATCGCATTCCCATTATGACACCCCATCCCCTTTCATCGCTTCCCATTATGACACCCCATCCCTTCCATCGCATTCCCATTATGACACCCCATCCCTTCCCATCGCATTCCCATTATGACACCCCACTCCCTTCCATCGCATTCCATTATGACACCCCACTCCCTTCCATCGCATTCCCTTATGACACCCCATCCCTTCCATCGCATTCCCATTATGACACCCCACTCCTTCCATCGCATTCCCATTATGACACCCCACTCCCTTCCATCGCATTCCCATTATGACACCCCATCCCTTCCATCGCATTCCCATTATGACACCCCACTCCCTTCCATCGCATTCCCATTATGACACCCCACTCCCTTCCATCGCATTCCCATTATGACACCCCACTCCCTTCCATCGCATTCCCATTATGACACCCCACTCCCTTCCATCGCATTCCCATTATGACACCCCACCCCTTCATCGCATTCCCATTATGACACCCCACTCCCTTCCATCGCATTCCCATTATGACACCCCATCCCCTTTCATCGCGTTCCCATTATGACACCCCACTCCCTTCCATCGCATTCCCATTATGACACCCCACTCCCTTCCATCGCATTCCCATTATGACACCCCACTCCCTTCCCATCGCATTCCCATTATGACACCCCACTCCCTTCCATCGCATTCCCATTATGACACCCCACTCCCTTCCCATCGCATTCCCATTATGACACCCCACCCCCCTCCCATCGCATTCCCATTATGACACATCCCATGCGTTTCTTAACAGATCAGTCGGCTTCTCGGTGGATGCGGCGTTTACATTACCAGATAAGTAGCAAATAGCTTGTTTTACTCATTTACTTGATATTAATCAACCGTTAATGTTATTTTTATCAACCTTCGTAGATCCACGGAGTTTTCAGCCGCTCAACATAGCAGTTCGCTGGTTAAGAAAGAGTATACTTCTGCGAAGAATGATTTGGAACAATGCCAAATACTATTGCAGGATGCAGAAATTAATGTTTGAATATAATAGTTAAATGGCTGATTTGAAATTACACTATTATTGCTATGTGTTCATATCTCACACTTCTTCATAACGGCAAATCTAATTCTACTTTTAGCTACATTTAGATTCTTTAAGTGTCTATTTCTTTCTCTACCCTCAAATTGCCCCCTTGCCTAGTTGGTTCCACTTTCAATGTCAGCATCACTCTCGTAATGAGAGAAATACCTGAAAATTTTCCAGTCAATTGATCAAAGAAAATATTTGTAAAAGCATTATGCCAAGGAATGGCACCGTTACGTTATGGATGTCCCTTTTGACGAGACAATATGGGGCAATTCCGTTTGAATTTTGTTTTCACTGTGCTGTTTCTCGTTTCATTGTAACCCCGTTTCAAATTATTAATACCACGCTATGACACGTACGCCTTTTAGCAGAATTGTACAGCGATTTTTGGATCAATGATTTTATTAGATACTTCCAATACAATCCATTGGTGAATAGAAATGTTTAATTGAACCGAATAGTTTAATTTTGCAAGCCATACATTTTATTCAGTAAACTCCTTTCCATATAGCCTACAAGGGGCAACGGAGTAAAATTTGTCACTATTTGTGATGATCTCTTACCATCTTGCCATCCCCACGGCCTGTATTACGCGCGTTAGATCGATGCCCTCTCCCAACCCCAACCCATAATTAATGCCGCTGATTTAGTCATCGCCTCAGTATATTCATTATGTAACCGGGTTAGTTGATTTTTATATTTTTACATTATGGTATGATCTTATCCTTAATTTGTCTCCATTTCCATCTTTCTTTCGTTCATCTTTGTCCAAGTCAAACATAAGGCCCCCAAGGAAGCCGACATTTTGCAAACCCACAGGTTAACACCAAAATACACCGTAGGTTCAAACGTAAAAACACACTTAGGTGCGAGTTAAATTTCAGGACAGTTAAGAAATTCAAGGTTTCTTAAATTCCCAAATGATCATGATAACATGACGAAGAGCGAGCAGTTGCTAAAAACATACGTAAAAATACCCTTCAACAAGAGAAAATTAAAAAAAATATCCAATGCCATTACTTTACTGCTTCAAGAACTTTAAAAAACTGAGAAACTGAATAAAAAGTTCCCAAATCAAGGAGAGGTGATTGGCCAAGAAAATTTGATGCTAGGAGCGAAATAATGGTGACTCGAAAGATAAAGTGACACAGGCTTGACAAATTAAACGTTATAGCAGACAACTCTGATTGACTTTATACTAGAAGTTAAGTGTCCAAAAGACGTATAAAACATATTTTATGCAAGTATGGCATTCGCAGACATCTTAGTAAAATACCGTTTAGAATACAGATTTCTTTAGAAAACAGAAGGAAAGGTTTCCAGTGGGCAGAAGCTCTAAAAGACTAGCAGGTGAAAGAATGGGGAAGTTTTATTGTGTTGGTTGTCGGTTTTGCTCAATAAACGACAGCAAAAATTTTAAAGTTTAATGGAGAACTAATGAAGAAGATAACCGCCTATTTTTGCCACGAAATTCTACATTTCAGTGTCAGGCATGTTGTGGGGCTCAATTGGGCCTGTCTGTCATTTTTGACGGGAGAATCTGTCATTTTTGACGGGCAGTGTATGTTGGGCTGTATGTATGAATGTGATGTTTGCTAGCAAAACCGGTAAATAGGTATTTCTAGAGCAGACCTTTTCTTGCTCTTGTGAACTTAGGCCCTTTAGTTACTTTCTTACACCCAATTCCCATTTTACGCCAATTTAGCCCTCAACTAGGTCCATGCTACTACTAAATTGTTGTGAAAGAACGACAAATATTTTGCAGGTTAAGAATGCAAATCTTAGTTTTCTAGTTAAGAATTCCAGTCTCTCATTTTGAATTCGCTTGACAACCCTAGATTGATATATGAGTTGGCTTTTTTTTAAATGTGCATTTCTTGCTCCATGGATAGAGCTGCTCTCATGCACTTAGGGGAAGTTTAATCAAAATAATTACAGATCTTTAGAAAAATAAAGCCCTTTATTCTTGTATCATGTGATCTTTTCAGGTCATTGCTGTCAAAACAGAATATTCTGGCGTTATCTTTCCGACCTCATTAAGGGGATATATAATAAGCCGCTTAAATAATAAACCATTTTGTCTTTGACATTCTCTGTAATTTTAGGAACAATTTATCAGGTACTGGTCATCTGTTTATAACTTTTGACATGTACACTGTAGCTCTGTGTGTGGGCTGTCAGATTTTGGCCAGTTATTTATTCTGGTATCCTAGTCTTGAACCTTTTATCTGCAAGAAACTCTTGGCTCTTTTCTAAACACACAACCCGGGTCCACGATGTTTTGCCAGATTAACTTCTCTGAAAGTGGTACTTCAGGCTCGAATGAATCAAAACAAACCAAACTTTTGACAGCCACATTTAACACAATGGAGTGATGTACTTTAAGCACAACCATAGTTTTGCGTGGTGAGAAATAGAAACTTCAATGTGCACTTCAAGCGAACAGTATAACACATAAATCTTTGTTATGCGCGGATGATTAATTCTACAAGAAAAGAAATTAAGAGCATGGACGTTTGCTTCAGCAGTTTTCATAATTTTGTTTGGTGAATTGTGAAAATAGCGAAGATAAATTGAGGTTTCGACAAGGTTGTTTAAAGGATTTTATTCAATTCATAGCTTTCAACGCTATTTATGTTGTCCATAAGCTAGAACTATGTCCAATTTACCCTGTAACCAAGACAACGGAATCAAGAAGATCCACAACAACAACGACGAACTAGCAGTTATCAACATGGCGGGAAGGGAAGACGCTGCAAAATATTACCTCAACCAACACCGAATACCCGAGCTTTTACACAACTTAACGTCTGCTCTAGTGTACGATAGGCCTGGTATGTTGTTTTAAATTTGTCTGTATTTAAATTGCTTTCTTGGATGAACCTAGTTCGATGCCCAGGTCTTATTTCCTAGCAAGATTTCTATTAGATATCTATAGCACCTAGGAAGGTGTCTGGTCGATCAAGAGACCTTGACCATCTTATGATGTTCATAATTGTAAAGCCATTGTATAACAAAGATACTAAAAGCATACTTACACAAATAGGCCATTGACTAACATGTTGCTGAAGGATAGGAAACATTTAAAGTGATATCTTTTGATGACAAGGCCAACAGAGAATTACCAGTTGCACTGAGGTATTTACTCTGCCAATTGCACTGGACCTTTCCATTGAATTTTTCCAGTTTTTAAGCTACTTTGAGTATCCTATTCTTCATTTTCTGTCAAATACAAGAATGCTGGGTTCTCTTAATTGATCTCAGTTCAATAGATCTAAAAAATGTTTTAGACCAAATATCGGTTGTCTGTACACCAAAAACTAAAGCACCCAAAGGCTATATATATATCTATCATCTTTTCATTGACTTTATACAATCTATATGAAATATGTTTTTCAAATAAACTTGTTATGGCTTTGTTGTAAGCTTCTAAACTACATCTGGATGTTGATACTAAAGAAAATACATCAGTGAACTTTTCAACATTTTTTGCTCAGTTGATCCAAAGCAGTATATGATTGACTTTCTGAAGAGACTGCAGGACTCCAAAACAACGAAAATGGACTATCCAAATGTATTTGATGAGTCAAACATTGTGTCACTTTTTGGAATTCAAGATCCTTCTTCACAAGGATCTATCTCATATGAAAAATACAAGACAGGTTTGTTTTGTTTCAGTAAATAGTGAACTGTCTCTTACAAAATTCTAAACTCAAAATACATACTTTCTTTGCTGTCTTAAAGATATTGGTGTGTGTTTTATGATTGTTGTTTGTAAATGAATGGAATGTTGTGTCTTTGAACCGTGGGCAAGAATTGATTACCTTAGTAGCCCAACTTAGATTAAAGAGATTTGGTTGGGCATATATACCCCTAAAAGTAAAGTAAAAACTTCCAATTTATCATGGTTTTGATTAATGTGATCAATTATATAAAGATGCATAAAAATCTAAGTTATAAAAGTACATGCATTTTAGTTCTTTCACCTGTAATTTTATTCACACCTTTGTTTAGCTCATGCAATCAAATATCTGCCAAACAAACAGATTCAGGTGTTTATTATTTGTTCTGCTTCTGTTAACAGCTATGGAAAGTCTTGGAATTGTAAGTTTCAACAGAAATCCAGCTGGTGCTGATGTGGACAAAATCCCTCTGGATGTGTTTGTAAATGAGGCGTAAGCTTGAGCTCCATTTGTTACTTCACAGTTTTGCATTGAATTTTGGTGCTTTCTGGCGCAGTACATCTAGGCCTCTTTTTGGTTTACTGACAAAACAGCTCCTTCCCGGTTCTGCTAGGAGTTATGTATCTGACTGGCTATTTGACCTTTTTCTGATTAAAAATTCTGAAAATTCCATTTGCTCATTTCTCTCTGTTTCAGAAATGGGACAATTTTCTTTGCTTCTGCCTTTATTACTGTTCCACTCGCTTAATAGTGCACAAGTTGGAAAAGAAAAAATTAAATCTCATCTATGAGAAAAAACAAACAAATGATCTACTCCAAGTCAGTTCAGCCTGCTGCCATGACTTTGAGCCTTGATATGTGAAAGGTTGACATTAAAACAATTTATCAACTGTAAAAGACTATGTTGACGTAAATGACTTGTTGTTTCTCAAACAGTAGTATTATGACATACCATCTACAGAAGCCTCCTGTGATGCTCTTGTCACATTAATATTTCCAAGTATAATCAATGCTACCTCATTTCCTAGGAAGCAAGGCCTGTCAGATGCATCAGCTACATTTGCAGTGTGAAAGAACACTTTCTGTAAATATTGTTTATCTCAATATACTTGTAATCATATTGTATATTTGTAATACTGCTGAAGATTACTCATTCAGTTTGTCTTCGTACACCTTCTGCGAATAAAGTTATTTAGAATCAAATGGTAGATAGGAAACGACAGCTCATGTTGCATTGGCTGTTTTGAAGAATCTTCTCCATTAAACCTCCCAATGGTTGAGGCTTCTAAGTTGGCCCAAGTCAGTTTATCATCGCGTCTTTCAATACTTTTTGCTAAGCTTTCGAATTAAGTTAAATAACACCTAGGCAACTTCGAGCCGGCTCCTTTCTAGAATTTGCATCAACGAAGCCGCCTTAAATATGATTTGAATCGATGACAACCTGCGATTATTTTGATCTCTACCTTCCTCACTCCCTTTCCGCCTCCATATTTATCATTGGGGCTTGAAAATGGGGCTTATCATTATTGCTTTTCAGTTTAGCGAGCAAAGCGGCCGCTGCGTGGCGCCCTATTCAATCAGCTGCGGTGCCTTGTTTGTGGCCACGCTGCAAGGCCTATTTCAAGCAAATCACTTTTAAGTGTGTTTACCGCCGAATGGTGTTTCATTAACCCCAATCGTGCCGAAAAGAATGTCAAAGAGTAATTGCCCAGTGATTGATGGAAAATACCCCGTTCACACCATTCTGGGTTGCCTTAGGAGCGCAGAGTAGGGCGGTTAGCAATAAATGCAACCCTTTTTGCAAGTCATCTTTGTCAAGAATGTGGTGCCTTTGCGATACCATCGTCGATGCATTATAATCCTCCTGCAAGCACCGAACATCAGAAAAGGATCTACTGAACATCAGGCGGCCTTACCCCTCACGTGCAGAACAGCCCCTTAAAGGCCAACGCCAAAGAAAAAGGAGCAGTGTCTTGTCCCTAGAAACACTTGCTCATGATCCCATGCTTCCGTTAATAGAAGACGGCAAGCTCTTTTGTCCCATAACCATTGGGGGCTTCTGTATGATTGGTTGCAAAAAGTAATTGGGCCTTCATTATAATTGCAAATTGTCGATCAGTCAAATGAACTCATACAATCATATTGCGTGGCTTCTGGATAGCTCCAATAGCCAGCGTTGTGCTTGCTGTTACGTAGGCCTTTGGTTCACATAATAAGTAATGAAAATTAGTATCATGTGACTCGAGGCTTTCATTCTTTCAACATATAGCTGCGTAGTTGGTTTCAGTTAAAGCTGTCAAGCACCGGGAATATATATTGGTTATTCGCTTTTTGGCCCGAACTCTGCGAACTAGACGAAAAGGTGACCTAGCTTGCTTAGTAAAATGAAAATTGTCGTCAGTATGTGTTGATCACAACACAGCCAATAATGCGCTCTTTCGATCCGTAACTGGCTTTTCACTTTCTCATATTCGTTTTCCGTTATTTGCAATCAAATTCTGAAGAGTGTCGGACGCAAAAAGTGCTCTAAACACGCGAAAATGTGGTTCCAATGTTCCGTGCTTTTCTGTGTATTTTAATTCGTCCTTCTCTATTTTTGAGCCACAGAGTATTAAACAAGTAAACTACGTCACAATGAGTAGGAGCTTTACGCCTTCTTTGCTTGGACACTGTGGAGGCTGTGGCTTTCAGGTGGCTGTCACGTGCCCACTCTGTTAGTTGACCTTGATTGGTTGCGTCAAGCGGTGTTAATGTGAAAAAGAGGCACTGCGGTGATGCCAGCAACCCCGAAGTGCGAGGAGGCGTAAAGCCTGGTTTCCATATAGTCGCTAGAGTCGCCAGGATCGCTCAAAAATGAGTTCAGCGACCCCAGCGACTCCAGCAACAGTCTGTTCCCATTTGGTCGCTGAGAGTCGCTCGATTCCAGATCAACGCGGTCCAGAAATCTGGGCCTAGCAATTAGAATTGCGCGAGAGCATGCGCTGTGCTTTCTAACAGTCGCTGACGGTCGCTGTCATGTTTCCATTAAAAGATTTCTTTGGGTGCACTCAACCGTGGGTCGCTGAGATAGAACTTCAGCGATCCCAGCGACTGGGTCGCCAGGGTTGTTGAGGGTCGCCAGCAAAATGAATTAGCTTGTTTCCATAAAGTCGCTGGGGTCGCTGAACCCGTTTTTGAGCGATCCTGGCGACTCCAGCGACTTCAGCGACTATATGGAAACCAGGCTTAAGCTGCACTGGCGCAAATTTTAACCCCCCTCGACACACCCAATGTTATCTCTTCGAAAGTGAATGAACAAGATGATCCTTGAAATAGCTGCCAATCAACAGTAAAAAGTTTATCTGAGGATGAGGGGAACATAGAAAATGGTTAATTCTCTCGATCACGTTCTCGGTAACCAAACAACCTCTTCCGGTTAGTGAGTGTGCAAGGGAAATTCTGTAGGAGATAGTGGATATGACATCCCCCTCACCTCAATTAAATTATTATGACACACATCCCTCCTTAACCAAATTATTACAGCTTTCAAAATTCGAGTCACAAGGGCATGCCATGGGCTTCCTTAAATTTTGTCAGTGAGTACTGACTGGCCGTGAAAGGGCTTCAAATAATCCTAAATGTAAATTGCGGGAAGGGAACATTTCAAAAGACTGGATTTTAGAAGTATCAACAACTGAAATATTAACAAAAACTAGTGTCGTTTTAAGCTCTGCCTTGATTTAATTTATTGTGGTCTAAATTGTATGAGCTATCACCCCCGTAACATGTCCAAGTATTCCATCGCTTTTTTTCATGCTGAAATCAGTTTCGTGTGTCATCGGTTTCATTGATTTAAACACGGCAGCGCATGACCTGTTTTTGATGACGTCAGGTACGTTGTTGTTTACATTCAGTTGGCGAAACTGAAAGTCCACTGTCCTTAGCTCATTCCTGCGTAATGACGTTTTAGGAAGCTGTCCTGTGGCTGTGCTTTTTTGGTTTTTCCTGGATCAAATCTTAGGTGATGGCATCGCTGGGAAGAAACGATGCTAATGGAACCTGATGGAGCCATGGCATCAACCAAGAAACTGTTTCATGATCACTCACTTTTTACCTTGAGGTTTTTTTTAAGCTAACGAAACCAGCTTCAGAAACTCCAATCGAAAATGAAACTCCAATTCGAAAGTTCTGAAGCCTCTGCAGCCTTGCTTCTGTTTAAAAGGGATTCGCCTGCCCAGACAGCATGATGCAGTCCCAGACCTTTAAAGATGAGATTAAGCACTGCCTTCTTGGCGTTATCAGCCGCTGTTTTGCTAGTTCTGGTGAGTGAATCTCTTTTCAACCTCCGTTGTCATTTGTGTCATTACGATTTTGCAGATTAGTTTGTTGCATTTTATGTTTATATCTCGTGAACACAGAGTACCATTTGTAAGTCCCGATTTATGATTTGCTGGAAGCCTGCCACTTCCCGAAAAATCTATCTTATACCCGTCGGCAAAATATCAGGCTTACATTGGCCTCCAAAGCGAGGCAATCCCCAGACGAGGCGGCTGCATGGCGACGAGGAGAAATGGGCGTGCACGAATAATTGCTTGACCCGAGAACGAGACTACACGCTTTTTTTATAAGGAACCTACCACAAGGCCTAGTTCCAAAAGTTCCTTATTCGTAGACCTCAAATCATCAGGTTTTAGTACCAAAAGTTCCTTAATTTTAACTGCCCATCAATAAGCCTTAACACTTAATAGAGAGAGGTACAAGATAGACTATGCGGAAACTACTCGATAAAGCACTTGACACACGAATAGCAAACAATCTAAGCGAGTATTGGCTGCAAATGAATGGAAACGGCTTTTTAGCTCTTGATGCTTGCAGTTATAAAAAAATTTTAAACGAAAAGTTCCTTAGGGATTTCATTTTTAGTAGTATAAGTTCTTTATATATTTCGACCTTCTACATGTAGGTTCCTTATAGAGTGGGTTCCTTATAAAAAAGCGTGTAGTGGTTGCTTCACCTGGACTGCAGTGTCAAAATGTTGGGGAAGCAAATTGAATCTTTATGGATGATGTGCATGGTAGAGATCCCTCAAATTCGCAACTGCCATTAATGTCAGCTCTATTTTCTTGCAGATATCAAGAGATCTTGTGCTGGCAAAGAGGTACTGTTCTTTCTTCTACTACTATTCAAAAGCGAAAAAGGACTGCACGCTCTGTACCGACATGTGCGGGAAAGGCATGGGACTCACGAAGAACTGTGGGTTTGATGAATTCGGAAACAGAAGGGTGCCTGCCTGCTCCCCTTGCCAAGAGGGATACTTCTCGCAGACTACCAAGTTCTCTTATCTATACAGACCGTCGCCACCTTGTCAGCCGTGTAAACAGTGTCACCCTGCTTCAAGGACGAAAAGAACCTGCACTGCAACGCGAAATGCCAAGTGTAGACGATGCCCACGGGGGTATGTGTTTCGGCCAAAGCAACATTTTTAATGAAAATTGTTATGCATACTGCAGTCTATTCCGCTGTCACATGTGGCATTCAGAGACTGTTCCATGAACATGTGGCTTAGTCTGGTGCATCTATGCTGATTTGTTACCATTTCTTCTGCCTACTGGCATAAAGTGACAACGGCTGTCTACCAGGGTTGGGGGTTTCGCATTACACTCCCATCAGCTAGAACCCTACAATTTTCTTCTTCTTGCCCCACTTCTTGCAACGGCCATGTTCAATCGAAACACATGCCATCAATTTAAAAGGTGGAATTGAAATGGCTGCCACGATTCAGCAGTTTTGTTTGTAATCGAATTATTATTTTCAGCTTTTTCTCGCATGTCATCTTACTGTTTCTCTTCTTCCATGTATAATTTAACAGGCATGTGTTGTTCACCTCCTTATAGAATGTATAAACGCCTTGATGGACATTGCTACAAATGCAGTTACTGTTGTGATGGTATGTTGGAGTCGGGCAGAAACGTCGTACAAAGCTGCAAAAGAAAAGGCATGGGACGGTGCTCCTGCACAGCTACTACTAGGTGCTATGATGGCAGCAACGGTAACAAGCAGTGTGACAAGTTTCAAATAAAAAAGAAGGGCCGTCAAACGACCTAATGTAATTCTATTTTCTTATTTTAAAACGACAATCTAATTTTGCAAATCGTTAAGATTTGTTAAAGCTAAAAACTTTTTGATACCGCCAATTTTATTTGCTGTAGAAGGTACAAAGTACGTCCTTTAGATCAGATGACAAACACTTAACCTGTACGATTTTAGATTTCGAAATCAATTCTAAAAACACAGCTGCCTCGTTCTCTCACTTCTGAGTACGGTTTCCCCTTTTCTTAATCAGCGCATTACTTGAGTTATGTTTCCTTAATAAAAGAATCCTTCAGGTGTAAGGTTGCCTCAAGTTCATTAGAGACAACTATGTAAATTGTCTCTAGAAAGTTGGGTTGAATGCTATTGAGTAACGCAACGCCAAGAGAATGAAATCATTCACTGAGCGTTCATGAACAAGGAGAAAATTGAATTGAGTATCAAAAATTACGAAATAACCTCTATTCTGGTTTCTCTACTTCTCTTGTCATATTTAAAACAAATAAGCTTTTGAAAATGGCTTTGAAAAAAGCAAACATTTTACGTTATACTAAAAGCTTTTTCGTCTGACACTCCTCAGCGCATAAAACGTTAGAATAAGGTTCCGAAAAACACGATGGAAAATATATACCCAGTTGTGGATCATAATAAGCCAATCAGAAAGACGCAAGCTCAAGACCTGTATATTTGACCAATCAGTGCCGCGAGCCTAAAGAAAAATTACCAATAGAGAAAATTACCACTGGATGACGTAGAATGTTTGCTTTTTTCAAAGCCATTTTCAAATTCTGTACCGCAAAACAATTGTTCAAATAAGCTTTTAGTGTAAAACAAATAAGCTTTTAGCATCTTTTCAAAGCATTATATGCACATGCAGTCCCCTAAAGTTATTTGCCAAACTGGCTTCTTCACGTTGCCATGAATAAGGGTAAATTCTGTTGATCACAACTCATCTGCAACCTTTTTTTTATTCAAATATAAAAATTTACAATGTTCGTTACGTTTAACAGTACCTATCAATTACTATACAACACTACATGTACGATACCATGGGGAGCGAAAGACAACGACTACCCCATAGCCAATGTGAAAGAGACACATCACGGCAAACTATCTACATCTACGCTACAAACGATTTTTAAAAAGAACTATCGAAAAATGTAACAGGGATACTGTTCCCAGCAAATCACAGGTAAAGGTCTCGATGACTGCAACCTTTTCTTCTCAATAAGTCAATCGCATGTCAGACAATTACCATTATAAGAAATATTGTGCTCAATAAATTCTTAACTTGAACATGTTTCATTGAAACCGAAAACTTCATTCACAGCTTGAAATGAAGCGACGACAAAAAATGATATATAAGCTGCGGCTGTTCTTTGGAGTATAAGATGGATTAAAATACAAAAATGGTATGACACAGAGTTGGTACTGTCGATGTGGAGTGATCTTTAAAAAATAACAGATTCTATAATAAAAAATTGGTACTGCAAGGGGGGCTAGTTTTAGCTGCGAGAGACATAACGAAATAAAGTTGTGAAGCGTTTGATTTAAGGGACTGTACTACAGTACAATGCGCGTTTCAATTCCTACTTGGTCGTCATGAAGGTTTTTTGGTTAAAAGACCGCAAAGTCGACAGAAGATTGTATTTTAAAGGTTTTATGTTCTTTGAGTATCAACTCGCATTTGCCGCAAACTGCATTCTCAACTTAGTTTTTGATAGAGGTGTAACAGAAAGAGTTTTTATACGTAAGAAAAATTTGTTTGGACAAGACGAATTAAATTCTCTATAAAAATAGAGACTGTAACCGACAAACAACGAGCAGTAGCGCTCTTTACGACTCTCAGAAGCATTCAGTTTTGATTCTGATTTGGCATCATTTCATATCTCGCTGGAATTTAGATTGATTTAGGCCCAAATACGACTAAACAGCCAAATGCTCATCATCTCTTCTTCGGGAGACGTAGCATTACTTTCGCCATCTGACTGGCTGGAAAATAGCTCTTCATCTTCGCCAAGGCCAACTACATCGTACTGCATACCATCCATAAACCGAGACCAATAAATCATATATTTCTCGCAGTTTCTTCAGTGGCGGCCCGTGTATTGGGGCTAGTGGGGCTCAGCCCCACCAAAGATTCCCAAAAATAAGCCTAAATTCTTATTCTTAAATTGTACTGTCATTTTAATTTTAGTATTCTCTAAATTGTTGGTTCCGTGACCTTCCTTTTAGCCACGATACGGTTCGTCAATATTATTTATGTGAGTGAGGTCCTGCGGCCCGTGGTTTCTTTGAACAGGAATAAAAGAACTTGCGTTTCAGACACTAGTTCCCGAGCTTTTGGGGCTAGCCCCAAACGAAAGACAAACTGACCAATGAAACGTGCTTTATATCTTGCCAATTCAACTATAGTCGTTCGCTGATTGGTTCACTGCCCTTGAATTTGCTTGGATTTGGGGCTAGATGAAACTAGCCCCGAGCAATTCAATTCAACTTTGACTGAGTGCGTAACACGATAAGCTGCATGAACTTCAAAGTAAAGTGGAGACCTACAAAGAGTGTCATCAATTCGACGACTTGTGTTCGTAAGTTTACAATTTGAAGATTTTCAAATATCATGAAATGAATGGAGTGGACTATCTTCTACAGAATCCGTCTTGTCGACTGACAAGTCAAGAAAAACTTGAAATAAAGAGGTTAGGCCTGCATCATCCAAGGGATGTCCCCATCACGCAGAAGTCTACTGGTACGGTTAAGAATCGTGCCTTTAATGCAAGGAGCTGGTTCGAGAAAAAGCCTTGGTTGACTTTTAATAATCAGAAAAAAAGAATTTTCTGTTTCCCGTGTCTTCTTTTTGGAGGAGAAATACCTTGGACAAGGAGCGGTATTTCTGATTTGAAATATTTAGTCAAACGTATTTCAAAACACGAGTCGTCCTCAAAGCATATGACTAACAGTTTACAACTCGAAACATTTGGTACTGTAGACATTGTTTCATCCCTAAGTGAAGGACATCGTCTTTCTGTGATACGCCACAACCAAGACGTTGAAAAAAATCGCTTTATAAATGTCCTGAAGGAAATTATAAATTGTTTAAAGTTCTGTGGAACTCACGAACTCCCCCTACGTGCTCACAACGAGAAGAAGGATTCTTACAAGTCGGGTGTTTTTCTTGGTCTTATCAATTTTGTTGCGCGTTTAAATAGCCAGGTTGCAGACCACTTTAAACACGCAGCAGTTTTAAAGGAACAAGTCAAATAATACAGAACGAATTGCTGGATTGCATGTTTAAAGTTTACAGAGAGGAGATGACGAAGGAGATTCAGGGAGCGCCCTTTTGCTTAAATACAGGCCGATGATACCACGGATGTCGCTTATGTCACGCAATGTGCTTTGATTCTAAGGTATATCAAACAAAAGAAAATAATCAAAAGGGTTCATGGATTTCTGACATAGAGTGGTGAGGGGCTCGAGCACAAGGTGGAACTTCAAAAGCAGAACTGTAGATAGTGTTTACGACATAAGAGAAGATTTAGAAGAGTGTTTCTCCGGATTCATTTCTTTACTTAACTTAACATTAAACTCAAAAGTGTTTATTACAGTTTTTGTTAGAATACTCAAGACTGAGTCATTCCTTGATACTCTAACTGTGACGTCATCTTTCTTCTTTGAGTTCATATGACGTCATCAGCCCCACCTTCAAATTCTATCACGAGCCGCCACTGAGTTTCTTGACCATTATTCGCCATTGATCAGTTGCCTCGTCCGCCCATTGTCCCGCAAAATTAGTTTGTTTTTCAAAACTCCACCACAGCCCCTTTATATGGAATCGAAAGTCAGAGCTTTGCAATCTCTTGGAAGATGCGAGCTGTTTGCTTTCGATTTCCACAGTTGGCTTTGGTCTTAGCATACGATTACACTCAGAGCCTTCATTCAATTCTAAGAAATATGCCGGGCACAAGCGGGCTTTCCAAAGAAAACTTGTCATATCGTTTACGTTTAAATAAACCAACAACGTCCAATTTCAAAGAAAAATCTAAATCCCATGGGCTACATCCCCCTTCACTTGTCGATATAGCCCTTAGAGTTGCCCAAGAATTAAAAGACATATAATTCTATGAATGATGTTTTATGTCCCAAGGGCATTGCAGAATGAATGCTTTTGTCAAGTTCGTCTGCCTGAGAAGTGTTTAAATCTATAATGGCCAAAAAATTTGATCTTATTGTTGATAAGACAATTTTAATGCTTGCTACAGGGAAGATGGAAAGTAATGAATGTCTCAGGTGGAGCCTATCGTGTTAAGTAATGAAGCCCCACTCGAATCTATGAAAAGAAAAGAAACGACCTTTGAGCCAGATGATCTTAGCCTGCGTCACAGACCATCACCACCAAGCAGGCTAGATGATCTCGGACAATTTCGATCTCCTTTTGCTTCGAGTCATTTTTCCCTTTCTCAGTCTTTTGGCTTACCCCTGGAACACAGGCTACTACTTCCCTGCATCACTCCTCCACAGTGGTGCATTCGTTGCTGTGACGCCAACGAAGCGCTTCCCCCTACTAGTACCAGGTCCAGCCAGGTCTGCTATTCCTATAACTCATTTACTAAATTTGTTACCATACTTCATTGTAAGTTCCAACGAATCCTCGTGCTGTCGAGAAGCTATTATTTGTTCCCTTTTCAACAGTGGCTTTCGCTTTCATTATAGATACAGTTCTATGAAAACCACACTTTGTGGCGCTGAAAGCTCTCTAAAGGGAGGGGAAGTATTTCAATAGTTATGTTGTTCCGCTATAAATCAGTTATGCTCTAAATGGGAACTCCCCTTGGTGCAATTCTTCTTCTGACGTCATCACTAGCATTGAAATTTTGTTAAGAGGAGGAGCCATCAAATAACCTAAGACCCCCTGGCGGATGCTTCATTATTTAAGATACTAGGCGTGCCGCCAAGGTTCCCATAAATGAGACATGTCTATTATCAATTTTTACATCCATATAAAATAAAATATCCAATGTTTGACCCATGTATAGAAGATATTTTACCAACCTCTCATTAACAATTTCTAGGAAGCCTGTGGGAGACTCATGTATAGAGTTTCTCTATACAAAACAAACCAATATATGGGGAATTTTATTACATATCTCAATATTTGGGGCTGAAAAAGCAGCTCATTTAGATGGTGCATCTAGTATCCGTAGAAGTTGAAGTGCCCTCTCGGGCCAAGACCAAATCTTCCAATTAGAATGTTAAGGCCTTGTTCACAATTATATTGTAAGGTTGCTGTATGACGTGCAAATTAAGTATTACGTAGTCAATTATAAAATGACCTGAGTTTTGAATTGCAAATGAAATTTTCGTTCATTGTATTTTGATACAAAATTGCAACCTTCAATATAAGGTGTCCATGAACCCATGCTAGCTACAAGTGAGATCGGGGACTTTATTTTCTTAAATATTCTGGTAGTCTTTTGCCTTAGAAGGGTAAGTGGTCTAGCAAAATGCGGACAACATAACGAAATTGGTCTAGACAGGGGAACATGATTAAAAGTCCCAAGCAGTGTCACGCACGAATGCATAAATTATGATTATAACCTCGAGATGAAATTTAAAAAACTGAAAGATTAATTTGTGATAAAACTGAAAACAACGAAATTTCGTAAAATTCAAAAACAGAATTGCCCTGTTGGCCTAGAACTAAGGAACAAGGGATAAAAACATACTTCCCATATATAATCGGAAGCTCATCACTTGAAATAATAAAAATGTCACGACAATTTCCTAACGGTAGAGACATCGACAGGTTCAAAGTCTCCAATCTTCTGTAATAGTTGCTAAAACTATTTTCTTCCAAGCCAAAAGAATTGAATAAAACGAGTCAAGCTTATTTAATTTATGACATCATGATTGAGAAACTTCCAAGAAACAATGTTTACTAAAATTTCGAGAACATTGAGAATCTGGAGTACTCTTCATCGACCTTCGTTTTTAATGAAATAAATAAGAATGCTTAAAGTACTATCTCGTGAGACACTCCTGCTACCCTGCGCCACCTCTCGTAGTTTCTCGCGTGGTTTGCGATCACGTGGCTTTCGATCCGCAACTGGCTGTTTATCATGCCAGTTGTCGATCTTTTTCTGCCGCTCGCATAGTCTGTTGTGTGTGTGAGAAAGTAGGCAAAAATGATGGCTCTATGTTTCTTGCTATTTTGATGTACTGCAGAGCGCAACTTTTGTTTATTTAGAACCCATTTTCAAAATAGTTAGTACAAGGAGCCTCCAAGCCAGCCCCCCAACCCTAATCACCCCCCCCCCCAACCTAACCGCCCCCAACCTAACCACCCCCAACCTAACCGCCCCCAACCTTACGCCCCCAACCTAACCACCCCCCCCCCCAACCTAACCGCATTGCCCTGGTTGTAAATGCAGGGAAACATGACAATCACAGAAGCACTCAGTGGATGAAGGTCTCATCCAGAAAACAATAGGTTCAGTGGCTTCCGAAGAACAAATAAAAAAAGACAATACGCCTACCCCCGTCTTCCGATTGTCAGCCTTGATGGTTCTAAGAAGGACGTTACGCCTATTTCACTACAGTTTCTTTGTGCGACCAAAGTGAAACTGGGAAACGAGTCGAAAAGCCGTTCGAAGCAAGAATAGGCAGTCGCCAACATGAACGTCGCAGAAACCGCCTGCTTAGCTCTTCTTCTCCTCCAACAGGTAACATTTTCATGTTTATTTAAACAGAACCTTGAGCATTTGATATTTCCAAATCGGCTGCACTGTTCGGAGGTCGGTTGCGCGATTAAAGAAATTGTATCTTGGGGTTTGCACCTCCTAGTCCTTTCTCAAACTGCACCACCGCGGTGTTGAAAACCTACATGACTGGCGTCGAACGATCTACTCTAACTGTTCCTAGGCATTTTCAGGTGGTATTACTACTACTAGAGTAAAATAACCTCGTTGCATACGGAGCATACGGAGTGTCAACAGATATTGCTTTTAAAGGCATTGAGTCATGGTAAATAGCGGTTTTCCACGGGCTGCTGTGCTGCCTGTTTTCATGCCTCTAAGAGAGGTTTGTGTTAAGAAAAGAGATCTCAGAAAGGAGGCCCAGCTCGCCTTGCCGGGCTAGGAATTACCCATGTAAACAGGTCATCACTAGGGGAAACAAGCTTGCTATCAACAACCATTGTAATATCAACATCTTACTTTTAACTGCCTGATAATTGCCACCTTAATCACGCCTGCATTTTACAAATCATTTTTTTCTGATCCCTAATAGTCTCTTCCAATAAGAGTAACTGTTGTAGATTTGGATGTTTTTATATAGGGTTTATAAACCGCATTTGGAGACTCGGGCCACGCCTTCCCCCTCCCCCAATTTTTAAAGCAAGACATTTTAAGGCAATGTAAAGAGGTTTTATTGCAGAAAGAAAGTAAAAGAAGGTTATGTGATTTATTTGGGTAGTTTGTAAGGTAACCCCTTTAATCACACGTGGTCAAAGCTTTTCGTAACGGCAACCATAGTTATGGCTTTTACTAGACCCTTACATTCTCACCTTTTGCCTCCTCGCTTTTTGGGTAACTTTCAATAATCAATCGTCCAAGCTCTTAAAATGCTTCCTTTGCAGGTTTCGCTTCAATTCGCTGGAAGGATTTGCAGGTACAATTACTATTATTCGTTGAAGATCAAAGATTGTAAGCTTTGTCGTCCGTGTATACCTGGGCAGAAGATGCAAAGAAACTGTGGCATTGACTCTGCAGGAAGGCGAGTTAGTCCCGCGTGTGAATGGTGCCCGCGAGGGACGTATGGGCGACTGAACGGCTACGAGGGACTTTATGACTGCAACAAATGTATAGACTGCACGGCTGCAAATAGGAAGATAGTTGAGTTCTGTTCGGCGACAAAAGACGCCGTTTGTGGAGGCTGTCTGAATGGGTAGGCCGATGACCGTATTAATCTTCACTTGCTAGATCGCATTTCTAATTTTGTATCAGAGGTGCAGTGACTTAATTTTGCGTGCAAGAAAGCTGCAATGGTCTCCTTTCCCCATCAGGGCATTTTCTTTAATCGCATGAACTATACTTTCATTTTTCTATGCACCTTATAAATTAGCTTATTCTTTGATTAGCTACTTCATAAACGAAATATTTTTCAGATTTAAAAGTCTCTGAAAAAACAAGTTGTTTTATTCAGGGTTAGTTGCCATTGCCATTCCAAAGATGCTCAACTTACTCAAAACTTGGTTTCATGCTATAGGTTTCAAAGAGCAGATGGCGGTTGCAAGAAGATCATGTCTCCAAGCACAAAAAGTGAAGCCCCGATTACAAAAGCGGCAATACGGACAGATAAGGCAACTACAACAGCGCAGTTAACTGATGTTAAAACTATAATCTTAAGTACTAAGCTACCGACGTCACAGTCAAGGGTGCATTCTACAACAACGGTAATCAGAAAGGTATCAACAAGAACCATCATACCTACATCGCAGATGGAGACAAGGCAGGCATCAACGCTTACTCAGCCTTACAGCAATTTTACAAGAAATGCAAAACATTCCAGAGCTGCCACCTTTCTTCCCCTTATCAAATCGGATCGACCCGTTATTGTTCCACGGCGAGATGATCAAAATAAGAGTAAGTTGTTCCTTAAATCCATGCAAATTTAGGCGCAAAATGGCATACAATCGCATGCGTATGCACAGAAACTGCAGAATCAATCTACTTCTAATAACCAAAACTACCAAAATGGTAGCAGGGAAGCGACTGCTTTAAGGAAAAATTGTCTAGCTCCTGATGCTCCTTTATCTTTTTAGAGAGAACACTGAAAGAGCATTTCACGCTGATAGCTATTGTTGGAGCTGGACTCGTCCTTATTTTTGTTGGAGTTGTCGCAATCGGCACCAAAAAAAGGCGGTCAAGGAAGAAAACTGAAAACTCCAATGTTGATGGTAGCTGTTGCGATGGACGTCTTGTTGCTGACAATGAACCATTTAAAGAAGAAAAATACTTTGAAGACAGAGCTGAGTATTCTAACGGAGGTAAGACTTCGTTTTTACAGATGTTATAGTTATTAAACGACATCCACTTAATGCCATTTGCTGGAGCTTTATCTACTCGTGACTGATAGCAATGCCAACCAGAATGATAGCAATCAAGATAACATCTGTTGAATTCTTTGATTGCTTGAAGAATGAACTTTTTCCCTTCACCCTTCATTGGAAGTGAGATTTTAGTGACAGAAAGCAGTTACAGTTGTTGCTATATCGAAAAAGATATGTTATGTTAATTAGATCTGACTCAGTTTTGTCACGAAATTTATGCTGGTTTACCTGCTTGACAGCTCTTGCACAATAACCTGTTAGCTATAAACGTTCTTCTTGTTCGAGCTGTGAATAGTTCTGTTCTTGAAAGCAACAGCAAACTTTAAGTAACAGCCATTTTTTAGGCATTGCCTCGTTGCCTTTTAATGTGAAAGTAAGACATAACGGTTTATTGCAAATTTAGCCAGGCAAAATATCCTAGTAACCTAAACAGCGATGAGTTGCTAATCAACTGTTTCAGATAGGAGCAAGCTTAATCGATGCGCATGCGTGCCAAAGAGAGTCTTAAACTGCCATGTATCTCGCAACACAGCTACCAACACCTACCTTCGTTTTATTACGCTTATTCGCTTATTGCAATAAAGGTGTAATCGAGATGTAATAAAAATCAATTCATCTTACTGACTCAGGTCTACCAAACACTGCAGTACCAATGGACGCGAAAGCTTGGGTTGGCTCAACCGAAGGTAAGATATTATCATTTCTAAACTGCAACAACATTATGAGGAAAAGACTAATTGTGAGTTACCCACCATCAATGTCTTGTCAAAGTTGAGATGTTGAACCTTGATTTTGATTAATGAAGTCACTAGATTTGAAAACAGGAAGACGAAATCCCTTCCATTATGTACTTCTGTTTCTTGGTATTATCCTGTTCGTATTTCGTTGCAGGTCTAAAACCCGTCATAAGTAACAGAACTTTCCAAAGTCGTTCGTGTACTGATGGGTTGCTTCGTGAATATATTGTATTTATGAACATTATTATGCCCCAATGCCCATTCCCCTTGGATGCCCTCCCATTATAGTTGCCAATCCTTAGAGATATCAACCATATCGTTGTGGCCTTAGGCCATAGGCTTCATCTACGATTCTGTCTTATGAAATACCAGATTCGGGGGTCTGGTACTAATCATTCATGAGTCGCCCAGGCCTTGCCCAGGGCGCAGTGAAAGTCTCAGTTGTAAGCCAACTTTATTCTGGAGAGGATAATTGCCAACAAAGCATCTCTAGTAGGTTTTTAACGAAATGCAATTTCTACTTATAGAATGCACAGTAGAGCCTCGTAATACCCAAAGAAAGTGTTTCCGACAAACGTCAGCTGAAAACACTTTGATGTTGAACGAACTGCAACGAAAACGTGATCAAATGCCTTCAACAGAGAGAATTAACTGCAGTAAGTTAATGCCTAGCTTTTAGCGAATGGCAAATTGGTGCTATCGTGAATTTGTTTGCTTCAATGTAATTTTTGTAACTTTACTTCTGTCCTACACAACCCAATAAAAAATTGTCGACATAAGACAGAGCACCTTAATAACAACCCTTAATTAAGTGCCCACCTCTTTTTATATATTTCTTTCTCTTTAATAGAGACGAACATCGAGGAGTTTAGCGAGCGACAGAGGGCATCACTTATGCGCGAAAAGTTGGACCTAGAAATAAAGCTGACTTTTGGAGCCCACCAGAGTCATCAAGTGTCTTCTTTATAACCAAAAAAGCGTCAATGCTCGAGTTTTAAAGTAGCTATGGGCTGTTGAAAAGAGAGCGTGCTTTCCAAGTGTTCTGTGAGCATTTGGTGATGTAGCCCTAATGTATTATAGCAATTTTGCATTTGCGACAAGTGTAGAGTTTGCAAATAGTGTTTAAAGACCAAAAGTGTCTCCGTAGAATAGTATGAAGCGTCAATTTGTCAAGACTTAAGTGGCTTTACGTTCCTACTCTTGTATATAGGTCTGGGATTTTGTTATGTGGACAATTGGTATTGGGAACGGTTTTTTTTAGATATTTTAGCTGGAAAAGGAAAGAACTACAAAGATTAGAAATTAGAAATACAGATCATATCCTTCATCACGAGGCCTTAGAAACTTTGAAAAGGACATGCCGGAATTTGAGCTTTTATTCACACTTTTGGTGTTTGGTTTTTATAAATATAATACTTTCATGTTGTCTTTTAATATTCAAATGCCTTGTAATACTAAAGAAGAATTCAACGCCTTTCTTAAGAATTGCTTTAAACCTGTTTCTTCACAGCTGGGAGGAACAGCGGTCGTGAAGTTTTGTGCCATAAAGCATTTGTCCACAAATCTTTATTTGTTTATCATTCCACGTTTTTTTCAACTATCTATTATCCAATATAAGTAAAGCAAGATATGAAATTCTTAATTCCCCACTCTACGTGATACTTGCTTTACAAGAAAAAAGCAACTTTCGAAAAGAAAGTGATATTACAGAACATGAACGATTAAATTTTTTTAAATCAATACTTCATTTCGTTGATTACGCATGTTATGTAGCACATGCTTCGATTAAAGTCTTTTCACATCCCGACTCCCAGTAGTACCGCTAGGAGTTTTTATTGGAGGGGCAAAGAGCGACGAAGGCGAGGGTTTGGGGTCTGGCGAAAATTATTTTTGACCACGCCCTCTACTTTGGCTAAGAAGATGACCAACGCGCTTGTCCTAGGTTGACATTGAGAGAAAAAATATGTTTAATTACCACAATTATGGTACCACTGTTAGAAAGAGACATTCTACTGGTGACAGAACGATGACATTAGGATCCCAAAAATGGTGTGACCTCTGACAAAGTGATTGTCAACCTTCGTCGCTCGCGCACCTCCTAGGCTATCCAGGCAGGGGCGAAACTTCACTGTTTTCATTAGGGGGGTGTGAGACTTAGATGCCCGACAAAAGGGCGTGTCTTGCTTGCAAAGGGGCGTGTCATGCCTGAACATCATCTTTAGGGAACATCGCCTCAAGGGTTGAAGACATCGGGGAGCCCGACAAAGGGTCACTATGTAGTTAGGCCCTCAGACTCAGTCAAAGTCAAAGTCAAAAAATATGCCTCTAGTTTTTCTGGTGTTGGCATGTTCGAAAAACCAAGAATTTGTAAGGACTGCCTTTTCTATAAAAGAAAATAGTCGTCACTTTCTAAATCTCCTGGCTCTTAAGAGAACAATTTAAAAAAGAGATTGAAGTAGGGTCTCAATTTTATCACAGTAAAACAACAAAACAAAACAATATTTGAAATCAGAAACAGCTACGCAGTCTACAATGTTTCAACAAAAATAATAATCCCATATCAAAATCAGTAAAAACCAATCTTCTTTTCGGAGTTTGATTTTTAACTTTCGGTTTTTTTCATCACTCCAAACCATCAATGACATATTAAAGTCAATTTTATCGGTCAGATCTTTCTCGCACGCCAATATAAACAAATTGTCGAGTCGCTCATCACCCATGGTGCTTCTTAAAAAGACTTTGACTATCTTCGTCTTGCTAAAAGTTCGCGCGTCCTTTGCAACACTGACTGGTGCCGTAAAAAGTAACTTGAAAATAGTCTGTACATCATTAGGAATATACGTTTATTTGCAAAAGCATATTGGCAAACCTGATGTGCACTTTCATAAGGTACCTTCTGGCTATTCACGTGATTGACAAATATATCCTACTCCATTTCGAGACAAGCGAAATCTATCGACAGAGACGGAGGAACAAGCTGACCTACGGCATTCATATCTTCAATACGGGGCTTTGCAAACGGTGGTTGAAGCAGCTTTGCTAATGGCAACATTTTTTCTAAACATTGCTTCACGTTTTCGGTGTACTCATGTATGAGTGAATCAAGAGCCTCTCTAACAGCCTTTCGATAGTATATATTAATGGCCAGCGATGCTTCTGTGTCTTGATTCTCGTCATACCTTGGCATTTTTCGTGGTCTGTGAATTCGAGCGTATTCATCTTCTGGGTCTGTTTTTAAAGTATTTTTGCAAAACTGAATGCAAGCACAGACCTCATTTTCAATGTCGTACGTTTATTCTATCATCGATTCCAGAATTGTAACAGTTTATTTTACCAATAAAAGCGCATCCAAGATATTCAGCTCTTCTTTTTGCATTGCCAATGTCAAGAGCTTTGTCTTCTTCATGACCAATCGCATAAACATTAGTGCAAAGAAAAAATCAAACTTCCGCATACAGGGCTTCTGTTTTGTTTTCCCAACTGGATGGAGACCATAAATTCAAAAAATCAAGCTGGAGCGAAAAAACAGCAATAAAAGTGCGACCTAAACAAAATTTCCAAATTTGCCCGACAAATATACTAGCAGCGAAATATTTGCCCGACAGAATCCGCTTTTTTGAATACTGGTGGGGTGCAGCACCCCCCATACCCTACCAGCAGTTTCGCCCCTGTATCCAGGAGATGCTAGCAAACCCCCTATTCACCGATTTCATTTATGATTAGAAACTTCGTTGATAGTAGAAAGAAGGTAGCTTATTAAGGCGCACTTTATACCAAGTGACTTATCGTCCTTATAAATTAAATGTGATTTAGATTTCTATCAAAGAAGAATATCACGTACTTCAAACTGTTAGAATCTTCCGAGAGCCCCATGCATACAAAAATAAAAACATATATTTTTACTATGTTTCTTTGCGAATACTCAATAATGTTGCAAAAGCAATAGCAACAACGAGACTACCCCCGATCAACAATCACTGCTTTGACACATCACTGAAGAGAAGGGGACTCAACACCGAAGTAAAATGGGAGTTCCTGGGGCAGTCCCCGGGAAAATTCTTTGAACCCACGTCCTTTTGAAAGTCGCAAAACACCCCTTTCAAGGAGTACTACCTTCTTTGCTGACTCCTTGGTGACTCGAGTGTAAACAAGTAGATGATTTGTATGCAAGCAAAAGGAGCGTGTGCTTAAAGAGACTTCTTGTGGAAATCTCATTGCCGATTCAAACCTTTTCCTGTGTAATAAGATTTAAGACTGTAATATGAAAAAGAATAACACTAATAAAGTTAGATACAAGTCTACATTCTCATAATGTTGAAACATGGGCTTTTATCTTAATGCTGGAATCAATTTTAATTCACAGGTCAGCTCAAAATAAGTACTTGCTACCCAATACCTGGTCATCTTAATGCCTGAATTGGATCAAAACATCTGACTAATTTAGACTTGTCGTTTTTGACTTTTAGATCATTTGCTTCTCTACACTGGTGCGATACTTGGAGTTATCAGAGTCACCAAGAGGGGGAGGCAGGGGCATCATAAAGCAAGTCCAAACTGTTTATGTCACGGGTAGGGGGGCAGATGCTTCAGTTTTACCCCAAGGCCTCCCAATCCCCTCGGCAGTCCAGGGTGTTTTTTTATGAAATGAGATTGATTCCCGTGTAATTATACGATTATTTTAAATTTACTCAATTCACTGGCAACTTCTCGTAATGGTGTTACGTTAAGACGGGTAACTTCTTTCATTGGCTTCAAATTTCTCCACTGATCTCTACAAATGTTTCGGTGATTTTTCTCGAAGAACTGGAAACGAGGCTGTTCCGATTTCGAGTCCTGACGCAAACAGTCAAAACTCCTTTTCAAAGTCGCAAGTGCAACGACGTACACCGAGAATTGTGTGGGGTGAAAGAATCCTCCCAACTCGGCTTTAAAAAGGGATGAGTCGAACCAAACATCATGCCAACTCAACCTTCAACATGTGGTAGACTTTTTACTAGCTTGAACGGGCTTTTGGAGGAAGAAGATGCTGTTTTCGAAGAAAAGATAAAGGTAGGAAGGATCGTGTCCGAACGTTTGACCGCGTATGGCTATTGCGAAATCGACCTCTAAACACCTGTCTCACTTCTATGAAATAGTTTTTCTTGAGGCTATTGTGTCTCAATGAAGTCTTAAAATCACAGATGGAGTCTAAGAACATACCAAGCTAGACTTGGACATGGTTCCTGCAATGAGAAACTTTTTTCAACATTAAGCTAGCGATGAAATTTAAAACAATTAATGCATTAAACATGAAAACAATCAGTATTTGGGCTGTGCTCCAAATTGTGTAAGTTTGTTTAGTTTGCCTGCTACAAATAGCGTTCACTTTTTACATCAACTGCAAGTATTGAGAACTATGTAAGAAAATTCTCAAAGAACCTTGAAAGGAATGAGTAATGGTGCTAGACAAAGCTGTTCTTATGAAGTTGGCTAGCTCTTTTTGTTCTACACTAAATGATTTTTTGATGAAGCAGTTAATTAAATTTTTCTTAAAGGAACAAACACAATAAACAGCTCAAATTTCATTGATGTATGTCAATTTCATTTGTATGTCATATTTTTTACTTTGTTATTAGCTGCTAATAACATTATCACACTGATCTGCTGTTTTATTGTCGTGAGCAGTCTTCCAAGAAGGAACTGTTTGTGCCATTGGAACATCAATATGGTTTATCAATTAAATCAAGCTTATGTTTGAGTCCTAAATAGAGGGCTCTTATTGTGAATACCTAATTTAGACACCTAATTTAATCTAACCTAATTTTGCTCTTGCTCTCGGCTGCCCCAGGACACCCTAAAGCTGCTAACTTTTGCTTGCCCTATATGGATGAACTTAGTATCATTTAAAACCTCTTTAAACATAGATTCTATGTCTACACAATAAAAGGTACCTATAATCCTGAAACGAAAAAACCCTTTTTTAAAGATTTGACCTTTGACCCTGTCCTATGATGAAATCCGTGCAAAACATTTATCAAAATGGTAAATAAACCATGGTATTATTCATATTTGGCAGTTGAAGACATGGCTATTGGCTTGAACAAATCATTCTAACAAAGTTTTTTTTGAAACCATAGGTTTTGTTATTAACTGAAATTGTTCTGAGCAATTCAAAGTAAGAAGCATCTCATCATCAACTTTTTAAGTTTTTTAATGAAGCTGTTACAGAGTACATTGTTGATCTTGCTCACTTTCTGAAGTCACATTCTACTTTAATCATCCTTTTTTCTCATCTCCATCCAGTGTTTCAATGTAGCAAGCTGTTGTTGAGAGGTCAACTAAAGCCACTAAATCACCAATGTCAATAACAAGGCATACAAATCTTGGGTCATGGGAATGCATAAAAAGAAATATGCTCTTTAGGGTGTAGGCAGCTCGCAGAACTTGATGGATCTATTTCTGTATTTTGAATTTATGAAGCATGGCATAAGAAAATGAAGTGCTATCTCTGACTTCAACAAAAATCAATTCTACAAATTTAGCCATTTAAATAGAAAATCAAAATTTCAAATGCTGACGATCTATGTAAAATGCCTTATTTATTTGTCTTCTATACTGAAGCTTGTCAGGCCCAAGAAGCTAATTACTTAATCACAGCTTCAAATTTCAAAGTAATGGTATTGTCCAACAGCTGCAAAATTTTTGCCATATAAGTAATACGGTAGCCCAAAAGTGCTGTGTTTAATCTTCATAAAGCTGGAGAAAAACTTTCAGATACCATTTTCAGGTACTACTTCTGAGAAAGTGAGACAGTTTAGCTTCTGAGACAGTTTAGCTTCACCATAGTGTTTGAGCCACTTTCTGTAAATCCTCGAATAAGCCCCCTCAGGGCTTATTTATTTTTGACATTTTTGGATGGGGGCTTTTTCAGGGGGGGGCTTATACAATTTCCTACAACATGCCACATAAAAGACAATTTTTGAAATTTTTTCTTTTCACAATATAAAAAATAACCTAAGTATAAAGTAACATTTGATTAAATTATTAACAAAAACATAAATTTTTATGGTAATTCACTAAAATGCCAAAGGCAGACTCAGGAGTAAAAAATTTACAAATTGAGGGGGCGCTTATTTAAAGTTTGTAGTTCTAGGGTGGGGCTTATTCAAGGGGGGGGGGACAATTCGAGGATTTACGGTACTGCTAAACATCAGGATTTTTATAAATAACATCTTTTCAACAAATGGTGTTATGAGTAAGAGTTTCCTGCTTCGTCATATAGAACATGTTACCATAGTATTTTTTTACACTTGCATTGGAATGGTAGACATGGTTGCACAAAAGGAACAACATATGTTGGTGTGTTTCCACATCCAGTAGCAGGAAGCAATTCTTTGTTGCAATTACTTGTTTATCCTAATCATTAAGTGTTTCTGTTTCAGAGTGCTTGTAATGGATGGAAGGAAAGATGCCAGGCTGTATCCTGGCTTTGGTGGATCAGCAAAAAACTTGATCACGATGTCCAAGTATTAGCGCAAGCAGTTGAAGTGATTGACAAATTCCTAGGCGTAGTGAAGGTTGCCATTTTTGTTTCCTGTTCTTCAAATACTTTATGTTAAATGCACGCTAAGATAATGTTAGGCAAACCTTTCAAACTATTTATCCACATTTTAGTAAAAAGACTAGCCCCCATAACCCTGTAATGCAGGCTTTTTTGTAAAGAGAATAGGGCATGTCATTTGAAAGTCTGTTGTAGATCCAGCTATGTTTATCACATCTATCTATATTAATTATTATCCATCAACCCACTGATTTGTATCATCAATGTTTGCACTTCTGTTCTTACAATGCAATAAAAGATAGGTCCCCTTACATCTTAGTTCAGTGTAATTTTTGTGCATCTTGGTTATTAGAGTTCATAAATGGATTTTTATTGTCTTACAGAATTGTGACCTGGCAAGGTCATTTTGAAAGATTAGATATTTTAGACTATCTTAGGCATTCAGTGGATTGGTGTTTTAATAAATCAATTAAGCAGCTTTAATGAGCCCAAGCATATCTTAGATTGGAGAAAGTGAATTTAAAATTTTTTCTCATACAAATAGGTGCAATGGAGGTATATGAAATGTGTTGCTGTTGCTTCATATCATATTGCATTGAAATTGCTTATGGCAGACAAGGTACCAAAATTTTTCTATAAATACTCAGTTAAAATAGAGAATCACTAAACATTATGGTTAGTCTCACCATCAGAAATGACCCTTTAAGCTTTCACTATTTCACAGGTTAGCTGATAGAAGTATGAGCAATTGCCCCACATAGTTTTCACTAAATGCCATTGATTTAGATGGCTCATGCTGTACTCTTTACAATCCCATTAACTTTGCCTAGTTTAAATTGTGAGGACTAGCATAATTAAATTGTGCACAGCTTTACAATTTTTTATACCATGTAATTTCATGGTGAAACTATTGTTGACTTAACATTTTTCTTCAAAAATTATCACATTGTTATTATTAGTTTCCTGTGATGAAAGAACTAATACTTTTTAATCTTGAGTATATAGTGTAAATAATGCAAGAAAATTTTTTTTGCCTTTGTTTGAGATAAGAAGTAGATGCAAACAGACATTGGTCAAGAAGGCAAAGAAGAACTACTGTTCATCAGCTATTAAAGTCTTGTGCCCATTCAAGAGTAACTTTATTGACAACAGTAATTATCATTTCTTTAATTTCAGGACGTGCCAAGTATTGAGCTGTTGATTGAGAAGGGAAACTGTAGCTTCGGTGTTAAAGATGCCACTAGAATGGAAAACATCATTATGACAAAACTTGATGTTGACATTAAAATGCCAACTGCATGTGACTTTCTGGATATTGTGAGTCTTCAATTTAATGAACTTTTGAAAATTTGATATGACCTACTTTCTGTATTGGTGTATTTTATTTTCCATTACAAAATTTTAGCAGAAGGGAATGGTTTCAGCAATAAAGACACCTGAAGTACCAGATTATGCAACAATGAATAATATTTGTATGTGATAGAATAAGAAAACTAGTTATTATTTCCCAAAGCAAAACCAAATCATGAAAAATATTTTTTGTGTTTTGTCAAAGTAAATAACCTGTCTGCATGGGTGTTTTCCTTGGATTTTTATGTTGAATTTTTTTCTTTTACACAAAATGAGTTGTGTGTATAAAATAAAAAATATGGACTATTTGAAGTGTGAATTGCTATTTATTTCTTGTGGCTGGAACAGGAATGTGATAATCTTATTTGAATTTGAAGAGCCTAACTTTATCTGCTGATGAGACTTTTATTTAAGTATAAATTTGGACCTTTTGCCTTTTAATTTTCACTTGGAATTACTCTGGCCAGAGATGTAGATAAAGGGACACCCTGGGATCTGGTTTATGGTCAATTTTCTACCCTGTTTGATGTGAAAATGGATTTCACTGACAACCTCTATTCCCATTCTATTTTTCTTGTATCAGGATTGTCTCAATTTTTTGCACAGGTTATTGATCTATTCTGCTTGGAACATAAAGGAATGTTGTGCCTTGAAGAGATTCAAAGCAATTTTGTCTTTGAAGAACTTTGCAATCTGCTGCAGCTTTGTATTTGTGCTGGAAAGTTTTCAAGATATAAGGTATCTACCTTTAATTAGTTTTTCTCACCAACCCCAAGACTATTTACCCATTGATAAAGTAAGAAAGGTATGCTAGTAGTTTCTGAGGGTCAATTTAACCTTTTTTGTTTGCACTGTTATGTTTTCCTATTTACAAAAAGATTTTTCCACGTTTAAAGGAAGTCATCATTTAAATATTTTGTGCTAATTAACATTCATAACTTTGGCCCTACTTGATGCAAAACAATGTTGCTGATTTCAGTTGGACTTCAATGCAGCCAAATGTGGGCAAATGCAAGGCCCAAGGGCATTAATTATTACATGATAACAGAACAGGATAGTGCATGCATATATGTCTTTGTGAACTTTTATTCTCACTTGAAGGAATAGGTACTGAAGATGTGCTCAATAAAGTGTTCCAAATTAACATTTTTAGTAGCGTTAAAAAAAAAATGTTAAAAACATAATGCTCTTAGTTTTCCTTATGCTTTCACAAAGTGGTTATTTACACAGTCTTTTTGCATATTTCTTAGACTATCAAATATGCACTGTGCATTGTTGAGAGAAGTCCCTAGGCTTTTAGCTGATGAAAAATTTGTAGCACAGTAGACAGTGAAGACATTTTTTATCAGACTTTTTAATCATTGCAGAACTCAACGTTGGCTGTCTCAGTGTTAAGTGTAGTTGTGGCACGGGTCGTTCCAGACTGGTTCACTGCGCATGCGCCACTGTTACGGATGGTGAAGGTATGATTGACAGTTAATCTCAGTAGACCTTTCACATGTCACGTTCTTGAGGTAAATTCGTTGCCTCTAAAGCCATCAGATCGTGGATGCACTCAATACTTTGGTCATATTTTATTTCGATGTTATTTTTTCTGCCTGCACTCCTTTTCGTCAATGATACAATTAGTTTACTGTGTGCCCGTCTAACAATCTATCACAGTCATACATAATCCATCGAGAAAGAGGAAATATCAAGCAAGACTGACTATTGTTTGAAATTGTTTTATTTTTTTAATCTTCCAAGTTTTGTTGTTTTGCTTATTATTGTGTTATTAATTTTTGTTCTTATTGTTTTCCTGGTTCTGTTTTTCGAATTAAACTCTTGTATCTTTTTCTGCCCATAGACAACCACCATCGACTTTTTGCAATGCAGAGAGCTGGTTAAAAATGCCGCATTGATTAAGAAGCACCCCAGGTCAAGGAGACGTCAAAATGTTTCTAAATGTCCGGCTTTGTCACCTATCATTGAAAACCCCTTTGAGCGTGAATACTCGCAGTATTGTGAAAGAGAAGCTCTCCGTAGTGTGAAAAATACCATCCACAATGTGCCTCCCCCTTCGACGCCATCGAAGGACGCCAAAATCAAGCCCAAGAGCGACATCCATACTCCACGTCTCCATGACGATGCTGATGACATCTTCCCGGCCGCAAAGCGACCTCGTGTCCGCGACAGAGGTGCTCCGCATGGCTTTAGAGATGGAAAAAGTATGGTTCGCAGCAAACTAGCTAAAAGCCTACGCATTTGAGAAAGTTTACGTTTAGTCTTGCGAAATGCCCCGTCTGATTGAACACTTGTAGTTTGCACGCAGGTGTATGCAGCTGCAACCTGGTAATCTTGTTGTTTGTGTGATTCAAGCAGTGGTAAAAACAAAGAGAAAATGGACGTGTCGTAGATAAACTAAAAATTTCAAAACAGTAGAAAACCTTTTAAAAAAAATCAAACCTGGCAAAATGCAAAAAAAATCATTGTCATTTAATTTTTCTTTATGTGACTGAGATAAAGCCACTAATAGAGTTTGGGGTTTGTTTCGCACTTTTCTTTCGTGAATCTTAAAATAATGTCGAAAGTGAAACAATTGTGTAGTTTTCTTTCACATCGCGCTAACCCGTTCTTTTAATTCCGCCATTTTTTCCGGGTTCAGTTCAATCCATTTGCTTTTTAATTCAGACAATTCAGCAATATAAAGAGTTGTTAAATGTCACATACCGCAGACTTTCAAAATAGCAACAGGTAGTGGAATCATAATTTTCGTTTAATTCGTTCCACCTTCAACAAAATATTAAGTAGTCGAAAATTACCTGCAGTCCCAAAACCAGATTGGATGTTATGAAAGGGATGCGTGGCTCGCTGTGTTGCGATCAATCGGCGTCAACTCACACTCTTTCAGAAGAGTCCAAGCAAATAACTCTATTTCATTTTAAGATGTGCAGAAGAGAAGTTTGACATAATGAAAACAATCATGGACCTAGCAGCGATTCTTGTGGGAAAAATGCGTAATACCTTGCTGCTCAGGTTTTGTTTTACTGATTTCAATAAATTGTCTCTAGGGGTTCGTTGAATAGTCGTTTATCCACTCAACAGCGTGGTAATCAAGTCAAGATTAGTGTGGCCTAAACTTCATGATGAAATGACAGACGGAGTCAAGAAAGCCAATTCGCATTTCACCTACAAAATCTGCTGTATCTGTCTAAATTCTCAGACAGTAGGCAGCTCTTGACAAGCTCTTGTTACAACTTCACTGTTTTATGGTTTGAAAAGGTACTCGATGATCATTTTTGCATCTATCTGCTGTTTCCTTTCGCTGCTATTGGCCCATTTTCCATTATGCCATTACAGCCTCTCGTGGAAAAGTCGTCACTTTGTTCCTTGAAACTTTACTCGACGCTCGACAATCTTCATCCCACTTTGCACTAATCAGCAATTCATACCTTCTATTCATCTCTTTCTAGGGTTGGTGCTTTTCCATGAGTGTCTTCCCATTGACACCAGCTTACCTTTCAGTTATAGATCTATTTTCAACTTTTTAACTATGAAATTGTAATCATTTCCTTTTGATTAATTTTTGGCACTATGAAAAACCTTTGCACTAAGGATGAGTGCTTATATACATAAATACATAGTTCTAACATCAAGGTCTTGCCTTGCCAAATATCATTATCCACTAAATTTGATCCACAAAAACAATCATCGTTTTCAACTATTTCTTTGTAAGCTTTTCAAAGTAAAATTCTTTATATTTGAATGAAAATTTTGGATAAAACTTTTACTCTATGATTTTACTCCAACAAGTAGCTCCAACAGGGGTGGGCTATAGCTCCACCATTACATTAATGTGAGCAACTTTCTCAGATTACAACTACTTCCTTCTTGCAACTGGACTTAGGCCCCGTTTACACGACAGTAAAAGAACGGATCCAATGATCCGGATCTTTTAGGTACGATATGGGTACGATGCACAAGCGTTTGCACGAGATCGGATCCTAAGCTACAAAGCGTTTACACGGGAACGGACCAAAAGCGAATCTCTCTATTTAAGCATGCGCAATGACAAGGTGATTGTTAATTTTCAATTTGGTGGTCTCGTTTCACTGCTGTGCCTTTGCGGATCCGTATCCACCCGTTTACAAGGCGCCGATTAAGGAACGGATCCAAATGGATTCGCTCTCTAATCGTACCCAAAAAGATACGGATCTCTCCAAGAAAAGATACGGATCCTACCGTGCCCGTGTAAACGCAAGGCCTATCGTAGCCAGTTTGGGTACGGATCTATGTGGATCCGTTCCCATGTAAACGGGGCCTTAGTGTGCTATAACTTGAGAGACCATGTATTCTTTCTTGAACCTTGGTTGATTTTCCATAGTATTGTTGTGACTTTTGTTTTCGCTGCTGCAGGCCCAAGCGTGCTGGCGAGTACCATGGATGTCCTTTCCGTTGATACCGATAAAATCGTGACCTTGCACATTTCCACCATTTTCCCAATGTGACATCATTGCGTGTGCTGCCCTTTAAGACAAGATGAGTTCTTTTGGCAGCGTTTTTGCACATAGAGCAAGGATATTTTCAAGGAACCTGATTTCAATTTGATATTCCCTGAAAGCACTGCCGAGTTCACGTTTGCTTGATTAACAATATTTTGAAAGAGCACAGCACTTGGGTCATCCCTGCAAATTAGAAGAGACCGGCGTAAAAAGAGGCCATCATAAAAGGAAACCGGCGTAATAGAGGCTTGACTCAAATTCAGTCGACGCCAAAAGGAGACAATAAAATTGTCAGCAATCAGACCCTGGACACAAGTTTTTTAGCACAGAAAATATAAACTCGTGTCTCTTTCAACTATCATTAGATCTCTCTTCTCGCTATTATGCCCAATAAGTCAGCCAAATGTTGGCATAAAATCGGGCTATACATCTCAAGGGTGGTGTCACCTCGGATAACATGAGAAATTCGATTTCCTTTTCAATGCAATTTGCGCTTGAGAAGGAGGCTAGTTTAGTTCGTCACGAGAATTCGCAGTAGAAGCGGAGGCCTAATGAGAAGGCGTGATGGCTGGAAAACAGAACTTCTTAAAAGTTGTCATTCTTGGGGATGGCGCTGTTGGGAAGAGTGCTCTTATGAATAGGTTCGTCAATAACAAATTTGATAGTCAATCATTCCATACGATTGGAGTAGAGTTTTTAAACAAGGACGTTAAAATTGGTGGTGAAATCTTCACTTTGCAAATTTGGGACACGGCTGGGCAAGAGCGTTTCAAGAGCCTTAGAACCCCTTTTTACCGTGGTTCAGATATTTGCATCCTTGTTTATTCTGTCGATGACTTTCAAAGCTTCTATAATTTGGAGACTTGGAAGAATGAGTTCTTGTACTATGCTGATGTCAAAGATGTGGATAATTTTCCTTTCATAGTTTTGGGAAATAAAATCGATTTGCCAAACAGAGCTTTGGAACGAGGGGAAGCTGAAAAATGGTGCAATTCAAATTCTTTTCCTTACTATGAAACGAGTGCAAAAGATGCGACGAATGTGGATTTGGCCTTTGTTGCATCTGTAGAGAGACTAATGAAAATTGAGCAGCAATTAGACAAACAAATGAAGGCAAACGGGTTCAGCAGCGTCAATTTAAGCAAACATCGCAGGGACGAGCACCCGGTAGAAGGAAAACGCTCTGGTTGTTGCTAAATTTTTCGCCCGCCTATGGTAATTACAAATTATCCTCAAATAATATCCATTAAATTGTAAATTTCGACTTAATACTGATATAAACTAGCAGAATCCAGTGTTTAGTCTTCCAACCTATAGTTTTGCTCTTGTACGAATTTTTATATATTTTCCAAGAAAAAGTTAATATGTTGAACTTCGGACATTCAAGTGACAATGCAACAACAATATGGTCTTGAGATGACATTGGTTTGATCGAAAGTTTTAATGATGGGTCGACGGTGGCTTCGATGTGGCAACTTTGTTTCCTACATCAATATGCATCTAAGAAGCCCAAGGGTCAATGGTAGCAATTAATTTCCGAGCCTCTTGATATTTTTCGTTAGTTAAATGTATCTTAATTTGCATACTGCTAGCCAAATTATGGTCTACATGGAAAAAACAATGCTATCCAAACTAGCGTTGTCCCAAATTTTTTAGAAAAAGCCACTTCAAATTTAGGGCATAGGGGGAGCCACTTTCAACCTAAAGCACGTCTCTATTGCTTGCAAATTGTCTTGATATTAGCACCAGCCTCATCAGTCAATATTTCAAGTGTTTGGCTTAACATAACTATATATTCGATAAATGTTTGTTTGTTTGTCATAACTTTCAGGATTCAGACATAATTTTTGAACTAATTTTTAGATTTCTAAGTGTGCTTTTGGTTAACAGTTAGAAACCTAATTTTGACTTCCTGGTACTCTTCAGTTTCCTATTCGTCTGGGTTCCTGTGCTGTTCTTCACAATCATTACCTCACCTCACCTTAAAAGGTGCATATGTCCTATTCAGGGAGGGAGTGTATAATGGCACAACTTTGCACAATTGACTAACACTGCTAATATTCGGTTAATTGTGACTGACATTTTGTATGAAAATACACACCGTAGCTCTTCTGTACACCCTCATATTGCACCTCTGTGGTAAAGTAGTTGGTTTGTTTTTTTTGCAGAATTTTGCTTTCCAGAATCATAGAACAGCTTTTATCATCTGCATTTGTTATCTAAGTTCAGCAAAATGATTATTGGTATGCAATTAATAACTATGATGATCAGTATGTAGAACCGAGGATGCCTGCATGACAAAAAGTTAGGGGGCAAACCTATGGAAAGGGATCAAAACACAAAATACATGTTCCCATTCTGTAAAATTCCCCCATCAAGATGTATTTGTGATCACACACAAGCATTCTACTTTTGGTTGTGCCTACAGTTGCAATGTTTTTTGTGGCATTTCAAGGATGGGATTTAAACCTAAAGAGCTAACCCTCTCCAAGTATAAGCATAGGCCCCTGTGCTGCAGGCACCCTTTTTAACACAATACATATACTGTTGTATTATAGTAGTATGTTTTAGGGTTAGAATTCAGTGTTGTTTTTCGTTCATGGCTGAATAATCAGATGTATAGTTGATGAAAATGAAGAACTTGAGTTTGGGGCTACCCCAGAAGACTTTGGTGATTTTGTATTAGTACTGGATAGCTACTTCCCCTTTGAACACTTGCATCTTGTTTTTCCTAGGGGTATGACTATGTTGGCCCTCATAGCTTGGCAATTAATACTTTACAATTCATTTTTGTATAAAAAAAATTACCCTGAGAAAGAAGGTGATTTAGCCAGCCAAATTTCAATGTCATATATGGTTTTTTGCAGCAGTTGAAACACACCAACTGCTCAACTGAATTAAAGCGTCTACTAAATCTAAATTTGCTGTAAAGTAAAGCAGTTGATATGAATTGAAGCTGCAACAAAGTTTTGGGTTGGGACTTTATTCTTGATGCTCTACTGATGGGACTCTTGGCGAGATTGCACAACATTTTCATCAATTTCAACTTTTTGAAAGCAAAGGGAACCTCAAATTTAAAGTGTTTGCCATTTTCCCAGAGCTATCAATTTTTATTAAACTTTTTTATTTTTTTAGTCTAATACCAATTTCTGAATATATATCTGATTGTTGTCTTATTTTCTAAAAGTTTGTTTAACCTAATTGTTTTAGTAGTGAAAAGTGTAAGCTGTGAAAAGTGCAAACCAATGACCTAAATATATCTGATTTAATAATTAAATTCATCTCCAAAGTCTTGGAATAAATTTTATTTCCATTAGTGTTTTTTGTCTTTAGCTTGTAGTAAATTATATGTAAATATACATGTATCAATTGATTTCTCTCTATGGGCAAGCAAACATAAAAATCTACAGACATTTTTAATTCTGCCAAACCCAAACGAAACCTAATTTATCTTGGAAATTTATTTGGCAAAGTTTGAATTTTTTTTATGTAAACTTTACGGCGAAGATTGTTTTAAAATTAGATAATGCATAGCCAACCTGCAGTCATCTGCAGCTATTTTGCAAAATGGGTGTGCCTCTTTAACTCTTTTCTGCTATTCATTGAAGTTACATTTCTTGACAAGTGATTCTCCTTTTTGAACAACAAGAAAATTTATTTTCACATTTGAACAAGAGTTGCTAGTTGCTGAAATATGCACCAGATAACATGAATCAATAAGAGCCAGTATTTTTGCAGATTACTTTTGGATACTTGTTCGTAGTGCCATACGGATATTTTGGAATTTTTGAAATGAAAGAAGCATCATTGTCAGTAGATTCTGAGAAAAAAACTTGTTTTTTCGAAAGGGAATGCGAGATACATTGAGCTGTTTGACGTCCATGCTTTTTAGCTTCTATGGCCGTTTTATGTAGGAGGCAAAACCACCACTCCAGCAACAAAACCATCTTTGATTTCTATCTGCAAAGTAGGTTGGGGTTGCTTTTGATTACCTTTTTACGAGAGATGACTTCCACTTCCTGTTCTAGCGAAACGGCATTCCTTAATTGCAAAACGCACTCCTGCTCAAGCCGCATTTATTTTTGTTCCTTTTTTTAAAACTTTTTCCCTCAGATTTCACACTGTCTTCGTCCTTGCTGGCGTACTTTTCTGCCTCCACAGGTAAGTTTGTAAATCCGCTCGATGTACCTATTACGGTTCACTTTTTCAGTGCATAGTATAAACGCTTAGCTATGAAAAATTGTCATCAACTCACCTTCAGTTTTGGTCCTTTCGAAAAGAACAAGATTATTTCATTAGTATCTTAGTCACTTCTAAAGGCTTTTTTGAAGAATAGATTGTTTCTTGGTTGCTAAATAAAACAGAATGATGCTTGTTGGGGAGAAAAGGTCGTGAAGCCCTCTGAAATATCCGCGTTTCTTGTATAAGGCCTGTTAGAAATGTTTATTGGCGTACTGGTAGGAATACATTGATGCTTGAGTACAAGGGCAATACTTACATTGCCACCATTAAAAAAACGAAGATGCACATTCTGTAATGATTACCGGAGACTCAAGCAGACACCTCTCACACCGAAAGTATGGATAAAGGGCAGCGAGCTAACGTTCAACTCTAGCTCATGCGAGGAAAAAAACAGGCTGCGAACCTTGCAAAAGTTCAGAACATTATTTCTTTCTTTCAATATTTAAGACATCCATTGAATGCTAAAGGGTGTACTTTAGAAAGTCATACCAATTAAGTAGCTTTCGTTGCAAGAATATACATTCTTACCTAGAATATATATGATAATATGTATTGGTTTTAAGAATATATATTTATATTCTTGTTCTGAGGAGTAGTATAAATATAGGGGTTTGCTATAAGCGATCAGTCAAACAATTGTCGAACGATAAGCAGTTAACAGTCACAGACGATAATCACCAGTCAAAAACTTTGCGGGGCTTAAGGGAAGTTAGAAGGGAAAAGAGTAGATTTATACCAAGAATCGACAAAAATTCAATTTCTGCTTGACTGGACGATGAGAAGGCTGACAAGTAGTGCAAGTGAGAAAACACCTCGCCGTGACACATGAACTGCATTCTGCAAGTACATATTACGACCAGGCTAGGCTGAAGAGGGATAGGCAAAAAGGAAGCAGTCATGGGAAAACGAGGAGGAATGAAGGTGAGCAAAGCAAGTGCACGACTCTTGTGATAGTAGAGAATGATTAATCGATTATTATCGTGCCCCAACTTTGACCCTATTTAAAAGGCCCCTACCTATTACTTGTCACTGCACACTAGTAAAATGCTTCGGATTTTAAAAGATGCTTACCCAGTGGTATTATTCTGTCGAGACCAATTTATTGAATAGTCGAGACCTTTTTAGATAGTTGGCCAATTGACTCTTTGCACAGTTAATGTTGCAGTTATGTGGCGAAACTATCAGAGTAAACCAGAAAATGCAGTTTGCTGGTTACGTGGGTTGGCTAATGATGTCAAGGTAGTATCTTGCAATTGCATGGTGGAGATGTTCGCCATTTTCACTTGCATAAATTCTATTGATGATCATCTTCGTCCTGAAATTATTTTCAAACAATGCAGTTACATTTGTAAAGGGGGGCCATGGCCCCCGCACTTTTTGTAAAACAATAGAACTTTTCTAAATATATTTTGTTATGATTGTTAAAATCTTCCTTGGCCCCTCTACTTTCCAACCTGCGTCGGAGCCTTGTTCAATGAAAAATAGTTTATCTTAAAAAAACTACAGTATACTACTGGGGCCAAGGCATGACCTGCCATATAGGCAGATTTCTCGGTAAACAGGATATGAAACGCCGGCTGTTTGCCCCATATAATAGCTTGTGTGCCAAGCAACATTTTGCAGAAGCATTGACCTTTGTTTCTTAAAATTCGAGTGTAGACGTTGAGGAAAACCAACAATAGCTTCAAGCCAGTTGTCATTCTTGATCTGACCTTTGCTCCGATGTCGGACAATCAAAGAAGTACATCACGTGGAGGTCTTGTGACAACTCATTCGAATCCCATTCGACTCGTCCCATCATGGTCACATGCTCTCGCGTGTTCCATCGCGTGTCCTCTCGCGTGTTCTCGCGAGTTCTTTCGCGTGTTCTCGCTGTTTCAAGGCTGCTGCCTTTCTAATAAGCTTTTCTTCCCTTCGAGTCACATTTATCGTCATGTAAACGTCCTCCATTTTTCTTGTATATAAATCCTAACTCTCGACCCAGTAACGCATCAATGTCATCACGAACAAGGGAACATCTGGGAACATCTTGCCATTATTTAATTTACTGCTGAAAATTATATCAATCATTACTTCAAATCCAGTGTCATATAACTCAGTCCTTCTATGATAATAGATCCAATTGTAAGCCTGAAAACAAGGTTTTTATGTTATTTTATCCTTTGAAACTGACAATGCTTACAATTTACGTAACTGTGGAAGGCTTCCATCACCTGCCTGCCGAAAAAGTTCGAATGAAGAGAGCAAGAAAATAGCACGAAAAAGATTTCTGTTTCTAGCACTTTCGTGCTCTTTACGCTTAACTGCAAGCATTGACCACAAGCCTTCTTGCTCCGTTACTGCACACAAACCTTCTTTCCCTGAAGTTACTGCTTTTAATGGCGATTCCTTGCAGTTAATCTTCTAGTAACATCGATGCGTCCCGCCCTTCTGGGTGTAGTTTCTGAGGGGTGTTTTTACTGAAATAGTCTGGGAAATGACAATGCAATCGGTATGATCTCATTTGCTTTCTAGTTTAGGGTAAGTTAGTGAATGTGAAATTAGGACACTTTGCAATGATGACATTTAGAGTTCCTGTTATTTACCAGAATTAACCGCGGAATCATGTGAGTACAAACTATGCTGTGAGTACAACCAACTCGTGGCCTTTTTAGACAAAGCAAGACTTATGTGAACTTTCATAAACATCTCTACACCTGATTCTCTCTGCACCAGAACTCTTTTCTTTGGTAAGGACAGATCTGGAGGGCTCTTGGTGTCAATTAAGCACATATCGGTCGTGAAATTCTGAAGATCCAGATTTCCCCCTCTTTCTAACATTCACTGGTCCTGCACTCAGCTGATGTGGTTCTTCTTCTTCAATCTCCACCAGTCAATCACTCTTAGATATAAGTCAGTTTGAAAAATAGAAGGAATCACAGAGTCCCCTGTTTGACATAGGCGATTCTTGGTGATACTTCACACTGGCCAATCAGCATTTAGCTTCGTAACTTCGCAAATCTTCGACGGCATTTAGGGGTAGTAAACATGCAGATTTACAGCAATATTTGGCTTAAAGTATTGGTAATGTTGAACCCTGTTAGATGCTTAACTGGATATACCTTAGTGTGATCAGATACCCATCCTAGTCACTATTATCTGTGAAAATAGCGATTTTCTGCTTAAAGTCGAAAACTAAAGTCAGAAATAGTAAAAGGTGATATAAGTCTTCGCTGCTACACAAACAGGGTAAAGTATGTGATGCTTGTTGTACCAAAGTGCAAAACCTCTTTCTTGCTTAGCCTAAGATTGGCATTATGTTTAAAATTACATATTGAAAACGTGATGAGTATTCAATGTTTCGAACTGCCAAACATTCGTGGTCAGAAACGCCGTTTAAAAAATCTTTGCTAGACTTATGCCTCTCAAACAAAGCCACATCACAATTTTTATTGGAAATGTCATTGCACCCACATTTTCACAAGCCTTCTTTCTAAGATGATCCTATCTTTGACATCCTAGTATTTTATGCAAACTTAAACTTTTTATAACCTTTAAGGCATTAAATATTTGAGAATGCTTATTTCTTGTTTATGCTAGATACATTTTACGATGCTTCAAGACCAATCAAGACTATTGGTAGAACGATAACATTCAGAATTTGGATATGCACGCTTTTTTATAAGG
Organism: Nemopilema nomurai; assembly: GCA_003864495.1. Lineage (NCBI taxonomy): Eukaryota > Metazoa > Cnidaria > Scyphozoa > Rhizostomeae > Rhizostomatidae > Nemopilema > Nemopilema nomurai. Next base: position 2,162,355 of record ML133421.1, on the reverse strand, counting down.
AACCTACCTCAAGGCCTAGTTCCAAAAGTTTCTTATTTGTAGACCTCAAATCATCAGACTTTAGTACCAAAAGTTCTTGCTGGCTTATTAGTTCTTGATGCTTGCAGTTATAAAAATTTTTCAAATCGAAAAGTTCCTTAGGGATTTCGTTTAAGTATTAAAATTTCTTTAAATATTTCGGCATTCTACATGTAGGTTCCTTCACAAGTTCCGGATGATGTAGAACGTTAGATAGATTCGATTGTTGTGTCCCCTTAGCAGGTTAGATTCGAAAACCCTGGTCGCGTTTTTGCAGCAATTAATTCCAATCAATACCCAAATGTTTCAATGTATAATTTTGCCTTCACCCTTCGCAATAATAACAAGAATTTTTTCCACGACAGAGAAACATTTTGAAGATAAAATTTGCCACACTGCAGGTTATTTGTTGACATAAATTGCCCTGATTTATATTTGAACATCAGATTCCAACTTTCACGTCAATGGGGATAATTTTCATCGCAAGGCAAGTTCAATGCATTTATAAAAAGCCTGAGCAGGACCAAGCCATTAGTTCGGAAAATCGTAGCTCTTTCAAAAAATAGTCTTGGCATCTTAACGACCACATACTTACAGAAATAGTTAAGGCTAATGAAATGAAGTTTTTATGCTTTCCATTTCTAGCCCAACCCCACTTGCTTCCTTTTTAGGCATATTTCGGGAATACTTTTCAGCATAAAGTCCATCAGTTTGGTGGCTAGCAGGCGACTTCCACTGGGTGAATTCCATGCAGCCATGACTACACAACCACATTACGATTTAATTTGTTTTCTTTTTATTAGGGTCATCCCCTTTATACCAGTCGATCAGCAGGTTCGGACGAAACATGTTAGCATGTGGTCAAGCATGCGAGAAAGGCCAAAACGAACTCTCAATGTTCAATAATTTTGACACTGCCAGCTTCATTTCTTGCCAGTTTTATCGGTAAATGCAACAAATTCAAAATAAGTGCTAACGAAGATGATTTTCACAAACAAAGTCTTAGAAAAGCCTATCGCGATGCTTTTATTTCTAAACCTCTACTACAATGAATGATTGAAACACCTTCAACAAGTACTTGGTCCGTATTTTATCGCTGGACAATGCTCAACTCAATATTAACAATGCTTAACAGGACATTCAGTAGAATTCGCAAAGTTCAGGTGTTTTCGAGTCCTCACGCGTATAAATGGTGGCTGTAAATATCTATTTTGGAAGTGTACGACTACACTATGTGATTCATATGTAGAATTCTTTTAATAAGGCACCTTTCGCTCTGCCACAACGGTGAATTTTTATAGATCCGTGGTCCTATTGTTTCGTGGAAACTTTCAGGATGTGGTCAGCATTGTTACATGGCAGGCAGTGAAGACAAATGTAGTTTAATCGCTATTTTGCAAAACTCTTTGACAACTAAGTGTGTCGAGGTGACTATGCCTTTTTAAAGTACAAAATCTATCTGTGTACACCGTATAAAACCTACTTGATTGGTTGTGGAAAGCGTTTTGTGGAGGGCAGAGGAAATGCAAGTTCCTCTCCTCATTGTGTGGAGGAAACCTTTGTCATGCTCCAGGGGGCCGCTTGTTACAAAGTGTATTCGTTGTGGATTTTGATAATAGGAGATGGAAATCTGTTTGGGGTTATTGGCAAATATATACATAGTGGAATCTCCAAATTTCTAGCAAATCGTTGAGTGAGTTCAAGAAATGATTCCTGATTCCACTGTGGTGAGGTTCCTGTAAAACGTCATCATAAAATCGCAGTTGCGACGTGATTGCTGAAACCTTTAAGAGGCGAAAATTCTCGACTCGAGCGTGTAAGGGGATAACCACAGACTGAAAACGGGTTTCTCAAGGGATTCCGAAGCCAACCTCGGACGGAACGAGCCAAGTTTGACCGTAAATAAACTATTTGAAGCTATACAAAGATAAGCCCAGGTCAACCACGTAAAGATCTTTCAATATCACTGCAAGTTATGTAGAGGATTGCCAAAATCTGCTTTCTTTCATAACTGAATCGTCTCAAGTGAACCGGTATGTGAAAAGTATGCAAATTTTATTTCCTGCACGCGTATGAGAAGACGCGGGCTTTACACTAAGGCCTATCTATTTTTTCAAAAGACAGAATATACTAACATCAAGTTTAAAACAAGTAATCTATAAAGAAGCTGTTCATTTCTGTAGTCGTTAAAAGGCAATAAATTCAACTTTATCATCCCATGCTATCATCTTCAATAAATTAAGCAGCATGCTCATGTGGTGCTAAAACTGAAAAAGTTTCCGACTCAAACTTAAGCGAATTCCCGTTTCTTTACTAAAGTATTAAGATTTAGACTTTCTGCATTCAAAGTTTTGAACATTGTTTTAAATATCGAAGCCGGTCAATGAACCCCCGGATTTTGATAGAGCGCTCACAGACACTTTCCGCAAAGAAGCTGGAACAATAATACCGTCGCATCGGTTGTAGCACTTAGTGATTGGAAATTACTCTATTAGAATTACAGGAACAGGTAAATAGGTAAAATGAAGACGTAATGTGGTACACCTATGCAATGCAGAGTTTATAATTTTTCGATCGGATTTTTTCATGTCGCTGGCTGCAGAATGGATGCTGACAACAAAGAGCAACGACGACAGGATGTAATGGAAAGGCTTCGTATACGCTTCTCCCAGTACCAGAAGCGGCAAAATGAATATTGGACACGCTTTGTGAGTAATGGCCCTGTAAAAGAAGAACGGGAAAGACAGGATACTCAAATGTACCAGCAAAGGATTCTTAATACTAGAGCCAACACGAAACCCAGGCCAAAACAAGACCAAGCGGGAAAGAACTCTTCCATCGACCAGGCTTACCCACCTAATGCAATGGGCGATACTTTGATTCTACAGGTCGGTGTAAACCTTTTTTGTAAATATCTTCCATAGGCCTTCACAATTAAGCAGTTTCTTTTGGGATTTTTCTATGTGCCTGTAATGTTTAGTGGCAGATGAAGTCGCTTTTAACTTCAGCTAAATTCTTGCATCTCCCATAAGTCAGTAGGCCATCAAAACAATACTATAGCGGACTGCACACTACATCGTGCTTTTGCTTCACTAAGCCTGTTTTCCTGTGGTGCAGACTGTCGTTAAATTTGCAGTTCTACTAATTCATCGTTTATGTTTGTGTCATTTCATCTTATCTGCAGTTATTCGGAGAGCATGAGCGACCACAGCTAGTGCGTAATCCGAACACAGCTTTGTGGCCTAGCCTCTATAACGACGTTTTGTGAGTTTTGATATGCTGTACCAAATTTACAGTACAAAAATTGGTTGATAAATGACACGATGGAAGGTGCGCAACAATCTCCAAGTCCAATTTTAAAGGCTTGCCTAATGAATTTTCGTCCATGCGTTGACACTGTTTACAGTAAACGCAGTTTGTGCTCAGTCCATTTCGTGAATTGCCTTGCAGTAGGCACAACATTCACAATGGTACTTCGAGAGAAACAACTCGCACCCAGAAAACTGTTGGAATAGTAGTAAGAGTGAGACTTTTGGGAAGTACATATACCAAATTGTTAGAGTGTTCATGGCAGTTCAGAATATGATACAAACTGGAAGAAATCCAATTTGTATCCATATACAGTGCTTGTTGTGTCTTGAATTGCAGGCCTAGGCATTGAATAGAAAATAGTTTGTTATCGTTCAAAGACTTTGAAAGCTTAGAGAAGGTACTTGTGTTGCACAGACAAATTTGCAGGCATAAAGGTCTAGTTGTGGTAGTAGTACTTCACAAACAGAATGGTCTACATACCAATTCATGTCAATGGTTATTTTACTTCATTTAGTAAGGCTTTTCCTTAATAGATAATGTTATAAATCAAATTTTGCACATCATTTAGATGCAGTTGGAAAAGTTCACTCATTGTGTTAGATGTAATATAATTCTCTTCTTGCATGATAGTTTTATGTAACAGTTAGAAGTAAACTTTTCAACTGAAGGTGTTAGTAAAGTTTAGCATTAAAATAGTATGAGAGCAAAGCAAATTAAATTTCCATGTGTTTTATTTTCTTAGCAACTAAAAAGAAGATTTGATGAGACTTTCAACCAAGCACAGGAGAGTGAAGACTTTGAAGACAGGGGGCCAAGCAAAACATCCAGAGCTGAAGATGACCAAAGAAATGAACTTGCCCAGTACCAGCAAGGTAATGTTATGACTAGTATACCTAGGACCATGCAGTTGAAAAATGATCAAAATGATTTGGCATTAGTGCAAAATGCAGCACAGAAGAAGTCTGCAGATGAAAATGTCTCTAATACCCCAAATATGAATAAAGAATCTGCAGGAGATGTTCATGATGGCTCCAAAGGAACTGAAAGCTTAGGAAATGACAATTCTAATTCTGTAAGTGATAGCTCTAAAATTGTTAGCTCTAACTGTCATATCATACCAAAAACTGGTGCCACTGTATCATCAGTTTCAAAGACAGAGCCCACTGCTGCAAATGTAAAAGCTACAGATTTTGTGACATCCACTTCAAGAGAGAAGGGAAACAACATTTTACAAAATGGTGTGTCACACATAACAAATGATGGAAATTTGGCTGACATTTTCCTGAAAGGATTAGAAAATGATTTTGAAGATATGTTGCAGAATATTTCTGATACTACATCATCTGCTGTAACACAAACAACAACAAGTAGTACAATCAAGACAGCTTCTGCGCAAACAAAGACAAGAGAAAAGAAGGAAAATAAGAACCTCAATAATAATGTGATAAATAATTCAATGTCACATGTTAATGATTTTCCACCAAACACAAATGTACCCCATGTAAGTAACCTTGGAAATGCACCTCCATACCCAAATAGTGTGGGAGCAATGCAACTAAGACCACAGACACCTAGTCCGATGGGTCTTAGACCTCAGACACTTAGACACTTAGTGGATCACATTCAGGGGAGAGGAAGACAGCAGGTTGGACCAGGGCCTTACAGGCCGATGGGTGGTATGCCTGTAAGGGAAAACCTTGTAGCTGGGACACAAACAAAAAACCCAGAAACAATGGCTAAAGTTCAAGAACATTTGTTGTTCAAGAAACAAATGCAGCAGAGACAAATGGAGATGGAAATGCGACAGCAAATGCAGCAGCAAATGCAACAACCATACCAGCAGCCAACTTACCAGCAACAGCTTATGCAAATGGCCCAGGCTGCCCAGCAACAGCAACAGCAACACAGTCCTTCACCTATGTCACCAATGATTCAGTCGATGTCACCGCACATGCAACAGCAAGCATTCATGCAGCAGAACATGAACTCACCTGTTCCATCACCGATGTCCACAACACCTCTCATGAGTCGCAACCCTTTTCAGTTTCCTCAAGATTATGCTACCCACATGAATCAGCAAAAGCAAATGCAGGGCTATGAGGGCATGAACAACATGCAATCACAACATGATGGGGCTGTTCAAATGCCGATGAACTATTATCAGGCACCTCAACAAGAGCCTGGCCATTATCAGATGCGACAGCCAGTTCCAAATCAAGCAACATTACGACCAACAGGCATGCAGTCTGCTGCAATGCGTGCAATGCTGACAAGAGAAAGAATGCTATCTCCAGACTCAATGCCACCTGGGCAAATGATGCAAGGCCAAGTTGGTCCACCAGGATCTTTTCAGCCACAGGTACCAAAACCACCGCCTCCTCAGTACACTCAAAATAATTTCTCTCCTCCAAACATCCCATTGGAGAGACCACAGCTTCAAAGGTCAATGTCACACCCAAGGAATAGGTTATCTCATTTCTCTCACCCAGATGAAGTTCAGTCAAGTAATTCGCAAAACTCTGCACCACTGAAGTCACCAGGAACATTGCCAATGTACCCTAATGTGGATAGTATGTATCAGATGGGACAATCAGTTACAACACTAACCAATGGAGGCCAACAAACCTCTAATCCAGTAGCTGCAAGGCTGTCAGAAAGTAATTTTTCAAACTTCCAAAATTATGGACCTCCAAATATGAGTCTGACTAATGCTATGAGCTCAAGGACCAGAATGAGCCCAAATAATTGGACCCCAGATAGTCACTTACAAAAACAGCAAACTTTGCATCAAATGCATATGAACATGAGCTCTGAGTACAGAGTGCCAATACCTAAGGGGCCCTCAGTGAACTTATCAAGTCGCCCAAATATGGTAGGACCAACTCGGCGAGCACCAGCTCATTATAATTCAGCAATCGAACAACACCCAGACGTGCCAAACATGGCACCAAACTCTATGATGTCTCCACAACAAGGGCTAAAGTTGTCTGGTGGCCCTATGAAGCAAGAGCCCCCAGCAACTGATACTGCACAAGTCACACAAGGTAATAACCCTTCTGATGATTTGGAGTCGATACTCAGTGACCCGCCTGAGAATTTTGACTTAGTAAAATTGTTAGGCTAGTAAAGTATGTGTTTTGTTACTGTAGATGCAAAATGAAGTTCATGTCAGGATTGTATCTCTGGTAGATCAAGTAATTATTTTGGAACCCTTCAAGGTCAATCCATAATTCCATTTTCTGAAAAACCCACCATGCATAGGGCATCAAATTTTAAAATGCTGACTAGAAGTGTGTTACATGCTTGGCTTTTAGCATATAGAAATGTCTAAAAAATGAAAAATTCAACTTTTGTGCTACTGGAAATGCTGAAGGAAGCTAAGTTGTCACACCCTTGTACATCTATTTCCTTTTTATGAAATCTCAATCCAGTGTATGTTGTAAGAAAAATACAGAATTTCATTTGCCACAGAGGGGTTGCCACTCGGTTCAATATAAATGGGAATCAACAGGCTCACAGAAAGAAAAGTTCTTTGCAAACTTTGTGTTAAGTTATCGTTGAATTTTGAGTTTATAGTATTTGATACATGAGGATATTGCTAAGTTATTCTGTGATTTGCGTTTAAATATTGCCTTCGATCCATTCCGCAAGCACGTTCGCTTCTTTTATGGTAAATACGTTGTCCCTCGTGTGAATGTCGAATTTAACATGGCATGTATGCTTCAAGAGGATCCTGGACTAAAGGAGAGTCCTCTAAATGCGATTTTTTTAGGATTTACGCTTGATATCCCTCATTTTATATTCAAATGTAGGTGTTTCCTTTAGACTGTTTTCGCGTTACTGCTAATGGTGAAATATTTTGTGATTACTCTGTGAACGATCTAAGCTATCTTGCTACATTTTATCTTCGTTCTTGATAAGACGATCTTAGCCATTTCGCCCCGCCTTTTTCTCTTTTGTAAGTTATCGCCATGAAGTTATGCACTTTGCTTAGCCGATTTATGGGTGAATCTGAATTACTGAGAGCCTTGCCTTACACCCAGAGTTGGTCGCCCTCTTCTAGATATAGGGCTACAAGGTGAAAATGCCTTACTTGAACACGTGATTTAAGTACCGACTCACGGCGATAAACATTACCTTATATCTTGGAGTTTTGCGTAATATTTGTTTTCTTTCGCAGCTTTTGCTTTTCAAAATCGTTCATCAAGTCAATTTTTTGCCTTGCAATGTCCGCTCGAAATATATATTGGCTTTACACAAGTTGAAAATGGCCCTTCGTGCAAACACTTATCAAGACATTCCCCTTTGTTAATGTTTCATAGTACTGGAGAAGGCTAGGCCCTTTTATGTGGACAGTGTTGCCAACACGGTCTTGTTAACCAAGATATTTTCACTAAAGCAGTCAATACCAAAAGATGAGACACTCGTATTCAATGATTTGTTTGTAATGCTAGCGACTTGGTTTGTGAGCCTTTAATATAAGCATTGAAGGGATTCGCCATTTTGAATAAGCGTTCTAGGTGCTAAGCGTGAATAGATTGGAACACAAGTAATGTCTGCAACGAGGCTAGTCAAGTGCAGGCTAGTCATTTACATTAGGTTCGTAGCAATATTGATTGGTATTTTACTGGTATTTGTTGACAAGAGTACCCGAGTTTGCAGTCAGCTCATTTTTACAAGAATCGCAAGGATGCATGGGTTAAAGCTGCCTCACCTCTTTCGTGGATCACACGTCATTGACTCGTTTACCAGCGTGGTTCGAAAGTCAACTCGGCCAATTTCTTGGTTTCACTTTGGGAAACAATGCCTCTGAAAATTATTTTCAGCATCGCACTTGGCTTCTTATAAGAATGAGCTGGATTTTATGCATCAACTGGGAAGCGGCTTGTTGGCATGAACTTCATTTTGTGTCGTATGCGAATGTCTGGCTTGTACGGCTTGGTTTGTGATTGGTTAGTAGATCGGGAGCGCTCCGGTCATGACGTCATCTTGAAGAGGTCATGACGTATAATAAAAAAGATTTAGCTTTCTCTTTTAATGGTGTTTTTATCATATTATTTGAATTTTAGAAAACTAACGCCTATGTCGTAGATCTCTTCTCATTGCTTTCGTAATTTCGTTAAGCTGCACAGTTCGAATGTATATATTCTAAACATAATTTATACTTGTTAATAACTATATATCGTATTGGATAAACAGGTTTTCATAGGTGAGGCCTCTCTTGCTTCTCTGCGCCTCTTGCGACTGGGTTAAACTTCTCAGGCCAAACTATTGTTAAGCATTTTAGACAGGGAACCCTTGCAGCACACCGAGTTGTAACCAATAGTACATTTGGTACCAAAATGATAAACTTGAACCCGTCTCTGGATGCTTTGATGAAGTTTAAACGGTGGCTCAAAGTTATGGAAGAAGCCTCTCACGTTCCCTCCTCTTGCAGTCTCCGTAAGATAATGCGTATACGTTTTTTTATAAGGAACCACTTTATAAGGAACCACTTTATAAGGAACCACTTTATAAGGAACCACTTTATAAGGAACCTACATGTGGAAGGCCGAAATATTTAAAGAGCTTATACTACTAAAAACGAAATCCCTAAGGAAAATTTCGATTTGAAAAATTTTTCATAACTGCAAACATCAAGAACTAAAAAGCCGCTTCCATTGATTTGCAGCCAATACTCGCATAGATTGTTTGCTATTCGTGTGTCAAGTGTCTGATTGAGTAGTTTCCGCATATGCTATCTCGCCCCTCTCTCTATCAAGTGTTAAGGCTTTCTAGGCAAAGCACCGAAAGTGAGAATTTGCGGAACGTTTAAGGAACTTTTGGTACTAAAATCTGATGACTTGAGGTCTACCAATAAGGAACTTTTGGAACTAGGCCTTGTGGTAGGTTCCTTATAAAGAAGCGTGTATTCTGTGTTGCGTAACATTTCCGACATGTCATTCAAAATAAATTTGCAATGTGCTATCTACAGCCACTTAAATGTTGAGAATATAAGGCAATCAGGGTCGTAGCCTCTGGCTGACGGTAGAAGAGCAACGGGCAATCACCAAGTTTTGTCATCAATTTAAAGAGCATTTAAAAGCAAGGGTATTTTCGTTGAATGAAACTGACCAGCAAATCCATCAGCATCTTATTATTAAATGCTATTGAGAGTACACGGTGATTGGATTTCTAAAATATCATCCCCAATTTCTCATCAGTGTAATCTTTCCATGATAAGTGAATGGGCGAACGGCCGATTAAACTGAACAAACCGCAACGGTATGCCGTCACTGCCACGTGCAATCTCAATTCTACTGGAATTGCGAAATAAGTGGTAAAAATGGTTGCACTTATGGTCTAGAGAGGCAATTTCGCCTTTTGCATGCTCGCCTCTAATTGGTCTTCTCTAACCATAAATTTTCATTGAAATTACCGCTAGATATCAACAATGGGATTTGATAAACCAGGAAAATAATTTGAAAAATAACAATTTCCCCAGATGATTTATAATATTTTTGCTCAGAGCTAGAAAGTAGTAAAAGTGTTAGTATAAGCACAAATTAAAAAGTTGTTCCTCTTACAGGTCCCTCCATTTTCCATCTTACCGGTTTCAAAAGCTTAATCGCATGATTTTGCTGCTCTAACTCCTTCGCATTAGCAATTTGGCTCAAAGGCGTATAAAGTTGGTAGATATTGGCCTCGATAATAATGGAAACATTTCATTTTCAATTAAACTTAAACTACAACAACAAATCTCATTATTACAAGGTCATTTACATTTGGGTAGCCTGGTTTTACAAAAAAAGACTACAACAATCGTAAGGTAAACGGAAAAACTAAGATAAAATATAAAACAATAAAAATCAAAAAGGATGTAATTCTGGATTTGTCCATGGTTTATTTTGCAAATAAAATATGTAGTACGTAGTACAGATGGCAATGTTGGAAAGTTTTGAAATGAGATACCGTTTTTGTTGTTGGTCGATGGAGAGAGAGTCACATTTTGAAGAATGAATTGCAGGAATTTCCGAAGATGCCAAGAGAGCTCATAGAAATACTAACAAAGGAAACACATTTAAACTGCCGCTGTAAACCAGATAAGAGAGTTGAAATCAATTGCAAGCACCTATCAAGACACATTTATAACACAATGTTTTTATTTATACATCTGTAGAAGTAGATGGATGGGTATTCATCACAAGGAGAGCAGTATTCTGTTGTTCTGTTATGCCCCCAGAATCGTTGAACGAACCAATTAACATCTGACCTTTGTATTTATAAATTTTTGCACAAAGCTTAAAAGAAGGAAAATTATTTGGGGGGGGGGGGGGCTGGCCCTAGATACGCCCATGGAGCTACAGTACTTGCTTAGTCAGTATCGGTGTTTATAAGTGGCTGAATACAGTTTTATGTCAAAATTGGTCTTTGAGAATCTGAGAATACTCAAACGAAAGTAACTTGACGAATAGAAGGATAGATGCCAGTATGAGAAGGCCCATTAGCAACACTAAACATGAAAAAAATTTATACATTTTATACAACTGGTCTGGTGCACTTACAACACTCGGACGGGTATGGCACTTTTCTCTTACTTTCTTTTTCAATCCATCTTGGAGAAGCGAAGGCTAAAGAAAGTCCAAATTTTCTTTGCTGAAATTATATTTAGGGAAGTAATTTTCTTTGAAAAACACTTGAGGAGAATAAAAAGGTATATCGACAACTTCTTCCAGCATTGATCAGCATCGAATAGGAAGCTGACATGGCCAAACTCAGATTCAACACTATTTATGGCGATTTGGTAAAAATGACAGAACTGCTAGTTGAATTAAAATTCTGTTACTGGTGGTCAAGTAGAGCGAAACATTTTGCCAAGTTAAAAATAATGTTTATCTTATTCTGGACAATTTCGCACTTTCGGACAGTTTCAATTTAAAGATTGGGTCGTTTCGAACACTTCGGATTGAAGTTCTGAATATTGTTATTTCATTATAGGGATCACTGTGATTCTTGTCTACGCAAAAAAATTCCTTAGCTTTTTGAAAAATTAAGAAAAGCTATGTTTGTGGATATTTAAACTGAGATTTATTTAAAAAACTAAGTTGATCAAAAAATTTTTTTTTCTGAGTAGAAGCCGTTAGTTGTTATTCGCAGATGTGACACTTGCAATTCATTGGTTGTGTTTTCCATAGACCTGCAAAAGAATTTCTATGTCCATGCCTACAATCAACCCTGCTTCTTTGAAAATTTTTATTGTGCGGAAAATAGCGTCCTGTTCGCTGCGCCTCTGTCTGAAAATACAAGCGTCAGTGATTGGTTGAAAAGCAGCCAATCTGAACATTTGGTTCTTTTTTTGATCATGCAGAATTTCAGTTGATCATTTTCTTCATATATATCATACTGGCTTGAATGTACTGGTAAACGTCTCAGAGCCTCTAAGTAGCCTATTCCTACTTATGAAACTTCAAAGACGTCAGGCAAGCTTTGAAATGTGGTTGTAGTCAGTACTGGTTCATTCAAAGAAAGCCAAATTCCACTGAGCACCTCGAAGTCGAAGGCTCCGGTTCTGTCAGTTTACAATCAATCGTTTTGACCCTAAGAACAGAATACAAAAATGTCTACGATAACGTTGCGACAGAGTAGCCTTGCTGCAGTTTGCAATAACAGAAACGAAAGACACAGTGGAAAAAAGTCAAAGCTTCAGGACACAAAAAATAACATGGTGAAGCCGAATAAACGTGCAGCGCTCGGAAATATTACCAATGTTGCTGCAACACGAGTGCAACCCTCCCGTGCTGCAAAACAGGTATGATAGGAAAGCATTCAGGATATGTTTGAAATGATATGTGTAAAAGACGTGGATGCCATCTTTGTGATATTCACCAAGCTTTCGATATAATGATGAACCGCTTGATTCCGTAACGATTTCAAACAACGCGCTATTTTCAAAGATCACAAAAAGCGCCAAAGAAAAGTGCGCCTAAAACCAGATGGGTGTTAGCTGAAAAATGATCTTTGAAAAAAGCTCTGAAAAGTTAGAAGTTTGATATTTCCTTATATTCATATCATTTTGTTGATTTTGCCATAAAGCTCACAATTTATTTTATTGAGGTAGGTGGGACTGAAAGGGCCTAGGCCAACTTTCGGAAGCTGCAAGGATACCATTTTTAACTAGGGTGCCATCATTGTCACTTATAAAATGAGGTGTTTGAAATGAAAAAGAAGTATCACAACTGAAAAATTATAGAATATGACCATATCATATGAAAAATTATAAACTAAAGACTTAGGACGCTAAAGCTTTGCTTTTGGCAATCATACAAGGTATGGAGGAAGCAGTGACACCATAGCATTTGTTATTAAAAAAACTACCAGGCAAAATAAACAGGCCTTCCTTGTTGAAGCTTTTTTGCTCAAGGAGCTTTCAAGTTTATAATTAATTCAGTTATTCTTAACAATGTGGAAACATTCATGACTTGGAGAAATTGCTGCAAATCTGTAAATTTTTTATATGCATGTTGATCAATGATAGCATTTGTATAGACAAATACCATATTTGATATCATCATATCTTATACAGGCTGGTTCTACAAATCCACTAGAAGCAAATGAAGTTTTTCAAGATGAAAACCATCAAACGTTTTCAAGCAACAATACTGCCAACGTCCCACCAAAAAATGCATTTAGTATTTTTGTTGATGAGCCAAACCAATCTGACTTGACAAAACCAAATGTATTTCTGTCCACATTACTATCTGATGGTATCAGGCCAGGTGAAAGAGCTCCACTTGTCGAAGTGCCACAAGATAATTTGTTGACAGGTAAGGAACTTTATTTATGTATTACATACTGTTTCATTGTAAGAATCAAAGTCTGGCAGCCTTCTATACATTTCTGTGTCATGTTGTTGCATAATATTGGAAAAATTATTATATATTATATATATATTGTATATATACTTGATAATCAAACTCCGTCTCTACTTGTATATATACTTTATGATTTGCAGACTGGTTGGCATTTAAAGGCTAGCCTGGTCTTTACTATTAGCCTTTATAGAAACTGTTTTTTTTCTTCACTTTTTTGGCATAGCACTAATTTTTACCTCATTAAATATCTGGTACTGACTAAACATTGATTAAACTTTAGTGTTAATTTTTAACAGATGTAGATATGTATGTCTCAGCAATTTGTTCAGTGTGCCAGTTTTTTAATTGACTCATCTTTCTTTTCCTTAGATTCTCCAATGGTTATTTCGTCTCCATGCAATACAGACTGTGTTGTTATCGGCTCTGATGAAGTGGAACACTTGTCCGAAATAGAGAATATTGATCAAGAATCTGACAAGCTCCTTGGTGTTTCTGAGTATGCTGAAGATATTTACCGATACTTGAGACAAGCAGAGGTAACTGTAGCCATTTTGTAACCATGTTGTAAATGCCCAAATCAAGTTGCTAGAGCTTATTCATCAGGCCAGTGAGTAGTTTTATTTGGAGTTTTTGATATCCCTATCAACAAAAAGTGCTTTTATTGCTATTGGCATTCCCAGTCTTTATAATATGAGGCGTGCTAATCATCGCACGAGCAAAACAAAGAATTTGCCACAAAAAAATTTTAAGATTGCTTATGTTTCGAAGATTTTCAAAGCAGCTGTAACTCGAAGTCGCCAAATTAGGTCTCCTTAAAAGCAGCACCCAGTTCTTGACAACAGGTATGAGAAACAACCGATAGAAAGTGGTTCGCATCGTGCGCGCAAAGTAATCAAGGCGTGCGAAATGCCGCATGCGGCCTATTTTCATATTACAAAGACTGTATTCCTGAAAACCTTCCCAATCTTATATACATACATTTTCTAATGCTAGTAAGGGGAATTTTCATTATTCTGTGTTTTTTCTTTTTAGCTGAAATGTAGACCAAAACCAGGCTACATGAAGAAACAAACTGATATAAACTGTAGCATGAGGGCAATTCTTGTTGACTGGTTAGTGGAGGTAGCAGAAGAATACAAATTAATGGAGCAAACCCTTTATCTAACAGTCAATTACATTGATCGCTTTCTATCCTGTATGTCTGTATTGAGAGGAAAGCTTCAACTTGTCGGCACAGCTTGCATGCTGATTGCTTCGTAAGTTTTTTTTGAAGATATCAATGTTTACTTTGATAAATAATATTATTGGTGTTCTATATTAAGAATGGGTGTTTATAAGCATTATTCTAGAAGTGGCACAATTGTTCTAGAAACAGAATACTGATAATGTATTGGAAATTTATTTTGTTCTTCTTTCTGCAAGATATCATAAATTTTTACTCTCTTAATTAATCGCGTAAGACAGTGCAGTCTCTCAAACTTAGCATTAATACATTGCTTTACTACAAAATTGCTTTTTGTTCAAAAGCATCTCTTACAGATTACGATATTATTATCCTATTACTATGGTAAGTTAATCAGATTTTAAGGAATTGCTTTGAAATTAGGATGCATTATTGGTTAATTATCTTTCTGTAGGAAATTTGAAGAGATTTACCCTCCAGAGGTTTCAGAGTTTGTCTATATCACAGATGATACTTACACAGCAAAACAGGTAAATTTGCCACTTTAGGTACTTTCTTTGTACCCTTGATAGAAGAATAATTCTCCTGATTGAAGAAGAATGTTGTATGTAATTAGTAATTTTCTTGCCAGTGGGAATTGCTTTCAATTTATATTTTCTGTTTTTGAAAGGGCCAAATTTTTAAGGCTAGGTGACCTAGATTTCAAATTCCTTTGTCAAAAAGCTTAGGTAAATGAAACTTGATAATTAATGACAAAAGAACTATGAAATGTTGAGACTTGTTTTCTTCTTTACACGAGATATTCAAATTTGAAGACAAAATATAGTATGTTTAGAAATTAAGCTCATCCTACCTTTAAAAATGACTTGGATGTGTACTTCTTTAGAAATATCCAATTTTTACTCCATAATTAAGGACATCAAAGTTCAAAGGAATCAGTTTGACTTAAGGCTAATGGTTAAAACTTGGACAGAAGGTTAAATTTATTGTGGCTATGATTCTAACAGCAATGATAAAATTTGCAGCAAACTTTAATAAAGACAATGTTTGTTCCAGTTAATCAGGCCTTTTCATTGCAGGAAATGATAAAAATGTGCTTGTTTGCCTGAAGTTGTTTATTGTTGCCATGTGATTATATATTATGATTATTGCCACTGATACCTTTTACTACCATATAATGTAGAATGTAGTTTTGAAATATGAAAAGAGACAACCAAAGTGATTTGCATATTTCTTTAGCTTGATTCTTTATTTCAAGTTATATTAAATTCTGTTTGATGTACCTAGGTTCTACGAATGGAGAATCTCATCTTGAAGACCCTCAAATTTGACTTATCAGCACCTACTGCACTAAATTTTTTAGAGAGATACATTGCTGCTGCAAAGGCTCCTTCTGGGGGCAGTAAACTAGAGTCTCTTGCTAGGGTAAGATAATTTATCAGTTATTTACCTGTCTCTTTCTTCTTCATGCTAAAATGCAAACTCCACATGAAGTTTCAAAGTGTTTGCATTCATTTGGTGGTTTCTATGTGACAAAGTATCAGGGATTGAATGGACTGATGGAGAACAAGCCGCTGAATGTTTCAGACAATGCTTTGATAGAATTATCACCATTTCATTATTCTTTATCCTAGTTTCTGTGTGAGCTAACTCTTCAAGATTATGACCCGTTCCTCAAATACCTACCATCAACAATAGCTGCATCTTGTGTTTGTATGGCTTCAAGTACTCTTGGTCTACCAGTCTGGGTGAGTTTAGATCTCAATTAATCCTAGCCACAACAACAATTTTCAGTGTTAAATTCAGATTCATTCTAGGTTCATTCATTCAGGGTTAATTCAGATTTAAAGTGTCAAATACTTCCTTCATTAGAATATTTACATTGGTGAAATATCTTTTTCAGACACCAACATTAAGTTACTACACCGGATACAAGTTAGAAGAGCTGCAGAGTTGCGTTATTGATGTTCACAAGGTCTTTGTTGGTTCAGCATCCCATCAACAGCAAGCCATACGTGATAAATACAAGCTTGTTAGGTAGAGTCAAGCATGTCTCCTCGCTATTTGCATGGTCTTTGATGTTCTTTAAAATGGTCTTTTAAAAGCAGCAAATGGTTGAAGCTGTGTTTTTCCGTAACCAGTTGCCTGATTATAGATATCCTTGCCTTAGAGACTACATATGAGGCACTTTGGAAGGCTTTTGGGGGGGATTGCTAATATGCAGCTACACAGTTTTTTCACAGTGACTCGACAGAGTGGTAAAATTAGAATTGGTTGAGCTTTGATTCAGAAGTTTCTTTTCTCAAACTTTTTATTGAACTCTCTTTTTAGACATCACCAAGTTTCTCTAATACAGCCCGCGGAGCATCCACCTGTATAACAGCATAAGATGGAGCACTTTTGTACAAAATTTTTGCGGAGTCAGTCTTTGGCTTTGTTTGCTTACATTTGTGTTATCGCAAATGGAAAATATAGCCTGTGAAATTACAAAGAGCCAAAATTTTGGACAGCATCATGTTCTTGACATAACCAGTGTGGTTTTACTGTAAATATGTATCTTTTAATTCTTCAGAGAATTTGCAGAAGGATAGTTTATAAGAGAGACACTTTCTGTACAAAGTAACTGTGTCTTGCAAGTAACCTTCTCCTTTTTTTCGTACATTAAAAATAGTCTTTCTTAGCTGTCCTTTTTTGATGTGCAAATGTTTACAGAAATTGGTATGATGCTGCACTTAACAACTCACTATAATTACCCCCACAACACAAGCTAGTTTGCAAATTGATATTACTTATACAAACAAACTCTTTCTGTAGTTCTAAAGCATCTTGCCATGATATGTAGCGTGAAAATCCTCTGTAGACATTGAACTGTTCTTGCTTGCTTAAACTGGCTGCTTATAGCCTTTTTGTAGCCTTGTCGTAAATCTATGCTTTATCACAAGTGCATTGTATTAGATGAACTTTTCTTTGTAGTGGCAAGGTGTTGTTAACTTATAAAATGGTAACCTAACATTGTCCTCATGTATTGCTCTTAACTAAATCAAGAACGATTAATTTATAAATCTTGTTTATTTGTTGATTGTATCCTGCTTAAGCTTGAGGGTTCTCTTTGATTAAAGCATACCATTGCGGTCAGCTATAGATTTTACCATTATACCTTTTCAGTACAATTCCATTCAAAGAAATGCTGTGATATCACAATAGTGAGTATATAGATTGCTCACATGCTTGAAGAAACATTTCCAAATCCAAGAACTTTGGCTTTCATTGGAATAGTTATAATGTAAGCAGCAGGAAATTCATCAAGCTTTTATATGAGTAGATACAAGGAAAGGAAGGAGTTTAATTCAATACAGAATATAACAAAGGAATTAAAATAACTGAATTCACACACTGCTATCTTCTAGATAGCTATATTAAACTTTTTATTATAAAAACTATTAACTTGAGAATATTTACAACCAAGCCAGTCTGAAGCCTGAAACAGTGTCAATCTGGAAATGAAGAAAGTAAGTGCTCAAACCAGATTGGCAATATTCACATTCTATCACTGTTGGCAATATCTGCATGTTCTCTTGGTCACTCACACCTTCCGTTTTTTCTCTTTGACTTAATCTTATTCTCTTGTTTATGTTGTTTAGACATTTCATTTGCATTGCTTCTGCTTGCACTAGTATGGTCATGATGTGAATATTCCTTGTGTTCTTTTATATAATCTTTACTCCTCTTTGCCAATTTAGGCTCATGAGTTCCAGCCTCCTTATGCCTTTTTCGTTTAGCTTCTGCTCTGTTGGCCTGAAGTGTTCCCATCAAAGTGTTATGTAAGAATCTTTTATTTGCTTTTGGAAGAGGGCAAGGTCTCCTAGAAGGGACATTTCAAAACATGTTTAAAGTGTTGTACCCCCAAAAAAAATTCAATATTCCTTTAATTTTTTGGGCTAAACACAAAGCAAAAACTTGAGTGATAAAATCAAAAATCTTGTAAGGCAAGCTCAAATACTAAAAATGCTTATCGTCAATGAGAGCTTTCCTTGAATGCCATGAACTACAAATTAGACTCATTCCATCTACATTTGGGTTTACATTTATAAAAATAGAGCAATGCATGTATAAACAGGAAAGCCAGCCATAACTAATTCAAGAATTAGAGGACTGTAATTAGAATTACAGGCATAAGCTTTGAAACATCACTAAATTAGGTGCACCATGTCTTACCATCCAACTGAACCAAGAGTTTCTGTTCTTGCTTTTGCCTTCTTTACATCTCTTAGTATTTCCTCTCTTGCTTGCCTTAAGAATTGAGGAAAAGATGAAAAAATTTTGAGCATAACCATGTAACAATACTCTGATAGAATGTGGAAAATAAAACAGCAGAAAAAGAAGTCTACAACATGCTCATGACCTAGAGCTGAAGGAGTAACAATCATAACCTGAAAAAATGGAAGGATCTTTGGATAAATAAGTAATTTTTTGTTCAAAAGTTAAATAGCTCATTCTTATAATACTTTAAGCAAAATAACTTCTCTGACCAGCTAGAGAAATGGGATAAAATTTCCAAATAATGAAAAATTTATTTTGAAACACCAATGAGAGATGTCTCAATTGGACAGAACTTTAAAAGATCTCTAGGATAAATTTTGTCTTCTAGTGAATTTTTTGCAAGAAATAGGACAGCTGCTTTGAAGGTGGCATTCTAATTTTAAACCTTTGATATGTGTTTGTTTGTAAAACAAATGACAACCCACAGCTGGACGTCATGCAAAATTTGCATTTGAAGCTTCTATGACATCATATGCCTTTGTTCACAGCACTGGTAAAACCATTTTAAGAAACATTGATTACAACAGATTGCACGTGACTCCTGTGATATTACCAAGTGTTTATAAAATACAGACAGTGACAAAATTGGCTGACCCCAGACAATAAACTTTTTTTAGATGAGCCTTTCTGTATGCACTGAATTCAAACCTTTGATTCCTCAGTTAAAAATACAATTTGAAAACAAAGAGATTTCCCCTACTGATCTATAAGTATTCAACAGTTAATTATTTGTAATTTGGCGCTGTTGAAGTTCGCATAAACTAAACAGTCATTGAAATTTATATAATTGACGATGATCAAAATATATTGGTTATAAAACATAACACATAATTTCGAGGTAATTGAAATAGAATATTTTTACCACTAGGACTGAAAGGACAAGAACAACAGACTTTTTAGGGACTGACTCGAGAAGTGTTTAAGAGAAGGAATCCCCTTATATTCTAGCCGGCCGTAAATCTAACACAAACAGTTCTGAAATTATCAAGATTTTCGAAATTGTATTTGATATAGCTTGGGACAAATTTTCATTCAAAATCATTTCCTATTCCATGCCACAACGCACTTTCATAATATATCTTTTACCTTTCAATGTCACTTTCATCTTGAGAACCACTGGCCATACCTAAACAAAACTTCAACCACAACAACACAGTTCGCAAGTCAATGCAACCCCAACAACACGACTTTCTTCCAGATTCAAAGAAAGATGGCGAAACAGTTAACCTTTGGCGCGCCAGGGCAAACTCAAACAAACCCATTCGGAGGATTTGGGTCATCGACAGCCAGTACATCATTTGGCACATCAACGTCAAATACAGGTCTAAATTTCATTTTAAACCTAGGATAGTGGTAATACGCCGCTGGGTCTCACAGCAAAGAGCTTGGACTTGGTCCAAACTTATTTTTTTTGGGGGGGCCGAGTGGTAAAAACTCCGTATTTCTTCATAGCGATTTGTCCCTAGTTGGATAGGAGCATTGCCAGCCAGACATTGCCTACGTGATAGTCTTCAGTGGTAGATTGATATTGCTAAATGGCCTAAAAAGTGAGATCTTTCCTTTGCATCAAAGCACTAGAATGGATCAGTGGCCTTTTCAATACAGGATGGAAAATCGTTAACTATGACGCCCCAAATTTTAATGTTAATATCTTTAATTGTTTTAGCTTATGCTCAAAAGCAAGTGTTTTGTTGAGAATTTTTCCAAAACTGTTCCTGGATTGCAATTACTTGGTCTGTAAGCAAAGTTTTGTAGTTTAAATTCATGATAAATGTGTCTTCTCCTGTCATATTTTCATTTCAAATAAATTCTTTAAGTTAGGGACAAATTGGTGTTAAACTGTTTGAATTCACGATGAAAGGTATGGCAAGTTTTATTCAAAGGAAACAATGCTTTGCCATCCCAAAAATGACTTTGTCAAATTGCGCTTATTTATTTTTATTCAAATTTTTGAGAGGATGCTTTTGTAATTTGTTTGTACTCCGTGACTGGGTTATTTTGCCTATCCAAGCTGTTTGGTTCTTTGCTAATGTAATTAAGAGAGGACAACTTAGTGTTAAAGATATCAACAGGGGGAGGCAGGGACACAAGTTAAGCTTAGTTGGAGAAAGTTGAATGGTTCACTATTCAAATTTCAGTTCTGCTATTTCTAGAAAATATTAAAGAAAATTGATTTCAATAAGGCTTAGCTCTGCCTTTCAGAAGTTTTTATAAATAAGAACATTAATATTGTTCTGAACAGCAATGTTGTTTTGATGCTTGCTAGCTTAAATGTTGGTTATGCCAAGTTAAGAACAAATAGTTTTGCAGGTGATATAGAGCACTGCTTGCGCTAGTTTAGGAGCACCCTGTTCTATTGGACTGGAAACATACACCATGTTCTTTTGGTAATAAGCAGTTGTGTGAATGCATGAATGTTTTCTATAGAAACAACTGGGGGAAAAAGCAATAACATAGAAGGCACATGCTGAGCCTTGATGGTGAAGAGGGCCTGTGAATTAAGTTTGGGATGCAATCATTTTAAGCCTTGATCCCTCTTGATCTTGGTGATCATAGTTCTGTTGCTGGGATGCAAAAGAGAGAAATTGTTTGTGTCAGTCATGTCAGGCCTATAGACGTGTCCCAATTAAAGAAACAATTTTGTTGTTTCAGTTTGTCTGATGTGTTTCTTATAAAATAAGATATATACTTAAAATCAGGGTACAGGTGTGGGTTTCTTATGCAAAAAACCACATTTTACTATAGGTCATCTACTCAGACACAAGCTCAATGTTTGTGATAAAAATACCATATAGAAATATATATATATATATATATATATATATATTGATATTCAGGAAAAACACTATCTTGTAAATGTTTTGACCGAAGTCTCAGAAAAGTGCTTTTTGCCTAGTTTGCATTCAAAATTTTAATTAATTTGACTAGTTTAGAATGATTAATGTTATGTTATGTTTTACAAATGATTGAGTTATATGAAAATTTTTTAATAAAAGCAAGATTTTCAGACCTTCACCAGTTTCTCATCAAAGAGGTTATTTTTTTATAATATTGGGGTCTGTGTTTCGTTTATGCGGGACACTACTGTAAAACTGTCAAAATGGATTTCGGTGAAATGTCCAAAAGTGCTCTGTGACCTAGAGGCTTACTAAACCAATAGTAAATGTAACATATCAATTTATATATCATATTTATACAGGTTATCTTTGGTCAGCAACAGTGTGCTGTTATCAATAAAGGACCGGTCTAAAATACACATGGATTATCAAACTAAAAATTATATACATGATGAAAATGAAGCCTTAAAAGTTAAATTTTTTACAAAAAGTCTTAAATCTTAGAATTGAAGTTTCACTCTTCATTTCGTCTGTTTGTTTATTAAAAATATTTGCTCCTTGAAAGTAAATGCCTTCTTGCCTGCTTCTTATATACACTCTCTGGTTTTAGTAATAGTTTCCAGTTGGCGTCTCAGCCTTACCAATACATTAAAGGAACTTTGTCTAGCCTACCTACAGAAGGAAAGGGTGTATGGCCACTGCTGTTTGAAGTCTCCATCTAGGCAAATCCTTGCTAGTTCATGTCTTTGATATGTTTATATTGATTTGAGTCTTGATTCTATTTCTTCCCCTTTCCAACTTAGGGTTTGGGACATTCGGTTTTAACGCAACATCAACAGCCCCTGGAGGCCTGTTTGGGCTAAATACAGGTTTCAATGCAGCCTCAAAGACGACTGGGAAAAGTCTCTTTGGGAACCCCACCAGCACAACAGGTGAGGCTCTTGCCATGCTTGCAATGTTGCAATACCAAAGAACCAGTCCTGAGAACATTTATGCTTTTTCTTTGCAACAGCTTTTAACAGCGTATGGTAGGCAAAGCAGAGTAGTGTATATTGGTAGGGGGTGGGGAGGGGGGAAGGTGATAAATTGCCCCCTCATTGAGTATTTTACCTTTTGTCATCATTTAGACTATTATGACATAAATAATAATTTGAAATGAGCTGTGAATGACAGCATAGTTTAAAAACGTTCATCGTTCATAAAGCAAACACTTTGCAACAATTTCGAAAAATAGTATAAAACATATCAGCTTGAAGTTTGTGGTTTTTATAACAACTTTTGGGAATGTTGCTACTGATAAACGACCGATAAGATTTTCATTGCTACATTTGAATCAAGTTTCTGAGACAAGGGTGTTGGCAAGTGACATTACCTTTTTGAGGCCCTACTCTTGTGTGCTTAATTGTAGGGGAGGGTCATATTGCATTTTTCAAAATTTTTTTCTTCATAGCATTTTATAATGACCCCCCCCCTTTTATGGAAATTCCAAAGGACGACCAACCCCCTCATTTTATTATCAACCCCCCATATTAGACATTTTAAACTTCTCAGAAAAAATGGCCTTGCTCCATCCAAAACTCTTTTAAAGAAAAAAATAAATCAGACCCTAAAATTTCAAAGCGTTTACTCATTGTCGTCATCCATTATATTTAAATTGTCTTTTATCTCTATTGTTTTGCTTCTTGTTCTTGATCTCTATGCCTATGCCGTTCACCAGCTAACATGTTTTCGACTCTGACCAAAAGTGCACTTGCAATATCTCACCCCCCTCATTTTATTTTCACCCTTCTATTTTAGATGCTTATTTACGATTTTCCCTGTAGTTCATTTTATTATGACCCCTTCGCTTTATGAAAATCTAGGAAAATCTGACTACATGACGTATTTTCGATGCATTAGCTTTAGTCACGGGCTTTTCAGTAACAGAAAGAGTGCTTAGGTGGACGAGAAAAACAAGACCTCTGCCCAACAGTGAAGATTGCGGCATCACGTTGTAGAATGCCGTGATAGCAGACAATGCACCGCTTCAGACGCACATTACCGTTGTACCTTCAAACCCTTTTCACGGAATGAGCCACGATTTAAGTTTACCGTTAGATGATTCTCCCTTAATGAAGTAAACTGGTGAATGTTTGCAGCTTCGAAACTCTTCACAAAAGAGCAAGGCCAAATCTTTTGTATCATTGCACCTGAGCTCCATGTCTATGTTGGCAGTATCCTGAATAACCAGTTATAATTCTCTGTATTCACATCTATGGCTCTTCATAGTGATAGAATCGCTGGTATTTGCTGGCCTTCCTTCCCAAATTTTCATCATCTGTATGTATTAAGTAGATATATGACTCAGTTCTTTCCATTTGGCTGAAAGGCGATACAATAGCGATTTCACATCTCTGTCAACAGGCATTTCTCACCATAGAAAAATAGGCACTTTAAAAACTGGAGACTTCCAGTGATTTAAAGACAATTTATCTCTTATTTTAGCCAATATTCAGTTTTGATACTCTTGTTCTTTTAAAAGCGCTTGTTTTCGAGAAGAAACGGAGAATCGGTTAGGATTTGGATGTGGTTAGTAAACGACAATATGAACCCTTTTACCTCAAGAGAGCTTCAGTAGATCCAGATATTGGACATTGTCTTCTATCCTTTACTCTTCCCATACATAAATTAGAGGGTTTTCATTGCAGGATTCCCATTCGGTAATACTGGCACAACTGGATTTGGTTTGTGGAATTCTTTTGACTAATACCCCTTATATTTTATTGTTCTTTTATTGCTCTTTCTCTCGTTCCTTCACTTTTGTGTCTGATTTGGACCCAAGATTATGTCATAACAGGGTATGCTACTAGGATCGTATTGTCCCATCTTAGGTATAAAAAATGATCGAAGTCCTGTTTTCTTTTAAAGGAACAAGTGCATTTGGTGCCAAAACAACAGCAGCAACTGGTTTTTCTTTCACGCAACCAACCACTGGCTTTGGATGTGAGTTCGTTTAACTGTGTTTGAAACAACAACAACTTCATTACCAGTAGCATATCTTCACTTTTGAAAAAGCATCTTCAGGAGAGCTTCTTTATTGAGGTAGTTGATCGATACTGTAGCAGTATGTATTCGAGCAGCGGAAGTTTGAAATCGAAAGTGATTGGTTTTTACCCTTTCCCCAGTCTTATGTTTGAATATCTGCTTTTGAACGGTAGGCAACCCAACTGTATCTGTTGAATCAATGGGATCACTTGGAGTACTGATTGCTAATTCTGAACACCGATAATTGTTATTATATTCAACTGGAAGCAACGTTTCGAAGTCAGTTTTCAAGCTGCATTCATCATTATGACATTTGATAACACATGAATTCATTTTCTATAAAAGATCAGTATCACCCATGCCAGGGAACGAAAGAGGGGCCCTTTTGAACGCGTAGGCTTACTTCGGAGAATGGAAGTTTCAGAAGATAATAGTCAAACCTTGCAAAGTTTTGTGTGTGTAATTATTCCGCAATTAGCCTGTCGGTAAATTTCACTTGCATTCGCATAGCTCTGCAACAGTCACAACAACAGCAACAACAACAGCTGCTACAGCAACAACAACAAGCACTGAATCCACTAAATGCCATGACAACTGCAATATCGATGCCTGCGTTTTTTGGTGATGAGAGAGATGGAGTACTTGCAAAGTTCAATCAAATACAAGCACTTTGGGGCGCGGGCAAGGGGTACTACGCGGCCAATCAACAGCCTATAGATTTTACCATGGACAACCCGTTTTGCCGTTTCAAGGTAGGTTATGATACTTGACTTAGCGAGACTTTGGCAGGGGTGCGCATTTGTTGACACCGAGATGCAATTGAACTTTTAATGGGAATATATTTGTGGCTAATTAAATGTCACTCTTCTGGAAAGGGTTAAAGGAATGGCACTAATATCTTTTCTCTGGTAATGATTTTGTTGAAGTCAAAATGGCGCGTTAGTTTTTATTCTTTTTCTAAAACAATTGCAATTTCGTATGAGACTTACTTTTACAGACAATTGGATACAGCTGCCTTCCCAACGCAAAGGATTCTGAAGGGCTGGTTGCCTTGGACCTGAAGCACAAACTAGAGTTCGTGAAGACGAACCAGCAACAGTTTGTCGAGGGCCTGCACAAGATTTTAGGCAGCAAGCCCACCCTTGTTGTCTGTGTCGACGGTGCAAGAGAGCTACCGGAGAACAAGTAAGACGTCTGAGTCCAAGCTTCGACTCAGAAAGTTCGATTATTTTCTTTGCAAGTGTTAGCCCAGAAACGTCAAGATCATTTCATTTCTGCCATAGTATTGCTGAAATTTCAAGATGTCTTTTGCAAATTTGCAAATTTTTAAAATGAATTTTAGATTGTATCGGTACTAACAAGCTACTGCGACTAATTTAATTGATTTCGCTAGCACATGATTATTCGATTGATGCCTCTGTTGGTAATGCAGGCCACTCAGTGTGCTCGGGACAGTTTGAAATATTTACCGTCGTAGTGAAATTTGTGTGTTGAAACCCTTTGCCGTTTGTATGCTCAGACAAACCCTGTTTAAGAGGACCCTAAAAAGTTTCATAACCAGTTTTAATTCATTTCAAGAACCGAAGTGATCTTCTATGTTGTGGAGCGAGCAGTCAATGGAACGTCTAGAAGAGTACCTGCTACAGAATTATACTTGTTTCTTTCTCAAGCTAATCAAAAGGTGAGAATATTTAAGCAGTGTTTTTCATTTTATTCGAATCAATTCGATTTTCTTCCACTGTCTCGTAACATGAAAAAACAGGCTAAACGTTTGTAATTAACGAATGCCTTATGTCCGGTATTTTATTAAATACTCAAAACAATTATGCATAGCAAGTTTATTGATTGCCTGAAATATTCATTAGTTATTGAAATACGTCATTATTGTGAATGCAAAAATCAAAGTTAGGGACTCTGGCTGGTAATACTTGTTTTAACTTGTAATTGTCGTCTCTGTTGATCAAAAAAATTTTATAGTTGAATGTGTGTATAATAATGTTAGCAAATTGCTGAATATTTTTTACTTTATTTAGCATGCTGTTTATGTGTTAATGTTCGAGAGCATAGTAACAGATTTGATTTTTTTCATTTTTAGACTGGTTTAGGCCATCTTGGCACGGAAAGCATGATGCCAAAAACAAGCCTTTCTGAATCTCAATTAGAAAACTTTCTTGAAAACCCACCCTTAGGTTTGTTTGATTCAATACCTGAATGGTCACGTTTTTTAAGCAATCTAAGATCACGTCAATTGGTTTCTTGAGGCACTTGACTTTGGCATTGGAGCTCGTTAAACCCGCTAAATAATGCAAGCTATCGTCACAGGGAGATAAAAGCCTTCACAAATTTCCTACAATCTCTGCCAAAAGCAGTTAGAACATCGCGAGATTTTAGTGATTTTGCGACCCCCATTCTGGTTCCGTCTTTCCTTGGTAGCTGCAACCCTCTTGCCCCCTTAAACAATGTTACATCGTTAGGGTAAGGTCATAGGTATATGAGAATTCTTCACTTTTGTTTTTATTGTTTGCGGTGCGAGGGAATTTGGCACCTTGCGCGATGCGTAAATTAGAGCAAGTGCTCCAAGACTTTTGACAGAGAGTGTAGAAAATTTGATATAGGCCTTTACAGACGATCTGCTTGACATAAACACTGAATGTGGGTCTGGCTTTGCGCCTCATCATGGGTACACTTGTTTGAAAAATTGCAACATTGCATGTGCGATTATGACCAGATGAATTTTATTTCAACAGGCATCGATCCTATTATCTGGGAACAAGCGAAGAAAGATAATCCGCTGCCAAAGAAGTAAGATTTGCAGTTTTACATAAAAAACAATCCTGCTTGTAATGCCTAGGTCAATCTCCCTGGTAGTAGCTGCTTGTTGCTGCTTGCGCATAAGCTGAAGGCCAACGTATCGAGCTCTGTTTGAACCTAGTATTGGATTTGACAGAAATTTTCATTTCAGAACGTGTAGCACTCGACAATGACTCGCATGTTTTTTTCAATTTGTTTCTTTCTAAAGTACTCGTCTTTTAGTCTCGATTTTCCGTACCAAGCTGATGCACTAGTGATTCCGTATATAATGTATTTTACTCATAGACTTGTGTGTGTGTGGAGATAAAGAGAGAAAGCAAATTGAACTGATTTTTTAGGCTGATTCCAGTTCCACTTATCGGGTTTCCTGAGCTGGTAAATCGACTGAGGCACCAGGACCACGAGGCTGAGCAGCATCAAAATCGAATTGATGTGAGTTTTTAGAGCGAGGTCCTTGGCTTTTATGCACTCTGAAGATTGGTAGTGGCAGGCACATGTCATATCTTCAGATCCCCTGGACGCGGTGACCTTGGGCCGAGTTGTTTGGTGGAGCTCAACACCAGAATATTCACTTCTGATCACCATTTCTTGATTTGAGTTTTTACGTGTGACGTCAATTGGGAGAGTATGCCAGCTTCGGATTTATTCAACAAACCTAGCACTTAGAATGCAGAGAAACAGTCATCGCGGCCAGCTGAGAAGCGCTTCGAATTTGGCTGATAGAGAAGCTCTAGTGCTTAGCCGAAGCTGAGATATACCACCAAACAGGGATATATGATCTTCAGTGACATTTCATACACCTTAAGGAGCTCTTTTCCTTCCTTGATATCTGGCATCCCAACTCTTCACTGCCACTCATGCCTTGCTTGTTAATGCTTTAGACGATGCCCAGACTGTTTTGATATGTTCTCTCTGATACGATGCCATACGCGCGTGTAATTTTATATTTTTGGTGATTGTTTCAGCTCATGTCTGATGAGGTCGCTCAACTGCAGCGGGCGCACGCCACTACCATCGCAAAGCTTGCTGACTACAAGCGAAGGCACATTGAACTTGGCCACAAAGTCCTTGAGGCATGCCAATCACAATCCATTCCTTACTGCTTTGCTTCAAACTTTGTTTCGATGTTGTCTTCATTTCTAATGTATGCACGAATTTCACTTGTCATTCTGCTTGAATAGCTTTGTGGCCTCTACTTCTTCTAATAGACTGTGATTCTCTTATTCTTTAGGTGATGACCAATTTACAAATTTCAAAAAGAACGGGCTATGCAATCGAGCCCGAGGAAGAACAGTTGAGGCAAGTATCTATCACCGCCCTATTTGCTTGATTTACATGATGTCGTGGAACCCTATGTGGGTACGTTTAGAGGGGAAATTCTACAAGTGTATGTTAGAGAAAAATGCTTCTGTTTCCCTTCGCATTATGATATTATGTTAGCATCATCTAATTTTATTTATTACTTTGTTTTCACCTCATGTTTATTCTCTGCAACTGCTTTGCCCGGTTTGTGGGTTGCAGCCTCCCTTGGTGATGTTGTCTTGCTTTTTTTTCGTTTATTTGCTCAAGAAAGCCATGAAAGTCCAAAACCTGTAATGCCTAGCTTGTTTTTTTTAATTTAATTTCAATGTTTAGAATATTGAAAACTGCTCATTTTCCTTGTTTTTAAAACTAGTCTCGTCACCGATGGTATTTGCCAAACTGAAATGCTTTTTGCTGCACGCATTTTTGCTGCATTTTGTCCTAGTTAGGGCTAACACCGAATCTATCCAGGCGTCTTTGAAAACTAACAATTTCTAGTCTGTGCAACTACCTGCCAATGCCTTTTAACATTGAAAACACTTACTCAATTAGCACTCTTGTTGGTCATTCGAAATGTTGCGGGTTGTGCAACGGATGTTTCTCTCGTGCTCTGATCCCAGGCTGATTGAAAGGCACATTGCAAGTTTTCTGCTTCTTCAAAATGCTTGTTGTTTTTTTAGAATCCAGTTTGAGTCAATACAAGCAGAACTGAACTCTCCTATGCATTTAAAGGTATGTGGCTCTTATTCAAATGAATACTTTTCGCGAAGGGAGCGTGAATGCTTGAATTAACCTCCGTTAGCAGCTTTGAAGTAGCAATCTGATCATTGACAATGTTCTGAAGAGTTTTTTTGTCTTCTTTGAGAATTCGTTTTGTTTGGTATAGTCTTGATAAAAATGAGAGGAAAGCTCTGCATTTTCATGTACCGATTCTCCTGTCTTTTTTGTTTACTCTTGTTTTTTGTTGTATCAGTATTTTGTGACTTATTCTGTGTAGACACCCATGGTAGCACCTTCGGTGTAAAGTCTTTCAATCTTTCAAAGATGTTCGGTACCGTCTTTGAAGCTGAATAAACAGACTAGCCGTTTTACTATGAAATTTACATGTTTAGTTTCACTAGAGAAAAGGGGATATTTTTAATGCAGTTCTTCAATCCCCGAGAACGACGTTGGGAAGCATTGTTTTCTTTGAAAAAGATATTGCTAAATTCAACGAAAATGCAGCTCCAGTCTCATAATGGTACAGTCACTGTTGCAAAACGAAACACCAGTCTGTCGAAGTCCTGTCTGAATCCGGCTAGTTGTCCTGTCTGAATCCGGCTAGTTGTCCTGTCTGAATCCGGCTAGTTGTCCTGTCTGAATCCGGCTAGTTGTCCTGTCTGAATCCGGCTAGTTGTTCTGTCTCAGTCAATAGTTGTCCTGTCTGAATCCGGCTAGTTGTCCTGTCTGAATCCGGCTAGTTGTCCTGTCTGAATCCGGCTAGTTGTGTCTGAATCCGTTTCCGTCTAAATCCGGCTAGTTGTCCTGTTTGAATCCGGCTAGTTGTCCTGTTTGAATCCGGCTAGTTGTCCTGTCGAATCCGGCTAGTTGTCCTGTCTGAATCCGGCTAGCTGTCCTGTCTGAATCCGGCTAGTTGTCCTGTCTGAATCCGGCTAGTTGTCCTGTCTGAATCCGGCTAGTTGTCCTGTCTGAATCCGGCTAGTTGTCCTGTCTGAATCCGGCTGGTTGTCTTGTCTCAGTCAATAGTTGATTTTCACCAAGGGCGAGCAAGGTTAATCACCACTTTTCCACCTTCCTTCCTTCCGCCTTTCTTCCCTGACCTGGCTTTGTGCTGCCGATTCTGAGGTCTTCGTTCAAATAATTGGCTACATTCTGCCGATCCTGACCAAAGCTTAACTTTCCTTTTCCCTTAATCTCGGTTGCTGCATTATGAGGATAGTATAACTCCATTGATTGACAGATAGTTTATTTGGACATGTCTTAACGTTTCCCATTCACCGAAACCACCTTGCTATTGGTGTTGATATGAAGGTGATTTAACGGTGTTGAAAGTTGATAAAGGCGATGTGCTGTGTAAATGAAATAGCTATTCACCAACCGCTTCATTCCTGTGAATATGGGCCTAACTTGGCCTCTTGAAACGTTCAATTGAGCAGAAGTTAACCATAGTTTGATCAAAATTACTTTAGCTTATCGTCGTGTCCTTTTTCATTAGCAGGGTCCCATCTAATATCATTAAGCAATCTAACACCTGATACTATTTGCCCTCTTGTCGCTTCACCATGAAAAGGAATGAAGCGTAGCACGCACCAAGGCA
Source organism: Nemopilema nomurai (assembly GCA_003864495.1). Classification (NCBI taxonomy): domain Eukaryota; kingdom Metazoa; phylum Cnidaria; class Scyphozoa; order Rhizostomeae; family Rhizostomatidae; genus Nemopilema; species Nemopilema nomurai. The sequence continues at coordinate 2,131,380 of ML133421.1, read as the reverse complement.
GAGACGAGAGGCCTCTTTCCTCGTGTCGCTAATGATAGTTTCTTCACTTGGCCTGCAATTGCAGACAATAGTGCCAGTGAAGGCAGCAATCAGCCTTATTTTGGCTGAGGCACAAGAGATGCCGATGAGCAAACTTGACGTTGGGCGTTGAAAACTACGTTGCATGTGGAAGATAATGGTTTCCAGTTGGAGCAATTTGCCCAACCAACTCAAACCACGACCAAACAGACCACCCCGCGGTCTCTGTTTTCCAATGCTTGGAGCAGGCGAAAAGGCATACCCACAAAGAAGGCTAGTACTATCCAGATGCCACGCCCCCTTGAAGCCCCCTTGGTGCTCAGAATCTGCAGTGCCAATTACAGTGACAATGCTCCCTGTATTCAATTGTCATCTCTTGTCCTTTTCTCTTCTCGCCGGTTTTTGGCGTCGATAATAATCGAAATATTCATCTGTCCGCCGTCTATCATGATCACGAGATGCCTTTCAGAAACCATCTGAATTGAGAATGCATTGCATAAATGTGCTTTAGTTGATATCAGTGATTACTTTAACCTTGAATATTTCGGAAGGGACGGATGCCAATGCCTTGAACCTCTTTCGCACCCATTTTCTAAATTCCGCTCGAATAAGCCATTCAAATTTTGTTAGTTCTCAGCCTAGAGTTATCAATCCTTGAAAAGGACCTCTTTTCCGTACTTGCCTTCCGTACTTTTCACTTGCCTTGTTCAATGCAGCAAAGTCAATCGGTTTGAATGCTCATTAAGATGGTTTCAGTCCTTCACGTTTCCCCTTGCAAATAACAATGATTGGCGTGGTCGCCTCTCCGTTGCGCTCGAAAGTGGCTTCCTTTTGCCGGAAGTTATGGAAGAGATGTCTTAGTGCTTACCATGTGCTTACGAAGGTTCACAGATAAAGGAAAATCCCGTGAACGAAACTTGTGCCAAGCTTCATCTCATCAGAGAACATTTTATTAGATATCATCTTATTAGAGAACATTTAACAAGGATTTCGAAGACACAACGGAGATTTCGATTAGGTCGTGCAATTCAATTCCAGGGTTTTGTGCCTGTTTTCAAACGGACAAAGCCAAACTATTTGTGTACATTTTGGAAAGAGGCAAAGTGATTGAAAGCTACTCTTGGCATTGTAGATGCTCTTACGTTGGAAACATCTCTTGTTGATAATAATCGCATTGTCTACGGTTCCTCTACAGTCTTTTCCAGTAGCATCACGTAACTAAACGCAATGTCCTTTGTGAATTCAATTTTTCAAAGCAGGCTTCACCCGCATGCCAAGTGTTAGATCTCTTCCGACCCCATCAATGCACCCCCAGCCCCCACAATGTCCATCTAGTAACAGCGTGTAGCAACATTCTTTCTTAATTCTGCATCAATCATTAGGTTAGCAATTTTGACAATTGTGGTGGCAAATTTTTGCTTCTTCAACACAAATTTTATATTTACCCTTGGCACTACATATTTCTTCTCTCTTCATAATTTCTGTGACTTTTCTTTCTTCTTCACAGTATGTTTATATATGGTTTCTATTATCTCTTTTTCTTAATGTTTCGTATCTCTCTCTCTTTTTTCTTTCCCCCTCTTCCCCCTTTGGTCCTCTTTGTGCTGATATGAATAAGCATTTGGCATTTTAGGTGCCATTTTGGGGTAAGCGGTTAATGTCTTTGATGATTCTCTGTTATACATAGAAGTTTGTGCATACACTAGGCGATAAAAGCCATTTCGTATATGATATAGTCCAGGCAAATGATCGGGCAAAATCGGGCAAATGGTCAGTGCAATTATTGCTAAATTGATTTTTCAGATAAAACATAATTGCATTAATTCATCTTGTTCGAAGCTTCTAATGGTAAAGATATCAATCTGTTGATGTTGAATTTTTGCGTTTCTTCGTGCTTGTCTAATTGAATTTTGCATTGCAATCGTTTTTCTGTTGGGGTCTTGGAGGGCTGTTTTTTAGGTGCACGCAACCTGCCCCTAATGCCAAGCACGAACTTCAGAGTGATTACTCAAATGCATTCCAATTAGTGTATCTTCCGGTGCCCATTTTGGCTGCAAGGCTCACAATGCTGCCATTTGTCAGGCTCTTCTCCTCGATAACAAGTTCTCCCCGGAAACGAAGTTTCTTTTTGAATGCTCTTTAGTCCGACTGAAGTAGTTTTGATAGGGAGGGCCTTCTGATCTTGTTGCTATTTCGAAATTGCTAAACGCTCTTGCTCATTGCAACTAGTGGGAAAGTAATGATAAAACATTTAGACGCTTAGCTTTGGTAAGGCGGTCAAATTATCTCTTTATCTCATCTTCAGTTATGCTGTCAGCTTCTTTTAAGTGAATAATCCATTGATGTTTCATGCAACCTTTGGGGAACGAGGTGACTACATCAAACGCATGATGCCATTCACAGCTAAACCTTGGTCATCCGCCATTTTACTGTTGCATTTAAAACGCACGTCTCTCAGCCAATGTAGAAACGGACAGTACACCACAACAGGCTTCTCAACTTTGCATCCAACGGTAGAGTGCTCCGTTTAAGTGCTTGCACTTTAAAACTGTGTGAGTTGTTGAATAGAAGATGATACCATTGGTTTACCGCATTGGTTTACCGTATATCACCTAAGCTTCATCTTGTTTCGATCAGCGAGAGAAACATCTCGAGTTGGCCTCAGGAATAATACCTGGATATTTAAGCAATGCAGCATTTCTCTTCACGTTTTCAGACGCCATGAAGTTTCGCGATTTCTGGTACCAAATCGTTGATATGGATTTTTAGGGGGGAAAGGGGGAGGGGGATGGGGGGAGCCGAAGGGAGGGCAGAGTTGTGAAGAACTGATAGGTAAAACATTTATATGATAATTTGTTTAACACCACACTTAGTACAATTTTTGTTATTTTTAAAAACAGAATTGATTCGCGGAAGCTAGAAAACTTTTAATCTTTAGAAGAGACTACATGCATGCCTTTTAGCATTATTTGTCAAGTTTATACATATGACGTATTGCTGGAATTTTTTCTTGAGAAGATATTCTCAATTTTCAATATTGTTGTTCTCTTTGAGTTTCTGGCCATTTTGGGCCGAGTGTAAAAGTTGTTCCTTGCGAATGTGTTTCTTATTGATTTTGGAAGCGCTGTTCCATTTTGATTTTCTAGGGTCGGTTGCATGAGCTGATGTCGCAGATTCGACTTCGATCCCATGGTGCAATTCAGCGGACTGAGCCGAAATTCACGATAGAAGACAATCTGAGGCAAGAAATCAGACAGGTGGGTCACCTTAATTCAGCGCCTTTTCTTGAAAGAGTGAAATGCTGATAAACATTTTTCAAGGTTATCCCTTTCAAATTTCTTTTTTCAGTCAGTGAATTATACTTTTTGTTACTAAGCCTAAGTTACAGAGGGGGCAGTACCCCCTTCATGATAAAAACATAGCTGTAAAGCAGATATCCACGCTCTCAAGATTGCCGGAAAATGCATTAAACAAACGACTATTTGACTCTTTTAAATGTCTTTTGAATGCATGCAAATGAATTTATTTGGTAAGTACAGGAAATATAAATTACGCGAAAAAGATTGCGGCAATGTTAGCTAGGCCTGCTCGTTTGCAGCTCTCTCTCTCGTCAATGACTTCCTGGACAAGCAGTAACCTCCCTTGATGTATCACAACCAATTTGTTCGTCTGGGCCAGCAGACAATAATAACAAACATCAACATGCACTCTTTCAATATCAAATTGACAGTCTCTCCTTCTGTCTAATGCACCCCCCAAAATGAATGCAAATGGGTCCCAATTTCAAAGGATTCGAAGTCTGTTAAAGGAGAATGTTTGTCCACGTCTAAGAAGATAACTACTTGAAGAGTGGTAAACGCAAGGATTGTACTGCGCTTCTTTATGCGTTCTGAAATGCGATCAAAGTGTCATATCCTAGGCGCTACAATGATATGTGCCTTGAATCTTTCTCACACCTGTATCCATTTAACTCTTCATTCTTTCGCGTACTCTTTGCTATGTTGTTCACCCAGTCAGTTCCTCCATGGCGAAAAAAAGCGACGTAAGCCGTTTCGTCCCTCCTTAAAAGGCAAGCATCTCTCTCTAACGATATCATTTGCTACCTAGTTTGCCTTGCCTTCTGAAGTTCCCTCGTCTATTCGATTTCTAGCATCTCGAGAATCAACAGAACGGAATACTACAGCTGATCAACATTGTTAAAGACGACCTTGACGACCTGAGGACAATGGGCATCGGACTGATGGAAACTGGCGGGCGGTAGTCACCGAAGATCGCCGGCGATTGGGCAAGAATTTTGCACCCGCCAGGCTATGTCCCGCCAGGCTATGTCCCGTCCTGACGGTGAAAGATCGTGTTCACAAAAAGATATCACAAAATTCGACGGAGCCCTTTTTGGGACAGGCCATTCAAAATAGGCGTACCAAAGGCAGCCTGAACATTTTCCATATTTATATAATTTGACATACATTCTATTTTCCACAGTGTCAGAGACTTCGACGTGGTACTTTGACGAACCCGTTTTCACTCTAGCCAAAACATTGTTGTCTCTTAAAAGTGGTTCCCGGAACTGGGGTAAAGAGTAAAGTAGATGGAGATTTTCATGGTGGCCTGTTCGATCTCCTTATAAGTGGTACTAACTTTTTCAAACATCATTGATTTATTTACTTGTGTATTTGATTCGTGAAAAAAAAATTGACGAGTAATGGCTCTCAATGCAAACATCAGAGCGAATTACTCAAGAATTTGGCTGGTACTGAACCTGTCCGTTTCTCAGTACGTCGGAACCAGGTCCAAACGATTTGCATACTGTTGGCGGCTGCGTACCATTATATTTTTAGGCCGCTTCTTCGCATCCATCCTAATATAATTTATGCCACATTAAGAAGAGTCACGTGGTTTTTACCTAGGTTGCTCGGTCCCCTACTGCAATTCAGCTCAACGCGCTAAGCCGGTTGAAGAGAAATGTTCCTTCAATCAATTCTTGCCCTAAGGTCGTGTGAAAAAAGGTCGCATTAGGGGTATGAAGAAAGGTCGCATTAGGGGTATGAGGAAAGGTCGCATTAGGGGTATGAATCAGCCACCATGATCAAGCCATGTTTGTAACGGCTTGACACTTAGACAATGAGAGATCTCCACCAAAAATCTATTTTCTTTTTTGGAAAAGCCAAGCAGTTTCTTTTGTAAAAATAAGTTTTTTGTAGCAGACTAACGGTTATGTGTGGCCCCACAATCTTAGTCTCAATTCTAACTTCTGGTTCTTGCACACCCATAAGGGCCATCTTTAGGGGCTATTACAAGGCACTAATGCTTCTAGGTACACTATACATTCTACAATATTTGTGGAAAGTCTTTATAATTTCATTTGAATAAATTCACTGAAATAAATTCACTGAAATAAATTCATTTGAATAAATTCACTGGAATCGTTCTCCGACAGACATCACTTCAAGCAAACTACCCAGTGGACGTTTTTCCAACCAGTGACGTAAAAAGGTTTTTGACGAACCATACGTAAGTGCCCCTTTCAAGTTGGAAAAATGCTTGATGATCTGCCCCCTCCCAAACTTACTTCCTACGTTCCTTCCTTCTCCGTCTCGTCTTACCTTCTTAAGAACTGGCTTTCCTATTTCTCTGTTGGTGTTTCTACCAGTCTATGCCCATCTCTCTTTGCTAGTGAATGCTCTTGGTTGCCTATGAAACTGTTGATGCAGCAATTCATCGGTCCATTCTCTCTTACGTTCTACTTTCCTTTTACTGCTGAATTCCTTTGCTGTCGTTTTGCCACTTTTTTCTTTAGCATTCCCTTAGTTCCCTTGTGTCAGTCGTTATTATATATTCCTCGCCTCACTAATTTCCCTTAATATGTTCGGTTAGTCCCCGGGCCTCTCTTCTCCGACATTTTTCTTCGACAAATGTGGCTCGTTGTTCACGTGGCTTCGAATTGTTACAAGTTGCACTGTCCACTCGTGTGTGACGCTACTTTCGCCTTCAAATCGAGGCCCTTGTTATTCCGAGGCTAGCGTGCTTCATTTGTTCTAGGGTGAAGACGATGCAGCATATTTTGTTGTTCGCTTGGAACAACAACAATCACCTTAATGTTAACAGAGACCCTAAAGACCTGACAAGCAAGTCTTCAGTGTATTTTGGTGCTTTTTCCTTTCGCTGCATAAGTGAATGGGTGATTACTAGTAATGCTAATTAATTGCAACCAAAGTTGAGTGTTTTGAAAATTTAAATTTAAAGGAAGCAAGGACAGTTAATGTGTATTACCATCAAATCGTTTAGGCAGGCGGTACTGGATCGTTGCAAAACAGCATACCGGCTAGATGACGTTAATCATTGCACATCGTTTTCATCAGATTCTCGTCAAAGTCGGTTCATTGCACATCGTTTTCATCAGATTCTCGTCAAAGTTGGTTGGGCGAGTGGATTTCAACGTGATTTTAAAAATGAGCAGTTAAATTTCAGGGCCTTGGCATATCCCCATGGTTAACCAAAGCATTTCATATTAGCTGGAGCCTTAGAATGGAGACCACCAGAGCTGACAGCCGAGCCATTTCAATAAACCGTGGGAATTTGCGCGCCCTTTCGCTTTGTGGCTGACAACGCACTGGTCCCAAAAACTTGTCCCATCACTCTGGTCCCAACAAACTTGTCCCATCGCCTGGACACTTCTTGGCCCTAAACCGACGCAACGCCTAATTTGTGTGCCATGGTCTTCGAAAACACTTATTACTCTATGCTATTTAATGAAGTTATGTTAACTGTTGATATTCTTAGTCTCTTAGTGACGCTGTCATGCGCGTCTTACCTATCAAAGTAGCAAATAAGAATGTCATTTTGTCATGTTGTTGAGATGTAAATACCCTTGGAAGTTGGGACATTGTCCCCTGTCTAGGATCAATGACATCGCATAATGGTCTGCAATCGGTCTACAAAGTGTCTTTTTCCAAAACAGATCAAGCGATTGGAAAAACAACAAAACAACTCCAGTAGTTCCTGCTTTTATGCACAAGAATAATGACATATAAATTTTCGAGATAATTGCTCTATAATAAATACGATTAAGTCTATTTACAAGGAAAGACAGCTAAGCTGCTTCGATGCTTAAAACGATGCCACTACTAAAACGGCCGATGTACACAAGAATACTTACATATGCTACAGGTGAAAGCATTCGGGCTGGAGTTTACTACCCGTTGAGGTCAGTTTAAAGATCTAACATTGAGACTTTGTTTCGAGGTATTCAAGAACTAGGTTGGGTGTATTTAGGGCTTCGTACAGCTTTTTGTTTGCCATTGTAGATTAAAGATTATTGCGGTGAAGTTAACGATTAAGCTGAAAAAGAAAGCTAGGGAAGCGGTAAAAATTTAAATATATTCAAATATTTCAATAAATAGTAGTAAATTGAGCATAGAACTGTCGAGATTGGCTTTATGGGGTTACATTTCGACTTAATAAATGAATATTCCATATGTCTGCGGGATCCGGATTGATCTCTTTGCGGCCATTTTGAAGTCGACTCTTTTTGGCGTTAATTTTGATCTAACGGTAATTTAAGGTAGAACGCAAACAGGCAAACGGAATAGAGACCCAAATGTGAACGATACCCTTAACAAACAACAGCTTATTGTATTAAAGAATTTTGATTAGCCGTGGGGAACCTTTCGGTCTTGGCGGGTGAATGTCTCGGATGCAAGTATAACTCTAACGTGAGTAGGAGAAGGGATTTGAGAATGTAGCGGGGTTTCGCAAAGTAGGACTATTTCCAACCTCATCAGCAGCTCAGACAAACTTACTAGCAAAAAACTGTTTATTTATGCGCAAGCTAGAAGCCATGTTTCTCTATCAAGATCTTTTTTAGGATTGGAAACTGTTCGCTCCCTTTATAAACTCCATCCTTTCAGTAACAATGTTAACAAACTATTTACAGTTAGTAATTATTGTTCATTTAGCAAAGAAAATATTTACAAACGTCAAATTCAGAGGAAAGAAAATTCAAAAATTTTCTTAAATGTAATTCTAAGACGGGAAAACTTTACACTAGCATCCTAAACGGTTCTCTATGGCACCTTTTCATAGATTACGTCATTTTTTCAAAAAGAATAACTAATTTTTGAATTTCTGTCAGCGTCAATGTTTGAGGTTATTATGAGGGACAAGTTTTTCATTTCCAGTTCTGATTGCAAAGGGAAATGTAAACATGGATATAAGTGCCGTTAGTGTTAAAACTTCTTCATATGTTTTAAACGTGAAAGACATGACATGTGCCCAATGTGGTTGGGAATTTAATATCAACAAAATACCAGTTGAACTGAAATGATTTCAAAAGCCTTCGAGGACTCAATGAAATCAATTTAACTTTTCAATTTCGCAGTGGTTTTTCTGTAAAACGTTTTGTTAGGTGGTTCTTATCGCAGAACATAACCATGAGAATATGGTGTGTAGAAAGTTTGTAGTAGCTTAATGTCACTACGTTGCACGGAATGAAAGGTAATTTCATCGTCAGTCCTAAACTATTCAAGACTAACTAGAAAAATAAACATTTCTACCGACTTCTCAGGCATAGAGATTCGTCTAGCATTGTCCTTTGCTAATGACAACACAATAATTTAAAACTTAACACCGATATATTAACCATCATTGACTTTCAAGATTTACTCTAAGAATTTAAAGTCAAGCTGACGAAACCTCACCGAGAAGCAAAAGCGTGCCGGCTTCATGATATTCAGGCCCATTCTTGACGGATATGACACAGAAATTGCTCACTCGAGTGTAAGCAGTTCTAGAATGTTCACTTTGATTCAATTTTCGACCTGTGCTTTATATAGGCAGTTGCCGGTAAAGACAAAGTTGCTACTCAGTTGGGAATAACAACGCTAGCAGCCTAGAAAATAAAATCTTTCTAGCTGCAAAAAAGATTCTCGTCATATCTTTCAAGGACGTTTAGGTGTAGATTGTGTACAGTAAACTATTCTTCTCTAGATACCGTGATAGCAGCATCCCTGAGTTACATGACATTTTGGTTTTCACTACTACCTTGAAAGTTGTTCCTCGTCCAAGGCATGACTCCAAATTTTCTTCGACACTCTTTTTCATTCATACCACCAGTCTAGCTGGCCTACACCAAGCCACGAATTGAAAATACTTGCATCATTTGTACTGAAAACTCTTCTGACTACTGTGTGTGTGTGCGTGAGATGACACGGCGGAGGAGTGATGCTGCCCCGTTTGCACGTCTCAGATGTTCGTACTTGCGGGAACAATGGCGAACTGAGTCGACTTTTCGCCAACACGAGTCCTGCTACCGCGCCGCATTCTTCCATTCTTCTTCACGCTAATCAGCCAGCTCCTTGAATTTCTCGCGTAAATGTACGACCAAAATGTGTGGTAATAGTTTTCCTCTTGATTTGTGTTGAAAAGGCACTCAAAGCTTGGCGTAAGCTACAATGAAAAAATCACTTCAATTACAAGGCCTAAATAAAGAAGCTTTGGCGCAATAAGGGTGCGGAAATTTCGACAAACGCAGTTGGGAGGGGGTTTTATCGTACAAAGGATCCTTATTGTTAGAAATGCAGTAAGACTGAAGCGTGACTTTGTATAAAATGCTTACTTTGGGATGCTTCAAAGTGGAAACCAATTGTAGACAACTTTGTGTTTCCATTTAAGCAAAGGGCTGTTTCAGATAATACAGGTAACAATGAACATTAAAGACCTAAAATACCCGACTGGAAATAAATACTTGAAACTTGAACAAAGAGAGCTGACGTTGAAGCAAATGTTACGGATCTACATTAAGGCAAAAAATTTCTAATGTTTACCGTGAAAACAAGTTGAAATCAAATAGGGGGAAGTTTGTTATGTTTTAAATTCCGTCTATTGGCAAAACATTTGGCTTCGGCCCTCAGAAGACGGTTCACGTGAGTTTTGTATAAAGAGAGTAATTATAAACAAATCAGGAATGGACTCGAAAAGCTAAATGTTTAACTTTTCACAGTGGAAGCTACACAGTGTGGGTTTGACCTAACAAATTGTTGTCCGATTGCGAAACCTCTTTGTCTTTAATTTAAATTGTTTCAGAATGGCAAGAGAATGGACGAACCAGATGACGAGCTGTCAGACGCTTTCTGATACTTGGCTTTCGAAAGCTAGGTTGTTGTAACATCAGATCATTGTCCTTTAACTCGAGGCTTCATGGTTCTGGATACCAGCGAATGGAAACGAGATACGAAACGTCTATGGAACTGTAGATTTTGCCAATTAAAAATACTTGCATTTAGTAACGTCGAAATTGAATTTCCCCCTCTTATAGCAAGGGGCAGGGGAAAAGTCGAACATGTACAACGTAAGAACTTTCGCCAATTTCGACTACCACCCCCTTTGCGAAAACATTCTGCATATGTCGTTGATGGTGAATATTCCAGATATTTTAGCAACAATCTGTGCTGCATTTACTGGAAAACGAGATTACTTAAAGTTTGATTATGTCAGTACCGTGCTGTAGACTCTTCCGCGTTTATCCATGGCGATGTATCTATTTGTGGCCAGTCCTTTGAAACGGACGATGCTGACACTGAGGGATTCTTGAACAAGATTTGCTGCAAAAGAAAACATAAGGCCTTATCAAATGATCCTATTTATCATAAAACATCAAGCCGTTGATTCATCTGGGCTCTGGTTGGATTTGTTTTATTAAATAGGAAACCATCGACATTTAAATCAACGATAGAATAACTTCAGTGCCGATAACACTAAATAGAACAAGTAAATCTACATCTAATCATTTTTCAAGATAGGTAGGCTATTGGATAGGCAGTTAATGGACCGTACGTCTAATGGCAATGGCTATATCGACTCTGACGTCGAAGTTTCGCTTTTGCTGCAAAACCAGAGAGACTACCAAGGAGACAGCTGAGCAAGGCTGCTTCTAAGTACGTACGGTATTACTGCCTATGGAGAGTAGAGACTTCTGGCTTCGATTTCAAGGCATTTCGTTGTTATTAGTAGAAGGCACAAGGGCGTTCAATAGTTCAGATATCAACTGGTCACGTTTGAGTTGGATGAAAATTTGCAGAGACATTCAAATGGCACGCCACAATCATGCAGTCCCCAGTCAAACACACTCTCCACCGCCTTCCCAGAGGAGGAAGAGCCAATGCGGCGCAGGGGTCATAGGATTGGATGTTTCTGAATGTCACATTTCCATCCATGTGAAACTTAAGTGCGGAAAATAAATATTTTGGCTTATAGAGATCTTGCATTGTGTAAGTTATACTTAAAATAGAAAGCCAGGTCGGTCATCACACGAATTTTGTCAACTATAAGAAGATCCAGTAAAAATGCTTAGTTTCGTCCTTTCTTAGTAGAAAATGGCTTTGTTGGAAATATGACTCAAAAGAAACACCTCTTTGGTATAACCTTGGACCCAAGCCTTGTTTTGATAAATCACGTCAAAACATAGGATCGTTATAATCCTGTCAACTTTGATGCAGGGTCTAGAAGCAGGACTCCAGCCCTTCATTTTCTTTGCCTTCCACATGGAACCTTCCTGTTATGACTGCATCGAGTTCACCAACATACAGACCGCTACCCAAGACGAACAAAAACTCTCACAAGGCAGAAACAACCCCCATTCAATTCGGAAATAGTCTGCATTAATACGTTAATACGTTACTGAATGTATGCATGTCTCTCGGTGCATGTTTAACTACCAAGAAGGCCGCAAGCAAAGGCCTTTATTGCCAATTGGTGATTCATCGCTTCTGAAAGGTTCCGGCACAGTTCGTGAAAATTATCAACTTTGGCCTTTTGTGATATGAAAACAAATACAACCGACTTATCTGAATCCAGTGGTTCCCTAATATGAAAGTTAATGTCCCCCAGACGTCCCAACGGTCTGGCCTTTTCAATACCCTCTCTGTAACAATTTTTCCGAAGTCCGCTTACATGATAATCCGCAGATTAGCCAAGGGGCTTCCACTATTTTGTAGTCAAAACACAAAAGAAATGTAAGTGTCTAAGACAAAGTGATCACGACTAAAAACTACTTCCCATTTGAGGGAAGCACATCAAATTGCAAGATGAAATCCTGCTTCTAAGATTAACGTTCAAGCTTAAGAGAGTTGTTTGCTTTCAGATAAGAGTGCGTATGTCTGATTTTGAAAAGAAAGGCTGTGGGCTCGAGTCGATAGCGTGGGCTGTTAGTGGACTCTCGGCTGTTCCTCACTGTTCCCTATTCTAAGTTTTAAATTCAGAACGTTCAACGTCGTCCCTTCCAGATAATCGCATTGTCTCATTGAAGCGAAATGAGACAGGGCGAAAGATGTGGTGTATCAGAGTTTCAGGTATTCTTCATACAGAAGTGGGAAATGGATATTGCAGGTAAATTCTCAGGAATTCACCAGAACCAAAAAAAAAGAAGGCGGCCGAATAGATCGTTGCCCGATCTTCAACTTCTGGAGAAAGTATGCGTTATGTTGCTCTGATGAGTGTCATGCAAAAAGCACAGTATGGTTTTGCTGCCCTTCTGCAAAAACATTTTCAAAATCAATTTACGAGACACATGTCACAAGCTTTTGCAGAGCTCTTCCAACATGACTTTGTCCTGCGTTTGCGAATCACCAGGAAAGATGGGAAAGAATAGAAGCCGTGTGTGGCCTGGGTCATCTCTTGTGCGAAATGGATCACCGAGACGATCGGAATTTCCTTCGCATTTCCATCTGCACTTTCCTTATCATTTTCCCACCATCGGCGAATCTGAACGCCGTGCAAATTTAGAACAGTTCTGGCTGCAGCTGCGCAGGAATGCAGGTACTACTGATTTGCCCCAACCGAGCTTATCAAAGCAGTGCTGGCTGGATTATATGCCATGGTCCCTCCCCTGCTAAGGCTTCAGCACTTCCATTTTCCCCCTATTCGGGTATCATTTCCAGATTGGCAGGGAGCTCAGTCATTCCTGCTACTAATACCACCTAAATACTTCCGTGAAAAGATTCTTGTGAAGTGTGGTAACGCTAAAAACTAATTGACCCCCGGTGACAGTAAATTGCTCCTTTCAACTTTGCAGACACGGCTTCTCTGGATTTCTACCTTTTTCAGTCCTTTATATCAAAGGGTAAAACTGTCAAACGCAGTGAGGAAAACATTTACCCCTAAACCGAAAATTTAATACAACGAAAAGGCTGGATTCTGATTATGAAAGGAAGAAATTACCAAAATGAGAATGAAAAATCTCTTTTCATGAAAAAATTATAAAGTAAGAATGATATGATATAAACAACGCCTATATTTCAAAAGTTGATCATTTTGAATAAAAACAGTCCTCATGGTGACTGGTAATGAAGCTACTGAGTATATTTCGAAGAATCGATTCATGCCTTTGAGAATATTCTATGAAGTGAAGAATGAAGCAATTTGTGAACTCTCACGTCTGGAGGGCGGATATCTTCGGTTGCCCCCTGCTGGGGACGCTACATTTGCTATGCGAATGTTTCCAAAGCAGGCCACCTTTGACTATTGCCCACAGTTGATTTATGCCGTAACATTTGTGATTTCAAATTGAAGTAAAGTCAGGTTTCTTTGTTGGAGACAGAAATACCAGTATGCAGGCTATAAATAGTCCACATCCTAAGAAACTTAGGGGATGGCAGGACTGCAAAACACCTACTATACTACAGGAAAACAATTTCCAAATTGTTAAATGCTTAACTTTTCGTATTTAATAGAGCCTACTGCGTTTAGGAGCTAAAGTTTAGAATCTGGTCAGATTGTATTCAAACTGTTAGCTGGTGTTGCCCCATGGAACCTTTGTAAGTTCAATACAGGCTGGCATAAACATTAAACGATGCAAAGCAGCGTATTTTTGGCACAACACATCTGATTAAAACGTTGAATATAGGGTTAGTGTGGCAAGGGGACTTACTGTATATGCTGTTAGCTTTGTGGGTTCCATTTACAACGCCGTCTGGGTTCACCTGGAGAAAGACATTTCGATTCCTTGAACAAAGTTTGATGTTTCTCGTGTTCGTAGGCAGATGCATAACTCTAAAAAGACCCATGTTCTGCTGCCGCGCTTTGGATAGTTCTAGTGAAAATAATCTGTGATTGCGGAGACCATAACACGTGACTTGTGACGTGGCCACTACCATCAAAGTCAGCAGTAACTGAAAGAGAAGAAAAAATCAAGATGAGGCAACGGTAAGAGAATTGCCAACCCGACTCTTTGCTGCAGGTTTATTCAATCCGAGAGTCTTCTGTGAAAATAAAACTTTGATAAAAAACCAGCACAGCCTTTGGCAGGGCTTGTATTTCCATCTGCTTTGCAGATGATTACAGTGCCCTGCAGCGTTGACCGCACTTTAAAAATATTTCCGAATTGTTGCTTGGGTCTACAAATTAAGAACCTAAACTCTTTGTCAATTGTGCATGGGAGTTTAGTTGCCAGTCTCGAAAAGTTTATTGCGGTGCAGAAACCAAGAATTTGTTCGCAGACAGCCGAACCTAATCACTGAACGATTCTCGCCTAAACCATTCCGTCCAAACTATTAAGTTAGGCCAATCATCCAGTAAACCCGTCGAAAATATTAAGCCCATATATGGCACCACAAGAACTCTTCTTGATCATATTGAAATCTGGCTATCATCTCGCATGGCCTATTATCGCTTTCACTGGAGATGGATTCGCAAGGATCACTTTACAATCGAAGCCGCCACACTTCACTGGAAGGAATGTTGAGGAGGCCCATGTTTGCTTCCCAGAAACTGCTTAGACATCGCGATCCGTCCTGGGATGGCTTGATAATAACTTTAACATGGATAATCGCTTGATTATGCGATTTATTTTAAAAGGAAGCTTTTTAATCTTAATATATAGATTATAATCTAGATTATAATCCGATATAATATCCTAGAAACACGCACGTTAAAAGTTTGTAAGTGATTGGTCAATTCAAGAAGCTTCCTGCATCCAGCAATAGTCGTGACTTCGCTAATCAGCAAGGAGAAAATGAAGTCGGGATAGTTTCTAAATGTTTATACAAGAAAATCAGTAGTTATTGTAACCCATCATTAGAGCACATGAAAGAATAGGATTTGAAACTTAGCAACCTAAACCTATGTTGCTTTAAGGCGACTGAGGTGATTTTTCTGGCTGAGGAGTGTGACACGTTATAGGCAAAAAAAATTAGCATCGAAGGTAATAATTTCGTTATTGTCAATTTTATTTTGGAGCTGCTAATGCTAAACTTGTAGTAGGCTAGGGCTTGTTATACATCGCGCAACTTTTGAAACTGCCCCCTTAGGCTGGGAATGGGCAGGGATTGCTCCCTCTCTGCGTTTGGATGTAAGCTTGCATTTTGTCCCTTGGTCAAGCATGTCAAGAAGAGGTCATATAAAAATGGCCCAAAGAGGCTAATCGCGTTGAATCCATGACGTAACTATATAATAAATCCTATTGAAACGCCGAGTCAAATTGCCTTTCACATTATGTGCTAACTGTAATATTGAGAACTTTAAATTGTTTTTCATAATTATAGTGGGAAGGAAACATATTAAGTCGATATCTTTAACAATTGAATAATGAACAATTATTACTTCTCGGTGAAATAATAACGGAAGGGGCTGGCTAAAATGTCAATTGTGGCAATCAGAGTAAAGGGTCCAATGTTTACGGATGCACCATGAAAGAAACAAACAGCATTCAGCAATTCATCAGCGATCGGCCATTAAGTTCTGGAAGAGTACGGTTGATTAATGAGTCTACAAGAGTCCAATTAAACACAGGCTAGACAAGATAAACTCTAGTTATCTCTCCTTTGGATTCACAAATACGAACGTGGCGAGACTGATCTGAATTCTTAGCTGGCGAAGATATAAGAGCTCGAGGAACTAGAAGGGGCCAGGCGTAAGACACCTTGCAAGCAAACCAGAAAGTCGCTAGGCACTTGCAAACTACTGCGTTTGCAAACGAGACAATGTCCTAGCAGACACTTTGTTTGTTTCGTGATGTAGTTTTGCAGGCAGGCTAACGTTTTTGAAATAGAGTTAAATGACATGAGATTGGAAAAAATTATAAATGAATTCAAATGGTTTAAAACTTTCAAGCATAATGTTGATAAACACAGCTCAGATTAAATAAAGGAAATTTGTCAGGTCTGCCATTCTTTCGAAGATTCATTACATGCCCGGGCCGAACGAAGTAAAAAAGGACCGATGTATGGTACTTGAGGTTGTAGGGTCATGTCTGGGGCACTGGGGGGTTTGGGGTTTGAGAGTGGAATCCTTGCAAAATAAAGTGAATGTTGTATATCATTGCACGAAGTGTTCTGAATATTACCATTTATCAAAATTAAAGTAAAACGAAGATTTGTATCTTGTTTGTAAGCTAAAGATGAAAGCCACGGTTGCATGATAATGTACAAGTTCAGTTTAAACCCATGCCGCGTTATCGCAGTTTCTTGGGTATATTTATCAGTCAGTGGCTTGGTGATGTTGGTTTGCTTAAAAGCAAAAACATTGGCGTTTCACCTCTATCAGAGTATCATTTGTAGATAAGAAAATTTGAATAATTTGTTATTAAACTTTGAGATAGCGAGTGAAACAAGAGTTTGATGAATCATAACCTTGCTTGGGAGAAGTCGATGAGTCAAGAACAAGAAGTGCTTGTGATAGCCATGTTGATACAGCTGATGCAAGAGCTAGGCGTTTAGCCCCACATGGTCCATCAATGGCCCTGTTTTTGGTAGCCAGACAGATTTCAGCTCTAGACGGAACGGTGTTCCAGACATGCTATCTATTGTATCGTTTCAATTAGAATCGGCCCACCCTAGACACGTGTTCATCGATTTGTAAAATATTTCCACAATCGCTAAGTTGGAAGCAAGTCTTGGTGAAATGCAGCCATGGTGGGACGACATCAGTTCATAACGGCCAATCTGGCACATAGCTTAAAGACCCATTAACTACCCACAAGAAAGAAATCACGTATTTACCAAGGAATTCAATAAAACCCGCCATGAAGAGATTTGCCTGCGCTTGTGGCCACACTCACATATTTACAAGAATTCGTTGGTGGCTCGGATTTGCCCATATATTCAGCGAGAATCAGAAAACCCCAAATGAAGTTATGTGGCGAACGTCAAAGCCATAGACTCAGAATAGACGGCACTTACATATAATTGTCGCTAAATCATGCAGTTACTGTAAATTTCCTGGAAGATGTTCGACAATGGTCTTCTCTGCAGTGGTTTGCTCTTGATAAAAGAAAATTATTCCCACAAAAGGTACATCACACAAGGGAACAAAAGCAACTTTATTTCAGTTGATAGTACGACTATTGCCTGATGACAATTGACAGCCTCACCATTCAATGATGTGGTCATTTTTCTGACATAGCTAAGGTCTGGCTTCTGCAATGCTTTTTTAGGTCACCACCTTATCCATGGCTCTCATACGACTAAGCTTGCTTGTTCATCGAAGGTCTTAACCCGCTGCTACCTAATCACTCATAGAGGAAATCCGAGACTCTCTCGAGAGCCAAGTTTCGGCTATGCGGTTGGGATATCTCTAGAAATACGGGCTAGCAGAAATTTTTATGATTGCTTGAGAAATTTTAAGACCAATGTTTGATTCATATATCATATCACAAAACAATTGAAAGCTTTTAGCTCTCAAAGCTGGTGTCATGAAAACGTACTCAAAATCACTGCTTTCCAATCACAAATTCTTTCTTGTAATTATTCCTCACGCTATGGTTTTACGGGTTGCATTCGATTTATTTGTTCATAATCTGCTCCTTGGGGCATTTCTATCATTTCATCAATGCTCGAGTTGCCAGTTCTTTACCGAAACATGTTGCTGGTACTATTTTACCAGTCTTTAGAGGAAGGACTTGAAGAACCTCGCTGTCTAAACTCAAGTTTAATTATATTTGAGATGGTAGAAAGGCAAACGGAGAATTTAAGAAACAAAGGCTTTACTATATGTAAATGGATCTAGATGTAAATTTGATTGGGAAAAAATTAACCATTTCAATCACGGGCTCTTACCCGTGAAGACAGCAGCGATGTGGACATGTCTTCTGTTCCCATTTGGGACTGGAGAAGAAGTCCCGTGAAGCATGGGCAAACGCCTCCGAGACAAGACACTTGACAAAGGACAAGTGCATTTACATTTCTATTATTTTCGCTGCTTGTTCCTGCCCGGCACACATCCGGGGCCACTCCCATATAGCCCCCTTCATCCTCAAACTAGTGGGGCTGATTGATTGATTCAAGGAGGGCTCTTGAACATGGGTAAAATATTATAATCTCCCTCGAAATGTTTTGATTGTGAATGGCATGAAGCCAAGAAAATGCGAGGCTGAACAGCGGCTAGGTTGCAGCGTTCGCTGAGCGAACATCGGTGCGCGCCTGGTCCTGACAGCAAACCATGCAAAGTCAATTTGAAAATATCTGCACGTTATTGAGAGACTGGCAGACGCGTCGGTTAAAATGAGACAACTCTTTATTGCACAATTTATTAAGACTTTAAGAACCTCGTCGAGAGGGTTAACTATAATGCTGTTAGCAGACGAGAGCGCAGAATATTGTCCGATAGCAATGAGGGCAAAAGATGCAACGCATTAACAGAAAATTCAACTTGGTGGTGCAGACAATAAAGCTTGATTTAGACGAATAAAAGAAATCGACTCATTGGGCCTTGAGTTTCGATAAGATTCGTTTGTTGAATGAATGAATGAAATACCTAACGGAAACGTGGGCAAAACTGTTTCCACAATCAAGCTGATAGCAGTAGACTTTGAATAAAACCCTGTTGGCCCGTTGTCCGAATATGAATAATGGAATTAACGCGAAGCCATTTCTTGAATGAAGTGGTAAATCACCATATGAGTGCATCAAAGGAGAGAAAGAAAACGAATCGATAATCAGGGAATGAGGAGTTTCCATAAGTCGTGCCCCGAGCGACCTCACCGTGGATAAGACACAATTTTCCTTGGGCAATTTTTCAATATGAAAAGGTTTCAATAAGAAATCGATTATCGATCACAACTCGGAGATCGCAATTATCGACGACACAAATATTCGAAAAAAGATGAAAATGATGGAAGGACAACTGTTGACTCGGCAAATGGCTGCAATTTCACCAGCCTTTTTATAACAGATCGCAAAAATGGGCGAAGAGCGAATGTCAAATGTCTGTGTAACTGTGTAATTTATAGCACTCGTTATCACTAAACGATAGGAGCAGAACAAGCCGTTTCGTGTATAAAATTACTTTTACGATCGCCTCGCTGGTTAACCAATTCGGCTTGGCAGAATGGACGGAGATCTCCCTGAGTAAGTTTTCAGACGAGTCAATTAGACACAACAGCTATGCATTCACGCTGATCTCTCCCATCGCCGACAAACCCACACTGATAAGTTTACATTTAGAACTAACAAGAACATTGAATATAAACGAGAAAGTGAAATCTGAAAATTGCTTACCCTCAGAAGTCCGTTCTTCATATTAAGCAACCCTATTCTAGTCCTGTAAACTCTGATCGGCTTACCGCGTATATGTGTTCAAATAATCCCCTTGATCTCTTCGAACTGTCTTTATCACGTGCGGATTACGTTTGTCTGCAATGTCGTACTTGTTCTCCTAGATAGCGATTACACGTGTGAAGGAGCCTTGGGAACTCTCCAGCGCGCGCTCAACAGAGTGTATGGCGATGCATGATGCGCGCAGCCCGTTAAATATCACATCGATTTGTGTAAGACGAAGGCTAATTGATTAGAACTTCCTAACTCTGTCGCGGCAATTATCCACTTTGTATCGGCAGTGCCCAACCCCAGATGTGCTCACGCCGAAAAATAAAGGACTCTGTTGTCGAGGCACAGGATACAATGAAGACAATGAGGCTCTCCAGCTTCATTCAAGGTTGTTTGTACTACTAAAAATAGTCAGATCGGAGCAGAATAAATCAATTGATTTGATGATATATCGACTTTTGAAAAACCACTAACGAAGAATCTACAACGATTTCCTCCTTCCTTGAGAAAGGGAATGCGTAACTCAATTCACATTAGCGAGTCACTCGAAGATCATCCCGTCACCCAGGCCGGGAAAGGTCGCTATTAATGTATGCTACGAAAAATGTTCCTGGGAAGCTATTCAGCACAAAAGAAGCCAAGGTTTTCATCGGTGTTTCCGTGACTAAATTGCAGTCTAGTCCTATCTTTTATTTTCATTAGATAATGTATTCTTTCAGGATAAGACGAAATAGTATTTAATCACTAAGGATCCGGATTAATGAATCTTGTCAGGAGAAACCGAGAAAGCTAGCACCGATTTCCTTTGCCCTATTCACATATTTGCAACCCAGGGTAAATCTAATTTTCTCTATCAATTTGCAATTCCCTTACTCTGGCAATTCGTTTCAAAGAGAAGGGATCATCTGGAGCCATGAAGGTCCTGCCACAAACTTCCTTCCGTTATTGACTCTAAATTTATCATGTAAGCCGTTGAGAATCATCATTTTCCTCTGTTCTCCCTATCTATTAGAAGATCAATGAGCAGCTAGGCACATTGGCTAACGGCCCTCAGAGATGCTCCATCTCTGGCAATGGTCAGAGCCATGACTACCTTCTGGCGGAGTTGCTCTCTTCTGTCTATGCAGAACGGCCAGGCTTATTTGCATATCTAGTCATTGGCGAGGCGAAGCTGTCCAAAAATGTTTTTGGTTTCGCAAGAATGTTAGAGTTCATTGAATGTCCAAGATATCGAGACAGGAATATATACAAAGAATAAAGGAAGGTTGTGATGTAAAGCTCTTGGCTGCTAAATGGGTAGAGAAAACAGATTTTCCAACGGGAACCTGATTAGTTATAGTGAATTAGATTGTCAGTAATCTGACAGAACTTATGAAGTGAGTAATTTGAAATGATCTAGAAAAAGTGAGCAACCCCACTGTCACAAAGACACCTTGAAAACAAGACTTCTTTATGGAAGTTTCGTATCTCCTTGGTAGGCGGACCTTTCTGGAACCAAATGAATGAAAATAAGGGCAGGTTCTGCAAGTAATTGTCTTTGAGCAAAAGTTAACCAGTGGCTTTCACAGCCTAATCGTTCAAATGGACAAATGTTTTTTGTTATATGTTTCGATGAGAATCGCCTGGTAGAAAAAAACCACAAAGTCCGAAAGTCCACCAACAATAATATCTATGATAAACTCACAAATTTGACCTTTCTTTGAAATCCTAACGTTCGCCTTGTACCCTGAAAATGGCAAAGAGATTTTAGTGGACGTCTCTTCTTGCTTTACGTCCGTTATATTTATCATGACAACATTACAATCTACAAACCTGCAACCTATTGTGCATTATCACTGCTGCGGATTTGATATCTTATTCACTGATGTATTTAAATAAGCTATTGAGATTTTTGACTAGTAACAGTTTGCTTTGGGAAGAAGTTTCTTTCTACTGAAAAAATCAAGTGATGTCCTTTCTCAGACGTTCTCCAGAGCATCCTCCTTTCCTTCTCCTTTCTCAACTTGATTAGCCTTCATTTCTCTTTAATGTCACTGAAGTTTTGCTCCCTCGCAGACGACTTCGTCATTGCGTTCTGTTTGTTTTTTCTCACGCCGGCTAGCTCCCGGGAAGTGTAATACTGCGGAATTGGAGCACACAAGGAAACGAAGCTTGCGAGCCACACAAGTAGGGGATGCGCTGTTGCCATGGAAATCAAGATGAAATAGTGACATCTATCTTCACGGTTTCGAAAAGCTTATGGTTGGATTTCTTGAAGCTGGAAGCTTATCGAGAAATTAAAGCTTTTCTCACAAGAGTATCTTGGTTCTACGCTTTTGAAATAGGAGTTTCTTAATCTGCTTTAGAAGTAGCGTTAGCAAGTAAGTGGCCATCAATCGTGACACGACCGACCGCAGCAATATGGCATTAAGAGAGACCAGATGTCTAATGTGTGAGAGCTGGGAAAACGGCTATACCCTG
Organism: Nemopilema nomurai; assembly: GCA_003864495.1. Taxonomy (NCBI): domain Eukaryota; kingdom Metazoa; phylum Cnidaria; class Scyphozoa; order Rhizostomeae; family Rhizostomatidae; genus Nemopilema; species Nemopilema nomurai. Next base: position 2,109,370 of record ML133421.1, on the reverse strand, counting down.
CCTCTCAGACAAATGCGAAACATCAAACGGTTTAAAAGTTCAGTTAGCACCTAAAATCGACGAAATATGTTGTCAAAAGAATTTGTTTGATTAGCTGAGAAAAAATAAAACACTTTAACCGCTGAAATAAACTCTGCCCCTAGATTTGACACTGAAGCTAGGTTTAACAATACGTTGGTTCCAAACTAGTAAGTGAAGGAGGAATATTCTCTTTGTGGACAGCATGCTTAAAGGCGGATATGTTAGTAAGACTGCTGTAAAGCTGTATGCTTTTAGCATAGTTGAAGGAAAGCTGACCTTCGTTATATCGTGAGTAGAAGGCTCTACAGCATGGTGGGATGGGAGGACTGGAAATAGCTTCAGGATAGAGGTGATCGAGATTCACTGTCACAGCACACTGTTACATGATGTGACCAAATGTTTTAAGGGACTGTGCCTGCAGTAAAAATCATTGTACTTTGCTTAATCACTCCTTCATCCCGTGATGATCTCGTTGAACAATTTTCTCCTTTCAAGATTTGTCTTGAATTTCGACAATTATTATAAATGTTGAAAAATTTCTTTGTTTAAGTCTCCCAACTCCACATTTTTTTTGCTGCTTTCCTCCCGACAACTTCGATCTCGGTGATTACGCAACACTGCTTTTTCTTCCTTTCCTTTCTTCTGCAAAATTTCTATATAAAAAATGGCAAAGATTTCTGCAGTTGGTCAAATTGACTATCTATCAGTATAGAGAGAAAAACACCTTTGGAATGATATGGGAGATATTAGAGCGATAAGCTCAAGTAGGTTTATGCTAGAATTTTATGTATACTTTCTGAAAAGAAAAAGTTTGGGCAAGTTTGGACACATGACATGTCATATCATTCAAAATGCTGGCATGTATAGTAAAATCCCAGAATGGTGTTGTCCTGTGGCTCTATTTTGAAGAAGACCTATCCTCTTGGTTCGACCTGCAAATCCACCGCGACTTAAAAGTGAAAACGAGCCCTCGGAGAAACCTTGGGAGCGGTTCATGGCGGTTAATAGATGTGACGTCATGTGTGAATCTTTTATGAGCCTACGTCATCGGTGATAGCGGAATGAAGTAAATATTCATTGATTTTTCTACAGGAGAATATGAATGGAAAGCCTTGTTTAAATAGGTCAAGCCACTTTATTCCAATTAAGATCAGTCTGTGGGAACAAGACTATGTCTTGTTATCTAAAAGGGGGGGGGGGGCACGACAGTGTTGGAGATGTCATTCAATGCAGTGTTTCTTACCAACATGCTTCTTTCATCAACATAAAAATTAGATCAAAGGCAAAAGAGCAAAAACCCTCTTCTTCGTAACGGAAAGAGACCCTGATCAAGGTTGGCAAACGATGAAAGAATTCATCGTCTTGGGGCGTTTGGAGGAGTTCTTAAAATTGGCCTAGGCACATGTACCACTTTTTGTCTCGTAAAAACGCATTGTGCAATTCTTGAATGTAAAGCAATCGGTTCGCATTACCTTACATAATTGTTGTACCCAGTTGTTGTACGGTAGCATCCCACAACTACAGTTGAAAACTTTAAACGAATTGTATGTCACGATCCACATCGCAAGGGTTTGTAGCAAAGGAATGATGCGTTGTTTAGAAGGCGGTTGTCGAGTCCCATGACAAGGGCAGCTGTTTTGTGTTGTGACAAGGCTGAGAATGTACGCAGCTATGAGGATACTTAAATTACAAGAATCCTAAATATTGCCAGCAACACCTAACGAAAAAGACCTTTATAATTGTGTTTTTCGAATTTCCATTCATTCTAAGTCGACTGGCCTAAGTAATAAGAGACGTTTGCACTGTCTTCTCAATAAGACAAGCCTCATTTTGAAGATCTTTTTCTACATCAATATTATTTTGAAACAACTTAACATTTGTTTATTTGATAATTTGTCTTGATTAGTAAAAGCCTCTAGCAAAGCAAAGCAACTCGAAAGAATCGTCACAGCAAGACTTGATACAACGCAATTTTGCTGCAAGGATCGGAAAATTAGAGAGCAATGGAGGAGCTTCTTATCCCTGGGTTCAAATGTGTGACGATCACTTTTTGTTGCCTTGCCAGTTAAGTAGGGTGTGCTGCCTAGTCCCTTCCAACAATATGCCACTGAATCGTCTTGTAGCCTAGAGGGTGCTCGCACAATAACGTATGTTCGGCATCTCTACAGAAGAAAATCGAGAGGATAGCTTGACACGTGACTCAGAAGATCCTTTAAGTTTACCCCTTATAAAATCTTCTGAAGTTAAAACGTCAATGGAGGTTGTTATTTGTTGATTTCCAGACACGTAGCTATGGCATCCAGGCATCCAAAACTCCTGCTTTTTCAAGAGATTTCTAACTGAATAGAACTTTTAGCCCTGGGATTTTGAAGCATCTACAGGGAGGATACAATTGCGTTGTGTTGGAATTTTCCGTTAAGGCCAGTTGAATATTCTAGGATTGCGATGAGCCAGGTGGTGGTCAGGTTGGGTCCCTGGCAACTGTTCCATTCACAAAACCATTCCAATAGCAAGCCGTCTTTATTCTGAGATACGCGACAGCAAACATAGAGTCGGACCACATAGAGCAGAAGATATTCAGGATTAACCCCAGATACTCGTAAAATTTTTCCCTCATGCAAAATGGAAAATCTTTGCAAATATTAGCAAAATTGAAAAAAGTTATCAGCTTGTCGCACGTATTAAAGGGTGAAATACAACAAACAGGAGGGGTGCTCATTCACGGATCACCACCATCACAGAGCTATCTAACATTTTAATTCCATAGAAAGGTTTCATGCTTGCAACAGCACTTCCACATTAAGTATCAAGGAGGAAGCCCAGTAAAAATTACCTTGCCCTTTTCTACTTGGTATTATCATAAAAATGCAAAGATTGCAGGTGAATGGCTTCTGTATAGAACACTGTACATGCCAGCGATGTAGCATCCCTTCACCTGATCACAAATATGGCCTTCTACAATCTGTTTGTATTTCATCGCCAAGCATCAACGAGTCCCTTTCTCCGCTTGCAGCCCCTTATTTCCTGGGGATACAACCGACTGGCAACAATACTTTCAAGTCTTCCGGCAACTTGGCAGACTGGATTTCATTTCAGTCGTATGTTCAAAAGATTCGCGAACACCCCTGTATGATTCACTCGTCTAGCTAAATTAGCTTTTAGTACTCAATTCCCTAATCCCGTTACAGTTTTAAATGTTTTGATTTTGATAGCAAATTATTCGTCTTAATATTGTCGACATCACTTATCGACACGAATTGTCGAATTGCTTTCAAAATTGCATAATCTGGTTGCCTTCATTTATGATTCATCATCATCTCTGGATTTTTCCCAAAAATCAAATTTATTTTCAAATTCTTCAATAACACCCAAGTCGTGCTTTCCCAGACGTCTGTGTAGAGACATTACATTGAAAAGAAACGTAGAAAGACCAGCGATTCGCAACAGCCAACTCACTAGCGCATTTGTTTCCTATACACGGCATTACTCAAGCTGTTATATTGATTTGCTACTTCCATCCCATAAATCCAGGTTTCACAGACTGAAGGAGCAGGTTGAGCCAGTTTCGCCCGTCGCCCCGCCTTAACGTAAAATTAGAAATCTCTGTTTCGGATCACATGCATCAAAACGTTTATCTCGCAAGCACCGAAGTTTGAATCAATTTAGCGTCGAGATTTCTAGTTGTCGTGGGGAAATTGTGATAATCTACATTTCATTTTCTTCTTGATTTTAAGAAACAGTTGACTGATATACATCATTTGCTTTGGACATGAAGCTATTTGAATCGTGTAGTATCCTATCTGTAATCGCAGTTCCCAAGGCTGCTTACCTTCCTCAGTGAACGATAGTGCTGGCCCAGTTCTACTCTTCAGGCGATTAGAAAATGCCAGCACGGAAAGATTATTTCTAGAAGGGCTTGCATTTATTTGGAAGAAATAGCAACAGTGGTTAACTGCTGGGTGTTGAATTGAAAATTCTTTGGTTACTCCAGCATTCTGAAAGAATTAATGAAGAAATTCCAGTCAGCTTCATTGACAATTGTCAAAGCAAGTGTCTTACACCCTAAAGCTTTCTCTAAGCGACTCTAATTCCTTGACCCATTTGCAAATTTCAAAATGCCCCTCTGGGCATAGTTTGATAGTGAGTGCAGAGCTCATAAGCCTTCAATTAATATTTGTATGATTTCGAGATTTATTAACCACATCACTGCCAGTCTGACATGGTACTTTCATTTCCCGTCTTGTTGGTCATTATTCGCGAATGTTTTGCGCTTGATAGCATAATACCATGCGTTCTTAATCTAAACACGCCCATACAGTCGGGGCCTGGAATTGTTTTGAATCGCTACACACTAGTAAAGTATTTCATTGAGGAATTAACAATGAATGGACAGTCACGTATGAGGAGAGAGCGACCACTTGTTTCGGATTGTCTTCGTTTAATAACATAAGACCTCGCGGCTGTGCGCCCTCGTGAGAGGATATTCACCATTGACTACAAACTCTTATGATTTTGCTCCGAATTCGCTTAGCAACAAAAAGGAAGCTATGCATAAAATGAATACAGTAGTCCCTGGATCATCACTTGCTAAGCAGATCGAATATTTTATCCGGATGAATTCTTCGCATAGTTACGATATCAAACAATTGGGGCCAAACGAGAAGACGTCTGAGGGCAAAGTCTTGTCGCGTTCGAGCAAATAGTCTGATATTCCCTCACAAGCCTCTTCTACCCAGCATTTTTAGGGGACGAGAGCCCGATGAGAGTCAGTATATGCATTAAGTATCTAATCTCTTCCCTGCACAAAGATCAACTGATTGTCAGAGTCACAGCCAACAAACCGCGCACAGGGGACCAAGAGTCCTATTGCATACCAAGCACTGATACCATGTAGCCGTGGCCATCTTGAAAAACTCTACAGTGCATGTTGAAATCGCAGTTGAACACCGTTTAAGGCTTACAATTCGTGTGGAAACGAATGACTAGAAGTTTTAGCCTCGTTTGAATCTGCACAGAATGAAACGTACCAAAGAAACTGGCCGATTTGTCAGTCTTGATTGCTCTCAACAAATTCGTCAAACATAGGAACAAACACCCTTGGAATGCACACGTGATGTTTTAAGAAAAGGGTACAGGGCGCACAGGAATGCGAAATCACTAGATACTTCAAACGGTGTTGAACGTAGGTCTCTCCAATGGTCTCTCCAAATTCTCATACTTCAAAGTATTTTCATGCGAATACAAAACCCCTCTATTCGCCCAGTGGTGTAACTGCATTGAAGAGGTGGACTTTTCTGTTATTTGTGGGTCCTTTTCGAGTGGGCCCTTCCAGCAGAAGGGCACCCGTAGCTGGGTGAGAGGCGGAACATGAAATGCAGTCAAGGCCTATATGCCAACTAAATGCCAAACATTCAGGCGACGAGCGATTCTCCCAGTCTTAGGCCGGTCTGATCGGCAGTCGGATATTTCCCTCTGTTAGCACCGCTCGACCACTCTAACTAACTCAGAGCTACGTTAAAAGGTATTCGTCGACAAGGAGAAGCTTTGTATGTGCTGCCGGTGGTATCAGACGAAAAGAAGGCACTTTCTGAGCATACCGAAGAATGCGGACTGCCCACTCATTTTCCCAAAATAATATCTTAAGGCATGCCATTTTTGGGTCACCTTTATTTGGAAATCATAAACAGGAAATACGCTGCGTCGCTCAGTTGTTTTATTTAGAAAATTCCATTTGATTTATTTTTACTTTTCTTGAAATGAATGCCAGACAATGATGCTTCGTTTTTTAAAAAACGCAGGCGACTGAGACGCGAAACTGTTGCGATGGAAGCGGGAGACCCATCGAACAGGAATGATAGCATGCTCGGTATAATCTTATCTCAATATTGTCGAAACGGCGCAACGAAACAGTGTTTAATAATTTCAAGAGTTCAAAGAATTCGCAGAAAGAATCCAGACATATCGATCCCATAACTTTCCATTGCGGCTTCTAAATGTTTTGCGGAAAGATTTTAAGCATCGCTTTTTTAGAGCCACGAGAGCTGCTTCACTTTTCGACCACAAAACTGGGAGAAACGTTCTGTAAATTCTTCTCGATCTTATTCATTTGTGATACGAACAATTTCAAAAGATTCACTGTTACTTTGTCCTTTTACACCCGAGTTTCCACATGCTTCCTCTATTGGTAAAATGACCTTCTCAATTCTGACTGTTGCAACTGAGACCTTGGAAAATCTGTCGTTTTTGTTTATGTTTCGAAGCTGGTTGACGGTTTTTGCCAAGAGAAGACCCTGAGGAGATTTGCAGTGCTTCTGAAGTTGTGGTTCGGATGTTTTTTGGTGCGTGACACGACATGTTTTCAAGTGTTGAACTTCAGAATGCGCCTGAGTTTCAGCATAATTTAACAGTACAAACGTAACTGAAAATGGGTAATTTCTTATCTGAATATCAGCTTCACCAACCAAGGGGCAATGTGCCATGTACCCACAGTTCTGTGCCATTTTAGTTTTAGCATCTTATCATCTTTTTGGCAGCTAAAAGAAACCTCCTTTCAAAATCGTACAACGGGAGCTTCAGACACAACAGCGATGCAACAACGATAAACGAATATTTAGGATAAGGACATACGTAGATCGGATCAGGGTCGGCTTCACGCATACATTACGTTACAGACCCAATAGACGATGTCTGAAGTGAATCGAGGCGTCACCATCGACTTGATTGGTGCTGGTTTATTTGCCTAAGTGATGGTCACCACAATTTGTGCGATCACGTAGCCTGGCAGGTCACGGAACATGTGTCGATGTTCGATGCGAAACCCTTCTGGTGCCTCCAGAGGGACTCGGGCATTGCGAACCCAACAGCAACAGCAGCAGCATTTTGATCGTTTGCTTAAAAAGAAACAATTCTTTAGACTTACCTGTTTTCCGTTCATGCCCTGGGAAGTCATTATTTGTGGCAAGCTGCGATGCAGTGCTTCGTTGCCAACTCCAGCTCTTCCGATTGAAAGAAAGGTCTTTGTAGGGATCTCCGGCGCACTTCACCAAGCCTCGCGCACAGATGATACGCGGTCCTTATGATTGTTCTGGCTGGTTTGCTAATACCACGGTCTAGACTATACAAGGCGAGCGATATTACTGAATGACGTATCAACGAGTGGTCGATTTTGTTAAAATAATCTCGTGATCTGCAGCGATCCCATCCTATTATGGGTCTGATTCAGTGCTCGATCGCACGCTCGATTCTGCTTGCCTGGATGGCCAGTCGCACTCCCCTACCTTGTCGCCAGTTTAGTTCTAAAAGTAGAGGAACGGAAAGTCACTATCAATAATTAGCCGACATGCCATTAGCCTTGGAGTACAATGCACAGAATGTGGGACGAACCGCTAATTGCTCGGGTTAATGCTATCCAGGCGATTGAAGCCCGCGTTAAATAGCTTCATATGTAATCAATCACAAAAATCGCATTTCGCGCGTGACGTCCAAAATTCAAGATTGAGTGGCAGCGGTGGACATAATCATCATAACTTTTTCTTTAGCGCCTAAAGAGGCTGGTCCTGAAGCACTAACGGCCAAGAATTGAACAATAAAAAAAACAGTAAAAAGACATTGAAAATTTGAAAGCAGATCAAGTATGAATTAGTAATAAACGAATTAAAATGACAGTGTTCTTGGTGACTAAGGCCTTTGAAGGGCTTTCGAGCTTTCCAATCTTGCCTTCGGTTTATGTGACTTTCCAATTTATAGAAAGGAAGGCCGGTGACAGGTCTTTATGAAGTGAACTCTGTAGTAAACGATTTCCCGTCCTTGAAATGCTGAGTAAACGCAAGCTGGTAGTTTTAGAAGCATCCAGAGGTAACCTGTTCGGACTTAGGCGTGTCAACTTGGGGTGGGAGAGATCCAATGGATACCAGACGCGAGTAGAACTGTTGACATAAAATCCACATCTACTACAGACAAATGTAATGGACGATGTACGTAAAGAGAATCATCTTGTGTTTAGAAAAGATTTCTGTATTAAACGGATTAAAGTAGATTTTGATAAACGACAATAACTGCCTTGGATTACCACGGACTGAAGAAAGTGGGTGCCAGCAGATAGCATGGGATTAAATAAATAAAAGTATGCTTGGCAGGTTTACTCCAACTTTGGCTAACAGCAACAGAAGACCCTTTAATGATTTGGTTTGATAAGCACTGACTTCAGGATAAGAGCGTGCGGCGAACCGCGTCAGCGCAACGGTCATACAAAATTGTTTCTCTTCACCTAATTTATCAAAAGATACTGTTGAACAACATGTGAAATATTTTCTCACGAAAAGTCCAATGGACATTCCTACATTCGTTAATTTTCATAGCTGGCCAAGAATCTTTGAAATACTCATTCGGGCAAGCCTCTAGGGGTGGCGGACCCACAATCATGGTTCAATCGTAGAATTGTCTCTCTGGTACCTCATTGGTTACCCTGGGTACCAGACTAACTATATGTTAGTGTCCTAGTTTTGGCAATTGACCTCGGTAAAATATAAAGTGGACAACATAGTTTCGCTTGAATGCTAGATTAGAACACTTTTGCTTACTTTTAAACCTCTAAAAAAGTATGTAAACTGCTCTGTAATGTCTATTTTATGAATGACTTCCTGGTCAAAATATTCCATATTACTCATTCAGGTGATTTTTGAATTTGATTGAAAACGGTTTTATCCGCTGTCACAAGTCAGAAAACAAAATTTAGAAAATTTATCATTGTATTTAAAGGAGTAATTTGTTGTGACATGCAAAGAAAATGATGCACCATCGCCTAATTACACTGTCTAAAATGAAATGCTAAGCAGAAATTTCTCACGACTTCATTCGTCATTTGTCTGTTATTGAGTTCATGTCTGGAAATTTGATTTTGAAGTTGATGATCCAAAACCTTTTTCATTACATCAAATGCATTTGTTACTAAAGGCGTGCAGATTGGTCCAAATTCGTGACGTCACTAGCCTGAAAATAAACTGTCATGACATATAATGGTTTAATTGGGGGCCTGCGTCATTCTTCATGGGGAATCTTTTGATGTCGCCTCCCAGGTTATATTAAGCTCAGTATGTAAAAACAAGAATACACAAAGGAGAGGAAATCGAGTTACAGCTCAGGGAACATGCTTTTCCGAAATTGAAGGTGATGCTGCATAGCTCTGTTCTTAATGGGACTTATTTTAACAGTAAACACCCAAAACAATTATTAAAAAAAAGACAATAATGATCTTGCTAATATCAACACTGGTATATTTCTTTCCACTAGTGCATCAAAGTCAAAGGAAAAGCTTGAAGTGAATTATAAGCAAACAGTAACGTGCTTAGGTGTCTCTTGCAGTGGCGTAGCGAGGGAAAGTCTATGAAACGGTGCCACTCCTTTGGAAAAATAAGCAAAATCGATCATTAAGTCCTTATAATCTGAGAAATTCGCCAATATAAACAGTGCATTAAACAAAATTTTGAGAAAATTGGCGCGTGGACAAATGGATATTTGTCACAATATGGACCGGCTTTTCAAGGTATATCCGAGAAAAGGAACGAATCGCAGTTTACGGAGTATACAGAAGTCAAGAGTTGCATCGAAGCCGACAGACCTGGGAAACTAAAGAGAAAACCCAGGCTGTGGTGTTGTGCCTTATAAAAAAGTGTGCCTCGAGAATTGTTATTGGGTTTCCAACGTAGATTAAACAAGCTGAAGCCAGGGTAGGCGCTAGAAGGGGAAATAGTCTGCTTAGATCAGACAGAGTCTGTTTCAAAAAAATTCATTTCTGTCTTACTCGTCGATGAATGACCCTGCCTTAGATATTTAACGGTATTTTGATTCTATTGAAAAAATGTGAAAGAATATGAACATGCCAAGGAAAAAGTGTCCCCGCTAAAGAATCAGTCGATTTAAGCACTTAGACACATAATTGAATTTTATTGCTCAAGCTGTCTCGTACATATTTTTCCTGCCACCACCCCTGGCAATTACACTGAGACTAAGAATCGTATTAGACGTATAAATTTGAAAAACACACGAGGGCAAAGAAGAGGAGGAGTCCGCAGAGGGGGGTGCCGAGGAGGAGCGGTGTGCGAGGCCCAAGGATGGAGCAGAGGGGGAAGCAATTTTAAGAACTTGTCACTGGCTGCGTATGTATAGGAGAGCGTAAGGATTCTGCAGACAGTTCACGATTGAAAATGACCCGTGTGCGCTTTGTCAATGATCCTTCAAATATCATCCTATTACACCTGACTACTAACAGTATTTGAAACCCATAAATTGACCTTGTGACATTCCAGGGATGCGCCCTAAACACACAACAATGGAGCAATCCAAGTCTTCTAATCAAAGATCGAGCCCTTAGAAAGTAAAAACGCAGGCTCTGGCCGAATTCAAAGTCTTTTTAGAAGAACACACTTCCCTACGAGCCCTAGTCGTATTTGTACATATGCACGAAAAGTGGGATCTTACGCTATGACGAATGTACAACTAGTAGTAAATCTCTGAGTGTAATCATCAGTAGGTTAAACCAACAAACTACGTTCTTCCGACGGGTCAGCCTCATTTTAGGCCAGTGGCGACGATCACGAGGCTTGTGCCCAGCTGCAAAAGGATTTACTCAATCACTGATCACTGGTCAACGACTTATGGGATTTCTTCCAACACTCCTTCGCAACTCCGGCTTTCATCCCCTTCAGATCGACATGTTGCCATTAGGTCATATAGAGCCAATTCATTCACTAATTGAAACAAAACGAATGCTTCCTCTGCTCTATCCATTTTGAACAGTAAAGGTTAGGCTGATGCGGCGCGATCCAGCATTGAACGTGGAAACTAAATGAAATAAGATTAACAGGCCCACCTAGACTAGCTTCGCAGGTGTAGACGGCATTGCCTGCACTCTTGCTTCTTTTAAGGCGATCGTCTCTTACATCAGAGTTAGGCTGCAGTAGGAAATATGTTAATCCAAGAAAAAAACTCTCTAATCATGTCTAACTTCTCAAAATAGTTTAGTATGTATGTAAATCCATATTATATTGCTGATTAATCGGCATTTTCGAGCTAAGTCCTGGCTTAGGTCAAATAGGTCTGCCGCCGTCATATTGTTTTAACGAATTTTCGAACATGATATTCAGCAATGGAGTTCAAACGCTTGAAAGTAATATTTGGGCAAGGAAATTTTGAGATGGGAAGCTTTTGAGATAGATCTTGAAGCAGGCCTTTCAATAGTTCAAATTGAACTGGAGCGTGGAAATGAAAGCCCACAAAGGTAACAACTCGCTTTTAGAAACTACACATTCCGGGCCGCATTTGTATCTGCCAGGATACTAGGCCCAAAGTTAACGAAGCCCCCACAAATACGCGCGATAAGAACTTGGTGTCGCGGTAGTCAGTTCACCAAAAGCACTCTATTTCTATTGGAGTTCAAGATTCTCTCGGGACCCCCCAAAAAAAAAAAATCCTTTGGGGCCAATGGGCGATTGCGTCGCGGAAAAGATTGCCTCATATGACGACACATCGAAGTCTCTTGCAATGTTACATCTTGTTTTGGACTTTTGTTCCACCCTGGCTTTGGGGTTTCTTTCAGCCGCCCCTTTCCAAGAGGGCTTGCAATAACGGGGAAATGAGGCTAGGCTTACGTGCTTCAAGTGGAATTTCCGCGACCCCTCTCACAGGCAACTAACGTAGAAAAGAGAATTGGCCTAAAGCTATAGTTCATTACAGCTCACTATCCTTCAGCCACACTGATCCTTTCTGTGCGCCATTATGGTCTTTGCAGAGAACTTTTCTGGGTAGCGTATAGTTTATCTAGAAAACTGACCGAACAAATATACCTCTTTTGGTTGGGAAAAGTGGTGTTGGGAGTTCTGGAAAGAGGCCCAGTGAACGCAGAAACAGTCCCATTCAATGTAACAATGCACAGGCCAGTGTTGACATGGCAAGTCGCAATGTGTTTCTAAAAACATGAATTGAAGTTAGATATTTATGGCTGGAAATAAATGCAAACGAAAGCCGTTTCTTGTGTTTCCAAAATGGCTAGGGACGGTTGGCAAAACATTGTACAACAATTGCACCAGAGAGAGGAAAAACTCCGCGCACGGCCTTCGGGACGCAGAAAACAATGCCAAATGCGCTTTTCGGTTTAGAAAAATGTATCCTTTTACACTTAACAACTCTGGATTTAGAACTCAATTAAAATATCTAATTCCTTGTTGTAGTAACATTTAAGTCAAGACAATTGCATTTTCTGAATTTGTTGAGTTTTTCGTGATTTTACTAATCGTTAGTGTTGATGTGTTTCCAAAGTAAAATTCCATTTATGGAGGGAACATGCAAAGCAGGTCACACGCCCTATGCGTTGGCCACCGTGGTGTTCGTGAAACCATCAATAAACCCACGCCCGAAGACTTGTTTGGAGCTTATACCTCCTAGCAGACATAACAAACACGATTCATCCAATATCACGGCCTCGTTTTGCGAATGCCCGGCATTCCTGCGCGGCTCCTCTCCTTCGCCAGTCGGAGGCCATCGGCGGCGTAGCTTCATGTCCTCGCGGCCGTTTCCAGGCGTAGGAAACCAGCCAGGAATTGAAGGAATGCGGAATTGAAAGGACTTTGAAGAAAGTTTCTCACTACGACAAGAAAGGGTACGCTGAAGGCGCGAATGCCAGGTTGATTCGAAATCCAATTCAACCAAAAAATTCTGAAGAAGTAAAGTGCATAAGATGCATAGGGCTACGTAAACAGGAACGTCTAGACAAATAGCAACTTCCTTTAATGCAGCTCAATTCTGACAGGATGTCCCCAAGCCCCATACTGATGTCACGCGTCTCTTTGCCTGTCCCTTTTTTGATTTCACAATTGATTGACAGCCCCGTATGCCCGATGTCCCCCGTATTTTTGTTGTTGAGTAATGGCAAGATTTCTAACTAACTACCGTCGCTTTATATGGTGAGATCTTAAGCCGCGTAACCTCAACTTAGGCAGAGCGACTCCACCCCATAGACAAAACCTCAGTACAGGAAAGCAGGGTGGTTGGAACACCAATCCGCTCGCCATTGAAACAAGAGTGCCAAGAAAGGGCGAAAGGCATCGAGGCCTGAATACACGCTTTTTTATAAGGAACCTACCACAAGGCCTAGTTCCAAACGTTCCTTATTCGTAGACCTAAAGTCATCAGATTTTAGTACCAAAAGTTCCTTAAAAGTTCCTTAATTTTCACTGCACATCAATAAGCCTTTACACTTAATAGAGAGAGGGGCGAGATAGACTATGCGGAAACTACTCGACGAAGCACTTGACACACGAATAGCAAACAATCTATGCGAGTATTGGCTGCAAATTAATGGAACCGGCTTTTTAGCTCTTGATGCTTGCAGTTATAAAAAAAATTTTAAATCGAAAAGTTCCTTAGGGATTTCGTTTTTAGTAGTATAAGTTCTTTATATATTTCGGCCTTCTACATGTAGGTTCCTTATAAAGTGGTTCCTTATAAAAGCGTGTACTCATTGATATCAGACTGACAATTTGAGTAGAGATCCACAGCAAAAACATTTGATAAAAGGTTGCCGAAAATTCAAGAAACGGAGAACAGTTAGCGAAAGGTATAATCTGGAGAATAGTTAGCTTATAATCAGCGGGCCGATTCACCGAAGCAGCTCTTGACGGGCAAGGAAAGATGAAAATCCGGCATCATCATCACTAAAAGAAAAGAAGGGCGCAAAAGCCCCTAATCGCTGGAATACAACTTCTGCTGGATTCTAAACGAAAACGTCGAGGTCACTCGGCACATACTTAAAGGATCTTAGGTCCGTCCTTTGCTCGCATTCTTGTCGACAATTGAAAAGATTAAGTGTCATAAGCCCCAACATTGCCACCAAGACGTCTTACCTCGATCGGAGGCTGGTAAGTTGTTCCCGTTGGTTCGAGGCTGGCTTGCATTGTCCCCAAGAAGAAGCAAGGCAATCAACTACTCGACAGCAGCAGGCATCCCGAGGGATGTGAAGCACTGGACCAGAATAAGAATCTGTCTCTATTTCTATGCGAAACCCAATTGTGTAGACAGAAAGAGCATGTCTTTCTCTCGGGCTCTTCTAAAAAGTGAAGGCGTGAAATGATTGGTCATTTACAGCCAGTCATGCGCTCTTCTTGCAACACACTAGCGTATTTCGATTCGCATTTAGCTATCATTGATTCAGCTTATTGACTATGAGGAGTTTCTCGCTTCATGCATAATTAGGAATTCGAAATATCAGGGTGTGTATTAAGTGTCCATTATCTAAAGAATTATAATTTTTGTTGGCTTTCTTCAATTTGTTCATACCTATATAACATAGACTATTATAAAGGAATTTAGATTTTTTATTTGTGTGAAGGAAAAGTATATTACCTAGTGAGACAATTTTTCATTCGATTTGATCAGAAGAAAAATGGGTGATTGTTGGAGAGAAAAAGATTTCTATTACAGAGATGAAAATCATTGGACTTACAGGTAAATTTGAATATGAACTTCTGTGGCTGTGGGAAATAACAAGGAACTCCTTATTACCATTTACAAAGTGAAATTCGTTAACGAAACATTAATGATATCATGGCGATATGACACAGCCCATTTGAACCTCTGACACTTTGAAGTCAATCTCGAGACCAAACTGTGTTGGGTTAATCCTAGTCATGAAATGTGAATTAACACATCCATTCTGACTTTGTGACTTGCCCAACTTGAAATCAGGTGATTTTTGGGGTGCAAGTTGTTAGTCCAAGTTTCATGGCTGCTCTGGTCACCAGAAACTGCAACCAAGTCTAAAGCTGTTTTGGATGCAGATGACTCAAATCAGCTGTATTAAATAATGTTTAAACAATGTTTGTGCCATCATTACATTTTCAACACATCTCAAACAGATCACTGGATCATCAGCTCAGCTAATCTTTGATAGGTATCAACCACTGACTTGAGAAGGCTCATCTGCACTCACAGAATGCATCGCACCAAACTTCGTGCTCCATTCAAACTTGGACAACTCGACTTGTCCTTCCATTAAAGAGCTTCAAACCTCAAGACTAGACATTGTTTGAAAAGATAACAAGTGCCAGAGGGGCAGGAAATTCACCTGAAGATCACTTAAGTGAAAACTGTTCTGAGGTTTGATAAATGGTGAAGAAACTCTCTAACGTGGTTTCACAAAACTGCCCATCAATCTGAACAGCACACACTGGGGACAATTTCAACTAAAGAGACGCCGTATCGCGGTAAAGAACATAAGATAAAACTGTTTTTCTAGATCAGATTTTCTCCCAGCAATTTGACGTCAACTGGCAGAGATAAACACTTTTTTGCCCCGAGAGTTCAAGACAGAGGAACGTTAGACTGAGAAAAACAGGAGTTGATAGTGAAAATGTCAAACGCTCATTTGCGAGATAATAGCAACCATTGTAGTTGGCTATTTATCCCGTGTCTCATTTGAAGAATTTTCTCTTGAAAGACAACAGGTAGGCAGAGGATCGGAGTCGAGAAATATTACCTTGTTCATTTCTCGCTTCTTCTAAACTGTGGCTCACCCGAAACTTTTACATGGCAAAACTGCATTTGAAATCAAGTCGTCATAAACAACAGAACTGAAATTAATGCGTTGCAAAACTTCATCGTCTCTAATTGCAGGATGACGAACAGCCAACTCAATTAAAGACGTCATCCTGGGGAATTCTCAGTCCCAGATAGAAGAAACCACATCCAGACAATAACAACCTGACTAAAACTCCCAAAATCGCATCGAAGAACATATGACGGAGAAGGGGGGGGGGAGGGTGTCTTTGGAAGACTAGTGGAACCCAGTGGAAGTACGTCAACAGAAATAGCCAGAGAAAAATTCATCAGGGCAAAGTGGCAAATCCCGCAACAGCTGCATTAATAGTTCAGCTCGAGGGACTTGATATTTGCTTCTCCTGCTAGATTTTCATTCTCCAATGGCTTTTACTGTGCAAGGCATTGTTTTCGAGCCAATCAGCTACCAATTACCTGATTACAAGGATGCCTATGTCAATTTCGTCTGGCTCCGATGTCATGACAGGCCGTAATTAGCAATTAGCATCGCTTTATTAACACAACAATCAGGTCGGAGATAGGGGCGAGGCAAGATAGGCTGAAACTGGGCACATCTGCGTGATGCCTAGGCCTCAGGTTTGCCGAGACAAGGAGGGTTGGGACGACGTGATTAAGGAGGCGACTGAGGATGGCAGGCAGACCGTTAAGATTGCGCGATAACGGGTCTCGTACGATGACCACAGAGAATCGTATCAGGTGAATTATCGCCCAGAAAGTGACGTCAACAAACAAGCCTATTCAGAAAGTTCCTCAAGTGTTTGGGCAAATCTAATGGGGCTGTTCGGAAGTTATTCTGCAATACAACAATAAAGAGGTCGAGCGATGTCCTTCATAAAACAGGGACAGTCATTGATCATTTAAAAGATCGTCCTCTCAATCGACCCTAAAAGTGGTTGGTTTTTGCTCGGTTTAAAAGCCAGACGCAAAGCAAAAGATGACGCCGAGGGCAGTATTGTCAAGAAATCCTCAAGTTCCCACAAGCTCTTTGTGTACATTCAATCGGCCGGTTAGCTCCATTATCATCATCATCATCATCATCATTATCATCATCATCTACGTCACCATCATCATCATTATCATCATCTACGTCACCATCATCATCATTATCATCATCATCATCTACGTCACCATCATCATCATCATCTACGTCATCATCACCATCATCATCTACGTCATCATCATCATTATCATCATCTACGTCACCATCATCATCATCATCTACGTCACCATCATCATCTACGTCATCATCATCATTATCATCATCATCTACGTCACCATCATCATCATCATCATCATCTACGTCATCATCATCATTATCATCATCATCTACGTCACCATCATTATCATCATCATCATCTACGTCATCATCATCATTATCATCATCATCTACGTCATCATCACCATCATCATCATCATCTACGTCATCATCATCATTATCATCATCATCTACGTCACCATCATCATCATCATCCCATTCCAACAGATTCTTTTTCGGCCCTATAAAAGCATGGTACTCATCTTGCATTCCTACTACAAATAAAAACATTGAAACCGTGACGTCTTCCTTATTGCAAACTTTAGAAGTAGGTCTGCTTAACTCTCTGCTTCACAGATGGACTAACTTTAGGAATAGAGATCACACCGAAGAAAGAAAGAAAGCAGGCGTTGAAATGAAATCAGATAAACGGATAGATTAGTATGGGGTAATTTGAGGCAGAGACGCATTTGGTACAGTAACATAAACAATAAAAGTCTGGTCAAACCTTTGACCGGTGGCCGCAAGCAATATAGTGGAATGAGTGATGCACCGGAGGAGAGATCTGTTACGGGACAATGCGATGCGATGCACTGGAGGAGAAATCTGTTACTGGGCACTGCGATGCGATGCACCGGAGGAGAAATCTGTTACTGGGCAATGCGATGCGATGTTCTGGAGGAGAAATCTGTTACTGGAGAGCATGCGCCATCGCAGGCAGCTGAGCGGTCGAGAAGACAGACAATCTAGAAAATATTACTTGTCACGTATTTTGAAAAGGATCTTCAACAATTACAGATAGTTTACAAGTTTCAAAGATCTGCTCATTTCGTTGGCGTTATGACGCAATACAAACGAATAAAGTGCGGAGGAGCGTTGCTACTGCCAGTTGCCTCCACAGTGGACGCAAACAAGTCTCATTCCACATCGGCCTCAAACGCAAGATCAAGTAACATCCCGGGTATGCCCGATTAACTTTCTTCGGTCATTTTCGTATAACTCTCGCCAATTTTCCCGAATGAATCGTAAACAAACACGATCTTCACTTCATATACTTGTCGCCTTGCTCAGCGAGCATTTTAGCGGAAGCCTTGGCATCGTAAAATAACTCGCTTATTTCTTCCACCTCTGCTTTCGTTATCGCGTCTTGGCCTGAAAAGAGACAACACTATGCTATTGCTGCCAATATTTCTACAGGTCAATAGATCTGACATCTTGAAGGTTTAACTACGTTGACAAACTAAACGAAATTTCCAATCTTCAGAGCAAAGTATGAACTTAAAATGCAGCTTGCAATTTTAACATGAAAGTTAAAACATGAAACTCCATTTCCCAAATGTTAAAATCATTTTCAAATTTTCATCACTAAAAAGTCACTTCAAAATCAGCTTAACAATAACAACAACAGCAGCAACAACAACAACTACAACAACAATGGATATTGCGCGTTGGTTGAAAAATGTGGATATGAAGGAGACACGATGCCACATTTGGCATTTTTCTAATGTAAATTGCCAGGTTACCAATCAAAATCATCGAAACTTCGTTGTTGATCTGCAAGTAACATTAACAAAAGCCTGCACTAAACTCTCATCAACAGATAAGGCTTTACCATAAAAACTCCGAAGGCAAAACATTTTTGCGAACCTGCCCCGGGTAGGCGAAAAAGGACCGTAATGACAACGCTCAGTTCACATCCTAGGTGCCACGAAACTGAGCAAATGTGCAACTGGTTTTCCAAAAACAGGTGAAAATGCTTCAACACTGGCGTTTAACAAGGCATCCACAAACCCGTCCAAAACAAAACATTCACTTAAAATTTCCAATCAACTGTGCCGAAAAACCCAATGAGTAAGACCCTCAACAGTTATCAAGCGCAGGCCATCTTGATTCACTGGACGCTTAGAACAGGAGAACTAGAAGAACAAATAGACGCGTGACGCACTCACCGTTAATTTTGGCAAGCAGACTGGCTGGGGTCATCAGCTGAACAGCGTACCTAGAACGAAGACAACGTGCTCGGATCACGTGACCTGGAATCAACCTATCCAAACATTGGAGGGAGCACTGCTTCTAGGGAAATGGCATAGGTGGATTGGACTGACTCGACAGAGAATGAATTTAATGCAGTCAATTCAAATGATTGACGGATTGAAAAAAACTTAAATGACAACAGTGATTGACAACACCAATAACAGCAACAACAACAGTAGAATGAGGAATCAATTTTTCAGGAATGGAGGTGTTTTCTCTAGCAAAAAATTCTCAAGACGTACAGGTCAAAATCTAGTAGGAAAAATGAATAACTTTACAAAATGAGATAACGTAAAAGGCCTATAAAGCCCCCACCCTAATTTTCAAATAAGAAAGATTGCAGAATAAAGTGCAATAATTAAGTGCTAGCTCGTGATGTATTTCGTTGTAATATTGGAAATCATCAAAACTTGAATTGAATTCCATGATTTAACAATAAGATTTCAGCCACTGTTTTGTTATACATTTTCGTTTTTGGATGTCAACCAGAAAAGTACAGGAAAATGAAGACCATTTTTGTAGCCTTGATCTTGATATTTGAAATAAGCCCCCTTCTAGGACTCTGAAAACTAAATAAGACCCCCGGGGGCTTAAAAGGGCTTTTACGGTATCTGGCCTTGAACTGCATACCTTAAAGTCGTCTTGCAGCCGGTCTCACCAAGAAACTGCAAAGATTCTTCATCTGCTTGAATACCCTCTATCTGCGCTCTGATTTTCAAAATCTAAAATTGATTGCATTCTCTATTTCAAATTTCTCGTTCAGCTGTATTGATTGTGTAAAACATTGACATTTCGGAATTTGCTGGCTGGTGTCATTTGCTCTTAGCTGACGAGTGACACTTAAAAGAGGTCAAAGGGTCACGAAAGGTCAAAAATATGAAGCTTGACCTGCTTGTGAAGCTGGATCGCATCCAACAAATTGAAACAGTGTTCATTACTTACTGCGCTGCTCACGCAACGGCTAGGCGGCTGGTCGTTCCAAGGAATAGTTGCACAAGGATAACGGAGGGGGACTCCGTTTGGGAGAGCGCAAATATGGTGGCAGATGTAGCTGACAGATGAGAGTTACAAAACATTCAAAACAAGGCGCCATTGTTGCGTCAACATCATTAATTAGGCAACATAGTTTGAAGAGAAAGATGCGCATCAATCTGGGAACTTTTGAACAGCCATCTGAACACATTTGGCAGGCGTTACCTGTATCATTTCTTGATTCGAATACGGCATGGTCCTAACGATCATCAATCTGTCCAGCAAGTCCAAAGGAACTCCATGGGGAGACTTGACATCGGTGCCCCTGCGAAAACGAAAAGGTCATAGGTCAAATTGCCAGGGGGTTCAATAGAGTAAGGCATGCTGAAAGATATGATATTAATTCAAACTCATCCTGAATCAACCTAAGTCTATTCGACTCACTAAAAGTCATCTAAAAGTAGAAATATCGATAAAAAAACACGGAAATAAATGCTTGTAGCGGGACTTATTGTGAGATATTTTCTGTTAAAATGCAAGAGGACGTTCTAATAATAACATCTTAAACATTTGGAAGCTGCGGAAGACAAAATGTTTTAGAAAAATGCAAATAAAAAAGATATACACAGCATCGTAGTAGAGGAGAGACGATTGACCACAATGGTCCCGTTCAATGTCATAGGGCCTTGCCTGATAAGACACATTCCACGATTGGTTGCGAAAATGACAATAGGGGACAACGCAGACTCCAAAGCCTTGTGCAAGTAGGTGAAGCACTCAATGTCCAGCATGTGAACCTTAAAAGAAGAGGAATTTTAGTGGAAGCAGAAAGAGACTGAGCCAAGCACCATGATCACTATCAGGTGATTTCGCGATGCCATCGTTGAAAATCACGAGACGATACCACATAATTGATCCACATGAGATCCAAACATTGCGTGTTGGTCTACTAAGCGTAATGATAATTTCTATCAAACTGTGTGATCTATCATTTCGATCGAAATCTAGGCATTTTATCAGTCTGCGCCATCTATCTTTGCAGTGAAACATCAAAATGCCAGGCATCGCAGACCTTTCTGTCCTATGAACTGACAGCTGGAAGCAGAAAAAAGCAAATCAAAACTTTCAAGTGATATGTATTTCTCTTTCGATACTCCGGGATGTTGGCAAGGTTGACCTTGGGAGATCACTCACCTCGTCAACGAAAAGCACCCCGGGAACGAGCTCTGCGACGCCCTGGTCTATGTACTTGTTCACCACCTGCAAGGCGAAGGAATGATGCGTAGAATGTTAGTACTTATATAGGTGTTAATAAAACTTCCAAAGCCTCAGAGGGTAAAAGGGCCTTGGTTAAACGTTTTAGGAACAGTGAATGTGCGTCTGCGATGGAATGAAAGCTTAGGAACGGCTATTGTTTGTGACACTGTGCTGCGGATGAAACATGATGGAAGCTAGGCCAATCTGACATGTGTGATGAAGAATGACAAAGCACCATGTCTGAGTATTAAGTAGGGCCTAAGTCAACTGTTGTGGAGGCTTTTTGCTGTGGACGACAAACAACATCGCATTCAACTGGTTTTAAATTCACAAAGAAAAGAAGACCCACCTTGTTAATCTCTTTGCGAAGTTTATCTACGAAAGAAAGTTATCGATAAAGTTTAAAACCATTGATAGCGAAGGCGTGTTTGTTTTTCTTTAATCCTGGGAAACTCTTCTGATCAAATCCTACGAAATCTCTTTTCTCGTTAGCTCATCATCGTTTGGTGTGCTCACTTTTATTTGCTAAAGCGTTTTCGTTTACCATTTTAAAACAAAAACTATTAATGATATTATCAGTAAAATCCTTTTCGAACATGTGAGGTTATTATAAAGGGCAAAAAGGATTAAATCGAATATGCATTTGTCATTTAAACACATGTAAATGATATATACAAAGGCATATCTATGTAACAAAACTTTAATAACAAAAGTATGCAAACGATAAGGGATGGGTCTTTTTTGCTCAAGGGAAACACCTCGACCGCATAGTTAACCACAAATACTTTATAGGAAAACAACACAACAAGGAAAATGAGAGAAATTTACCTGTGATCTCAGTCTTTTTTGGTTTCATTAACTGACCCATCATCGAAAGAATATCTTGGCCACCCTTAGAAGCGACACAGAGAACTTTGAGATAATGAAAAGCGGGGCTTACTAAGATCACAAAAACAGTAAGCGATGAAGATTGGGATTAGATGGTCAAAGCACTAACATAATGGCCAGCTTGAAAATCCTTCGAGCCAGTTTGTGCCAGGCTTGTGCCAATTTCCAAATACTAAAATTAACAAGACCCTACATTCCGTCTTTTGATAATATACTCCATCATCTTGTTTTTTAATCTTTGCAGGTGACTTGTGTCTTTTTATATTCCTCGATATTCCATCCATGAAGCTAGAAATGCCGTAATGTCCACATTGAATATCATGGACTACGGAAGCAAGCATGCAGTCCCTTACCTGGGGCCTGGCGTTGGCAACATCCAAGTCATGCAAGGTCACATCCTGCACGATTTCTTTCTTTTTATGAACATCGCCTTTTGGCAAAGGGACATATTCCTCAGCCTACAAAGAAAACAGTTTTACAGAACGAACTAGGCCATAAAAACATTAATAACAATGAGTTATTCAGTACAAGAACCAAGTGTGAAGTTCAAATTCAAATTCAAAGTCAGAAAAGCTAAGCGCTCACTAGAATATAACCCGAGAATCGAAAACGCCATGAAGGCACTTGTATCCGTGGTTACCAACTGCAGCTTTAAATGACTTATCCACCTTACCATACACCTTCGCACATCAACTACTTCACCAATATATTACTTTTAGCAAATCAAATGTCTATTGAGAATAACTGAAGTCTTGCATCTTAATATTGATTGTTTGTTGGGATCTATGCTGGTAAACCATGAAATTCATGCAACTCTTTGCTTGTTAAGAGTAAGCTTTTCAGTAAAACAGCACAACAGCAAATGAAATGCTTTGATGATTCCATTTGTTTAATTGCTAGCTTAAACTGAGGCTGGCAAGACAGATCGGCTTCTGAGGGGCTACGGTTTGGCAAATACTTCGATACAGTTAAACGAATCATCAATTTTGACAGAAACAGCACTATAAAATTGGTAGGGCAATTACCTCTAGATCGAATTCTGTTGCGAATGCATCTGAACGACCTTGTCGCTAAAATAATGAATAAAATTACGGAAAAATAGGATGATTAATATTACAGCCTAACCTAAAGAATGCTAATATATAATTCAAAAGAAAAAGTGGAGAAATGCCTTTCTTGCTTTGTTGCTAAACAGTAGCCTTTATTGACAGACAATGGACAGCAAATGACTGCAATGCACCATAGTACTCGGCTTCACTGCAGCCAAATCTCTACAAATTTGACACAGAAATATCGATCTTGTTTTGGCCAAATTGGAAGAAAAATTGGCAAAAGGAGAACATGTTTTGTTTTGACAAACTAAAGGGAACTTTGACAATCGTATTCACGTGGGGCCTACTCCCTCATCCTACTAAGCACCGTGATTTCTAATGCAACAAAACCCTGTTTTTACAAGTTTTGGGGGTTATTAGGCAGTAAAAAATGTCTCGAGATTCTTCCAGCAACCTTCAGCAGCAATAAAAAAGAAATCCACTCTTTTACCTTGACAGCACCGCTGTTGGCCTCAATGTAAATCACATCCCCGACTTCGACCTTCTCTTTCTGCAGACTCTCGTAGATGGAAGGGTCAAGCTTCAATTGTTTCGTCCCTTTTGCAGTTTTCAGTCCGATCACAACATGACTGACGGTCTTTCCATATCCTGTAAAAAATGAGACCGTGTTTTAGGACCACCCGATTAAAACCAAGGGTTAATTTGGTGGACTAGTCATCTCACTATCTGGTTTCAAATGTTGTCTAGCCGCTGAGGTATTTCTCCACAGGTATTTCTTAATTGCTGCTACTCTACCCTACATCACAGAATGAATAATGCTGGGAATATGAATTTGCCAAGCTAGGTGGGATAATAATACACTTTCGGAATATGTATTGAAACAAGATTACTGATAAAAAACAATGCACTTTGTCGTACCAATGTAGGATACGGCAAAAACTACTTCGGGCAATGTATTGAGCTATCGATTCAATGAAGCAGCCACACCTGAGCACCTCTGTAGCAAGGAAGTTCACGCGCGTGATTAAAGCCCGCGATACCAATTTCGATAACAAATTGACATTGCTATAGCCTTTGACCGACCTACGACCTCGAACAGTAGCGAGAACGAAAACTCGAATGATCATTTCGAGCAGGCGGCAGCATGGCACATGTCAAATCGACATCTTGAAGGCAGTGGGGGAAGTGCGTGACAACCTGTGGTTGATTGTTCATTGCCGAAAGCAGGTCTCGAAACCAAACTTAGAACGTTATGATCAAATGCCAAGCTGCTAATAATGAAAACAGGCGGAAAAGCCTCGATGAGCAAAAAGCAACAAATAAACAATTCTTAAAATGAATCAATTTTTTTACTCTATTGAAATTGTAATGGAAGTTTATACCACTTATGGTAATAACAGCACAAGAAGCAGAACAATATTTAAATATGGGCATAAAATTCAAAGCTTGCTGAAACGATTTCAGTTACATTTATGGCTGCAGTTAATAAACAAATTTACAAACTTTGATGAAATATTTCAATATTTACCTCCCATAGGATTTTCTGTTTCACATGGTGTCAGTTCAGTCACCTGAACAAAGGCAAGAATTCAAAAAAAGAAAACAGGGAGCGAGGGGTGCCATTAGACTTTTACAGTGTTATAAATAAAACCTGTACAATGAAGAGTTTCATACCTAAACTTTTATTCATTTAATAGCTGTAACTGAATAGCAAACCACTTGGATCATACATAACTTTAAACTTTTCCCACTTTTTGGTGTGTGAAGGAAGCCCCAAAACATTACATCATTAAAAGATCCATGTTGTGACTTCTTACAGCAGGGCAAAAAAGGGCCTAACAAGTTGCATTAGTGAGAAACCAAGTTAGGCAACACAAAAAGGAAGGGATATTGTTGCTAAAAGGCATGATTACACAAATCCATCTTACAGGCAACTGACTACAAATGCTTGCACAACTAACCTCTCCTTCATACACTTCTTTTGTCTCTTTTATCCTGAGTCCTAAAAAATGGGATTGCTTGTTAAAGAGCAGTGAAGTTAAATTGGACAAAATTAAAGAGCAGTCTATCACAATCAATTTTCCTATAACTAGGAAATTTTCTGCTTCCAAAATTTGATAATTCAAATCCTGATGAAAAATTTAAATGTTGCAGCCCAATAAGGAAAGCTAAATTGTTTGCTGTACTCATATTTCCACAATAAACACAGATACAGCACAGAAGACAAAGTCAAGCATGGTTAGCTATATTGTCATTTCAATGTTATAAATGGCTATATGCCTTAAAATACCTATTGCCCTGCGAAAGTTTTCCATCAAAACCTCAGTCTTCTTCACTTCTGCAGAATAAACTTCACTTCCAACCATTGGGCAGAATGGCACCTTCGGTCCAAGCTCTTGAGCGATTGCCAGAGCCAAAGCAGTCTAGCCATCAACAAGAATGTTAACCCATCAATAAATGGAAAAGAATGTTGCTTACATATGAATTTATACATAATAAATTGAAACAAGAATTTAACAGTAATACAATAATACCTGGCAACAATTTTCTGAATTTGGTCAAGGTATTATTTGACACTTAACAAGACACATAGTTTCAGAGTCAGTGGGTTAGAACTTATATCATTATAAGTCTACAAATCAAACATTAAAATTAAGCACTCAAAGTTTGCAAAATTCTTCAATTGCAGCACTACAAGGAAGATATTACTGTTTGTGCTAACAGTGATTCAACCATTTAAATATTTGAGTAACTTCTTGACACTTCAGGTCTTCAAATAAAACTGTTTGCCAATTTCTAGGTGTGTGTTTAAATTTTCAAAGTTTAATAAAATAGGTAGTCTTTTGCCAAAAGCTTCTTAGAACTAAGGATGAAATTTCCAAACAAACCTTTCCTGTTCCTGGTGGTCCTGCCAGCAACACTGCTCTCCCTGCCATCTTTTTTGACCTTATAAGTTCAACAATAACACCACAAGCCTGTAAGATAAAAAAGTGTGTTATGAAGAGAACTTTTGTTAGAGGCCATAGTTACAGTAAATATGTGAAAGTGAATTAATCTGTCATACAGAACAAGTCTATTATGTATATCAATGTAGCTAGCAAGTCATTGATCCAATAAATGACTTTTTGAAAGCAGTCAACTAAATCTAATTATAATTATAACTACTCATTGTAAACACTTGAGTTTTAATTTCAAGATTCAAACGAAACTAAGTACTAAATAAGTACTGATAGTTTTTTGATGAATAGTATTCCAACAAACAATAATTTTATTTTATCACACATCTTTTTCATTCAATGTCATCAGTTCATCAATTTCTACTTAACAAGCGGCTTTTCATGTCAGTTGGACATAACAAATTTGTTTATATCTATTTAACCCATTGCATACTGTATCTCTCCCAGGCTTTTTGTTTTCCTTGAAGCCTTCACTTCCCTTTCTTATCTATTGCTTTTAAACAATTTGCCTTTGCTATATTGACAAGCTAATTTTGTGGTCAGTTAAGTAAGTTAGAGAAGCTTAAAATTTGAACATAATTTTCTGAAACTCTTGAAATTATGTTTCCTACACAAAAAAGCATCTGACTTGGAAATATGAGGCAATTGATTAATAGAATGATGAATATCCCAACACGTTGGCAACGCTTTCTTGAAGTTTTCTACTTGCCTAAAAGCTATGCTTTAGCGAGAAAATTAACATTTAAAGTACGGTCGGTACTTTCCTTATCTTGCTTGTAGAAGGAAAAAATTGTACGAGAAAGAAGAATATCTCACAGGTCTGGCTATAAAATATTTTCAGAGATTGAACATATTTCAAAGTATTTCTGATGAGAGAAGTCCCTCATGCCCCCAAAGTGCGATTGAAAAGCTTTGAGCTGATACTTAAACATATATCTTGGCTTTAAAAAACCTAAACTATTGTCAACTGAATTAAAAATTGTAAATGAAGCACTACGAACCTCACGGGCATTTTCTTGACCTACTAAACCAGAGCCAATTGGATGTGCGGCGCCTTCTTCATTCAAACCTAGGCCCTTCACGTGGCTGTGAGAAGCGATCCTTTGCGTCTTGGTGGTACTTTTTACCTCTTCGATCTTCATCCTTATAAAATTATGCTTAAACGCCCTTCAGGTTTAGTAAAGACTTTTCAAGGAACGGAAAATTTCTCTACTTCTCTTTCCTTTTCAGCACAAATTAGCTCGCTGCTTAGGCCAGTGCCGAAAGGTACGCGCGCTTAGTTCCAGATCTCCTCATTCGCGTGACGTCACTTTGTAACCAAGAGGGTAGTGATAGAGTAGGCGTCCATAGCAACTGAAGGCTTCTCAGACGGCAAAAGGGTAATTGTGATAGTTGCAATGAAGAAATTGTTAAGAATATTGATAATCACGGAGAACTGACTGTCTTGAAAGGATTCTGACACATTTATGAGATAATGCTCCGCACAGATCGAAGGCTTCTTATCAATAGCACACCAAACGCCAAGTCATGCTCGACTAAGATAAATGTGCATACCCTTTCCCTCTTCAAAGAAACCAACGAACTGACAGCTGCCGCCATTAAAATTCTTATCGTCCCAAACTCTCCAAATTGAGGCAGATCGAAAATTTACCTTGCACAGAAGACAACGGCATGTGCATGATAGCTGACAGATGTCACTAATGCACGTTTCTCTGTTGTCGTTTTGGCACATCCAAGTAAACTGGATCCATGTCTTTGTATACGATCTAAAAAATTTCTAAAAACAGGAACAAAAAATATTGTTTTGCAATCTCTGAAACCTCGAAAGACGTTCTGAGCAAGATCATTTTTTATATGGTCATGAGAGGAACTTTCACCTTTAACTAGATCATTTGCACTGGAGTTTAATTCAGCAGATTTAGATGCCTGGATGATTTGTATACTTTGCCAATCGGGCCTGACAGATAATGCCTTCGATCATCATACGCATGTCATTCCAGTAAGTCTTTGATAACCGAAGTATCATCGTTAGCCAGACAAATTGAGTCGTGTGACGTTTTAATTTGGTTTGTATGTGTTGAGACTTGTGGCAGCCACTTTTGGGTGACGAAAGTTGGTAAATGAGTCTACTGTCAGAAAAAACTGATTGTTGGCGACTCCCAGGTTACAGAAACAAGACTCCATGTAGCCAAACGTAACACCATTGAAGTTCTTTTCTCTTAGCTAGCAGCTTCACAAACGTGAGAAACGGCAATAACACTTCTCGCTCTTTTGGTGGCAGTTTGTCTTGAAAACATGAGTTGAACGAGCGTGAACAATGCCTAAACGTTCATGCTTGGGAACCCTTATTGAAAATTGAGGACGGTACGCAACTAAAAAGGTCATTTCAATAGTCAGATCATTTTTTAACAAGCAAGAAAAGGGGGTCTAAGGTCGATCATTGCAGAGCTCCAATAGACGTTTTGCCCCATTGTGAAGTTTTTGTCGTTCGATACAGCGTGAAAGCTTTCAAAAGCCAATGCAATTAATATAAACTGAAATTACACCAGGGGATTCAATCGAGCGCAAAAAATACAGAAAAAACTACCAAGACCAACCGAATGTCCAAAGTGGTTCATGACCCTTTTGACTGAAAAGGCAAAAACTCACTACGCCTAAATACAGCCCTTTTCTAAGATGCAAGGAGATAGAATGCGAGACAAAAGTAAGAAGATGTGTAAATAAATTAAACGCTTGCAGTGTTAACTGATAAGAATCTTTACCTAGTGATGACAGAATTGTCGCAATAATTACTCCATAAATATGCAGTTTCAAGTCCCTTTTTACAAACTAGGGTACTGATTCTAACGCATGCTTTACTAAATGCAAATGACTTCGTGCCCTTCATACATGCCAAAGTACGATTGCTTCTCCATTTTCAAGCTAGTTCGATCAGGGCAACTTGTACTTCACGAACGGGACTTCGACATCCTCACCGTCGAAATCGTTACAACACAGTTCCAAGACCAGATGCTTTATGTGCTTATTCGAGACTTTCTTTTTGGATAACTTCTCTACAATGCTTGATACTCTAAAATGAAATGACACTGTCGTTAGAGCATCGAAATGCAGATATGCGTTGAGGAATTCGCTCAAAACAAAACATGCTCGAAATGCGTTTCGTTGAAAAATTGGTTGGTAAAAGATAACTTAAGAGCATACTACTTCTGTGAGTTTTGGTTTTCATTAAATCAACAAAATATACTAAAGACATCTATGGTGCGAGGTTTTATCACTGATTTGAGGCAGATGTTTCGAGCACTTACGGATTAGAAAGGCGTTCCTTCATCTTCGCTGGCGGCATGAAGAATGAATACAGCATCGAAACGCCCTGGGATATCATCGTTACCTCCAGTTTGTGATCGTTCTGAAAAAAAATGAATCAAACTGTGGTTAGATACTTGGGCAAAATATTGCAACGGATAGAGAAGAAGTGTTGGATTCACTGCAATTAAGAAGGAGATTGGAGGAAAAACCATGATGAGATTTGACATAAAAAGCATGACACCAAGATAAGACATGCCTTGAAGAGCTCGATTAAATCGCCAATCGTCATTTCGTCTCCGTTCGCTTTTTTGCCATCAATCTCAAAGCGATCCCAAAGCGTGAAGTCCTTCTCGTTGTACTAGGGCGAGAAACGAAAGTAAAAATCTAAACAAGCAAACAGAGCAATGATATCATGTCTTCAAAATACTCGCCAAATCTTACTATTTAGCGTATCTGAAAAATGTTTCCTTTCTTTAATCTATTTCCTAATGAAGAATTATTGTTTGTTGAGAAAATGGGATGAAAGATTTTGGCTTTAAACGTTGAATCAAAGTCAAGGTGACTACGGGAACTCAATTTTGGTACAGGCATAAACTGAAAAGCAGAAGACCGCTACAGTGTTATAAGTAAATTGATAAAAGATTTCAACTAACTGTCATCTTTGGCGCGGGCAGTGGCTCCGAGAAACCAAAGAACGGCAAAGCAAGATTCACAAAGCCATTTTTGTAGCTTTCGACCTTCTTATTATTGAAAACAAGCTATAAAAAATATTTAAAAAATAAAGTGAAGTATATGCAAAAAGTTTTAGAAGCAAAAATTTTACACAAGTATTTAAGTGAATTCGACGTGCTAGCAAAGGCATAATTTAAAGACAGAAAGACAGGTAAACTGTCCTAGTAGATAAATATGATAAAATTTTAAGTAAAAATTTGGTAATCTCAATCTGTCCGGATTTAATTTTCAACTGACGATTCACAATGAAACTGTAAAATTGATGAAAAAGATTTATAAAATAATAATTCACATATTTCAAGTTACTGAAAAATCTACTTATCCATGCAGACATTGAGACACCCCTTATTTGACTCTAGGTCCATAAATATCATCATGCATTGAGATGTGACACATTTCCACGTCATTAACTCATTTTTGTTTTCAGCAAACAATGTCCATCGCACATCATGTGCACCTCACCTTATACAATTCCAAGCAAACAAGCCCAGTCACTAGTGATGTTGTTGTTGCTATCGCTGGGATGATTTTGCCGGCAATCAGCTTCGTCTGAATAAAAAAAATCCAAAACAGATTCCTCAGGCGCCGGCTTGATACCGAAACGATGCATGATTGTTGACTGGTAACACAGTGTACATTTACACCTTGTATAACATAGACACGCTCAGTTTGGCTTCTTTTCAAAAACCGATATATGCATAGACGTTGGCTAAACGTAAGGCCACATCTGTGACATGTTATACACTATCATCATTAGGATATTCACAAAGTCAAGTTCAACATCCTCGTAATTGAATTATGTGCAGCTTGCATCACCGCCATACTGCCTCAGCTGCTGAGCAAATGAAGACACGAAGCAAGATTAATATCTAGCACTTTAAAGATGAGCGGCATTGACACAGCGGACATGACTATCCACTTAGATATCACCTGGGCTGAAATAGCTACTCAAAAGGTTGACTTTTTCAAAGCAAATGGAAGAAAACAAGGCGGTAGATGAGAAAACCTTATGTCTATCAGCATTTGCAATGTCGTAATTCGAAGCACGGAGATTCGAGCAGGCTGTTATGAAATCCATGTGGAAATTGGTGTCATCATCCTGCAGGAGAACGAAACACTTATACGAGGCTTGGAAATTATAAGAGAAAAACTTCAAATTATGAACGAACAATGTTGATTCAATGCTGTTTACATCTTTATTACAAGTCATCATATTGGAGGAGACCCTTTGAAGTAGCAAACACGGCATCAACAAAGAACCGATGTCAAATGAAAGGGAAGTACAAAGTGAAGGTTCAGCGCCAAAAGGGACAGCAAAAGGTTTCTCACCTTTTCAAATTCTTCTGGACACATTGTGTGACCCTTCATTAACTCCGGGGCGGGCAAGGCTTCCTTTAAGTCACTCAGTCGCTCCTCGTCTTAAAAACGAAATACAATTAAATAGTCATTACTGGAATATAGTCATATCTGAGTATCAGGCAAATACTGGAATTCCTGAACACTGCAAAATGCACCTTAATGTAAACTCGCCAACTATTGTGCATGGTTGAGTCTTCCTGCCACTGCGGAGATATTTAGTGCAACAAATATCCATACCAAAACTGACCACTGCGAAGGAGTAACAACAACGGCTTCATAATTTCCATCTGAGTCTGCCTAGTAGCTCTTTAGCTCGCTATTTCAACTTCGCTTCAGTGAAAAGCAGTGGCTATAGTATTTCTACGGAACCCTTTTGGCACTTACCACAGGGCGCTTGAATTGTTTGTTCTGCCTCTTGCTCAGTCACCGAGATTACGACGCCTGCGACGAGAGAACAGTTCAGATTGCAATCAAACAAAATGGAAATCAATTTTAACATTTGACTGCAGACAGCAATTTTTAGCTACGCTTGTAGCTACACGAATCATTAAAGCATCCAAAAAGGTGCAACATAAAATTGAAAACTTCTAGGAAGAAAAGACTCCAGCCAAGCTTGGATTACAAAAAAACACCTTGGAGAGCCGGAGGACAGCATATCTTACCAAACAATCAAGTTTGTTTCGGCATTTACAAAACTTTCAAGAAAAAACATTCTCAAGCTCTCTTTTGAACACACCTGACTTGGGAATGAAATCGGGAACGGCCACAGCTTTCAAAACATTGAGAATGAAGCTATGGTCGGATGAGCCTGCAAAGGAATATATCTTGTGAAAGGTTTAGAAAATCATGGGCCTGGTTACGTTTGCAAAACAAAAAGGGATGCAAAACAAAAACAAGAAAGAGCTAACACCATTAAACTCGGAAACCTTTGATAAACAGCTTTGATCGAAATAAATGAAAACGGAAAACAGTTTTTGATTGAAGAGTTCACCTTTGATTCCGTAATTTTTTGCCTTGAGATTTGCCGCTGATAGGACGAAGTTTATGTGGGTGTCCTTCAGAAAGAGAAAATATTTTGATCGAGGGAACGAAAGATGAAAAGTGATAAAAAAGTGTTTCAAGAAACATGCATAATTTTATATGGAAACTGCTGATTACTGTTTAACAAAAGCTCCACTGGATAAAACTAACGATCGTAAAAATGAAAACTTTACCTAAAAGTCTTCACAGAGATGCCTATAAACTACAAAAGTCAATTATCAAAATACATTTGTTAATTCTGTTGTTGAACAATCTTAAAGGAGACTCACATTAGTGGGGTCGAATTTCAGCGGATGAGGGCATCTTTTTGGACCTGACCAGAATGGTTGACCAGAGCTCGTTTGCTAGAAAGAGAATTCGTTCTTGTAAAATTTAAAATTGGGCTGACGATACATGCATCCCTACTAAAGTTGGAAATCGCTTTTCGACATGACTCGGGGGATTCGGCCATTTTCGAAGGAAATCGATGGACAAAAAGATTAAATCCAGCATACAAATCTAGTAATTCAATCTAGTTACTTATTATGTCATCTTTATACATTTAAACGTTAGAACAAGAGCTGAAATTCAAGATCAAGCACCAAGAAGGAAGGTAGATTTTTAATTATACAGTGTGGTTCCTCTGGTTCTCGTCCATTGCCGGCAATTTATAAATATCGCTGGGATCAATTGCCAACACATATCGAAATTCTTTTGCGTTAGACCGAGTCAAGCTCCGATAACAGTTTATGACTTAGCCGATCTACAGCAAACAAATACAAACTGAAAATCACCTGATCAGACGGGAAATTGTAAAGCAACTGTTTTATGGTGTTGTGAAAGTATTCTTGAAAGAGCAATCTTGCCCAGGCAATGCAGTCTTCGAAGTTCTTTGGTCTATCATTGACGAGGGCTTTTTTAATGCTTTCCAATGTTTCGATCTGAAAAGGAAGTGGGGACCACCTTTAATTCTGAGTGACGTCAGAGAGGACAGGCAAGTTAAAAACTGAGGGAATGGAAAATGGTAGGGAATGATGGCAGCATCGACAGATAAAAGCTGAGTAATGGGAAATTGGTTTGATCTTGGACTGCTGCTGGCCATCGAAAGTTTGTGTTGCAAACAAAAGCAAAGACACCATGAACCGCAATCATTTCAACCGAATAGGCCAGGTCCAATCAGGTATAGCTGCTCATATTTGGGTTGCTTCTGAACCCACGTCTGGGTAACAAAGATCATACGTCGATATGTTAACGAAAGAAAGATGAAGGACCCCTCATACCAATTGCATTCCCTGCATCTTAGCTGTCCTCTCCATGAATTTTGCATCTCTGAAAACGAAGAACATAAAGATAACAGCAGCCTATAAATTATCCAGAAGGTATTTAAAAAAAGCTTGAGTAAATCTCTGATGCTATCAAAAAGACGTACTCCAGCAAGGACTAGTGAAATGCACCGCGCAATGCAGAACAGCAAGGAAAATCAAATTTGTGTAAACGTACGTGAGGTATTGGTTCACCATCTCTGCTGGTCTTGTGAAGAGTCCTTCAAATGAGTCTCTGGCCCACTAAAATGCAAGGGGAATGACCATCAGGGGCGAAGATGCAGGGGAATGATCACCAGAGGCAAACGCAAGGAAAACTTGTAGTAGTATTGTATGCAGTAACCTCGCTTTCACCCATGTATATATAAACTTCATTTTAATTCACATGATTAGTTAGCGAATAACCACAACATGAGTCGCTCGCTTTGTTCTCTCTTGAACAAAGTTAATAGCTATTCAAAGTGACAAGGAATTCAGAGGAGGCATAATCCCTGTTAGAAACTGGAGGACTAAAAACTGCAGGTCCATTGATAAGGCCTTCCGGAATATTATTCTACGTTACAAGAACGGGCAGTCGAATCACCTCGAAATGTACTCTTAAAAGACTCTCAAGAAAAAGAAAGCCACCAAGCCTATGAAGGTCGTTCTATCAATGGTTGAAGATTGGCTGAGAATGACCCCCGTCCTCGGTCTGATTAGAGATATGGCCTTAGGCCCTAGATCTTACCTGAATGGTATGTTCTATTGCGTTGGGAAAGTTCTTCAAGGTGCAAATTGGAATGGACTTTTCAGGTGGATCTTGTGACGAGCCGTATGATTCAGTGACATGGGGCAAAACAACCTGCAAACAAAGTTACGATTACACATCGCTTACTGTATACACAAAACGATCGGCGAACGGTGATCAATAACATCGTAAAAAGCAGATAACATCATGTACAAGGTCAGAGACAGAATAATTCAAGGTGCGTTCAAATGCCCTGTGCAAGAAGCAATGTACGTTGAAGCTTGAAGGTTAGTAGCAATGGCGAGCATACCTGAGTGTTTCCTTTAGTGCCCAGTGTTCCAGACTCCAATAATGGCTTTTGGTAATAAACGCATCTCCTGTCCATGTACATTCCTTACATGGCAAAGAAGAGGGATTCAGTGCTGCAGTTAATCGACAGAAAAAGACCTTACAGAAAATATTAATGAAGTAAATGGTTGGCGGCTAAGGGTGGAATCAGAAGCCGTACATTCCAGCTTTCTGTGTCTTTGCCACTGAATTGAATACCATTCGAACCTGGTTAACACTTTTATATGGATACACACCATAATAACAGCATAATAACAGCAAGGCAAACAGACCATAATAACAGCAAGGCAAGATTAAACAAGAAGATTTCAGAAATAAATTCAAGCAAAAAAATGGCACTTTCGATGATACAATTTTCAACAAAACATCTTTATCCGTCACTTTCCAGTATATAAGTCGTGATATTGTGACTTTCAATTTAAAGTAATGGGAGTTGTTTGTGGCTATTATGAGAATTAACTTGTAAAATACTACATAACATCACATCAGCCACTCACTTGCATCAATATTGTCTAATGCATTTGCAACACCATCCAATGTTTCAAAGAAATGATCGTCATAGGTATCTCGAAGCAGTTAAGGAAGACAAAGGAAAACTAATGAACGACCAGACTAAAAATGGCAGCTAGAATTGATGTCGAAACACCCCATAAGACAATCCATTTCACGATAGGACAATCCATTTTACGATAATTCAACATCTTTCATGATAGGACAATCCATTCCACGATAGGGCAATCCATTTTACAATCTTACAATCCATTTAATGATAAGACAATTTATTTCACGATAAGACCATCCGTTTTAAGATGATATAATCTACCTATAGTAAAATATGTGCAATGAACTCAACAGTGTTGAATGGAGTGAAGCAGCAAAGTATCTCACATGGGAATATCATTGCACACTATCATGGATGGGACGTGAAGTTAGGGAAGAAGCAATCAAAGCTTCGGATACTGTCATGTCCCGGGCATATCCTTACATTGTACCATAAATCACAAGCAACATTCTACTGGTCTGCATGAGCATGGTAGGTACGGACATGAGAATCCAAATAGAACATGAGGGCTTTGTTGGACAAAGACATGATCAAAGGATACTCTCGGAGTCTGGGCCGACGCGGTTCTGGTGCGCTATGATGTTCGCGTCCGGGTTCATGCCTTTGGCGGCCCGGGCTGCGGTATCGGACTTCATTTTCTACGAAGAACAAAATATCAAGAGTGCATGATTTCATCAGTGACTGGCAGGATGCAAGTAAGTAAATAAGACAGGAACATTGGGACCTTAAACGGGATTTTACTGGGACTAATTATGTGAAAATGTCCGAACCGGGTTACCTGGACATCGGCCGGTCTGAACAGGAACTGCCTGTTCAGGTTGGACTTCTCGATCGTGTCCATGTCGGTGACGACGATGCGGCCTTCGGGGCAACAGCCCACCCCCATCATGGCGAAGTTCTTCAGCAGCTCACAGCCGATTGCACCCGCGCCCACCTGCAAGCAAAATATAATGCGTCACAACATTTGGTGTACGCCGGGGCCTAAAGTGGGAGTACGCCGGGGGTACTTGTGACTGTGGGGAGTAATCTTAAATGTCCTAGGCAGTGGGAAATCTAATTCAATCAAGCTTCCCTCTACGATTTCACTTTCCCTATTACTTCAGCTTCTCTCAAGTTGCTGCACAATATTCTCTAATTGTTAACAAGTGCTTTGCGGTACCAAACTTCACCTCGGGCTCTTCTAAATTTAGGCGTTAAGTAACGCTGATCGGTCAATTATAACCAATTATGCGCTCTTCTTATCACCCTCTAATGTTTTCGATCCGCATCTGGCTATTTATTCGGTCAGTTTTTGGTTATTTTCCGACGTTTGCATACTCTGAGGAGTGTCGGGTGAAAAAGTATTTTAAGTATGCAAAAACTAGTTCCGCTTTTTCTCTCTAATTGTTCTTTCTTATCAATGCGAGGCTAACAGCCAAAGGTCTCTTAATAGACCATATCAACGCAAAGCGGATACGTACTACGAAAAATTTGCTAGAAAGGACTTTTCTTTGGAGTAGATGTCCAAACACAGCAATCTGTCCATCGTATCTGCAGTTCTGCGGCTTGCTAAACTCCTCGGTAGGATAGTCTTTTTCGTCTTCGGGCAAGCACTCAAGGCTGTCAAAGTACAGCCATTGGACGATGGGGTAGAACTTCCCACTGCACGCCTACGAAACAGAATCGAATGACACTAAATCACAGTCACGTGAATCTGGTAAAAAAGTGGACAATAAACTGCTTTTCGTAGCTGAATGCATCGCTGAATCATCAATAATGATTCGCAACAATGCTACAAAAAATTGCATAAAATCTGCGGTGATCACATGGTATATGCGACGTAGTTCACTCTATTTACAAAACAGTTACATCCTAGAAAAAGCGGGGCGGAAAGTCCCACAACTTAACAGCTGCATATAAACGACGTACCTTCATGACCTCCTGCGCAGCAGTACCCCCGATCACCGCCTGCATTGGCGACAAATTCCCAAGTGACTGGTAACAAAACTCTCGCAATAACTTCTCGTCCAGACTCTCAACCTGAAAGGGAGACAGATCAAATCTCTGTTAAATGAAGGAATTCACAGGAAAAGGAATACACAAACCATCAATGCCCATCTAAACGATGTAGTTGTAGGTTATGTCTACAGCATGTGGAAATCTGGAATTCTGACACGCGCCGCATGGAATGGCTATAAGTTTAATGAAACTTTAATTATATGCCTGGAGCGGAACATAACTAGCCAAAAACTTTCATACCAAACTAATACCAAACAAACAGGCTATACAAAGTTAATAGTGACTACAACTTTAGGAAATTTTCACGCGTAGACACGAATGATATAATAAGGAGAAATCGAAGCACACTTACACTGGCTTTTGTCTTTCCGTTGATTTCTTTGCAGAATTCTAAGAATTTACCAGCATCTTCCTGGAAGAGACAAGCGGAACATTTTACCAATCAAGGCTACAATCGAAAATCTCAACATATTAAACAAACTCCAGTTCAAATCACTCACTTTACTTCTTGGTTTTGGAAGTACTCCGGTTTTGGATTTGTAAAGATGCAGCGCCTAAAATAGAACAACAGTAAAAGTAAACTACGCCAATCCGCAAGGCCTTCCTTGGTTCACTCCCTTCAAAGAATGACACCAGTTACTGTAATCTTGAAAACAGCAAACCAGCTGGGATACGTAGCTTGAGTACAACAACAACAACAATACCAACAACAACACCAACATCAACAACAACACCAACATCAACAACAACATCAACAACAACACCAACAACAACGACTGTCTTTTTCTTTTACTTAGGTGACTCGTTTATCCTTATACATGCCTCCGTTCCTCAAGCTGACAAAAATCAGCGAGAAATGAGGTACACACGGCGTTTCCTAATAGGACGGATTACCTGGTCCATACAATATGTTTTGCAATTTAGCTGAGACAAAATTGGCAGAAAAAGCAGCGAAATCGGATCACGAACCTGATAAGCCACGTGCAGCTGTGCCGGCCTGTCGAACTTCGCATAATCCGCTATGAAAAACTCTGGCTCTTCTAAAGACTCTCTAAATGATTTCTAAGAGAAAATGCGAAAACATGATTGAGTTCAACAAACACTGAACATCGACTTATTTGACTGGAGGATCAGCTAGAAGATTTGACGAATTAATCATCATAACTTTTGAATTAATTACAGTATGCACGGAAAATGTATGCATACTTACAAATTTCAAAATTTTGGGCATTTTCACTTGCGTCACAATTCCACCAGATGCATATTCCGACAATCCAGTAGTGTCGCCGACAGAAAACGTGTAAGGCCCTGCAAGGTTCGAAGGAATGATAATACTTGAAAGAAGTGAGGAAGGGAGTGAAGAATACGTTTGAGCAATCGCCATTAACTAGTAACAAACGAATGAATAATATCACTGCATTGACCATGAAAAGCAAACTGTATAGTCCTTGGTAGCTTTGCAATCAGTTGTCATGATTGGTAACATATAGGTAACATATTGGTAACCTGTCTTTAGTTTTGGACAGTATCTGACTGTCACTTTCACGTGGTCTTTTAAGAAAGCAAGCAAAGCAGCAAGAAAAAGGGCACCACCTTTCCAAATGCGCTTTTTTCAATGAAAATACAAACGCCACTCACCAAGAACTTTGATCTTTCTAGGCTCGCAGCCGTTCAACTCCTTCATTCCCTTCAAAGAAATCAACAAAAGTGAAAAACGCTGAGTGAGCGAAAAACTAGAGCAAAGCATTAACTAAAAATTGTGAGAAATCTGAGAATATATAGGCACTCGCTTTGTTCATTAACCAATGAAGTAGCGATTTTCGTGGCGCCGTGGCGTAAATCAAATATCAACACGAGTAAAAATCTAATATTGACGACCAAACAAATTAATTAGAGCTTGGGTCCTGAGCGAGACTTGTAGAGAACTGGAATGTACTGGTGCAATTGCTGTCAGCATTAGACATTCATCAGAAAATGGGTTCTATGAAGGGCAAATATCTCGCCTCGAGAGACGATTAAGTAGTAAGCACACGAGAAGAAGTATGACCATAAAGGAGTAAATATGTAGCCACGGAACCCAGATGAAAAACACCCATGATGAATCTGAATAATAAAGAGGTAATATTTGTTCGCCATACTTTGACTTCTGAAAACGTGACATGATCACCATCCTCAAATCCATGGCGTGTTTCATCTAAGCACGTCACAACTCCCTCCTTTTCCTGAGGACAAAAAAGTGAACCCCTTGTCATGGCGCAAGAAGATGCCAACTTACAATGTCATTTCGTTGGACAACATGACTACGACAAGACTCCACAAGCAAAGCTTCGATCGATAAAGCAAGACTCCACATGCAAAGATTCGATCGATCGACTAAATAACTGGTCATGGAAAATTCCATACCTTGAAAATATAAGGAAGTAAGCTTTACAAAAAAACGCACGTCATATGGCAAGCTCCACAACATTGAAAATCATGTGCAAGGTGAAAGTAAAAAGCGCCCGTATACATTGTTGAAAACCAATTAAAAATTCCTTAAAAAGTGACGTTTTCGTTGATGTTGATGTTGATGATGATGATGATGACGATGATTATGACGTGGCTGATGACGATGATGATAACGGGGTCACGTATGACTTAATAATTTGGATACTAACCCGAGTGACAGAGGCGATCATATTGCTCATTGGCTGTTCTCCGTTCGTGTCGTTTACAACGAATGACTCACCAAAGTCACAAAACAGCTGACTACAAAATTCAAGAGGCATTTAAATAACAAGTGAATATGTTTACATTTTAACAAAACCAAGAATGCTATAGAATGAAATTATACTGGCCGTTCATGACTTTGATCAACTTTATGGGGAATATCTTTTGGAGGAACCAAAACAAAATTAACTGCAACTTGTGACTTAAACGGCCGCGTTTAGGCAAAAAACATAGGGAAATGACGTAACCAAAGTCAATTGCTTTTTTCTAATTTTTCCAAAAAGCTTGAGAATGAAGTTTATCTTCATTATGAACAACATGTGATTAGTGGTCCTGGACGACTAGAGCATGTAAACAAGAAATTAAAGCTGGAGAACCCGCCAGGTTATCAGTGCATAACTCAGTAGACAAGGTTACCCAAATAGTCCTCTTGTGTCCGCAACGACAAGTTTGATTCCGTTAGCATGGGTGAAATCTCCGATTCTCAGCTGCTCCTCGATGCTCGAGTTTGCCAAAACAATCACCTTGAATTGAAAAGTCACCATTCAATGACAGTGTACAGTTGTTCAACGGATAACATCAGTTTGGAATTCCAATCAAACGCACTAAATATAGCTCTTGAATGCTGGTAAGCTTTCAATGAAATCTTTTCAAGCCTAAACACCACAAATCCACCAAACTCTTAGATAAACTGGACGTCAAATATGACAGTGTGTATTAATACGTAAATTAACTACACCCAATGCGCATCGGAAAATCTTGCAGCATGACACCTCTGCCCAACAATTACCTGATTTTTTGCCAATACTTCGTTGGTCAACTCCCCCTTGTGAAGATTAAGTGTGACGTAATCGTTCAGTTCAGCAAGTTTGGAAATTGAGGCTTCAGCTCTGTTCTTCCCTACATCTTCTTCACTCAAAAAAAACTATAAGAAGAAAAAAAATTATCATTTGCTTCGCTCTAAGGGAGATAATGTGGTCAAATAATTTGTAATGATAGTAGAAATGCAAAGAAAACAAAATGCAAAGAAAACACAGAGCCTCCAACGAAGGGTGGGCCATGGCCCCTGCACTTTTTTGTAAAACAATAGAGCTTTTTCAAATATATTTTGTTATGATTCTTAAAATCCTCCTTGGCCCCTCCACTTTCCAACCTGCGTCAGAGCCCATGAAACAAACTGCTTCTGGTTTGAATTTTTGTTTCCAGCTAAAACCACTGTCACTAATTTGTGCTAAATCAAGTAGTAGAAATCTGATGGATTTCCCCATATAATCTAGAAAAGCCATCCCAAGGAAAATACAGACACAACATTGCATCAAAGAACCAAGTACCTGAGAAGCAAGGTCCAGCATTGTACACACATCGGCATCATGAAGTGTGACTGACTTTACTCCACCAAGAATAACATTTTTAGCTGTCAATAAGATATCATCAATCAATAGAAAAATCCATTTTTTCTGCAATAGTCATTTTAGGTATTGACAATGAACACAAGTCATTCACAAATATTTTTTTAAACCTAAATAGCATGTTTGGAAGCCATGCTTGAAGCTGCTTTGACTAACAAGCATATTCTTCAAAAAACAATTATGAAAAGCAATACTCTCTAATGGGCCATAGATCTTGTTGCCGCAATGCAGCCAAAGATTTGGATAGAGAAACAGGGGGTAGTTGTTGTTGACTAGGTAGACTTGGATTATGGTGGCAAGAACAATTAAGCATTTATATCTGAATATTCAGGTTTCCAATGTAGAGTTGTCTGTGTTGCTTCCCTCCTAACTTACCAATCGCTACTTTCTTGTGTAATCTGGACTTGAGGTTAACATATGGAAGTTATTTATGCCTATTGGTCACATGGTATAGAATTACACCCAACTGATTCATACCTATTTCAACACCCAATCCATTTAAACCAGAAATCAAAATGTTTGAGGCACCCATCTTTTTCATGGCTTCATGACCAAGAACATACCTAGAAGAACAAGGATATCAAGATAAGATCTAATGACACTCAAGACAGTGGAAATGATGAAATGAAATGGAAATAGGTGAGAAAATGTTTTGAATGGAAAAGTACCTCAAGCATTGGACAAAAACGTACTTCAATATGCTAAACTCATGTTTTTACTGTTTCTTGTAATTTTGAAATGGAAATGCCAATAAAATGCAAATAATTGTGCTTAATGTCTTTAGTAGTTTGCTTTTTTTAACCCAACATAGGGCATATGAAAAGTGTATGGATGAATTCTATGTTTTAGCACTTGCAACAATAGCAGATGTCAAATAAATATTGTTATAAAACACATAGAGACCATAACAAATTCTTGGGATATTTAAGAAAATATCAAAAAGAAGAAATAAAGTTTCAAAAGAATATCAGCTTCAACTAAAGATTACAAAGCTGTGACAAAGAAACAAAAATAATAATAATTGGGTGATAGGATTGTATGGATAATGATGATATTAATTATGATCATAATGATTAGTGCTAATGACTGGTGATTACGCTAACTGTTTGTTTTGATGATTCATTAGGATGAATATCCCTCTCTTGACAAATTTTTATGATACTGATAATGTGAAGTGGCAATGATGGTAACAATTTCAAAAAGTAGTAAAAATGATACAAATAATAACAATGGTAAGTAGACAAAACAATCTGGCAAGAAATAAGCATTTTTCCTTTGCAAGTGTATCCCAAGATATGTGGTACCAGCCTCAACAAAGTTGAATGAATAGTAATTATGTGATTAATAAACTAAGGTCCTTTGGAGTATGACTTACAGTTGCCTTGAATACAAGCCCTCATCTATATCTGCCTCTCCTGGAGCCATGTTTGAAATCTGAAACAGAGTACAAGACTTGAAGAACTGCAGAGAATAGCTTCACTGAATAGCTCCTGTGTCATTTACTGAACTGTACCTTAAATCTCACTGTACACTAGCTTTGCTATCAAGTAATTGGGCAACACTTCACGCACTAAGAGCAGCTGGTAGCATATGAAGCAGGTGGACAAGATCTGCCTCCTTTTGAGTTCTTTAAATGATTTCAAATTCAAGATTCTGGCAAATACTAAAAATCTACATTTCTTACATTGGTATGAATTTCAACCCAATATACACATTTATTTACAGTGGAATAGCAATGTAAGATATGGCAAAATCAATTTTAGATCAAACTGGAAACCTGATTAAAGTTTTTAAGGATCACTTGTAGTAGCTAAACCACATGATACATATAGTGATAATCAAACACGAACTATACAAGTGTGGGAGAAGTGTCTTCATTAAATAATTATGGTTTATGTTGACAGTCAATTGTGACATCTATAGACAATACATTCCCACAATTCATTGTGTCTAGAGATGTATATTAACAGGTATCATGTAGATGTATCGATTGGTCAATTATAACCAACCATACTCTTCTTTTCACCCCCTTTGGTGTTTTCAATCTGTATCTGGCTATTCATTTTGTCAGCTTTTGGTTATTTCCCGACGTTTGCATATTCTCAGGAGTGTCAGAGGAAAAAGTACTTTAAGTATGCAAAAACTAGTTCTGCTTTTTCTTGCTATTGTGAAATATC
This sequence comes from Nemopilema nomurai, assembly GCA_003864495.1. Classification (NCBI taxonomy): domain Eukaryota; kingdom Metazoa; phylum Cnidaria; class Scyphozoa; order Rhizostomeae; family Rhizostomatidae; genus Nemopilema; species Nemopilema nomurai. The sequence continues at coordinate 2,065,659 of ML133421.1, read as the reverse complement.
TGTTTTGTTAAAGACCCAGTGCATCATCTAAATAGAAAAACTCTGATTGACACTAAAAGCCTTAGACTTTGGTTTTACACACCACACAAAACTATAAGTGAAGAAAAATTCTCCATCTGAACTATTGATATTGAAATCAAAACAGAAACACAACAACAGGAGAGCTAGATTTTTTGGGAAACTGTAACAAATTTGTTTACAAGCTGTAAATATATAGGCCCATACAACTAATATCTGTCAAAAATTGTAAAGTCTGATATGTGATATATAAAGGAGTTGAAGGAAAATCATGTACTTATCTCTCAGTTCAATAAAGGGGTTTGGGTGTTTAGATGTGTTAAAGACTGTTAGCCTAATTTACGCTATTAGTTATTATCATGATTACGATGGGTGCCCCCTTTGTTTTTTTGCGCTCAAACAATGATGTCAGTCATCAGTCATTCTATTCTAGATAATGTTGGGTAAGGATGTATTAATGTCATCAATTAAGTAGAATGTTTTGTGATGTTTGATATCAACATTGCCAAGTAAAATCCTCGCTCTACAGAACGCGTAAAGGTATGTGTAATGGGTACCAAGATTATGTGATGAACTATTAGCCAGAACATTATGTCAAGAACTTGACTTCGATGCTTGTGACAACCTTGATGTATACTTTGTAAAACCTTGAATTTCATAACGATACATATTGTTCACTTTATCCTTTGCAAGAATACGGTCAATACAGGTCTGAAATTTATTAAAATCCAATGATCTATACACGACGTGGTCACTGAAAATATACTGGGTTTCTTATATTTGGACCGAATTAGCTGACCGTGAGGCCGAGCGTATAAGCTAGGCCTTTGTCTCGCAAACAAGGGTGTACTCACCCCGTTCTTAAATTGCCCTGGTAGACCGTTCTGTGTTGCACAAGTCCTTGGCCTCTTGCTTGGTGGTGAGCACGACTCAGAATTGCTGTTACTTGACATCAATGAATTGAGAGAATTCTTGTACTGTGTGTGTCTGTACGAGACGCCGTGTCAACCTGAACAACGGGCGAAGAAGAGAGCCAAGCGAGGACCGCAGCCAAGTTCATGCGCACGCAAGTTTGACATCCCCTTACGTTATCGGTGGTTGGGGAATCTTCTTATACCAGAAGATGCTGACATCATCATGAATCATTTCCCCATTAATTGGAGTGCCTTGGCCGCCCTTTTTTTGTCGAAATGGCCGAGGATAGCCTATCATGTTGCGCGTCCCCTCTTATACACTGTGGATATCATCCTTACTTTTAATGAGATGAAAAACAAAATTGAGATGCACAAAGGCACAGAACAAACTTCGATTTTAAACTTCATCCACTATTAGATAGCCAAACTTTGCTAACATCGATTGCTAAATTCGAGAAAATTTACTCATGGAACAGGGGCTTTATGCATTTTCCCCTTACAATTAATACTTACCTGTGCCAATGATAAGAATGTCCACTTAGGCTAACTTTCTTCCTCTTTCAATTCACTGGGGGATTTTGATTTGTCAGAGAAAAGAAACAAATGCTTTTAGTCACGCATTCTTCCAGTCGCGAAAAATTCTCCACATTAGCAATCATAGGATTTAAAGTCAACAAATTTGGAAAAAGTTTCTCCTTTGAACTTCAATTAAATAATTGATTTTTCATACTCTATGGAAGTACGAACGAAAAAGTACTTTATGTATGAAATAAGTTTTTTACTGTTCCGAGCTAATTTGAAAAAGTTGATCGCAAAATATAAAAGGTACAAAAAAGGAAGCTCTATGCTTGGGACTGAATTTTACAGACGTTTTCATTTGAAAATAATTCACTTTACATAAAGAATGGGATTTCATGTGAATTCTTGTCACTTTTTCCTTAGATGTGGAGCTTCTTCGGGGTTACCAACTGCACGGGGCCATGGCTCTTGCCGCTAAAGCTGGCACTGATTTGATGCAATATTGGCTGTGGAAGAGATAGGCATCTTTTTGGAGGTAATGTGGGTGGTATTACAGAAAGCTGTCCAGCACAAATGCGTTCAACAGAGGAATTGAGTTCGGTGCTCTTGGTGGGTAAGCATTCTGCCCTTCGTGGTTCCTTTTTCGTTCATAGGGCTTCAAAGCTGGCACGAAAAGACGAGAAGGCATATTTCCAGCATCTTTTTCTTTGCTGATTAGTCGGCGATCTACTTTGCTAACACAGATAATGCAGTCATCAAAACAGAACTATCGAAACATATGGATCAACCATCACTGAATGGCTTGATATGAAAGGACTGACAATTAATTTGAAAAAAGCAAGATGGAATATATGTGCAATAGAGAAATAGAATGTCGAGCAAACCTATAACAATTCAATCAGTTAGATAAGACAAAAGCATCGAGGCATGTTGCTTTATGCTTAGACAATTATATTTGAGACATGTTCAAGGCTGCTTGAATTGCAACAGCAAAAGACAGAAACCAAGCATGGTAGTGGCCGACAAAGTTTCTCGACCAACGTTGGACCTAGAGTGGCCTAGCCATGGCCTGTTTACACACACTTGTTACTTGGCTCGGCATTCTTAGAAACATGGCCAAATTATTTCTTGCACTATCTTTCGCCTACCCCAATCACCTCTCCTCGTCGTTTAGGCTTTTTAATATCAATTAGTGTAAGTTTGTTTAATACAGTTAGTCAATAATGACCAAAAAAATTACCGAAAAAGAAAGACAACAACAATTAACATTGGGGAATGTACAATTATCTATTTATTTGAAGAAACGACTAGCTTCGAAAATGGTTCTAATGCATGCACTGCACAGCTGCCGTTGAGAAAGCCAACTGGGTTACCTCCGCTTGCAAAATCCTTACCGCAAACGACGAATGACGTTGACGTTGCCAATGTTGCTGAGGACCAGTCCCTAAAATGTATCCAGCCAAAAACCCGCCCCAACAAGTTATCTTTGGCATTTCTACCCTTGAGAAATACCAAAAGAAGTCGCTCGAAAACCTGCTCACTTTGATATTTGAACTTGAATAAGTAGGCATGGGCTTAAATGCAACGAATGGACATCTTCGATGTCGATTTAAAAATAAAACTCGACTTGCCGGAATATTGCATCCTACAACTAACTATAAATTAGACATTAAGTTAATTGGTTACAATGCACTATTTAGGCCTCTTACTCGCACCTAAGGAATTACATCGTTTGAAACAAATTGACTTAGAACTAAAGGCTACCGTGAAATCGACGTTTTTTCCTCTCCGCCGGTCCACCAAGGTATCAACGACCATCTATTTCAACAAAACTAGACAGAGTCTGCAAACTTGAGGGAGGGAAACGAAGAATCGTTGGGGTGACCAACCGGGGGCACACAGTTGCTTTTCACTAATCATCAAAGGGCAGAAAGGATCATAACGGGAGGCAATGGTGAGGACCTCTCCCTTTCAGGGCAAGGACTGCTTTGGTGAGTGAAAACAGAGCACAGCTCTTACAAAACACCCGTGTTACGTAATTAGCAGGGATTATGCAATGGGCCAATAGAGGGTGAGCTTGAAGCAAGCAAGATATTTCTGGATCTAAATGATTGTTTCTGCATATTCAATAACAACAAAGGAGCGTTTGATGAATTTACGGTATGAATAACTGTCAACGTTTTTAATTACGAGTTTTTCCGATTATAAAGACTAAACGAGAAGAGATTGAGAACTTCGTCATTTTAGACTAATACATTTCTAGATGTCTCTGTGGTCCCCTAGCAAATTACTTTTTACAATTAAATCTTTGCTGCATTTAAAAGTCAAGTATTTCTCAAGAGATTCTACTCTTTATCAGGCTCAGGGCTGGTAACATTCGATATTTGTTCTGAACCTTTTGGCAACGTGTCAACAATACCTGTGGTGTCCCTGTGCTCTCCATTTTGATCGTTGTCTCCGCCATTTGTCATCTGAGATGTCATCTGAGACGCACTGTCACGTTCTAACTTCTTGGTACTGCCTTCCTGTAATTCGACTTTCACGTGTTTTGCTATATCGGTGTGCTTCGCTAGCGGTATGACAAATACAGAAATGTCGTCATACGAGGCCGACTCGTTGTTGCGCGTTTTCCATCCACGTTCACTCAGCGTTCCCCGGGCTTCGTCGACAAGCGCCTGCGCAGCGACAATGTACCTTGAACGAGGAAAAAGGTATTAACAGTCGATGTGAACTCAATGCAGTCATGTGACAAAAAAGCCCGGAATGCACCAAAAGAACATGGAATGGGACAACCGGCTCCTTCTTTGACCATTGCCTTTGGCCATTGGATCACCAGATAGGATCAGACTATCGGTTTGAATCAAAATCGTCAAATCATTGATTATTCAAACACGTTTCATTTGAATAGGGAGAGCATGAGGCTCTTCTAACACGAAAATGGGGATCCGATCTCTAAGGTCAAAAATCCAAGGTTACAATAAAAGTTTGCAAAAATAAGTTTAAAAATTGCGAAAAAATCTTTTTACCATTAATTAGACTGTGAAGTGGTTAGAATGAACCTAAAGATAAACACAAATCAATCTTACCTTCTTGGCTCAGTCAACGGTTGTTGCTCGAATTTTTCCTTCAAAATTTCGACAGCCTGCAAACGAAAAGTATAAAAATTTAAGTGCTGCATTTGATCGCACTGGCACACTGGTTATACACGGCTACTTCTCTAAGAAGACATGGCTTAAACAGATGTTATACAAGCAAATCCTTTCATCTACAAACTCTCTGATCGGCAACTTTTGACGGTACCAACCTTTTTGTTAGTGAATCGTTCCCATAATCCATCGGACGCCAAAACAAGTACGTCATTCCCTGTGAAATCCTCCCCTTCCAAATGATATACTTTTACCTTTGAAATGAAAAACTGCCGTGAAAAACGACCTCATGCTACAAGAAAACACCACAGACAAATGTGGTATATACTCAAAATAAAAAGAACTATGAGGTCAGACTTCCTCTATTTAACAGTTAATTTGTCAAAATGCCAGGCAAAAAGTTGGGTCGTTAAAAATAATTTGCCAAGGACAAGAAACAAAGAGAAGCATCTTGAAAAAGAAACACCTCTGGTTTGGCCGTCATAAACGGTTTGACTTTCAAACCATCACAATATGGGTATTCAATTTCATGATCGCCGAACCCCCGTGTCACACTGATTGTGTCAAGCAGTTTCGCTGTTTTTCCTTCGCCGCTGACAAGTTGTGGTTTAATGTCATTCCTGTCCACCACTTTTAGCCCCCTGGGTAAAAACACATTGCTGTTATGCTTTGCTGTCATCAAGTATCCCGAATTTCAGTCTTTTCTAAATTTTACTATACTTGAAGAATGTTATTAAATGGAGCCAACATCTACATATAAAGAAAATTTGTACAAATACCAGCACAAACTCACAACAAACGCCATTTGAAAGAATCTGGGACGTCAAAATAGATAAAACATCAATGTGATGTTGCAATTTTGACCATCCGCTGACTAACAAGAAAGCAAAACATTTAGGCAAAAGGATTTTGATTGTTTCACAAAGCCAGTTTTAGGAAAATCAAATATTGAAGCCATTTACAGAAATGAGTGCAAAAAGTACCAACCATCCACTCATGTACCAATCCCTAAAAAGTTGTTTTGTCCCTAGCTGTTTTCCTCTGGGCCTGTGCTGGAACTGCAGCCGTGTAAACTCACCTTTCAATAGGTCTGGCATCATAAAAGCCTGCATGACCAAAAAACAAGGAGCTTAGTCAGAGTTGCGTAATTATAGCTTTCTAGTGGCTGAGGTGAACTATCTCAAACTAATAAAATGTGAGGTGCCACAAAAAAGGATTACATGCAATTGAAATAACTGAAAAACTTAAAAATAAAAACGGAAACAAACCAAATGCTGTATTCTCTGTCTCTCAGATTCTGGAGTATGATCAAATGACATTTGATGAACCTGGAAATCTCTGCAGATGATAGCCCTTTATGGAGAATTAAGAGCAGATGAAAAATGTTACCCTTATGTAAGAAAATAAAAATGCTCAAGCACCTTGCAAAATACTGCTTTTAAAGACAAGACTTTTGGAGCGAAATTCTTAGTAGAATTTTCAATGACTTTTTAGAAATAGTGATTACTGATATTTATTGGAGCAAGGTTCTGAGAAAATTAAAATTTGCTTTAGAGTCAGTAAGGAAACTGAATGATAAGTGAAACTACAACCTTACCTGCAATCACCAGCATTTGCAACAAAAAGCTTTCCCAGCATAAACAGTGCAACTAACGCAGTGCAGCCACCATCAATATAAAACGACACTTTCTCCCTTTTTATCCTTTCATCCTAGAGCACAAACATGCCAGTCTGATTTGAATATACTCTCAATGTAAAAAGATGTGGAATAAATCATAGAAGTCATGGACGCCAGCAGAAGAGGCTTGTACTGCCATAAGCTTAGTAGCAGTAGTGTGTGCATAAAGAAGCTGTTAAATTATCAGCAGGTCATATGGCCTAACACATTTATCAAAATTTAAGCACACAAATTAATAAGATGCATCTTCAACATCATGACATAAATATGAGGAGCTAGGGTAAAAAAATTTCTACAAGCCTTCTTTACACTTACAAATTCATAGAATGCTTGCTCCAATGCACCAGCAACAAGCCTTTCCATATTAACATCTTGGATAAGACCATGGACCATATACTTCTGTTTTAGTTCCCGCTTATCAAGAATCAGCATGTGAGCAACCTCACCTAACTTTTCTTGTATATGTTCTTGAAGCAGGGCACTCGCCATAAGGCCAGCTCCTATCCCTGCATGCCCATCAAATATCCCAAAATACACACATGGGATGTAATACTATGGAGAAAAAGATATCAACAGAGATAAAGACATGTCTCATCATTCTACAAAAATGCTAATTAATGACAAATATAAATAAAATAGCATCCATATCATGGGCTCCGAAGCAGGTTGGAAAGTGGAGGGGCCAAGGAAGATTTTAACAATCATAACAAAAGATATTTAGAAAAACTCTATTGTTTTACAAAAAAGTGCAGGGGCCATGGCCCCCCGGCCCCCTTCGTCGGAGGCCCTGCATATCTATCCACTGTTATATCTGTATTCATCAATTTATGTCTGCTACATGTCTTGAACTGCTTCAGGAAGTAAATGTAAGCAACAGTCTACACTATACTAAGTTTAAACACTGTATTTAACAATCAAATATCTTTTTCTCAGCTTCTTGTATATTACTGAAACCACATATATTGTATCTCTTCTTAATTTAAACAATCATTGCCTGCTAGCTGTATGAGACTATTATAATTGCACATTTTTGCTCACTAAGACATCAAATATTTTGACATTGAAAACTTGATTTGCATTGTTATTTTACAGGACCTTACCTTTTCAGGCTCTACATCTAAATCCCAAAATTTTTCAGGAACTTTGATAGTAAATGTCTTGACAACACTTTGGTCTTCATTGCGCTTGTGTGTCTTTCCCGCATTAATTGTTCTAAAGATTTGCAAGAAAATTCAAAAATACAGTTATTTTAAAAACAGTTTCCTAAGCAGGAACAGATTTCTTTAAAAGAGAGCCCGCAAAACAGACTTTATCTTTAACACCTAGAGTAATAACTAGCAAAACTCAAATGAAAATTTATGCAATGTGAAAAAACAAGCGCTCCGTTGGACAAAGCTTTTTACAATATGTTTATACAAAGCAAAATGGATTCAAGGAAGCGAGCATCATTCTCTAATTGCCATAGAAATAGTTGTGAAATCTTTCAACTTAAATCCTGTAAAGAGATACAAAGAAGCATCAAGTAGAGCAGGACAGGCTCAACGGGAGATGAAGATGTATTTAAATGCCTAAAAGCTTTAAAAAATGCTAAACAAATGTGTAAGGTCAGCCTGAAAACTCATCTGCCAGATGAGAAAAAAGTTGCATAACATTTTCCCTCACTGTGAACCTTTATCTTTTCAAAAGGTTGGGTGTGGCTAAAGAAAACTCTAGTTAAGTTGAATATGTTTGCATAGCAATATATTTACATATCAGCATATTCACAGTTGCATTTGGAAATATTGCATCTTCAATTTATAAAAACATGCAAAAAAGCTGTTGCACAGATAAATTGAGGGTGTAGGACCCAGTAATGGAGTGATGAAAACTCTTAAAACGAAAGTTATCAGAATATGGAAATTGAATCCTATGATGCATGCTTTTTTTATAAGGAACCACTTCATAAGGAACCTACATGTAGAAGGCCAAAATATTTAAAGAACTTTTACTACTAAAAACGAAATCCCTAAGGAACTTTTCAATTTGAAAATTTTTTACAACTGCAAGCATCAAGAACTAAAAAACCAGTTCAATACATTTGCAGCCAATACTCGCATAGATTGTTTGCTATTTGTCTGTCAAGTGCTTGATTGAGTAGTTTCGGCGTATGCTGTCTCAAGTGTTAAGGCTTATTGTAGTCAAAACTTAAGGAACTTTTAAGGAACTTTTGGTACTAAATTCTGATGATTTGAGGTCTATGAATAAGGAACTTTTTGAACTAGGCCTTGGGGTAAGTTCCTTATAAAAAAATGTGTACATCTGAGAATGATAATAAAGTGATAAAATGTTTCCAAAATGGTTTCAACAGCAACAAAGCTACTTAGTTAAATTTGATTTGGTTCTGTAATTATTCTATTAATATCATAATATCATATACATTTATATATTAATTTGATAGTATTGTATTGATTTCAATCCAGCTTCCTATTCAGAACTGTATACAAAAATACTCAGCAAAGTCTCAAAATGGGCAATACTGAAATGTTTCCTCCTGTCATAAGAAACTTTGATTTGGTTTGCTTATTCAAAATAAATTACAAGCAAAGATTTTAATGAGTGAGATTAGAATGCCAGTTGAAACAAATGGGTTTTATGAAAAAGTCTTCCTTGGAAGATTTTGGTGCGTAGTATGGTGCCTTGTGGCATCTTCTGGCATCAAAAATAGAACATTTGAATTGTAGTACTTGAAGTATTCATAACATGCTCCTAGTTTGGAACTAGAAAGATTTGAAAAAAACGAGTGCAAAGAGAGAACTTTAATCTCGATCATCGGCCCAAGTCAATGGCCACAACCTAGTAGTGCATTATGTTGTATAGAAAACTCACTCTGCAAAGCCAGCATCCATAACGAGACATTTCTTTGGCCTCATTACAGGCCTGATTTCGTGGTCTGCAGCAGCCATAGTTGCCTCGTCGTCTAACTCCAAGAAGTCGGGTCTTTTGTATCTGTATTTTGTTTCTAGTGCGTATCTCTTGTACGTAGGTAGGCCTTGGGCAGCTCGATTTGGTTGGTCCAAGATTGCGGCTATTGCACTGCCAGACCATTTTTTAAATGCGCTGAAACTTGACACGAACGACATGCCGGAGATACTAATACATGCAGTGTATAGCTTCGGTGTAAAATTCTTTAGTACTTGTATCCAAAACAAAATAATGCTGTAGAGGTCTATTCAGCTCCTCAAAAATTTGGTTGTCTGCCTGTCTGTATCGCGCCTTGGACAAAGAAATACAATAACGTGGGCACTGAACTACAAATATTTACACGGCAAGGTCAGCAGAAACACAAGTGAATGCCAAAAGTGCTTTCTTTGCAACGTTTATTCCTTGTAACTTCCTTCTTCTTGAATTCTATTTGATAACCTTGAGCGTGGTATATTTCCTCGAAAAATAGCACCCCGACTGCACAGTTCCTTGTGATTCTAAAATATCGTGCTTCTTTACATCTGAGTACAAGGTTATTAAATAAAAAAGCAAGACCTTGTAACTCAATAACCTGAGCTTGCCTTGTTTTGCATTATCACTTTATCAAAAGCTTTTCGTCCACGGACAGTACACGTCCGTCCTGGCTGCCTCGCTTTCAATTACTGGTAAAAGGCTGGTCTCTGTTTTCAAAAGACAACAACCTCGTGACCAACACCAATATCCGAGTTGGTACCACAGAAATATCCGAGTTGGTACCACAGAAATATCCGAGTTGGTACCACAGAAATATCCGAGTTGGTACCACAGAAATGGTGTCGTTACTTTCCTTTAATTACCACGCCCTTCTCCAAGTGGGAAGTACTCTCAACATTCGCTTTTGAGCTCCTACCACTTAAATGTTTTTATTTGTAGTGCGGCAAGTTCTTCTCAAGAAGAATTTTGGATATTTGACTTTTGCAGCTGAATGCTGACTTCAGTCTTTTTGCAGAGAAATTCACGGGAACTTCCTCTTTCGCTGTGAATGCACGACCATTCGCCGATTAGTTCGACTGAGTGACTGGTCGCGTGTAGCTTGAGAAAATATGGAAAGTTTGCTGAAGGAACTTAATCTTGTAAACGCATTGTGGATGCCTTCCTTCACCAAAAATTGGAATTGAGATACTATTAAGAAACTGGAAGAATTAAAATCAAGAATTTTGCCAGAAACAGTGGTGGCGCTAGGTTTCCTCCGACAAAGGGGCTAGCACTTCCGACGGAGGGGCTAATTTTTTTAGAGAACGATAGGGCTAGGGGGCGACAAGGAATTGTAAGGGTACTGGAGACCGAAGGCGAGCGTTGCGAGCCGAAAATTCGGGGGGTCCGGGGGTACTCCCCCGGGAAAATTTTGGTGGCTACACCCATTAGATTGGCTAAAAATGCTATCAAAATGGTGTAATCGTGTTTTTTACTACGTTTTTTGACATATTACTAAGGGCACGTTTGCCCCCTCCCTTGCCCCTCCTAGCAAAGGGCAGGAGGGGCGCTTGCCCCCCCGCGCCCCCCTTCTCCGGCGTCCCTGGAAATTTTTTTTGAAAGCTGCCTCTAGATAAGCTTAAAACTACTCTAAATCTTTACAACTCATCAAACGTTGCCAATTCAAGTAGGGCCTATCTTTGGAAAGTATGAATTTAAATAAAAAGCAACCAACTGAACTTAAGGAAAACTGGAACACAACGTAACTTTATAGGAACAGACCTAAGCGGTGGAATACGCACTTCTACATATCGAAAATTCAAGTCCAAGAATCAAAATTGTTTCACAGAGCAATTCTACTCTTCGGGAACTTAGCCTTAAATCTGTCTACTACTGAGTCCAAGTCAAGAGCACTTCCACGGGCACGATGAATACCTAGCATCATCAGACTGTCTAGACGCTCGTCCTTCATAAGTGAGCGCAGATCACTCTTGATGAGGCGCATAGAGCTGAAGCTGCGTTCACATTCGGCTGAAGAGACTGGCAAAGTGCATGCGATGGATACAAGCCGGTGCAGCTCAAAGAAAGCTTCATTTAGCTTTTCCAAGTGTGCCTCTAGTTGCAGAAGTGTGCTTGGGCGGTGTTTTTCTTCTTTTCTTGAGAGCATATATTTAAATGTGGCAATTTCACTGCGTAGTGCACCAATTTCAGACTGAAAAAGCTCAGCAAAATTGACAAGAGTTGTTGGGTCCAAGTAGCTTTTCGACTTGGGGGCCAATGCAGTTATGCCTTTCATGATCTTTATGTTTTTTTCGTCAAACCGCTTGCAAAGTTCTGCAGTTGTTCTGTTTAGTATTTCTTTGACATTTTGTACGTAGCCATCAAACCCGCTTGCTACTTGAGGCTCTGAAGATGCTTCCACAACAAACTCTCGAAGAGAAGCAGGCGTTGCCCTCTTTCTTGGTGGTCTTTTTTCTTCCGGCAATTCCAAGCGATCCGCTGCTTCTTCGGCAGTATCCCAGAACTCTTGAATCTTATCCCTGCTTTGACAGTCATCCAGTTCATCTTTCAATGTTGCAATGAGATCAATGGCTTGACTCAAATCATTGGAGGGTTTCTGCAACATGTCAGACGCAAATTTGGCTTTGTTCAAGACGTGTCGGATGGCAAACAGGTATCTCACAAATTTCCTGTCAATCTGCAGAAGATAACCAGTAGCTTCTGTTCTGCGACCGGGGTTCGTATCTGTGTCAATCACATCCTGCAGGACTTCCACCAAGATATCCAACCGCTCCCAGAAAACATTGAATTGCTTCGCCTGGCAAGACCATCTCGTGTCAGAAACTTTTCCAATTTCCATCACATGAACCTTGTGATCCTCTTGGACCTTTACCCATCGTACATGAACGGTGCTGCTGCTCAGAAAAGAATGCAGGCTTCTGAATAGCGATATCATGTCTGCCACACAACTGATTGATTTCACAACATCGACGATCACAAGGTTCAATCGATGACAAAAGCAATGGACGTAGTAAGCCATTTCAGCACCGGTTTTCAGAGGAAGTTTCCTTTGAACGCCATTCAGGTGACCAGAAACAACAGAAGCTCCATCGTAGCCTTGCCCCACGCATGCTTTCATGTTGGCTTCGATGCGTTGCAATCGTTCAATTATTGTGTCTGAAAGACCATCTGCATCTAAACTTTGCGCCTCAGCAATGCCAATAAATTCCTCATGTATGGCATTCTCGTAGCAGTAACGGACTGCAACAACAAGCTGCTCTTTTTTGCTTCTATCTTTAGACTCATCTGAAAGGACGGTAAAATACTGAGCCTTATTGAGCTCACTTTTTATTTGCTCAAGAACCATGTCTTTCATAATGTCTAAGATGGCATTCTGTACGCTGTGGTGAGTATACTTTGCATTTTTCGGGCCAGTGCGGATTTTGTCAGCAACAACTGGGTCATGCCTTGCAAGAAGACCAAGTATCGCAAGAAAATTACCACAAGAAGGTCCATAGTCTAGAGCTTCTTTATTTATATCGGCAACACGAAATGAACCTCCAGTCTCACGTTGGGCAATCTTCCGCTGAGCAGTGAGAAGCAGGACTTCGCAAATCACTCGCATGTAATGCCTGTTGTCTTTAACCAGTTTCGAATAAGCGGCATCATGAAGTGTGGCAATGGTCTGAAAATTTCCAGACTTAACGTTTTCATAGTGCGCTTTAGCAGCTACACTTTGGGCATGAAGATGGCTGGTTTGATGTTGCAAGAGTTTGTTATCATTCACTTTGGTGCCATAGCATCTTTTCCAATTGCGCAAGCCTTGACTAACAAACGCTGGATCCTTCCGATTCTCTGAAAAATTACGACAGTGGAAACAGAAGATGGCATCCTCCATTTGCGAATACTCAATCCAGGGATACTTTTCATACAGCAAAGGTGTGAATGCGCGATGCTGATTGCCAATCAAATGTGTAGGGAAGGAAATATTACGAGGCTGCACAGGTCCGCCGTCTTTGGTTGAGGATATGTCCTTGGGGCCAGCGACGGATAGTGTAAGTTGCGGTCCTCTCGAATCTCCTTGAAGTGCTAAAACGAAAAAAATTATCCATCACACTTTGCAAACTTTTTTCCTGTTAAGTTCTTGGCAGTGCCCTATTTTATATCTGAGAAGTGCCTCTTTTCATTGTTTTAGACTTTTCTTTGAGCTTTAGTGCGAAAGAGGCTATGGGAGCCAAAGTGGCTGCTTATATGCAAAACTTTTCCGGGCGAGCATGCCCCCGTGCCCTTCTAGCAGGGTTTGCCTTCGTCTTAATTACATACCAAGGTGCCCTTTTTTCACGCGCCCTTCCACTTTTTAGTACCCCCCTACGCCGCTGGTTAATGGAGAGTTACGATTATATCTGATAGCTAGTTAGTATACCTTCGGCTGATAATCCTGCAGGATCAACTTCATCTTCCAACTCGAGTTCCAACTGTTCCAAATTTTCCTCGATATCCTCGTTGCTGTCGCTTTCATTTGCTGCTTCCACAATGTCCGACATCGACTGTTCGGCTTCCGAAATGGTGACGTAGTTGTCAGCATCTACATTCGTGACTTCGGGGTCCAAGCTAGAAGTTGTACCTGGAAGTTTAAACAAATGATTTACTACCCTGTTTTACATGTGTGAAAAAGATTATAATATCTCCTGGGAGATGGACAAAAAGGCATTTTTACTAATCAATCTTTTGTGACTCTTAATATCAAAATCATCCAAAAAATTATTTTTATTTGTAAATAAAACGAAGAAATTTATACGTCTAACAAGGTTTATTCCTCATCCAGTCATAGCCAGGTATATTTGTTTAAATATGTCGCAGTCGCAGTGAAATCCCATATTATATAGGTCCGAAAATAAGAAACTTTTAATTTCTGGAGAGCTAGGTTTCCTATAAAAATACACGTTTTTTTCTTAATAAGGAACTTGTTTAAAAAAAACTAGAAGGATTTATCGTAAATAGTAATAGATGGTTTCCCTTAAAAATAGTAAAAAATAAGAAATTTGGAAACTATTAGTACTCTGGGCTTGAGTCAAGTTTCTTATAAATAAAAAAACGTGTACGTAGAAGCAAAACACTACAAATATGTATGGTTGGGATGGGGTAAAATGGCTTAGCTACTACGTAAATGAGTTTGATTGTTTTTATGGCTGAAGCCCTTTGCTAAGTGTTTTTCCTCGTATTAAAAGGACTTAAATATTAAAACGTATAACATACCACGTTCGATTTGCTCTTCGTCTTGAATTTTCGAAATTTCAACTTCTTGTTCTTCGGGGTCTTCTGTTGTTCTTTCAGTTTCAAAATCATTAACCTTTCGTTTCTTTGGAAAAGTACCGCCTTTTGATTGAAAAAATGTTTTTATTTTTCTCTGCTGCGAGTCCGTTTCAACTATTGCCGTCGTAGGAGCAGTCCTTCCCATTGCAGCCAAATCTTTGTGCTTGGACTTCGTGTGGCGGGCAGCGTAATCATTGTTAAATACGTCATTACATATACTACATCTAACACTGAAACGGGTAACATTTGTTGCCATATCGCTATCGCACAAAAATATTCCGATGTTGTAGGTTGGTTATAGCAAGCAAGATTTGGACGAACTGCACTATCCATAACATAAGATCAAATTTAACAGCATGCGGAAAACACCTGGTACTGAACATCTAAACAACCAATTCAAACTTCTTATAACAGATTATTATTTACCATGAAATTGATGTGTCGATGAGTTGTTTTGGGATGAGCTTCCTGAATTCTGATAACAGTCCTTTTAGAAATTTCTATTTCCGCCAAAACTTAAAAAATTCGCTCCGACAAAAAAAATTCAAGCATAATTTATCTTCCGACGGAGGGGCTAGCCTCCTCCGACGGGGGGGCTGTAGCCCCCCCTGCCCCCCCTCTGGCGCCACCACTGGCCAGAAATTGAAAAAGTAGAATTTTCTCTCTGTGTGGGTAAGGTGAATGGCGTGATTTGGGCTTGGTCGTAGGGGCCTTTTTGAGCACCCCTTTGATTTTGGCCTAAATTCGCTTCTGAAGAAACTCCGTTGCCAGTTTTATTCCAAAATGGAAAAGAGTTCTGCATAAGAATTAATGTTCAAATATCAAGTGATTTGTTGCCCCTGCTTCTTTGTTTGATAGGGGAGAGGGGCAAAATTTAAAAAGAGCAATCGTTTCCTATCAACGTCAAGCCTTATATTTGTGAAATATCAAATATACAGTTAAAAAGCCAACGACTTACGTGAAAGAAAATCATTGGCTTGCTCGCAATCTTCTAGTGTTTTTAGATTTTGAGAATTTTTGAGAATTTGAGAATTGATAGTGAAAATTTCTACGACATACAGTTACTGGCTACTTGAAGACATTTTTGACGTTTGACTACTCTGAAGTTTTGCACCACCAAACATTTACCTGCGTAGTTTCAATTGTAATGTCACTTGAGCTACCAGCTTGCTTTCTCTTAATCATTTCTTGTTAACCTTGGTATGAAATCAGCCAAGCACTCTAGAGTCCGTTTACACCTAGTGGTCGTTCATTCACGTGATATCTTGTGATATTGTTGCCCCCTTTCTATGAAGACATCAGACCTTTATTCTAGAACCGACAACTCCTCAAATATACTGATACCACAAACCGGTAATACCGATACCTCTGATGGTTATGGCGTCTCGCATTAGGCTTTTACATCTCCCATTAGCATCAAAACCGTTGCCAGATTACGATAAAAACACTAAAAATACTGGCTCTAGAATATAAATATATGCAAATACCTTTAGAAGCTTCATACGTACAATCGCAAATCTAATCTAAAATTTCAATACGCAACAAAATTCGGTTGGTAAATTGAAATGACTTTAAATAAACGGGAAAAGGCAAAAGGCACAGACAATCTAACATCGAAAAAATACCCTGAAAGAGATCGATTAAGGGGTCCTCTAAGTCTGGCACTGCTAACTCACCAACGTACTTTACATGAATTATAGGTTCAAAGGTATTTGCCAAAATTATTTTCATCGGAATCTCTTTGGCTTCTCAAGCATCCTGATTGGATGGACAACTGTGACTCATAGATTGAAGCATGTAGTTGTTGTTGTCGTTGCTGCTGCTGTTTTTGTTGCAATTGGTAACAAAGCGTTGAACAAGTTCCTGTAAGCTACTTCATTAATTGTTTGAGAGTAAGTCCCCATACTGTCTAGTATAGCCTTAATTCAAAGATTCAAAATTCATGTAAAATTCAAACGGAATATGCCGAAACCAGCAGAAACTTTGGGGAATATTTTTTCTACTATGAAGTGAAGCTTAGAAATACACATTTAACGAACTAAGCAGTTCGTTGAAATCACATTAGGTATATACGGAACAAAATAACCCATCATTTAGGAAATTTTTGTGGCAAATGTGATTCAACCTAGCTACTGATACGCAAAAAAGAAAAACACTTAAAACAAACAAAAAACATTTCAAAAACAGCCTTCCTATACTGCTGATGGTTGCTGATTAAAACAGATCCGTCCAAATTTCTACGACATACAGCTCCTTTCAAGCTATGAATTTAACGCAATCTTTGAAATACGTCACAGGAAAAATAAGATATTTGCACTAACCGCTTTTTCAGTAAAGTTTTCCCTTATAAAGAGGGGGAGATGAATTAAAAACATTGCCAGCATTTGTACTATTTTTAGAAACTATGAAGCTCCATTCATGGTGTAGCAGCAAAGGCAACAATAGGGCACGAGCTATACTTTGCGTTGGGGGGCATCTAATAACAATAATTCGTATTATCATTATTAGATGCCCCCCTTGAGCCAGGGACTTCATCCTAAAAGCCTTTAACAGGGATTAAAGGTAGGCGACAGTATGATTTTCTCTTGGATAATAAATCTAGGACTTCAGAGTATGCAACAAATGCGAGCTAGCATGGGCTAGTGTCAAACCACAAAAGGAGACGCTTGTTTAAAATTTGGAAGAAACTACGTATGGGAATCAACACACGCCTGTCCACTTGACCAACTTGAAAACTCCCCAGCTGATTGCAGCGACAATAAAGGCTCTAAATGTGTATTTGAATATCTTTGAGCTAGCAGATGGCTTAGGTATTCTGAAAAAGAAAAAAACATTCAAGTGTAAAATGACAGTCCAAACATATTTTTAAGCATATTATTATGACCGGTCATAGTAAAATGAAAATCTGTCTTAAAAGGAGAGGAAGAATCTAATTTTCATTTTAACGAAATGCACCAGATATGATATGTGATAAAAATGAGAGGAACATTAAAACGGTTCACGATGGCTGGTTGATGTGCACTAGAGATTTTCATGAATTCCATCTTGATCATTCATGGATTTCAAAACAAACATTCACTACTTTCAAACACAGCTGCATCCTACGCATGCAGTAATATTGGTTGCAATCGATTTTCTTACGGGATGATAAACAACAGGTGGATTCTTACTTTAGAAGATCCGCTATGTCAACGTGCTTTCCAAAGTTTTCCTTGATGCCGTTCAGGTGTCCCAGGCCAACAACACCAACAACCACAGCCGGTTCGTGTCCGCAAAGAGCTGAAATAAAATTGCAGCTTGAGAAACAAGAAATGAGACGACTTTGCTTGAGAGACAAGAAAAAGAGACGACTTGATTGAGAGACAAGAAAAGGAGACGACTTGCTTGAGAGACAAGAAAAAGAGCCAACTTACTTGAGAGACAAGAACAAGAGCCGACTTACTTGAGAGACAAGAAAAAGAGACGACTTGCTTGAGAGACAAGATAATGAGACGACTTGCTTGAGAGACAAGCAAAAGACCGAGCCGAATTTGCAGGTTGATAATAAAATCTAACATGCCAACGGCTGAATACCAGTTGGAAGGAAGGTTTATTCAATTTTCCAAACGGCCGTGATGCATTGATGGAAAATGGTAGTGAACGAAAACAAAGGCTTGGTTTGTCTTCCGAGTTCTTAAAGTCCACATAGGTAGTTCTCGCCAACAAGAATAAATACTAAAGGTTTTGCGATGAAACTCTTGATCAAGGGTGTGCATTTATACCATGAAAAGGAGACGTCAACAGTGAAAACGAGGCTGTGATTGTGGGTTACCTCCGTTTTCGTCAATGATGGGCACGGGTCTGGCTGCCTTGCGCAGTGTGTGAGCCATATACAAATCCCTTTCATTCACAAATACTTTCGTCAGCATGGGGTAATCCCCCGTCATTTCCTTAAGGATTTCTGCTAGCATGTCTTTTTGCTTGAACTTCTCGATGTCTTCTTTGCTAAAAAAACAATGTTCTCTTCAGAATTTTGTCACAAAAATGAAATCCGAAGGCAGTTGTTGAAGAAGGAAGGCACTTGATGTTATCTGAGCACCGGATGCATCACGACAAAGAGAAAAGCTGAGAGAATCGTTACAATCTAGCAACAGCTTGGAAAGATATGATGCAATACAAAGTCGTCCTTAACCTACGCAAGAAATTAGATACGAGAGAAGAGGCATCCTTAATACCTAAATTTTCGAATACATTATAGTGTTGGATAATCTACTTAAAGCTTACACTTTAGATAATCCGCGACCTCCAGATGGCTAAACAAGGATCGCTATGTGCCAAAGTTTCCAAAATCATTATCCAACTAATTTTCCACAAAGGATGATACTTTACCTTATTGGGTCTCGAGAGGTGAGTAAACACCATCCCATTTTCAGTTTTTGCCAAAAGGTTAGGGCAGCCATTGCTCTACTGAGAGTGATCTGGAACAAAAGCAAAAATAAAAAACTGAAAATAAGATCAAACGCAGCAGTTAGCAACATCTGTGTTCAGCCACAGAAAGTGTCTTTCTTGAGATTCTGCCTTCTCTACCATTTAATAGGTTTCTCTCTTTGTTGGGGTTTTTTCTTCGCCATTTCTTCGCTTATTCTTTACCAACTTGAGGGCTTACACGAAATCATTCTTAGCTTCATCTTACATTAAACTACAAATTATAGGCGCTTCACATAAAATTTTCAGAGCTCAAAATATTACAGAACTCAAAAACCTGATTTCTGGTTGTTATGCCATCAAAAGTATAATTGAAACACTCTTGTGCAAATCTGGTTAGTTATCATTCAACATTTTTACCTGCCATCTAAAGAAATTGTGCGTACATTAAAGCAGTGGATTTAGACGCAGAAAGGGCTGGGTTTTAACCACACTAGTGAAGACGGTAACAAGCCAAAACACAGCAAAAGACCATACAGGGAAGCAACAGAACACGAAAACAAACCGAACACAGTAAAACACCAAGCATGGTTCTGGAAATTAAAACATTGAGATGTAGTGTGACATTGCTTATAATCAGTCGAAAAACCGGTGTTTTGATGAATATTTCACCAAAATTCCAGTGTAAAGGTTGATTTTGTACCTGAACTGGACGATCTCCAAGTAAGACTTGGCAACCTGGAATCTTCTTGGCCTAGGAATCAAGAAGTAAAAAATAAAGATACATTAAGGATTGTATGAGAATTTCTAGTTAATATATCATAAATGACGGAATATGAGGTGATATGAGGGCTTTCAATAAACACCACCTGCCCATTGCATGTCTCCATGGCTCATTCATTAAAAATACACCAAAAAACAAATACATATTGTGCATAGAAGACGCCAAACAACGAACACAATATAAAGGTTAAAACTTAATTGTTTACTTCTTTGACTGCCCTTCTGAATTCACCACCTGGTGCCATTCCAAGCTGTTTTGTTAAGTGGGCAGACATGCTAAGTAGAAGAAGCTGCATCACACCTCCAACAAATCCACTCTAATGAAAAAGTAGAAGGTTAATACCAGCATAACAGACCTGTGAAAATAACTTGTGTATACTTCAAATGAGGTTTTTGTATACATAGACTATGTATATGAACAAAAACTCTAAGGTTGTTATTCTGCTCACTAAAGATATCTTTTTATCTCTTTCAAATAAAACAACAAAGGACATGCTTCAACAGGTTGCATTATAAATGTTTATTTTTGAAAAAGCACCAATCAGCAATCTGGTGTCTTCACCTAAATAACAACATCAAACCAATTGGCATTTGCAATTACCTCTTTTACTGCCATTTTTAACTTTGCCAAGCTGATGTCTTTTGCTTCTCGCAACAATGTCTCCTCATCATATTGGATTATGCTAAGTCTTCCTCCACACAACTCAACCATAACAACGTCTGGGCAAACTGTCTGTATAGTCTGAAATTTTGTTGGTATGTCATTAAAAACAATAATTCATGTAGTCAAAATGATCAACAGCTATTTTAGGGTTGCTTTTGTCATTTAAAGGGTTCTTCATGCAACACTGTGCTTTATGTAGAAAACCACATTGTCAGACCTTACCTGATTCAAGTAGAGTGCTGGCTAATCAGATGCTGGCTTATAAAAATTACAAGCATGAGTAAGCAGATTCCCAATTTTACTAATTCTTGTTATTTGCAGGATAGTACACACAAAAGGCTTTATATAAGAAATAAAATAGCTTAGGGCTTTTGCTAATTGCAGCATTGTGGTTTAAATTGAGGAAGGCCTTCTACAACAATTCATAACATAGATTGCTTCTACCAATGTTTGCTTTCTTCTACCCTAATTCATTTCATCAAAGAAATAATAATGCAGGAATCTTTATTCTTTATAACAATAATCTTTATAAAACTTCAAAGGCAATAAGATGAGGAACCTGGCTAACATCCTCCTGGCTTGCAGTGCTAAAATGCGCTGTTCCAACCACATATATCTTACATCCATAATCTGCATCAATTTTAACAACATTATCTGGTAATTCAACGTTAGTGTGTGTAGATCTCTCCATTATACGGGCAGAGTGAGCCATGGACATTTCCATACAGTTTTGACATCTGCATGGACCAGTATCTTGATGCACCATGGCCTCTGCCTCTTCAATATCATGCCCTATGAATAAACATCTTCTATCAGCAAAGGCAAAACAAACCACAAAATAAAATTTCATCAGCTAAATTTCTAAGAACTTGATAATCTGAATACGAAAAAACTAGAAAGGAATATTAGTGCCATAACAAACTTTCTAATCCCCAATAGAGTTCAAACTCGATCACAGTTCTAGTTTGCTCTTTTTTAGCTAAGCTCAAAACATCTTGCAATATCACATTGACTGGCTTCCATTCATTTCAATAAATTGTATTTCAACACATTGGATACAGTTTAAAGCAACAAAGGCTATTTTGAACACTCGGTTGCTACCCAAAAAGTCATTTAGCTTTCATTGCTTTTCACATGTCATTATGTTATGTTATGTTATGCTATGTTATGCTATGTTAGGTTATCTTATGTTATGTTAAATAGTACTGTTAGGCAAATGAATACTTTAAAATCAGCATTTTTGTGAAATATGGCCTAAGCATTGCAAGAATGGTTGCTCAATGGAAACATATCAAATCAGCAAGAATAAAGAAAAATATACATACTCATTCTAAATGATTTAGACAATTTGATGATAAAGAAAAAAATACAGAAATTTGATGAATGAATTTCCCAAATATAGTGATCAAAGTTGAATTTAGTGACACTGTTATAAAAATTTGGCCACAAGTTACATGAATAGAAACATTTTGGCCAAAACATAAAGTCCACAGCTCTACTTTCTGAAATTTCTACTTCAATATAGTTTAAAAGGCTTTTACTGAAATTCAGCCTGGCAGGCAATTTTGAATCTAATGTTGAATTAGTTCTTGACTATGAATGTTGATTGCTTTAGCAGTTATTGATTATAGCTTTAGAATAAAGATAGTTATAAAATGGACAATCATTATGAAGGCAAAACAAAATATATCAATTTTATCGCTTTGGTGTTTGGTTTCATTTGCTTAATAAACTTCATTTTATCCCAGAATTTTTTCTGAGATAATGAAGTTTGTTTGATCAGCATGCAAAAATATGTTTAATTTATCTATGGTAGTCTATGAAAATGGTCTTGAAATATTCATTAATGTCATTCATTAATGACAGGAAGGGGCAATTTAATTAATTTCTAAAGCTTTTCTTATCTTGTCAAACTGTTGCACCACTTGGAGTTTTATCATCATTAGAAAAGATCTATGTAAAATGATTTCAATCCTTGGCAAAGAGTCTTTACATAATCAGCCTTGTCTAGCTACAGCAATTACTGCATCCAATAAATAACAAATAAGTATGGGTTTATACTTATTTTGGTGTGGTGAAGCAATGTTGTGCTACAACTCTAAACCATTTCCACAGACAGTAAGATATCTGGAGTCATGCCCGTTGAATGCGATTCAAACAAGAAATGCAGGAAGAAATAACAAAGCCATTTGCAGATTATCAAAGTACTGATGATCCACTGACAGACAAAGAGTTGAATCTTGACAAAAAGGACTTCAATAAGGATGGAGAGCATAGATTAGGGGGAAAAATGACTTGAACTCTGTTGTGTTTTTCGCCTCAACAGATATATATATAAGAAGAAAATTAAAACTGTATACTACACATTTTCCATATCAAACTTTCAACAACCAAGTACCAACAAAAAACTCAAAGAACAATGCTATTGAAATAGTACCTTCAGTCATAGAAATGGTGTTCAATCAAGCATTGTGATTAACACCTTGAAATAATAGCGTCTCTTCTAAAATCACAACAGACTCCTAGAATGCTTCGTTTTAAGTACATGCGCATATCACTCACCAATTTTATTTACAATGTGCAAGGTATCAAGCCTTCCAGTCTGCTGTCGCTTCAAGTATATTTTACTTGTCTACTTCCAGTCTGCTTTCGCTTCAAGTATATTTTACACAAGTCTTGCTGGTGTCTGGTGTCTAAGGCTTAAGGCTTTCTATAACACATCATCGAGATAAAATTTTACATCACAAGCTTTTCTATAAAGCATTTTTCAGCCTACAAAAAGTAATTCACTTTCATTTGCTGAGCTGAGGAGAGATGACGCTGCGTTTAGCTCCGTACCGTCTAGCCCTGAAAACATACCAAGCGCGTGTGTTCTTTAGTTCTAGAAAGCTTTCATCTTTGCAAATACTTCTAATTACGTTCTCGCCTCGTACTAAAAGTCCCAATTTATTTAATTGCTTACCTGAAAAAGATTCCCACGACGAGGTTTCATCACTTCCATTAGCAAACTCGTAGCTTTCTGTGCTCTCGGCATTATCCATTCCATTGGCATCAACTAAAACATGTTCAAGATTGTCGTGGAAATGATTATCCGCTTGATCAGAAGCTTCTGTGTGATGCCCTTCATAATCTCCAGAACTTGGACCACCAACATCTTGTTCGGCAGCCACTGCGATCCTTTCTCTTATACTCCTTTCATCTCGCTCTGTCTCTTCATCAGCATAGTAATCCGTTGCTATTTTCTGTGCCTCAGAACTCTCATTGCTACCGCTAGCAGTTTCCCCTTCCATTAAGCTAAAATTGTTTAACTTCTGATCTATTTAAGGGCCTTCGCTGGAAGAATGTTTGCAGCCCTCCAGCAGGAAAATTAATGCGTTTGCTTAGGCCATCGAACTCAAGACAATCAACATCTTGAAGTTGTTGTTGTATCTACTTTATCCGGGGGGCTTAGTCATATTCAGGGTTTCTCGCACGCCCCAACCTTTATGATTAAACACCACCTTTCACGAATCATAAAAACAAGGTTTATAAAATTTCCAATAAATCATTTCTACTTTATGCGACAATTCCTTGAATTAATACATTTTCTGCACCCTAGATATTAAAACAAATGTAAAAGCCAGATCTACCTTCGCCGGAGGGGGAGCCTCCTTCAACAACTACCTGTCCATGTTTATCCCTCTTTTCTTAGCTTATTGGCCTTAGCTTTGATCACAAGGGCTTTTCAAAGCCTTCTGAAACTGACTTTATTTTCGCTATTGTTGACTCGAACTATCCAAATTTTGAAAAAGACAATCCTTTTGATTTCTGAAGGCCAACCACCCCTTGGTTATAGCGCTGCTTGCAGAGTTTGCAGCTCTAAGCTCCCCTCTACAAGTCTGTGCCTACAATTGAACGCTCGTTATGATAGAAACATAGCTCCTTGTTCCCATAATGGTCAGCCCACCCCCCTCAGATAGCAGTCGAGTGAAAATTCACTTCAATTTGTTGTGGCCATGCCTAGGCCTAAAACAACAACTTCACGTCATTCAGTTCTAGCTCGCGCATTTTTAATCATATTTCATCTAGTATTTAGTATTTAGTATTTAGTAGTATTTAGTGTTTAGTATTTGTCCGTATGCTAATTCGTCCTTAGTTTTTGACTAATTTTTCCCCTCAAATTTTATAAAATGTGTAATGTAGTTTATCAATTAGTCAATAAGTTAGTTAGTTAGTTAGTTAATGAGTTTATTAATTAGCTAGTTAATTAGTTAGTTAATTAGTTAGTTAATTAGTTTTACTCATCTTCTTGTACACTGAATGAACTACATTGGACGTCACTAGAGGCTACTAATATAGGAATGAAAGCACACAAACAACGTTCCCATAAATTTAGGCCAAAACATAACTGGAAAGGACTTTTCCAGAAAGAAAATCCAATCGAATTAATACAACTACAGATTATACACATTATATAAAGCAAGTGGGAGCGACCCCGGATAAACTATGATGCGAGTTGCTGGGCCTTGGGCGTGGTCCTGACAGCCCCCCGTGTCTGCATTTTGTCAGCAACATCTGTCAATTTGGAGAAGTGTTTCTGGGCCAGTACGTGTCTGTTGTGGACTTTTCCAATGAAAATCCTTCCATAACCCTACAGATGAAAAAATTAGGTCGATGAGAATAACTGTCAAACAAAGATTAATTACGGAAGAACCTGGGCATTTCTAGGTATTGAATTTTGTTCCTAAAGAAGTTGACAATATATGATTAATCCTGCTGGTTTTCTTTCCTGAGGGAAAAACCGGAGCTTTTCTCAATTTGTTCCTTAATCATTAGAGTGTAAGGAAACGAGATAAAAAACAACGAAAGCTTCTACTCCAGAACATTGCTGGTCATCAGGGATTTACTGCCGCGAGGAATCATGGGAACACTGACTGAAAGTTATGGACGTCAACTGAATGCATTTTCGTGGAGCAGAACTACTGAGTGCCTGATTTATCAGTATTAAAAAAAAATTTCTGATGATTCTTAGAGCCGATGCCTTGCATAAATCACGGGGCAAACACCCACTTTTCTACCCGTATTAATACCCTGTAACAGACAACACTTTTTTAGCGAGATACACTTCTAGCCAGTTGGACACATATTAGTAAGATTTTGCATCTAACATCTGCCTTCTAACATCTAAAAGTCCGGACCAAAGCATACTTCAATGTTTCCTTTAGAAGTGATCAACAACAGCCAGGAGACGAAGTAATTCATCCGCCAAATCTGGCTATAGGCGAAAGGACACTTCACAACAAACTTTCTACATCAAAGAAGCCTTGACCTTGACCTATGTAGCGAGCTTGTCTTGTCCTTTTTCAGACAAAATCATTCCCAGGTAAAGCTGACTCGTTTGTTACTAGCCAAAACAATTAGCAATTGTGCGTGCTTACAATTAGCAATTGTATGATTCAGTCTAAGAGAAAAACAACAAAATAATAAAAACATGAAGAACAAAAAAGTGCTTGAAGCTGGCAACATCGATTACCTCGTTGACGTTTTCCAGTTTGGAGTGAGCAGCTGCCTCTTCTTTCGTGAGCAGAATGCAGTTCCAAGGCGCCCAATGCTCGTGTTTGTTCCACCTCACCAGCACCAGGTCATGCAAGTCTTCCCACGCACTCAAGCTGCTCTGGCCGTTCCAAATGTTCTCCACAAGGTATCTCAGATCCGCTTCCTGAAATGCCCAACGATTTAGCTATCAAAGACTGTGTTAGCTGTTCAACGCGAACACGTCCACACACGAGACTATCAAAACTTGTAATGAGGAATTTTTACTGGAAGATTAAAAATTGCTGGAAGAGTAGGCGGTTGAGAAGTTAATTTTGCTCTTCTTGCAATGTTAAAAACACATCTTCTTTCATTTGCCCTTGTCATAATACAGAAGCAAATATATCTGGTTGAAGTGAGTGTTGTGTTTAAGGCCTAATGAAAGTTACCAAGATGGAACTACTAAGAAATGTTTCAACGGGTAACGAATTCAAAGGAAGTAAGATCAGCCGATCGTTAAAAAACGCATTTTTCCTACCAGTAAAGCATCACCAATTTTATGCTATGAAAAACTAAAGTGCATGGACAATGTGCAGAGACTTGAAAAACATTTGCAGCGGTGTCCTCTTCTAGATTTTTAATCATAAGAGTAAAAACCAATATTATAAATATGTTATGAATCACTAGATCGAATCTAGGCAATGACCTCTTGAATCAAACCTCATTCACTTCTAACTTAGGGTGCAGCACAAAACATCTTCTTCAACATACCTGAATGATAAATGCGATTTTCGAGCCATCACTGTATTCCTCTTCCGAGCGCCGTAATGCTAGCAACATCGTGCGAAACTTGGAGAAATCCTGTCGTAACCGAGCATCGTTATCGAGTTTCGCGCATCGACGGCAACGCCCAACGATCCTAACGAAAGCAGGAATCGCAATTCAAACGAGTCACTTGAAAATAGACTGACAGCTAAGACTTGCATTACAAAAAAAGTTAGAAAAACGAATTGAAAATGCGAATCTTACTTTGAGTTTGACGCGAGTGGGAACTCGGAAGACGGCAGGTAAGAGGTGCAGCTTGGACAGAAGTAGACATTTTTACGAAGCGCTGACGGGTCTTGAGGAACCTTTGGGTGCAAATTCGAAAATGCTATCAATCATTAGACAGTCTATTTAGAGGCAGAGCAAAAGAAATGTAGGGGAACCAATCCTGTACAATACCTAGTCATAGTCTATTTCAATCAAATCATTAAAACCTCTACAGACCATAGCCTACATCAGCTAGTTGTTTCAAATGTGCAATTAATAGCTAAGCCACAGTGCTAATAATATTTTATTTTTAACATATTCACTGGATAAATATCTCCATTGTATAAAATGTTTTCCCTTCAATACTGAGTGAAGTTCAGTGGACCTCAAACCAAATGTCATTAAGAACACGTCAATCAAAATGAGGGTAAGAAATAAACTGCCTGATCAACCTTAAGAAGCCTGGCTGCTTCTGGATTGAAAAGTGGAATTTTGCAGAACTGTATGTACAGCGTAGAAATTCTTTGCCGTAAGCCTGAGAAAAGAAGATTAATAACAGTCTTACTAAAACCATTGCTATTAACAATACATTCAAAATAAAAAGATAAAATTGGCCTTAAATACATTCATTAAAATAACGCTCACGTGAGAAGCTACAAAGGACTAATAAATGGCTCTTAATGCATTTTATTTCATCTCAAAGTCCGGATTTGTTCTTGAGAATCAAAGAAAAATCAGGTCACACAAAAATCTCACGCACCGTCTAAATTCGAGTCCTTGACTCCTCTCATAATCAACTCAGTTTCCCTGTCAATAAGCTCCACTATTTCGTGAGTCAATTTGCACTCATGCTCCTGGAGAATAGAGGTAGAATGTAAATACAGGTAAATTTTAGACAAAAAACGAAGAGCTATCTTATCTACAACGGCAACATGAATACGGGTAGAATAAATCTGAGAAATTAAAGGATTGTTTTGAAACAATGCCAACTCTCCGTGACTAGAGTTGCTGGCCTTTCACAACATGAATGATCGACTGGTTAAACGGTGTCAGCTGATGATGCGTGGAAAACGGTGCCAGTACCTTGACTGTGTGCTTGACGGTAAGTAGAACATCGAGCCGCTCTTCCTCTGTGAGGTACTTCATTTGCAGACTGTTGTACAGGTCTCTCAACTCTTGCGCCCGCAGGGTGTAGGGCGTGTCCACCTCGATTGTAGTTCCATCGTTCGACCTCCACTTCTTCGGTGAGGCTGCCTGAAAAGCATGACATTTCTAGCATTCAACTGGCATCAAAGCAAATATGATCTGGAAACAGGCATTCGAACATGACAACACGGTCGTGTGAAGATGGAAATCATGTAAATTCATATAAAATTAAGCTCCTTAAGATAAGGCTAGGATGAATACTGCTTTCAACAGAATAAAATAAAACCTGTTGCGAAGAAGACCAAATAGCATATCTAGTCTAACAGGTGGCACTGCTTATCGCTTCTTATCAGGCCTGTGGGAAGTGTTATTTTTCAACGCAGATGCCACGCCCACCTTGTCAAGAAACCTCTTGATGTTGCTCTCCTTGTTCTCCTTGCTGGCCTTGATCCTGTGCCGCTCAATCGAGGCTATCAAGTGACTCTCCTGTTCCAGCAAACCAACCAACGCTGCCTTCCTTTCAGGTCCGGATCTCGTCGTATCAATCTTTTCGATTTCCTCCCGACGCCACCCTTGAAGTTTCCAATAAAACATTTATCAAAACCTCAGCAGAAATCAGAAAATATTTAAAAATATGAACTGGGTCACCACGTTGTTGGAGATGTGGGCAAAAAACATTTTGCATACTTGGCTAGCTGATAAAATATCTTTGGGATAATATTGACAATTATTTTGTGTTTCGGTTGAAAACAAATGTTACATAAAAGTAATATTATTTGCTTACAAAGCAAAACCTACTTTCCAAAGCTGCGTATAGAAGGTCGAAATCTTCCTTTGACCTTGGATTCATCCTCCTTTCAAACTCCTTTCGAATTCTGTCTTCCCTCTCCTTCTGCTTGCGAATTTCTTCTTGTCTCTCCCACTCAAGTCGAAGCTCCTTGTCCCGACGAAGCCTCTGCACGTATCTAGTGGCAAGCCACCGTCTCCAGTGGCACTGAAGTATTATCACCTAGATGAAACGATGTCATGGTATGATATCTCCCTCTTTTTAAACATATCAGTATCTAGCATGAAACTAAAAGTGTTGGTACAGAGGGCCTGGTAGTGTCGATTGTAAATGTTTAAAGAAAAATCTTAGATCAACCAAAATTCAAGAAATGATAATCAGGAATACCATCAAAAGAGAAGAGTACCAAATAGTTTGAGTTGCTAAAAAATTCTGACTCATTGTAATCCTGATTCCAGCTGTAGAAATACAGGGGAAAAATTAAGCTTATAAATCTAGCAATATACAGAGTTGAAGTTACCTTCTCCAGCCTTCTTGCAAAAACTTCATCAGCAGTTACATAGACACCAGGAATGACTACCCTGTCAGTGACATTTGAGACATAGCATCCTGGCTTTGTCTTAGGAAAAATGATATTGCCAATAATAACATTGCATAAAAAAAGAGAATTTCGATCATATTGACAGAAATTTATTACAGCTAGCAAAATCTATCTTTAAAAAGTACTTAATAGATAATGGAACTATTGCTTATATCATAATAATAATAATAATGTGAATATTCAACAAGAAAAGAGCTTATCAACATTGACGTATATTGCTGTTATCAATGCTTGGCTTCCTTTAAAGAAAAGATAAGAAATGCTAAAAACCTTCCTTACAACTTTATAGTTACAAATTAATAATGGGATGAAAGTCCACAATGAATTTTAAAAGCCTAGATTATCAAAATTTATCAAACTTCACTTCAATAGTTTTTCCCAAAAAATCTGCAAATTCAATCTGTCAATACATACCATTTGTGTTGATGTATTTTCAAATGTCTGCTGCGACTGAGTTTTATTCTGAACAGTTTGCGTATCTCTGTGAAATCTCTCCACCTGAAGCAAACATTTGATAATGCTCAAAACTGGTGTTCAAGGGAAGTTGAATAGAAAGCAAACTCGCTTTTTGCTGATCAAATCAATTTATATTTTTCAGTAAGTTTTTGTGAGTATTTTTAAATTACAAAATTAAAACCTTTGATGGTTTAAAATTGTAGCTACTCACAGAAGGTGGAACTCTTCTTTTTGGATATGTCTGACATGAAGCATTGTGGTACTCAATATCTGTTAATCTATGCCTAAATCCACCAAGGAACGGCTTTTTAAACTTTTCAGTAAGAATGTGTATGACACTTTCTCTTTCCTCTCCATCTATAGAATAAAAATCACTAAAAAAAACTTTTTTCAAAAATTAAGCCATGAAAGAGATTTTTGGAAAATTTCAACCCCTACAAAGTTTATACAAAACAAGAGAAGAAACTCCTACTTCCAACTTGAGACTATGCTCCCAAAAGGTGACACTTAGATACAAAAAACAGACAGCTGTAATTTTTCCAGTAAAATAAGTAACAGAACCAAAATTAAATTTACAAAAAAGTTACCAACCGATAACTACTTGTCTTCGTAGTGTTCTCCAAGAGCCTGCCATTGATGATGAACTGTCTTGCGTACTGAGTGTCAGATCGGAAGGTAGTTTCATTTCATCTATTTCCATATTTTCATCCACACCATCTAAAATAAGTTTAGAATCAACTTGATAGCAAAGTACACAGCTTGATAGCAAAGTATCTAGTAAACTACTCAGCATCAACCATAAATTTTGTTACATTGGAACTAGTTCTGGCCTTACGAAATGACACATTTTGCAAGCATAAATTTGGCACAAATTAAAGCAATGTCTCCCAAACCAGTCAGTTCAAGTACTTGAGAAAAAGAGAAAAGCTGTCAAATGCTGGCATAATAAAGCAAATAAAACAACAACAATTTTTATATAGCATGAAACAGACTTGGGAAGTGAGAGCTACATTTTGTGAATTTACTTCAATTTCTTGAGAAAGCAAACATCATTTTAACTGCAAAACTAGCATAGGTTGAATAATAAATTTCATTATTCAGTGTTATATAGAAAATATCCCTAGACTAACCAACATCAACATCAGAGCTTCTTTTCTCTTGATGATCACCATTTGTCTGCTGAGGGCTGTCTGCTACCCCATCTTCCTTCATTAGAGCACTGTTTTTAGACCCTTCACTTCCCCCAGAGGACTTTCGTTCTTCACTTCTCTTGACATCAACTTTGATTTCCATTCCGTTACCTAATCCCACTGAAATAAGTCACAACATTTTTTGAGACAATTATTTTATCATCAATAAACATTAAATAGCATACAAATCTGTACACCCATACAGGATCTCTAATGAGAATCTCTAAAAATAGAGATTTGGCTTGCTGAAGGATGGTTTTCATCAAATTAGAAAAAAGAAAGAAAGATAAATGCCTTGAAAAAAAGCAAAAATCAATAACTCTGAAAGCCTGTATTTGTAGCCCTTTCACAAGTTTGTAGATTGCTAGATAATTTAGGCGTAAAGTGATCTAAACAATTTTTTAATTAGTTTATCTGCCAAAGTCACCCAGCTGAGTTGGTTTTAAGGTAGCAGTATGCATATTATGACATATTAACTTGCCTTCTTACATACGTCATTATTTTATACCAAAAAGTGAGTTACACAACTTTTATGGCAATAATAAAAAACTTGTCTCTTGATTGCGACTATTGTGGCAATCATTGTTTATAGAAAGCTTTATCTGGTCATTATTGATCGCAAAGAAGAAACGCAAAAGCAAAAAAATTGAAAACTTAGCTAGTCATGAATTAAAAAGCACCAATTAGGATCTACCTTCACAGCTACACAGATCACAACAGATCTTTATTACATCCGATACGTGCACGCCTTCAAAACTTTGCTTGCTTTTGCAAGAACGGTAATCATTGATACTGGCTTTACTTTAACTTGCTGGGGGTGATGCGATTCTCTAGGGTAGCACTGCTAGCCTGTGTACTTTCATATGCAAATCATATTTAGTACTTGCTGGACATTCAAATATCGCCAAAAAAGGAATATCTTACCATTTTCTTCTTTTATTGTTTCTTCCTGTGTTTCACCATTTTCATCCTGAATAACTGAGTTATCTTCTGCTTCGACTGGTAGCGGGGAAGTGCCTTGGTCGTGTGTTTCTGCGCTGTTCTCCACTTCTCCAGTCTCTTTAGGCCCGTCCGATGCATCATCTTCTAACTGAGTTTGGTTAGCTGAATTTGGGTGGCCAGTACTTCCTGGTCTATTTTCATCTTCAGAAAGCCCTCCTTGAAAAGTATTACCATCTTCTTCGTTACTTTGGATTTCCCCTTCCATATTTGATGGTAGCAAGATGGTAGTCGATCTGGCTGCAGTGCTGTTGTTCAAGAATCGTCTTCAAACTCTTGATTACTGTTACTAGGCAACAAGAAACCTCGTACTCAGACTGGCCATCAACAAATTAGGTTCCTGTGAAAAAGTTTCCTTTTCAGTTTTGAAGTAACTTTGTAATTGAAATATGATGTAAATATCAACCTAAAATATTTGATGTTGACAGAATGCTTTAACATAATATTATTCAGGAGTGTAACTGCCGGCGAAGGTTCGTAAATCAAAGTGGGTTTTTTCATATTGAAGACAAATGCCAAGGTGGCGCGAAAAAAGTTCAACATTAGCAGTAGCAAGATTTGAGCTAAACGTTAGACAAAACATCCTGCAGTAAATGTAAAAGCTTGCTCAAATTGTTGAAAAAGTAGCAATATATCTTAACGAAGCTCAAGACATGCAACATTCGATTAACTGGTGATTTTTCTTGAGTTGGACGCTGAATTGGATTTGAAAGGACACGCAATGTTTCATCATTCTGGCTTGACGTACAAATGCGAGAAAGCTGGGAGTTTGAAGAGCTGAGCCGCTGGCGTAGAGGTTATTTCACAGAGACCGAAGCTTGGAATGAAGGCGGTTCGAGACTCCAGCAAATCTGCATTCGGGGTCGAACTGTCTGCCTCTGCGTCAAATCGGGTACTCGGCTCCATCTACTTTATATTCCTGATTGTGGTATCCCCGAGAAATGATTCGATACAGTACAAAGTGTCGACAAAATCAATTCTTAACTTTGATTACACTCTTTTTTATAAGAACCAGTGAATTTATGTGCAGTCTTAAAGTTTTTTTTTTGAAAATTCGTGGCTGGTTTTTTCTTAATTTGTTCTTAAATTTTCAAGGTGGCTTCATACCCTCAATGCATCCCATAACCAATCCCTAGGTATAAGCAATTACATATGCCTGCATGTCACGACATCACAAACAAAAATAGAAGCGACACGTCAGCAATAGTCTTAAAAATTAACTTTAAGAGTACCTCGGTGGTCAGCCTCAGCTTGTAGTTAATTTGTTCTTAACTTTTAACTAAATATGGGGCTCATATTTTAATAGAATTTCTCTTAAAAACGGTGTATCACGAGTCACTCAAACTTGGTAGCAAATTTAAATCAACTGTCTCACATTAAAATGTCCTACCGTCACAACTACCATCGATGAAGATGTATCTGATTGGGGATGATAAACTCAAGAAAAGCGGAGTCAGACGTTTTAGTGATTAATCGCCTTAAACATGATAGGACTTTTTAAGAAGTTGGGTAAGTTTGAGCTTCTCTGCTTCTTCTTGGGGAATTTTCTTCAAGAAATGGACGAACAGCAACAACATACTTCATAGAGCTTACCATCATGTACGACACCGGCAACCAAAATAAAGGGGTGGGCAGGGGGCTGAACACGTTTAGAGACTACACCCTCTCCAGGTATTACGCCCCTTGTGGAGATATTACACAATTAAGGACAATGAAATGGCTACTTGGCTATAGGCTTGGTAGGTTTAGAAGATAAATAGGCCTTCTGGTTCCTCCTCAATCCAACCTTATTTCCAAAATGACAAAGTAATTGTGCCGACTCTAAGCACCACGTTGTTTCGCAAACATGGTCCTTTGTTTCTGCGATAGCTAAAGGAGATGCAGTTTATTGTCACATTTAACGAATGAAATATGAACTTGAATGGTGAAAACTGCAAGGTGCTTTTCCTTCTTCACTCCTTCGACAACTATGGTTTTCACCCCTTACGAAGCCTCGACTAATTGGAGTCAAGGAGTAAACTTTAAAGCTCGAAATCTTCGTTCAGCTCACCAAAATATGACATACACAAGGCTGTAATGCTTAGAAATATTAAAACTTTTGTCTCATCATAGACGTCTTGAAAGTAGCAGGGAACTGGGAATGGGAATTCTCGTAAGGACTTTTTTGTGCTTATGCTTTAATTTGCAATTATCGTATTATTTAGCAAGTCGACTTTTCATCTATGAGCTTTGGATCATTTCTACGTTCATATGCAAAATCCCATTCTATGTTGACCAATTCCTCACTCTTGGATTGTTCTAAGGTGGACTCTGGTTGCCCTTCAACAACCAATCGTACGTTCTTTCTCGCAGCCTCTCACGTGGCTTTTGATCTTTAACTGACTATTCACTTCGTCAGTTTTTGGCAATTTTCCGACGATTGCATTCTCTGGGAAGTGTTGCACGAAAAAGAAATTAAGTTTACGAAGATAGTGGTTCCACCGTTCCGTCTTTTTTCATATAAACCTATCGATGCAAAAACTTGAGGGAACCAACGAATCTCAGGCAAGGGGCGCATCTAATGGTGTGCCTAGGATCAGAAGAAAAGAAGAAAGGAAACAATTTTCTGAAATTAACCGTACGAAATTCTGCTTGCAAAACTTAAAAATCCACGTACGAAAATACGTCACAATAATAATACATTTCATTTACTCTTTGCTGCTACCCAAAATCTAAAAAAGTTACCAAATTATGCTCTAAAGCGCATTTAAATCATGCAAATAATATATATTTTATTCAAATTTAAGTGTTCTTCTACGTGGCCACTCAAAACAACTCGCTATTTAAGTCGAAAAATAGTCCACAACTGATGTGAGCTTACAAAGCGCATTTCTATATGTCTGATGACGTCATCAAAAACAGAAAGATGTCTGCAAACGAAATAAGAAGAATACAAGCGATGAAGAATAACGAAGAGAGAGGGAAACAAAAAGTAGACAAACAACATCAAAAGCGGTCAAGGAAAAAGCTGGCATCGGAGTGGCACAACTCAGTTTAGGAAGCGTTTGGTAGCAAGTGAAAAGATTACTGACGTCATTATGACGTCACCACATGCTATACAGCTAAAACGTTGATTAATTTTGTCTTAACGTACAGTGGAGGACATCTTAACAAGCCACTCTCGCCTGAATTCTATACATTGGCAGAAAACTAAGAGAATATTAACATTGAAGTACTGTCACCACACGACCTTTGGAAGCCTGTTATTGCTAATAACCACCTTGTTGGTAAACGAAGAACGCCATGAAAGGGCATGGGGTGGATACTTGGGGTGCATCGTCATGAAGAAAAGATGCTGTCTTCAATAGTATAAGGGATAAATAAAAAAGACAGAAACGAGGCCAATCTAACTTCGAACGCTGCCACCAAGTAAAAATCTCAACAGAGTAAAGACGGCATACTAAATAATTATTACTGTAAAAGGATAAGAGAGTAAAAACATGCGGGCTTTGCTATGGCTGGAGAGCCATCAGAATTACTGGAGGTCCTAGAATCAAAGTTGGCAAACAATTAGCCGACCCAAGTATAGGTTAGCGGAGAAACAAAACACACTTCACTGAGTTGCAATAAAAATCTCAAGTTATAGGGCAAAAACGTATACAGGTGACGTAAAATCATTTCATAAAAACAATGCATTTGATGTGGCAAAAACATAGCTATCTTCTTTATGGCAAATTTCTGCCAAGTGGTTAAGTTTACATTTATTTGCTGCTTAAACCTAGAACGGAAAGAGCTTCGAGTGAATAATCACCGAGAAGGGGGTGGAGGGTGGGGAGGGGGTTGAATTAATATTTAGGTGCACCTATAATGGGACAGCGCACACAGGCAGCGACAGATTCAACAAAGCTGTCTGCCCCCTTTTCTTGCAAAGAACAACCGACGAGAGAAATTTAAACCACAGCTCACATTAAAAATCTGCGTTTGAAAAAGCATGCTGTTGCTACTGGAAGGCTGTGGCATCAACATTGCTGGCCGTGCCAACAGCGGCTACTCCTAGGTGAGCTTTTAGTCGCCCAAGCTCTTCTTAGTCTTCTTCAACTTGACCTGGCCGTCCTCCTCGCGTCGCTGCCAGTGCTGTTCGCGCGTCCGCTGCAGCAACGACGTGGCCTTCCCGTCGACCATGCTATACTGCACCGTGTCCGAGTTCACAGAGTTCAACGACTCCGATCGGTTTGTTCGAATCGACGACGAAGACAGCCCCCCTCTCGAGCCGCCCACCAGCACGTAGTTCAGCATTGGCACTTTCTTTTGCGTCGGCGACGGCACGTTCACGTAAGCTCGATTGCGCACCGGGCGACCAGCCAGGTTCTCGTACGAGCCGACGCCAATGTTTTTGTATGTCGCAAAGGTCTCACTACTGCCGCTTCGCTCACCTCCCATAAGCGGACCGACGTCGTGGTAAATTTTGTCATCATCGTCATACTTATCGAAGTTGATGTTCAACGGCGACGGTTTGTTTTTGCGAGGTTTTCGCGTCGCAGCGCCGTTCGCGCTCACGTTGACGTACGAGGATTCGTTCTCGTTGTTGTTCTGCGCCTTCATATTGACGTAGGTCATCTCTTCGTGCGGCAACTCCCGTAAAGAGCTTGCGACGTTATCCGTCGGCTCTTGCCACTTCTGTTGCAGGTTCGCGAGGCGTTCCGTCAGAAGCGGGTCGGACAGGTGCTTGGACGAGGAACGACGGGAAGAGTTCCGCCGTCCTTTTGGCGCAATGTTCCCGTTGGCTCCAACGGCTGAAGAATTGTCGTTAGCCGTGCGAAGGTCTTTAGATTCCACTCTGCTTGGAGAGTGCACGCCGGGGTCTGAGTTCACATCAACAATTGGGATTCGGTCAGGAACTTTGCTAGACACTGGGGTTGTCAAGGTCTCGACGTGATTACCACCACGATCCAAAGATTCCCTTGCTTCAGCGCTCTCCTCCCTTTTGGTGCTCGTGTCCATGTTTTCGGGAGTAGTGCTAACGGTTGGCCCAAGCTCCGTTGTCCTAAGCATGACATAAGCCTCTTTTTCGTCGTTGTCATAGCGATCGTACTGAGAAGAGGCATCGAATGATGTTTGCGACAATGGCGTCGAGGGCGCATTGCCAATCGACTCTTCTTCGCGCGTCCTTCGTTTAATTTCGCGATCAATCTCATCCAGCAGACTGCTGTCCTCTGTCTTCTTCCTGTAAGTGATGCTTGGCGACACATCTGGACTGGCAGAATCCCGTCCCGTCAATATATCCAAACCTTTATTGTTCAAGTAATTGGGTTCCTCTTCGATGAGCGTTCCGTCCGCATCAGGAAAATCGAATATTCCTAAGCTAATTGGCGACCGAGGAGGCGCGACGGGCGGCCCAAAGGGTTTTGCGTTCCTCTGGTCCCGACCATCGGTGACGTCTTCTTCCGGGAAGACGTCGGACGAAGTACTTACCGCCCTGCTCCCAATTGACACCCCGGATACTGACCCCACACTTGTCTTTGCTCTTCCAGCCGGCAGTGCTGAAGAGCTCAAGTTTTTCCTCGGGGTGCCAGTTCTAGCTCCGGACGAGTGAACGGAGGAAACGCTATCGGTACCGGCCTCAGTTCGGTATTGAGCCTTAACACGCGGCCGGCGCCCTTGGTCGCTGCCGAAATCCCCGTACGAATTACTCCTCACTTTTTCGTTGCCGCGCTTCACGCTAGCCTCGTGCTGAAAGTCATTGCCGGCGTTCGATGTATCGTTTGACACTATCTCGACCTCGTTCGCCGAACCGTTCTCTTTAGAAGACCGGGTTTGGTCCGCTCGTTCGACAGGCTGCCGGCGTGGCTTGCTATGGACATTGACCGTCGCGGCGCGGTTCCGCCTGTGCTTTCTAAACCGGTTGCTCACTCGTAGAAGTGCCCTATGAAAGAAACTCTGGTCCGAGTCAAGTGTGTTCCGCCTCTCTCCTTCCATATCCAATATAGACCCGGACCCGGTGTGGAACTGAGTTTCCAGTGGTTCTCGGAAGCCTTCAACAAAAATATGGAATATGTTTGAAAGGCTCCCATGGCATTACACCGAATACTGAATACCAATCATAGAGGATAATAATCGGATAGGAAGCAAGAGATACTGGACAACTTTGATTAGCAAGGAACAAGACACTTCGTATGCCTGTTACTGTAATGCCGTACTTGAAAATGCAACAGCCAATGAATGTTTACCAAAACCTTCTATCCCGCGCGCATTCTTTACTGACCTGCTGTTTGGCGCGAAGAGCTGGCACCTTTGATGAGCAACGGAGAAATACAAACACAAGTCTTAAAAGTCATATACGACAAGGACCTCCATCTCGATCTATTTTTAATGTGTTTCAATGGCTGAAAATGATTAATTGTGTTCTCATAGCTCAGAGTGTGGCGAAAACACTGCTCTGTGATCAGGACATTTCCGTCACCTCGCATTGCCAAAAAACTCAAGAGCCGAGAAACCAGTCGTACTGAAGGAAAGCTAGCAAAAGCGTGAAATCTATAGAAAAGCCGGGCGAGCCTATAACGAAACAGAACTCGAGGCAGCTCAACAAGCAGAAACAGCAATCTGGAGCCAGAAACGAAATGAAATTAGCAGACGCCTTCATTGTCTGAGGAGAGATTTTCTCACAAATGAAAAGCAAGCTACATAAACATCGTTCTAGCTAGGCCCTAGGCATGCCTTGAACACCATCATGACGTCAAACATTTTAAGAGGTTTCGACAGAATAACAATATTTGTGAAAACATTGGTAAAAAAGATCTGGAAAAACAATGCACTCTTGCAGATATTTTTACACAGTCATAAGGGCAAGTTAACATAAAATAATTACCTGATTCGTACTCTCTCCTGATGTACTCCAATATTTGTACAATATGATCACTGTGTTTAGTTTTCAAACGAAACGTGTTTGAAGATCCTTTTGAGTACGCCTGTCCTTTAGTCGCCCGCGATCTGTGAACCTCAAAAAGGAAGTCTCCTTCGATAGTCGCAAACCCATAGAGCTCCGAAATGCTGTAACGGCCTAGGCAGCGAAATACTTTGTTGTGTATAATCGAGAAAAAATCGCTGTAAACCAGCAACTTGCCCTCTCCAGCTCTGAGCTTCTGCTTTGGAGGTATGGTTATTGGAAATGTCGTTTCTAGAAAAAAAGAAACACATGGTTATAGCTGGAGATTGCGTCACCATGATTCAAGATTAATTGAAGTATTCACTTCCCATAATCGCTTCTTAGAACCATCTGTTCGAAGTGCTTAGTCGTAAACACCGCAATTTAAATCTGCACAGAAGTAGGATTGTCTAACCGAGGGAGTCAATAAGGCTCAAGGCCGTTTGACGATGCATAACGAATTGCCGTGAGTCAATATTAAAGAGCGCGGTTAACAATCTTGTTTAACTGCAAACAATAGCATTTTAAATTAAAAGTAAAAACAAACAATGGTGTTCTAGACGCCTGAAAATAGGAATTCAAAGTTTTCACAAATCCAATCATAAATACGGAGTACATTAAAAATTTATTTTTCAACAGTTTTCTTATGTTGAAAACTAAATATATTGCAATTAATATAAAGGGCATAAGACATCAAGTACAAATTGGTGCTTATCATTTCCAAAAACCACATCAGTTCCAGTGCAAAAATTTGAGAGAAACAAGAAAAACAAGACATGCTTCACAATAATCTAAAACGTCCACGGAGCTCTCTGTTCGGAAGTGAAGCAGTCTCAGGTGACCGACGTCGGTTCATTATTGATAAAAACATATCCTCTTCTTACTGCCTTGAATACTAGAAATTCCTTCGTGCATTTAGGATTTGCCCGGACACCAACCTTTCGCAGGTCGTCATTACAACAAGCGACAAACATCGCCACTCCTACGAAGTGTTGATTCCCACCACACTGGGTGAGACCGCAAAGCCAAGAGCAGTAAACAAGTTGGGCACGAATTCAAACTGAATCTGCAAGTGCATGCAGGGGTCTCGGCACTAGAGGAGCACCTGTGAACGTTCTCGACCCACTGGGTGCACGCAGTTCACATCAGTTCGCATCCTGTAGCGCCAAAACCAACCATATTGTGGCAAGATTCCGCTGTTGTTTAAAAGTTAGTCACGGCTTCAAAAAAGGGAAATCAGATACCTTAAAGACATTATTTGAAATTGGATTCAAAACATGATGGAACCTGAGATTTTATATTACAAGTACTTTTTCTATTCATAACTGATCGTTCATGCACACTTCACCTTGAGTGTTAAGCGAAAAATTAGATTGCAGTGAAGATTACAAAGCTAACATGGACAATGAAAACAACGTACGAATATCAACTGGTTTACATCGTTTTTACTTCCAGCTTTCACTGTCTTCGGAAAATATCACTATATGAAATTGCTCTCCAAAACTATTCTAACAACTAAAGACGAAAGGAAGAGCTCAAAAATTAAGCATTCCAGGTTTTTATCCCTTGAAGTATAAAGAACCTCCAGGCTGATTTTTGATTTACTAGAACCAGCCTTGCGGCCTTAAAAAAGAAATGAAAAAAGCTGAACGAAGTAATACCAGGCAGCAAAATGGGGATTTACAGTGCGTTCAGTCTAGCGAATCCCAGCGAATCCCTACAGTAATGAGCTTATATCCTAAAACTCTTAGCTCGGTTCTTATCCGCAGGAATCGCAAGAACAGTTGTGGATTCATTGAGTAAATGACTGACGCAATTCACCATTTTAGAAAACTTCGTTAACAACAACAACCACGGCTTCCAGGCCGGGGGAATCCACATAGGCTACAGAAAGTGCTTGCAACTTTCTACTTACGAAGGCCTGAAATGTGAAGATCCTTAGAAGCTATAACAATTTCTACATATATTGTTTACAGCAACTGTGCGTTTATTGACTCACTTTTATTATCACAAACATTATTATCATTCTTACCAATACTAGCTAAAACCAAAAATTACAAACACCATTTGATTCTAAAGCTCCCTCATGTTACCAAACATATTGGATCCTTTGTCACAGAGAAAAAGCGGGTAGTATCCCTCAACTCATCAACTTCTAACTGACTTTGCAAACATTTAGCTTTCTTCGCAATAGTCTATTTTAGTAAACTTTCACACGTAACACAACGCTAGCCATTTGTTTCTAACTCTCACAAAAGCGATTTTTCATATCAACGTTAAGAAGGTGGAAAATGAAAAAAAATATTTCCATTAAATATAAAAACGTTTTGTGTCATACCTCAAAGGAAATAATAATAATAATAATAATAATAATAATAATAAAAATAATGATAATAATAATGTAAAATGACATAGTTGTGTTTATTTCACTTAATTGCTTCCAGAATTGGTATAAGCAATCACAGTACATTGGTGGTTACCTGATGAAGAAAACAAGCAAATTATAATAGATACCTACATTTCACAGAAAATGTTAAAATAAGTACTTGCTTGCTTACTCGAGTAAAATGAGCCTAGATCTTTGCTTGGATACTAGCTTTAGCTAACTACATGCAAAATAAAGGTACAGTATCAGCGAGTCCTATTCTTCAGTCTCGAGGCTTTTCGTTTGCCTACAACGAAACGGCTACAAACCCCTTCTTAAATCTGCAGTCTGAATTTATGAGGACGGGAGCCAAGAGCAGCCAACGACTGTGTTGGCACGGAGAGCAATCGATCTCGGAGCCGAACGACGTCCATCTACGTCACCAAAAACATTGCCACGTCTGGGTTGCCCACAGCGACACCGAAAAGTACAAAGCAATATGGCGGACGACCTGTCCCCTGAAACAACAGTCGTCGGAGAATCACAGTCGCATCACTGGGAAAGCCAGTCAGCCACAATCGCTCGAGACTGCAGGAACCTTGGATTTCAGACTGCATGACTCTTACCCACCCAACTTTACCTTTCGACGAGAGGCAAATAACCGCGTTTGATTTTTATAGCAAAACGGAGCCAGTGCAAGAAACAAACTATCCTTGAAAATTCCTGCAGCATGCTACCAAACTGTGAAGCTGCATCACGTTCCTGATCTTTTACTCACGAAAATCACAATTTTCTTGCAGTTGTACGACCAAACTTGCATTGCAATAAAATCTGTTTTAATTGCAATTGTGATTTTCTTTACAACTCGTTTGACGCAATATTTTGAAAAGCAGGCATTCCTTTCAAATCTTCTCTATCAATAAAGTTTAGACCTTACACAGTGTCAACAAGAAGATTAATCCCTTGTTTGCGTCGAACAGAGGAAAGTTTGACAATTGAGTTGGTGCCGGGCCAGAAATGCAGGGAGGTCTTCGCCTCTAGAACTGGTTGCTATCTTTGGAACAGTCCCTGAGGGGCGCTCGCGAACAATTTAACACTTAGCTGATAATTTCATGACTTCTGTCATTGATTTGTGGACTTGAAAGTTCATTTATGTAAATACGAAGCCAATATTTCCTTTCTATTTTCTTGAGCAATGATAAATTCACTTATACTCTCGATTGAAATGTTCTTATAGGTCTACCAAGTCTGTCCCTAGCCTCTGCTCGTTTTAGGGCCTGCTTTGGAGTGACAAGCTGCCGTGTCCCTGGCTAGACTCCCCACTTATCAAGAATGAA
This sequence comes from Nemopilema nomurai, assembly GCA_003864495.1. Lineage (NCBI taxonomy): Eukaryota > Metazoa > Cnidaria > Scyphozoa > Rhizostomeae > Rhizostomatidae > Nemopilema > Nemopilema nomurai. The sequence continues at coordinate 2,022,982 of ML133421.1, read as the reverse complement.
ATAAACTAGACTCCAGTTTCAGGTTCATCGCCATAACAGTAGAAAACTAGTAATAACCAAATTATATAAGGTTGGATTTAATGTGACTTGCCAACTCAATGGAATGACCGTCAATTGATAGAGGATTATTTGAGCCTTGAGCTTGTTTCTGGTTTAGCTGTCAACTTCCTTCACATTTAAACTTTGCTGCATTAAAATTTGCTAATAAAGTTGCACAAGAAGCTTCCCTGAAAACCATAATCACCTAAAATGTATGGCGACTAAGTAGTATTTGAAAGAAACACTTATTCAAGGAGATATGACCACTGAAATTAAAAAATCAATTTAACAAATTGTGGCATATCTGGTCAATAAAAGACATCAATCAGTTATGTAATTGAAAAAGTTCAACTGTGGTTACCCTCAAAGTGGAAGATAAAACAAATCAAAATTAAAAGGTTTGTACAAAGACATGTAAAAGATTTAATTGTTTTAGTAAAATGTGTTGTGAAACTGGTTTCAAGGAAAGTGTTTTCTAGATTGCCTTTCGCTTTAAATTCAAAGTGAAAAGTAACAAGTCACGCCCTCCAGAATTCACTTGGCCTTAGTGGTAGTTTGAAAACTTTAAAAGCAAAAAAACCTGTAATATGAATTGATCCTGGAAGAAACACATTTCTGATTTCCAAAATGTATTAACATTGGCACTTATGAAAAATGTTAGCTAGATAGCTGGATTAACATCTGATCATAAAGTCTGACCTTTAAATAAAAAATTTTCCTTGAATCTAAACTATTTTGAAATAATACCATACTGGTGATCTAATCCTACCTAGAAATCTAAAAAATGTCACCCTTAATCTTAGATAAACAGTGATCAAGAGTTAGGCCAAGATTTGTTCACTTGTCAAATTTTACTGTGCTTGATCAGATTCACCTAGCAAAGCTTTTTCCTTCCATGAAACCAGCAACTGAATTTAACAGCAAATAGATTCTAGAAGTCTACCAATTTATGCCTATATCTATTGATTTGGTTGCACAGTATCAAATTATTTTTCAAGCAAGCAGAATCAGCCCTAGGAAAACTTTTTAACCTGGAGAACTTCTGTCTCCTGTGGGTCAACAAAAAAATGCAATAGCTCTGAAGGTGAATCTTAATCAAGGTCACCACAATGACACAATCATATATTTTTCTTAATACTTAACCAATACAGTAGCATCCTAACTCTCTTGGAGAAAAATACCTTGATGAGGTTAAATATGAAAGAAATGCATGATACTTAATTTGTCTAAATTTGGTCTAGTTCAGTTATAAAGCTTTTTCATTCTAGACACACACAACTATATTTTCCCATAAATCTCCTTACCAGCATAGATAATCCTAAATTGAAATTGAGACTATCCTAAACCAGATTACCACATTTTCAATTATTGTGGTTCTTATGATAATCTTGCAATTATTAACAAAAAAATTTCACAAAGAAAATAAGTTGTTTAAAAAAGAAAATAAGAATCCACCTTTAAGAGATCACTTCTTAAGTCTATGCTGCTTAAAGAAATAAAAGAGAGCTATATTTTAAACACAGATTTTCGTTATTTCAATGTACAAGAAGCACATTTAATAACCTGCTGAAAATGGCTTTGAGGTATAAGGAGATAGGATTAAGCTTTCTATTTGGGAGTGTCTTTGGAATTTCAAGTATGACATTGTGGAATTTGAATATATAGTTAATTGTTCTTAAGATTACTTGACAAAATCCCCTGGAAGTTGAAAAAGGATAGAAGATATAGAATATACAAATCAATTACAATGGGCTTCAATTGCATGTAATGAAGTCAATCAAAAACAGTTTTCATACCTTTGCCAAATTGAGAGTGGAAAGCTTCATACCACTGATGAAGTACTGCAATCCCATCAAATGCAAATACAATTGTGCTATTTTCAGTGAAAATCAGCAAAATATTATCAACTTTATCAAGTCTGTCCACAGTTATGCAGCCTGCATACTTCCATAGTGGTAGAATTCGCTTGTGCTGTCTACTGGCAGCATGGCTTGCATCTTTATAAAGATTTAATGTTACTGCAACAAATGGATCTAAAATAAACAAAAGCTTTGAATGAATATGCTTAAGTGACAACAACAACAGAGCTACCATGTTATGCTACTATGGATTGTTCTTGAAATTTACATGTAGATGTCACTAGCTTCGCTCAACTCATGAAATTTCTATTTCAATCTATATTTAAACATAAATAATGTTTGCAGGTCTATAATATACATCAGGAAAAGTGAAAACTAGGGGATTTTCTTAAAAAATTACTTTGCCTTTTGCAGTAAACATTAACAAACAACGGTTACACTTTTGGCAATGTGAACAACTAAATCAAATTTTTGTGTGTTCAACTTAAGAGATTACAATATTATTTCTATATCAAGCAGTTTTACCATCAGGAACAAGGTGTGTATTTGACCTGAATCATAAATACTTGAATCATAAAATGTGCATTTTCATGGTTTCTGGAAGAATGCTAGTAGATCTACCATTGTTGTATCTTTGACTATAAAAACACAGGATTTGCTCATAACTGAACAAATGGTTGTACAAATAAGAATAAAAGCTCTGGAAAATATATCAATAGACGAAAAGCAATAGAATACAAAGGCACCTTCTAAAATTACCCTGCAGATGTTTTGCAAATCCGCCCATTGTCAATGACATTCACAAGTCAATGGCTGTAAATCTGCATTGTTTCAATGAATGCATAACGACAGGAGGTGAAGCATGAGCGAAGACAGTTAAGAGGATGTACAAACAGTAACAAATTAAACGTTACAAGACAGCATTTCCTCCGCTCAAATACATTTAACTGGAAACAAACGGAAATGCTGATTTGATTGATCCACAAAGTGGAAATAAAATCTGGAGTGTCACTTCTTTGTAATCGTATCGCCTTCCGCATACACCGTGACTCCTTTCCCAAAGGCCATACCTGATTCAAATGTTTTGAGTATTCCCTTTGCTTGCGCAAAGGGCGGTACTGGAAACTTTGAATATTTTTCAACAAGACTTTCAAGAGCACAGCCCGCAAACGGCATAAATCGCCGATCTGAAAACAAACTGGTGGGCCAAAAAGCAAATATTAAACTTGATTGCGAAAGGATATGAGAATTGATTGCAAATAAAGATTCATAATATGAGATTGCACTGGTTGTACAACAACCCACGACTTCCCTCGGCAAATTTGCAAGCTTTCTAGACGGCCGAGAAGAGAACTTATATTACAAATCGCGGTACTTTCTGTCAACACTTGCTGAAAAATAAACACTGTTAAATAGTTGAATTTCGACAAACCTGCAACTGCAGCGTTTTTCCTGAGTACAGCCCATCTCGATTTCCACTGTAATTAATGTTAAGACCATTAGTGACTGCTCTTTGCGATCTGACAATTAGGTCAATTAACGATTTCGGAGCACTTAATTGCGACTGGAAATAACTTGAAACGATCAGACACAAATAACATTACAGGAAATGAAGTTGGTGAACACAGAATCAGTTTTACCGAGAGTAGTTTTGTTTTCGCTTTTCGAATCGACTTACTTTCAGACCCTTCATCCCCCAGTCAAGCCTTTCGACAATACCATAGATAATAACACGTCGGCCAGACTGGCTGCTCATAATTAAATACAATCGGCGTACCCATAAATAATTTACGATATTTGACTAAAACATCGGGCTCTCAATGAATCCCTGGAAAATATGACACTTCAAATTCTTATTTAAAACAACAAATTGAGAATACTTTCCTTCAAGTACCCCCACTTCCTGCCCTTGTAAGCCGTAAAATCTTACCTTCTTTCCTTTGCGATGCAAAACTGCACTCTGTACTACATCCATCGATGCTAAGTTATTTTACAAGTTGTCATAGTTTTGAGATAAGCTCCGCAAGATCAGTGCCTGCTAACGAGATCACTAAGCTTGATCCTTTTAGGCCACAGCCATTTTCCGCAGTTCCAAAATACAGATATTGGTTGTTGCTCCGGTCCTTCTGTACGCGCCAATTCTGCGGGAAAAGTGCGTTTTGCTATGACGTGCCAGCATCAACGATCGAACCGCGATCAGATCTGAGGGACATTTTGCGGATGCAGAAACAGAGCTTCTCAGCCACAAGTGTGTTTTCGCAGTGACGCATGCTCAAAGGAATGGGGGTATGTCAGAAATGTGGAAGGGTGTGGACGAAGAGTCATCAACTGATTACACCAATTTTTTTCACATATTCAAAATAAAGATTCATTTCCAGGACGATTTTCAAAACAGAAAATTCTCGGCCAACTTTTACAGAGTATTGTCCGTAACCAATGGGGCTTCAGTAACACTAGATGTGCGAATATATATAAGCAAATAAAAATATATCATTCGTCTGACTTACAAAAACCGGAGTCGAGGTTTTCCTCTTTCTCTAAATTGAACTGACACTCCTTATAGATTAAAGAAAACAACTATCAAGTGTACCTCATCAAACAACTCAAATTACAGATTATCCGGGCTTTAAAACCCAAAAGCAAAAATTTGTTTACAACCGTTTTACAAATTGGGCGTTGATTCATCGTAGAAAAAGAACAGGACGGAAACTTGGCCCACTGTTGATTGCGGAAGGGTGACAGGAGCTTATTATGGACGCCATTGTTTCCAGTGGTTAAACCGTCGGCGTTGGTGGAGGAGGTTGTATGAAGTAATACTCAAATACAGCAAAAGGGAGATAAAAACAAGGAAGTGTTCAAGCTGACGAGTGAAGGAAGAGTGACTTGATTTGCCAGGTTTTCAAATTACAGAAGCTTCAAAGACTATAGATGACAGACAATCCGGTGTCTATTTACGTATTGGGATCATTTCCATAGCTGCGTATGTCGTGATAGGATAACTCAATGAAATGAAAATACGATTTATCTGTCCATACAGTGCCTGTCTAATTGGTGGACAACTTTTTATGTGGCAAAGACTTTTGAATGTCTTATTTATGACGGTATAGCAGTAGCAGCGGGTCAGGCAGAGAGTATCCTTGTGCAATGTCTCGTCATTCGCCCCATTTTCAAACCGTTGGAATCTAATCTCTGTAGAAATCTTTAATTAGTTTAACAGCTGACATTCTCTTAAGCAGGGGGGTCAAGGAGGGCCAAGGCCCCAGGCCCCGCTCTTCGATAACCAAGAAGGGGCCCCACACCTAAGAAAAAATTGAAAAGAAATCACACGAAATTACAGTCACTATATAAAATGAATTATTTTCAAAGGAAAAATCTGGAAAAATCTTATAAAACATAATTTGCACCATAATGAAAAACAATTTTAACGAAAGAGCTGATAACAAATTTTCAAACAAGGGCCCCGCAGATGATTTCGGCCCCAGACCCCAAAGTCCCTAAAACCGCCACTGCTCTGAAGGGAGAGGCACAAACTCACAAACGAGTCGGCAATGTCTACAAATGAACTGAGTAAGAAAAGGAACGGTAACCTGACCTAATACATGTGGCTACCAGAAAAATAACTGAGATGTCTTAGTAATCCTTAGGCAACATACTGTCCCCGTAAGCCGCTGGCTTCTAAGGATCTTGAAAATTCCTTAACTGCTTTTAGATATTGGCATCTATCATTTAAATTACATGTCCCAGTTGAAGCCCTAGACAATTGACGAGCTTTCGCAGGGCTTCCTATGCCTCACCTTCAAATGTACTCTTAAGAATGCTTTCCAAAACAACAAAGCAATCAAACACATTTTGAGCACATGTCGAGTACCAATTTATTCCATTGGGCCTTATCGTTATAGCTCGTTTTCATTCTTGGGGCTTGACGGAAAGACCAGGGCTCTCGATCGTGTATATAAAACGAGGTACCTATAGCCGCAGGAGGAAATGTGCGCAGATTATGTTGATGGCTGGAGAACATCGACCACCCATAATGTCTAGCGTCGACTCAAGCTGCGATTCGAATGCCCAATCTTATGGGCATCTTCCTTGTAGATTCAGGATAAGCACATGGGCAGAGCTGTGTAGGGGGGATAGACCCCCAGCTTCCCGGAAATTTCCCCATGAGCATACCACTAGGGGCGTGGTCACATTGAGTGGGCTAGCCAGGCTGCTTGGCTGCAATTGGTGCTCGACATCTTGGACGATGAAAGGAGATTGAAGTCTGATATTTGGCAATAAAGTTAATTTTATATGCTTTTTATATTTTTGGTTTCAGACTAAAGATTAAGTGACCTTTTGCTCTGCTCGATTTCAGGCACTCTAGCCCAAACTAGGTTCGAGAACTTTTGGTAGCCTTAAACAACTACTGAAGAACGAACATTTATAAGGAACCACGTAGACAACCTACATGTAGAAGGCCGAAATATTTAAAGAACTTATACTACTAAAAACGAAATACCTAAAGAACATTTCGATTTGAAAATTGTTTACAACTGCAAGCATCAAGAACTAAAAAGCCGCTTCAATTGATTTGCAGCCAATACTCGCGTATATTGTTTGCTATTCGTGTGTCAAATGCTTCGTCGAGTAGTTTCCGCATATGCTGTCTCGCCCCTCTCTCTATTAAGTGTTATGGCTTATAGTAGTCAAAACACCGAGAGTGAGAAGTCAAGGAACTTTTGGTACTAAAACCTGATGATTTGAGGTCTACGAATAAGGAACTTTTGGAACTAGGCCTTGAGGTAGGTTCCTTATAAAAAAATCGTGTATAGCATGAAAGCTTTGGAGGTTGATAGGGCACTGATTCGACGATTTGACTCGACAGGGTAGCCTGCTCAACATTCTTCATCTATCATCTATTTGTTAGATCTAAATTCGTAAGCAACAAAGAAAGTTGTATTAAGAAAAATGAGGTTTGAGAATGATAAATGCATTTCATTCATACGACGACAAATAGCCAAGAAAAGACATTCACCAATTATAACCAAAAGCTACTCACAGTTCATTGTTTCATACTGCTTTGAATCAGCTGGATAATCTTAGGCCAATCAGATTTCCTAATCAAATGTACTTTTCCAAAATCGAGAAAACTAGTTTTAATCGTACAAAAAAAAGCCACATTGGGACTTTACTATTGAAAACTACGCAGGCTTTGGAAAGTTTTGCTATATGTTCGCCATTATTATTTGTTATGAATATATCACGATTGCAGCGTCCTTTATCCAAAATGGAAAGCAACTTCAAAAATTTGCATTTATTTCAAGGGTTATCCTGCAATCATTTTGGGTGATAATCAACACGATAATTTGCTGGAATAAATCCTTTGATCATATGAAATACAAGGTACCAAAATCCTTCAGTACAAAGTATTTCAACAAAAATGTAATATGTGGAAATTCTACTAATATGTGGAAAATGAAAAATATCTCTCTCAAAGGTAACTAATCGCTCCTCTCCTTTTGGCAAAAATGAAGACGGTAAAACAATTGACAATTCACATGTTATAATGTCAAGTTCGAGCAAACGGGCAGGAAAATTTCTTTTTAATGAAGTGCTTTCTCTGGTCATAATATATCTCTATTTTACATAAAGATAAGGACTAATTAATTCCCAGGCCTTTACAAGGCTGAGTAGAAAATATTACACAAACCAAGAAATTAGAGTCATCAATGGTCCGGCTAGTTTTCCGCACGAAATATCTATCCCCAGCAAGAGGATTGCCGCGAGAGGCGGAAACTGGAGTCGTCACGTTGAACAAGCCGCTGCGCTGGAAACTATGACGCTCAGAAGCACCATTCAACCCAGGCTACCAGGTTCATAGTTCTATCTTGCCGAAAGCCACGTGGAGCACAATATTGCAACCACACTGGGCCTACTCTGTCCACAGACAACATTTGTCGAGTTACCAACAATGCAATGCCTAATCTGCTTCGATTCTACGTGTCCCTTTACGAGAAGACCAAACTGGACCACGGGTGCCAGTATACAGTTAGAGTCGAATGTTGATGACGTAGAATCCGTGCTATCTCTACCATCCTGAAACAGGCAGCGGCGGTCTATGAATTGATCAGTATATCTCGCTCGATTTCCCTTTGTCTTCTCAGGATCTCTTCGTTCTTCTCCCGTATTTGCTTAATTCTTGCGTCTAGCTCGACCTCGTCTTCGTTCTTGGCAGCCGGGACTTCTTTGTCAGGCGCGTCTTTTGCTAATGTCGGTTTCAGATTGATGGCGATGTTCTTTGACTTGGAAATGACTGTCTTCCCCAAGCGAGAAAACACCTTACGCTTCGCTGGAGGTGGGGCGTCTATACAAACAAACAAACAAATATAAAATCAAATGACTAACAAATACAAACAAGTATGTTACGACAGAGATCTAACGAAGTTCAATTGAATTTAGAATGATAAAATGCTTCAGTCTCAGAGTTTATTCCTAGGCCAAGCGATTCAAAGCAACAGAAATGCTTAAACAAATGGCTCTTGAAATATTAGGCAATAACACAGAGTTCTTGGTACAAAGATGGGTGGGGCATCATTGAAGATGAAAGATTTATTGTCACAGAGGTTCAACAGAGCTCTAGTGACGCAAAAAGATGGTACTACGCAGCACCAAGTCCAACCTATGCGATGAAGCAGAATGAAACATTATTAGCGGCAAACTGATTAAAGGAGATTCCCCTTTGAAGATTCCCCTTTGATTATTGCTTTTGAAGATTGCTTTTGAACAGAGTACGAAATCTTCAACATGAAAATTTTCATAAAAATTATGAACGTTGAAGGCATCAATCTCTGGGTTCCTTAAAGATAGTGTCTAGTGGTATCTTCACTTAGGCTTTAGAGCTGTCAAGCAACGCGAGGTAACAATCTTAAATTAAACTGACTTACCTTCTGTAACACCAGAAGGAACCTCTACCACCGCCGAAGACAAATTAGGCCCAGAATTGGAAACAACCCTGCGCACACTCCTTATATGATGGTCGTCGTGTTTCCTTTCAACGATTCGTGGGTTGGTGACGATTCCAAACTCGATGTCGTCCTCCTTCATAAGGGGCTCTATCAGATTTCTCTCGATCATTACACTCTTCCCACTAGAAAGTCTCTTTAAAAACGGTTTATCGCTAGTTGACGGTGCAGAGGATACCGCTGCCTGACTCTCCCTACTCTTTTCCACCGCCTTCGGTCCATTGGCGTCTGCTCCGTACTCATTGACACGGGTCACTCGCCTCCGCTGATGACCGTCATCCTTAAACGCCGACTTCTTTGAAACACTGACGCGGCGTGATAGCCGGTCTGAAACGGGCTTCTTCACATTCGCAAGGGTTATTTCCATCAGAGGCCGCGGCGCACTACCCGCTTTCTCTCGTTTTCTTTCGTTTTCAGTTCGATCAGGGCTTTTCTTCACATGGCTTTTGTCCATTTTATCGTTGGGCACAACCTTAGTGGTATCTGCCTGATCAGACTTGGATAATTTGACTTTATCAGTAAGCCCTTTCGCTTTCTCTTTGCTCCTGATACCTATCTTTTGTTCCATCAGAGGCTTTGGTTTGTCCTCCGTCCTTTGGGACGCAATGTCGCTCGACTTCGCTTGCACCACTGGTAATTTTCCACTGTTGGCGCTTGAATTTTTCTCCCCAATAGGCTTTTGTTCAATTCTCACTGGTGATTTGCTTTTCTTGCTTTCAGACAGTGTCTTTGGCTCCTTCTCTGGTCGAGTCTTCTCCTTTTCACCTCTGACCTCTTTGACCTCCTTGACTTCTTTGTTCACTTTCTCCTCAGCATTTGCGCCTTTCTTCCTTTCCAGCCCTCTACCTTTTGCATTGTCTGTTCCTCTGTCCTTCTGAATGACCTCCGGCCTGCTCTTCTCTTTGCCATATGCCTTCCTATCGGGCGTTCTCTTGCGCTCTCTACTAGTATTACGTAAACGATCATTTTCTTGCTGTCGTGGACCAGTCCTCTGTCTATCTCTATCCCGCCTATCATATCTGCCTTCCTTGCTTTGGTTAGTACCACTCCTGCCAGCTGAGTAACGTTTCTTTCTTTCAGATTCTTGTGACCTCCCACGACCTCTGCCCCTAGTATCCCTTGACCTTGACCTGGACCGAGACCGCGAGCGGTATCTCCTTTCTCCTTAAAATCCAATCTTGACCGGTGAGTAGATTCATTTGTCCTTTGCCCTGAAGGCTTCTGCCTGCTACGTTCATCGCTGGTTCTTGGCCTACCCCAATGACTTTTGCTTGTCCTCAAAGGTGAGACATAGCCACGTCCTCTGTCCTTTCTAGAACTGGTCACCTTGGCGTTCACTTTGCCGGCATTGTCATATGATTTCTTCTCAGAGTCACGTCGCTTTCTACGCTTGAAGTTGTCATCTCCGCTGCTAGAGCTAGCTGAATCCGAAGAGCTTGACTGGGAAGATGCAGAGCTGGATTCTGACTCGGAGGCAGATGAGTGGTCAGATTCTGAATCTGATCTAGAACTATTCGACGAGGAGCCAGAACTGCTCGACCCACTTCCAGAGCATGTGCTACAAGAACTTTCCTCTGAGCTGCTTTTGGCTCTAGTCCGCCTATTCTTGCCACCTGTTGGTGCGTCTTTCCTAACTTCCTTCTCTTTAAGCTTTTTGTGACCAGTTTCCTGCATGCGATAACTTTTTGGGGTGACCTTCTGGCTGCGGTTCTTCTGCGTAACATTGTCACACTTCGGGTCTTCTGCAGCCGCCTTCTCCGGGCCAGCCCTTGCGGCCATTGATTCGGTTGCACGCTTCTCGCTCTTATGCACAGAATCCTTAACACTGGTTTTGCGAGCAGATTCAGTGGTTTCTTTTGATTTGGATTGACTTTCTAAATTCAAACCTTTCTTAGTTTGAAGACCCTTGGTATCGGCTCTATCTTTTTTACCTGCATCAGAATTGCCATTTTTCAGATATTTTGCATTCGTAGTACCTGTTTCTGAATCATTTCTAACTTTCGTTTCATTATTTCCATCACCTAATACCTTGTTCTCTAAGGAAGATGTCGACCTGCCGCGGTCCTTCGATGTGTCATCTTTGCGACTCCTTGCAACAACATCCCCTTTCTCTGTACCACCCTTATTTGCTTCATCTTTCAATTTTTCATCTCTGATCTTTCCTTTCTTACTTTCAAGCAACTCTTCTGATGGTTTTCTGCCATAACTCTTATTTTCTACTATCTCAGTAGCATTAGAACGCCTCCCGTTTCCTGATTCTGCATTATGCAACTTCTGCACTTGGTCGTCTTCAATTTCTACTCTTGCTTTAACTTTAGGGGTTGCTAATTCTAACTTTTTCTCGGTATCTTGATTTGGTTTATCCTCGCTTACAACATTTTTCAAAACAGCAGCCTTCTCCGGCATCGCCTTCCTTGTTCCCTTCTCACTGCTCTCTGCAGCTTCAGATTCAATACAAGAGCTTTGTATTACTACAGTTCTTCTTCCCGAAGACTCTTTGTTTATGTTTTCATGCACCTCCGCAGTCTTTATAAACTCGCAGTCTTCACCAACATTGTCATCACTGTTATGTCTACTTATATCATCCGAACTATCGCTGTTTTTATCCCTTTCAAGCTTCTCATCCTGTCCACTCTCCTCTTTTTCGCTGTCACTACCATCAACTTCCTCGCTCACTTCAATCTTCTCAAAGTCAGCATCTTCCGATAAATCGTACATTTTCCCATCTTCCTCCTCTACAGTCTCACTGTCAGGTCCGGCCTTTTCCATATCACTATCTTCATCTTCGGATCCGCCAATGTTAGTAAACTCGACAGAATAAACACTGTCTTCGTCACTTCCCTTCTGACTTCTCATTTCAATCGTGTAATCGCTGTCGACATCAGAGGATTCCTCTTCCCTTTCTGGCTTTTCAACAGCCCTACTCTTTCCATTCTCCGCTTTCTTAATAGCCACCCGACTACTTCTGTTTCTGTACGTTTCTCCAGCACTTAGCACTGAGTGCTTCGGCATACGAACATCATTCTCTACTGTCACCAAAAACAGTCTTTCGCGTTCTTGCCTTGGAACGCCTGGTGCACGTGACCCAACTTTTTCTTTTTCATGACCATAATCACGAGTTCTTTTATCAACGACTCTTCGTGCGTGAATGTCACTGCTCTTTGAAGGATTTTCGAAATTTTGATGGTAGCCTTGTCCACGTGTTTCCGTGTCCCTTTTTTTCTAAATGAAAGAGAGTCGGAAATTGCAGATGTACAATGATTGTTTGAATGCTAGAAAATGCTGAGACGAAGTGGAAAAACTGAGATTATCTTTCCAACCTGCTGTAAGTATCGGTGAGCGATGTTAATATTTGAGTTTTTCTTGACAAGAAAGATATTTAAATTAATCATACTTGACTTATTGCATTGCGAATCATTGGATCAACAAAATACACACAAAATATGAAGATGGTTTGGCTCATTAACATTGGGCAAAAACCAACAGTTCCGTTTATGTGTGTATTGAAACAAGATTTGTGATACCAACTTTATCAAAACCTAAAACTAAGAACATTAGCCATGTCTATGTGGAAACACTCAATTTAATAAACAATGAACCTTTAAGGAGACCTACTACAAAGGAAAAATGAAAACTTAAGAAACAAGATTGACCATGCTTAATCACAGCTAAGCACAACAAACTGTTTTTAGAATTCAGCTGATAAGAGGACTGTTCTGTCTTATAGATCACATGATAATTGCCTGCAATCTAATCTTGTTGATAGTTGCTTATCCTACGGACAGGTGTTTGCCTTTTTTGACTGAGTTAGCATACTTGTGTTTTGATACATCCCAAGCAAGAGACATCCTACTGAACTCTAAAAGCCATCCATCCTAAAAGTAACACTAACCACAAGTTAATCTTTACCACTAAGCTACAGGAATTCTGCAAAGGAAATTGCTCCTATTGATTTAAGACTTGGATAGAAATATAACTTGCATTAAATATAATATAGAAACAATTTTCTCCAAATAAAAATCTTTTTCAGTACACGAGTGGCTCTACAATTTTAACACCAATGTGACTCTACTAAGGTGCATAAAACACAGAAGTAACCAATATTGAATACCTTTTCATAGTCATGTGAACTATGGGAAAATCTTCTGGGCTTTTCACTTTCAATTTGATCCCTTTTAGAGCTCTTTATAACCCTGACATCTGACATCTTCTGAAAGTTAAATTGCACGAGAAAAAATTGTAAAGAAAAAAAAAACTTAGAACAGAAATCAAATCCAATGAAGAATTGAATAGTTAATACAAAACTGTTTTGGGCAAGCTAGGTTGTCTTTTCATCTAGGTGCTTTAGAGTCTACTTTTACTCTCTACTTTCAATGGAGAATCCAATTTATTGTAGATAGAAAGAGTTTGTCTTTTCCCTTGGGCTCTTCTAAAGTTAGGTGTTAAGTAATACTGATTGGTCAATTATAACCAATCATGCACTCTTCTTATCATCCTCTAGTGCAACTGGCTATTTATTCTGTCAGATTTTGGTTATTTTCTGATGCTTGCATGAGGAGTGTCGGACGAAAAAAGTACTTTAAGTATGTAAAAACTGCTATTTCTAGCTATTGTGAAGTTCTGTACCGCAAAGCTCTTGCTCAAATTGTTTTATGTTTTACACATTACCCATTGATGTCATATTTGCAAGTTACTAGTTAATATTAATGTCTATTCAAAGTTTGCCCCATTTCTAGCAGTTTTTTTTAGCAGTGCTGTCATTATTTAGCAATATTTAGCAAGTTAAAAACTTTGCAAATCATCATTGATGTAGGTTTGAAACATTCTTTTGGGCTATCTTAAGAAAAAAAGGCAATCAGGTTTAAACTTTATATTAAAATTGGTCTTACCTTTACAAGCCAAATTTAAGACATTTATAATTAGAAATAAAAAAATTAAAACTAAAAGCCAACAGGGGAGGGGGTGTTGTTAAATAAATTAATCTTTTGCTACCATTGAAATTAAACCTGATAAACGCTGAATGAAGTACACAGCCCACAGTTGACTTGACTAATAACACATCCTTGATATTGAATATAATGAAAAAGATGTTGCTGACCTGCACCGCATTCAGTCCAAATAATTTGTCAAAATTTGGAAATGGTATTCTTGCTTGTCTGATATTTTAAGCCATTATTAGAAAATAACAACCAACTGAAAGCAGCTTGAAAAGTTCATTGACTCCTATTTGTTATGTCTGTTTCAAAATTAGTAAGCTTCTAAAATAATCAATGTTCAACGCCTTTATTTTAGGGCCTTAAGTGTTATTGAGCATAAGCAAAAAAACCAAAGACACTGGAATAGAACATATCAATGCATGTTTGGACAATGAGATGCATGAAATAGAGTAACTTGCCAAAACTGAACACAATCTATAAAAAACTATCAAATTTCAAGTTGATCTTGGACAAGAAATCTGGTTAACCGGCTTGACCAAAGGCAAATTTTTAAATCAAAGATGGACTTTTCAAGAACCTGACATGTTTCAAAAAAAGCAACCTGAGTATGAGTTCCAGATGGTGTTAGACAAATATTTTACTATGAACACATCACAATTTCTAAGGGCTTAAATATTAACCTAATCTTCATACATAAATTAGTTCCCATGCAGATGAGCCTGTTAACTACCTTAGATGAAGTTGACATCACCGATCATCTTGTGCAACCATCATACTAAAAGTCAGAAACAGAAAGCTGATGTAGAAAACAGCAGATTAGTACCTCAAAGATTAATTCTATAACAATGAAGGACAATTTTTAAATTGCAGTTTGATTTGCTAAAAATAGGCTTTGTTAACAAAAAAATTGAAGGGGCAAAAAGGCAGATCAATTTGTGGATGATTAGAGTTTTAATGACTTTGTGATAATTTGTTAAATGTAATTAATGCTCTTGACAGCTCTGGAACTCCAGGACAAGATTCCCACAAATTTTCCAACTTCAACTCTTCTGTATTCATGCTTTATGTGTTTGCATGATTCATATTTGCAAAAAAAATTCAAAAGGCCCAACAACAACAAAATAATGATAAATTTTGGAAACTTTTTCCAACCCAATAAATTAGAAGCCTTTCAAAAATTCATGCAAACTTTCGGAACAATTATTGTGTTCTTTTGCGCAACAGAAAATTTCTGTCCTGTTTTCCAGGTTCCCGGAAAGGAAAATACTTGTTGCACCTTTGCCAACTACCACTTATGTGTCCTTCAACATAAGTCTTTATGGGAACTTGATGAAATTCCATAAGCTTTTCCGGATAACTTATTCTTAAATCAAAGAAATAGTCTCAAACTTGAAAAGTGTTTCAAACGGAAGACCCTTTTCTATAAAATAAAAATTCATCGGCAAACAGTTTTACAGAATTAATTCATTATGTTACACAATGTGATGGGAACCCAAGAGTTTGGTTCGTTTCCTCAAGCTGGCATCATGTTTTTTTTATATTGAATCTGTCGCAATTTAAGTTCAAACAACACGTCATATCATCATGATTTGTTTAACGAAGAATCTTGTATATCAATATGCAAAAAAAAATAAAAATGCAGAGACCATTTCTTTTTCTCGTATAGCCGAAATAAGATTTTGGGCCTAACGATAGCTTTATAGATTGCCATCGGTGTGAAGTTGAACAGCGGCAAATTCATTAAAAGAAAATAAGCAGAACATTTCACTTACAATCTGCAAATCAATGTCGTGACATTTCCTCTGTACAACTGGAGCAAGTGCTCACTGCGACCGCCATATTTGATTCAGTGTTCTCAGCGAGGCAACGTGTGCGCATGCGTTCTAGCCAGACACCAGAAACCTTGAAGGGGCCAAAGGACGCTCTCTTCTCCCGTCAAATCGAAGAACGACGGCTGTCCTCTGACTCACGCAGATCAAATCTCAGCTTTATCGGTCATTTAGCTATCTGAAACCTTCTCAAAAATGGCAAGCAATCCAGGACGAACCATTGTCTTACCAGTTGATTCCTCAGACCACAGCGAAAGAGCATTCGATTGGTATTTGAAGAATCTGAAGCAAGATGGCGACCACTTGTCGATCGTCGCCGTTATCGAGCCACCCAAAATTCCAGCATCATTCTTCAGTCCTGTTATCGTCTCGGACGAGTACAAGAACGATATCGAAGATGCAATTACATCAGCTAGAGAAACGGTAAAGAAGTACGAGTCAAAGTGCAAAACAGCCGGCCTACTTTGCTCAGTAACTACCGAGACGTCGGATTTTGGCCCAGGTGAGAAAATCTGCGAAATCGCAAAGAAGCAGGGTGCAAGTGGAATCGTAATGGGTTCCAGGGGACTGAATGTGATCAGGAAGACCCTTCTTGGAAGCGTCAGCTCGTATGTCGTCAACCATGCTGATGTACCGGTCGTGGTTACCCCACCTCTTGAACACAAATGAGGGGCTGCTTCAAATATGACATTTGTAATCACCTAGAACTTGATATTATGGATGAATATAGTAAGGATATTAAATGGAAAGTAAGTGTGATGCTAAAGAAAGTAGCCTTTGAGAAACTGTAGCAGTGTTGAGTGATTTTGCAATTTCTTCCTTGTCTTCTATCTGAGTCCTTGTGAAAATTAGTTCATATGTATCTACCTGATTCATTGTGGTTGGTATTGGGGTTTTCTGGGTAAAATTTTGTCAAATCCAGATTTGTTTCATTTTGACAAAGCCTGCACGCAGTTATCCGCACATGCTGCCATGCACAGGTTAAAAAAAGACTAAAAAACATCTTCGAGTTGGAACAACACTTTGACCGTTTTTCTCGGAAGCTAAAAATGCAAAATTATCAGATCAATCATGTCTCGGCTAACTGATAAAAGAAAAAGGTTTATTTGCGAACTTCAACATAAAACTGTGTTTAAAAGCGGTTCAGGAGACTGTCCACTATTTCTATAATCGATGCGAAGTATGGGTTCTACGATCATAGCAACACCGAAAAGAGGCCAAAGGTTAACACGTTAGAGTCATCTCCCCTTGCAAGGCGTCAATCGAAAAAGATGTCGCAGAATAGATTCATTTGTATGTCAGTTGATGGCTCCCCACACAGTGAAAGGGCCTTTGATTGGTACCTGAAGAACATGAAGAAACCTGGAGACAAAATTGGAATTGTCTCTGTGATCGAGCCACCGACGTTTCCCGCCACATTCATGATGATGGGTCCCGTTGTTGTGCCAGAGGAGTGGAATGCAGAAATTCAAGACTGCATGGATAAATCGAAGCTGATTGCAGAGAAGTTCGAGAAAAAATGCGATGAAAATGGCCTAGAGCATAAGGTATTGATGGACACTGCTTGTACTATAGGCGGACCAGGAGAAACTATTTGTCAGCTAGCAAGAGAAAACAATGCAAGCAGCATTGTGATTGGGTCTCGGGGCCTAAGCACTGTTCGAAGAGCCCTGATTGGAAGTGTTAGCTCGTACGTACTTGGACATTCTCCCGTACCTGTTGTTATTTCACCACCAAAGCATGAATAAAAAGCTTCAGTGACAAAATATTTCTTTCTTTTTTTGCCAAGTTTGTAAAGCAGATAAAACACCTCATTTGCAAATAAAAGGACTCGTTTTTACTTCAGTTGACATTTGAGATCTCTTAGACCATAAATCTTCATTAGCTTGGTCCTATGATGAAATAAGTAGAATCACCAATGAAAAGAAGAAGATTCATGTCTCTTATACTTATTACCTTGGCAAAGTTCATATGTTCATCTTTTAGATCTAAGTCTTGCTATTTTAGGTGTCAAGCACACATTAAATGTTTCATTAACTTAATAATTACTAAAATATACTATTGCTGAAAGTAAATTAAAGACTGTTGGTTACAAACTCCTTAAAATCTTTCAAACATCACCCTTGGCAGAAAAAATATAGTGTTATAATTTCTTCTGTGAAACATTTTAATGTCCTTAACAAACACCACTGGCTGCAATTTTTCAGGAGGTGGTCGATCAAGGCAGCTAAAATTGTTGGTGTTTCTTTTTGATGTCATCAAATATTTGATGGTGGTACAATAAAAGGGCCCTATGACATCAAATTTTAGAATGATGGCTTCAAGTCAAAGTTTTGTAACAAGAGCTTTCATGAATTTTGTAGTAAGATATTTACAAAACAGCTACTTTTATGGTATCTCTACTATGTGAACAGACAAAGGTCATTGTAGGGGTCATTGTATAATGTAAGGTTCAGTGCAGAGGTCAGTGCAGAGGTCAGTGCAAAGGTTGTTGAAGAAGTCAATATCAAGGTCATTGAATATGTCATTTGTTGTATAGGCAGTGGAGAGGCTAATTTGGCGTTGGCTAATCTGTTTTACTTCAAAAACTAAACTTTCACTATTCTGGAATTCTTCTATTTTAAAAGTCATGGAAGTTTCCTTTAAATTATTTCCTTTTTTTCTAGAACCTAGCCCAGACAGCCTTTAGAGTAGGGGCTTAGTTTGTTTACCTTAAAATTTGGAGCAGTAGAAAAATCTCAGCACATGCAACTAATGGTAACATGCAGTAGGGCAGTTGTACTAGACTGATGGAGTTTAATTTTTATCCTGTCATACTACATTATGCGTCTGCTCAAACTATTCCATACTACAACTCTGATTAACACAATCCTAGATGACCCATCAAACCTATGAACAACAGCTTTGCACCTCATTCATTCATGATTTCGCACACAGTCTTGCATTCAGTCCAAACATGTAATGAATTATAGGCCTTTGAATGGAGCCCTGCCAATAGCTCGCAAAAATTTCTTCTGTTCCGTGAAAAGTAGTAGAATTACATAAAAGGGCTTACTTCCTTTTTTTGAAGAAAAGATCTAAAACACATATAGATTATAAGGTGATTATTAACTAAATGGTTTCAGGAATATGACACATTTCTAAAAGGCATTTGCCTTTAAGTACCTTTGTGGTAATAAATTTTATTACTGAAAAACATATTAACAGACTCATTCAGTTTCACTTTTTTTCTATACAGCAGCTTTAAGAACCAAGATTTATGTCAGTCTAAGTTATTGCTAAGAGAAGAGATGTAAAATTGAATTAATCACATCTAAAATAGGAAGGAGAAGAATGGTGTAATTGGCTACCAGATATCAGAAGACATTGGTTACAATTTTTGGGATACATTTCATAAAACACTACATACAGATAGCAAGTTTAAGCATCGTGTGCAGCTTTTCTAGGGGCAAGAATAAAGAGCCATGCCATACAAAGAGCATTTTGAAAACAATGGAGCAATTGACAACAGTTGTTGCCAAGAACATCTGTTATTTTCTAATGACTTGATGTAGTCCACCAATGTTCGGGTGATTGACGCAGAAAACTCTATCATCAACCTCAAAGCTTCCTCAGGGTTGTATCATTGTCAGTATTACCTTGCCTTACACAAACCATGCCAAAATTTAGTTGCTGGTAAGGATAAAATAGTCAACGTATAAGGAGAAGCGTTAAGTTAAACTACCTTTGTTTTCTTTATTATTTGGTTACAATATTGTTGTCTTTGCGTTTGTTCTGATTTTGGTCCAAAAGGAAGATTGGTCCATCAAGTATGCGAGACAGCTCGTGCAGCAAGCGAAGTAAGTAAATTACAGCATCCAGCCCGGTTGCAATCTAGAGAAAAAATTGCAGACCAACAACCATAAAAATCAATAAAATGACAATCAATAACACTAAAATAACCTCAATATTCTTGAGAATATACTGAAAGCCTTAATAATAGGATACAAAACATCGGGGGAAAGTAGTAAAAACTTGGGAATCTTATCCAGACACTGTAGATTAATAAAATCTAAGGTAGTTACCGGAATGTACATTATACATCACAAAGAAAAGGCAGGCGCTTTTATTAAAAATCTTAAATGTTCATCTGTTCTGAACGAATGTTCGCATTTGTATGGCGTGAAATGTTTCCTCCCAATTCTTCCGTCGCTCGAACTGCAGCACCAAGTGGAAAATATATTTGAAGCAATACCATGCTTCCCAACTCAAGTTCACAAATCAATTGAGTCGCATCACCTTTCACTCTGTTAAAGTCTCAATGGCAACGCCCGCTTCTAGTTACCTATAATTTCCTCCGCCATAGGAAGAACACAGAAAAGACACACTGTTCCGAACCTAACACAACACGAACTCCTTATATCTATATTACATAATTACTTGAGAAGTCTGGGCTCTAGTCTCTATATACACACATTATATTACCCAACGAAGAATGCAAAGCTATCGAATTACCGTCGAGTATATGAGAAATTTCTTCTCGAGATTGTCAGCCTCAAGAAACAAGCAGCCACACATGATGATAACTGGGAATATTGACGATGTCCCCAGTAAATTGAGTCTTGATTTGGACATATTGACAATCTAAAAATTTTAATAAAAACAGTTATGAAATATGAAAAATGTGCAAGCAAAGCTGTTTTGAAGCAAAACTACCAATATGAAGCTGAGAAAAAGAATACAAACGTTTAGTTGTCAGGTCTAATCTAATTCATTAAAAGGTCCGAGAAGAAGTTATAGTGTGGGGTTGAGATTTTTGTGAGGTGCTTTCATTTCCCCTGAAATTTATACTTTTGAAACTGCCACAAGCAATTGACATGCCTCAATTGAAGTAAATATAGACATATCATATAGGTAAAAGGGTGTTCTATATTATCGTTTCACAGCAAACATGTTTTCAACTTACAATTAACTGGATGTGCAATTTTACAAAGCAAAACCCATAACAAAGAGCAAAAACCATGCTGTTTTCTTGCATAACATCGTGAGAGACACTGAAGAAGGCGACTAATGCTGAGGTGACTATGACGAAAGCTGGCACAAGAGGAGAAACGGCTAACCAGAAACCCTGAAAAGAAAAAGATTTGTGAATATGTAGAGAAAGTGTTTGAAGCATTAAGAAGAAATTTTGGCGTTCAAAAGTCAGAGTAAACCTGGTGCTGGTGCAATTTCTTGATTTATTTCATAAGTTTATTTAAAAGATGCAGTGCAAACTTCAAGGCGTCTTCTGACAAAGTAATATCTGTTAAATGAACTACTACGCTTAACGATAGAAGAAAATCATAGGTTGTTACGTTAAAGCATGGAACCGAATTTTCCTTACAATTCCCTACAAGATCCAATGACGTTGGTAGAAAATTTGAAAACACCTTGCCTAAGTGACCCTTGTTCAAGTGACCCCTTGTTCAGGTGACCCTTGTTCAAGTGAACCTAGTTAGAGCAACCCTTGTTCAAATGACCCTGGTTCAAGTGACCCTTGTTCAGGTGACCCTTGTTCAAGTCACCCTAGTTCAAGTGACCCTTGTTCAGGTGACCCTTGTTCAAGTGACCCTAGTTAGAGCAACCCTTGTTCAAGTGACTCTTTTTCAGGTGACCCTTTTTCAGGTGACCCTTGTTCAAGTAACCCTTGTTCATTTGCCATTAACTCCTCTTGTCTAATTCTTTCGCAATTTGAATGACTTCTAACATGAACGAGAAATGTTCATAGTCCTGACTGATTATGAGAATCGTATTGATATGTAATTGCTTTTGTGAAAGGGTGCTAGAATGCATCCGATGCTAAATGCCACTGACCTTCAAAGAAACAATCAAACGAGCTAATCATAAAAAGCATTGCATGAAAGAAATGCCTTGCAATCATAAAAAGTTACCAGTTCTGACGCTGCTGTGAAGCCTGTTGCGATTTTCGATGGCTTTAGTCGAGTATTTTGGAACTATGGAGCTTTATATACACAAAAGCATATATAACTAAAACTGTTTCATTGTGACTAATTTAGTATCACTATAATTGATTAGTAGCATCTCACCAAGTGTCTGCTTTTTGCCGCATCATAAAACTGCCTTGTCTTTCCGAGCACAACTTCCAATGAAACTATGATTTTTATTCCATAAAAGATATGTATAACTTTGAACCCAAAGCTAGAAAATATCTGTAAAAATATTTGCAAAAGCTGGATTAAATCTCAAGGAAATTTAAATCAAAGCTCGCAAATATAATCAGCTTCGAATTTTAATCAACAATTGCTGCATCTTAGTTTTATATCAAAACTATTATATCTGTTTTATTCAATCATTAATTTAAAATCATTGCTTCGCTTCGAGAGTTTGAGACGAACGCGAACAAGACAACGACCGAATGAGCATCAGATGCTATTCAAGACTATCTAAAGGATAAATTTTCCTTTAGGTAGGTACATGGAATGATATAATCAGTGCATCGATTGTCGAAAACAACTTGCCGATCTTCTACTATACCAATGCAAATATTTCGTAAATGCTACTGTCACAAAAAGACAGGCCCCGAGGACACTTAAAACTTTTTTAATTGTTGTTATGATTCAAATTCAACGTTGCATTATTAATCCAATGGACAGAATCGCGAAGCCACGCACCATAGTATACAGTGTACGTAGATCAAATAGGACTTTCTACATCACATTGAGGCATCAAGAAAAATTTGGTGAAAATTTGGTCACATTAGGTGGAAAAGTACCCTAAATAGGAGAAGCTCAGAAAATTTAAGTTTGTAAATAAGTTTTGCAAAGATTTTGCTTGAATATTTTAAGTGCCAAAAGTTTGGCCTGATATGCGAAGTATTTTGTTAAGTTGAACTTACTGTATATCTCCAGATTTCCTGTCCAAAAATGCTGTGGCACAGACTTACTCCAATATAAATGACCAATATTTCGTAGAAATCCAAGCTAGAGCAGAAAATGAGACCGCAATCGATATAAAGAGATAACTGACATACCTCTAGGTTAGAAACACACGAAAGTATAAAGAGAGTGATAAGTCATAAAAATAGAGCATCATAAAGCGAACTTGCATAAATTGTAGGGCTCAACAAGGCAATATGTACTTTACTTCGTGTTTGAGAATGCCATTCTTTCAAACTTACACAGCCCAAGAAAAATAGATCAGATCGTCTAATGATAGCTTTAAGTACTCTGATGATGAAAGCAAAAGAATCCTATAACACAATTGGCGTAAAAAAATTGGCAACATGATTGCAACTATCAAGTCTGTATTTGAAAATAACAACAGTAAAAAATTGTTGAAACAAAGTTACCTTTCTATCTTACCCTTTCCACAGATATAGATGACATATGTTTCTGAGAGGTAATAGGCTATGACGTCATTCAGTATCCAGACCACCGTCACGAACGGGCTGTCATTCAGGCCTAATATGCACGTCAAAGCAACTGCTGAGAAGAGCAAAGCAAATGCGTCACCACCGTGGTCCAAGACCTCGCCAAACAGGCTTGACTGGCCTCGTAGTCGAGCAACCTTACCGTCCATACTGTCACATGTCATCCACATGGCGAATCCGAGTGCGGCGTAGTAGCCACTGAATCGCAAGTTCTAGAGAAGAACAGCACTCTCTTCAAATGGTAACGAGGTTATGTTGATAAGAGATCTCCAGATATACTTTTGGTGCAAATGATCTCAATTGATTGCTCAGCTTCCTGATTGTTAACCATGATAAGGTACTCTTAGTGAGTTTTGCTTAAAGGCGAACTGACACGTAAAACTATTTTTTGATATAATGTAGATAATGATGTTGTGGTGTTTGTGACGTCACGGATTCGACAAAGCACGAACTCGCAGTTAATCGGAAGGTTGTCGCTGGTGAACTTTAGCGCTCAAAAACTCGAAAACGGTGCTTAGTTTTCAAAAACTGAAAATTCCCTGATTGTTTTGACCAGATAGACTTTCAAAAGAGATCAAGTTAAATTTGCGTGGCAGTTTAAGCTTTAAGCTTAAATTACGGCCTTTAAGCTACGGTGTTATAAAGCTATATGTAGTACTTTTATATGCTGCTTGTCCGCCTTGCTTTAATTTGGAAACATCATAAATGATTAGCAGAGGCATATTTAGAATGAGTTCCATCAGTCCCAGAACTCAGACAAAATAAAAAAGATGATTAACCTTTCTCATTTCAGCTTCGGAAATACTATCTATTCTCAGGAGCTGAAAGCCGTTCTCGAGTTTTCAGTTCAAATTTTTCACCTCAAGTAAAAGCACTGCAATGAATGGCATAACTGAAACATTACTACAATGGTATTGAATTGGGCGGCTGAGTCCATATCCAGCATCATTTCTTATAGTGAAATGTACACTTCAGCTTAAAAAAAGGCTTCTAGAGCGTTTCTTTTAGGTGCCAATACAAAGACAATTAAAAATAAATAAAGATATGGGTAGATTAATACATAGAGATGTTTTTGTTCTATTTTCTACCTAATTTCCGAAGGTACTTTTTAGGACACTGAAAAGCTTAAGCTTATCGAGCAGTGTCCTGGTCTTTCCTCTCGATGTGTCCACACCTCGTGTTTCTTATGCCTGTAATTACAGAGAGATGGCGACTCTCCTCACTCAGGGTGAAAGTATGGTCATAGAACCACAAACCTGGGTTTATAGTCAGCGCCCACGATATTATTCAAGCTGCATAAAAGCCATCCCAATATCGTACAATAAACTGGCGTAAAAATGAATTTCCTTTGCTTTAAAAAGTTAGCATGACTCTCTCTGATGTCTACAGGAATTGTGGTACTTAGATTACAACCAATTGAGTTTTAGTAAATTCCAAATTGCCTTTAGGAAAGCCAAATGTTGCTCTTGTCCTAACATTGTTTCGTTTGTCCTTACAGAGAGAAAAACCTCAAAGTTACTTTTAATGATCAAAAATGTAATGTCCTTTGACTCACTTGATGGTCTCCAGTATAACTAAAAAATGCAACAGAGGCACACGAAAGAACCACGGAAAAAAGACCTGCTATCGTCACCAGATTCGCTGTTACCCTCGGCGGAACCCTCTTGGCCAGCCAAAGGTACCATACATCTAAGAAAGCCAAGATTGAAGTCCCTTCAATTGCATAGCGATGCCTTTTCATTGCTTCTATCTGATTGTTGCTCAGGATTGCCATCCTTAAAGGCATTCACAACACTTTGGGCTCCTGCGCAAGAGAATAACATAGAAAAACAAAAATAATTTTAGGAATCTTTTCAATCAATAAGCGGGCCCAGAGAGAAGGGTACATAGAACAGATGATTAGGTAAGGGGCCACCAGAGTCTTCAAATAAGATTGAAACAAGAAACAAGTATATAAAAATATGATAACGTGTTTATGATGCTAAATATATTTGAACATATATGCATCATTCCCGTATACGTATATGAAAGTTGAACGAATAGGAATGAATGTTTATATGATAGGGCATTCATTGACTTGGTAATTATAGTTCTGCTATATATCTACTACAAGAAGCATGCATCTTACACTATGCGCTGTTATTTATTTTACAATCGAACCAGGATGGATATTCAATTTTCGAATTACAAGCCTTGGTAGCAACTTTATTCTCAAATCTTCTGAATAAAAGCATGTAAAGTTTGCAATGGCCACTTACAGTGCGATCGCTACAATTTTTACCACGAAAAGAGAACAACGCGAGAGCTCCATTTTGTTCGCTCACCCATTAATGGGCTAACGTCCAACTGTCTTGTTTCTTAAAGGCTTATTTCATAGCACCTTTTATGTAATAAAGGCTAATAAAGGCTTGATAAAATATTCATACGGTATTCAATTGACCACAAAGCAACTTTTGGTCTTTCTATAATGAAATATCCTAACTTCTGATAAGCACATTGTCATCTCTCGCTTGAGCAACGCCAAAGCTTTGCTTAATTTCTTGTGGAAGCCAAGAGTTACAGCCAATTATCACTAGACAAAGAGTGGTGAGTGGTGCCTCGGATTCAAATGGAGGCCAGAAAATTCATGGTTTGGCACCGCTCTTAGCTAAGTGTTGCCCTTTTGGATAAGTGACGTGATTGGCATTCGACCAAACAGTTACGGAATTGTATATTTACCATTTCACAAATGAGTTTTCACAAAAAACGTGATTATACACTCTGCACAAACGACCATAAAGAAATAATGGAGAAGAGAGTAAGACTTGCACACTAGAATAGGAGCATAAAACGCCTGAGGGCACCCCAATTTGGTTTGATTGCGATCGGCTCATCTTTATCTGCGCCAGTAAGTTTCAGTTTAACATTGCTTCTAAGGAGAGTGCTGTAACACATTCTATAGAAGTTCGATTCAAATCTATGAATTAGCCATGTTTGAATGCCGATTCATAACGCGATACCAATGTGCAATATAATTCCCAAGGCTGCAACCAAAAGCATTATCAAAATGCTTTAAAAACTATTGAACAACTGAATTATGAGCCATCTCAAATCCCAGTAACATTTCAGAACCCAATTGAAAGAAAAACGAAAGCTTCATGCCCTTCCTCCTCATTGTTGATAACTGGTAAACTCCAAAATAACACGTCACACTGACATGTATGATCATAAAGGCATCACGTCAAAACACGTCACACTGACATGTATGATCATAAAGGCATACCGTAAGATTATTTGCTGCATAGAGCACAGAGCAACGATAAAAACGCAAACAACCTCCGTGTTTTTGATTTGTTTTCTTGCCACTCGTGGTAATCCACGGAAGACGCTGCGCACTGGATATTTTCAATTCTTTGGATTACCCCTTTGCAAGTTGTAAAATACCCTTTTAAAAGGACGTAGCTCGTAGTCATACCTCAGAAACCTTTTAGGGCCTCACTACCCACGATAGTGCAATGAAAGTTGCACAGATTAGAAAAGCGTTGAGATATTTGCTTAAATATGTGGCTAAAAGTAACGCAAAAAACACAAAGAAGGCAGGAAAGGATTTTGGAAGATGTAAAGGAAGCGGCATGCACGGTCCATTGATAATGCTTGGTGGCTTCAAATGACATAGAATAGAGACTCAATCCTCTGCTCTTTGGTGGCTTGAGACTGAGAGGCAATGGAGTCGCGCGTACAGTGATGGAAAACACTCAACGACAGTATAAATTGACTAAATTGACTAGAAAGTTTGGCAAAGTTTGCAAATGTTGACTAGGCTTAACGCTAAGGAAGTCGAGAACCAGTTCAGGAACGGGAGTTCTTGTAGGATCCGGTCCCAAAGAGGTGGTTTTCGGTTGAATCCTCGAAAACCATGCCCTTCAGACTCCCAAAGAACCAGGGAAACAATATATTTATGGCTGTACAATGGTGCCAATTCCTTCTTTTGACCGAGCTATGATAGGTCCCAGAAATTTTAGCACCCCTTTCCGACGCTTCTGCGTAATGGAATTGGGAATGAATTTACGTTAAGCGGATATCCCAACAAGTAAACATCATTTAATGTTAATAGTACAATGTTAACAGGGGTTTTCACAGCGTTGAATGCTACCATGCAAACAACAGAAGCAACGCTGGGCTTATACAGACAGTAATCGTAGTCAACAAAGATGGTAGAGAGAATAACACGCCCTTTTGGTCCTCTCAAAATGGCGCCAAATGCTTATGAATATTTTCTGACTGATAGAATGGCAATTTTTATTTAGCATTTTTCACGAAAACAGGCCAGTTCCTGCATGCCCGCCATACAGAACTCTCTCTATGATATGTTGAGCTCTGATATGTCATACGCCACAGATTTTTCAAGCTCCAAGTTTTATCTTGGCATGTGTTGCTGTCCTATGTGTTCCCCCTTTCCCGTTTCTTCTTAATTCCTTTTTCCCTTTAGCTCAATATAACCAATATACTTGAAGTAGTCGATCAATCGTGTACTTTAGGGGCCGAAAGTTTCGCGGTTTTCGAATTTTTGGCATTTTTCGTGAAAGTTTTTGCAAGTTTGTCGCAAAATTTGCAAAAAAACGTTATTCGCGAAAGTTTATGCCCTCAATTTTGCGAAACTTTCTGTCCGCGAAACTTTCTGCTCCCAGGCCTAAAGAACTGGCCTAGATTTGCCGGCCCGGTGGTTGTTCAGCGCATGCGCTCTCGACGAGTGTGCGCCCGACAGTTCACAGTTCAGGATGGAGAGTGCAAGAAGTGAAGAGGGGACAGAAGAGGGTCGACTTGTAATGGTGCCAGTCGACGGTTCATCAACCTGCGAAAGAGCTTTCCAATGGTATTTGGATCACCTTCGACGAAAAAGCGACCGCCTGGCAGTCGTTAACATAATTGAGCCTCCGGTCGTCCCAGATTCTTTCATTTTGATGGGGCCAAGTGTTATTAGTGAAAGTTGGCAAAAGGAAGTGGAGAAGAGTGTTGCGAGATCAAAACAAACAGCTGCCAAGTTCGAAGAGCGCTGCAAGAAAGATAATGTCCCTTGCACAGTGATAACAGAGACTTCAGATGATGGGCCTGGACAACGAATTTGCGAACTTGCTAAGGAAAGGAACGCAAACATAATCGTTGTTGGCTCCAGAGGACAGAACTTGTTGCGAAGGACGTTGCTTGGGAGTGTCGCATCATATGTTGTTGATCATGCTGAAATTCCAATCGTAGTAACGCCAAAAGCGTATCAAAACACCAGAAGATGACCTGGGAAATATAGTGGACAGTCACGAACAATCTCGAACAATCAGTTGCTTTTTATAAAACCACCGCCGCACCGCGCACGCACGATAGGCCCTAGTTGGGGACCTCTCTTTACTGTGGTGACCCTTTTCACTATTTATCGTTTGCAGAAGTTCTCATATACCATGAGGCGGTAGCCAAAGACAGCCTTTTCGCAGAGACATCCTTTTATTTATTTGATGCAAAGAGTATAAACAATGTTTAGTAACCACTAAAGAACGTAGGAAAATAATCCAATCAATTTCACATATAAGAAATTTTTGCAGAATTTGCCAGTTATGTTACAACTGTGCTTTTATTTCAGAGGAGAATTCAGGTCAAAATTGTGCTCATAATTTATGAGGTCAGTTTAGGAATCAGAGTTTGTCATAGGTTGGTCCCCTGGTGACAAATCTCTTACACTTTGTGGACTCATAAGCCAGCTGCATATTGTAGTGATAAATTCAAGACCAAAACTTTCCAGTAACTGATGAAGTATCATTACATTACATACCTAAATTGGTTACTTTTGGAAATTCAAAGAAACAGCCATTATTAGGTTGATCAACATATGTCTGGTGTTTATTTGAGTTCTTTTATTATGACAAGTGCAATCTATTTGTTCTTCCATTTTTAGGTGAAGTACTAAATGTTTGTTTTAGAAATGCAGCTTTGCTAAGAATTAGCCAATGTACTTTAAGCCTATGCAAAATAATCTAATATTTCTTCTTATCAATAACTTTGAATTTTGTCACTGTAGTTTTTGGTATGTTTAAAAGACATTTTTCTCCATACAGGGTCACAAAATAGCATTTCAGTTTAGTCAGAAAAAGCTTATTAATTTGACAGCTAATTAATTGAGTAACGTTTTCCTTTATTATGTTTTGGAGTGTTAGCTTCCACTCTTTAACTCATCAATAGATTATGGACTCCATAGAAAAATTCTTATCTCACATGTAATAAGATATCCTATCAGCAAATTTTAATGAGGAATGATTCTTTCCTGAGCTACCAGAGCAGGTGGTTACAAAAGCTTTAGTTCAAACTAAGAGATACTGGAATTTGATAGGGTGGTAGAAGCCAAAACATGTAGGTATGGAAGATGTTGAGCAAATTTCTAATTGAATTGGTAGAGTCTGTCCTTACATGAACATATGCCATCAAAAGAGTTTTATTTTTTATTTATTTTGTTACCAATTTTTTAGCTAAAGTTTTATTTGCTGAAATTGTTTGTACTTAATGTAACCTCTTTCTTGGGAGAAGAAAAAGGGCTGGGGAATGATAAAGGACCTGAACGTTTCCCCCCATTTACGAGACAGTTCATTGAGTCTGTCACGAGACTTGTTGCAAACCCAACTCGCCAATCTCTGAATTCCTAGCAGCCATTGCGTTACACAGAGGGATACAGAGCCACATATCCCTTAACTTAAAAGAAGCATGTCAGCTGTATTGAATAAACCAAACAACAAGTATGCTTATTTGTTTTCTAAATTGGTTTTATCATTTTGAGACCGAAAATGAAATAACCCCCTGGGCCTTCGTCTTAGCTTGTGAAGGATGGAATTCGGCGAATTCGTCTTAGTTTGTGAATGATGATGTCATGACATTTTGCCCATTTTCCTGTGTTTTGAGTAGAATTGACAACTTTTTCTTCCTATTTTGACTGCTCCTGTGCATATTGGCCAAAGTAATGGCATTTTTTTCATTCTGGAGAGAGGACCCAGGCGAATGGCAACTTGGTGCTTATATGATAAATGATGTCATTAAACATATTGCTTTTGGTTGTCCTGTTAAAGGTATAAGGAGCATCAATTAATTAATTAATATATTAATTGCACAATATAAAAGCAATGATAGCTGCCTCAATGGTACTAGAAGCTTCTTCGATTTCCCTAGATCTTCTTTGCCGTCTAAAAGAAGAGGGTGGCGGGTCTGTGTTACGTCATTCAGCAAATCCATCCATAATCAATTATTGCAGGCTCCAGCAGCATTTGATTTTTGGCAATATTACCAAACCTTAAGTTCGAAGCTGTGTCCGTACCAAAATATACAAAGTAGTACTAAAAGGATAATGTAAAAATGTCATACAATTTGATGAGAGCGTTGAACGGGTAAGCACTAAACTGCCAAATTGATGACGTCACCAGCCCGAGAAATTTGATAATGTCGAATCAAGTTTTTCCTCAGATTTGACGAATCGAAAGCCCCTTTTACATGGTCAGATTTTGTCGAATCATGATAAGATTTTGTCGAATTGATAACAGTCAAACACCTCAATTTTGCTTTAAAATGGAGGAAGAGGCTGCCTCAGCTGCCATAGTTATCGCACTTGTATTAAAAGGACCAAAAAATAGGAGAAGAAAACGTTCAAAATGGACAAAAGAATAGCTGAAACAGCGTCCTGAACGAGTTGCGCTTCACCGAAGGAAAGGACTACACGAACTCGAAAACATTCCATAAGCTCTCTTCCTCATATTCAGCAATAAACAATTCTGTTTCCTTATTTTTATTGAAGTTAGGTGGCGCTGATTCCATGTTTCCTTTAAAATGACTATAAACAAACCGAAACAATGCGGAACATGGCAATTCGGGTGACGTAGCAGCGTGGGTGAGAACAAATTTCAATCATTCACCTTTCGATTTGTCGAATGGAATAGAACACGTTCGATTCTTGAAAAATCGAATTCGACAATCTGACGATGGCTTTCGACATTCGATTTCAGATTTTGTCGAATACGATAATCGAAGGTGAGTTTTGATGGGCATGAAAGCTATGGGCCTATTCCACTTCCCGTGTCATAAGCAATTGTAAAAAAGTTACCATTTTTGTCAAACTGAAAATGAAAACCGAAAATAAAACTGAAAAAGAGAATTTACGGTAGGTAACTGACAAAGATTGAAAAGGAAGGAAATTCATGCATTTCTCTAAGTAGCCTACCTTAAGATAATGCTGCTACCGTATTTTCACGTCGCACTTCGTCAACTGAAATACCGCAAATCCTCGAATTATCAGCATGCCACAATAAGCACAAGCAATACGCGGTCTTATTCTAGTCAAACCTCGTATCTTTATGAACATTAAATTAATTATTACCAGAAGTATACATTTTGTGGTACTTCAATAAAATGCCAAAGGCAATCGAGGGGAGGAGCCAATTTGAGGTATGGTGTCTGTCCCTCTGAACAAAATCAGAAATCTTATTCTTAATTTGAGTAATGGTTGCTTCGGGCTACGTAGACAGCCCTAAATTCAATTCTGCTTTGATTTGAATTCGGCTTTAAATTTGATTTGAATTTAAATTTGAATTTAATTTTGAATTTGGTTTGAATTCGAATTCACAATTTGAATTTGATTCACAATCAAATTTGAACTGTATTTTGTTTTAGATCAGAACAAAAGTGAATATGAAAGCGTTTTTCTAATTGAAAGGAATGCTTTCCTAAAAATTAAACAACAAAAATTTGTGATTGCATGGTCTTAGATAAAGTTACGTTAGTAAATGCTTAACAGAGCAGGATGCCAGGGGGGCGTAAAAAGCGTACGCCTCCCTATTTTTGCAGAGACTCCACAACAATTCATCTAATGAGCGTAATAACCTAGTATTTCTTGGGTTTTTTCTTACGCTGAAAGAGTCACTTTGAGACAAATTTAAGAATTCTAAGCCATTGTAAGGCCTCCGAATGCCACACTTAGGGGGCTTACACTGCCCCCAGCTGCCTTAGGCGCTGGCCTGCGGTCGTTTCTTCCGCACGCAATATTAACTTTGCGCGATTTATCAAAGAAGCCATCCCTACCCTCCCCCCTTCTTGTAATGCTGGACCGGTCCTACTCAAGTAAAAAACTCTATTGGGTGTACTACGGGAAGTTTTTCTTTGACGCTAGATTCGTGATTCCGTGGAACCTGCTGAGATATGAATGAGATAAACAGCCACGTAGGCCATGCTCTCTAGGAACCAGGGCGTGAAAACTAACGAGGATTCACCTGGAGACCTTCTAAAATTATATAAAGCTTTCCGGGGCACTTCTATCAATTTAGATGGAAAGGTAAGTGCAGACACGAACCTTTTCTTTGGAGTATCCCTCGTTGATCCTGTCCTGCTGCGATCCTTTTGGAAATCTGCTACTGTTTTGTTGCCCTTTCTAGTGGCTCATGACAACAATGCATTATCCGCCACATCTTGTATTAAAAAGGAGACAATTGAGTTAAACAATAAACGCATATTTTCGATGCTGTTAAACTTAGTTTTAGAGCCAAGGCTGACATACACGATAAACATAAACCGTCAGTTCTAACTAATGACAGAGAAACTAAACATGTAAATGACTAAAACCTGACGCTTTTTCGGCAACCAGTTTAAAGTTACAGTCCTTTTTTAAAGGTTTACGAGCACAACTTTACAGTTAAAATTGTAAGTCAGTCATGCTTTGAAAATGATACCAATCCCCTCGTTTTACCAAATTACCCTGGGTACCAGACTCACTTTATGTAAAATTACCCTCTATTTTTTTATACAAAGTGGGTCTGGTATCCAGGGTATACCAAATTTACGTCGAGAAATCTAATTTTCGAAGAAAAGGCTTCACAAAGCAAAGCGCATCGAGCATACTGAACTTTTTATCAACGTTTGGGGGGGGGGGGGGAGAACCAAGTTTATGAGATGCTACAGCCATTTATACAAAGGCTGGAGCGAAAAGATCAGACGCTTGAAGGGCCTAACATATCGCATATGTTTGTGCTTGTCTGTGGGGCTGACCCCACGAAGATCGTATTAAAATTTTCTTCATTGTTTTGACACTACGGCTGAAGCTAAAACCACATGCCATGTCGCTATTCGTCTTGAAATGTAGGAAACCAGCCTTGACTAATCGTGTATTTCAGTCAATCACATTAAAATGCCTTTACAATCAAAATAATAGACAAGATGTGATTTTATGAACTTTGACTCTAGAACTTACCGCAAAGGCTTTTGATTTCTTTGTGACATGCAATTTCTTTTTTCTTAGGATCCTTTTGGGTGCTACAATGCGCTTTCGTATGCTTTGGTAACCTCCATGCTTTTGACACGAACTTCTCAACTTGTTCCAAATTTTGCGTTCTTTGGTCATTTAAGCGGTTTATAAAATGTTGCTATAAGATATGTCTTCTTCAATTTTCATCGAAGGTGATCACAATTTCATAGAAGGATGATGAATGTATGATGAATGATGATGAGTGTATTCACCTTTTTGACGAGACATCATATGGTCAAAGGACAAGTGTTGCACAAATAGTTGGCATGAACTTTAGATGCCACCTAAATCTCAATCGAATTCGCACTTGTTGCGAACAAGATTTTCAGCTTCGAAAGGAAGAGGATTGAGTCACGAAGACTCCTTTTATACAAGATAGCTCGTTTGCTTTGCGTTGGTCCAGTACCATGGATTCTTTAAGCAGTGCAATTTCTGCTCATATAACTTTGCTTTTTCACTGGCAATTTCAGTCTTCGTCGCCTTCGTTTCACTGTTGTTAAGCGTTAGTTTAGTTGCTTGTGGCTTGATATTCATTGATAACTGACTCGTCACTCTCTTTGAAAAAAACATAATCTTGATCAGCTATCTAAAAAAATATCTGTATGCGGCGTCTTCCAAAGCGTGTAGAAAGACTGATAGGTTTTCGCTCAATTTTGGAGCATTGGTAGCCTTCAGTTAGTGTGCCGATTAGGACATTTTAGTTTAGCCTCGTTTAGGTTTTGGAGCACGTTTTTGTTATGTTTCTGAGAGTGAATCGCTATTAAATGTTGATCAATAAACAATCGTGAATAATCAAGAGTGAGTCTATATATCACACAAATTGGTTTATTAGCACCGGGAAAAGCTGTTCATAATTGAAAGCATCGAGCAGTTTTAGTGCTTTGCAAAAAATCAGAGCTGAGTCTAGTTGAATAAGTTGTCCTGTGATGAAAGCCACTAATAGAACAAGTGTATGCTGCGTGCGGCTCTGAGCGTGCTATTCTACAAAGCACTCTTAACTCTTCAATCCAGCCATTTGCTACCTTTATGTGATTGATCGCGTGATTTGATCATCAGCCTTCTCCTTTGTCATTCTTTTACCTAAGTAAACAAATGAATTTTGATTGATTGGTCAGTCACGTGAAACGGGGCAATTTTGGGTATGGTTCAATGTAATCTCTAAATTTAAGCAATCTCTAAATTTGCTAATGGCATCGTCTTGGAACCGAAATAATTTATTGTTGAGGGGTTTATACATTGAGAACAGATTTTACAGATTTTTGGGATGATAAATCACTGAGACTTGAAAATTTGTTTTCGTTTGTCATAGCTATAAACGTTATTATCATGAAATAAATCTCTGTATTACTTCCATATACAATATGCCTGGATATTTCCTTAAATTAGAAATGGATTTGTGTAGCACAATTTGTTATAGTTTATTTGCAAGCGATTACATGCTATTTATTAATAGTAATTATGGTAGCTGCAAAATATTTTGGTACATTGAAAGTGCTATATAATCTATCGGCAAAGATAACATAATATTGAAAAATAAAATTGGCTTAATTTATTTGAAAGAAAAGCTGGAGAGACTCAAAAACAGCAACGATCTTGATCTCTATTTTGACCCCTCTAGCCTTCGTTGTTATTGTATTTTAGAATATCATGTGCAAGGATCAAATAACTGGAACACAAAATGACAGTGACTTGAAAGGAGTGAAAGTCAAACTACATAAAAATATTAAATATGGATATTCATTGTAACGAATAAAGGCTAAAGAATCAGCCCATAAACAGTTATAATTTGCCATTTTGTTACAAAATCTTTATTTCTATATTTGATGTAGCAAGTTTATGAAGAACTTTTTGAAAGTAGGTTTCTCTAGTTGAAATTCGACATTTCCTATTTCACCAAGTTTAAAAAAAGTTTTTAGTTGTATACCAGATCCCTCTCTTTTTTTGATGATATTTCTATCTCAACGACATTTTCAAACTTTTATTGAATAAGGAAGATGATCATAGTAATTAGCCATTGGGAAGTGGTAGTATGGCTCTTTGGAGGAGTTATGTAAAACTTTAATTTCCATGTATGATTCAATTGCATTGGTGCAAAAGCTCATATGCAAACTCGGAAGCTTGTATTGCGTATCCAGTCCCTGACCTTTCTTGGCGTACGCCTCTTTCATCGAAGTAGGAGCCACTTTCTATGGCAAACACAACTGCGCGTGAGTCCCGGGTGACTTCACTGAGCGCAAACAATTCGCAACCGCTAGTCGTGGAGTCTTCGTGCACGCTACTACTCGTGACGAGGAACGCCTTTTGTCCACCCATGCCCTTTGACCTTTGTCCTTTCTTTTAAGGTGGTCTGTTGTGGTTTATGTTACGACGTGTTTTGCTGGGTTCTGTTTAGCCTGCGCGCAGCCTCAGACACTTCTATCCAGAAGAGTAGAACTAGAGGGTGATAAGCAGAACGCGTGATTTGGGCTCACCTAGGTGTTTTGGAGCCTGTCTATATTTCAATGGAAAATCCCATTCTTTGTAGACAGAAAGAGTTCGTCCTTTCCTTTCGGCTCTTCTAAAGTTAGGTGTTAAGTATCGCTGATTGCTCTAGTGTTTTCGATCCGCATCTGGCTATTTATTCGGTCAGTTTTTGGTCATCTTCCGACGTTTGCATACTCTGAGGAGTGTCGGACGAAAAAAGTACTATTAAATATGCGAAAACTAGTTCGGCTTTTTCTAGCCATTGTGAAACTAGCTTAAATTTGTAAACAGTAATCTAGGAGCAGTAACCACTTAAAAAATGTGTTCAAGGAATAACAGGACATGCATACAAGATTCCCTGTATGAGAATGAAAGCCTTAAAAATCCTGAAAACCCATGTCACAGTTCAAGAAATACAAGTGTAATGCTAATTGGTAATGGGGCAAACATTGGCGAAAGGGAATGCAGCCCCCTGTTGTTTTGATAATTGCATTTTTCCTGTTGGATGAGGAAGATGCAGCAATGAAATTACAAGGACCATCAGTGGGACATTTACTAGGCTAGATTAAGCAGGGTTGACAGCAGGGGCTTGTTGTAATCTGTGAAATTTTGTCTAACGAATGTATATTTTTACAGGAACCTTTTGAAGGAAGAGGGACATCCATCTGTGATGCTTTGAACAAGTGAATACATGAAACATAAGCTAACTAGCTTTGTTTGAATGACGATGGCATTCCTGAAAGCGTTGAAGCCTTTCTTGGCTCTAAAATGGAGGAGTACGAATCACAGGGCTGGTAGATAAAAAAGACAAGACAGTACTTGATTATCAGCTCGAAGAAATAAACAACAGCATAGGCGCCGACTACGTGGGGGCTTGGGGCTCGAGCCCCCCCCCTTGGAATTGCTATGGGGGGGGGTCTCAGCCCCCCTGGGAATTTCGTTTGAAATCAATCAAAGAATTGAACTGATGATACTGTAGACCATGAAGTTATATCTGCTTTATTAAAATGTTTTGTTTTGTTATTATACATACTACATATGTTGTATTACGTTATTAAAGCGACAGGTAATTTCTCTACCTTTTAACTTTTTTTAATTTTTTTTAAATTTAAATTTTGAGCCCCCCCTGGGAAAAATAAAAGTCGGCGCCTATGAACAATAGACTAAGTGAAGATTTGTTTCATGCTTGGAAGTGCCGGGTAAGAACACTTAAAGACAAGTTGAAGAAGTGTATGCTGCAGTCAGTAAGAGCGGCAGTTGGCTTGGGAATCCAACAACCAATAAGTGGGTTGATTATGCAACTGAGAAGCTACAATGCCTGCCAAAAGGCCTTGGAACACCTCAGTATTTTCTCTGGTTTTTGCATTTTTCATTTCTTTGACATGCCACAAGCTGTTAATGCCCCTCCTCCCCCCTAAAACAGTGTTGGTGACAAAGTATGGCATCCAGTCAATCTGGGGAAAACGTTTGGTGTAAAATTGGCGCTTAGTTTAGCAGCAGGACAACATTGTTCGTAAAGGGGGAGGGGAATGAGTGAACGCGAGTCAAAGAATTGTCGTAAATGCGCCAACAATTTTGGCAGCCGTTGTACATGCTGTCATTAAGGAGGAGCTTAGCAACGTCTTCCTTGACGTTTGCAACTTCCTAGAGCTAATCAAGGAAACAGTCTTCCGTCAGCAAACAGACAAGCTGATTCGAGGGATTCGTGGAATGGGGGAATACCGTCTCGTTGCTGCGAAAAAGCACCTCGGTGTCAGTCCTTTGAGGTGGAGCTAGATGACGCCGGAGCAACTTAAAAGCTTTGGCAAATAAAGTTTTAAATGTTGATTTGCCTGATGAAAATGTACAAGGCAGTTACAAGCACTCGGTCCCGCTTGCACAATGGAAGCGTGCCTCAACAATCCCGATTTACACGTTGAAGAACATCTGTGCCACAGCGAAATTTATACTATCAGGTTCAGCAGCTCTTGGGTAGAAGCGTGTGTGTGCCAGACGTTTAGGCCGCTTTAACAGTGCAAGTTGAGACCACTTACCGCGCAGGTGACAAGCGAAAGCAGAAGAAGCCCAGGTGAGGAAAAACAATGTGAGAAGGGAGCCATTGACACTTTTCGACAAAATAACATTGCTCCAAGGTCGGAGGATCCTGATTAGGACATTGCCAAACCACAAAAATTTACCGATTTTTTCCACAACACTGCAAAGTGGCAAGTCTGCTGAAAAACTTTCAAAACGTTTGAGAAACCCTATTACACCTTAGGGAGATTAAGCGATCCCTCACAAGGAAAATTACAAGCGGCCTGTAATAGACAATGATGCTTAAATCAATAAAGGACTTTCAGTAAACTGAAGTCAGAGAAAACTGTTCACATTTACAAAGGAGGTATCATAGTTTTCGTGACTTTTAGAGAAAGGAATAAGATATCCCGTACGAGTTCAAACTGAATCATGCCGTGCGTGTATCAAAATCTGCAACGTGTTCATTCCAATGACACCAATCTTAATGTTGTTTTGTTTTCAAAATCGTCAATGACAACACTATGGACAGTCGCGTGATTTCCGATCATGCTTCTGCACATAGAAATGCTTCTGCGTCCGATTGAGACATTTGATCATCATCAGCATCATTCCTACTATGATCGTTATCAGATTCTTTCAATTACTGCCAAGGTACACAATTTCTTAACAGCGGTTGCTAGTGCGGTAATATTGAGATTATTGTTATTGGTGCTGTACACAAAACAATTGAACAATCGTTGACGAAAAGGAATTAAAAGGGCATTTGAAGTTTTACAAAAGATCTGGTCAACTTTAGTATCATTGCAGACACAAGGTCATTAATTGACATGTTTGTATAGAGTTAGAGTTTTAGAGGAACTGAATTATCTTAACTTACACCAGAGAAAACTTATCAATCATAAAAATGACTTCCTCTATTGCTTCCTTGTGACATACATGTAGATGATTCCACAAATTAGGAACAAATTTTTTCAAGTAGTTGAAAGTACGTTTAATAGCGATTAGCTTTAATCTACAGATAGCATTTTAAGAACAATAATTTTAAGAACAATGACAGGGACAAATACACGAAAGAAAATGAAGAGAGATTTGCTCAGTGAAACGGTGATAAAAACAGGTTGCGAGCTAAATGTCTATTTCTTATATAGCGCTTTTATGAAGGAAGTAGGTATCCAACGAGTTTGATAACTTCGTTGAATTATTCAATAAAATTGTGTCATGTGTAAATATCTTAGACAACATTTAAAATGTCCTTGAAGTTATATGCTATATATCTCTTTTTTTGATGCT
This sequence comes from Nemopilema nomurai, assembly GCA_003864495.1. Classification (NCBI taxonomy): domain Eukaryota; kingdom Metazoa; phylum Cnidaria; class Scyphozoa; order Rhizostomeae; family Rhizostomatidae; genus Nemopilema; species Nemopilema nomurai. The sequence continues at coordinate 1,983,846 of ML133421.1, read as the reverse complement.
ATCTCTACTTTTGGGGTCGTTTCAAAATTTTAATCAAATATGAAAGCTGATCGTTGGATGTCACAAATGTCCCATACGAAAGCGGTTGCATTGGTCTTTTGAAGTAAGCAAATCGATTGAAGCCAATGCTAGTGGCAGGAAGCTCACATGCATGCATGCATGAAAGTGTGTATTGTGCTTCGCATCCAGTCACGGGATTTTCCCGGCATTAGCCTTCTGTATCATAATGGGGATCAGTTTCTACGGTCACTCGTCATTTCATTAAAAGCCGGATTTTCACTAAACTCATTTTCAAAGTCTTTTAAGAAGCATATGGCGCAACACGTTGCAGTTGCTGGTCGTGTCGATGAACACGTTTTGTCGACCCAGGCCCTTTGACCTTTGTCCTTTCTTTTAAGATGGTCTGTTGTGGTTGATGTTACGACGTGTCTTGCTCGGTTCTTTTGCAGCAAAGTAATTGTGACTGTGGCAAAATGTCTAGAAACATCGTCCTAGCTGTTGATGGGAGTAAAATTGCAGAGCTGGCCTTCTGCTGGTACTTAAGTAACCTTTACCGTGATGGTGATGAAGTGAACGTCATTTGCGTTCACGACATGTCTGAAGTTGAAGTGCCTTACATATTAGGCCCAGAGCCTATTGTCATCCCAGACACATACGAAGAAGCGATTCGGGAAAGCTACGAAAAGAGCAAGAAGTTGCTTTCTGAATACAAGAAGCGATTGGAGGAAAAGTCGGTGAAAAGTGTAGGCCATTTGAGGACTTCACATGGCTCTGCTGGAGCGGAGATCTGTAAACTGGCAGAAGAAGCAAAAGCAGATTGCATTGTGCTGGGTTCGCGTGGCCTTGGCACGATCAGGCGCACATTTTTAGGCAGTACAAGTGACTACGTGCTGCACCACGCGGGCTGCCCAGTGCTCATATGGAAACAACACCATGGTTTATAGCCCTGAAAAACATGACACTCAAGTTCGCAAAGTTTATGCATGAGAATAACATAGGGCTAGAACACAATGTTTACATTTTTCTCTGCTTATGTATCGCAAGGGAAACATATAGATTATCTAAATAAAGGCAACACATCCATCAAATATTGACAGACTTGTTTATCTCTAAGCATTCTCCTCTGTGTATTGGCAGTTGAAGTCAGGGAGGTCAAAGGCCACACTGTGTTGCAGAAAACACAGATGACATAACATGTTGGAGCATAAGAATATTCTACAAACTTATATTTACCAACTTGCTCAAATATGTAGCAGCTAAAAAAATTCTTGATCCTTATGGTACATTGGGTTTCTTAAACACAAATTAAATATTCAGATTACAGCAAGTTTACGTTTAATGCCGACATAACATTTTATCAACACACCACTTTTGCTTAAAACATTAAATTAAAAATTCATATAAAAATCTCATAGTTTTTTGACACTTTCTAAATTTTACATGTGTTTTCCCTCGCATTTCTAATTGGTGGAATTAGTTTTGCAGTTCAAATCCTAGCTGTTAACTTTGGCTAAATGGTGGGGTAGATTGAGGAAAGTCTTCCATCTCAATGCCCTACCTTCATTAAGAAAGCAGTTTTAATCATCTTGTTTTTGCCTCTTAATATTCAAAAGCGAAATTGCTAGATTTTGATAGTTCTTTATAAATAGGTTTTCTCTAGCTCTAATTCATAGCCCAAAGGAATGTACTATATATATTCAAAGAGCCTGGAACTTATAATTTTGATTTTATCTGATGGTTATCAACTTTAACACATTGATATAGAATTCATTTATGCATACTCAAGCAGACTCTTATATATTCATTTTTACTTTGCTATAAATCAAATCAAAACAACTACTTATAAAACATTTAGCAATAAGTTTATTAGTTAGGTTAATATGAAATTTTCATAGAGAGAAAAAGCCATCCTTATTTCTTTACAATAACTTTGTTGGCAAGTATAAGGAAATTCAGTGTGACATGCTTAAAGCTTGAATGAAGAAGAAGAGGGAAGTGTTGGCTAATGGCTTTTTCAGTTCTCCACATCGATAAAAGGGGGTTGAATTTTTACCAGTTTAGCTTAGAGTAGGATGAGGCTCATTAAAATATTTCAAATCACCTTTCACAACTTAGGTCTAAATGCCATTGAAGCGCTCACAATTAAGTTTCGGAAAAGCAAGTAATCATACAATAAATCCATCAAAGCATCAATAAACATTAATGCAAAAATTGAACAGGAGAATTATCAGCACCAATGGGAATGAAACTGAAGAAGCACCATCTAACATATATCTCATCTAGCACCATCTGTCAAATCTTGAATACATTCCTACAAGTAATAAACTTTACCAAATGTGTTAATGACCATATGAGGCTTGAGTTATTTATAAGGTAAAGATTGCATGTTATCAGGTTAAGAGAAAGTACAGTTGAAGTCAAAAACAGAAAGGAGCAATTGCTGGCTTTCTTTTTGCTGAATCGTCCAATGAGCTGAGCAATGCCTTCTAGTTAAAATGCTTTAAAAATTTTGGGAACTACCTCCAAAGTTCATCTACATTGATCAATGAGACATTATTCTATATTTGTTTTAATTTACACCCATAGTTATGACCAGGGCATGGCCTTCATAGTAAGCGACCTATTAACTAATTACTTATTACGCCAAGCTTTTGAAGAAAATTGAAAATGTATGCTCTAAACAATGGTATTTACAAACATCATGTCAAATGATCAACAAACGCTATTCATTTTCGGTAGGTCAATTCTCATCCACAGAAAACAAATTTGACTGCATCGAAATACTAGCAAGCTCCTCGAAAGTTTCTCGAGACACATACCGTTCGTTTGGAAAGTATTTTTAATTTTAACTCTGGCCGACCAAGAGCTGTTTGTCTTTTCACAAGACGTTTGGTGATATTGAAATATTTGCGCATACCAGCATTGATGCCCAAATCCAGGTATCTGCGGAGGACCGCGAGTAGTCATTCAATCGTGCCAAGGCGAAGGCGCCTGTTAGCAACTGCCTTATGCAACATTTATTCTATTGCGGATTGGCTCGTCAATATTTCATCTCAACGTGATTTAAAATGCTGCGAAAAACTCAGATCCTGATTTGCGGTGACAACAATTGTTGATGAAAAATTGGGACTCTTGGTATTGAAGAAAACCTCAAAAGCTGAAAAATGTAGGATCTAAAGAAAAACTAACTGATTTGGTTCAAGCGTTCTTTGAAATATCACATTTTGTAATCTTTTGCGTGAAAGCATGAGAGTGGAATCGTTCCCAAACTTTGAAAATGTCGAAACCAGCTTGAATTATTCATCAGCAGCTTTCCGCGGGAGGATGTAAACGAGACACAGCAACAACAAGGCGATGTGTGAAGAATCATGAAATATTAATTCTTCAATTTGTGTCATATTTTCCCACTGACAGGTGGGATGTTTGTTGGCGATAACGGGGGGCACCCCTTTTGAAATAAAGAAAGGCAACAGAATGCTATAAACCTTGTTCACCTTTTCCTTTTCTGCCTCCGTAAAAGCTCACAATGTGAAACGCAGCTCTCGCCTTTGCTTTTCGCCAGCATACCCTATTCCTTCAATAGCAGATTGTACGCGTTGTTCTGTAATGCAGAGCTGCAATATTTTGATGTAGGAAAAGCAGGTGGCTGTAAAGCAAACAAACACTGTTAGCCCAAGAATTGCCTTTGATTTTGAAACACTATCAGCTCTATATACCTTTTATTTGTCAGCAAACAAATCATGACGTCAGTGTTGCGCAAACATCATTATGGATTATATGGTGTATAAACATGCTTATGACGTTGCAATTACTGATTCCTTTTTTCCATGACGAATAAATGTTAAAGGTGTCAACTTTTAGAAAAGGAGGGAAATCACCTGCCAAAATTGACGATGATGACAACGAAAATCTTCTTCACCATTTCACTAAAACGCGTTTCCACGTGCCATTAATTCGTCATTTTCATTGTGAAAAACAATGAAGTAGTTTCCTGTGAAGTATACTAACTAAAGGCAATCGACAAATGGGGTAGAAATATCAGGTCCGTTGCTTCTTCTGTTTGAATAGGGCAGGCCTCGCCCCCTCCCCCAAATGGAATTGGCGGGGATCATGCCTCCTTTTATACTCTCAATTTCTTTGAAACAATGACTTGGCGACAGTTGTTTCCCATGGTAGTGATAATAACATTTTTCATTTAAAACTTGACCACAAAGAAGATTTCTTGCCTACGCCTAGTTTAATGAAAGTTCTCATAACAGTTAGAAGGAAGTTAAAGAAAATGAAAGAGTTCTTCAAACAATAACGGAAATACCTACGGAGACCACCTGTTAACTTAATGCATCTTAATTCATTGTCATTGTGTGCTTCATTACCTGCCTTGATTGGTGAAAATGTCACCCCCGTTTGCAGCAGTCCATGCATCCCCCCGTTTTGTGGAAAAAGCCAAATTTAACCATTATTTATCAAAGTCCTGTCTTCACCAGCAAGACAGAACGAACGACGAGCTGACGTGACGCTATCGCCGCCAACGCAAAATAGCCTTGATAAAGAAAACAACGATACTTCAATTCACCTTTGAAGGTAAATCAGCTTTACTTCAACTTTATAAGATATACCAAACGCTCTTTTACTACGGGTTTGTGCTTATAATTTAACAAACTAAACTGTTGATATTCTACCCAGAAGCATGTTTGCCTCCGCTAATTTGACGACTTTGAAGAATGGTATGTACATGAAGTTAACGGTATAGCTGAGTGATTTTTATGAGGCATTCATAGATCTTGGTAACCAACGGGCCTTAAAGCAAATGCGCACAACTTTTCAAACGCCAGGCAGGCTTTCCGTGGATCACTGCTGTAGATCTTGATGTTATGTTAGTATTCGGTTTCTGTCTCAAATTTGTTAGGAAACTGATCAGCTGCTTGACAAAAAGTGAAGTTTAGCAGCTTCAAAGGTCTATGTAAGCTTTGATTTACTTTTCTCGTGTTTTGGTCGATATACGAACCAGCTGACTAAGAACACCTTGTGCTTCGAGTGGATGTCATAAAAAGATTAGAGCGACTAGAAGCCGGAGAGATAATATGGCGAGTTGAGTAATATGGAGAGTGCAGTTCAAGTGATGCATGTAAGTTGAGGCATGCAGCTCTTTCTTCATGGCTCTTGCTGCCAAATCTTGTCGTGATTGAAGACGCGTAGAAAACCCAAGTTGTGAGCGCTACTCACACAAGTTGCAGAAGGTTAGTTTGCAGTGAATCGAACAAACAACACTTGCTCAAGAAACGTGCAAGTAACCTGCCATGATCAATACCAGGATCCTGAGGTGATTGTACGATTGTTTAAGATGCCGTTGACTGAGCGAAGTCAACACTGCTCAAAGAATATGCCGCACAAAATGCCGTGTCTTGCCAATTTAAGCTTCCATCGTATTTCAACGTTCTTCCCAATTTAAGTTTTTGCATTTAAAATCTTTCTTAATCAACAAGTGTGTTCTACTATATTCACATCGGCTATCTTGTCTTGTGGTAGCAATGTGAATCCACACTGTCGCATTCGAACGAGCATGTACCTGGTTGCGCGTAGAACTGTTGAAAACTCACTCGCGTTTATCGTTCTTTGCGGGCATAGAAGATTCTTAACATGCTGGGAACAAACACTTTTTAGGTAAGTTGAAATGTAGATCTGCGTATTCAAAATGTTGAACAAGGTGTGGAAAGGATATTCAGATCCCTAATTTGAAGGCTAAATATGTCAAAGAGGAAGTTTACTACTCTGCCGTAAAGGCATCAAACGATATTTAAGCTTATGTTAGACTAGAATGCTTTACAAAAGAACTAAAGAGATAAAGACAAGTACACAAAACAAGACCCTCTGAGATAGCAGCCCAATTTTTCTTGTTTCACATTTCACAGGTATAACTTAACTAATAGTTTGTTTAACATTTTCATATAAGCTATAGAAACATTTTGTAAGGTATATAACTGGAGGGTTTTCCTTGTATGAATGGGAATAATAATGAATAATGATGATGGTTGCCTGATTAGAAGGAAAGGTGCAAGGAAGAACTATGAAAGACATTTGCAATGGATTTCTTCAGTTACACAGCAGAGTATGTGGGCATAATTATTGTATAAACATACTCTCTCGCGTAAAGTCACACAGGTCACTCAGTCCCAGTAGCTAAGTCACAAAGGGGGCATACAAAAGCAGCCATTATAATTGAGTGGAAGGCGTTGTTATGGGGCTATCGTGTTGTAACCACGATGCTTTGCAACGTAAATGCATAGTCTTAGCAAACTACCAGTTGCGGTGAAAAAATCTACCATGATCCTTTGCAAACCTATTTCTGGACTACAGATATGGGTCCTACGTTTTCTCAGATTTGAAACACTTTGAAACGTTTAGCAAAAATAAGTTGTTAACCCGCTCAATTTTGTTCCAAAACGTCACCTCAAAGTTTTAGAGCGAGAGTTTAGCGTCTTGCTTTTCTTCTCCAGCAAACATTAGTTGATATTAAGATTATTTTGAAACATGGTAGCTAATTCAGTTACAGGTCTGGTTCCTATTTTATGACTGTTACGTTCAATTATGTCATCAACATAACAAAATTCCGCCTGATTTCCACAAATGAGTGTCAGGTTCTTGTCAACATCCATCCCCTAAGGGGCATCAGCACAAATGGTGCAAAAATTAGGCAATGACTCCGTGAGAAAATGCTCGACTTCGACTGCGAAAGCAAGCTAACAGAACTATGCAAGTGGGTTGTGATTTAGTCCGCTAAAAAGCCTTCTAATAATAGAGAGTGTTTTTGGAACTTGATCAGCGCTAGATGCTTCCAATGTTAGGAGGAAATGATTATTGATTCGAGGGCCTTTGGACTTTTGCCTTGAGAGGTTGCGTGTTGACCGCTTTAGTTATTCTTTATGTTCCTCTTTGTACGGTAAGCTACGAACGGCTTCTATCCGATGGCTTTGAAGCACTGGCAAGAAATTTATAAATCTAGGCTATGAATCACGGCTTATGGGTTGGGTACCCAGGAACTATAACAGGCTTCGTATTTTGAGCAAAGGAGATGGTCATCGTGGGTGTCCTACCTTCGGTTTAATGCATGCTTGCTCAAGCACGCGTCGTTTTAAAAACGGCCGTAACGAGAGGCATAATAATTGCAAAATTTCATGACAGTCTTGTGTGGCATAAAGATAGGTTTTTAGCTTTTCAAAGATATAAAAAGGAAACATTCCACATGATGCTGTTGATGGACTATGGCCTAAGCCCGTTAATGATTTTATGGCTCAATAAGTGGGAAAATCTTCTAGTTGTGAGTCGCAGAGCGCTCGAGAAAACCTTATCCATTTCTAGCCTGATAAACAGATGACAAGATACACAGACGACAAGGGCTTAAACTTCTACTCTAGCAAAAAGGAACAGTTAAAGATCCACTTCGATTTCCATTTGCTTAGGAAAGTCATCAACAAAACAACAATCTTTGGTAGATCATCTACATAACTTGCACGTGTTATAGAAAGGCCGTAAGCATGCTTTTCTCCACTTCGAAGCTTGCTGCAACTCGAAGTTGGAACAACAGCAAATTGTGTCCATACCACTGTCTGCAACACGAAGGAAAGGACACAAGATGGCCTTGAAGATGTTTCAATATCAGTCAGTATTGATGTCCAAAAAAGAAGTGTTTCATTCAAGAAATATTGGTCCTTTATTCTGGGCTTTTGTAGATGTTTTATCAATTGAACAAGCTAATTCTTGCAATTGGTAGCAGCTTTTGAACGGTTCTGATACAACTTTCAGGCCTTAAAAGCTTTTGGGGTTTGAAAGAGCTTAGAAAAAATTAATTGAACCAAGAGCTTTGGGTTACCCTTAGGCCAAACGGCTTCTTTGCCTTAAAAATACATCTTTGTAGAAATGTTTTGTACCACGCAACATTTGTTCGCTTAAGCATAAATTCAAAGCCAATTGGAAAAGCATTCGCCAGCCAGTAGAAGAATTCGAAGAAAAGCAAAGCATAGGAAAAAGTCTCTAGGATTTTTTATGTATTAACTTCTTGTAAGGATTCCTGCAATTAGAGTTTAACAGTCATTTAAAGTGCGTATAAATTCATTCTTGGCTTGTTTGTCAAACTGCTGAATAGATTGTCAAGATTCCTTGAAGCCAAATGGAAGATGTAGGTCAGGAAATGCTACCACGTATTGTGTCGATTCATTGGCTGGATGGTCAAGATGACGAGAGCAACCTGTAATAATCTGATAACATGATAGAAGGCACCATGAATGGAAATTGTTCCTCCAATTTGTGTCCATGGCCGAGTGTCCGTCTCGCTATGATGCATTTTGGTTGCTATGACTAACTGCCCACATTTGGCAACTTCTCGAAATCAAAAACCTCAAAGTTTTAACATCATTAATAATTAAGATGCCGCAAAAGTCGCGAATGGGCTCTAAGACGTACCTTCACTACGCTGTAGTCGAGTAGCCGTGTGCGCGCAAGAGCCATCGCGAAGAACTGAAAATTTCCACCATCGTGTGTACTAAGTGAGTAGGAATTTTAATACTGTATTTAATGAAATTTAAGAGGATTTGGTTTTGCTACATGATTTGTAGTATTATTCTTTGCCAGATTTTGAAATTTTTGCGTACTTTTTTTCCAAAGTAAAAGTATTATCACTGTATCAAACTGTTTTTCGTGTTGTTCCTTGATAAGCCGAGCGAGATGCTTATTTCCTTAATCAGAAAGCAAAGTTGTCTCTCAGTTGTATGCAGAACGAAGCTTAGTGATTCAGTGAAAGCAGGCAAATGCATGGAAACGGCCATTTAGGGTCAATAGTCTGCCCGGAATTAGGGGGCCTCTTCGGAATCAGTGAAAGCAAAACGAACCAATGCTTTCATTTCACGGGAAACGATTTCTGCAAGCGCATACTCAACTAGATAAATACTAGAAAGAAGGTACTTCATTTACTCTCAAGTGACTCAAGATATCTGACATACAGTATCTGGTTACATGGAAGTCAGTGCTTTGTTAAGGGGAGTAGTCATGCTATTTGACCGGCCTAAAATGAAGCCTGATGCGTCCCAGGTTAGACGCATTGTATTCATTACGAAAATTTAGTCCTTCGAAGCTCGTTATTGTGACAGGACAAGGGTTTTAATACGCAAAGATATGATAGCTAGCTAAAAAGGACTTTTATTTTATGTAGCGAAAAACGATTTGCATGCCACCGAGAAACTTGCCATGCTGAATCTATGGAAAACTTGTTAACATTGGGATTGCTTTTTTCATCAATTGTGTGGGAGATTTTGTCAATATTTGGCATGCAAGATTTTCTACCAAAATCTGCTTTTTCTTCCTTTCAAACATGTCAATACAGTTTGGAAACAGATGATCCGCTGCTTTGGACAAAACTGATTGCAGCTTGAGGCTTGTTCTTCGAAAGTTTAACAAGATATCAGCATAATTAGGTCTTTTCCCAAAAGAAATTAATTTTTAAAACTGCAGCGGGTGGCTGCAATGATGCGGCATACACATTTAAATTATCGAATCTAATGAAAGTACGACATCAGGAAATGGCGTGTTGTGATTGGCTAAATCATGTCAAAAATAAAGATGGTCACCTGCAAGTATCAGTGCCCAACATGAGCGAAGGCTGAAGTTGAAATTGTACATGGGATAATGTATTTTTTACGCTAATATACTTCTTTTTCAGTTGAAAGACCTTAAGAAAACTTTCGAGCTACGTCAAACAAGCATCTATATATAGATAGTAGCTTGACATGAGCGAAACGAAGCGAAGGAAGAACCCATCCGGCTCCCATGCCAGCCTTGGTGGCAGGTCACTGAGAGACGAAATGGAGATGCACAGCCGCTCAAGACCGTCATCAGGTTAGTCAAATAGATCAAGCTAAGATCTCTCAATACTTTCTATAATAGGGGCAGAAATTGTAGACTCTATGACCCACTTTCTTGTTGACCTACGAAGTTAGGCCCCAAATGAAACTGATGAACCATACAACAATTGTTAGCTTTTGATGTGATTAAAGTTAAAGTTCAAGAACCAAATAATACTGTTAATGCTTATAGACATTTATTTTACATCCTTACTACCCGATAAAAACCTATTAGACTGGGAATGGTATTTTTTACAAGGTGCTGCATGGTCGGATGATGGCCCAGGACAAGATGATGTTGATTTCAACCCCAGAGCCCCTGCTGCAGTAGACATGCCTTCGGCTATGGAGGCAGAGCCTTACACCTTGCAAGCCAATGTGACACGCGATGTGAGGGCTGATGCACCTGATAACCAGCCTGTTGACTGTTTCACAAGATTTAAAAGGGTCATTAGAGGTAACTGTTCAGCCTGCTATTTGTACAGTTTCCTTGTTTTACTGGGTCAGAATGGGACCCCTATTCTATTTAGCATGCAATGTCTTCCACATTTGAAAAAGGCTTATTTTACTTCATGAGAATCACTCAACCTCTAACCAGTGAAATCTGTAGCATATATACTTTTCATTCAACATGTTTATTTCTAAACAAGACTTGATCATTTGATACTCAAGGGTGCTAAAATTTTCTCTTGGAAGAGAAAAAGAATCTTCAGGGTCAGTTTTCTTGCAAATGTGAAAACAAGTATTATAGGTTTTGTTTGGGACCAGACCATGTTTATGTATTCTTTTCTTACTGATATGGTGATTTTGGTTATATAAGACATTATTTTTAATGAACTTATCCAATATTTTGTTTAAGAAGTTGCTTTGAATTTGTCAGTTGCTTTTCAAATTTTCATGACTGGATTTTTCACAATTTAATTTTCACAAGATGGATTAAGCTAAGTTGGTTATTCGAATAGCAGACAAAAGGAAACTGGAAGCCATAGCAACGGTTAATCTTTTCTATTGTAAAAACAAAGAGATCAAACTTTTCCCTAATTATTAGTCACAATTACACTGCATAATTATGTGGAGAAGATTGCTTATGGTTTAATTTGATCAGTTAACAGGAACCAGATTTTCCAGAAGAAGTCTTAAACAAAACAGATTAATAATTTATTTGGTTATAAGACAACTTTGAGTAAAATTCTATTCTTCTAAGCAAGGCTTTCAAAGTCTCTTTATAAACATGAAATTAAAGTGGGAGCATTAAACCCCATTATTAGGAGAATTAAATTGTTTAAGAAACTGAACTTTGATAGAAAGGCATTTGCTTGTTTGGAAAATTAGGAAAAAGCATTAATGTCAAAACAGTTGATTTTTTCAGAAGACTTAGGCTCCACACTAGATTCACAATGTAAGGTTATCATTGCTCAGCTGTTTTGGTTGCGTTTTAGACAGTAGGTTTTGTAAAAAATTTCCAATATTCCCAATATATTTAAAATGTGAATGTATCAAAGAGGCTTAGTCAACTTCCCTTATCTGGCACAGAGAACTTTTTCCCAACCCAAGGAATTTGTATATGAGGAAGTAAAAAGAATGTGAACATTAAAAAATCCATCAAAAATCAGGCACATGGAACTTTGTATCTTTAAAATTTGGGTTCTTATTACTATGCAGTTCTTGTTGTTAAATTCTGTTTTGTTACTAGTTCCCTACCTTATCTGTAGTTAGCACTGTAGTAGAAGATAAAGTTTTAAATTTTTTGTGAAGGGCTATGGAGAACCCGCCATACAGAGGACACAGACACAGACAAAGAGATGTATGTCAAAACCACTTTGAGGGAACTTGGTATCTACCTTGTCTTCATGTGTGTCCTCTGCATATGTAAGTTTTATGCTTGTTATAATATACTCATTGATATGTACAACCATGTTTCATTGATAATTTTTTGTATTTATTCATTATTCAAAGCTTATATTGGTTGCTTCTTAATCATGTCTGTCATGCCAAAAAATATATTTTACAATAGCAGTTCAAATTCTAGGTGTTTATTAGATTAATAAATTGACTTTTATATGCTGAAAAGATATCTGCTATTTCTCTCCATGAAAACTGTAGTTTGCTTTGATGTATTATTTTAATCTAACTTCTGTTTTGAAGTTTTCAAATTCTGCCACAAGTTTTGAAAGTTATTTCCTAAAGATTAACCTTGCACATCCATTTTCGTCAAGTTGCTTGTTCCTGGCAGCTTTTTCTTTTACTTTTTAATTGATTTTCACTTTTCAATGTTTAGTGACATTTGGTATGACAAGCTCAACCATGTATTATTTCACAAAAGTCATGACAGGTTGGTTTCTAGAAGTTATTACCAGATTTTGAGTTTATTTATAAATTACCAACACCTAACATGATCAAGATTAAGATTATGTGTATTTAGTATCAAGAGGTACAAATTTTGCTGAAACACAGACAGTATGTTGATGAGAACTCTGATTGTGTCTCAAAAACGCATTCTTGTGCAGTGCTTCAACAGATTTGCTCATGTGTGATTCTCATATTCAAATATTGTAAACACTAGTATTTCATTTCTTATACATCTTTTCAATTCTAGATTTGTTTGTCACTGAACCTGGTTTTAGTGAATTCAAAAAGATGAGTGACTTTTGGACTGTGAGTTATGCTCATTTCACTTTTGCAAGTATAAAATAGTCAGAAAAGGTTGTTAATATGGCCATGTGTAGCTTAGATGGAGTTATTTAGGTCTGCTGAAAGCCTTTGTCTATTCAAGGGGCATATCAAATAATGTTAAGGAATGCATGGTTCACTTACTGTTAGCTTCTGTAAAAGCTTATTCTTTACATTGGACTGTCCAGGAAATTATTTAAAGATAAGTATCATCATGGAATGCAATAAAAAGCAGAAAGACAATCACTCTGCTAGCTAATTGTCCATTTCATGCAATTAGTTTTTTTAGTATGTAGTTATTCAAAAACAAGTTTAATGTGATTTTTCAACCATCAAATCTAATCAATGAATCATTTATGATAGGTTTTTATTATCATTGCAAAACTCCTTTTTCAAGTTGTTTCCTATTTTCAGTTCAAAGTATAAGCACAAGTTGATTTTTTGTTCTGCCACTGTTTCAAAGAATTTTGCTTGGGTAGTTAACACAGAATTGCATTATCTCTCTCCTCTTGTGTTTCTGCTATGATTTATTGACAGTTTTCCATTCTATTAGTATGCAGAAGGGAAGCTCCTTGACGGATTGTACTGGGAGAAGTATTACAATGACCAAAATGTATCTGCTGACCACCGAGGTTTTATCTACTTTGAGAATAAGGTGCTTGGCCTACCGCGGATGAGACAAGTTCGAGTTAGAAATGATTCCTGTGTGTAAGTAACATTCAGTTGTTGTTAATCAGGGCTGGTAATTTGTTTTTGAAGTAAAATGTGAAAATGCAGGGCATTAATAATAGCCAACACGATGGTTGGTGGTAAGAAAAGTTGTGAACACATATCATTCTACGAAACAATCAAACAAATAAAGAACAATTCACTTTCTTTCTAGTTATAGACTTCGTTCTATTTGTTTCCACATTGCCTTGTCATCTAACTCTACAAAAAGATGGAGCAATCCATATCCCTCTTGGCCCCTTGTTTGTCTTATAAGCAAATAAATAAAAAAGCAAGTCAATTTTGGAGAAAAAGGAAATGAAATATTTTTTGCTGGCTGTATATTGGTTTTGTCAAAGTAGAAAAAAACTAATACTGATTTATACTGAAGTAGCGTGGTGGGATTTGGTATCTTTCCAGACCTTGCCAAAGGAAATTGTAGTACACATATTATTTTTGCAACAGTACTAATAATGCCTGTTCTTTATTTACAGCTTTTTTGTTGCTTCTGAAAATTCATGCTGATATTACCTTATCTTCATAGTGTACACTCTGACTTCAAGAAGGAAATCAAGGAATGCTATGCCCCATATGCCACAAATGTTGAGGACACAAGGACTTTTGGAAAGATGAATGGCTCTGCGTAAGTATAGTTGTAATATCAGGGTCACCATTACAATAGTTTGACTTCCTAGTTCATCATTCATAATTTGAAAAATTCATGTTTGTTGATTATAATGGCATTCTTGTGGTGTATCATGGTTTAAATTTCTCTTTTTACTGTAATATCAAACCTTTTCATAAATTAATGTGTGTATGAGTAAATGAATGAATGAATTTCTTGCAATTAGAGTTTCATACAAGCTCATTGGATTTCATTGACCATGTTAATCTAATTTAGTATCTTTACATATAACAAGGCCATGTATTACATTTGGTTTTCTTAAGTATAGACTTTTATTTTTCGAATGTTTTTCAGTTGGACTTACAAGACAGAAAAGGAGTTGGGAGGTATAGGAACCTGGGGCCAACTGACAACTTACAGTGGTGGTGGATTTACGCAGCTCATGGGAAAGAGTAAGGCTGAATCTGCAGCAGTCATTGCAGACCTCAAGGTATTTTGTTAGCCAGCTGGTTGTTTATACCCCTGTGTTTGCAAGCTAATACCACTTGAAGTAATTATGCTGCAGCAGTAACAATGTGAATGTCTTTATCATCAGTTGTCCCGACAAGTCATTGTGATATCCTAATTTCTTTCCAGTTTTTGACTGCATGATTGGTGCAAGACTGTTTTTAGACTAGAAACTTTCAGAAGCAAATTTTTCACATATACGAATTTAGTGTAAACCTCATTCTTTTTTAAGCCTAGCCAATGCTTCTATCCGAGACATCCATACTAAAGACTACGCCATTTATTTAATTCTTTTGCTTGCTATTTAAAGGATATCTTCAATTTTTAGAAAAACTTATGGACTGATCGTGGAACAAGAGCAGTTTTCATTGACTTTACAGTTTACAACGCAAACATTAATCTCTTTTGTGTTGTGACGTAAGTGTATTTGAGAGCTTTTTAGTTTTTGAATTTATTTTCGTTCTTCTATTTACCCTTTTTAACAAAAAGGTGTAACAAAAAGGATAAGACTTTCCCGATGAGTATAGCTCAAAACTATCACTTTGTTATTCAGGCTGGTCCTTGAGTTCCCGGCCACTGGGGGCTGCATCCACATCCGATGTTCCGCACCCTGAAACTCATTCGTTACGTCACGCCGATGGATTACTTCGTCATGGCATGCGAGGCTATCTTTGTGCTCTTTCTTGTGTACTATTCCATCGAGGAATTCATCGAAATCAAGAAACACAAGCTGGCGTACTTCAAGGCTTTCTGGAACGTGCTCGATGTTGTTGTGATCCTGCTTGGTGTCGTCTGCATTGTTTTCAATCTCTACCGAACCCTGTCCGTGAACCGTCTCATCAAGTCCTTGCTTGCCAATCCTGATGGCTTTGCGAACTTTGCCGTCCTTGGCTTCTGGCAAAACCAATACGACAACCTTGTTGCTGTTGCTGTTTTCATTTGCTGGATTAAGGTGTGTTTCATTGTCTTAATTTTTGACATGTTTTTCTTATAAAAATACTGGAGTTTGTAAACAACATTTCTTTCCAATTACCCACTGTAGTATATATTCTTGTACACGGGTGTTGATCGATGTGACATCAACTCTCAATGATTTCACCAAGACTCTGTTAGGTTTAACAAATCAAAATTTCTTTGAAGTTTTATACTCACAAGATCTATGTTTCCTTTTCTAAGGCAATGTACCTTCAATTGTTCTCTGGCACTATTGGTAGATAAATGATATTTTAATAGAATAATCTGCTCTCTAGGTTTTCAAATACATCAGCTTCAACAAGACCATGACTCAGCTTTCATCTACACTCGGAAAGGTTGGTCCTTCATCGTTTTCTTGTTTGTTTATAAACAGTCTTATCATTTCCACAATCGAATATCTGATCGTCTCCCAGCTATCTTTTTAATTGCTGGTTGATTGATGTTTGGTGAAATGCGCCATCTAATTGTCCATTTCTTCGCAGTGCGCCAAAGACATTGCAGGCTTTGCCGTCATGTTCTTCATCATCTTTTTGGCTTATGCTCAATGGGGATACCTCATCTTTGGAACCCAAGTCAAGGACTTCAGCACATTCCAGTACAGCATGTAAGTACCTCACACTTGCTGCACAAATTATATTCTGGACTAATGAATCTTATACAACTGTCCTTGTTTTGACATAGGAAGCCTTGTCAATATTTACGATGTGGTTTAAACAAGTCAAAAATTGGACAGCTATCATGAAGTCACCGAAATCAAGGACTCTACCCCTGTACCATGCATGACACTAGCACCTTCCATAGACACTGCCTGTTTCCCAATTCAATATTATCAATCTTCATTTTAGCTACACCCTGTTCCGTATCATTCTTGGCGACTTCAACTTCAAGGAAATCGAGAACGCGAACAGAATTCTGGGTCCAATCTTCTTCATCACATACGTATTCTTTGTGTTCTTTGTCCTCATCAACATGTTCTTGGCTATCATTAATGATACCTATGCCGAAGTCAAATCAGATCTGGCACAGCAGAAGAGCGAGTTCGAAATCACCGACTACTTCAAGCGGGTGAGCAACACAGTCCTCTATTGTTTGTCATCAGAGATTGTCATCAGAGATTGTCATCAGAGATTGTCATCAGAGATTGTCATCAGTGGTGGTGACTGCTGCGTGTCAAAAGGCGACATATCTTCTTGCAACTGACAATCTATATGAGCTATTCTCTTTTTCAGGGTTATGAGAAGATGATGAACAAGATCTCTTTCAAGCGCGAGAAGATTGTTGACATTCAAAAGGCGATTCAAACAGCAGACACAAACCGAGACAATAAACTTGATTTCGAAGAATGGAGACAGGAACTCAAAATGTATGTTTTCCATGGGTCATAAACTGAGAAGTAGCTACATTGGACATATTCTATGACCTCCAAATCAGCAATTCCCAGTGTTATGTGTTGTAGAATTGAACCAAGAACAAAAGTTCAGAAGAACAAAAGTTTAAAAATCTTAAGGCCTTTTCTTGTGTAGAGTAAAAAACAATGGAAAAAGTTGACAATCCATAAAGTCACATTTGAAGCCGGTTTCGTCATATCTACCCATTTGTTATACAAGCCTTATTGCAAATTTCGCACCTTAGGCGTGGCCATGCTGATGCTGAAATCGAGGCTGTCTTTGCGAAATACGATTTGGATGGAGATCGCGTTCTGAATGAGGAGGAGCAAAGGAAGATGCACGAAGATCTTGAAGGCCAAAAGGTGGACCTTGCTCTTTGTCTCTTTGTCGCTTTTTGTCTCTCAGATTTCCCGGTTCTTTGTATCTTCTTCTACGTCTTTAGGCAGTTATACCTTGATGCTTTAAAATCAGCGTCTTTTTGTATGGTGATGTAGGTAAAAAGACACTTGTTGTATTGAATAATTGTACGATAAAGAATGTCGAAGAGGGCTGCTCGATTAGTGATTAATTATCTGTCAAATCAGGCGAGTGTTTAACACGCCTTTCTAACGACAGGCTGAGCTGAACGAGGAAATGGAAGAGGTGGAGCGCGCCAAGGACGCCGACATGCCACTGCGAGCGACACGAAGCCGCGTCAGCATGAGGGACAGCGATGACGATGACGATGATGACATTGACATGGAGGGCCGACGGGGTCACGGTGGCGGCGGAGGAGGAGGCGTGTCCTTTGAAGAATTCACCGTGTAAGTATGCCGCCTTGTTCAGTGTGTTGATTGTCGCCTGATTGGCATTGCCAACATCTGCGCATGCGCCATTAGAGACTATTGTGGTGACTGGATTGTGATTTGCCCGCAGCCTGAGTCGCCGTGTTGATCGAATGGAGCACAGCATTGGAAGCATCGTGTCAAAGATTGACGCCGTTCTTGTCAAACTGGAAGCAATGGAAAAGGCCAAACTCAAACGACGCGAGACCATGGCGAAGTTACTTGACAGCATTGCAGAGGTATGTCATGCCTAGTTGCGGGTGTCTTGACTTGGTGCAATGATTGCTGCGAAGCCATTTTAGTCCCCTGACATCGATATAGAAGGAGCTTCTTGATAAAGATCCTTGTTTTTCCTTAAAAGGCCTCCCACGACAAGAGACTTCAGGGTAATCTCGATGCGGGGGTTTTGCGAATTCCCTTCTCATTTACAGTCTCTGAGATTGCTGCCACTTTAAACGCCCAGCAATTTAAGCTATAATCATGAAATGCTTGCAAAGAGAAAATACTTTTCCACCTACTTTTAATTTTTTCAATAAGCATAAAAGACTTCCTTTTAAATTTAGGATGACAGACGAGATGACGATTCTCGCCGTGAACATATGGAAAAACTTGTACGTGAAGAACTGGAGCGCTGGGACAGTGATGCATCTTTGAGGGAGGGGGGAACTCGCCCGACAAGTGCCTCATCCCGTGGATCACTGGCCTCTGCCAAGAAAAGACCCCCAAAGTCTCCTGGTAGTAGGGTAAGCCCCCGAGGCAGTGAGACGTCAGTGAGAATCAACACGGTAAGTCTCGCCTAATACTCTGGCATTTCGCTGACAATAAATGTCTCTTGTTGTATTGCTACTTGTGCTACTTTATCAATGTTTGCAATTTAGAAATAATAGTTTTAAAATAATGATTATCCAGTATGTTTAGGTAGTGAGCTTTTCACAGGATTTGATTATGCTATGACTCAATGAGCTTCTGTTGGGAAAGTGACTTTTGCTTTGCTTTCAGGATGACGACGGAGTTCCGAAGGTCTTCAATGAACACAGCAAGATCTGATGACCGCTGTGAGGCCACAAAGACCTTATAAAAAAAGAGTATAATATTATTGCACAAAAGTTTGCGCACCGAAATAGCAACAGGATTGCATGATTGAGGTACTAGGCTTGGTGCACTTTTGTTCTTTTCGTTTAAGAGAAAAGCCTGTTGTATATAATATTCTAATTATTTTGCTGTTTAGAAGTTATGGGGAGTAATTATAAGTTAACATTCTATCCAATGTATTAAATATTTCAGTAAGTCAGATAACGTTAGAGAAATTCGGCTGGGACTAAGTGAACTTTGTGTCAATCATTTTCTATTTGCCTAAGACAGCGATGGAACGCGAGTGTGACTGAAAGAGCCCGTTTATCTTCGAACCCCCTCTTTGTAAAGGAATGCCTCATTTGACCTTGTCTCACCAAAAGAGTGCCTTGTCGTCTAAAGCCATCTTTCTATTACCCCTTCACACAATATTTTCTTTACGTCATTTTTGAGCTGTATTGGAAATGTCTCTTTCTTAGTTCCCCAACGGGCTACCTACTCACAGTTTCTCACTCTAATAGTTTTACAAGCAACCATTTGTCATAAATTTCATATATAAGCCACATCCTTCAAGCCGATAGAAAAATTGCATAGTCATATAGCATACTTTTGCCACTTTGTCACTGTAGTACCAGTTCTGTAGTAAATACTATATATGTCTTCGATGTAGATGTTCTTAAATAATTTATGAAGAGGGATGCCAGATTTCATGGCTTTGCATTTCTCCGGTTTTTGTCGAGTTTTGGAGAACAGTATTAAACTTGGCCTATTATTTTATCCTTCGCCCTGTTGCTAATCGTTCCCAGCTCCCATCAAGTAAAATTCCCTAAAACACTTGTCTGTTGATCTTGACATCGATAGGCAAATGTTGACGTAATTTGAACCCAACCCTCTTGCAGTAACCCTCACGGTTTTTAGTTTCTCGTACGCTTGGTGTGTTGTTGACAAACTTCCATTCCGAAGGGATTTGTTTAACCTTTATTTAGGGATATGTTCAAAGCCTTATTCTCAAGCATCGAAGTCTGTACTTACTCGGTTTAGTCAAGAGAACACAAATTTGTACCAAAATGATTCTATTATCCAGCTCTGCAATTCTAAAAGCTGATGATATTTTGGCGAACGAAAAGAAAAACATACCTGTAGCAAAAACATTCTCTTGACAGAAAACTGTCTGGTAAGTCAAGGCCAAGATGAGCGAGTTCTCTTTAGTTTTACCTGAACTATGTACCGTTTTATTTCGTTGTTCATAAACTGAAGCACTTGGAAACTGTTCTGAAACTAAAAAGTATAAAAACAACAGTCCTTTTGTCTTATTGTTGTCTCTTCTTCAGGGCAAAACTGTATGTTTCAGAATAATCATGTACTCTATCGTATGCCATATTGTCTATCAACACCAAAGGCAACACTGAACCAAGATTGAGTTTGTACATCTCATGAAGATGTCTGTTTCATTTGGCAGAATTAATCCTTATCAAACCAGGAGCTTTTTGAAGCAATTTTAACCATGAAACGACTACAGTAAAAAATACGTTACATTTGTGGTAAAACCAGAACATCTTGTTTGTGCGAGCATTTATTTGCACGTTGCATGATGCCAATCATATTGGAATATTTTTTAAAGATTGTGCTGAGGTTTTGCACATGAAAGGAACAACAGTGCACAGGATGGAAGGAAGCGCCAGCAACTGAAGCAATGGGAGCTGTGGCAAATTAACAAAAATGACTTCAACAGGCTCCAGCATGCATTGGCCGGATTTTGTATCATTGCTATTCATAATAATTTTATGGCGAGAAGCCTCAGAAAACAAAGGTGTGTGGACGGTCAACAACCAGACTTATTTTAGTAATAAACCATGAATTATTAACTGGTAGAGGAAGTTTTTATATTTAAGTAGTCCGTGGCTTAGCAACAACATTTACACAACAGGCTCAATATTAGTTGCCAATGCAACAGTTCTGTGTAATCTAAGATTTACTCCTCTTGTCGACGAAGAACTGAAACAAACAAACAAAGTAGTATAAGGCGGCTGGCAAACAGTTACGCGAGTAAATCTAGTCCTAATTTTTCAATCGGAATAATCGACAGGTTGTCTAACTCTCAAAGTGAAAGTTGGTTTGAAAAGCTAGTTGGTAAACAGTTTGCTATCGAATCTAAAAACAGCTGCAGAGACTGAAACAATTGCCCTGAGAGTTTGCAAAGTTCTAAAAGAAGTTTATCAAACACAATTAGTATATACCTTGTTGATTGCAGCAAAGGCCGGTCCAAAACGAGGCTGGGTTTGCAAACGAGAACGTATCCAAGATGGTAGCTTTGCCTGCACGTGACTTCTAGCGTACCTTTGATCAAGCAAAACGATGCATGCGAAATCGCTTCTGTGTCGAATGGCGCGACCTAAACCAGAAAAGAATAAAACTCAATTTTAATGTGCAAAAGTTTCTCTGTATTCTTGTAAAATGGACTTATACGCAAGAGATAACAAGAATCTTTAGGAAAATGAACTATTTAATTTCGAAGATTCCAAATTCGAAGCAGATTCCAAAACGAATCGAGAAAAGTTTTCGCTGTGACGGTTGCCACCCCAAAACAAAATGACAAACATTGGCATCTGGTACAAAAGCAGGCAAAAGGGCACTGAAAGGCCAATTTCAGGCCATGGCACAGAAACATACCGATTGACTGGTTGACGGCTTTCATGCAGATGTTTTCGTAGTGCTCTTGGCCAGCTTTCGGCTACAAAAACAACAGCGAAAGTACGTGTTCGTTTGCTTCTCCTGAAAGCGTAAAACTAAGAACGTCTCGTTGCCCTATTCGCGTGAAACCTTGCGGGAAGCACCGAGGAACAGTTTATGAAGGCCACAATGCAGCGCTCTAGTTTGAAGTACTTTGCAGCGAGCGTATGACCTCCACATCAGCAAGGCAGAGTCAAGATAGTCAATTATACCCTTATACTCTTAAATTAAACAGAGCTTCATGCATGATTTGGTTCTGCAGCGTACTTCGTAACCTTGCATTGAAGAAAGTCCCTCGAGGCCTCTGTTCTCGCCATTTTTAGGGGAGCGGACCTCCAGGGAGTTGTCAATTGTTGATTCAACGGAGATTCAGAAATAGACGACATTTTGGGTTGTATAAACTAAGCACTTTTGTCATGGAGGACAAAGAATCGGCGCAAAAATTTCAAAGCACTATTTAATCTAAATGACAAAATAGAGCATGCTTTAGCCCTAGCAGTTTTCTCATTTGCTGGCTTTTTAATTTGTCTACCTATTCGTTTATTCGTACATTGGCTCTTTCCTTCTTTCATTTACTAACAATATCGCTACGCTATTAATTTACAAACCTGTTCACTAACTCACATTTGTTCTTAATTTGGATTACCTGTACCAAATTGCTGCAAGTTTATATGCCAATCCTTAGACACGTTTTTGCTCCATGTAAAATGCACATGAATCGAGAAACTCACCCCGACGCATTTGTCAAGATAGGCCATCTTCTCTTGCAATTCGGGGGAGGTCTTGTTTGGATATGGAAGACCGACCATTAAAATGCACCTAAAGAGGGTGAAAATTGAGATCTATCTTAGTCGAAGGCTTTGAGGATTGAAGTTTCACCATATATGACAATCAGCATGCTTTACATTCTGAAGTCTATAGGAATATTCTTCAATCTTTGCTAATTTCCTTATCATATATAAAAACTCGCTACACGCTTTTCCTATCTTATCGTGTACTTTTCCCGCGGGTTCTCTCACTCTTTTGTTTACAACCCGGTTTTCTTGTCTCCACTAGGGTGTTCGACGCGGTATCCGTTTAACAATCCTGTCAGCAATCCAACAGAATTGTGTTCAAGTGCAGCTCTTTCTGGCTCAAAAATTACTGCGTAGAAATCATTCCTGAATTATAAACTAGAGCTTTTCCGGAGGCAACTATGTTTCGTACATGAAATATCATTTTGTGACAGACACAGGGGATGGACCGGGTTGCCAGCTGTTCCGAATGTCCAGCGTGTAATGTTCAAATAATGTGGGGGGATAGAACAACGATCGAATACCATGTTAACGCCCTAAAAAACCTTGCTCCCCCCAAAGACAACAAATATGAAACCAACACCATTCAGCCTTCGCATTTTAGACAACAAACCAATGCATTTGCATGCTCATACCTTCCTAGGTCATCGGAGAAGTTGATTCCTTCACTCATCTTTCCTCCAACAACACTTAGGAGCAAGGCTCCGCTCTGCTGAGGCCGTCCAGTGGGTGAACGGACATGCTTTGTCCTCTGGAACGAAAAAGGTTCATTTGACTCTGTTAATGAGCAGAATTCTACTTTATGGACTGAAATGAATTCTGCACTTAAGGAAACGTTAGAGTGGAGGGAAAAGCAATTTGGTCAATCACAATTTCATCTTACATTCAAGGAGGCGATTTTCTTATCATTTGAGGATTAAAGTAAAAAAGACACCCAAGAAGTTGGATTTCTTTCTTTTGAAGAGCTTATCAGATAAGTTATATCTTCCATCGAGGTAATGTTAACTTCAGATCTGAGATCTGGTCAGCCTTAAAAAGCAGAAGTTTGTCATTGATATGTAGAAGACATATTTGTACCTTAAAAGTATCAAAACAAAAATAGAAACAGGACATAAGCATACTTTAATGAATTCGGCATAGTTTCCTAGCACTTGATCAGCCCGTCCAGACTTTCTTGGCTCACGGAAAACCTGAAAAATCCAGAGTAAGCAATATAGCTCTTTTCATCAAAATCACTGGACAAACCTTGATGATTGCCGCCAAGAGGCCTTCGAATTTAGGCCCTTGAATCAATTGCGAAGAATCAGGCAGGTCAAAACCTAGAAGCGTCATCAACGACAGATATTCAAGCAGGTATCTACACCCCAACCTCAGATGAATCAGCAGAATTCTAACCGTGATCCTGCTAAATAACTTACCCCGCTACTCCGCCACCACGACAGCCCTGCAAACAGTACCAAAACGCTTTAAATGCAAAATACCCAGAAAAGGAACAAAAAGATGCCCACCTTTTTACGGGCCTCTATCCGCCGTAAGATTCCTTTTTCAAGCCAAATTGAATGGACTTTGTCCTCAAAATCGTAAGACGGAAAAAAGCAGACGAGACCGGCCGGAACAACAGTGCACATGTTCACAACCAACCGGCCGAGTTCTTCTATCTTTGGTCACATGCAGAAGAAAGGGAAACAGATGTTGAAAGACGTAGTGAGTTACAGAAATATAGCTATGAAATGGAGTTATAGAAATACTCCGTCTGATTATCCTTACAGCCTAAAGGTCCCTTTACACATAACTGACAATAGTTAAGTGTTAAGTGAATATGGGAAGAGAAAGTTGAAGTGAAAAGTAATTATGTTTCGTAATCAGAGAAAAAGTAAGCAAGATTAAAGAATATTTAAAAGTTATCAAATGATGGCATTCATTTCAAAACTACCTAAAATCTTTCCAACATATATTTCCTTCTATAATGAAAGTTACAACTGCAATTAATTTCTCATTAGAGGGCTTAGGAAGTGGCACTTGGATGAAACTTTCTTCTACCATGATATATTTAGTTATAAATCAATGGCACCCAAATTACTGACATCTGGACTGACCAAATGCATTATCATGGGAGCTCATCAAATGAAAAGACGCACCATACTAATTTGTTCTCGATTCTGATATGTGAAATCGAGGTCCAGCGAAGATGGGCCCTTGCCAAGTGCTATGGCAACAAGGTTTTCCGGTGGAATGACATGGCCTAGAAAACAAGGGCAAACGCTGCAACCACATCCTTTTTTTTAGACTTTGCACAATAACAAATGGGCTGGGGCTTACTTATGTTAAAGCCAATAATTATTTCTATGTGGTCTGAGACAGACACTTTGTATTTTGTGTGTGCTTAAATCTTCTTAGAAAAAAGAACCACCATACAGATACAAGAAGTGCGATTTTGTGATCCTTCATGATCAAGATGAAACACTGTTTGCCCCAGTAGATGAAACAAATCTATTATATCCTGCTGATTGACCTTACAAAATATAAAAATTATAATTGAAAAAAGCATTCTGTGCAGAAATTGTTCTTTTCTGGATATGAAACAATTTTCAATTGTGTGAACATAAAAATAACACATCGAATACAACCGTTGAAATTAGTAAAAAGTTAATACCACAAGAAAATTCCGTTATTTCTCTAAGGATACCCCAGCAGAGTGCAGCAAAACTTCCTTGAATTCTGCGACCTGTGGCGATCAAAAATAAAGCAGATGGTCAGAAGTGGAAAAAATTAGACCTCTAAACTAGATCTTCGACAAGTACTAACTCGTGGCCCTCTGCAACAATGAATACAAGCCTAAGCAACATTTTCAAGCTCAACCTTTAAATATTTTCACTTGGACACGAAAAGAATCTCCTTCCTACAGGACTTTTACAGATCGTAGAATCTTAGAAATGGATAAAAGGCAGATTTCGCAGGATTGTCACGGGGTGGTGGCTTTAGTTGGGGCTTATGACTGCTTCTTCAAATACAAAAGACACTTGCAAATGAAACTCTTGAAAATAAAAACACGTTTTTCATAAGAACAGCACTCATCCAATGATTTGCCACTGCTTCTGCGGTGGGTTAAGCTTGACGAGTTCGAAACACAACAACAACAACACCAAGTATTTTTGGACATGGTACAAGTAAATGTTGAAACTTGCCGGCTGCATCGTTCCCCCGGCGATGATAACAGCCCTTGCCTCTTTTGTAATGTCAGCGAAGTGGACAGCCGGGTTGAGCAGCAAAAACTTCAGCGTGCTTTGACTCAGCAGTTCTGTCCAGAAAATTGTCAACAATGAGATGATAATCATAAAATATAAAACACTCGGTTTTATAGCTTGCAGGGAAGAGTGTAATTTTAGATCCATCTTAAATTACCTCACACACACTGTGAGACTTCAGTTGGGAAAAACTACCCAAATAACAGTTAAAAGATCATACAAGATTTAAATTTTCAAGAAATGACACTTTGTGAATATGTATACCTTAAGAAATCGTCTATCTTGTTGATTGACAAGACAAGCTATCATTATCAATTATCATTAATATTATCATTTAGGTTACCGTTCGGATTAGAATACTATCCTAGCTTCTTTTTTATTCAAATTCCTTTAGCCAAAATTTATGGTCAGCAAATTACACCGTTGGAATTACTCGCTGGGTCATCAAGGTAAATACTAGAAGGAAGTTTCAATTCACCGCTTCTTACTGCGAGAATCCGACCATCATCGTTTGCATTGGTTAAAGCATCCAGGAAAGCCTCGATATGATAAAACTGTGATGTTCGAGCTGCCTCGACTTCATTTGCCAACGTTCCTGTAGAGATGCAATTTTATTTAAAATGATTTAAAAGTCGATATAAAACAACATTTATTCGGTTGCCCTGCAGGTCAATTTTATTTGCCTTTAAGAGCCTTATTAAATGTGAACTTTGAAATCTAAATACGTTGCATATGTTAGAAGACGGAAGTTGCACCAGCCGCTTGGCCATTAAAAATAAAAAGCTGGCGAAATGGGCTGTTATGGAAGAGCATTCTTTTTCACCTACCAACGTAAGAAGAGTATTTGTCGACAAATCCGTTTAGCTAAAATGGAAAAAGCAGCTCACCTTAAATATATGAAAACATTATCGTGAAAGTCAAAAGATAAATTGGGGGAGGGACTGTATCACAGTTATCTTTATGTTACGTATAAGAACTTTCTTCCAGGTTCTGGTATAAGTTTTAATACAAAACAGAGAAGCAGTAGGTCGCTATTTGGAGTCTAGGGCTCAGGCTATAGGTCACGTGCACAGCAGCCTTCTTTTATCATACAAGAAACTGGGTGACGACTTTGGATCAAGTCTTAACCAGTCACGTAGTTAACATTTAAACTAACGATGCTTCTTTGCTTCATGGTCATGCTATTTTCGTATTTTGCTTCCATTACTTTTTCATTCATTTCATAAAGATGTGAAAACACATCATTCCTTAAGCAAGCTTTGAAAACGTTTGCAGGAGATTCAAGATTCGCAAATGCTCTTACCTTTTTCGAAATCAGACTTTTCTCGCAGTACCTTCGTATCTATAGGAAAACAAAAGATTTTTAAAGTAATGTTTTTAACTATAACTACGTGATGCAAGTAAACTGGGATTTTGTGAAAATTCAGGTTGCTATGTTAAAACTATGCAATCGTGATGGTCATGAAAGTAGGATTGTTTCGTTCATCAAGTTGGTGAAGACGAATGCGACAAAAAAATGCTGACCTTGAACAAATTGAGGTTGTCAATATTCGTGGAAAATACGAAATCGTTGATTGTATGTAGACTTGCTTCTAGAAAAGAATAAGCATGTCGCATAAATGGCGACCAGCTTTTTTAAAACAACTAAAAGGCTACAGTCTGCTGTAGATGGTGACAAAGATAATAAAATCGATGAAATGGGAGTCGAAATATTTGAAAAGCCGAGACAGATTGGAGATAAGCCGAGACAGTCTTGCCCACACAAGGGGTTTTGTTATGCACTATTTATAATCTTCTCTAAAACATTGGACTACATACGTTGAGGAAATGGAGCTTGAAATAAGGCACGGTTAATTCATTGTGTGTTCTAAACGATTCTGGCAAGATTCATACCAATAAGCCGATGAGAAAATACGCAAGAAAAGTAGTTGACAAAAATGTACTTCAAACTTTCAAAAAAAGATACAAGATATCTTAACGCACTTTGGTTTACAGTAACATCGAAGAAAGACGAGTCACCTGTTTTGCCATTATTCGTCCCATTTTGTGTACAAGAAGACTTCCTGCCTGCAAAAACGGATTATATTATGTAAAACGCAGGCCCTACATCATATAATGTAAATGGATTATATAATGTGAAAGAAAAAGTGACTCCTAATCCATATCAATAAATTAATGTCTCTTTCAAACCACACAAACCATACCTTTGCATAAATCAGGTTCAAGTCAACAAAAGAGGCTAGTGTCTAGTTCAAAATCAATTCCCTGAAAATAAAATCCGTAGCTTTATAGAGCTTTATTTATATACCTATGCCTAATTTTTGCTAAAGGAAATCAAATTTGATTTGAAAAAAACTACATTTATCTAGCTAATATTGAAAAAAATATTGATTCTGAAATTCGTTGGTTTTAAAATGCTGTTTTGCAAGATTTGAGCACGGTTTGCGAAATAAATAAGGAGGTATTAGGCAGTTGAGTCAGTTAATAACAAAATGACGTAATGTTGTAAACATACCATCGAGAAACTTCATCAAAAGGTCCATTATCAACAGCAGTTGGTTAATGTGCAGCAGATTCCTTGACTTCAAACGAGATCTACGAACGATGTCATTCGTAAAAGCCACCTTTTCAAGTTGGGGATTGTGAGCAAAGTGATAGTGTATGAGCTGGTTTTTTTAAGGCTTCAGAAAACATACGGATATTAATAATTATCAAATGTTCAGGGATATTATCTGGTATTTCCAAGGCTCCAGAAACATGGGGATATGATCAAATGGCAAGTCAAAAATTTCCAATGTTGTATCGAGAGAAGGTGAGAATAAAATGATCAAGAAGTTGAAAAGGTGAAAGATAATCATGTTAGCCGAAAAGAAATCATATATGATCGATGTAGGACAAAACGACACAAAAAGCGTCAAGTGAGAATGTGCAAAAGAAGGGATCTACTACAAAAATCAAAACGACATCAACAATACGTCATCGAACAAAGAACAAAAGACATTGCAAAACGAACGAGTAAAGAAACATGGATGCAAAGGATAACAAATAAAAGACCATAAGTGACAAAACGCGAATCTCTGCAAACGCAAAGCAGATGTGTGTAACAAACAACAGAGCATAGCAAAATGAAGTAAACTAAAAAAAATTAATGTAAATGCATAGTTTAGATTCAACTTCTTACCTGTACCGAGAAAGGTACTGAGAAAGTTGGTCACGTGACGTCGATATCTACGATCAATTGGTGCAAAATACATCAGGATATGTTTATAGCCAAAGTATGATACAAAACAAGATTAGCAGAGGGAGTACAGACCAATATAGCAGGGTAGAATAATGAATGAGGCAAGAATTAGGTCTATTAGTGGTCGGGATAAGAGAAAGGCTACTTTATCGTCACTTCAGTAAATAGATTTCAAATTACAGTTAATTGAACATGCCTTCATGTTCCGTTTAGAATTGTTTTCTAGAGTTTGCAAGAAGGTGCGAATGGAAGTTTTATCTGGGATTGTCTCTGGGTCAACAAAGAAGCCCATTTTCGCCTATCAGGCAGGATCAAAGAAAAGAATTCAGCAATATTCCCAATGGACGGCTTAATGATTGCTTGGGAGACATCAAAAAGCTGTCGCGTACTCACATGGGAGCCAGTGATTTCAATACTGTGCAAGCTATTGATCGTATCGATTAAATTGTGGGCCTCGTCGACAATAACGATGCTGTTTTTGAGCTTTATTCCAACGGCTTCTCGCGTTGATTTGTGCAGCAACGTGTTGTATGGAAGAACGACAAGCTACATAGAGGTGGAAACACTTAAAGATTGGGTTTCAGCTGAAATGTGCGCAGAGCAGCCAAAAGAAAAAGGGTCTTTGCGATGAGTTGAGGATCTGTAAATACTACAAAAGATACTGGTGGGTGGTTTTAACTTGAATATGTTCATACTTGTTCATAAAATTTAAAAAAATTATTACATCAACTTCGATTGCCAAACTACCTTCAAGCATAGGAATTCTATGTGACAACTGTCATTACCTGGGCCTGTGGAACTGCCTGCCTTGTGCCATAGTAGGGACAAGTGGCAAGGTCCTGCCCCAGCTCAACAAGCTGCTCGATATCCTGCACTTCCACCTGCGCAGCAAAGGGTCAACTCAGCAAAAACAGGCATTCGCCCCTAATCAAAGGGTTCAACAGGCCTAGTCAATGACCTCTCGGTAAAATTGCCAAAATCATAATACAATAAACAAGTCAACGATATAACGACACACAAAGCAGAAGACTTTGTCGAGTAAAGTATTGTCAACTGGAAATACAAAATCTTCCACCTGACTAGGACTCTGCTTCGTGATCTTTGAAATTAGCCACACTGTTTCTTCTGTTAGTAATCATATTGCACCTATTATGCATTTAATGTGCGAGAAAAGACCATAAAACTCACGAAAACATTGTCGATAAAATCTTTAACTTTTTTCTTCTGGTAAAATTTACACCCATTTCCTATCAGCTTTCGGCGCTTTTTTCTCTCCTTGTTCGACTTTTTATCTAAACAAACATGGCAAAAAGATTCTCGTTATAAAACGACAAAAAAGTCATTTTTGACCAAAAATGAGATATGTGATAAAAGCAAAAAAATCAAAACAATTAAGCTAGTCTATTTCAGGCAAGATCAGGTTAGGAAAGACACTGGTCTTCCAATTGCTACAGCAATGAGGCAGGCACAAAACCACCAGAAATGGTATGTCACTTTGAAGGGTGCCAGGGGCCACTTGGCCTGAGCCTTTGATGATGATGATGAGTCTATTTCAAGCGGTAATTTCAAATGGCATCAACATCAAAAACTTGGAGAGGAGGGACCTTTGTAAGACTTTTTTTGCTATTGTACCGTTGTGTTTTGAGATTTGATTCTGCTGGGAGCATAAATTAAATCTGTTAGTACAAATATGAAAGAACGCAATTTCGATACCATTTTTCAATCGATGCAGCTCCAAGCACCTTTCATTGATTCTGTGACTACTTCGAAGGCTTTGAACTTGCTCGTTTATGCAAAAATTCTAAACAGAAACAACAGACCTACACCAAATGTATCAAATGGAAATGAAGTCGCTATTGTGCGAACTAGCTTAGGCCCTGGTACACTGGGTACCAGACTTATTATGTGTAAAATAACATTATATAACATGTAGTGAGTCTGATACCCAGGGTAAGGTCTTAGGATCATTAGTTGGTCAATACCTCTTTCTCTTTCCCTTGCTGTCAAACTTTATATTTTGGTAATTAACTCAGTTGCAATGCTAGCAGGTTACAGTATTAACATATTGTGACAATTCTATCATACCAAATACTATGTGTCACGTATACTATGTATTGTTTTGGTGAATTAAAAGCTAGAACTACTCGACGCTCTTCGTTAGAAACACTGGAGCCTTAATAACTGGAGCTCTTGAACTGAACGCGATCCGATCAAAGCTGCCTTTGCATGAAACATGACATGCTTTTGACCTAAAGGATGTACAGGGATCAAGGCAAATCAAATAATGACCTGAATTGTCCTTAAAAATCTGGTTTTCATTATATCAAGTTGAGCTGTGAAGGGGAATACAGTATCAATTATTGATTGTGTTTAAACCTGTCTCGATCCTAGTGAAACGACTTTCACTTCCTTTCCAAAGGGGCTTTTCTTCACTTCATTAACGAATTGCGCCAGTTGGGAATGCGTCCGGCTGCAGTAGAAAATCTGCAGACAGAAAGCAAAACAAGTAGGGGGGGGACGTGGAAAGCCACTTTCAAATTACTGCAAGTGACAAGTAAGGTGTGCCAAACAAAACGCAGGGATATCGCAGAGGTGCGAATGATTACGTAACTATGGCGACGAAAACATAACAATGTGATGGCATACGATGAGATAAAAGCAAATCGATGAACAGTGAGATGCGATGAAATACATTAGTATTTCGAGACAATGATCACAGCCCATGTGGCAATAGGCTCAAAATAGAGCAATCTTTCATATAAATTTGTTTAGACCGTTGGGAATTCACATATGATTTAGCGCAAAATAGTTAACAATCATCATTTTAACTCATGGGTGAAAATTTCCAACAAAAGTACATTTGAAAGGAGATGGACAACTACATTAGCACTGCTGCCTGCCAATCTGATTTCAGAAGCAAAAACTGTTGCACGGTATACCCCTGGGTGGATATAACACTGATGCAAGACTGTTGCTACTGCGGAGGAGTAACCGGCCCATAATGCATTTTGGAGCAGCCAGGCAAAAGCTCTAGCGCGAATGTAAAATGCCGACGCGAGTGCAAAATAGAAAAAGAAACCGACCTTGACAGAACCGCATTCTTCCTCAGCTTCAGTGTCGCTTTCATTTGCAGAGCTTCAAAACAAAAATTGTCATCACGATTAAGAAAGCGAAATACAACAGGGAACCTGAAGCACGAGTTCCCTCAGCACCAAACTGAAATGCAAAAAGTAAGCTACATTGGCCGGTTTGTCAACATGAGAAGCGACTTAAACATTCAGTAAATAAACGATAAAAAAAGATATCGTGCATTGGTATGTTCAAAGAAATCATACGGTATTTTTCCGCAAATTAATACACAGACGAAGCGTAAATTGGAGATTAGCTGTTTGGCCAGATACATTATACATATAGACTATACCACTGTTCCCAGTTCAGCTTATTTCTAGAAAAGACACTCAAAAGCTGAATCACCTAGAGCTACCCTGATCTTTCTCGTCGCCGTCGCTGTTGTAATCGCTAAGGACAAGATCATCGTCTTCATCATCACCTGCCTCACCATCCCCAGCATCTTTGCTTTTTTGGCTTCTCGCGTTTCCATCTTCGGCCGTGCTGTTTTCCCGCTAAATTTTTATAACAGGGGAACAAAAAAGAGCACTTGGGAGTCGAAGACCTGATAGACTTAGACGCAAATGATCAAACTGCTAATGAGTTACTTTATAATTTTTACTGTACTATCCCACTACAAATTACGAGTGCAGGTCATACAAAAACGCAGGAAGAGAGTGGCACCCCTTAAGTAGCTTAAATCTACAACTTTTTATTTCAAAGGGATATCAAATGAAAAATCTACATTGGGTCATGCCTCATAGTACCTCTTTTAATACCTTCAACAAGTAAATTTGATACTATCTAAGGAACAACAAGTTAAATACCTTGCGCTTAACTCTTGCCATTTCTCTTCCTTTTCTCAGCATTTCCAGCTTGGCTTGACCTTTCTCAAGCTTTGTCTTCTGTTTCTAGTGTTGCACAAAGAACATACAGTACTCCCAAGAATACGTAGATTTTGAAACTAAACAGTTCTACCAAAGAGTTAAAGCACTTATTTATAAGTAAAGTTAGGTACATACATCAATTTTGTCAGCAAGCTGCCTTTGTGCCTGTTTTTGTTCATATTCATTCACCCAACTTGGCTCTGGAAAATAAGAGCAGCAGATTTGAAAGCAGAATGAATTACAGAGCAGATATCAAAGACAAGCTAAAGCACAAACTTTGGCCACCAAGTTATGTGTGCCAATTAGGGCTCTCTAACATAAAAATCTGGGGATTACTAAAAACATTTTTCCAAAACCCATGATTAACTTCTGATTAATGATATCTCTTTCTTGTACTCAAAAACCCCTTACATTATTGAAAGCAAAAGGGATACATTTCTTACCATCATCTGGTGCTTCATTTCCATCAGTTACTTCATTTCTGAATTGAAAATTAACAAAAGAGAAACATTGTCAGAGAGTTATAACTGAAATACCAAGAAACTATAAGTGCACTAAATTCAGTACTACCCAATGGCACAATAGTTCAAATTTCTCTATCAACTTTTAGAAAAGAAATTTTCACTTTTAAAACAGCACCTATGAAATTAAATAAATTAAATACAATTGAAATTTTGAGTAAAAGTTAAAAAAAACCAACACATACATTTTGTCCAGGTTTATCATCTCTTCTGCTTCCTTTTGCATCTTGAGATCATGATCCCTCAACCATGTTAGTATACCGCAAATCAAACTCAAAGATTTTCCCTTGAAAAAACAATATTTGTCATTACACATCATTACAGCAATTGGTCAGCCAGTCTATTGAATCAATCCACTGATAGCCTGTCATCAACATTTACTGAAGAATCTCTGGTATGATGATGATTTATGGGACTAGGATGGTCAATTTTTTCCATACAGATATTGAAATTTAAAAACATTTGTCAATCTAGGAAACCTCCATTCATAATTTCACTCACAACCCCTGACGTTGTATGTCAGTGCCCAACCAACTAAACTCCCGGATCATGCATTCATGCCATTGCTCAAAGTTAAGCCATTTGCTTGCACTGCCCCCTTTTTAGCCAGAATGCACAGGGGAGTCATTGCAGCTCCATCACAACATGCCTTGGTCCTGCTGAGTGAGAGGTCTGCCCACACCAGGACTGCCCTACTGATGTACAATGTCAGGGTTTGTGAGTACAAGCCTCTCTTGGATCGGTTTTCTTCTCGCACTCTCTGCTTATTGTCTATAGAAATCCTATGGCATTCATATTCTTCTATATACAACTCTGTAGAATGTGGAGAAAACAAAACCATCCCACAAAGGGCACTTGTTGATAACTGATTGTGATGTGCTTTTGCTGCAGGGTCTTGTATTTACTTTTGTGAGTAAGGATTGTCACGGTTATTGAATTGTTGATTCCTAACAGCAAGGACTTTTCCTAACAACAAGGATTAAGGGTACAGGAGGTGTGAAACCCTTTGCTTCCCCCCCCCCCCCTGCTTAATCCAATTCTCTTCAATCCCAATCAGTTCTACTCCTAGGGTACTATTTTACTTTCAGCACAGGGAATGCTTATATGATACTTACATTTACTACTAAAGCTTAGCAAAAAATTCAGAGAATATAATGAAAAGTGGATATCAACTATAAGAAGAAAATAGCATAATTAGAAGTTCTCGAGTCAGTTTTCAAGAGATTTTCCCGGTCCTCTTACCGTGCCAGTTGGACTCTCGAAGATTCCAATTTTTTCTTCTTCAACAGTTGCATAAAGCTTCTTCATAAAATTCTCTTGGATGTCATACGGTGGAAAGGGAAATGGAAAATATCCAGGTGTTTGAACACCTTTAAGAAAACCACATTCGTCCATTTTACTCATCTAGGCCAATTCGAATTCTTCCCGCCAAATAAAATCGCGAGCCTCGATTCGGTTCCTAAGGCTGATCCCGTGATCGACCCAATCTAGGGGTGGGCAAGAGGCAAGAACAACTTTCAGTTTCAGTTTTTTCTAAGAAACATTTCTTGATGTCACCAATTGTTCCTGCTCTGCACCATCTGAAGGATTGACTGGATGTGGTGCAAAATAAGCTGACCTGCGCGATGCAGCTCCATTTGGACTTGTTGAGACAATAATCATAGACTGCTGCTGGAAGGCCTTTTGGTTAACTTTACGTTTCCGAAAAGCGAGAGGATAGTTATATGAAACATTATTATGAGTAGTTCGAGAGGTAAGTTTATCTGCCATTTTGATCTGCTTGGCAAAGCAGCTGTCGATTCTCTCAGGGTAAGTCTTTGAATTGATTCCATGTTCCAGCTGCAGTGGACGAAATTCTGAAGAAGGAATTCTTAGCAGTTTAGAGAATTTCCAAAAATGGCAGCCATAAACGCTAGGACCATTGCTAATTACAAGCTTTAAATCCAAAATTTCTGTAAGAAAAGGCACAGCTCCATCACAGCATTAATTTATGGCTCGATAAACGTTGCAACTGGTCACCCTGGATCTTTTAGGCCGAATAAGTCTCGTGTGTATACGTGTTGGTTTTTTGAATGGCAAATCACTAATTGCATGCTATCATGAAACTTACAGGAATTTCTCCCTCTTAGAGTATTTTTCAATGACAATCAGAAGACCGAAGATGAACTGCGGACTCAGCTCTCTTCCCATTGGATTCTGCTGCTTGTCTGCGCTTGCTGTTATCACAACATATGTTTTGGCTGTCTCTAACAGTCATGTCTATCCATTTTTCCCAACCATTAGCGAAACTGGCGAAGAAGAACCCGAAAGGAATGTCTTTTCGCTGCTTTTGAGTCTTTCCAGCTTTGTGGCTTTCGTTATTGTGATTGTCAGATACAAACAGTACAATTTTGTGTCAGAGTACAATGAACTTGAACAAAGAAAAATTGTGAAAATCAACAAACTTGCACTTGTGATAGGAATAATTGTGAGCATTGGTGGCGCAGTAGTAGCAACGTTTCAGGTGAGCAGTTACATTAGTATAAAAAACTGGCCAACTTTAAATGCCAAATTTGAATTTCCATTTTGATTATAAAAAACTCCTTTTTCACAGCTTTAATTCTCCAATCCAGGAAAATTTTGAATTTACATTTGGCAAAAATGAAAAATTCACATTGAAATTAGTATGAGCCAAACATTTCTATGTGTTTGAGCTTGTGTTGGAATATTGATAATGTTAGCCTTTTAATTGAATTATTTGTAGCTTCTTTTTAAGTATAAACCCTTTTTCTTCAATTTTATAAACATGGTTCCTCTTAACAGGGAAATTTGCAACTGATTTAATTAATTACAGATGTTGATATTTTTTCATTTTCTGTCTTATCTTTTTAGGCTGATCGAGGGGCATCATTAAAAGGGCACCTTGCAGGGGCAACTTGCACTTTTGCTGGAGGAATCATTTACATGTGGTTAAACACATATTTATCAGTGAAAATGATTGACTGTGGGATAAACAGCAAAGCTCTCTGTGCTTTCAGGCTTCTTGCCTCGCTTGTTAGCTTCATTGCATTCATTGTGTGCATTGTTGCCAGATTCATATCGATTCATCAATCAGATATTGGTGCCAATAAGCCTAACAAAAGAGAGTATTGGAAGCCAGGCCAAGATGGTTATGAAATGCATCTGGTTAGCAGCATATCAGAGTGGATCACAGCTTTTACATTTCTATCATATTTCCTCTCATTCTATAAAGAATTTGATAAAATTTCAATTGAATTCACTGTACGAGGGACAAATATTGCTGCACTACCATTTGAAGTCAGTGGTGATAATAGGACCACTCCTTTGCTAGCATGACAATCAGAGTACTGGGGTAACTTGAGTGAAAGCAGTGAGGATTATCCACACACTGTTTATGGTGCACTTTGATGTAGCAGAAATTCTTTTAATTTCATCCAATTTTCCTAGTAGTTAAAGATATCTGCACATTTTTAGTTAGGGTATAAATTTTTATCAGAATACAAGATGGACAGTTTGAGCATGTTCTCAAATTATTATCCTCTAAAACAATTTAAGTGTGTTTTTTATGTTGATATTTTCGGTTGTCTTTTGTAGTATTCCAATCAATTTGCACCATAAACTCTGATCCTCATTACTTCAACTTGCGTCCTCAGTACGATGTTATACATTTGCACAAATAAATTAGATGTAAATATATGCTGAGATTATCACAGACTATTTTAATTGCTGTAACTACTATATAATGATAACTATCACACAAAAACAAACAAGAAAAAGCATAATTTCAATTGGTTTGCAAGATTTTTTCCAGTTGTGAGTTGCTCTCCAATGACCTTCATTTTGAAATGGCAGAGTCACCATTTTAAGCAACAATAAAATCCTTGACGCCTATAACATTCATTCTAGCATTAACATTTTTATGAAGATACCACTTTATTTTAAGAATTCTTAGCGTTAAATTTAGAAGGACTAAGCTATTCTTTTGCAGTAAAGTTATGGTCTATAGCTTGCTTTGATTGTTTCATGAAAGAAAGTGTCAAGACTGTGTGGGCTTATGGATAATTTTAGCTTGTATGATCTTATCAATCTTCAAGATGTCTTTTTGTTTTGATTGTTCGAAAGGTAGTTTTGACCAGCAGACAAACACTTGTATTATATGACGTAAGTAAATTAATAAAGTGTAATTGTATGAAGAAGCAGCCTTTCTTCTGAGATATCTTTTTCAAAGTCAAAGTCTGTTGTTAATAACTGTTAAATCTAAAGTGCACTAAGAATTGATTTTATAAAAAAGGGAACATTTCCTTGGCGGATATAACTCCAAACCATGCTATATTTTGTTCTATCAAACCAATGTTACCTGCAGGGATTAGGAAGCATAAAAAAATAGGAGAGCATATCAAAAAAGGGCCCACGACCAGTCCAATTTTTTATTTGAAAATATTTTTTACGAGTGAGAGCTTTGTAGCTGCTTCAATATTCATGTACCAACCTTGCTTTTTAATATCGCTGGATGAAAACTGCCTGAACCGGAAAACATAGCCCTACCAAATAAAACACTCGAGTGATTTCAGCCAGTGACGTAGGTCATGTCCCCTCCGCTTTCTGGCAAACCGTTTTAAAGTGCCCCTTTCTAACAGTGCACGCGCGATACTCAAAATTTCAATTTCCAAATCCAAAAAAGGGAGCGGTAATGCGCCCCCACTTTTGAGATGCTTCATATGTTCCAAATTTCAGCAAAGCATTTGCACAAAAATTCAGTTTTACTAAGCAACTTGCTTCGAATCCATTTTAGAATATGAACAACCTCTTTTAAGACAACCAAAGACTTCAGTAAAAAAGTTAGCAAGAGGCGAGGACTGTTAATTTGCCACCATATATCAATAATTCTCGGTTCAAAATCAAATTCAAATAAATCAGGCAATAATCCTTGGATGCAGGTCTTGCATACATTTTTGCTAATTCTGACCGCCTTTTCGTCGGTAATGAAATATCCTTGGAGTGTACTAGTTAAACATGATAACGCGTATGTCCTCGCAATGATATGACGGTACGTTTCCTCAGAAGTACCTACCCTGCTTAAATTTTGGAAATTACCATTGGAAACCTTCAGGCTCGGGCTAAATTGCAGCTCAGCTTTCCTGTATTTAGAAGGAGAAGACGAAGGACGAAGAAGGAAACAGCTCGTTCGAAATTAACAGTATGAACTAATTTTAAATATTGATTAATGGCACAATAGCAATGATAAGTACTATAAAGATACCTTAAGCACTATAAAAATACAAACACTGAAAAAGAAATATTTACAAACATAATGTGTATATACAAAATCTTGAAAAAGCATTTACAAAATAGAAAAACAAGTTTATTTACAATTTATTTGCTTTAAAATAATACCACAATGTTGCAATTAAGTGTTACAAAAATTTGGAAGTTTCAATTTCGCGCTTTTATTTTTAAGAGTAAATTTGCAATGCAAAGTAGTGCGATGTCTATTCACTGCTAAACGATTTGCTCGTTTTGGTCTGAATGATTGGGGTGTCAAGAAATTCTTGAGATCATATTTACACTTGTCATAAGTCATTATGAGATCAATTTACACTTGTCGAGAATGTGTTTCCGAAACATCAATCATTGTTTTTTTCTTTTCTTTCAAATGATAGCCAATTCTGAGAGAAAAATACAGTTGCAAAATGCATGAGAATGAGTTGATTTATGTTATTGAAAGCTTTGTTCAAATTAATAGAGTTTAGTTAGTTGAAATATAAGGGGCAATTCAGGTTGCATGTGGTACTTTTTATATTACCCATGCAACCTACGTTGCTGAAATTATTCCTCATTGTTTATTACTGCAATTATGGCAAAGACATTATAATTTTAGAAAACTCCAGCTAGTTCTCTTGAATTTTGCAGAAAAATAAAATAAATTGCTGCGTTCAACACTGCCCAAATAAAATTTGCTAATATCCTGTTGTCTTAAAAACCGTAAAAATCTACATCAATCTAGATATGAATACAAACAACAGCAGTCATATAGCAACTATGAGACATCAGCACCTGACCCTAGAATTATGATGGAATTATCTCATTTCGTAGGCCAGTTTTATCCGGGTAGTGGGGGAAAGCTCTAATTTTGTCCTTTCATTTCTGCAACCTCCATGCAACACAGCCCTCGCAACAACATCAACATATTCCGCACAGCTTCTTGAAGCAGCCTGAAGATAAATCTGGGAGGTTGAAAAGCTTCTTCTTCGTGACCTTGGTCTCTTGACTAAAATTGTTTATTAGTTTTTCGACTGCTGGGTCTGCGCCTTGATAATTCAAAACTTTTTCCTTTGGGTAGCTGCAGTAACTTTCACGTCGTCCCGAATTCCTGTTTATCAATGTTCGCGCTAAAGCTTCGAAGAGCAGTTCGATGTTTTCGTTCTCCTTCGCAGAGCATTCCATCACGGCCGCCGCGTCATCAGCTAGTGCGAATTCAATAGCACTCTGCCTAGCTACGACTCTCTTCTCTTCTAAATCTGATTTGTTGCCAACAATTACCTTCACCACACTCTCTTTCCCGCACTTTTCAAGCTGGTTAGTCCACCGATGCAGGCCGTCAAATGATTCTTCGTCGTCGATACTGTAAACCAGAATGGCTGCATCCGAATTGCGGTAATAGCTTGATGTTATACTCTTGAAACGCTCTTGCCCTGCACTGTCCCATATCTTGAACTGAAATGGAAGCGGGATGTCAAAAGCTTGTTGGCAGTCATGTCATGCTTTCAATAAAGAAGAACTAACTACTTTGCCATGTTTTATAAAAGGAAAAAGAAGTAATTCAAGGAATAAGGGATCATAGATTGATAAAACTTTATTTCATGACTTGAGGCAACAAGTTAAAACTCCAATCGCCTAATTCTAAGTAATTATCGAATCAAATAAGGCATTTTGATACAATGTAATCAGTGAATGTTTTTGCTATGATAAATTTGTATTTTATAAGCAGAATCCTATTTAAAGAAAGCAAAAAAAAAAGGTTTCTCTCAGGAGATATTCTGATACATAGAGTCTAGGGGAACGAAGCCATGCTGGGATAGAATTTTAGTGCCAAGTGGTAATTTGCCTGTTAAACTTCTTAATTTTTCGTCCAACATAAATCAAGCTTGCTTTCAGTAAATACACGTGGTGACCGTTTTGGAATATCTACACAGCCGCGTGCAAATTTGGTGCTTGGGCAAGCTGTTTGTTGATACTCTTGTCGATTCTTGTATTCCTCATTGGATCTCTATTGGATCATGATTGGTTATTGGCAAACGTGTTGCTTGCTTTTCACCCTGATAAGGTCTCTATGGGCAGAAATGGAAGTCTATTGGGATTCGGCGTTGTGCACGACTTCGAATGTTTACGGTGATCACGAGATGATCTCAGCTATGAATGCAGCCACCATGAAAAGTGGAAAACAGAAGCATCGCGCTGGGAATGGATGGCGTTCATTCTTCTCTCATTGTATACTTGCAACATTCCCTGCTTTTTTATTCACCAACTTCATTAAAAATGCCAATGAATCCTCATTAAAGGGACATTTGTGGTTATCTGTGACACAAACTACAAAGAAATCACCCGTGTCATGATCTCAGCTGCTCCTTCCAGGTCAGATCGTTTGGGGTCATTCCAAAGCAATCGGCTCCTGTTGCGTCATAGTCATGGGGGTGGGCCATCCCCGACAAAGCAACTTAGCTTTGTTTCAAATGCTTCCTCGCCTTGCTGAGTCTCAGTGTTTTGAAAAATCTGCAAGCTTTTTACTTCGCACCAAGTTGTAAAAATGTGAAAATTAAAACAGAATGACAAGCCTGCTCATCGGAATAGGAAGGTAGCATTTGACACGGTAGCACAAAGATGCCATGTTATATTGATGACTTTTTATATACCAATGCTTACTGGCTCACTATGCTTGAAGATGCCTTTAAGAAATTATGCAGAAAAGATTTACATTGACGACCTCATTAACTGCTTCCCGTATGACTTCAAGACAAACTTCAATCTAACATCAAACAGAATCAACTTTAATCTGATAACCAAATGCAGGAAACCATTGCGATTGCCCGGACATTACGTTTTCGCTTTACGCTCTCCCTAGGATTACGTAACCAATTTTGACAAATTTGCTATTCTGTATAATATAGTTGGTTGCACAGCTCTGATGTGAACAGCAGTTACTCGAATCGTGTTTGGGATTTCGGCATGCTGCAGAGGTGATGCTAATCGATGGCAATAATTAATGTGATCTCACATGACTAATGCAAAACACAGCAGGTAGTTCGGTTGAGGGAGGTAACTGTTGTGGTCTGTACAGAATTTCTTTAGGAATCTTCAGTTTACTCAACAAGCAACCTAGATGTCACCATGGCATCAAAACATGACGTCTGATAAATGCGGTTATAAACGACATGTTTGTCATCATCACTCGTGTATCTATCGCTCGGTGCAAGTCAAAGAGAATGCGACCTTCGCATGTTGTAAAAACGTAATAAAGTCAAAGAGGTCGCTGGACAGCGAAGGGTTAAAATTTTAGTGGCATGGGTAGAAATTTAAAAAAATGCTATTTTGAAATTGATAAGCACCTCCCTCTGTTTTCTGCATTTCAATTGGTTAGCAAACGATAAAGAACTGTTTTCCAATGCTAGATCATATTTTGAAATCTGTAGCAGAAGTACCCAGCCGGCTTTGATCCAAGTTTTATTGCTTGTATTGCAAGACCTTCATCGTGATCTTATCATTTAGCAGGAGAATAAGAAATAGTGCAGAAAAAAACGTAATGATATGAAGAATTTCTTTGTATGTTTTGAGAAGCACAAAAATTGGTGAAGGGAGCATTCAGCACTGGTTACTGCAATATATTTCACGAGTTCCTATGTTAAATTATCTGGATAAGAAGAAGAATATTTACCTTGACATTTTCTCCATCAACAACAACAGTTTTGACGTTCATGTCCACGCCAATGGTGGGTGCTTCTTGGAAAGGAAAAAAGCCACGAGTGAATCTGCGAATCATGGCTGTCTTTCCCACTCCAGCATTGCCAACTAGAATCACTTTGAAGTGGTACTTATAATCCATGCCTCTTTAGAATTTTGCGATGCAACGGTACCATATAATCTGCCTTCTTTGCTCTCTGGCAACGGTCACTCTGTAAACAGTGCTGATTGATCCTTCGACTAGCTCTCTTGAAATGCCCACTGTACGGCCAACGCGATTCATTGATCTGCCTGATTCTTACGAAACCGGCTTATAAGCGGCCGTACAGGGAAGCAAATGCTATTCATGGTACGGTATTCATATTGGGCATTTACCCGTGGTTATTACCGAATAACAGGTTAACAAGAATTTGCAAGCAGCTTGAAAGCAATCAAGCAAAGGGAGGCTCAGAGATCCTGGGCTTCGGCGGAAGTATCGATTCCCTTCTGAAGGTAATCGCAGATCAACTTTATGAAGCCCCTGAACCTTTCTGAGAGTTCCCTGCAGAACTTCCTCTTTCGACAATGATGACGCAATTGGATTCCACTAACGACAGTCACGTGGTACAAACGCGGGTATTCCAAACATAAAGAATTTTTATTTCCTTTTGACCGCAAAAAATGCGCGCGATGTAATGATTATGAAAGGGTTAGGGAAGGTAATAAAATCAAAGTCAGGGCCCTTCTCATCGAAATAAATTACAAAATATATATTTGACCTTTATTTCCTTCTATATATAAAATTCCTCGTATTTCTTTCTACATGGCCTCAACAATATTTTGTTCTACAAAAATGTGGGGGCCATAACCGCTGCCCCCTCCCCCGGTTTCACGGGCCCTGTCATCAGCAATAAGAAATCCACGGACAGCGCCGGCCACCACGAAATGGGGGGAGGGAAAGCAATGAAAATTGTGACCTATGTCCTATCAATGCAAAGGCATGACTCGTAACATATGGAGATGTCAATTTTGGGTAGTCGTCATCAGCACCCTTTCCTAATTTCAGTACTAAAACTTTCTTAAGGTAAAACGCAACACTTCCCTAAATAAAATTGGAAAGTTCTGTGTTACTGTCCCCCTGTATATGCTAAGCAATATGGAAAAAACCATGACAAAAATGGTGTTCATCTCATTGATAATGGGATAGCGACCACTAACAACTTACCATGGAAATGGTTAATAGCCACATGATCATGATAGTAAGTACCCAACAATAGACAAACACCTCAAATTAGAAATTGTTTTTTAAAATAGTCCACAGTTATAGTAAACATCAAATTCTCATTACTGTTCAAATATTCTACAATTATCATTATCCAAAAAATTTACAAATGATCACAAAATTTATTATCACTGATATTAACATCCCTTCTACATTAATGCATAATTCTATAAGTTGTCCTAAAAATAAACCACATGACCGATTTACGCCCCCCATGTTATACCTGGTTTAGCATGCTAAGCATCTAGACAGACCTTTAATGAACTGGGAATGAACTATCAACATCAGCTATGAGATTGATAATTGGTTATTAAATAAATAGCTGACATTAAACAAAATTATACAACATCGACATTAAATCACATAAATTAAAACACTTAGAAAAGTTTGAACTGATACATTATTTAAATGTTAGAAAATATCATCATTAACCACCTCTGGATAGAATAGTTTGGACCCAATAAATGATAGTTGTTAAGCATTAGTACAATTAAGAAAAAGCAACATTTCCTGTTTCTAGAGAAGCTGCAAAAAGCTAGATAAACTTTACGTCAAAATCAACCAAAGAGGTTAAAAACACTAAAATATATAATGCTAGATTGACCTATTTTCAAATTACATAATTAGCTTCCTTTGACATTGGATACCGTTGGTTCTACCAACTTCTGACTACAAAGGTGC
Source organism: Nemopilema nomurai (assembly GCA_003864495.1). Taxonomy (NCBI): domain Eukaryota; kingdom Metazoa; phylum Cnidaria; class Scyphozoa; order Rhizostomeae; family Rhizostomatidae; genus Nemopilema; species Nemopilema nomurai. The sequence goes on along the minus strand of ML133421.1, from coordinate 1,939,765 downwards.
CTATTTTCTAGCATGTTTCATACAAACATCATTGTACACTGCAACAGTGACTTTTCTTTTCAGGAGTACCGGATCTAGTCCTGTCACTTCCACTCATGCTTTGAGAATTGGAGTTGCCTGATGCAGCTATACTTTGACTCACTCGAAGTCCTGATTGAGAGTAACGATTTATTGTACTAGAATATTCCGGTGGGAACTCCAGCAATGGTGTCTTCAATTTTAAGCTCTCAGCAATGGACTTGAATATTAAGTCAACTGTGTCTCTTTCTAGGTCACTTTTAGCAGATGTCTCCCAATAAGGAAATCCGTAATGATTTGCAAGTATCTTCACCTCGCTAGTGTGCACTTGCCTGTCAGCATGCAGGTCACACTTGTTGCCAATAACAACCTGAGGTATAATTCTACTCTTACCTGAATGTGCATGTAGTTCTTGTATCCATTTGGGGATGTTCTCAAAAGAAGACCTTCTAGTGACATCAAAAACAAATACAACTGCATCCACATTCTTATAGTAGTGTGGAACCATGCTATGCCTAAACCGCTCCTGCCCAGCTGTATCCCACAGCTGCAGCTAAAAAATTTATAATAGAGATGAGGCCAACAATAGAACATCGCTTATGACAGCATAGCTGCATAATATAAACAATTACAGGGAGAAATCGTACGGCCATAAGCCATGGCTTTGAGAGACATGATCTTAGGGCCATCAATGGATACAATAAGTAAACAAGTCATTTTCATAATAAAGACCATGAAATTTCACAATTATATGGAAGATGATCTTTTTGGACAAAGTGACAGTTAATGCAAACAAATGGTTAGCAAATTTTCTGTGTGTTAGTGATGGCTCTATTTTCACTGTTTTATCATATAACAGCTACTTTCAAAATCAAAAGCAATGACATTCTTTCAAACTTGGTTTGCACCAAGATTCAAAACATTTAAATCGATAGGTAAAACTACTAAAACTAAATCATATTATTGGGCTTGTATCGTTAATTGGCTGCATGATCAAAGGCAACTTACTTTTATTGGTTCCCCTTCAACCTCCATTGCTCTTTCAAGAAAGTCCACACCAATTGTGGTCTCTGTATGTTCTGGAAACTTTCCACCACACAAACGACAGATCAAGCATGTTTTCCCCACACACATGTCACCAATAACAACAACCTTAAATGTCCTTGGTGGCATACTAGAGCCTCCTTTATTTCTAAATATGCTTTTGCCCTGATGGTACTTCTCGTCTGTGCTTCCAATTGGAAAATCTGGAGAACGTACCATTTTCTGTAAGGAAATAAGCCATTTTCTTTTTGGAGATTCTCCAAAAGAAATAACAATGCTTTGTCATGTAGGTCTCCTATCAATTTCTTTACAAAAATTCAATACACAGTGATAAAAAGGAGGGCCATTTTCTTTGTGGGACTAGCACTTCTCTCCACACCTCTTTGTGCTTGCAATTTATTCATATTTTCATGCTATTCATAACTGTTATCCCAAGGTACAAGAAATGACTTTGCTTACATTCTGGCTCGTCAATAAAATATAACCTACAACGTAGGCTAAATCAAAGACATGAGTTTTCAAAAGTCTTAAGACTTCAGGGCATGAACTTCAAAGCTGAAAAGTTTTTCCACAACGTTGAGGGTTCTTACTCGCTGGAGCCCTCGCTAAACTGCCTTCTATGTGAAGTGTTTCTGGCGGTAGGAAGAAAAGTATTTCACACGGAGTCTTGTCCAGAGAATTTTGCTTCACTGTTAATTCAAGCAATTTGCAATTTAAGACTATACAACAAAGAATTTACAAACCTCTGAAGACTTCGCCGTCTTTACGTCACTTCTGGCCTTCCGAAGAGCAATGAACAATTCTTGCCCACTGCACTTTCAAGCAGATGCAAGATTGAACACGCCACACGCTTCCGGATGTGCTAGGAAAACTTAATGGCAATTACCAACTTCAAAAAATAGCTGGATGCGTCATTACAAACAATCCATTTTATTCGCTGCTCATTTTTGGCAGCATTTTTCTATCCACTTTCAAGATTTCTGGACCCAATACAAAATATTGCAATAACAAGCTGCCCCGCAGTGTCATGAAGATCTTGTTTTTGTTCGCAGGAGCGGCTACGTTCATTGCATTGTGGGAAGGCAGGTTGGCAGTGGCATTTAATAATGTTATTGCTTTCGATATTCAGAAAGAAGGTTCTAGAAGAAGCTTTCCCACGGTGGCACTAAAAGATCTTGTATGTAATTTTATACAAAACTCCAATGACACCTTTTTTTAATAAAATTAATTTTTTGAGACAATTATCATCACCTAGTTCAGTTCAAATTATTTTATATTTTGAATCCCCAACATGCATCTCAATCAATGCAAGTATTAAACAACAAAAACACACTAACCATAATGATTAAAACTTACTCAAGAATAAATAGAAATGAGAACGAGCTATAAGCTATAAGCTTGGATATAAGCTTAAATTAAAACTAGATATCTGACGAGTGTCTCTTTCAGATTTGAACACATCATGTTTCTCGCTGCATCTCAGAGTAGAAGTTCACCTAATCAGCCTTTTACGAGCCATATTCTCGTTTCAAGGTGTCAGGTGACGGAATTTAGTGATGCCTGACTGGTCCTTGTATAGGGTTGAGAGTATTTTTAATATTGCTGTTATCAGGAGAACTTTTGCACCTTGAATTTTGCCCCCATTTTCCCCTATGACTGCAATTTTTTGTCTCTGATTGTACTTTATAACATAAAAACGTAACAGCCTTTTGGTCATTTTGAATTAGTTTCTGTTTCAAAAAATCACACGGAGCCTACCCTTTCTGGCAAAGAAAGTTCACTGGCAAAGAGGCTAGGACCTTACATGAGTATATATGACAAGCAAATAGAAGATTGAATATAGAATACCCATTTCTCATTGTTCTGAAATTATTCAATTTGTTGGCCAACGTAGTTTAAAAAAAGAATTATGTATTGCGTAGTAAGATAAATAGTCGAAACAATATTATATACAGTATTTCTATAGTCATAGAAATATGAATGATAGACATTTACTTAAGATGATAAGATGTTGAAATAATTACAGTTTTAGGGCAAGACACCCGTCTTCTTTACACTGAAAGTCATAAAGCATTTCGTTCATGGATTCTCGAACTTTGTACTTCTGTTCTGGAGCACAACTTTTTTGTCGTGTTATGCAGCAAATTCAGCAACGGTGTTGGCATCGACTTGTTGATATCAACAGGAATGGGTAGCGTGATATTAACCACCATCGACATGAAATCTTCCGATCCAGCGAGCTTTTCAGATAGCTTTCACATGCAACACCATACACGTCCGCCATTTTTATTCATGCGATTCAAGGATCAACTTTTTCAACTATAAAAGTGAATAATAATAGCTCATGAATCAATTCCATTTCAAGTTTACTTCAAATCAGTTACTGCGAGGAAAACACGAGAAAGCATATCAAAGTAAAACAACTTTCTTGATTGTCTTTTGAGCTAGTTGCTGGTATGTTTGTCTTAATTTGCTTCAAAAATTGTTTCAAAAATTTGGCAGTTATCAAAATTTGCTCTTCTTTTTATTGACGAAGTATGATCCAAGCTCCCAAAAATTAGATTCACCTGGGCTGTAGGTCCCAGTCTTTTTAACATAATAAGCAATGCTCTTGAGAAACGCTGTTGACAATATGTTATGTTATTACGTTAACAAGAAAGAAACATAACAAGTAACCACTAAGCTCACCTGTACAATTTTCTTGCTTCCAACATGAAATCTTTCCGTCCTATAACAAGTAAAACACTTGATTAGAATGCTCTCTTAATGTAATCTTTTAGAGGGGGCGTAGCACCCTTTGGGAGCTTCTTGCTGACCTCGGGGTGAAAGCTGCGTGCATAAGAAACCGGTTTTAAGCATTTGTTTTGCCAAGTTATTGCCTTGAGCTTAAACATTTTAACGTCATTACAAACAGTCTGCTTGAAACAACTTTATAGAAGAAATATTGGATGCCAATTAAAGCATTGATCAGATAGGGCGAGTGGCTAAAAGAATAAAGAGCAAGTCGAATATAAATTGTAAATTGTAGATTGATGAATGTATTGGAGTTAGTAAAATAAAAACACCTTGGAGGTTGATATTGTACTGTCATTTTAATGATATTTGGTATCAATGATGAGTCGAAAAGAAACGAGTTGAAATTCGTGAAGATCCGCTTACTTGGCACCTGCAGGTCTTGCACGGCCCCTCAAACCATTGTTTTCCGTGGTCGATTACATTCATACCATCAACGCATTTCTGTGACCCGGATCCGAACTAGAATGAAATTCAATTAGTTAGTACTTTGCCAACGCAAAAGGGGGGGGGGGGTAGAGTCGATATTAAATTTGACTTCGTGCATACTCAGGTGTTAAAAAGCACGTTGGCAGAGGAACTGTTCAAAATTGTTATTGCTTTTGATAATGATATCACATAATTTTCCTCATACTTGAATCAATTACGCTTCGAGTAACCACTTTTCTGTGTGAAAAAGATTTAAAAGTCAATTGACAAATGGGACACGTTCTAAATTAACTGCATTCGTAAGCACGGTAGAATTTTTACTTCGTGTAGCTCTTTATGCTTAAATGTTTTTCGTGCTTTATGATCCAGCTATCCTCTCATGAGAAAGTCAGTGGCATTATTGCTACAGTTCTGGGGCATTCTCTGAGCACGCAAGCGGTTCTATTGACTTACAATGTCTTCTAATGGACGTTTCTCAATCTCCTTTGCTCCCTGTGTCTCTATGCCTTCAACAGCCATTCCTAAAGATAGAATAAACATAAGAAGAAGAACTTCTTTTGAGCATAAGAAGAAGCTTGCTATGAATATCTTGTTGTTGTTGTTGCTGTTGCAGCCATAAAATGATGCATGTAGCTCTAGGGATAGAATTCGTGAATCTAAAACGCTAAAGTCATCTGAAAAGGGGTGTAAATGCCCTGTTGACCATGTGCCCGAACTCTATGGAAACAAACTATTCTTGAACTTAGAACCTCTCAATAAGGGGTGTGGTCTCGGGGCTTTTGAAAATCCCTAACTCACAAAGATTGCTTTCAGACCCCGATTAGCGTATGTATTTTAAAGGTTACAACATTTGGCATGTAGTTACAAATGTAAGTTTTGTATTGTTAAATTTAATATTTCAAGGAAAGAAGACAAACCAGGATGACTGTAATCTTTGCATGGATTATCTGAGTTGAAAGCCGCTTTTCCGAAGAGAAACTGGGCCTCTTTGATGTCTCCCTGGAAGATAAACGGATTTACAAGCTGAGACATGCATGATCAAAAATCAGGAAAGCAAAATGACAAATAATAAAAGGGCAATTTTCTAGATGCTGTACATTGCAGAGGGGTGCTCTGGAGTAGAGCTCAAAGAATTAAGCTTACTTGTAAAGGATAAAAAATGACAGAATGTTGTTACATCCTTCGATATTGACATGCTGTTATTTTGTAACAAGACCCTCCACCCATCATTATTTTAACTGCAATACAACCCTACGCGCGATTTCCGAAGTACATTTTACTGCAAGGACGCTTGTGCTCTTTTTCATAACACACTAGACGTTGGAGGAGACGTGAAGGCCATAAGCAAGCATTTGAAGGGCTATTGAATTGTACGTTGGGTATGAAATGTTTCTGCATTTGAATACCAAGTTGCGTCTTACGGTGATAATTCATGTTGCTTAGGATAAATGATAGCCAGGTTTTAGCCTGATTATCAGAATACAACTTGTGGAGGAATCAATGACATTCTTATTCTCACTCACAATGAATCTGTTTGTGGTTATTTTTTCAAACGTCCAGAAGTCTCGGTCTACAGCCTGTGCCAGCCTCCCTTCCACGTACATCGGTATACGATCCATAGGCTCATTCAGCCTCGTACTCTCCATTTGTTTGCAGTTGTAGCTAACTACCAGCTCGGATTTCCCTGTCAAGCGGACCATCAACGTAAACCATTCCCCAAGCCTGAATCTATCTAGTGACACCACGTGGTCGATCGTTCGTCCTTTGCTGATGTACGTCACGCCAAGGTTGTAGATATCACGTTCTGGTGAGCCACTGTGCAAAATATTGATATTAGTATCATAAAACTAAAACTCGGCTCTGCCTCGAAGAATACCTGATGCGGGACCGTAACTAAATTGTTCGTAGTGGCAAACGTCTTCATTGGGAAAATAGAAAATTCTTTTACCCCCTCTGTTCTTCTCTCCAGTCCAGCAGATTGCATAGCGACGACATTCACCATATGTATGAATAATTCTACTGTTAAACATAATAATGAGAAAATAAGCGGGATGTGCTAGCGCTCCAGGAAATACTGTCGTAACCTGATTCCAAGAACACCGGTTTTTCGGTTTCTGGATAGCCACGAATGACTGGGGGTATAGTTCAGATTTTGCAAGTGACACTCAAGCACGCATGCGCAGAAAGTAGAATTGATGATGACCCAAAACGAGGCCCTACAATTTAGTTCAAAGAGGGATGATCCTTTACATACTGCAATGAATGTGAGATTAAACTCTGTGGCAAAGGAAAACATGATTGGTTCATTGCCTCGGGGTTTTGGAAAGGTTTTTGCAAGACATATAAAAGGGACATTGATAGAATTCTTCTGGCTCCCATGGCTCTGAGGCAATCCTGAGAAAGTTTTGTAATAGGCCCATGCTTAGATTGGATACCGATATCGAGTTGGCAACGCATTAACACACAGCTGAAATAAAATGCTCACTTAATTCTATGTTTAAAGAGATGTGTGCTTGTTTTGCCCATGCAATGAACGTAAGAAAGAAACTTATTCGTACTTGACTTCAACGCCTTCTAGCTGCTGCTTGAATTCCTTCGTCTTCTTTATGTAGACTTCAAAGTGCTTCCTGCTTGAAATGATGGAGGTGAACGACACGAGCGTGCTCTTTCCAGTGACGTCAAACTCCTTAATTCTTACCATCGAGGCGAATGTCATCTCATTATGCCGTTCTGACTTCTTCATGAAATGCTTCAAAATGTCACTGTCCAACGCGATGTCACCAGTATGCTTTCCAAAGGAGAGCCAGTCTGCGTTGGGCGCCTTTGTGACGCCTCTGATTCTTGTGAGGTCCATCTTGAGAAGATCGACTGAGTGCTTGTGTGTCGCCGGCCCTGAATGCAGTTTTATGCGATTAGAGAACTGGACACAAAATGTAATTTTTCGACCGCTTTTTCACGTTACAGCTCCAAATGGCTTGAGTAAACATATGATAAATCCTTCACAAAACTTGATAAAAACTTCCATCCTTTCTTAGGACTTGCTTAGAGAATAAAATTATACGAAAATAGGAAGGAAATTGTTCATGGTAAGCGTAGTATGTTAGTTGGACAATGTCAATTGGAAAGTAGAACAATTATGAAGTAAACAAACACGAAGAAGGTCTTCATCTGATACGACGAATTACCAAAGAACCAGGTAACAAGCTGAATATATTTTCGTAACAATAAATTTAAGGAGACAAGATGCAAAATTCACTCAGTGTACTCACGAGCTACGGCAACATGTGCCAAAAGTGCCAAGAGCAGCATAACATGCATATTTGCTTGCTTGATTCAAGTGAGATCGGCTTGATGCGAGAGGTCTTCTTGTCTGATTTCCCTGATCTGGTGACTTTTAAACTTTTCATCCTTAGGGCGCGGAAGGTGAAACTTCCTCGTTGTCCTTAATTTTCGTTGCACCGCCCTCGAACAGCCAATGATAACAGGAAATTATCTGCTGTGAATGTCCTTGACTCACAAATCAGGGATCAATTTGTGGTATTTGCTTAGAGTGTGCGTCAGGCAGGGCTGTGATGTTTAATCAGTCGAAGGAAATCCAAAACGGCTCCGTCGCATATTGCGTCATTCATTGATCTTCATTGATAAACAATGCCCAGGCTTGCCTAGGCCTTTCCGGTTATTGAGTAAATCGCGATCATTGTCTTTGTGGATGCAAATCGTCACATAGAATTGCGGAATTTTTCGATCTATCAATCATTTCGTGGAGATATTTGAATATGACGGAAATATTGATAAGGCATTTTGAAGTGAGGCACGGTGCCTATGGTTCTTCTCCAAAGGTCTTTTACACAGACTTTTAAAATGGAGCTCTTCCTTACACAATTTACAATGACGCGAACGTCACAATATTTTGTAGTGTTAGCATATCATTGTAAGCAGCGTAATTTTTCAAAAACATTTATACACTTAATATTACCTGAGGGGCAGTCAACTTTAGGGGCACTTCTCAGGAAACTTGATTGTTTTTTTTAATTTTTCTTTATAAATCTGGTTTCGCTGATTTAAGATTGCGTGGAGTGACTTTGATAAATTATGGCTCTGCGGCTAGATGATTCCTGCTTAACATCCGGGTGTTTCTGTGACACAAACAAGTGACTCTTTAGCTGTTTACTCAGAGGGGTGTTTCCCGCAATTTCTAGCTGAAATTTGAGTCACCGCAAACATTTTCCGTAACCAGTTGTTGTTTTTCCGCGTTTTGCACTCATTGCCTTGAAATCCAAACCCTCCGGAATGGATGAAACTTTTGTTCAGGGCAGTGCAGATCACTTTCAACGCGCGGAAATTCTAGTCAAGCGACACAAATCCCAATTTCCCCTAAAAGAACCTCCCTCAAACCAAGCGGATTCTAAGTCTAGGAAAAACGAAGTATCTGAATGGATATTCACGATAAACTTGTTGCCAGGGCGCAAATGTTTGAAATTCACATTTTCACGTAAAGTTTTTTCAGCATTCACGACGGAAATGTGGGCAAGTTTCCTTTCTGGCAGTTTGGTGGTCAGTGAAATTGATCGACCTAGATATCTAGCTATCAAAAGTACTGTTCTTTGCTAATAAACTGTTTCAGCACTACTTTAACGTTACTGACCTTCCCGATAACGTTACAGATTCACGAATTCATATGCGTATAAAAAGTGGGTACTTTTTATGAGAAATTCACGAGCCTTCATTCACGAAATCATGTTATGGAATTTGCCGAATCACGTTTTCACGGCCTAAAAAAGTCCAATGCAGCTTCACGTAAAAGCTTTTGGGGGAAGGGGGTATTTTCCCAGCCCCCTCGTCCGCTTACTAACCCTTTGCTTACAGCATGGTTCCTTATTAGTCATGCTTACGCAGATTCTACAGTACGTGGCATTATGCTTGCGCTATTAAATGCTTAACTAGAAATTAGTCATTGCTCTTTTACGCAGTATGTATTATAAGCATTCACGTGACAAATTTACGCAAATTGTAAGAACGCTTGCTGTTGGCTGGTATCTCAGTAATTCCTTGTTGTAACAAATAAAAAACGCGAAATTATCAGTAGAATATATAGTTAAGCTGAGAGAAATGAGCATTATGGGATGATAGAAATTGCTGAACGCTAAAAAGATTTCTTTTCTTGGCTTTTCTCTTGGACACATCGACAACTATCCGTAGAACTCAGTTAACTTCACAAATGGTCAATTCCTATGGACCTTGTCTCGCTTATGTGTCGAAAATGCCAATTCGGACAAGTGACCGATTCAAAAAAGTTCAGAGGGGTATCGAGGGTTGGTCTCAGGGGTAATAAACACAAGTCGATCAGCATTTGCTATGTGACCCCCAGTGTTCCATCCTTATTCGCGATAATCAAGTCAAGGAATCAGAAGTTTAATATTCCTTTTCACGACCTCAAACTGAATGTGATCTCGGTGATCTAAGATGCTCATTAAAAGCTCTTTAGATATTTCCTGATTCATGTAATCTTCTTCAAAGCGAAATGTGAGTAACTGCGGAACCCGTGGGATTTATGCTGCAAACACTCTGCATTGAATGGCATATTTCTACCAAGTAGATCAACACGCAGAAAATCGGCTGGGGAATGATTCAGGTGATTTCAGGTGATTCTACTCAAATGACCAAAATTACCTACGAAGAATGCCTCCGTTAACGCATTTACATCAATAAATAAAAGAAACAAGCGACAAATATCAGCGATTCTAAATACAATGCCTTCCGCTACACAAAACTGACTATGAATTAAGGAGGAGTATATGGGCTGAATGTTGTTTTCAGTCCAATAATGGATTCCAAAACATCATGATTTGATTTCAGCCTAGCAAATATGAACCCCTTAGTACAGAATGAAAGATCATAGAAAGGCCATCAATACTGAGACTTTATAACAGCATTTTCCGAAATGAAGGATTTCTTTAGTCGAAAAATTAATTAATTAGTTTACGTATATAAACATCTACAACAATTTAGTTTTAAGAGTTTTTAACAACGGAAAGCTGAAAAATTGGTAAGAGAAGGTGAAAACTATCGTTAATATATGCCGAGCTGTTGGACGCTTCCAAATAAATGTCTGTGATCATTTTGGAGACTTTGTCGTCCTTCTCTGGCGCGCTCTCATTCAAAGTTGCAGCAAATTTATTCGACAGTGCTGCTACTGCTGACCGGAGGGTGTTGCTGATCGTTCGCAGCGCATCTGCGCGGGCTTTTACGAGGTAGGATGCTTTTACGTCAGGCAGAAGCATGAATTCGCCGATTTTATGAAACAGTTCCACTGACCGAGCCGTCATTTCAGCAAAACAATTTATCGTGTCGGCAAACAGGTCTTCTGTCGCAACTGTTTCGCCCTCCTGTTTCTCGCTTTTGGCATTAGATCTGTCGTAAGCACTAATTATTTTCATAGGAGTTACGCTGAGGATAAACACGCCACTTGCTCCAGAATGACTTCTTCGAAATTCTCCATCGCGCCAGCCTCGGTTTCCAATTCGTCATCCTCGTTTTCGCCTATCTTGAATTTCTCCCTCAGCATCTCAATCTGCTCGTTTTTGTCCTTCAGTGATTCGTCTGCTGACAGCTCCAAAAGTTTTTCAAGCTCTACCTCGCTTTCGTGTGAGATCATCTCAAGAGCTTCGAGATGGGCGAGACCCTGGAATTTATCAAACTCGATGGAAAAGGTAACTCCTTCTTCTTCCACGGTATCTGCAGTCCTTTGCTGTGCTTTATCTTTCGCATCACGAAGTGCTTGCGACAGAGTCATCCTTTTCCGTCTGAAGCCTGGATCACCGTGTGATAAAGCATCAAATGTCTTCTTCCCAACAAACTCTAATGCATCAAGACTCCCAGCAACGATTTCCTTCCCGGTACTTTGCACCAAAGAGCTTATTTGTGATACCCCAAGCCCTGAGAGCCAAGAGCTAAGCCCTAGAAATATTAAAAAATTATCAATGGTTGCTTATTGCCAAATATCAAAGACTAGGCAAGGCAACAGTATTCTCCAAACTCCAGAAACTGATTAAAAACCATAACCAAATCGTTCAATGGGAAACAATTTAACCTAGCCTTGATTTTGTCAGACACTGCCCTTGTTTTTCCTTCCATTACCTTATTTAAAGTATAAATAATTTGCACTAGTAAAATAAGACTTAAACAAAAATATGTCAGAGGAACATTGGATGCTACCTTTTTCTTCATTAGATGGTTCACCTGTTGGTGAAGCCTCATTGTCTTTGGAACTCTCTTTATCAGTCTCCTCTTCAGTTCCCTGCACGAAGAGAAGATTGACATATCATTTAGCTTTAAAATTTAGCAGAATAGTCCATGGCTATTCCAGCCAAAATAAACAAATGCATGTTGAGTCATATGTTTGTTAGTAGCTGGAACTATTTTTAAAACCAAACTAGGCTATAATTTAGTGATATTTATTTATTTAAGTACTACATTTGATGGACTCAGGGGTACAATAAAAGTTTAATAATTTTTTTCAAAACAAACAATTTTCTAAACAAAAACTTTTCCATATACATTGGCAAACAATAGAGGAATTCAAATATCTTTAAATATTACCAGAAAATATTAGAAATTATAAAAATCAATGAAGTGAAAACCATTTTGGTTAAAGCATCTGAAAACCAGGTCTCATATGAAAAATGTTAGTAGTTGCTGTTGTTTTCTGATATCTTAAGAAATAGGAACGTTCTGTAGGTATTAACTCAAATAAAAGTATAAATGCACAAGTAAGAATTACACAAGACTAGAAGAGCACATTGAGAGGAATACTATGTAACCTTTTCGGTTTCTTTTGGTTTGCTATGCTCTGCAATCTTTGCTGTTGCCAGTCTAGCCATTTCAGTGGGGCTTGGTATCCCTAGCTGAGTTTCAACAGTTTCCAGCACAGAAGAGACAGATGATGTTGCTTTAGAGAGCATGTTACCCCAGCCACCCCAGCCCCATCCACCAGCTGATGTGCTTGCAGGTTCACTAAAAACATAAACAATCAAGAAAGATCAAATAAATAATAATAAACAAAACATCTTGCAGAGTCAAGAAGCCTTTTCAAGCAAAGTTGAACCTAAATATATTTCAAACCTTCACACCCTTGAAGAATGCAGTTTGATCTTATAATTTAGCTATGTATAGGCATATTGGCATAGCTCTTTGTGTAACTGGTACATGGAATATGACAAGCATTGAGGGGTGCAACTCTATTTAGCTGAAAACAAGAGATCCCCAAACCAGAAGAGGAAATACATTTTATACTGAAAATCATGCTGCTACTCTGGTCTAGGTAAGATATGATTTTCATAACATTTTAGAACAACCTCAATGTGAAATTTTGACCACCTTTTATAAGCACCATTTCTTTAATTGTCAATAACTCATGAAAATAAGTTTAGCTACAAGATTGTTGTTCACCTTTGTTTAGCTTCATCAGCATCAGTGGCTTGTCTATCCATTGCCTGTGAAATTGGTATTTCTGAATTTGTCTCTTTTGGAACTTCGTGAATTCGCTCGATGGATGGTTCACTTGTCTCTTGTGAGTCACCATGCTCTATCGTGGGAGCCTCGAGGTCAACTGAAGACAGGTCCTCTGAGCTTACGACCTTTTCAGTGGCAACATCGTCCCGATTTTCCGTCTCTGATTTGGCATCTTCTAGGCCTTTCGCATTTTGGTCCTCAGACTTAACTGGCTGATCTTTGGAATTTTCATTCTCTATAAGGCTCTCAGAACTAGTATTTTCATCAAGAACATTCCTCGTATGACTTGTAAATGTATCGTCCTCAGCATCGGTGCTGACCTTAACTGAATTGTTTTCACTTTTCACTGGAGCTTCGTCAACACTAGGCTTTAGGCCTTCGTCTTCACTTTGTGGATCATCCTTTGTCGGTTTCACAGATTCAATTGTTTTCTGTTCCATCTTCGTGGATGCACTAGAAGATTTCAAAGGACTAGGCCCTTCGTCTTCTTGTCCTTCGTCTGCACTTTCAAAGGCTTCGTCCTCGCTGTCGGATGCTGGATTCTGTTTATCCATTTGAACAGACTTCCGTACTTATTGTCCTTCTAGTTAATTCGTTTATCACTAAGACTTCACATCAAACAAATTGCATACCCTTGGGATACTTCCAGTAGATACAAACTTGAAAACGTGGCAACAGGCAACTCCTAAAAACTTTATCACCGAATCGAGGTTGCAACTGGAGGTGGCTTGCCCTGAAGACAAATTGAAAAACGTTTGTTTCCAAAACTGAATCCCCAAAACTGCGTTGAAAACTATAAAAAAATTACTGAAAGTATCACTGCCATCTTTGAAATTAAAGCAAAGGCAGTTTTAAAAATATCAAATTCAGGGCTTCCGGCGTTGTAAAAAAGGTTGGAGGGGAAAGCCTTTATTAACAAGAAAAATTGTAACAATTTAGCAAAAGGGGCATGTTTCAAATATAAATTTAATTATTGGGAACAGTGACAATCGAAGCTGGAGCATTCCAAACGAAATCCCGTATGTGTCTTGATATCTCTATAACGTCTTAATACCTGTGACCTCTATAGACATTTCTGGCCTGGCAAAGGATGGAAAATCACTATTAACCTGGTTATCTGGATGTTTGAGAGATTTTCATTACAGGGTTCAAACATGCTTGCAAACAACCAGTCCTGTTAGTATATCAAAGGGGTGCTCTGAGAAGCATTCGCCTGACGGTTCTGCACCAGGCCCTTTCATAAAACGCAGTAACTTGCACCCCCTTGGGACATCTTGACCTCATCAGGTCAAAATTTCTTCACTGACTATCATATCTTAATGTGACATAAACTAGCAAAATGCGGTTAGCAAGTATAAAAAATAATTTTTTAGCAGTTATTAAACAATAATTAAGTGATAATCAGTAGGAGTTTTTCAACAGGGTTTTTAAATGAGCACCAACTCTTTCTACTGCAACCAAAATGCCACAATATATGGCCCCAAATGTTTTAAAGATCAAATTGAAGGCAGAGAATCATAATTTGTTTTAATTCGAGACCATGAAGGTGTTATCAGAAGATGTATTCAGAAAATAAATCCCTTTATCGTTCAGGCGAAATACCATTTGATAGCTACTATACGTTATCATCTGAAGCAACATATGCAAAAAACATTTCATGGTCAAAACAATACAATAAACCAGAGAGACTTTTTACAATAAGATGCTCTCTACTAAAAATTTATGATGAGCTGAGATATTTCAATGTGCAATTTAGAAAATCAGATACAAGATTTGATAACATGAATTAAATTAGCGTCCATTTATATGTACTACTTGAACAATTTATTTCATACTTTAAGATATACTTTACAGCACAAAAAACAAATATCCACCGATGACGCAGCAACAACTTCTTATCCATTTCAACCTTATCGTGTGATTGAACTTCTTGGTGACCCCAAAGAAATATCGCCGCTGCAGCTGGAAGCAAAAATTCACACATTTAATACAAATTAGTGAATATTTATTCAAAATATTCTTCACGCACATTGACTGTGAACTAATTACGCAACTTGACTACGTAATTACAGAGCTATCTTCTGTAAGCTCATAAATTCAATTTCAGGTGACTTCTGACAATCAGTGGGAATAGAATTGACAAATGTAAATTTTCAAAAAGGGACGGCAAATCAAGCTAATTCTTTCCGCAAACCTTTTTTCAACCAACTTTCTAAAATAAACATTTTCAACAACTTGTCATTCATAGCACTATAGTTTCAATACAGAACTCATTAATTTTCATTAAATTTATTACTCCTTTTTATCATTAGTGCTTCAATAAAACCAATAAATTAGACGATATATTAAAATTCGCAATTTGAAGTGTTAAAATGACTTCATAAAGTCACGATGCTCTTTCAAGCTTCTCCAAGACATACTGTTCTTACAAGTTTTGGCTAGAAAAACCCGACGCTTCGATCCAAGACTGTAGCAATAATAAGAAGAACAGTCATGAAAAGTGACAAAATGACGAACACTGATCATTAGCCATACTTACCGTAAATCATCGAATTAGCCCCCTGGGGGCTTTTTATTTTTGATATTTTTGGATAGGGGCTTATTCGAGGGGGGGCTTATTCGAGGGAGGGGGCTTATTCGAGGGGGGGTTATTGAAAATCTGTAGTTCTAGGGTGGGGGCTTATTAAAGGGGGGAGCTTTTTCGAGGGGGGGGGGGGCAATTCGAGAATTTACGGTATCAGTACATGGTATATGGTATTATAATACCTCGCATATAACATACCTCATACTTATCAGGATTCGCTTATTCGTCGATCTAGGTTTCGCTTCCCCTTCCACTGCATCGCCGTGACTGAGTCGGTATTCAATCGCCTTCTATCCGAAGAGAATAGATTTTGATTGACGGGCTTGGCGCCCTCGATTCTCTCTACGACAAGGCTTGGGAACACCCCCTTCTTGCCGTTCAGGCACCCTTCCCACCATCCATCGTCCACCCCATTGTTATCCATGCTCGTAACTTTGATTTCGTCTCCTTCCTTGAATGAAAGCTCCTCGTCCTCCACTGCCATATAATCGTAAAGCGCTCTTGCCAGGAAAACTGCAAAATAGTGCATCGCAATTCTAATTCACCTTAAACGAACCTCCATGACACTTGAATCATTGAAGGTAATTCACCAACAATGAGAAAAATTAGAAATATATCATTAGAATTAGAATAATCAAGCTTGAATTCATTATGCTAGGTTACCCAAGCAACAGAACAGTAGCTTTTCTGCAAGATAACATGTCCAATTTGTTACTTGCATGGATAACATGGATCAAGATGTGATCATTGCCCCTTTTTTTAAACAAAATTTTTCAACAAAACAAGCTCTTATCAAAATATCCATCTATCACAAGTATCCCCACTAAAATTGGCTTCATAATTAGGAGCATTAGTGGATATAAAATAGGCCTTGGGATTACAAAAAACCGTCCTCAACTCTTTCAAAACGGCAAACGAAAGTTGGAGACATACGTGCGGTCGGCTCGGTTGCAAGTGTCGCGGATTCAATCGACGGCTTAGGCGCCAAAGTCGGTTTTTTACCAGATGATGTTGATCCGGACCCGGAACTATTAGCAGAGCGAGTGCCTTCCTTCTTAATATCAACATACGCTTCCGGCAGATACCCACACTGACCAGTTTTGTTCCGGCCCTAAAAGAATCGGAACATGCGTTTGTGATGAACCATACCAAGCACATCTGTTGCTTACATTTGAAAGAAGCTTTCAAGGATCCGAAAGCAGGCCTTAATTCTAACTCTTCCTCTAATCTGCTACAGCTGAATCGAACTTACCTTACACCAACCATCTACATCTGTTTCTATTATTTCTATCTCTTCATTTTCGGTTATAGACAGTTCTTCTCTAGAGGCAGCCTGAAGAAGAGGAAGAAAGAGTCACGTGATAAAGGAATACAGTCTGCGGCGGACAGGCCTAGGCAACCAGGATAAGACTTGCGTAAACAACGTTTAGGTTGTCAAAGATGTGCAGCAATCAATTCATCCAATTCTATCAAACAGCAACTGATTAAGCACGTCTCAGTGATAGTGCTCTACGACCTTAAAAGTTGATTTTGCATTGAGGTGATCAGGATGATTTTAAGTGATTTAAATAGAGCAAAGGAAGCCTGCCTGAAATGAATAGAGGGCGATGGCTTGAAGAGTCTTCTGGCCCTGAATGGAAGAGGAGGAGATTTCGTCGTCCGAGAAATCCGGTTCCTCGAGGTCATCCCAGTCATCAGTATCGTCGTCGAAATCACTCGCTTCGTTGTCTGAAGAAAGAAAGGACAATGAAATGCTTTTCCTGGGCGTGCAATGGCGCACTAGGGCCTTGCGAAATATATAAAATACTGTACATCGGCATCAATGGTAGCATATTGATAATTCAAATATGTCAATCACAGATACCGTAAAAGCTTTATTAAGCCTCTGAGATTGATTAATAGAGAGGGGGCTTATTGCAGAGCGGGGCTTATTTAAAAAATGAAGATCAATGATACAAAAATAATTTTGATTTTCCTGTTCTTTTCTGGTTTATATAAAAAACGGAAATGTATAAAAAAAGTGGCTGAAATCTAATTGGGGAGGGGGGGGCTTAATAGAGAGGGGGGCCTATTTAAAATTTCTGCTCAAAAGGGGAGGATTATTAGAGAGGGGGCTTGAAAGAGAGGGGGCTTAATAGAGAGGGGGCTTAATAGAGAGGGGGCTTAATAGAGCTTTTACCGTGTACAGTTTGCAGTAGGAAAGTACTGCAACCCTAACATTGAAAAAGTTCCAACCACTATAGTAGTCCTTTTGTTCTTATACCAAAATTGAGTGAATGTACGTGCGCAGTTGAATGGCATTGTTCAGTTCATTTGTGATTACATCAACACCCTTCACGCGCGCTCTGCGTCCATACAATGATCGTAGATTGGGCTCTACATAATACCAGACGACTTACCCTGGTCGTCATTGTCATTCTCCTCCTCAGCGTCATCGCCGTTCTCAGCGGTTGCACTCTGCAGCCACTCGTCCACATCAACTGAAATACATTTCAAACGTGAACTAAACCCGCTAAAACCGGTTTACAATCAGAGCTATAGAGCTGACAAACCACTAAATGCATTGCTTCTTGACATAAATCTCATTGAGGATGTTTTAATGCATTGGATCCTTTTGATTCACTGCAGGAAACGTAACAGCCAAGCAAGTGTATTTCACTTCTAGATAATTTGCTAATAAGCTGATGGACGGTATTTTGCTTTAGACAAAAGTCGACCTACTTCCCGCTTCTCGTAACATATCTATCCTGGCTTCGGCTTTGATTTTCATAATCTATGAACAAAAATGGCAAGGCTTCAAGGGCAAGCAACTAACTCAAGAAGCTAAAATAACTGTCAAAGTTGATCAAAGCGTAATTTCCCTCGCCTCAACAAGCTTAGATTTCAATTTGCAGACTCAATATGCGGAGACGCAAATACAAAATGTAAGAGCCGAGATAAAGAAGTAATGAAATCAAGGGGTACTGAGTTGGTTGATCATAAAGGCAAAGACCAACTGTGGCAATATTCATAGAGAATTCATTCCTACAAAGAATTCACTTGCGTCTACAAGCCAATGAAAAGATTTATGGTGAAAAGCAAAACCTGAATTCTATTCCAAAAGACGAATAAACAACTCAAAAGGGAATTCTCGTTGCTTCTATTTAGAAAGAGGTATTTGGGAAATCAAAACTGCAATCCGTTTTTACCTCGGAATGTCGAATGTCCTCGATTATGGCATCCTTGCTTTGCTCCACTGGTATCCCGTCTGCCTGGCTCACCTTAAAAACAAATACTCGCCATGTTGGCACAAATAGGGATTGATAGCAATTTGCCACTGACACAAAGACGATATTTTCCAACAAAGGCAGATCTGATGTATCCAGTTTCTTCTGCCCAGTACAACAAGCGTGAGCCATGGATCTGCTGCCTACCATTAATACAGATACTAATTCTGGAAAAAGACAATGTAATACAGCGGCCTTTTCAAAACGTTTTTATTCTGTTTAAGTCTGGTTCAAAAACAGTCCTTCCAAGACGGAACACTAGATGCTTACATGCCTTTAACTTTGCTTTCCGCCCGTGCACCATTTAAACAAAGGTTCGTTTTAAAGATGGAAATCGTTGTGCACGAATATTCATTAGGGGCAACAAAGAAGGGGCTTTATAAGGTAAGTTTGAAAATGAACATTTTTAATGTGTGAAATCTTCATCGAGACATCTTGATAAAAAAAATCTATACATGAAAACAACCATTTCCGCGAATAATGAGCTTTTTGATCCCCGAAAACGTACTTGAACTATGAACTAAACATCTTTGTGTAGAAAACTTCACGAAATGGGAAGATATTTATGGCTGGATAGAATAAAGCCATCGTTTTATCAACAAGGCCAAACAACACCGCGAAATATACCTTGTCAGATTCGACATTGGTTTTATCCAGCGCCTGCAGTGCGGTCGACTTCTTCCTTATCGTTTTCTGTGCCTTCGCAAGCCTCAGGGTCCACTTCCGAGCTTCTTTGTTCAAATGATGGCTGGCCGAAAAGTCCTGTGACAGCGACCTCACCTGTTTTCAAAACGAGGCAGGCTTAAGTCCTTAGGAGGGCAGTACTTTATTACAGCAACCCTATAACCGAGGTTTTGCCTATCTAATGCATAAAGCCATGTTATAACTTTTTCTAACTACAGGATTTTGTAAGGAAATCACCAAAAATATAGGTCTATCTAGATTGTACCTAGCCTTTGAAAGAATATTGAGTTGGTCTTGATTCTTTCTAACTAAATTGGTGCAAACGAAACAAATTTAGCTAGAGGGTAATATTTACTCAAGACCACAGACCACTTGGAATCTCCCGGGGAATGTTCATCTGGCTGAAGTCAGGGAAACAAGACATTTCACCAGGTTTTTACCATTTCAAGTTCAGGCATTGAGCTTTTATAAATATTGCAAATACATGCTTTACACTATCTCAGCCTTGGTGTGTTCATGTGAAAAAGGGCGCAAACATTACTTACTTTGTCACCATGGGAGACTTGAAATTCATAACTCAAGCATTTTGTAAACACAGGATTAAGACGAAGAAAAAGTTGCATCGCATGGGCTCGTTGCAGCTGAAATTGAAATAATTTTTTTCTGAACATGCCATTTTAAGTTTAGGGTTGGGGTGCTTTCACAAGGAATTGAAGGGATAGAAAACCTGTTTAGAACAACAGCTAGACTAAAAGGGTAATTGTATAGGGAGAAAAAATAAAAGGGTCCTAATGTTTGTAAAGAAATCTTAAAGTTTACAAGTCTCCTAAAATTTTCATGAGAAAATATTAGTGCAAGTGTTTTCTCAGCACAAGATTTGATAAGATATTTAGTTTTCAGGGACAGTTGTTTGGAGATTCAATCAAAACATAATTCTACATTTAATGATGTTTTGGGATATTTCGATTTTCTATGATCTTCAAACATACCTGCACAGCTTCTTCGCGCAGGTCCTTCATTCCCTTTTCGCTTCGTGCACAAGTTTCAACTTCAAGTGTGGTCAATGTTTTGAAATAGTCTTTGAACTTTTCATACACGTTTCCATCTTGCAGCTAAGTGAAGGAAGTGATCATCAAATCATAAAAGGATGAGCTCGTGATGACAAAAAAACGTAACTACAAATGAAATTTTACAAATAAATTTTTCTCAAAACAGGAAATATTTGACTGACAAGCACTTCACATGTCTGTTTCAAAGTGTTCTCAGCGGTTTTTAGAAAATGTGAGGGTGGGGTTTTAAAAGATATTAAATTTCTTCACATCTGGTGAAATTATGTAAAAATACATTTGGAATGAGATGTCCATTTTTGATATGAATGGATGAATATCTCTTAACCAGTCAATTGGCAAAATAAAACTTACAGCAATCAGTTCTGGCAGATCGGTCGAGTAATATCGTTGGCAATGAGCATTCACTGCTGCTAAATCCAACAAATAGTCATTTCTTGTAACGGTTACACGTTTCTCACAGACATCTTTTCTTTCTAGAATCTACCAAACAAAAACAATATATAGCTACAATGACTTTGATGTATCATATCTGAAAACTAAATTGATAATAAACACAGATGTTTTCATGCATGACTAACATTCTGTGGGAACAAACTTGTTCTGTGGGTAGGAGACCAAACAAATTCCCAAATACAGAAATTCATATATGAGATAAACATAAAACTGGATGTCTTGAATTTTACTATATGATCAAAGGATATTCTGTTGTCGATTGCAAACAAATTCTTACCTTCTGAGCATTCTTTTCAGCTTTTGCTTTAGACTGGAAAAATTTTACCTGTCCTTTTTTAAGTCTGAAAAAAGTAAAATAAATAATAAAGAAACAAAATATGATGTCAAAATTTTTTTGAGCAAATAAAACATAGATGTCTGGCATTTAAAAAATTAGAAAAAGAGGCTTGTAAAATATCAAAAAAATTAAGAGATTCATTTCAAATCAACCAAAGTCAAAGCTTCCAAAAAAGAATCATCATCCAGGGTGTCCTTGTACAGTAAGAAATCAAAATCTGCCAACAGAAGCTCAAAGTGTGCTTCTCCCAAAGGGAAAAATTGGTATCTTGGTTGCCCTTAACTCTTAGCTACTTTAAACCTGTGGTTCTCATGGTTTAGGCAAGCCAAGTCCTGAACCTGGTCCTGGTCCTAGATCTGGACAGAGATTGCCACAAAGGTTTCTTTACCTCTCACTTGCATCTTCGGCTTGACTTCTTGTCTGAACTGCCAACTTATGCAAATCAGAGTATGTCTTGTGACTCTAAAATTAAAGCCTTGTGAATGAAACAGATTTGCTGGTCTGTTTTGCTACCTCATGGGTCATTTAATCACATTTATCCACATAAACCCATGTGAGAAAGGATTGAACATTCTTGAACTGGCTTCAGTTTACTAGAGAATATGCTAAAGTTATCTGGAATTTTTGAGTTGCAAATGATGGCAGTCACGATTTGAACATTCATGGTTCATTTTCCTCTTCAGCAAAACCTCAAGCAAACCAGGAACAATAACAATAAAAAAAGGAGAAAAACAGATCAAAATATTTTAAATAACACTGCTGAAAATCTAGCTGGTTGCTCACTTTAGATAACTCCTGAACTGATTGCTGAAGCTCCTCTTGTAGTTTGTCAGCCAGTAAATTGCACTGTTGTGGAAGAAAAAATCAGGTCCAATTGAATCAAATTTTGTATATATCAACTGAAAGGTAAACCAAAGAAAATGAAATATCCATGTCTATTAAAAGGCATAATATCTCAAACATTATAAAAAAACAAACTCACATTTTTTGTAGTTACAGTTCTGGCAGCCTTTAGTGTCTTTGCATTTTCTGTAACATTGGCTAAAATGCTTTGTGACATTAAAATCCGCGAGCTAGCAGTTGCTTCTGTTTCTTCTAAGATTTTCCTCCATAATCCAAATGGAGTCCTAAAAATAGCATCAAATTAAAGAAATACTGTTATACAAAATACCATAATCTGGAAACAGAGGTTTCACCTTGCAAGTGCTTAGAAGATAATTACCTGTTCTACAATTCGATTTTTGCTTAGAGAAATAAGTATCTACAAACCTTGCTAATGTCTTTGTTTCACTATTTTCATTTTCCTTTGGCATAAATTTTGCAGAAAACTGTGTAGCCAATCTCTGCAATGCCTAGGATTAATTTGGGGATGCTGAAAATTGGTAGGGTCCACTGTTCCTGTCTAGGTAGCAACTGGTTAATATCATAGAATACAGAATGCAAAGATGACTCAAATTATTCAAATTTACAAGCCAACTAACAATTAAAACTTGTCTGGCCCTTATTGATAAACATCAGGATTGATTACCAGCTTGTCTGTCTGAATGTGTAAATATATCCATTATTTGCATTAATTTCTAAGTACAAATTTAACAAACTACCTTAATTCAAGCCTGACATTTTTTCTTTGACTAGCTTTCTTGTTAAAAAAACAACAAAAATGATAAAGAAGCCATTTGAAAATATATTATTACTGGCTCAAAAAGGAAAACAGAGGGATGTAGAGATTGCTGCTTAAGTGCAAAGAATTGCCTGAGTTTTTCTGGTGAGCCAAAAAGTATGTGCAGTGCAATAAATTGCAAAACCAACTACAGTGTGGCTAAATGACAAGGTGGGTTTAAAAAACAAAAAAGCAACCATGGTGTTTTGAAGGATGTGAACATCTTTCAATAAAGTTTATACACTACGTAAACATGAAACAGTACCATTGATTCAGTCTATATAGCAATGTATTTCCCTAATTATTCATTACCACATGTGACTTAGCCCTTGCTAGTTTGTCATTCATGGCAGGTCACAGCCTTTCCTTATAATTCAGGAAACAGGAAGTACAACTGCCATAGAAAAGATAAACAGCCATCCCAAATTTGCTAATATATCTAAAACAGGAAATACCACCTCAATGACTATGCAAACCACTCAAATTAAATTGTCACTTTGGGCAAAATTAATTTAGAAAAGGGAAAATGAGTTACCTGGCCATAATCTTTCTCAATTCCTGCACGAATTTTGCTGTAACTTCTAGACAAAAGTAAGAAACAAAACATTTATCACCCACATTCTCACATATTTACTTGTGAAAAACAACAACCATTTCAACAAAGGATATTACTTATAGTTAACCATTTCTACAGAACCTACCTCAAATTCATAATTGAATATTCCAAGGAAAGCAGAAAGATAGAGATTAATTAAATATTAAAAATCTACTAAAGAAAAATTAGATTTTCAATTAACAGAACACAAACTACAGGCTTTTAGACAAGACTATAGATTTGAAATGTTTAGTTGCAAAACTGCAAGCACTTTTCTTCTTGTTATACAGTCAAAAAGGCTTCTAAAAAGAGGCAGTGGCTATTTCCTCACCAACACAAGAATGCAGACGAAGTTTACAAACACCATGATGAAAAACAGTTACTACTTTCATGTTTTGATCATATGACAACTTACTTTATATCTTCAAGAAGCTCATGTTCCAATTGCTGCTTTTGCTGGAGCTTCGACTTCTGCTCATTTAGAACATTCTTCAAATGTGTCTCAAGCTTTGACTTAAACAACCATATGGATTAACATACTTTCATGTCATATGTATAAAGTATTCTTGGTAACATTTATGTATTCAAAGGCATACTTTTATCATTGGCAAAAAATAAATTTAATGAATAAAACTGAAAACAAATTAACAACACAATCAATGTAAAACATTTAATGAAAAGATATATAAATTAATTTACACAAATTGGCTGCAGCTCATGATTATAATGGCAACATATTATATCCTAGATATCATTGGTCAACCCCTAGAAATTGTAATGCAATACTCGAAAACATTTGCCTACGTGCGAGAAAAGCAATAAGGACTATGAAAATCAAACTTGCACTTTAATTGGTCGTGCACAGTCTTTCACTGTCGAATGAAGGTAAAACAAATCTTGCCACTAAGCACAATAAACCGCAGATTTGTAGTTTTAAAAATAGATCAAATTACTAAAATGGCTTAGCTAGAAGCTATCGTTGCACAATTGACATTTGATACTCTATTGAATTCGCCAAATCGTTTGTATGGACCGTGCTTGGCAAAAGAAACAAGCTGCTACACTTGACAGCACCTTGCTCAAAGCCTGGTTTTCCTATGTAAATAACAAATATATTTTCTTACCTTTCTCTGTAATATTGGGGGTGGCTGCTTCGCCATCTCAGTACATCTTGTACCTCAGTTTAGACTCAACCTAACACCTCTGCCCCTCTCATCTTCACCAACAATTGTCTCACTGTCCTCCTAGCCTCCAAAATAGGCAACCTCGTTTTGAATCAGGACGGTGGACCATTCATAAACCATCGCCAGTTATACTATTTATTTATTTATTTATTTATCTTTCTATTGATATTTAGCACTTGAGATTGGCATACAACTTTAAACGGAGCCATGCTAAACCAAAGCCTAACTAAATGACAACAACTGGCAACTTAGTTTAAGTAAAATGTATATTTAAATATATCCTGTTATTAACAATTGCTATGGATACGATTGAAAACGCAACATGAAATGAGTTATAGCTTGGTTTTATGGAGAACCTTTATGCATAGCACATTTTTATAGGTCATATCTCCTGAAGCAGACGAGTTTCTAACTAACTTATGTTGTCAGTAAAGGGACCAAATCCGAGGCATGGCTACAAGTTCGTTAGTTAACAATTGTTAATTTCAGGTAAACTATGGAAGGTGTTTCTCAAACAGTCAGAGGCAAAATATAAACTGTCTTATTGTTATCAGGATAAATATGGGGTCTCTAAAAGAAATAAATTTTGTCATGCTCCTAATAAAGTCAATTCATTTCCTAATTTGCACATTAACAATCCATAAAACGTGACAGGATAATCCTTGGAAGGCAGAAACTGAAGTATCACTGCATGCGGAATGGCTTAGCTGAGACCTCGTGAATGTGTCCCTGATGCTAGGTGACTTCCGTCAAGATATTTGTTCCATGCATTTGTCACTAAAGAGTGTAGCTTGCTCTCTAGATGTGTAGTTACAAAAAAGCTTATCCTGGCATCATGGGTGAATTAGCTACCATTTAATCTGTGACGCGGTTTCCCAATTATTCATGAGTTGATGCAACATTCACATGGAGCTACACAAAGAGTATTTTCACAAAAACATTAAGCTCATCTGCAGAACTTTTTTAATGTACCAACGGACATGTCAGTTCCTAAAGAGTTAATCAAAAAGTGACAGTAATTCCTTTTGTGCTACAAATAAACCCTTGGGACCTCGACCCTTTTTTCAGAAAAAAACTCCTTTCAAAAAGGTCTTAGCAATCACAAGATATCTGCCATATTATACAACCGACTCTCTGAAATAAGCCCCTCTCCCCCAGGATGCAATATGCAATATCTGATGCAATGGATATGTATTGCCCTTCGTTAAGAATGTTTATTGTAGTTCAAATTTGAATCTCTAATAATGCTGAAATCTGGAGAACATGCTGCTGATAGGCCCGAAATATTCAGAGATCATGACATCAAATGGATATTTTGAGGGTGAAGTTTAGTCGTCTGAATCACGTGATTCTGAATCGCCAAATAGGATACTGCTGCGAGTGATGGCATCTTTGCTGGTAGCATTGCTGCCATACTAATTGCTTAAAAAGCCTTTTAATGGCAATGGCAGGGATAAATCAACATTATTGACTTAAAAATAAAATACGACGACGAATAGAAACAATTTCTGCTATGGCAATATCTCACGGAATGATACCAAAGTAGTTTTATTCCCCCTTTTACCGTTTCTCAAAAATTAAAGCATCCTTTGAATTCAACATCGCATTTAAGTTTTCAAGCTAGAGAGAATGCCAATAAGCTTATGTTTTTATGTTTCAGCTAATATTTATACCACATTCGCCCAGTCAGGAAGACGTAAACATTTTTCTAATGAGGAGCACTTTCAATGGAGAAAAGTTTGAAATGCTAAGGTAAATTGCAATGTCCTTGAAAATGTTTTTACGAATCAAGGCAATATGAGGTTTTTGCTAGCTTTGAAGGCTTTGAGCTTGTTCCTCAAACTAACCACACGAAACCAGTGTACACAAAACTGTGACAAAGCCTACATTGCTTAGAGAAATGGAAGCATGAATATGAACTATGAATTAGAATATTTTGTAAAACATATATTGTATATATTGTATTTTTGTAAAACACGGAGAACAGAGGGCTCCACAAATTTTTGTTTGTTTGTCGAATTTTAAGTAACTCATCCTTATATAAATTTCGCAGAGCTAGATATCTGGTTATGCCAGAAACGTTCGGTTTGCTCAAATCTATATTTCTTATAAGAAGATTTTTGTTTTGCCACATATTGGTTTTTGCTGTAGAGATTTGCCTGACTGCCACTTGTTCGTTTAACTGGGAATCCCCTCCTATATGTCCCCTGGCTCTGGCTCCTACACCTATGAGTAAGGGAAAATTCATAGATTCAGTAATGGCTCTTTTTGAAACGCCATGTTGGATCGGACGTGTAGAGGGGAAAGGACACTGCCAAACAAACAGTAAATTTGAAAGTACATGGTAAATTGATTATTCATTCTCCACTCAACTACGAAGGCTCTGATAAAATACCAATGATGTGAAATGTGAAGGTTTTCCAAGTGTCACAAAACATTCTCGTTCTCTCCTTCAAAGTAAACCATGCTCAGTGGCCATTTTAGGGGGGCAATAGCCCCAGGCCCGCGCTTTTTGTAACCAAGAAGGGGCCTCGCACCTGAGAAAAAACTAAAAAGGCACCACCTTAAGGCATAACAATTTTAATGGAAAAGAACTTGAAGAATAATCTTGGCTAACAAGGAATATTTTCAAACAAGGGCCCCGCAGATGATTTCGGCCCCACGCCCCAAAGACCTTAAAACCGCCATTGACCATGCTCATGAATTCTCATCTTGTATACCGTAAATGATCGATTTAGTGCCGCGGTGCTTAAAAAATTTCTTCATTTTTCGATGCGGCGCTTATTTGACTGCAGCCCTTATTTGACTGGGGCACTTAATTGCTTGTGGTGCTTATTTCAAATATGTTAATTAAGAGCCCTTAATCCTACAAGCAAAATTATTTCAAAAGATATCCTGTGATAAAAATTGGAGTTTTTTTACACCCTAGGAATGAAATATCATATTTAACCTTTGCAAAGAAAAAATATTTTTAAATTTTTCTCCTGGTTCGGTATTGATATTGGCAATTTTGACAAGTTGCATATAAACACCGTCCCTAATGAACATATTGCGAATAATCAAAAAGACGCCGCGGCGGTTATTCAACTATGTTGCCTAGTTGCTTCTATTTCTAGAAAATGCGGCGCTTATTCGACTTTAGCGCTTAAACGGATAGCGGCGCTTAATCTATCATTAACGCTATGTAATTCATTCAAGCTTGCCTCAACTCTTAAGAGGAAAATGCTTCGTAAAGCTTTTCAAAACGTTTTGAAACATGAAGCAACACAGGCTGAGCACTGAAGTTAGTTTCGTTGTATGAAAATGATTGCAAATAAGCTTTTATCACTTTAAAAGTCATCTTTCAAAATAGCCCATAACCGAAACCTGATCTCTTCTTAAACATCTGTGAGGAAGTCATCCAGCTGAGGGAAATATACCTGTTTCTCTGGTTGCCGAAGCAGAAACATCGGCATTGACTTTACTTTGGAATTATGTGCAGAATAAAGTAATATGAAAGTATGCAGCCTCCAAAAGTTGGCCAGGCTATCGAAGTTGCGTTATCTGAGATACTTCCCTCTTTTTACAATAAATTGGACTGCGCTTCTTTAAATAACACTTGTTGCAATATGAATGTTGAGTCGAGTGCTTTTAAGAATAGGCCAAGATAATGAATTGAAAATGCATGCATTATTTGTCTCATTTGACTTTATCAATAATCTAGATAAAGTGCATATACGATGACCTGGATCTTCTTAGAAGATACCAAGAATTTCCTCCCGAATTCATTCATCTTCGTTTTCTCGATTAATTATTCATCATAACATTAAATAGTCATTCAACTTCAAAGTTGTCTTTACAGGACTACGCACCCACTCATTCCCGTTTATTACTTTCCCTAAGTGCTCCCCCATTTCGAAGCAGCCATGTTATCATTTGGCTGAAGCAAAAAGTCATGGAAACCATAACTCACAATTACAAAATGATATGGCAACTTAAAGCAAATGTTTACGCTTGTGCTTTGAAGAGACTCCCTTTTAGGCAATTGTCTACATTTCTATGAGTGTTAATTTCAGTTGGCTCAGTATTCGAGACAAGAGGAGCGCAACTTGAATGCTGCCACCAATAACTTGTAGCTTTTGATTTGGTGCCCAAGTTTGCCTAGCAAGATTGAGAGGTAAATTAACAATAATTTGGCTTTAGAAGATCGTTATTACCTAATCATAGCCTTATTGCGATTCTAATTGAAGAAGCTACTCATTATAATCTAAGCATGTGACTCTCATGCGATGTACGAATCGCAGACTAAAACTTTGCAAAATCCTTGAAGATGCTTAGTTGTTCTTAGTTAAAGATTTTCGCCCTCTCACTTTAATAATTTAATTATATGAATTAAGTTAAATCAATTTTGAGAAGGGGCATTGAATATGATTCATCTAGGAGGAACACCTCCAGGAACACCCCAGTCACTTCTGATTGTCCGGCCGTTTCTGTCACGTAAAGAGCTAGCGTCTTCATGACGTCATGACACCAGGGCAAAATTAATTAAAACAACACCACGAGCCAACTTGACAGTCAGCCAGCGTTTCAGACAAATAATCCAATTCTCTAGTTCATATGACTATGACCGTTTGATTAAGGATTATAAAGTCACTCTAGTAATTTGGTGAAATAACAAAGGCTTAAATCTTTTGTTTGCTACACGATTCTCCTGTTCTATCTGGAGCAAAGTTTTCACTTGTCAGCTCATCTACATATACTAAAACAATGGCAATGTAGTGATAGTGCATTCCAGTAGCTCAGAAATAAGCAAATAAACATTTGCTTAGAATTCGACTTAAGCACTGATTTATCTCCTTCTTCCCTGTTGAATTTAATTCCTATTCCCTTGAAGATTTCATCCTTATTTTCATCCTCAAGTTAAATTTTTTCTTCAGCATGCTTTCATGCTTTCTGGTCTTGTTGATGAAAACGAGGCTAGCAAACGTCGTGTTGTATCCAGAAGGAGACTATAGCAAAACGGCTGAATCGTTTGGCTAATGGCCTAGCAATCGAAGTCGCTTTGTTTAGAGGTGGATTCATAGTTCACAGCTATGCACAGCTTTTTATCTCGTGCAAATGTTTTATTTGCGTATACTTTAACAGTCTTAGCGATTGTCACATTTGGATGCTTTGCGTCGACATTTTTCTTCAAACGTGTGGAGCCCCAAATAGAACTGAACGTTCACAAACAAATAGTGTAAGTCTTCTTCTTGACTGGCTTAATTTATTATTATCATTTAACTTGTGAGCCAAATTAGATTTAAGTTTATGATCCAGTATAAATTAACTTGTTGCTAACATCTTTTGTCTATAAATCCTGACGTCCGATGTTAGAATTTTATTTGATCTTAGAACTTTTTGCTCCACGAGGTATGTTACCAATTTTTAATAGAAAACTTATTTTTTTTCATTTGGGGTTTGAGTGAATATATTCATTGAAAAGCAGAATAGGTGTGAACTATAAGCACACTAAGCACATAGGTTTTGTTGGTTTGAAATAGTGTGGCTGGAATGCTCTGAAGGTTTTGTAGGTTGTATGTAGTAGATAGTGTCATCTGGAGTGCAAAGAAAAAAGGATCTCAATAGCTAGAAATAGCGGAACCAGTTTTTGCATACTTAAAGTACTTTTTGTCTGACACTCCTCAGAGTATGCAAACGTCAGAAGAAATAAAACAGCATGTTCCCAGGAGCATAAGGAGTAAAACCTCTACAGAAAAGAGAAGCAGCATCAAAACTGTAAAAGGCGCAATGCCCAAATGAAATGTGATGTGGCAACACCTTTTGGAGAACCCAGATTTTGCCAAAGCATACAGTGACAACAATTTCTGTCTAATTGGGCAAGCAAGGTCGTCTTTTCACCTAGGTGCTTTGGAATCTGTCTAAATTCCAACTGAAAATCCCATTCTTTGTAGACAGAAAGAGTTCGTCTTTTCCCTTGGGCTCTTCTAAATTTAGGTGCTAAGTAACACTGATTGGTCAATTATAACTAATCATGCACTCTTCTTATCACACTCTAGTGTTTTTGGTCTGTAACTGGCTATTTATTGTCAGTTTACTCTGAGGAGTGTCAGACGAAAAAGTATACAAGAACTGGTGATATCTCTAGCTATTGTAAAGTTTTGTACTGCAAAGCACTTGTTTTAAAATAGATCTCTTTAATAACCTCTGATTTGGATTTCAGGAAGAGTGTGAGAGATTTCACAGTTGCAAAAGATTACACAGATTTGGGGTTTCTCACTTTTGACATTGATGCAGGTACTTTAAAGAATTAGGATTATTTTAAACCATAAAAAGGCCTTGAATTGTTAAATGATGATAGAGAATAAAAGTTTCATTGTCATTTTTTGCTTTCATTGGGTGAATGTGTTTATAATTGTTGCAGAAATATTCAATCTGTTGTGTCACAAATTGGTTTTCCTAGACTCAATTCTTGCTCCCAGACCTTGTATTGGAGAAATTTCATCAAAAACTCTTCTTTCCTTCATGCTTTGACACCGTGTGTACTTTTGAAATAACATCCTATGAAAATGATTTTCTATGCTCACTTAAAACAAAGTAGGAAAACTGACACATTTGATGCCTTGAGCCTATCAATCTATTCATTTTTTATTTGTAGATTTAAGACCATTGTTTAACTGGAATGTCAAACAGCTCTTTTTGTATGCAACAGCAGAGTACAAAACCCAGAACAATGTAGGTGTCAACGTTTGATATATGTAGTTTGTATCTAACCTTACCCTATTTCTTGATTCAAAATTTGTATCTAGGCTTGTCTTATTTCTTGATTCTGACTTTGTATCAAACCTTTATCTTTTTGAAAGAGTTATTTTTTGGCTTTCTAAAGAAATTTCTTGCCAATGCTTCACTTGAATTTTTGTAGCTTATCTAGTCCATTTATCTGCTATTATTTTTTACAAGAACCCCCACCCATATTTTATGACTCAGTTACAGTCTAACTCTATAGATAACACTTGTCAACTACACAAAATATTTAGGGGTCCCAATGAACTTTGTGTTATCCATTCACTTAAAGGCTTGAAATGACAGGTTCAAGCACCAAAACCTCTGTCACCAATGCCAAAGTAGCCATCAGAGGCTAGACCATCCAGCTCATGTCCCATTGTTTTGACTGTACTCAGTCTGATCTCTATTTCAAATCTCCAAATTACTATAAGAACAAATTACTCCTCTTTTAGCTAAAATACTCTGTAGCCTCTGGAATAAAGGTACTCAAAAATCCTATCTCTTAAAGGAGGTTAATCAAGTGGTTTTATGGGACAAAATAGTTCAACGTGGAGACAAAGCAGTTATCGACCTTCGAAATATGAACACAAAGTATTATTTCTTTGATGATGGTGTTGGTGGTTTGAGGTATGTGTTAATTATTTCTTGAACTTATGCTGTGTTTTAATTTGTTGTAACGTTTTATCTAACAGATCTTAACTTTTCTTCTTGAGAAATATAAGAGCTTTTTGACAAGTGGAGATTTATTAGCTTGTTTTTAGTTGGGTGTCCTTGGCTTTATTTCAAGGCTCTCAATAAAGGCCCCAATTTATTTCCAGTGATCGTGTTTTTGTCCTCAAAAGCCTATAGACGCGAAATGCCTTCCTTGTAGAAAACACTTCCTTACATAAAAATGCATGTGTGTTTTACGATTTATATTGATAGAGGAAATGAAATGTGCCAAACTTTCTTTTCTGTTGGCGTGTCCCTGGGAGCCCCTAATGCCCCACTTATGAACTACACACCTGTTTCGGATGGTTCTCAAATTAAGAGCGCGATAATTCTTGGGGTATATATATACTGCTTTTAAACTACATTGCTGGCGAAGGCTTTTCTTACCTTACTGTAGGATGAATGTTTTTACACCTGTAACTGTTCGCATTTGTAATTTTAGAGGTAACAGTAATATCACGCTGACGTTTTCTTGGAACACGGTACCGAACGCTGGAATGTTGCCCCGGCACACTTCATCACACGCCCATCAATTCAGTTTCCCGGACAGTTATACCTACAAAAGAACTCATTAGATTAACGTCTAGTTTTTGTCATTCTACGACTATAAGTTACACTTGATGTTTTTTTCCTGATTCTATCCTGTTCTCTCATGTCATATCATGAAGGATGTTTAGAACGAACGAAATTTAAAGGGATGTTTTTTAGAGAGAGGGCATAGTTCTCAATACGTGAATTGGCCAAATATTGAGACTATGTGCGAATTATGATGTGATTGATTTACAATCATCTGTAACGAATTCACCCCAATGTTCAACAGGGATCGCTTGTTGTTATTTCTAGGAGGATTCCTAACTCGGAGAGGTCCACTATACTACGAGGTTAAAGAGTTGGGAGAGTTTAATTGTTATCCTTCATTCTTTCTAAAATCCTGTTTGGTTGAGTTTAACAGTATACGTTATCATAATGCTACAACAATCTGTTCGATTTTTCATGCATATTTATTCATTCTTCTCGGAGGCAAGGGCGCTGCGAAGCGAAAGTCGATGCAGGAGCAGCATCGCTCAATATGCAAAGTTTGTGCAGAGACTAATTTTACGGGAGGGAAAAAGTGGATAAACACCCTGCCTGTTTGTGTCTGAAAACACGGAGTGGGAGGTTTGCGAGAAGGGATTACCCCAGTATGCAATGGACTGGGATAAGCTGAACAAATCCGGGCAGGATACTTTGATAATGTCTCTGGTGCAAACTAGATAATCCTTTTAAATCGGTAGACCTCGTCCACCTCATTCGTCTCAAACCACTGATTCCAACTAGATCTGGGCACCTATTCAACTGTTTATGCTCCATTGTGCCATGGTACCCATACACGCGTGTTGAATACTGGTTAATCGCTAAATTCCGATAGGAACCTTTCGGAGATTTAGTTGTTTAACAAGGAATTTTCCTCCAATTCGACTATGACCTTTTCAGCTGCTTTATGCTTTTCATCCCAGCCAACCGATTCATTAAAAACATGATCGGAATTCCCGAACAATTGTGTTCTCGAACGGTGCCCGCCACACTTGCTCCAGGAGGTTGCACGGAGCAAAGGAGTCTTTCAAATAACAAGCAGCAATCGTAGGTAGTTCTTGTGACCGCCCTAGATTTCCGGAAGCAAGCTTGGACTTTGCTGTCCTTTGTTCAAATGAATTCTCCTCTGTGAATTATCTCTCCACTCAGTCAGCTCTATGGTGACACTTTTTGAAATGTATTTTTTAAATTTGGTGCCCCATTCTTCTTCACCCATTTTCACACTGTTCTCTAAATCCAATGCTTTCATGATCCCAGCAGGAGTTTTCTAGTCGCCACATATTTCATAAAGTAACAAATTGTAAAGGACTATTCATGTCCCGTTTTTGTTGTAATTTTTTTTACGTTTGATTCACTCTTTTCCATGGTTTGATACAGCATGATTTTGGAGATTTTGTAATTATGCAAGGGAATAAGGGAGCACAGACTTCCCTGGTAGGCCTCACAAGTAAGAAACCGTTTTTGAATAAACAAATTTCCAGGAAACAGAAGTTTTCTTGAGAATCAGACCCATTTTTCCACGGATTCTAGAAGCGAGTCGTTATTTCAACCCTGCTCTCTTGAGCTATTGTAGACTACAAAACTCTCAGATGACTTCGTTTTCAGTCATCAGTCTCATCAACGTGACGTCACATTTTCTACCAGCGCCTTTTGTTCCTGTGTAATGAATTCCAACTTTTGAACCAGTTAAGAAGCCTTCAAGGTCTCCCCATCGCACCGCGACGTTTTCGACATGCACAAAAAGCGTCCTCTCACTCAGGCTGAGGTGTTATTGTTCGTTCCCATAACAACCTTTCTTGGCTCTCATGCCAAAGTCAGACGCAATTTTAAATTAGTGTCCTAAATTATGCATCACAATCACCCAATTTCAATCACAGAAATGCTTTATCCAAATCTCGCCGACTTTCTTTTACAGTTTCCGACAGTTTGTGTTTCACATCATTCTGCAATTGAAAATTACATTCATAACTGTGTTTGCTGGAGAACACACATAATCAATGCTTTTCTGGCATCAAAATATTTGCAAGAGAAATCTCTGTTGTCGTAAATTCTAACTTGTTCATTGCTCGAATGGAGCTTGAAAGAAACTTTTAAAAATCCTATAAAGATAACTAGGGATGGGTGATTTGCAAAGGGCGTCGTCTTGTTTGAGTCTCGTTTCCACGTTGCCATGACGATTGCTCTGTGCAAGCTTTGTTGTCGGTCGCACTCATTAATTTTCGTTTTAGACGCAAAGACATTTTTGCATTGGGAAGGTAGTGCAATCATTTTGATTATATGAATCATTGATTGTAAAGGAGGTAGGCACGCAAACTAACAATAGTAAACTTGTATTTAAATAACGTGGAAAAATTATCAGCAGAAACTACTTAGCTTGCAAGTACGAACAATTACACGCACAGAAAAGCTTACCTGCCTTCGATGATTTCTCTTGAAAGAGAACAAAAATTCTGTCAATATTTGATTAAACGGAAATTCTAGAGAAAGGAGTAGTTATTTCTGCCAACAAAGCCGGTGAATCGCGATTTACCAGAAAAAACATTGTAGAATGCATTGAGTTCGGGCTCAAAGCAAAAGCTGTTTAGGGGGTAAAAACTGCCCCCAGAGGACTTTGCTAAAGCGCGGTTTAATAATTTTCACATATCTACGTATTCCCCCCCCCCCCTCCTTAACCTTGCAATATCTGGTATTCGACCGTTGCGGCTTTGTCACCGGGAAGGCCTTCTTTCTTGGTATGTTGTTTTATAAGAAGGTATATTGTTCTATAAGTAGGAAATGAGATACAGTGCTCCCTTGTTTTCCTCGTATATAGACCCTGTATAAATCATGGCTGTTTGTTGATTACTTCTGTGTGGGAAATGACGATTCAATTTAGTGTGCACAAATATATTCAACTCACTCTTACTAACCAATAAAGGACATGCCACCAAGGACACCCCTGCAAGGCAAAATGCCAAAAGTCACCCCCCCCCCCCCCCCATTTTCGAGAGAACGTGTAAGGCAAAGCGGTTAAATTTCAGAAAGACACCAGTTTTGCATGGCCTTCCAACTAGGCTTGGCAGACACCGTAGCGGTAACAAAAAACACTTGATTAAAGAACAAAATTACTAAAAAATAGTAAATATGGCGAGACAGTGATTTTGGATTCTTTCATATAGTTGGTCATTTCAAGAAGATTTAACGTACAACTTTCTTTGATTTGAAGTCAAGCAGGCGTCGAAAAACACTAATTTCTGTCTATTTATACGACGATTGATATGCTTATGGGTCCTTATACATTCCTTCTCGAAATAGATGTCTGTCGCAGAAGGGGCTTCTCTCCTCGTTTCATTCGTCGGTTTTCTAGCACGGGGGATGTGCTGCCCGAGCATAAATGCAATTGACATTTGACGACAGTTTCCCCCGGATGAAGTTTTACAATACCGTCTGTGATATTTGGTATCTCTGGATTCGAGTGTCAGCTGATACCATCGAGTTACAAGATTTCATCACAGACATTTCAATCGGACATTACCGAAGGGGAAGGGGCAAATCGTAGCAGTGAGAACAGCTGGTCGGGTACGAAAACAATCTGTTGGAATTCTAAACACTGTTTTGTCTGGAAACATTTGATGGCCAAACGATATCAGCAGTGGCTGAAGTTCATGGATTCTTGAGGTACTATGGATATTTCGTTGCACATCAATTGCACCTCGATGTGCTGTTTTCATAACTGAGGACGTTTTTGACAAACAACTATCAATCGATGAGAGAAGTGCGAAGAAAAAGAGATCCTAACGTTGCGGGCACAGTGTATTGCGCAGCGAAAGCTTGTAAGTCGAGAGAGTGAATTATTATCGCCATCCACATGCATTCTGTTTCAATCCATCCAAGTCAATGTGTTTGTGAAGTTTGCGTTGAGTTTTAAATAGGAAGTTGTCACGTACAAGGCAGTGAAAACGCCTTTCTCCCCAGCGCTATACAGGTCGAAAAACAGACAAAATTCCAAACGCTACATTCATCAGCGAGGAGGGAAGAGTTGCGCGGTCGGGGGAAAACTCGATTCGCGGAAAGTCCGCCATGATAGTGCACAAAGAAGTTGTCAGAGAAAGTCTTGTTCCGAAAGGCCCGAGCTCCACGCTACAAAATCACATGAATCCTAAAAGGTCAAAGAGGAAGACGAACAAAAAGAGCGAGCGACAGCGACAGAAAGACTGTACCAACTTCAAGCTTGGAAGCGTGGCTGGAGACAATTTACCAAAGATACAAAATGCAAGAGAAAAGCATGTTGTGCCAAAGGACCCTTACGAAAATAGCGAATTGCCAAGACTTGTCCTTCCAGATATCACCCAGCCCGTCAGGAGCAGTTTTCCAGAATCGCGCCAGGCGGAGGTGAGAGAGGAGAGTGGCTCGTTCGCCCATATCCTTCTTCCACCAATTGCGATGTCAAGTCGACTTTCAAGTGACTCGTACCCTCTTCTGTTACCAAATCGCCGTGAAAAACAGTCGTCTGTGTCATCGAGGACGTATTTCAGAGACTAATTTGGGTAAAATTGGCAGATTCATGGAGGCAGGCGGGGTAAAAGGCAAGCCAGGCACACACCGGAGTTTTTATTTAAATATCACGTGGTACAGAATATCAGATAAGATAAGATAGACCAAGGGCCAAAAAAGCAATGATGAGTCAACACACTGTAGGCTGGCTCCAAGCAGCCACGTACTTCCATTTGTCAAAATACTTCACAAGTTTACCACTAGTTTCTGCGAGATTGCTTTTATGTCTTTGAATTCAGTGCTAGGCCTCTTAAAGGTTACTTGAAGTATGAGATTGCCTAAAGCTATATTCTAGACTAGAAAAGAGACATTTAAGTGCAGAGTAAAAAGGAGTTTTCATGTATACAAAAACAGTTTTTGAACTATTTGGGCTTCTGCTTCAAAAATACATTTCCAATCATAATTGAGATTGGTGTGTTGGCTGTGCTTTCGTATATGCTCATAACAAATTTGTATATTTCAATATTTACTGTTAATCACCATCTTGGTAGCAATAAGTAAAACTTCTTGTACTATATAGTCCCTAGTGCAGGTTGTGAGTAATCAATGCCTTTGTTCTTTGTGTTTTTGGATTTATTAATAACGATTCAAAATTATTGAGCCACCCGCAAAATCCAACATCGAACATTTTTGCTAACTGGTTGAACCAGAAAATATAGTAAAGTCCCCTTCGGGTTGATTTCAGTCCCCTTCGGGTTTTATCAACCGCAAGAATATTAATTTCACAGACGAGGTCCTAGCCCCGAAGAACCGAACAGCAACCGTGAAACTCGCCACCCCTTTCCCTTAGAAACACGTTGAGCCTAATGGGTGATAATTTTTCTTACGGTCATTATTTTGAGGGCATATTTGCAACAAGATCAGGAATAGCCGCCCATGTCCCACACCTTTTGGTAGGGCCAGATACACCTCATGAACCCCCACTGAATACAAAGTAGTGCCTTTGACATATCCGTACTGCGGGTACATTTTAGTTTTGACCCCTTTTCTGAAATCGAAGTTTAACCTTCATTTTTGTTACACCAAAGTTTATGCACTTTGAGCTATGCTGCTCTTTCTACATTTATTGCCGAACACTTTTTGACAGGTAGTCGATTCAAATTTCATCTGCCAATTAGAGTTGCAAGGGTCGCAGGACTAGGGTGGGGCACAGTTCTGAAGCCATCTTGAACCAGGCATGTCTTGAACATTTTAATCCGGTTCTGCCAATTGGGGCTAAGGAAATCAATTTCAACTTCCATATTGCGTTGGATTACTAGCTTTGATTTAAAATACCCGGCCTTTGGACCCAACGTATAATTTTCAACGCAGAGTTGTATCATTAATTACACGAAATTGCATTTTATTTATGTTGTTTCCCCAAGCACTAAGTCATATTTACTTACGGAGTCATCCACGGCTTTTGTTATTTGTAACTTCAAGATGTTCTATTTTATTTTATTGTTAGCTGATTCCTCGTGCTGTATATAAAGAAAAAGTCGTTCAGTTCACAGCGGTGTAATCTCTAACTCTTTACAACCAGTTGTTGATCTTCTCGCTGATAAAGGCTTGGCCTAGTAAAATGATACATCGCTTTCAGACTGGCACATGATACAGCCCCTCAATGATGGGTCTCGATTCGTGTCCATTTTGATCTACCCAGCACCCATGAAGTATTTTGACCTTAGACAAGCAAATAAGCTTGCTGAATATTCCGTTTCATGTCAAAAGTCGTGAAATATGTATTTAGCCGCCCTATTTCATCACCCATGCCCTCCGTCATCGTGAACTTCAGACATAAACGTCATCACAAAAATCGTTTCTAAAGAGTTTTCATTTCGGCTTCCAAACCGACAGCTGTCTAAATCAGGCAAGGCGAAAGATTGCAACGGTCATTGAGTTGATTGAGAATTTCTGTAATTTTGATTTAGATCACAATGTGGTTATATTTGACAAGTTCACATTGGCTTCATGGGGAAAGTTGTCCCACTTTAAAAAAGTTTAAAAGCCTCTTTGCAATTAACAGAAGAGGGCCTTTTCTTCGACTGTCGTGTAATTTACACGTCCCCTCCAAATGCCAGGTAATCAAGGAAGCTTTCGCACTGGATGGCCTAACCAAATATTTCAGGGTCCCTTCCCAAAATTTTTAAAGATCCTTATCGAATATGATAGTGACCCTTGTAGAATATACCGATGTTATTTGGCACGGCTGTCTGACCAAACCCTTTCTGAATCTCAAGAAACTTGAGAACCCATAAAGACACGTGGTCCTTAATTTTGTGAAGCCCACGTGACTATGTTTCCAAAGATTCCACCCAATAGAATAGTTGCAGTATTTGTGCTGCGCTTGCAGACGAAAGGCCTTGAATGTGAAGGCTTAAAAGGCTAAAAGACATTTCGTGCTGCCATGATTTGGGTATTCTGTCTCAAAATAATTTTCCCAGAAGCATCTGTGACGTGGGGAAGCAATTCATAGGTCAAATTAAAAAGCCACAAAAAAACACGACATGGGATCGAGGCACCGTAAGGGCTTGACTGAGAATCAATTAGAACGTTCTTTTAGAAGTGATTTTAGAAGAGTCGATTCTTTCATAGCCAACCCCATTCGAACAGTTAACGGGTTTTAGTTCCTGAAAAGACCAGCATGAAGTACTCTCCGAATAGCTGTTTGGAAATTTCGCAAGCTTTCAACCGCGCCGTCCTTAACTTTCTTGGATTGATTGACGTGCCTCCCACGGGCGGAGTTTCACCGTTGTGACATGCAGTCTTTTTATATCCATTTTGTTGTGCCTTCTTCTTAGAATAGCCTCGCTAAGTCCTTGCCGCCTTTTAGGTTCTTCGTTAGCTCAAAGACAACATTTGAATAGCGTTTAGTAGAGAACAGCAGGGATTGTTCAGCACAATTTAGCAGGATCGTCGTGACCACAATGCCTTGCCGTGTTCATTTTCGTTGAAATACTGACAAGGGATCATCTGCAGAAACATCAAACACAAATGTTTTTGCTCGGCAAACATCCATTTCTCTTTCTGTTGCTTAATGTTTGCTGCGGTGATCCTGCATGCATTGCGGGTTGCTCCCAGGGGAGTTAGGCATTCTATGATTACACCCTCGCATGTACCTCGTTGGTGTAAGACCAATGACATGTCTGTTACTAGGAATTGTCTCTAGTTGGTTGCAGCAAATATTACCGCGCCTCTTTGTCTTGGTTTCTGTTATCCGTTCGTGTTTACGTTCAGGACTTTTTTGGTTCAGTTTTGCTTTCCGAAATATTGAAGGACTTCCCCAATGCCTTAATAAGAATAGGCAGCTTTAGTCAAGACTTCATGGCTTTTGTTCCAGTTTGTCCAGACGAATTTTTCGACCATTTCCGATTTCTTAATAGTTTCTCAATCTCGAAATTCCCTTATTATCGAACAACTGTTATTTGACGAAGGAAGGCAGCCACAATGCGTTTATGAGTTTTAGCATATAGTTGGTTCTGCAAATGCATCGTTCTCTGTGTTTTGATAGATTGGATGTTAAAATAGCAAATCCTCAATCAGGTGTGCATCGAAACGAGGCTGCAATGTTTCATTAATTATGGATTCTCGCTGTTCGCCTTCGCGCCATGCTTTGTTTGGTTTGTTCGTTAAGGTAATTTAAATTCAAAATTGGAAATCATATCTTTTGCTCTTTCGTCATTCTGCCAGTATGACAATGAGTAGTTCCACTTTGGATAAGTTTTTAAAATACAGTAGTTTCCCACATATAAGAAACAACAATTTTAACATAGGCCCTAATTTTTTAAGAATAAATAGCCCCTTTGATAATAAACCGGTGAAGATCTTAAAGGAAGCTTATTTCTTATTCAATAATTTTCATGTAACCTAATCCTTTGCAAACAGAACAAAACATTAATCATCCTACCGTCTACACTTACTATTTTATTTGTGGTGCCTGAGTAGATAATCAATAGAAAAAGATGGTTTTTCGTATGAGAAACATCAACTTGATTCTAAGTGTACATCTGATTTCATAAGAATCACATTAGACGTGAAGTAAAAAAATTGTTCCTTATATGTGGGATCAAAGACTTGTTGGGATACTACTTTACTGTACTCTACTCAAACTGGCTTGGTAAAGTTACTCGCATCAACTGAAGCAACTAGTGAAAGAGACCAA
This sequence comes from Nemopilema nomurai, assembly GCA_003864495.1. Taxonomy (NCBI): domain Eukaryota; kingdom Metazoa; phylum Cnidaria; class Scyphozoa; order Rhizostomeae; family Rhizostomatidae; genus Nemopilema; species Nemopilema nomurai. The sequence goes on along the minus strand of ML133421.1, from coordinate 1,898,414 downwards.
CGCCGATATCATCTGATTAGTGTCAGGGAGGACACCCGACTTTCATATGATGCCCGAGTCAAGCAATGTAATGCAATGTTATGTCGGGGTGCCCCCCCAACCCCCCCCCCCCCGCAGGCGACGCCCATCATCTACCCTAATGTGGGGACGACTACCGAAAATAGGGGAGAATTAGTGGAGGTGTTACTCAGGGGGAAAATGACATTGCGAGAAATTGAGAAGGATTAGAGAAACTGGTGCTAGAGAAATTGGGTTGGGATAAAATATATCTACAATGGTGAGCAGAATACAAAAAACACCTGCAAATAGAAACCCCTGGGATATGAGGGGGAAAGCTTTCAAGACCAGGGTGAAAAGAAATGACCAAGAAGGAATTTTGGTTCATTCAGTCGGACAACAGAGGTGACAAACAGAAGGAATGGCGGAAGCGGATCAGGACGGACGGAACTCTAGACCCATTTTACACGAGAGAAAATGAGTCCAAATGTACGGCACGTCCTTCTGAAGTTGGTATTGTACAAACTCAATACAAGAGTGTACAACAATCTTTAAACCTTCATGTGTTTGCCAAGAGTTGAGCATTTTTTCTTCATCATGTTCAGAAGAAACACCAAGGCGAGCATCAACTGAATCTTTCCAGTCTGCAATGTATTTCAGGAAGACATCCGCCAACCATGTAAAACCTTCATCCTGTTCGGATATTTAGGGCTGCAAAATGGGGTTTGCTTACTTAACATACTCTGTAGTGTTCCTAACATTCATAAAGTCGAAGAATTTATCAAAAATTTGGCAATATGTGACAATAGCATGTGCTTCAGTTGGTTCCAATGTTTGAAGAGCTCGTCATACGGAATCACTCAGAGCCTGGGCTGCAAGCTTGACATTCATGACAGCGAAGATTGACAAATTGGTGTAATTGGAATAGGCCGCCTATTGTTTTGACTGATGTGGTAAACCAGGGCAAATTCCCAATGAAATTGTTGATTTGATCAAGTTAGATATTGTAATATATCTCACAGAACGATGATTTGCAGTGTACAAAACATGAGAAACTGGAAGACTCCACAGGAGCACACGAACTGTGCAGAAAAGATCTTCTTCGACATGAATTTTGTATTTTGGTACCATATGAAAATGATCAGCGAAAGTGAATGAAAGACTGCTGCTCAAATCATTAGAAATATTCCAAGCTGCAAGCTTGAGAGCACGGGCACCAGTTGCGAATTCACCAAAAGGTTTACAATATTAGAAATTCAGTTGTTGTTGAACAAGGCCTGATAGTGCAGCCGCTAAGCAGTTGATATGTGCATTTTATGATACAAGCATGAAATTTGGTACAAGTACACAGTTTGACACGCTGATTGAGATTAGAGGCAGACCCCACTTCAAAAATGCCCCAATATGCTATTTTTAGACTGGGGTACCGGTACCCAGTCCTTTTTTGGTCTCCCTCCATATCTTTTAAACTATGCAAGATATTAATCTGAAAATTAGTTTTCTGGCGTAATTTGTCATGCTGATTAAGATTAGAGGCAGACCCCACTTCAAAAATGCCCCAATATGCTATTTTTAGACTGGGGTACCTGTACCCAGTCCTTTTTGGTCTCCCTCCATATCTTTTAAACTATGCAAGATATTAATCTGAAAATTAGTTTTCTGGCGTAATTTGTCATGCTGATTAAGATGAGATGCAGACCCCACTTCAAAATGCCCCCGAAAGTTATTTTTAGACTGGGGTACCTGTACCCAGACCTTTTTGGCCTCTCTCCATATCTTTTAAACTATGCAATATTTAAATCTGAAATTAGTTTTCTGGCGTAATTTGCCATGCTGATTAAGATGAGATGCAGACCTCACTTCAAAAGTGCCCCCAAAAGCTACTTTTAGACTGGGGTGCTTGTACCCAGTCTCCCATTAGGTTACCAAGATACAATACGAGAAAGGATTTTATCTTGGCTTTACTCTACATCTCTTCAATCCTACAAGAAATAAACGAGAAAGTTTGCTTTAAAACATAGAAGTAAATACTGAATACAACAATAAACGTCCATTTTTGTATGGTTTTGTCACGTGATCCGGACCTGCGAAGGTGCTTGAGTCCACCCAAAGCAAGTTTCTGGATTCTAGTTTCTCATTATATTCAAAAGTCAGCGAGTCAAGATAAAGGAGAGGGTTTACTAAAAATTAGCTGAATTGTCATTTTTGCATTGCACAACTGTTGGTGAGCTGGTAACAGTTTCCGTCAATGACCAGTTGTGCACAATGGCTCCTTAACTCATGCTTTTATTTTTTAAGTACGTGACATCTTCATAAACTTACTTTGCAGTTTTAGGATGAAGTAGCATAATGTCAAAGCGAAGGTTTGGGTTGGTGAAAGCTTCAACTTATTTTGCCCAACGAGAAATAGATTGGGATCCGTGTTTGATTTGTCAGCTCAGCACTGTAGAAAAATATGCTATGCCCTTTTAACAACAAGAAAAAAGACGAAGATGCTTGCTATATAACTTTAGCTGAAGATCTTCGGAAGTTATCAGAGGCACTTCTATTACCTCAAAATAGAAAGACTTCAGGCAACATGCCAGTCCCTTGAAGAGTCGTTTATTTCACATGCTGCTAAGTTTCATAAATCATGTAGAAATAGTTGTGACAAGTATCACTTCGAAAATGCAGTAAAGAGGAGACAGCTTTCTGAAACTGAAAAGGACAATATAAACTCATCCAGAGGAACAAGATCATTATACCAAAGCGCTAACTTTTTGGAATCAACGTGCTTCTTTTGTGATGAAGTTGACACGGATAAGAATCTCCGAACTGCTAGCACATTGGAGCTAGATCAGCGAATATGTGCTGCTGCGACTCCGCTTTGGCATGAAAAACTACTAGCAAAGCTAAGTCAAGGGGATATAGTTGCAATCGAGTCAAAATACCACAGTAAATGCCTAGATAAACGCCACAGTAAATATTTCATCGCATCTCATCTTATTCAGCATGTCAAATCACGTCATTAAACTGAGTTTTAGGTTAATGACTTGCATAGTTTAAAAGATATGGAGGAAGACCAAAAAGGACTAGGTACAGATACCCCAGTCTAAAAATAGATTCTGGGGGAATTTCGGAAATGAGGTCTGCATCTCGTCTTTATCAGCATGACAAATTACGCCAGAAAACTAATTTTTGGATTTATATCTTGCATAGTTTAAAAGATATGGAGGAAGACCAAAAAGGTCTGGGTACAGGTACCCCAGTCTAAAAATAACTTTTGGGGCATTTTTGAAGTAGGGTCTGAATCTCATCTTAGTTAGCATGTCAAATTACGCCAGAAAACTAATTTTCAGATTTATGTCTTGCACAGTTTAAAAGATATGGAGGAAGATCAAAAAAGGACTGGGTACAGGTACCCCAGTCTAAAAATAGCATTTGGGGGCATTTTTGAAGTGGGGTCTGCATCCTATCTTGATTAGCATGTCAAATTGTGTATTTGTACCAAATTTCATGCTTGTATCATAAAATGCACAATTCGTCCATTTTTTGAGGTTAAGCGGCTGCACTATGATGGCTCCAAAAACATGCATGCGATGATTTCTTCTCTATGTAGCATCTGCGGATTTGCGTGGCTCACTTGCAAACGACGAAAAGGGAATACTTTTAACTGGAATATTTAGAGCGGGAATGCCACGGCAATAGACCCTGCCAAGTAAATAAGATTTTTTATAAACTCAGGCTCTCAGTGACTCTATCTCGCGCGTAATAACAGCAGGTCTCCAAGCTGTTTCAAATTTTCCAATTCCTGATGGATTTTTTAAATAACGATATACCTTTATATTTACATCTTCTTGAAACTGGGCATCCATAAATCGAACAGTTTTCACCTGGCATTTTTGCGTAAAAAGCGGCCTAAAATTGTGAGTAGAGAACTAGATGTAGAGAACTGGGTACTAGTCTTGATTTGCTAACAAAAAGAAAGAACAATGTTCGGTTGTTCGTTTCAAGACTCTCCTTTTCTTATGACTATGCGTGTTGCGAGCCAAAAAAGGAGAAAATCAAATTGGTTTTTTCTGGCTTGATAATTCACGATGGATCGACTAAAGAAAACTGTGGCATCTTTTTTCTCATTTCAATGTCTGCGTTGGTCGCCAGTCTACATTGCGCCTTGTTCATAGCTTACGACAGCGAAGAAATTTGAAAATGATTGCAAGGATGGACCATCGGCGTGGTGTTTTAAGGCGTTTGACCACAATGAAAGATGGCCAGCAAGATGCTAGGTTCTGGGTTAGGCCAGGGCGAACAGTTTATTCGTGCCTTTTGCTGCCATTTCCTAAATATCCAACTTCTATTTGTGTGTGTTCTTGTAAAAAAATGAACCATTCGATTCTCAAATTTACTGGTTTTGGCGCAAAAAACTGTGCATGTTACTCCTCCCTTGAAACAAGTACAACTATGCCATTTATTATACAATCATACAATTGTACAAATATAATTTTATTATATATTATAAAATTATACAAATATAATTTTTTCCGAGTGTAAATTTCTAAATTCAAATTGAATCCAAATTTTCATGGTACTTGAAAAGTTGTTGAAATTAAGGTTCATTAAGTAGAAAAGATTCGATTTTTAAATCGAACATTTAATGCCTTGTTTACTGGTTTCTCAAAATCTCTTCACGGGAATTACCACACTTTGTAATGTTTTGTGGCTTTCAAAAGCCAAAGAACTAAAAAGAATAACAAGAGTAAAAACTAAGCAAGGGAGATGTGCTTAGCACGTGCTTGAGAAAATGTCTGAGCCTGAATATGCTTACAAACTTTATGCTTATAAAAACATGTAGGTCTGTAAAAGTATAACCATAGGTTAGCAGGCTATGAAAATTTTGCCAATTATCAATTTTGATCGCCAATTTTTAAAATATGATATTATTCATTAACTAAGACAACGAATCTTACATTAGTACCCATAATGGGGCAAAACACTCAAATGGTTCTAAAATAATTGTTTATAATCAATATCTTCACAACTTAGGGTCGAAATATCTTCCTTGAAATCAAAATATTCATCAATTAGGATAAAAGTTCTTCAAATTCTCAGATTATTCAATAAAATCTAAAAAATGTTATTGAAAAGATACAAAATTGATAACATATGGAATTCGAAAATATTTTTCAAAATTCCAAATCTTTATTGATTAGATTTTCTATGCACTTGGTTTTTGGACAAAAAGACTTGTGGTGATTCCTATCGACTTCCGCCTCTTCTCCATCTCAGCAAACCAGGCATCAAAGGTATTGTTATCAAACTTTTCTTGCAATGTTTTCGTAGCTTCTTCTATCTCGTTCTCGATTTCAGCATTCCTCCAAATCGAGTCCTGCTCTCTCCATACAGGGTCTAGGGGACCATCCTTACGGAAGTATTGCTCCTCATTTAAGACAGCGTCATTCGGGCGAGTGACCGTTGTCGGGTTTTCAAAGTCAATGCCTTCGAGGTACGCCAACAAATCTTCTTGTGGCATGTATTTCTTTGTGTAGGTCGCAGCACTTCTAGGTATCAAATTTGCGTACCAGGACCCATGGAAAATCTTATAGAGACAGTAAATGATATTGTACACAAACCGAGAGAAAACTAGTCATCACGCAAACACATCGACTTCAGAACGTACTGCCAATGGCATAAGCTTAAAAACTGCTATGTTTAAAAATGTAAAAAAGATGGCAACAAGAACGCTCATGTAAAATTACAGCGATGGCTTACCTGTTCAGCTGTGCAAAAGTTGATCATGAGCACTCCCCCGGGTTTCAAAACTCTGTAAACGTCTTTCATGGTTGCCTTCAGGTTTGCAAAGTTGTTGTCTGGGGTGTCCAGGTGATGCAAAACTTGTATAATTGTGACGGCATCATAACCATTATCTTCGTAGGGAATCTTTGGCAAGAATCCTTGCTTGATTTCAACAACTCTACCCTGGGCAGCGTATTCAGACAATTTGGTTTTGGCTTTTGACAGCATGCCTTCACTGGCATCAAAACAGGAAACTTTTCCAATGCCATGATCAAGAAAAGCTTTAGAGTAATTTCCAGTGCCACACCCCGCATCGAGGAGATATATCTAGATTCCGAAAAAAAATTTGAGATTTCAGAAATAACAAACCTAATAAGTAAAAAATTACGACATTTTCAGAGCGTTTTATGTATCGTCAAGCAAGCGATAAAAGTGACTTGGAATGCACATTATCGTTGACAACAAACCCACTTCCTTTACGTTCTTCCAACAATTGAAATTTGTGCAAAAGTCATTGTTAGTCTGCGAGTAAAAATGCAGCTAAGGGGCCGTTCATTTTCAGTCCTGGGTTACGGGGAATATATTTTTGACCGGGGTATTCTGTTGGGGTACAAAACTGTCAAGAAGAGTTTTTCTCGGGTACAAAATTATTCTGAACATCTAAAGTAACAGCATCTGAGACCTCCTGCACAATCATACATGAAAAATTTCATGTTGAATCATATATTGATAGCAAGTATCGAATGCCTTTGCAAATACAAAGACTATGTATGAATTACGTAGGCTAAGAAGATCTGGAAAAGTAAAGAGCTGATGCAGAGAACCCACCTGATCTGATGGTTTGTTCAGATAATTCGCGATTACGGAAGAATAAACGGAAGCGCCTGCTGGTACCCTTCCATCGTCATAATGGGCTGATGTGGTGTCGTACTTCTCAAAATTGCTCATTTCTTTGGTTACCACGACTTCAACCAGTTTGCACCTAAAAAGAGAACAAAACATCGAATCAAAATGACTCTATGCTTCATAGCCTTCATTTGCAGACTAAAGCTGTCTTCTCAAACGACGGTGGGGGATAAAACAAGACAGAAATATTTGCTGCAGTTCCAGGCTTTCTATTTATCTAATTCTGCGATAAACCCATCAAACATGGTTGACAAAACTAAAATTTAAAATGCTGCTCAGTTTAAGGAATATTTCTACGCCTGAATTATGGAAGAAACGAATAAAATTTCATTTCAAAGTCAAGGGTGGCTCCGGCTTCTATTATGTTTGCACTTTTCATGGGAGCGAGTCATTTGAAGCATTTTCCATACATATGATAAAAAACGCACAACGACGTTCTTCTAAAACTCTCCACCCTGAATTTGCAATGAGTCTCACTCTTAAACCCTCTTTTGAACTCGAAAAAGCTTTGAAGGGGATAAAAATTGAAGCACTACATTTACACTGCATTTACACAAAACAAATTGAAGCACTGTATTTACACAAAAATACAACATTGGTCATACTAAAAGCTTGACCAACTACTCCCAAGATCAAATGAAAAATACACTGAAAACTATTTGCCACACAAAGAAAAAAATTCATTAATTAATTGTAGTAAGAGTAGCAAGTCTGTATATTTCAGAACGATAGGGTTTTGAATAAAGAATAAGTCATTTAACACTTGGTTTTTATAGCATTAAGACAGAGGAAGAGGCAACTAATGACATAAATTAGGAAGCCTACAAAAAACAACCCAAAGTTTTAACAGGAAAACGAGAGATTCTAGAGAAAAGTTTGGCTTACTTCAAAAAAGAGAACAATTAAAATCCTCATTTTTTTAAATCTCTTTAAGTTGCTTTTCTTGTCATTGTTGAATTAAAAATGAATTGTGAGCTTGTTCAGTTTGTAATGCATATGGGTCCTACTACCACAAATACATATATGTACCCCGTAAGTGGTCCTGCCCAGCATTGCAGTGGAGGGGCATAATCGTTTATTTCTTATGATACATTTCATAATCCCTGAGGGGTTTTAATAATCATCCTCAATTTAAAATTAAATTTTTCTCACATCAATAACTTCCCTAGATCCATCCCTGGATATAGCATGGTTAAAACCATTATTTCCAGAAACTTGAAACTCCAGAAATTTCCAGAAACCAAAAAATGACTTTATTTCAAATCTTTCAAATCAATTTCATGGGAATTTTTTAAGAGTAGATAAAATTTTTAACCATCACTCACATTGAATTAGCGCGAGTAGCAGTTTAGAGGTTATTAAAATTTGGTTGATACAACTGCTTGAAGCTGTACTTTAGTTAGTGTACTTGAAACTGTATTTTTTCTCAACGAGAACACACAACTAACTTTATGCTTGCTGTTATAACATCATTCATGTATTTTAGGAGCTTGGTTTAGTGATGACATTTTACCATTTTAAATGACAATTGACATTTTAAATGCTTAAAAGGAGCAAACACTTTCAATTCCCCTTGTGAAACATCTAAGTTGCGCATTATGAAAGGGGATGACTACGCCATCATATTAACGGTGTTACGTATCTACTTAAATAGCCATCAATCATTGATTGCATTCTTCTCTGTCACATGTGACACAATTAATATAGCTTCTCTAACCGCCAATTCGAAAATGAAAATAAAATTTGGATACACTTACGGTACGGGGGTTTTACCTGTACAAATGCTCTAAAGCTAACCTTTTCTTTGTTCTAATCCGAACCTTACTACTAATATCAAATAACCGAAACAAACTCAAAAAGAAGACTTGGAAATCCTTACAAATGCTAACGGATACAGACAACTGTATCTAAATCGTGACTATTTCGTAAACCAAGCTATCAGAGTCGTTATAAAATAGGATAACGGGCAGGCAAGACAGGCGAAACAACGCCGCAATGGGCGAAAGATCGCCGCGAATCACAGGAGAAAACAACAGCTTGGAAACATATTGGGCGATACCTGTAAGGTGGCTATGGATTTTAAAGTGGCAATCTTGAGGTCTGTACTCTTTATCGGTGCTTTTACTATCCCGATATCTGCAAGTTTGATATCTACAAGTTTATCTCCAAGCACCTGCAAATCTGACGACTGTACAAGATGATTGAGTAATAACTTATGGTATATTGATTGGAACATGCGATTTTTCTGACTGAAAAATTTTAATAGTCTTGAAGTCTTGCATCACTTGCCTCTAGGGCAAATAAGAACTCAATTCGTGACGTTGCTTTTACACCTACTGTTGTTGGTTGCACCATACCAACTACAATCTCTGCCAAAAGTCTTGGAACACTTGCTCCAATTTACGCATCGCGCAAGTTACAAAATCCTCTCGCCCCGCAAACAACGTTGTGTAGCGCAAAAGTGAACAATCTTAAAAACAAAAGTGAAGTATTCTCATGTACCTATTCTCATGGCCTTCCCCTAAAGATACAACATTGTTTAAGGGGGCAATGAGGTTGCAGCTATCAAGGGGAAACGGAAATAGAACGGGGGTCGCAAAATTAAAAATAATCTCACGGTGTTCCAACTACTTTTGGAAGTTGTTGCATCCGGTTGCCTAACTCGATATTGCATCCGGTTGCCCTTAACTATGGCTGCAGCTCACAGAAATTCTTACTCAAACCCACAAATATGCATCATTTGAGTAATAACTTTACACTTTAGGGGGTTGTTTATCCTTTCGATTATTCCTTATAAGGACGCACGCTCGGCATTAATATTAAGGGCCTCCGCTTTGCAGAAAAAGAACTCTGAAGTCGTGTACAAGAGGATGTCCGGCCTCAACTCGAAGGTCCTGAATCACAAAGCCTGCAGGTAAAGTTCGGTTTAAAGGCCGATAAACGGGTTCTTTCCACAAAGTATCGTAAATATTCTTGAACTGTTGGCCAGTTGAAAGATACACTAAGAATAACGTACAAAAACAAAGTGGCAACATTTACTCACTCGCTACCTTTCGCTTCCCTCCTTGGCCAGGCAAGTAAGACGATCTTACTTACACAAACTGCACTAAACCTGTGTTATGGATGATCTTCTCGGGGGGTTCTTCTACTTCTAAAGATCACGTGCTTGGCTTTCGCGCAAGCGATTAAGGTAAGAAAGTGCTTGATCGAAAAAAAGCAATCGTCACAATTTACGTCATCAATGTCTGCATGCGATCAACGATCCATAACAACTAAAAACGATAATAAAAATTACTCTAACTCGTCTCCCAACGAAGGAAGCGCGGAAATTCTATACCCGCTACCCAGGCCTTATTTTAAGGAAATTTTATAACTGCACAACCAGGTTGACTTCATAAAAAGATTACCTCTAGAGGTAGGCTGTGCAAGGTGCGTGGCAGAGGCAGGCATGCAACAACCGGGGTCTTGGGAGCACTGTAAGGGGCAGAGCAGAGAGCCCCCGGAAGCTCGTGAGATTTGTCCATCTCTGAGGCCTTAGAATGGCTTAAGTTCCTGAAAATTCTCTTTCTGTATGATGACATAAATGAACAATAAATTCATATACATCCCCTGAATATCCAACCCACTAGCAGAAAATGACAGTCAGCAAAGTTCTCTCGTGTGCCGCTAAATTTGAAAGTTTTTAATACCATCATGGCTGTTGTTTTTCCCCCCGCATGAAGGAAATACTGCCTCAATCAGCATAGCGTTCAAGTCTTTGATTGGCTGAGAACCCTGATCATTGAACGCTATGCTGCCTTAATCAAGTCCATATCTATTTTCTCACGGCTCGCGGCAGTCAGTAAAGATACGAGGCTGCATGTAAACGAGGCTTTGTGCAGAAAGGCGGGAAAGTTGAGATGTTGAATAATTTCATGACGCCGTCAGATTTTTAGATGATGCCTTTTGGGTCTGACTCCTAGTTCTAGGGTCTGACAAAGCAATCTGACAATAAAATCTGAGCAATATGACGATATCAAGCAAAGTGATATTAATAAAAACATTGTCATGTCTTGAAACTATTTTGCACAACAAAGCAACATGAATACAAATCCCTAGCAACAGTTTTAGCACGCATTTTAGTGTGCAAGCTTCACTCAGCGGATTGCAAAATGTTAATTTCTGCCTACATCAATTTGAAGTCGAGTATAAGGGCCTGTCTTAAACGCTCAGCTATTAGCAATTACTTGTATGTCAATCTCAATATGCCTCTTTTAGCTTCCTTTGATCCCAGACCAGCAGTAAATTATTTCGTTACAGAGAAAGACAGGAGAATAAGAGACACCCCGAAAGCTAATAGGCAAGAATGAAAGTATTTTGGAGCAGTGAAATGATCGAAGAAAGGGAGAGAAAAGACGCAGAAAAGGATACGAGAAAACATTTTAAAACATAGTAACTGTTAACCATTCAGAACAGAAACTTGTGATTTGTTTGCTTCGCTTTTCATATTATTTCCGTTACGCTCTGTGTGCTTATTTTTTGTTACTTTTCTCGTATGAATTCTTTATTTTGCTGTTTCAACTAATTCATCACTGCACAATTTTTCATTTATCACTGCACATTTTGGATTTATCACTGCACAAATTGGTTATCACTGAGCCTTAAAATAAGGCCTGCCGCTGCCATGAAATATCTGGTGCACTGTGTCGACCTTGGCCGAAGTCTGTGCTTTTCAACACAAGATTCCAGAATCTACAAAAGGCTAAACTCATGCGAACCTTTCCGGTTGGGTCCATAAATTTGAGATTCTTATGTTTGATCTACTGGAATCATGCTTACTATACAGCCAGCGGATTATATCAGCTGCAATAAGATGGGCTCCAAGATGAAAAAGATGGTCAACAAAATTGGAGTCAAAAAAGAATTTTTATATTTCGACGAAGTATGGTCTTTTTAACTGTTAGTATCTTATCTTGGAGCTCCCTCTAGAAATAGAATGCACTTTCAAACTACTGAGTGACAGAAAAGTTGCGACTTCTTTGTCCTGATCACATGCTGGTTGCCGGGGAAAGGGATTCGTACATTCATTATAGCTGATCTATTTTTAATAGAAGATGATTGCTATGTTCATTTGTGCCAAATTCCTCCTCTTCTTGAAAGTATACCCTGTCAAAAGTTGGCAAACCATTTTTCCACCCTCCCGCAACTGTATTTGGGTATAAAAGACGGACCAGGGCAAATAAAAAAATTTTGAGACAAAATTTGGTTGCCCAATATCTGCCCTGGCCGTGCGCAAATTTTCGAGCCATTCGATTGGTTCCTTGGGTACAAAATAGCTTTTTCGTACCTGTATGTAGAGGAATTTTGATACGCATCGGGATCATATTACCAACAATGTAATCCGGGTCAAGTAGTTAGGCTTTAGGATCAATTAGCGTCTTTAAATAAGCACAACAACCCATGGATGTGCCATACTCTTACACAAACCACAGGAAGCAGAACAAGGATAATCGGCTTAACAGGTAGAGGGATTTGAAAACCGCTGCTAGAAACTAAGGAAAATATGGAAACCTTCGTTTATACGGGATTTTCTCCATTTTCAAAACTTCTTCTCGCTTAAAACATGGCATCATTATGTACCTTATTAATGCGGCTATCAGAATGTTAAGTAATCGATAAATTGATTTTTTCGTCCAGAAAACGTTTACCGTAACCTTAAACATATTCATATTCATTCTCATAAACACAATGCTATTTGCACAATACTGCCCCCGCTGCCCCCGTGCTTCCGGCGCCCCTGGCACTAGAGTATAAATTTGTGCGCTATGATTAACTATCTTTAATCAACCCTGTCGGTAAATTTCTCATGTTACAAAATCTCTTCCCGGGAATTACCACACTTCGTAATGTTTTCTGGTTTTCAAAAGCCAAAGAACTAAAAAGAATAAAAAGAACTAAAAAGAATAACAAGAGTAAAAACTAAGCAAGGGAGATGTGCTTAGCACGCGCTTGAGAAAATGTCTGAGCCTGAATATGCTTACAAACTTTATGCTTATAAAAACATGTATGTCTGTGAAAGTATAACCATCGGTTAGCAGGCTATGAAAATTTTGCCAATTATCAATTTTGATCGCCAATTACCTTTTTAAAAGATGATATTATTCATTAACTAAGACAACGAATCTTACATTAGTACCCATAATGGGGCAAAACATTCAAATAGTACTAAAATAATTGTTTAAAATTAATATTTTTACGACTTAGGGTCGAAATATTTGCATTTCTACCCATTATGGGGCAATTAACATTAATACTGTGGTACTGAAATCCAACCTTGAAATCAAAATATTCATCAATTAGGATAAAAGTCTTCAAATTCTCAGATTATTCAAAAATCTAAAAAATGTTCAAAAGATACAAAATTGATAACATATAGAATTCGAAAATATTTTTCAAAATTCCAAATCTTCATTGATTAGATTTTCTATGCACTTGGCTTTTGGACAAAAAGACTTGTGGTGATTCCTATCGACTTCCTCCTCTTCTCCATCTCAGCAAACCAGGCATCAAAGGTATTGTTATCAAACTTTTCTTGCAATGTTTTCGTAGCTTCTTCTATCTCGTTCTCGATTTCAGCATTCCTCCAAATCGAGTCCTGCTCTCTCCATACAGGGTCTAGGGGACCATCCTTACGGAAGTATTGCTCCTTATTCAAGATGGTGTCATTCGGGCGAGTGACCGTTGTCGGGTTTTCAAAGCCAATGCCTTCGAGGTACGCCAACAAATCTTCTTGTGGCATGTACTTCTTTGTGTAGGTCGCAGCACTTCTAGGTACCAAATTTACAAACCAGGCCCCGTGGTAAACCTTATAGAGACAGTAAATGATATTGTACACAAACCGAGAGAAAACTAGTCACATTTGCAATCAGAACATACTTCATGTACTGGATGCTTCAGCTTAAAAACTGCTATGTTTAAAAATGTAAAAAAATTGGCAACAAGAACGCTCATGTAAAATTACAGCGATGGTTTACCTGTTCAGCTGTGCAAAAGTTGACCATGAGCACTCCCCCGGGTTTCAAAACTCTGTAAACGTCTTTCATGGTTGCCTTCAGGTTTGCAAAGTTGTTGTCTAGGGTGTCCAGGTGATGCAAAACTTGCATAAATGTGATGGCATCATAACCATTATCTTCGTAGGGAATCTTTGGCAAAAATCCTTGCTTGATTTCAACAACTCTACCCTGGGCAGCGTATTCAGACAATTTGGTTTTGGCTTTTGACAGCATGCCTTCACTGGCATCAAAACAGGAAACTTTTCCAATGCCATGATCAAGAAAAGCTTTAGAGTAATTTCCAGTCCCACATCCCGCATCGAGGAGATGTATCTAGATTCCGAAAAAACTTGAGATTTCAGAAATAACAACTTTTCAGTATATTTGTAGACTGGCCCAAAATATAATTTGAAGATTTCAAAACAATTTTTAAAAGTAACTGAAAATTTTCATTCGGATATAAAATTTTCGAACATCTTGTCATTTTGCCTTAAATGTGCGAACAAGAATTTAGGAGCTTTTAAGGACTGTGTTTGTGTATTAGTTATCCTAGTTATCCTCTAATGCACAATTCAGGTAATTTTATGAGTGAATGATATTTTTAAATACATTCTTTTCCTAAATTCAATTCCAGGAGCACCTTAGGATGTATCATAATTCCTTCAGAAGTTTGGGTTAAAGCTCAGATTAATTCAAGCTTGATTACTTGATTTACTCCTTTTTAAAATGAAATATTGACGTGCAAAAGATCATAATAACCCCTTGTTTGATAAGAAAAAACAGATCAAACAGTTCGGAGAATTGCAAGAAGAATTATTCCTAAGTAAAATTTATGGTGATATAGCAGTCATATACAGGATAAGAGCGTAAGAAAAAAGGCAGTATGCAACTTGAAAAATATCGTTCACATGAGATAAAAAATCTATAACTTTTAGCAAAGAGCATTAAAAAAGCCACCCATGTAAAAGAAAAACAGACTACAATTTGCTTTGGAAATATTTGATTGAAAAATGTCTAAATGAGTAGTAAAAAAGGTAATGAAAGCTAAAAAAATAATAAGGTTTTTCTCACATCGCCTCATTCTGATCATCTAAGCACCACTCCAAGTTATGAATGAAAAACTCAAAATTATTCCTCAATGGGTGCTCATTAAGTCCAACAAATATACATATATACAATTTGACTCACATATATTTAGGAATGAGCGCTACTGGAAGAAGTGCTCCGCTTAATATAAGAGAAATTTCACTTTTCAAATGGAACAATTCGTTCTGAAATGCTCCTATTCACCTTTTTACACTTTTTTTAGGAAAAGGGCATAATTAAATCATAAATAACTGCTTCCAGGTAAAACTTTTCTTGGTTGGTTTCTATGTGCTAGAACTAACGCAAAAAGAGATTCAAGACTTTCCTCATGCTGACCGTCTCACTTTTTGAATTTTAGAAAAATTTAAGTTCTTTGGTACATTGGCAGCGAAATTCATAATCTAACAATGAAAAAATGTTCTCCATTGGAAGTATTACTCCACTGAACAAATGAAGGATTTTTGTTTGAAATGGAAAATTTCTTCTGCAAGTACTCTTAACCGAGTAACTTTGAATTTAAACGATAATAAAGAGCTTAGTTTACTAGTAAATTATTGGAGAGTAATGCTTAGTAAAATGCTCATAATGAGTTATGGAATATTTTTCCCATTCGTTGCTGGGATATTTACATTTGAAAAGCTCCGAACTTTGAAGTATTTTTACAAATTAACCGAATATCGATTCATGATGGGACCAAAACATACGGATTATTTAATCTTTAGCCTGTAGACCAAATTTACAGGATTTACATACAAATTAATCGAAATTTATGACAGCCAATTTAAAGATTGATAGTGTCAAACCAGCATTTGGTACAGTCTAAAAACACTGACACTTACTAAAAATAATGACGGTTTTTTGAATGTTTTTTGTGTCGTCAAGCAAATGAGGAAAGTGACAAAAAGCTGAGTTGTTAATTTTTATGCATTTCGATCAAACTATGGTACAGTACATTTCTTGTCTGGTATGATCACTTGTTACAGTGGAATATGTACGACAATATGCTTGCATAAGGATGGGGTTCCAAACCACTTCACTGAAAGAAGGTGGGGTATGAAAAATAATCTACATTCAAGATTGGGTCAAAAAATATTGAAAA
This sequence comes from Nemopilema nomurai, assembly GCA_003864495.1. Lineage (NCBI taxonomy): Eukaryota > Metazoa > Cnidaria > Scyphozoa > Rhizostomeae > Rhizostomatidae > Nemopilema > Nemopilema nomurai. The sequence continues at coordinate 1,882,523 of ML133421.1, read as the reverse complement.
TCCCCGCCCCCTAAGGATTACGTAGGCTAGGAAGATCTTGAAAAGTAAAGAGCTGATGCAGAGAACCCACCTGATCTGATGGTTTGTTCAGATAATTCGCGATGACGGAAGCATAGACAGAAGCGCCTGCTGGTACCCTTCCATCGTCATAATGGGCTGATGTGGTGTCGTACTTCTCAAAATTGCTCATTTTCTTTGGTTACCACGACTTCAACCAGTTTGCACCTAAAAAGGAACAAAACATCGAATCAATATGACTTTAGGCTTCATAACCTTCATTTGTAGACAAAAGTTGTCTTCTCAAAGGACGATGGGGGATAAACAAGACAGAAATATTTGCTGCAGTCCCAAGCTTACTATTTATCTAATTCTGCGATAAACCCATCAAACATGGTTGACAAAACTAAAATTTAAAATGCTGCTCAGTTTTAAGAATATTTTTACGCCTGAATTAAGCAAGAAACGAAGTAAATTTCATTTCAATGTTAAGTATGACCCTGGCTTCTGTTGTGTTTGCTTTTTTACAATTTTAGGCTTTGCAATGGAGAGGAAACAGTCATTTGAAGTATGTTCCATTTATATGATAAAAAACACACAACGACGTTCTTTTAATGAGTCTCACTCTTAAACCCTCTTTTGAACTCGAAAAAGCTTTGAAGGGGATAAATACGATTAATTCAGTGCATTTATATTCCTTGGCGTGGTGGGTTTCAACGATTGATGCTTTGCCATGCAGGAGCCTAATTTTTGTTGTTCTTTTTGTCAAGACCTGTCTGGAATTTCTGTTAACGACAGCTGTGCATTTAGCTTGACAAAAACCAATGAAACGATTTTGCAAAAGTTTCTGTCTAATGTGTTCTAATGTTTCAGTGTACGTGAAATTTACCAGCATGAAATATATGAATCTTTAGGCCTTCATTGCACACTACTTGACAAATATTTGAGTGTGGTTTGAGCAACCTCGAGTGCAGGTGTTTTTTGCTCATTTTGCCCTATTGATCCTTATCATTTTACCAAAAAATAATAAGCAAAATCAATAGGTTTCTGATGAAAATCAGGCTAGCCCATAGATGCTTTTCGCCATGTACAAAATACTTATTTTATTGTTGATTTCTGTAACAGCTGTTGCGGTAAGTGATTTGTGATCAAGTCTCGGAAGGAGAAGCTTGCTATACTGCTCTCTTGGAGACTGAACATTCAGTACCCTACCCCCCCCCCCCATAAGGCTTTGAATTTTGCCTATTCGAGTCAAATACAAAAACTTCACAATGGCAAGAAATAGCGTAAATGTAATTTTTCAATAGTTGAAGAACTTTTTTGTCTGACACTCTTCATAATATAGAAATGTTGAATAGATAGCCAATTGTGGATCGAAAAACACTCTAGGGTGGTAAGAAGAGCACAAGATTGGCTTGTAACGATGAATCAACGTTTAAGGCGAACTATTGCTCTCTACAAAGAATGGAATTTTGCAAAGAAATGTAGACAGACTGTAAAACTTCTACATGAAAAGACGACCTAGCTTGCCAAATTTGTCGTGACGTTAGTTGCTGCACAAAAAAGATGTTGACAAATCACACCTAATTTGGGCATTGCGTCTTAATCCTAAGATCAGGTTTCTCTCTATCCATAGGGATTGCCTTTCTACCCACCATTAAATTGAGTGGCTTACAAACTTCTATGCCGATGTGCACTACCCAGAAGTTAAAACAACAAATGAAGCAATTCGTTTTCATTACATGATGACTTAAACCCCGGCAGAAAGAGAGCAGCCGCGACAGAATTGCACAGAATGATTCAAGTATGATTCAGACCACAGAAGATATTCCTGGCACTATCAATTTTGAGGTGATTGATGAAAATAATGAGTTATTTCAAAGAAATTGAAGCACTGCATTTACACAAAAATACAACATTGGTCATACTAAAATCTTGACCAACTACTCCCAAGATCAAATGCAAAATACACTGAAAACTATTTGCAATTCATAAAAAAAGTTACACGTTTTTTTATAAGGAACTCTTTATAAGGAACCTACATGTAGAAGGCCGAAATATACAAAGAACTTATACTACTAAAAACGAAATCCCTAAGGAACTTTTCGATTTGAAAATTTTTTATAACTGCAAGGATCAAGAGCTAAAAAGCCCGTTACATTCATTTGCAGCCAATATTCGCAAAAATTGTTTGCTATTCGTGTGTCAAGTGCTTTATTGAGTAGTTTCCGCATCTTATATATCGCCCCTCTCTCTATTAAGTGTTAAGGCTCATTGATGTGCAGTGAAAATTAAGGAACTCTTAAGGAACTTTTGGTACTAAAATTTGATGACTTGTGGTCTACGAATAAGAAACTTTTTGAACTAGGCCTTGTGGTAGGTTCCTTATAAAAAAGCTTGTATTAATTCATTGTAGTAAGAGTAGCAGGTCTGTATATTTCAGAACGAGAGGGTTTTGAATAAATAATAAGTCATTTAACACTTGGTCTTAATAGCATTAAGGACAGAGGAAGAGGGAACTAATTACATAAATGAGGCAACATTGTTTAAGGGGGCAATGGGGTTGCAGCTACCAAGGAGAAACGGAAATAGAATAGGGGTCGCAAAATCAAAAAAATCTCACGGTGTTCCAACTACTTTTGGCAGAGATTGTAGTTGCCTAAGTCGATATTGCATCTGGTTGCCCTTAACTATGGCTGCAGCTCACAGAAATTCTTACTCAAACTCACAAATATGCATCATTTGAGTAATAACTTTACACTTTAGAGGGTTGTTTATCCTTTCGATGATTCCTTATAAGGACGCACGCTCGGCATTAATATTAAGGGCCTCCGCTTCGCAGAAAAAGAACTCTGAAGTCGTGTACATGAGGCCTCAACTCGAAGGTCCTGAATCACAAAGCCTGCGGGTAAAGTTCTGTTTAAAGGCCGATAAACGGGTTCCTTCCACAAATTATCGTAAATATTCTTAAACGGTCGGCCAGTTGAAATATACACTAAGAATAACGTACAAAAACAAAGTGTCATCAGTTACTCACTCGCTACCTTTCGCTTCCCTCCTTGGCCAGGCAAGTACAAACGATCTTACTTACACAAACTGCACTAAACCTGTTTTATGGATGATCTTCTCGGGGGGGTTTTCTGCATCTAAAGATCACGTGCTTGGTTTTCGTGCACGCGATTAAGGTTACGGTAAACGTTCTCTGGACGAAAACATCAATTTTTCGATTACTTCACATTCTGATAGCCGAATTAATAAGGTACATAATGATACCATGTTTGAATCTAGAAGAAGTTTTGAAAATGTAGAAAATCCCGTATAAACGAACGTTTCCATATTTTTCTTATCAAAGTTTCTAAACCGCATGCTATTTAGACACAGAATGAGAAAGAGATTCAGAATGAGATTCAGAATGAGATTCAGAATGAGACTCGAAAAAAATTCACCGATATCTCCAGAACGAACCGACCAATTTTCAAATTTTCTTCGGCGTACACAGCTTTGTCACATTTGTACACGATATTTGTTTGGGTCAGCTACACAATCCCGCTTTAAATGGTAGAAATCGTGGGAAGTTTCTCAGAATGATATTCAGAATGAGATTCAATCCTTAGGCCGATTAGAGACGGAAACATCACCACTCGCAATCATCATATCAATGCTCAAAACCAGACTTTTTTATTTGGAAATTGGTCAATTCGTTCTGGAGATATCGGTGAATTTGTTTCGAGTCTCCTTCTGGTCATGGACCATGCCTGTACAGGGATACCGTTGATGAATGTACGATTTCCAAAGAAGACGTTTTAAGCTCATTGTAGAAGACATTCCCATTTGAGAGAATATATTTGCTTATTTTCTTATATTATGGATTTGGTGAAAAAATTAAGATTTTGAGCATCAATACAGTGAAATCAAATTGTGTTGTTTACATGTAATGGACTTAATGGATCCAATCTCATTCTGAGGAAATTCTAGTGAGTTCTACCAGGTAAAGATAGCTTTTGTTGTCAGGTAAAATCATTTTGAGTAAAACAAATATCGTGTTTTTTGCGCAGTAAATATTTGGAGAATCGCTTCCTTTTTTTAAAGGATATCGTTGATTATTTCATGCAAGAGAAAATGCCCCCTTTTCTACCATAGGGTTCCTATATAAAGACAGGAAACAACGCGAAGCTCTCTCCCACAGTTCTCAATATTTTGGTAAAAAAATAGTCCAAAAGGAATCAAATAGACATCATGACTTAGAGAATATGGAATCAAGGGTTTCGAATATATTTTACACAGTTTTAGAATTTCGTGGTTCGGATTGAATCACATTCAGAACGTCGAATCTCATTCTGAATCTCATTCTGAAAGTCGAATCTCATTCTGAATCTCATTCTGAAAGTCGAATCTCATTCTGAATCTCATTCTCATTCTGTGTCTGAATAGCATGACATTCATCAAAATGTTATTAAAAAGATACAAAATTGATAACATATAGAATTCGAAAATATTTTTCAAAATTCCAAATCTTCATTGATTAGATTTTCTATGCACTTGGTTTTTGGACAAAAAGACTTGTGGTGATTCCTATCGACTTCCTCCTCTTCTCCATCTCAGCAAACCAGGCATCAAAGGTATTGTTATCAAACTTTTCTTGCAGTGTTTTCGTGGCATCTTCTATCTCGTTCTCGATTTCAGCATTCCTCCAAACTGAAATCGTTTGCCGCCATTGTGGATCCAATGGCCCATCTTTACGGAAGTACTGTTCCTTTGTCAAAATCAAATCATTCGGGCGGACGACGGTTGTCGGGTTCTCAAAGCCAATGCCTTCGAGGTACTCCAACAAATCAGACTGAGGCATGTACTTCCTTTGGAATATGGTCGTGCTTCTTTGTATCAGGTTAAGAAACCAGGCCCCAAAGCGAATCTAGAAATGAGGTAAAGATCTTTTCTCCATAAATATGCTGAAAATGTTGTTTAGCTGAAAATTGAAAATGCTGAAAATATGCTGAATCTCCTTGCCACATTCCACCACCTTTGCTTTCCTTATTAGATTCACTAGACATCAGGGGCGCTGGAAGCACGGGGGCGCTTGCCCTCTCTGCCCAGGAACAATAGTCCAGTTAGGAACAAAGGGAAAGCAATCGAGATATTGGATGCCTTTGTTATGGACTCATTGGCAATAATGTTCTCCAAAACGGAGGAAATTACTGCAGAATTGGCTCAGTGGCGTATCGGAGGTATCTGGGACACCAAGGCAGAACATTTCAATAGAAAAGGTACCTGGAGCAAGAGAACCAATTAATGTCATATCAAGATTTTCTTGAACAAGCAGAGATGCCTGTATTGAGTGCAAGAAGACATCTTCTTGGTGAAGTTAATTAAGCTAGATTCTATTTCATCATTTGTGATGAGTCAAATAACTTTTCGAAACCGAACAGCTTTCATTTTCTGTCCGATATTGCACAGATGCCTACGATGTGATGCTTCCGGGGCCTTCCGGGGCTTCTGCCAGAGCTCAAACGAGGAAACTAGTGATGGTAGCCCGCTAATCACTTAACGCATTTTGTGGTCCACATGCGATGGAATTGTGGCAACTCGGCATTCTTATACGGTATCAGGTCGAGCGTTAAAACCAGACTATCATTTATCGATGTTGGTAGACAGGACAGCATAAGAAATATTATGTCGTATAACGTGATCTAAAGTTCAGCACTAAATGTGAATAGAATCAAGAAGGGTAGAGAAACATTGAGCTCAGGGGGCTGTATTTTCATGTCTAAATTCTAACAAGGTAGAGCTGAGCCATCTTTTTGTTTGACTCGATGAATAATTTGACACTTAAGTTCACACATCTTCTGAAAACATTTTGGTCATAGAAAACCCTGTAAAAAGCTTTTATTTCAACAATTATTTTGGAGGCCATCCTTAACAGTAAAATGTCCCTCGGAATATATGTCGTGGATACATATTTTGCTTTTATCGCTTTAAATTCATGGCATGTTGTGTCTTCTCGCTTGTATTCTAATTTAGTGTTGAACTTAGTGCTGAACTTTAGATCACGTTATACGACATAATATTTCATATGCTGCATGTCACTTTGTCTGCGTATCCTGCCTACAAACATCAATAAATGATAGCTTGAAAGAAAGTTCCCTGATTCCGTGTTCCATATTTTGGATTCTCTTTTTCCTGGTAGCCACACCACAGGAACGTGTTCGCTTCGTTCAGGTTTTGGAGTGGAGATTCTGGTATAATATGGAGCCTGTTTGCGCAAACCTTTTTTCGTCTGCGTCAAAAGCGAAGTTCAAAACTGGAGCCTAAAAGAATACCAAAATTATAGAAATACAGGAAGGAATATCTCAAATGGCAAAGACTAGTAATCTTAGGTACCTTATAAGGGTCAGAATAAGCGGAGAGGTAACGGAAATCTGAGGGAGATCTAATAAGGCTCTGAATAAGGGTGAGCTCAGTCAGGAGATAGAAAAGAAGGGTTTCGCGATAAGAGGGAAAGAGATTGGAAAATGATCGAAAAACTAATGCGCAAAAGAGAGGGATGGGCGCTTATTAGGCAGCTAAGAGTACATTTTCAGTACAGAGAAAGAGTACACAGTACTTTGTCTTCTGGCGCAACAATGCTCCATGGTGCAAAGGTTAAAAGAACAAAAGATTATGGTCCTGAGCCTTTCTAATCTGAGCTCAAAATGTTTCCATAGGAAATGATACCATACGAAATTGCAATAGCATGGCAACCAGGGGCCCCGGAAGCATTTTGAGGCAGCTACTCAAAGGGAACATTTTCAATTACTGACATGCATTGCACAATTGCAATATCTTCTGTAGCCCTGACAGGCATTCTTTAGGGCATTCATTTAATTCATGATTAAACAAAATATTTCCGTCTTTGTTACTTTCTTTATTGGTATGGCAAACTCTTTATTATAGATTTTTAAGTATAAAGATAGCTTTTAAGCGCTTCTGTCAAAGCAGGTAAGTTGATGAGGTCGGAGATACAGGCCAGCTTCTCCTTATCATCCATCCTAAATGACTTCTTTATTGGCTCCACCAATCAAGCACTTGTTTATGCTGAAAAGATTTCAAAGATCGTTCTGGTCGAAGCGGTTCTTCTTTGCCAGGCTTAAGGCATCGATTGCTTCAAAAAAATTCGCACGGAAACTATTCATTTCACCGTTGATCGTCGTTTCAGTTGGAGCTTGGCAATACGGTACAAAGTGTGCGAGAGTATTTGGTGCTGTTCGCTTTCTCTTGGCAGCGTCTTCATCTGAGCGGAGCTCTTGCAGACGAACATACAGCTTATCAATGCCGATGCGGGCTTGTTCTGCTTTCAGAGAATAACTTAGAGTTATTTTCAAGCAGCTGTGCCAATTCCTGCTGCGAGGTTGGCCATTTCTGAGCATGACAGTATTTATGCCAGCAGCCCTCTATCTTTGATATGCAAACAGGTGCGACGGAGTTGTCTTCTCTGAGCTGACGCAGGACTTCTTGAAGCTCAGCGTGTTTGTTGGAAATGACGTTTGCTGCTGGTCCTCTTGTGGCTCACCTTGTTCTTGAAAGTCTCTTCAGTCTCAAAGTGGGGTCATCAGTACCGTTTCAAATCTCCCCTTGAATTGTCTCAAATAGTAGAACTCCCTTTTGACTGATATCCACAAGTGCATAAAAATACTCACACAAATCTTGCGAAGTTGCAATCAATGGCTTTCACATCGTAGGCATCCGTGCAATATCGGACAGCAAATGAAAGCTGTTCGGTTTCAAAAAGTTATTTGACTCATCACAAATGATGGAATAGAATCTAGCTTAATTAACTTCACCAAGAAGATGTCTTCTTGCACTCAATACAGGCATCTCTGCTTATTCAAGTAAATCTTGATATGACATCTTGCTCCAGGTACCTTTACTATTGAAAAGTTCTGCCTTGGTGTCCCAAATACCTCCGATACGCCACTGAGCCAATTCTGCAGTAACTTCCTCCGTTTTGGAGAACATTATTGCCGATGAGTTCATAACAAAGGCAGCCAATAGCTCGATTGCTTTCTCGTTTTTCTATACTGGACTATCGTTCCTTTCACCTAAGAACACAATGCTGTCCCCGCTGACCCCGTTGAGTCAGGGCAGGGAGGGTAGCTGCCCCCGCTGCCCCCGTGCTTCCGGCGCCCCTGATGGCTGTGCGGAAATGCCCCCCAACCTCGTTTTGTTTCCTTTGTTTATTTTTTGATGTATCTTTTGTTTACTGCTGGGTTTTTGTTTTGTTGTTGGAACATGGAAGTAGGTGTCAACACCTAGAGAGAAGGAGAGAACTCTCGCGCTCGAATCGACACTAGAAGAACTATCGCTCTTGAAACTCTACGAAATCGTTCTTGAAACTCCACGAAATCGCTATTGAAACTCAAGAAACTCGAAGAATTCGCAAGATAAAGGTTTCCCATACAAAGACATAATTAAACCAGGTGAAACCTTCCGTTTATTGATTGAAGCTTCATAGAGTCGAAGAAACTCTGAAGAAAAGAACTCCTGCATTCTTGGACTCTCACACTCATGCGTTCTAATTGTTCGTTGCTTATTTCGTTTGTTAGCCTTGATTGATTATAAGATTCTCGTTGCTTTTGAATATATACAGTTCTCTTAGAACAATTTTTTGTACTTAGTCTAACTCTGCTACCCTAGGTGGAAATACCAAAGGAATTTCTCTACCTAGGCCTGATATTGAACCTAAGCAGGGATAATGTTCTAAATGGCAACCACAAATTTCTTGATCCTAATGCTGTTCAATCTGCCTGTATTGAAAGAAAATATAGGCCTGTGTTAAAGAATGAGCTAATGTTCACCTACATTTTTAAACAACCAAAGGTTGACTTTTCCAAGGATGGAGTTGATGACCTAGCTTGAAAATTTGTTCTTTAACAGTTCCCGCATCTAAGTTATTATTATGACACACTTCATGACTGAAGAAAATTTGAAATAAAAACAGAAACAAGTTTACTCCTATTTGGAAAAGCAAAACTGAAAAATCATTTTTACCTGATCACCTGAGCAAAAGTTTACCATCAGAACTCCCCCTGGCTTCAGCACCCTGCGTGCCTCCTTCATTGCTTTTTTAAGATTGGCAAATTTGCTGTCTGGGGTGTCAATATGATGCAACACTTGCATAAATATGATCACATCATAGCTACTATCTTCAAAGGGTATATTAGGGAGAATTCCTTGCTTGATTTGAGCAACTCTCTTTTGGGTGACATATTCACACAACTTGTTTTTGGCTTTTGACAGCATGCCTTCACTGGCATCAAAACAGGAAACTTTTCCAATGCCATGATCAAGAAAAGCTTTAGAGTAATTTCCAGTGCCACATCCTGCATCGAGAAGGTGTATCTACAAAAGTGATTTTGAAGGTATGTCATGATTGGAGGTGCTATTCTTCCTTGAAGGTAGTATAGTTGCTCTAATAGACATCTTCATATAAAGCCACAATCATTCTTTTACATAATTACAATAGATCTATTGGTCCTTTCTATACATTGCTTTCTTTTAACCTACAATGACATTAGCCCACTTGTCACCATTAGAAAGTTTCACATTATAGCTTAGTTATTTCCAACTCCAGTACATGTATACCTGCCCCAAGCCTATTTAATGCTTGAGCACTCGGCTTTTACTTTCCCCCTTTCCCTCTGTGGGTATTCACAGAAGTCCACATGAGGGAAAAAATACTAATGTCTCACACATCAAATAGACTTGGTGCAAGTCTATAGTATATGCGAAGAAGGTCAGTTGGTTGTGTGGTAGTTGGCAAAATAAATGACTGAGCCAAGAACCTCCACTATGAAGAGAGGCTATTGTTGAACTGTTGTAGGCTGTGCATTGCAAAACAACAACCTTTATAGGGAAACTGTAAACTGTTTGAGTGCTTCATCCTGATGGAAAAAATGAGGGCAATATGTATAAAGGATTTCAAAATCTTGACCTATGAAATGAAAAAGCATACCTCTTGGGTTGGTTTACCAAGGTAACTCTGGATGACTGATAAATAAACAGAAGCACCTGCTGGAACCCTCCCATCATCATAATGGGCTGATGTTGTATCATACTTCTCAAAATTGCTCATTTTCTCTGGAAAATGCAGATGCAAGATTATCATGGATATTTTGCAATAAAAAGAAATTTGCTTAGGTAAAAGTAGGCTGCACAAATATCGTCGTTTCTAAAAGACTGAACATTCCAAGAACAGGCTGAACACCCAAGAACACCCCAAGAACACCCTAAGAACAAACGATTAAGCGGCTGAACACCCTTTAAACCATATCAAAATCGGCATATCATTCGAAAAATAAATTGGTCAATCAATAAAAATTAATTTTTGGGGCGGGAAAGGGCCTGTTAAGTCTAATGCTGTTGGTGTTGTTAGAACCAACTGATGTTTTGCGCGTCAAAAGTGTGAACGGGGGTTTGTACGCGGGAGCAATTTCGAGTTTGACTCCCTTTGTGCATTCAAGCAAATTTCCGTTGTTTTGAAATCATTGGAGACATTAAGAAGATATTGTTAAAATACTTCGTTTATATTATTTTATATTAGCAGTAATATCTTTATGAGCATTTAATCAATTATTATCAAAAGTACGAAATGTGCCCCTCTAATGCCCTCTTTAAGTCGCAAACTGCGGTCCTGCCGCTTCCCTCTAACAAGTCCTACATTGTGCATTTTCTGTTTCATTTGTCAAAAATTCCTGATAAAAACCTGTCCAGGAATTGGGCCTGCGAATGCACCACCTGGAGACGTCAAGAGAGGAGCTGTGTGTCTCGTTCTGTAAACTAGTAGCGTGCACTAGCATACCGTGACCATTTGGGCAAATTAGCGGATGGGAAGAACAATTGTTTGTAAGACAATAGGTAGTGACATGTCGTATTTTTACATTGTCACAGGATGTGAAAGATTTTCAAAACAACGGGATCAAACTCGAAATTGCTCCCGCGTACAAACCCCCGTTCACACTTTTGACGCGTAAAACATCAGTTGGTTCTAACAACACCAACAGCATTAGACTGATCAGGCCCTTTCCCGCCCCAAAAATTAATTTCTATTGATTGACCAAATTTTTTTTCGAATGATATGCCGATTTTGATATGTTTTAAAGGGTGTTCAGCCGCTTAATCGCTTGTTCTTAGGGTGTTCTTGGGGTGTTCTTGGGGTGTTCTTGGGGTGTTCAGCCTGTTCTTGGAGTGTTCAGTCTTTTAGAAACGACGGCAAAAATATAGTTGTTTTAAAACTTCCTATAGAAAAAGTAGAATTACCCACAACAAATGGCAATATTTCTAGAATGGAAAATGGAATTAATTCATGGAGATTAAAGAATACTTTCCAATAAGGGTCAAATCATAACAAATGCAATCATTCAGGGGGGCCTTTAGAACATAGGTTAGGATATCAACTATGGTTACACAAACCTGCTTTACTTCGTATTAACTTCAAAACAAACGTTTCAGATAATGGAAGCGTCCAACACTTTTCTATGATTGGACCTTAATCCAGCTGCTTGGCCAGAAAACAGTGGATTTTACTTTATTAAGATTAGTCCACAGATGAAATGAGCACTACCTGCAAGGTGAAGTTAGATAGTAATTATTCTTCTCGGTCATCGGCCGGAACCAGTGGATCAAACAAGAAGCGAGCGCGCAGGCGTAGCAAGTCGTGGGAAAGAAGGATCATTGTCTTTCGTAACATGATATGAGAATTTTTAAACTGATGTAGAGTTGATCTCTCGTCCATGTTTGATTCGCATTTTCCTCTCAATGGATTGTTTTACCTTTTTACGTTTTACTGTACGTTAAGGTGGTTCCGGTTGAGTTTAGACATATAGACCTTATTCTTATAATAAAGTGTGCATACCATAAACAAATGTATGCAAGGCAATTACAGGACCTACGCCACCGGGGGGGTCCGGGAGGGGGCTTTTAGGGGTTTCCAGGGGCCGCCCTCCACTTTTTGCGAAGAAAATAATTCCAATATAGCCATAAAATGCAGCAGATTCGAGCTATTTAGTTCAAGTTCAATTCATTAGCCCTTCCCCCACCCTCATTTTCAAGTTCGTGGCGTGGGCCATGCATTAGGATAATCTGCATTATAAGCAGGGGCGGATCCAGTAGGGTGCGAAGGGTGCTCAAGCACCCCTCAGATTTCACAGGCATATCTTTTTAGCAATTGAAGGCACGGTCGCTTCAATTCTGAGTTCTACGCTCAACAACCTGAAATTCGAGCCCCGTCTAACCAAGGTTCAGCAGCGCGACTCTTTCATTTCCTGTATTGAGGTATTATCAAACTCCCCCTGGTTCCACCATACAGCATTCTACAGACTCGGAATCCATTGTCTCCCCTATTACCCAACAATTTCAGGAACCCATGGCCTGTGAATTATACCAGATTCTGCACCAGTGGAAGTGAACTTAGCCAATGACTGTGCAAGATCGAGGGGTTCTCAACATTGGCGCGAGAACCCACGGATTTCAAAAATTTGAAATTTCAAAGAATGCCGAATTAACCAGGGGGAGTTTGCTCCACATCAACTTTTGTCTTGACATTAACCAGGGGGAGTTGGCATTGACCAGGGGGAGTTGGCATTGACCAGGGGGAGTTGATTTATGATATCACCTTAAACAGGAGGACTGAGTTGCTAAAATTTTAGGGAAAGCTCTGTGTAATGCTTCTGTGTACTGCTACAGCAGACTTCCATTATGTTTATCGCGTATTAACATGGGTACGATGTTTGTCAATAGCCCTTGGTTGCAAACCTTTCTATATGATGAGCACCCCTCAGAACAATTGCTGGATCCAGGGGCGGATCCAGACGTTAGCAACCTTTGCGCGAGCATAAGTCAGATTTTCTCAAACAATTTCCTTTTGCATCAATTAACGTCACCCAATGTCACAAACATTCTTCCTGTTCTCTGGAATTTCATCACAACCTATTGCCGCTATTGATGTTGCTTCGTAAGCCAATCCCAGGCAAGTTGAGCTATGCTGAGCATAGGTGAAATTTGAACGGTCGAATAAGAAATTTGGCGCGAGCATAGGTGAAATTTGAACGGTCGAATAAGAAGCCGAGTTGACCTATGCAACTGTTGTAGAAAATGTCCAATAAAATCCAGTGCAGACTCAAATAGCCAATCAAGATACAAGTTGACCTATGCAATTGTTGTTTAACTATCCAATAAACAGATAGACTGACCTATGCAATTTTATCAACAAAGATATCAGAGAAACGTGATCTGTCAATTTCACTGGTTACCAATTGGATTCGTACCAAGCTGTCATTTGCACTACTTCTAAGTGCCATACTGTGCATACGCGGTTCCAGAAATAGGCAAACAAAAGTTCAAGTGGACACAGCCAACATAGAAATTGTACAAACAATATCCCGGATTGATTAGTTAAAATTGTTGGGAAAAATTAAAAGATTCAAGTTTTTCAAGTTTTGTTCTAGGCATTTGTGAACCGGCGGCCTTTCGGTATATTAACAGTGCCAAATGTTGAATCATTGATGAGAATTTATTTGTTCAAAAAAATTGTATTCGCCACCGCTGTCGCGTTCAATCTTGAAAATGTCAACAATAGCCCTTGCGATTTCCGTTCTGTGAATGTGATGCATTCCTAACAGAAAACAGGGATCAAAGCCTTGTTAGATATTATTATATGATTTTAGTGCTGACCACTAACAAAAATTTTGATCATAAATAGTATTCACATAAAGGGGTGTGGCCTTCATTTTAGACAGCCTGAAGGGCATGGCTCTAAAAAATTTCCCTTTCTTTGCTGTAGTCAGATTTTTCCCTGAATCCGCCCCTGGTTGGATCCGCCCCTGGTTGGATCCGCTCCTGATAAGATATGAATACTGTCAAAAATATGTTTGAATGAAAATAAAAGTCGTTTCAAGAAAGAATACGCACGTAATAAAGACAATTGCAATTCATCAGTTCGATCGTAAAAGAAAGTTTCACTGATAGGAACAATCTCTGTCAAAAGTAGTTTGAGCACCGTGAGAATTATTTGATTTCCCGACCCCCGTTCTATTTCCGCGTCACCCTGATGGCTGCAACCCCCTTGCCCCCTCAAACAACGTAGTATCGTGGGGTGAATGCCATAGGATTAATGTTTATAGGTATATTCACGTTTGCGCTACACAAAATTGTTCTAGTGGTGTGGCTGCCCGCTGCATTACTTCTTAATCAATACACCGTTGTTAAAATATACTGCAGTTTAGCAATTATTTGGGGGCTTCAGCGCCCCTAGCTCCCCTGGTTACGAAATCTACTAGATCCTTGCAATTTAGATGTTAGCCAGGGGCCTAGGCATTCTCCAAGTAAAAGTTGTGCTGAAAGGCGTGTGGGTGGACTTAATGTTATTATAGCTCATGTCCCCTTGCCCGAGGGGCAATTCACTCTTGCGTACGAGAATAGCGTACGAGATTTCCACGAAGACAATAGAATTTTCAGGGATTTTTCGATAAAACAATAGGATTTTTACAGAAGGTGTACGAGTGTAACGATTCTGTGGTTCTTTGCTAGCGTGGAAGGAAGATGGCATGCTTAGGCCCGAAGGCCTAAGCCAAGTAAGACAACAGCGTAGTCAATAGATCAATGTATATCCAATCTGTTTCAAACAAGACTGACCTAATGGTCACGAAATACACTGAATATAACACTGAGTATAATTGGAGATGACAATCAACAGTAATACGTCACTCTACAACAATAAACGTGATCACAATAACGGAAACGACACATTGACATAAGACAATACATACTTGTTAACAAGATTAATATCAATCACAGACACTGCACGCAACACAGCTAATTAACAAAACCCTAACACGTTACACGAGATTTTTTGGAGTTGTAATACCGCTACCGCTACTTCAAGCGCTAAGCCCCGCTCTTACCTGTCTCGTTCGCGCATTTCCTTCGCCCTATTCATTCACTCACCCACCGGCAAAACGACTGGACATTTGCACTGGTCATGCACTGAAAATTGCTCACTTGTTCAGTGTGTGGACATCCAGAAATTTTGGTGGTGGCAAAACGACTGAACATTGTCCAGTGAACTTTCACACTGTGGAAGAATGCGCGCGGGAAAACTAGCTACAAAACCCTCCGGGCTCGTAAAAATCGCCGTACTCGTGCTCTCTGTCATCACTTTCATATCGGAATTAAAGTTTATATCTTCAGAAGACTCGTCGTTACCAATGAAATGCCTTTTCCTGCTCTTCTTCGAATTGAAGTTTAATGTTGATTCCATTTCCTCCCACGGTGTTTAAAGCTTGTTGAAGATTTGAATATTGGAAATAAATTGGCGCCAAATCCAATCCATTACATTCATTGCGCGTGCGCGAACTGGACAATGTTCAGTAGAGTGGCAAAACGACTGAACATTTCTCTACAACATCTATGAACAAAAGAATTTTAATCCTGTCCACTGAACATTTTTGATTACCTTCAAAATCGACTGAACAACACTCAACATCACTGAACAAGACTGGACAAGGTGGCAAAACGACGCAACATTTACGCTGGACATTTGTCCAGTGCATGTTCAGTGAAAATGTCCAGTCGTTTTGCCGGGGCTTTAGTCATACTTGTTTGCGCGTAAACATTTTGCGTCATCTTGCATCGCACTCTTTGTTGCATTGCGTATACAAGTAGGAACACTTCCACTAAGGAAACCCAGCTTCTATTATAAGTATTATTTTAAGGACTACGCTATGGATTGACTCAGCTCATACATACGTATCCAGACGCATTTCTATTGTTTTTCTAGCTTGTTTTTCCTTTTATGTAGACACCTAATATTAACAACTTTATGTCCTTTGTTCGTACAAGGAACTAGTTTTACAAATATATATGACTCTCCACAAATCCTAAAGTTAGCTAAGAGTTAGAGTTAGAGTTACTAGTCCTACAAAGGTACACGTTTTTGAAAACCGTATCCGTGTCCATTCTTGGTGTCATTCTGAAGTCGTGCCGAACATTTAGCTCGCAATCTGCCATATTTCGAAACCAATTTACAGAGTGATTTGCCCCTCGCCCTTGCCTCCATTATCCCGTCTCCGCGGAGCTTCGCTCCTGGTTTGTCTGAAATAGTTCTATTTGTTGATGCTAAATGACGCAGAAACCTTCATGTTACAATCATAATTACATCATAACGTTGCACCTTTTCTGCATCCCAAGATCTCTTTAGAATTTAAAAACTAAGCACAAAATGGTAAAGGTCTTTTGGAAAATGAACAAACCTTAAAGTCAAACAAGTGGTCAGCGCTCAAATGCAATCACTTTGTTCATTTGTTTCGTTAATGCTTCTTTGTTCTCACGAGAAGTTAAAGCTAGAAATTCAAGAAAAAAGGAAAAGAAACCCAAGCTAGGCGAGCTAGAAAAAGCAACTCCTAGGTGACTTCCAAAGGGTCACTGCGAAGGAGACCATCTGATATCGCCTCTTTGTGAACTCTGTACTCCTCAAATGTTGACACATAAGAGCATTTGTCATTTGCATTTGATAAAGAGAAACGCAAATTTTTCAAATGCAAGTTCAAATAGTTAATAATAAAAGTGTTCAACAAAGGGGAACCATTTACCAATTGGCAAAACAAAACTGCGAACGATGTCGGCTTGAAATCCGCAATGAATTAAAAATGGCTTAGGTTTGCAGACAAGATGTGACATTACTTGGGTTATGGTCTAGAAAAGAAAGCTCTGGGCATGAATTGTACGTTTTTGACTAACAACAACACAGTACATGAGAATTTTCCTGCCACATTTGGAGCTTGCTTTTATATCCATGGCAACTAGGCTAAAAGAAAGCAAGGCTTGCTGGCGTCCAATTACTCGTTGAACCACTCTTAACTCTATGACCACATTACAGCGGACGATTTGGGAGATTTCTCTGTGGGAAGAAAGGATAAAAGATCAAATTTGTAGCCGGGGTTGTGGCTTGGCAACGCTTGTTCCGCTTCTGCGTCGGCGAGATGGTTTTGAATCGAAAACAGGAGGCGAAGGGACCTGCATGTAAGCCTGGAAATAATTGGTAAATTGATACCCTTTGCGATGCTTACATCGATTTATGGATTTTGTAAATGCTCGTGCACTAAGCTGAAAATGTTGTGGCGGCATTCGTTATAATGCCACGTGGAACGAAAGAGCGGGGTGATTCGGGGCTCGAATCTGGTGAGAAGTCACATAACGTGCACTCTGTCAATTACAAACATGGAGAAATACTGAAGAAGGAGGTGCAGTCTTTAAACCGAGAGGAAAAGAATACCGCCTGCAGCATTACGATCGAGCAACGGATCATTGCGACAAGATTTCGTAACAAGCTAGGACGTAGCTTCGAGCTTATGAAGCATCACGACAGAATTCGGTCGAGACTTCGTCAGAAGGAACTTTCACAGGATGGCGAAAGAGTTCTTGGCAATGATAGGCCCCGGCAGAATAAGGCTTCAAATGTCAGACAACGGGAGAGAAACAGGCCTAAATCTAGCAATGATGCTTTGGATCCAAAGGAATTTTCGCTAAAACGATTCACCGATTTAGGAACATTGAAAAACCGCCCGCAAACAGCGGTCGAAGCGCAATCGAAACTTTGGTGCAAGCGTGCAGAAACAGCGAAAGACCGAGTAGTGCGCGCTAAAAGTGCGCCACCTTCGACTTGGCGAAACTGCGAGGACATTATGCGGAAATTGAATTGCGGAGGTGGCGGCTTCTACGCGAGTAATGGAATAGGCAGACCATTGTCCAGAGCGAAATTTCACGAAGCCTTTGACTCAGACAGCTACAGGAAGTTTCGGAAAGAGGAACTCCACAGGCAAGAGGATCAAGTGACGTCATTCATCAAATCAATTGAGGAACTGAAACTTGTACCGTGGTCTCCAGGACAAGTCGATAAAAAGAACGAGAAGCTTCCCCAGGAACAGCCAAAAAAAGATCGTACGAAATTCAAAGGGTTTGTAACTAGAATCGACAGCTACTTGTAGTAATATTTGGGACGTCTATTTCACCCTCCTTTCCTAGAAGTAGATAAAGCAGCATGGCTGTAAATATGGAAGTAGTTAGGGCAAGGACAAGAGAAGATAGTTTTAACTTGAATGTAATGCTATTTATTAGTGTAATGTAGGAATAATAAGTTGGCGGTTTTTTTAAGTTTAGAGTGTTAAAAATTGTGATAATCAAGCATATTTACTTGATTAAGAGTATAAATCCAAAAACGATACTAAAATTGTCGAGGTTGTAAGCTTTCTATTCAATGATTTACACACCGGCTAGGGCATAGACCCTTAAGCACCAGCGTAATCCCTACAAATTTACAATATCAGCTATAAATTGTATGAATCAAAACTGGATTAGTTGGCAAATTTTTTATCTTTTACTAGTTAAATTTCAACTGATAACAGCAGGTTCGACTAATTTCGTTAGATTGATGGTTTCAAAGATTGCTTTCTTGGAATCTTGGGTCAAAATTCAAATCTTTCAAATGTAGATATTGTGACTTTATCAGGCTGGTTTAGAGGTTTCAGGGTGTCTAGAACCCATGCTTGTAAACTTGATCCAGTTCCTGCCGCTACATCGAAATAGTTTTCAACGTTAGGAAAATGGCTTGTTTGGATCAAAAGTACCGATTTGGTAGCCAATGAAGAATAATGAACACGCGATAAGATCAGTTTAAGTAGATAGTGCCAAATTTGATAGATATAGTTGAGAAATAGTTTTCAACCGTATTTGCTCATACTTTTTAAAAGTAAACTGGAAAGATACTGTTTCAACTGTTATTTATAGAATGTGCTAGCCTTTGGCGACTGTTGTCCTTTCTTGTCTTTGAAGTCTGAAAAGCAAAAGCATATACATAGTAGAAACCAAGAAGAGACGGACAACCAAAACTGGTATGAATTTCGCTTCATTCTTGTGACCTTTGATGTGACCTTTGACGTGACCTTTGACGTGACCTTCGATATGACCTTAGAAGTGACCTTCGAGCTTCTGAGTTAAGTAAATGCAAAGAGTAAGAATTGAATTGAATTTGGGCGGCAGATTGCATTTGGAATGTTGCATGCCACCCTTTCACATCACATCATCATGGAAACCCCTACCCAGAGCATCCCCATGTTACTAATTCGTCACACAATTAGCAAATGAATGAAAGACATGCTCTTTGTGAACTCAAGTCTATGCATAACACAATCATAAACCAGTTCACAGCGATGGTAAATGATTATCTAGGGTAGCCCAGATTGCTGAGACATGGTGTCAGTCACATGACCTCTATTATTATTGGCCGATACTCTTGAAATCCTAATTATGGAAATGTATGCATAAGCGCTAGAGACCCTGCAAATCTACACTTAGTTTTAGCTCCCCCCCCCTCTTCCCCCACATAACCACCTTGTTCATATCAACTGACTATTACTCAAAGTCTGTTATCATGAAATCTTCCTACGACAACGACATGACACGGCACCGGTTAGCTCTAATTAAAAATATTGTCTTATGGTGATAATTCGCATAACATTGCTATTGCTATCAAGGACAGGGATAGGCCCTTTGCAGTCAAGATATTAGAGAACATATACCTCGGGAAAGTTGACAAGTTTTGCCAGTGACTTTGAGCTGCTTTGCGTTGGCACTGGCCCTGAAAAGGAGGCACAACAGGTTCACTTGCAAGGGTAAGAGCCCCTCATTTATGCGTAACCTTGCACGGGTGCCAAAGGATAGCTACAACACCGGAGAAAGGGGTGAGCATCCACGCCTTCAACTGAAGATAGCAGGCAGTGACGTATGCTTCCAAGATGTGTCCGTTTTAAACAGTTACAATTTATGGGGGAATTATAGAGAATACAGACATACAGTGGAAGTTTTCAATTCTCTTATAGAGAGAAAATGATCCTATGTGGATGAACACGAAATGAAACAACGCAGTTATACTCTCAAGAGCCATTCCGAGGTTCAATTCCTGACTAACATTCAGGTTAAAATCCATTTCTTCAAAATGTAGTATTGAGATATATTTAGATACGTTAAAATGTAGCAATTAGAGGTAAGAAGTCGCCGGCATATTTTCGATTTGATTTACAATAATCTAAAAAAATTCAACCTATCTCACATCGGTCATGCATTGGGGTACTTAATGCTAATTTGGAACTTTGACCAAATTTGAAACTGTTAAACAAACTTTCTGTGGAGAAAAAAAGTTGGTCAAAAAGTATAGTTGGACACTTAATTTTTCTGAAAGCCCCTCCAATCTGAATGGTCCAGGCACACCACTGAACAAGGGGCCAAAACGGAGCTCGACTCCTTATATTTAAATTTTTCCAGCGGGAATGGGTTTCTTTGTAAAGTCAAGTCAAGCAGGGAGAGAACACCGGCGCGCCATTGTCGGCCTGTCAAAGAGACGCGCGATGTTGTGGGACTGAAGCGAGCTTTTGATTGGTTGACGACACTTTAAGCGGGAAGCCCAACGTTTCCATTTAGGACCAGGGTGAAGTGTTTGTGTTGTCTTGGCGTCGTTAAGCGAGTAATCAGCCAATATTTTTGGAAGAAGTCTTGACACTGTGGATAGGGAAATGTCTTTCTCAAAGTCAACTTCCAAAAGATTTGCTGATACAGGTGATCTTAAAATTTTTGTTTCTCCTTTCCAACCATCATCAGCCGAAGATGAAACGACAGGTGAAACGGTTAACCATCTTTAATCATGTTGTCTTCTCTACCGAATTACCTTATTCAAATCAGATTGTCACTAAATTGTAATAGTCATGGCCCTTTCATTATTATTTTTGTAAGAAACCGTCACAATGTAGGAGCTTCGGTTTGACCTAGTACAGAATTTTGGCACCAGAGAAACTCTTAAAGTTTTAACTTTTGGCTTTAAGTTTGTGGATAATAATCATTAAAAAATTGGTGCCATAATCAAAAGCTTAAATAGTAAATTCTTGTTATTCACTTCTCAAATGCCTTTTATCAATATTTTCTTCATGTTTGGAAATATTTCACCAAAAAACAACAATTGTGCAAAGTGTGCTTGTAGGAACTTCTTGGCACATCCTTGCCATTTATTAATGTTTCTAGAGTTTACAACGTGATTATCCTGGAAAATGCAAAATATTCAATAACAAGTGAACTACAAGAAAAATCTAAAAGTAGGTAGCATTTAAGGGTACTTGGTATCTATGTTGAATTGATTTTTAAATAAGTTATTTGAAAGGCCCTGTCTAAGATCAAGCTAGCAATGTAATTCTGCCATCATGTTTTGGTATCTGGATTGTTGAGTATTGAGTAGATGCTTCCTATCAAATGTTCAAGTTTTGATTTTTTTAAATTTAATCTTTTAGCTTCCTGTGCTCCTCCAGTAGGAAGTTATGATGTAACGCAAGGTAAATCCAAAAGTAGTGGTCCTGTAACATTTGAGAAGGGAGGAAGATTTGTTGAAAATAATGGTATGAATTGTTATCATTTTATTCCAACAACTATACATTGTTAATCTACTATTATTTTTTTCCTTTTTCCACATTCTCTTTGTTCCACATTGGTTTCTTACTTTAAGAAAGTCTAACTAGTTTTTCTTGGTCAGTATCCATTTGATTATGCCAGGTTTTCAACTGCACTTCATTGCACGCCTGAAATGTGCAACTTATGCGATAGAGCACATACCAAATTTTTCCCAGTGAGGTGTTGACACCCATTTTGGACAGGCTCTGTAACTTTTTTCTCACACACAGATCAAACTCCAGGTCCTGCTGATATTCAACCATCTTTTGGTAAGTTACCAAATTAATCTTATTCTGTATTTTGCCATGCCACATGCTCTTAATGATTAAAATATTTCCTTTTCTGCCAAATTGATAGCTTTCTAAATTTAATAAATCAGAAGCTTTCTTAGAACACATCACTGCTGACTCAGAACAATCATTTGCACCTTTTTTTCCTTGTGCTCCTTGTTTTGTGAGATATTTTCTAAAATTTGTCAGCAAAGTGATGATGAGACACTTTTTAGACCAGACGAAGATAGTATAAGAGAGTGCCCTACAATCTTATGTCTCTCATAGGTACTATCAGCTTGGATGTTTCATATTCATCCAGTATTGGAAACTGTGTAAGTGAATAAAGAATCTTGTTTTCAAGTTGATTATGCTTTTTTGTGCTGTAACACAATTCTTTCACTTTTGATGGATAATTTTTGTAGATACATGTGCTCTTTCTAATTGTTATGTACTCATAAACATGCAATATTACAGAGCTTTGTGACACCTTCAAAGCCAGTAAGGCGAAGCCAAAAGTTGAAGTCCTCCTCCAACACTGACCTTAGCTGCAAGGAACTCATGTCACAACAGGTGATTGAACATTTTTTCTCTGTCACTTCTTTCTAAGGAATCTCATATTATACCAATGAATTATCCTTTGAAACTAAATTTAAATAGTTTCTATAACCAGAGTGAACTAGTTTTTGAGACTTCTAATAATTAAGATATATAGAGTTCTATGACATTCAAAGTAAGCTGGATTTTTCCTGCTTTGTAACAGATTCATCATCTACAATACAAAGTTGGTGAGCTTGAAAAATGTTTGCAGCGAACTGTTAAGGAAAAGAATGAAATTGAGCGGAATCTGAAGGTTGGCCCTGATGTTTCTACTTGAAGAAGAATTTGCTCTTTTTAGCCCTTAGTTGGAATAAGACTAGCTAACATAGTGCTACACTGTGAACCCAAAAGCTATGTGTTGCAGATATAACCATTATGCAAGATGAAATTAATTGAGATTAAAAAAGGAAAAGTTTTGAAATTAAAAATATTTTCTTTAACTATCTATTAGGCTAATAATTTTGAACAAGAGTGCCATCACAGAACAGTGAGGCTTTTTTCAATTCATACACCTTAGCAACTTTAAATCTCTCCACAGTGCTACAAGTACCAAAAGTCAGAATTTAATTTCCTCACACCTTTAATCTGTTTTGTGTTTGTTTAGGTTCTTCCCAAAGAGAGAGATGCCCTGCTTTTGAGGCTTGAGGAATTGCAATCAAGAGAATGTGGATCATGTGACCAGTTGAGGAGTGATCTAGACAGTTGTCAGAATGTGGGTTTTCAACACTTTTTATGGTCCATTCAATGACATAGGTTCCTTCCTGTCTCTCTTGCCCCATGGCAGGCATTAATTACTCCCCATCCGAATCTGAAGTGTAGGCATTATGCAAACACTGAGCTCGTGTAAGCATTCATGGTCAAGAAGGATTTCCCAGCCAGGGGATCAAGTATTACTAGTGAGTGTTGCTTAGTAGTGGCAATGATGCTGATCGTAATAATCTTGATCTGAAGTGTGACTGCAAGTTTTTCACTGGTATTTGCGAATATAAGTTTCACTGGTAATTTGCGAATCTATTTGATTGAATGTTCTTGAACAATTAAATGATATTGAAACCTTATTTTAGGATATGTTGAATTTGAAGCAAGAAAACATTGAACTCGAATGCCAGAAGAGAAATCTGGAGACTGATTTGGAGCTTGGCAGTCAGAATGCCCTTGTTCTGCAAAGCCAGGTGTCAAACTTAGGTAGGCTGTTTTCTAATGACAGAGTTTCAAACGGATTTCGCGGACACATACGCCAAGAGTTTGCCTTTCAAAGCTATTTCTTTGCTTATTTTCTGATTTGGTAGAAAACTGCCTATAATGCATGTAATTCAATGTATTGTATATTGCTCTCAATCAAAATGGCAGATTTTCTTATGTCATAAAGTGCTCTTTGTCGTTTAGGCAAAGTTGAATTTTTTAAGTAAATTAAGATATTGCTTATGAAGAACTTGATCTTCCGTGCTTGTAAAATTAATATGCTTGATAACTTTTTTTGCAGAAACCCAAAGAGATGAGTCAATGACTCAGATATCAGAGCTCGAATCTACGATTTGGCAGCTCCAAGGTAGAGTGTTTTTTGTCAGCAACAAGTTATGACTTTTTCCTGCTTCTAATTAAGTAGGGCTAAGTTAGTTTGGAAGTTTATTTGAAAAAAGGGTTGATTCCTTACTTGATATTTTGCTCTAATTTGTAGGATGAAGTTGTCGCAGTTTGGATTTTTCTTTTAGTTTTTTTCGGATTTAAATACGCTTTTTTGTTCGCTTATAGTTCTGCTTGATCAACTTCGTATGGAGAAGATGTCTTGTGAAGACCAGATTCTGAGTATTCAAGCCAACTGGAAGGTATGTTCAAGTATTTCTTTGTAGAAACGAGTTGTTTTGTGTTTCTACTGACTGCGTTGCTCAACCTCTATGGACGATCCGAGCCAAAGTTGTCTTATTTAACGTGCAGAGAACACGGAGCCAGGCCGAGAGAGAGAGAGAGAGAGAGAGAGAGAGATGACGCGTTTGCGTGTTCGGGTCACGCCGTGGTCACCATTGTAGAAACGAGTTGTGATGGGTTTCTACCGACTGCGTTGCTCAACCACTATGGACGATCCGAGCCAAAGTTGTCTTATTTAACGTGCAGAGAACACGGAGCCAGGCCGAGAGAGAGAGACGACGACGCGTTGCCTGTTCTATTCTGTGAATCTGATTATGTTTCTGATGATGACTCTCATTGATTTAACTCAACTGTACAATCATAGTTATATAGCAATAATTTGCTGACAAAGGATGATGAAATGATGTAATGGGAATGGAAGTGTCTAGGCTGAGGGGCGAGAAAAGATGTGTCAGCATGACTTGGTGTCACGATAAAAAGTAAAAAAACGAGTCATTACGCCTTTTCATTGCGAGTTTAGCAATTGGTCGGAAGCTAAATCTTTGGTGTTTAAAAGTTATTTGTTATTCATATATTTGTTATTAAAGTTATTAATTGTCATGTTCGATAGACGTCGGCTGTTTATTTCACAATATGTCTCGTTTAGGAATCTCAAGCCACTCTTTCTGAACTGAAAAGACTTCACCAGGATAGTAAGACCGCATTAGGACGGGTTCAAAAAGATTTAGAAGATGAAAGATCTCAGAACGAAGCGACAAACACCATCTTGCGCGAATATGAACACAAGTTTGATTTGCTGTCCAAAGAAAGGGACTCTTTGAAAGAAAACGTTTAGTAAGTCTCCTTTGTTGCTTGAAAATTATGCTTTATCAAGACAACCTTTGCTATTTTCATTAACTGGAATGAAGTAAAGTTTAAAATGTTGCTGGTGGTAACCGACGCAGTGAAAACGATTTTTGGCGCGACGCAGTTCAAGAAGCGCCTCTGTTGCTACGATCACGTGGTTTCTTTCCTGGAATTCGCGATGAGGGTTCTAAGAAAAGCAAGGCAATCGTTAAGTATCTGTAATTATGCAGTATTTGGCAGTGGCAAGCACATATCGTTAGGCCTCTTTTTAGAAGCTCTTCTTTGATTTGCATCTGGTCAAAACAAAGCCTTCAAGCCCTATTGCCAGCTGACGGTCTATGGTCACTCGCCACTTCTCTCCTCTGTCCTCCGACAGCTTTCTCACTCTTGCCATAGTCTGAGCTTTGCGCGCGAATTTATTTGCAGCAACCACCAAAGAGCCAATGAGCAGCTAGAGAGCAGCAGGGATGAAATTGCTGCGCAGCTTTCGGAAATTCGCAGCGCCAAGGCGGATTTGGAAGAGGAAATGGAACTGTGAGTAGGTTTCTTTTCTAATGGCAAATTTCTTGCATAGAATTATCAATGACTCGCGCATTACGAAGGAAAAGACAATTAATTCTAGCTTTTCAAGTTTTTCGTGTTTTTAATCGCAACTATTTTTTTAAGTTATATCCCACAATGGTTTACTCACAATAGTGCAGATTTATCTGTTGATTAGATCTTCTTATCAAACTTAATAAAGAAATTTTAATTTTTTCCCAATTCCAGTTTATCTTTGGAAGTCTTTGTAGCTAAACTTTAAGCTTCTGCAAAATTCATCTTTCACTGGTTTTTCATTTTAGATTAGAGAATACAACTACAGAGAATTTGCGATGCATCACTTTGAAATATGAAGCTTTGGAAAACGGTTACGGTACGCCTACAGTTTTCCCATGCTTATTCATCGCCGACTGGCTCTCTTCAAATGTTTTCGTCTGCACTTAGGATCAGCTTCTTGTGCCTGTTCATTCAGTTACAAACATCACAAAGACAAAAGGCCTTTCTGGATTAAACTTCTGCTTAATCAGCATGAAGAATAAACATGGTAAAAAATGTTAGTCATTGCTTTGATTACAACATTTACAAGATTAATTGCAAAGTTTCTAAACTTCCTATTTAATCCTGCCATCATTCTATCATCCTATTCCCATGCCAGGAATCCATATTCATGAACAGTGTTGATTCAATATTTTGGGGCACAAGTTGGTGCATAGCCAAACATCACTGACCGAGTTGTTCCTTTTTAACACAGCGTTGTACTAAAAAGGAGTCCCTATGAAATCAATATTACTGTAGGTGTTCAGTTATGCTTCACTTTTGTATTCCCCGTGCACTTGCCCCAACTGCCTTTCGTAGAGTATCCATAACAACTGCTATACACTGACAACTTCACTTTGAGTATAGTTTAGGTACAACCATCAGAATCAAACCACTTCTGTCAGCAGATCCGATTTAATGACATCTCTTTCATCATTCAGATGAGCTGAAGAAGGAATCTTCACTCAAGGAATCTCTGCTGACGTCCGAATTAGAAGTCACCAAGTCATCTTACGCAAGCTTGTAAGCTTCTCTTCCATGGTTGCCCACATGTTTAGATCCACCAGAATACCTCTGGATGCAACGTGCACAATGATTAATCATGTTAACTTTCGTGTTTATGAACCCCTCCTATATATTTCCAGTCACTCATAGGATCCCAAATGTCGAAATCAATAGCTTCAGAGGTTGTAAAAAGCAACGACCACGTATTTGGCTTTGGCTGGATGTGTCCCCAGTGAATGCTTTGATAAACGCCTTTATTGCATAGACTTGTAAGGATTTATTAGAAAACAGACCTTGTTTTGCAGATGCCCACCTCTCTTGTTATCTACTGCTATTTGCAATATTCTAGAAAAGAAGATCTCCAAACAATGAGGGGCACATACAACAGCCTTCATTTGAACTACGAGAGAATGCTGTTGGAAGCAGAAGACCTGGACAGACAGCTGAAGCAAGCAGAAAAGAGTCATCAGTCACTTAAGGTTCGTCTCAAAAGTCCTTGGCATGGGAGTTCTTGGTTACAACTTGGCTTAGGTTATTT
The DNA here is from genome assembly GCA_003864495.1 of Nemopilema nomurai. Lineage (NCBI taxonomy): Eukaryota > Metazoa > Cnidaria > Scyphozoa > Rhizostomeae > Rhizostomatidae > Nemopilema > Nemopilema nomurai. Next base: position 1,855,310 of record ML133421.1, on the reverse strand, counting down.
CTGGCAACACTGTATATACTAAACAAATAGTTGATGCTGTACCTCTTTAAGCCATTTTCACACTCTGACTTGAAATTGTTTTCATTTGTGTTTTGATAAAATACAAAACTTTTTAAACAGACTTTCGTACAATTGCAATGTGTCTGTACTTAAATCCAATACAGTTGGACAATTGTGTAGAAAATGTCACTTCTGCGAATGGTTCGTTGTTGATGTACCCTGACTTCGGTGCTCTACGTTTACAAGGAAAACGCACGCCAATGGAAGAAAAATTTGATGTGATTTCATTTCAGGAGGAGATGGAATCACAGGAGATAACTTTCAAGGCTAATGTTATAGAGCACGAAGCTGAGAAGCAAATACTTGTCTCGCAGATTAATGAGGTCAGTGTCTAGAAGCCTGCTTCCCATGGCTATATTGTTTACGAGTCGAAAAAGCCACGTTTTACAAGCTCATATGCTTATCTACGGTTCACCATTCCCATAAGAGTCAGGGAAGAAGGGGGCTGGATTGTTTAAGATAAACTCATTTCTATTCAACGGGAAAGTTAGTGGCGCCTGAGACAGCTTATGGAAACATGCTCACACCTGTCCTAAAATGAATATGAAGTAGGGTAGCAGTTGACCTCCCTGGTTCTTATGCGAATTATGACGTTTGTGAACCTGGCTTTAAGAGCTAGGACAGATGTCGGTGTCGCCTCTGCCTCAACTCTGATCAAACAGCAGATTGGCTCGCTTGCAAGCCTTTTTGAGTTAAATATGGTGGCCACCTGTGAGATTTAAATAGAAGTTCAGTCACAGCAAAGCACCGTGTCTCCTTTTTGTGATGAATAATGGAACCGGCCAAAGATTTGTCGTCAAGTTGAAAAAACACGTCGAAAACTATTTATATCATGTGCATTTGTGCATGTGCACGATATTGATTCTAATGTGTTTGTATTAGCAATTAACTTTGCCTGTGTTGAGAAAACTGTGTCGAGAAAACTTTGTTGATGATTAATTTCACTTTTTGTTATTACATTTTCATCGCAAAGAACTGACCTTTCCTACATCTACGACGAGGTTGCCCTGAAATGGGCTTCATTTAAGCAACTTTTATGGCAGCCCTTTCAAGGCTGCTGCTTGTGTGTCGGTATAAAACCAGTCCTCTTCTCTTCTTTATGGTATAGTTTTCATAATAATGTGCGATTTTTCATACAAAGCTCTCCAAAGTGTTAGAAGAAAAGTCAAGCCAAGATGAACACCATAGAAACGAAATTTCAAATTTGAAAAGGTATGATACGATTTTCTTTCCTTACCTTCAATTCCTGTCTCTGGAGTTTGACATTGAATTTGGCCGGAATTTTTTCATTTTGAAGAGAAAATTTGTTTTGCAAACTTTTTTTTAATTTGTTGTAATTTATATTTCAAATAAGATGAAACTTTTTTTGCCAATTGTTGTGGACAAGTTATATACAGACCAAGGCTATACATGCTTTGATTTCTAACCACGCTCAGACGATTTTTAATGCTTATTTTACCTGCGGTTTTTCAAGTGTAATTTCCATTTATAAATATACCCTATGCTCCAGTTTCGCCTACATCGCTGCATATGTGCTGCGTATGGCTTCATTTCTACCACGTCCAGCCTCAAATTCCCCATTGCTGGTTATAGCAAGCCATAGTGCTCTTGTTCGAATCGTAGAACCGTAGATGGATTAGAGCTGGAAAGAAGTACTCTGTCCAAAAGAATCGAGGAGATGAACGGCCAAATTGAGAGGCGGGACATCGAAGTCAAACGCATGAAATACCAATTAGAAGAGTATGTTGGCTTTGTTCTTATTGTCAACCATTTTTGAAATAATTGTTGCTGCTTCAACCTTGCTACAACACCTTTTGACAACGTAGCAACTACATTTTAATTTTCTCTCAATTTCTAGTGTGCTGTCGACAAAGGAATCATCGATTTCAAAAGTGAAAGAAGAGCTTGGAAAGTACGTGAATACACTATGGAATATTTGAATATGATCGCGCCCGCATTAACCACTCAATGATGATCGAGTAACGTATAATGCACTGATTTTCGTTCCAAAGATGCACCAATATCATTGATAGGCAAAGTCATACCATGAACCAAAGTCCTGATTTGCATTAATCGAAGCTTCGATCCTCAGAATTTGCCAAAATTCGTTGATCGTGCCAGCTTCGTGACAGCATATGGTATAACAAGGAGACTTCATGATTTGTCCCTCTGAATGCAAGATCGGTTAAAGGACTGTAACATCTGGGAAGCATTCTTTATTTCAACCAAATAATGGGATTATCCCCTTAAGTGAAAGACCAAATCGTTTGAATTTAAGGTCTAAATATGACTGAACATGTTACTGTTGCTCCCAAGCATCACAGCATTGCTTGCTGGCGTCGCTGTTTTGACGACATCCTTGTTTATGTTTCCATTCCGTTATGCCTTGGTTGAAACGCAGCTGTACTTTGCATAAACACATTGAAGCAGTCGCCTGCTTTCCTGCCACCAATCGCTGAATTTCACTTTGTTTTCATGCTCGTGTCTGCTCATCTGTTATTCTTAATCATTCTTGTTTGGCAGGCGCATCGTTGAGACACAAGCAAAATTGTCGAGCTCGGAGCACTCCTTCATTCGGTATGAAACTGCGTTAATAATGAATGATTCAGGGACAAAATGCATTTGCTCAAGAAAGTACATATTGATTTTAAACAATATACAGCGCACTACATATTAGTTACCACATCCCCCCCCCCCCCCCACCGGGGGACCGTTTTACATTACTTAATGAATAGTTATTTGTTCCTTTGGAAAATGGCCTTTTCGCACTCTAAAGCTTTGCAAGGGTAAGGGCTCTTTTAGAAATTTTTGCGTCAGTCTCATTTGTTGGAAATTAACTCATTTTTATTTAATTTTAATTCGAAGAGCTTCTCATTTGATCTGACGAACCGCTGATTAAAATTCGAGCACGTCCCACATCTCCAGTCTTAAGAATCAGGACTTAGCATATTCTTGGCAGTGGAACTATGTCCTGTTCTTATACACCTGGTTTTGTTCATAGGAAGTTGGAGCTTGAGCAGAGCAGGTACAACCAATTGTTCGCTGATTACGAGAGGTACGCATTGCCTTGAATCTTCAATAGACTCCTGCCCTTGTTTAATGTACGATGCATGCCGAGCATCCGCCCAATAAACAACAATATCATGTCGCAATACTGTGGGAGGGCGTTTACCCATGTTGCACCCAATAGGGGAGGGAACCCTTGGACTTGTTTAGGAGACCTCGGATGGCAAGACGATTTGGAAATTAGCAAATGGATGAGAAGAAATTCGAATCGTAGCACGTGTAACAAGCAGACATGTCCTAAATGCTTTCATTTGGTTGTTTTCGTTTATTTTTGGACTCGCTTCGTGCTCGGCCCTTCTGCTCGATCTCAATTTACGTGAACAGATAATCATCATGCAATTGCCGAACATTTAAAGTTTCTTTTCTTCCACAATCTAGTCTTCAAAGTAAGATGAATGCTGAAGCGTTGAGCCAGGATGCCCAAATGTACGTGCTTTTTCAGTTCTTTTCTGTAGCTGTTACTTTTCCACTTCGTTCGCTAACGTTTGTCTTCACTGTGACGTCACTTGTACCAATATCTTGAATGGAACACTTCTTTAGGTGACCCACAAGAGAGATCATGTCATCTTCTCGCTGAACGCGCTACACTGGTTTATTTTATTATCTCTAATCAATGTCTATTCTAATCAAGATTTATCTGATGCGAATTTTATTCGAATAAAGTCTCTCGAATTACATCCTTATTTTCGTAAATCCAAAACTTTGCCCTCGTAGTAAAGCACGGAAGCTGCAAATGAAAAGCACTGCCAATTTGATTCTCATTTGCTTCTTCTGGTTTGTACTACGAAGGTTATTCCTTAACTGGTCTTTGCAATCATTCACTCAAGATTTGGCATTATAATCGGTAAAATTGGAGTTTTAAGACTTGGGCCTTGTGCAGTAGAATAGTTAAATGTTAAGTAGCTAGTGAAATGCACGAGGAGGTCTTTACATCTTTGCATCTTTGCATCTTTACATCTTTGCATTCAAGATTGGTTTTCTTTGTATTGATTAGTAACTTGGCCTTCATACAGGTGGCGAACAAAGTACGAAGATCTCGAATCAAGAACTCGTCCATTTCAGGTTAGTTCTCACAGGCGAGCGGTTTGGTGCATGCATGAAGTTGCACGTCGCACCAAGCTGTTTTCCTTTAAAACTGTCTTATCTTTTTATCCGTTCCATCTTAGATTTAGACAGCTGCACAAACAAATGTCGTTTTTGAACAAATGCTTCCTAGTACAGAACTTCACCATAGCTAGAGGTGGCGGAACTAGTTTTTGCATGTTTAACATCCTCAGAGTATGTAAACGCCGGGAATGACTGAACAGCCAGTTACAGGTCGAAGACACTAGAGGGTGGTAAGAAGTTCACACCTAAACTTTAGAAAGTCCAAGGGAAAAACGAACTCTTTCTGTCTACAAAAATGAGATTTTTCATAAAAAACATAAAAAATAATTTCTACAAGCACTTAAGCAGAAGCAATTCGTTTCTGTCATGTTGTAGTAGCCTCTATCTGTTGCCCATGACTCTTCGTCTGGATAGAGGCCTTATCTTCGTTTTCACATTCCATCACATAGGTCACATTTTTAATCCCATTTTAACTTTTCTTTTATTCTAGGCCCAACTGGAGTTATTTGAACAAGAGAAGCGTTTGCTTTTGAGTGAAAACGATTTCAAAGAAAGCGAGGTTATTGAGTTATCTTTGAATCATTTGCGTTGCAATACCTGCCCGATCATAGTGTGAGGGGTAGTTGAACTCAGCTCCTGAATTTGAAATCCATTTTCTAAAGTGCACATCTTTTAAAAAATGACATAGATCAGTTACCTAGACGTGTTTCATATTTAAGTGTTCACCAGTGGTGGGAAAGGGGGGTGGTGCATTCAACTAAAAGGCTCTACTGTACTTGACTCAGACTTTTAGCTATATTGATTATTTTGTATGCAATTTAAAGTACTTTCTTTGTTTTAGATGGCAAAGTTGGCTGAAAATTATGCGAAAATCCTGGGACATCAGAATAATAAGCAAAAAATCCATCACATCGTTAAGATAAAAGAGGAGAACCTTTCTCTCAAAAAGGTAAGCAATTCTCTCCAACAGACATTTTTCCGAGTGAGAGCAAAACTGTTTGGTTTGGCATGAGTATTTTAGTGGAGATGAACGCGCACGAGCTGCTTGAAGCTATCTTCGCTACATATTTAATGTTGTTGTCTCAAAGTCCCAATTGTAGAGGGGAAGGGGTTGTAAACTCCATTTTTCAGAAATTTTGCATACCCATTTCCCTTAACTTTCTGTATACGCCATTGTCATTGGCCCTTTTGGCACTCTAACCAAGGCGGTTATGTTGACCTGTCATTCTTCACCTGTCATTCTTCACCTGTCACTCTTTCAATACCGTTATTTTGCTCGCATTTGGATGTTCCTTTTTCCTTCGCAGGAAATCTCGAAGCTACGGTCACAGGTTTCTCGTGAAAAGCTGGCAAAGAAAGCCAATTCACCGAAAATCGACCGAAAGATGAAGTTTGATCCGTCAACGGCGTTTCAACACTCTGGAAAAGAGAACAGCGCTCCAAAAGCCTTAGGCCAACTGAAAGAAAGCAACCTCAATTCGACTATGTCTTGGTAAACAAAGCTTTGCGAATGACAGAGTAATCCACTGATCAAAGAGGTCAGAGGTCAGAGATGACAGAGTAATCCACTATTTCTTTCTTGATGTTGAAAGTTTCAAGAATCACAGCGTAGGTTTTGATTTAACAGAGTGAGCATTATTGTCTTACTGCGGTTTTCCCATATGTTTTGATAGACTTGCTACAAACTGCTTTAGCCCAACTGAGTAGCACCTCTACCCTGGCAGACGAGTTACCATCGTAAAGGAGCAAGTTTCCTTGGCAACCGTTGCATTGCTTCAACTCTGTCTATGCCTTATTTATGCAATTCAACCAGGAAAGCTTTTCTAATCGCATGATAACAGCAAGCAAATCGGTGACATATCCACGTGGTTTTTCATTTGGATCCCGTGATTCTGCGATTTTCAGAACTAAAGATCGCTGGCTTCGGTACAAGACCTTTGAATAATTTCATCCTCCATTTGTGTTGTTATGTGTAAACTTAACGCAATGCCCTGTACCATTAAATAACTGGCAAATGATTTTGTTTGCCTGCCTTGTGTTTGTTTTGTAGTCTCCATGAAGGCTGCGTCGATATATCAGAGTGTTTAGGTCGTTTTAACTGACTTTTATTGAGGAATAATCATTTGCTTCTCGTTTCGTACCCGAAATCTTTTTTAACTTCTCGTATTTAAACTTAACGCTTTCTTATCGAGATAAGATGGAGTATTTGTGCCGCATTCTCTTGCAAGCGTTCAAATATACGTAGCATCATTATGTGCGTGACCCAGCGAAGAAGGATAAAGTAAAAACAAGTATAATCCTGAGTTACTGAGAGTTACTGATAGCAGGCGCTGATCAACGTACAGTTGTGTTAAATTCACCCTAACCTAAGCAGCCTACGACGGCTTGTCTCTATTTACAAAGTGAAAGTTGAAGGATACCAGCTTCAACTACCCGTATGGAAAAGGCCGTTAGCAGTCTAAAATGGCACTAGGTGCATCATTCGACGACTCGTGTCTGATTTTAGCAGGAAGAATTACCAAGGTGTGCCAACTCTTTCAAACTGGTATCGCAATTTGAACGTGCTAACATGTGCTAACAGCCTTTTACACTTATGTCGCTAATTACGATATATTAGAATTAGGCTTTATTTCGCCTTTAACGAGAAGCGAAAAGAATCGATTTAATTTTTAATAAGGTTGTCTATTTGCTCGCGAAGATTATAAATAAATTAGACTTGTAGAAGTCTATCGATGGGACAACCCACCAGCATTTGCAACTTTGGACAATATCAAAGCCAAAGAGCAGATTGTTACGCCTTGGCTGTAATGTAGAAACCTATTCTTACTAAACAGTTCTTATGTGTTTGGAAGTGGCTAAAGAGCGTTTGAATTCAAATCACAACGCTTGCGAGCTTTTGGGGAGCTTTGCAGGTCCCAAATCTTTGTAGCATCTCCCAGCATGTCTTGAGTATTCGTGATACGAATTAATTTCAAAACCCTGAAACGAAACCTGTTAAAGCTTGAAGCAAATCATAAGTTGGGATTCAGCTTTCTGATTAAAATGGTGGCTGACAGCAAAACATCCCGCAGACAGCCTACCTAAGATGTCTTTTACAAAGACAGGTTTTCGAGTCTAAACTTTTGAGTTTAAGTTTCGAGTCAATATATTACAAGCGAATTCGCCCCTCAAGGCTTCATGGTTTCGTACTGCCTTAAACGCTCTTCTAAGTACTGGTTTCGCTTTTCAAGATCAGTGACTTTGGCCGCAAGTTCCTGGTTTGTTGATTCGAGAGAGGCCAGCGTGTTCAGAACCTCCAACTCCTTCCTTCGACGGTCTTCGCGCGATTTCTTGGCCGCCAAATTATTCCTGTGCCGCCGGTCCCAGTAATCCTCATCCTTTAGAGTGTCTGGCACGAACTTCCGGTTTCCTTTCTGTATGACCGGCTTCGGGTTATACTTGTACGTCCGGGCTTTCCGTCGCTGGCGGCTGTCACTTCTACCATCGCCGAACTCGCTTTGCGACCACGCCTCACACCTCACTTGCTTCGCCTGCCGTTGTTGAATTGAATTGAGTAAATCAGTGAGCCGGTCCCCGCAGGACTGAAACTGGTCGCCCGACCCGTGCGTGTGCGTGTGCGTGTTGCGTCCCGCGTGTGTAACGAGGAACTCGTCCAAGTCCATCAGATCTCCTGAACTCTCAGTGCTTGTGCTAATGCTGTCGACGTCTGGGGATGGCACGTCTGAAACAAAACAATGAACATGCAAAATAAGGTTACCTGAACATTTCGATAGCCGCCAGATGTCAGGCATTTCTTTTCTTGAGACGTGGACATAAAGGAACACTGCACCTTACTTACCGTATTTCCTCGAGAGGCTTATTTAAAAGTCCGCCTTTGAGGGGAGGTGCTCTTTCAGGGTGGAGGGGCGATTTTTCGAGCCAATACGGTATAAGACCGGCCTTGGTACTGATCAAATACAGTAACAGTATAAGATGGAGCCGAGGCAGAAACATATACCTCTGAAAATGTGGTGGCCCTTCTTTTCAGCTATAGAGCAGCGAGGGCAAGATGAAACTATCAGCAAAACACATTCAAGTAGGTGAATTTTAAAGAATACGTTTGGTGGGTCTCGTTACCCATTCCATAAGCTTGCCTCCTAGCCCCTTTCTTTTGCAGGCACCACTGGGTATGGAAAGTTGTGTAATGCAATACTCTCTTTATTTAAGCCCAATTACTAGGCGGAAAATTGTCGCGCCGCGAAAAGTAGAATTACTTTCTACTTTTCGCTAGTCGGCATTTTCCCCCGCGACAATTCAATTAGCCAATTAGATCGCAGGAAATTTTTCCGCCTCGACAATTTTCCGCCTAGTGGAGATTGGGCTTTAGAATGCCCTTTCTTTCAAGAGATCTGAAAGGGCTTTGCTAAAAAGCCCCACCCTCGAACAAGTTGTTTTTGAAATTAAAAGCTGTATTCTCTTTTCCATTCAACTTGCCAACAAGGATTCTCAGCATTTTCTTGCTCTTTGTCATGGCTTTGTAATTTGAAGGGACAACCCAAGCCCAAATTATTTCTCTTTTCCCGCCTACATCCAGCTTATCACTACGTGTCCGACCAGTGCTGATTCGTCTCAGTCTTTTAAAAAAACTCGTTTTTGACTCTGATTTTGTTCGCAAAGTACCCTCTTGCATAAATCTAGTTGATAAAGTAAATCTTGTCGTTTTTCATGTGAACATTTACGGAAAAGGCTAAGCATCTAAATAGGCCCCCCTTACCAAAAAATTATTTTTGCAAATAAGCGGTAGGTTGCGAATAATCCCCTTGGAGCTTGTTCAGAATTTGCGGTAGAACAGTGAAATTAGACGATTCTGTCCGTGCAGTTGACAATGGAGGATATGGTAGAGGGGTTACACTCCAACCATTAATATCTTTTGTCAAAGATACTTTTAAAATAACTAACTAAAACTTGAATAACTTAAAAATCAATAAAGCTTCATCCCTCTCATGTCATTGACTTTCCTTGTTTCCTCAATACTTTCCATTAATGGCTTTTAAGAATCACTATTTGCAGCAATCTCCCACCCTGCAAACTGAATATAAGTGGTACACTGCATTTAATGCTTAGAAGTCAAGCTAACAGAAGAAAGAGAAAAACCCAACAGCTGTATCCAAACTATAAGTCACCTTTCATTGCTACTAACAATTATAACATACATTTTATGATGCTGTTTACTTTTAAAGCTATCTAACAGCAATGTATTAGTCAGATGAAGAATAACATGTATCAAACTTAATACAACGATCTAATCAAATCCCATTACAAAATGCACGTCTTGTTACTACTACATACAAATGTTGGCACAACTACTGTGTAACACTTCTGCTTTCTGCAAAACGAGTTATCAATAATTGTCATGAAAAGTGAGGATATCTTTCAGACACCCCCAGTGGTTGGTGGCATCCTACACTAGAACCACAGACAGGCACAATCCCATCACTTTCCCACCATGCATTAGCAAAATGCCACATTTGGCCAATAGTCTGGGTTATCATTGAAAAAGACTCCACCACTTAAAAACCCTTAACAAATTATGTGCAAAGAAAGAATTTGCTAATTTGACATAAGCAAAAACGATTTGCAGGACAGTTCTTTAAGACTTGTTAAATGATTATTCCCATTGCATGGAAATCTTGAAGTGCAGTCACCAAAGCTGAAGGATGGCTCATGTGAAAATTCAATGTAATTTCAATCAAGGAAAAAAGACAGCAGGCAAACATCCTTCATGGTCTTTCTAAGAATTTTGATAATTGCCATTCTATGGGTCTGGGGTATGGGTCTCCAAAAACAGGTAGAATAATATAGCCTCATCTAGAAATTAAGATTACTATTACATGCTGCTCCAGTCTTGAAATGCATTAAAATTCAAACCTTTAAAGACTTGACCAAAAAGGTTTTTTGGAAGCCATAAATTACCGGCAATTAGAAGGCAAAGTGGAACCATGCATTCTTTCCTTTTAAATTGAATCTATCACCTTTTGAACTCAAAAACAATGACCAGTTCCTGGTGCGAAAATTGAGCTATATTTGCTGAATTGTGGGAAAGACATCCACTTGAAATCAACAAACTGGCAAACCCAGGCTAGCCGGCTGCTGCTTCTCCTCTCAACTACTGTCATCAGTTGCTTTCACTAGTTTCTTCAAAAGTATTTTATTCTTTTCTTCTAAAGCCTTTACTTGGTTCATTAAATCATTATTTTGCTTTTCAAGAGCTGCCATTTTGTTCAACACTTCAAGTTCTTTTCTCCTTCTATCTTCTCTTGACTTCTTTGCAGCCATATTATTTCTTTTCCTCTTTTCCCAATAGTCTAAGTCTTTTTGGGAGTCTGGGACAAAATTTCTGCAACTTTTCTTCTGTACTGGTTTTGGATTGTATCTGTATGTGTGTTGCTTTCGCCTTTTGAGCTTTCCTTGTCTGCCAACCTGCATCTGGGTATCTTCTTCTTCAGGTTGATCGTCTACATCTTCGTCACTTATAACTTCGACTTTGCATTCCTTTGTGTCATAATCATGGTCTGTTATTGAACCATTGCTGCTGTTCTCATTACCAGAATCACTAGGTGGATTAGCTTTGGAAATTCCTCCTGGTATCTTAAAGGCAGAGGGTTGGCTCCCTCTAGGAATTCCAAGATTCTTGTGCACAGTCTGAAGCAGGTCTGAAAGCAAGTCACTTGTTTGTCTATTAGAAGGTAGTACACATTTCACCTGCTCAGAGGCCCTGCCTTCATGAACTGAAAGAAATTCATCTAGATCCATTAGATCTGTGAAGACAGACACATCCTCCTCACTGTCATCAAGTACAGCCGATGGCTTGAGTGCAAACTCCTCTGAAATCAAAGATAAGTATCTTTCAATTATTTCTGGCAAATTTCAATAATCTTCGTTTATTTCACTGATTTACAAACTATCTTGGTGAAAGTATTCAAACTCAAAACTCTGGTCTACCTTCCTTTCTGGATAGAAGCGCTCTCAACTGTGGGCCTAAACTACATTTATTGTCAATATTTCTTTTGGCTTTCAATGCGGTATGTTGTGGTTCTCTGGAACGAAGGGCCTACATTCAGCCTAACAACGAGGGCTTATGCCAAAATCCTCAGAACATCTTCTAGAAGACTGTTTGTGTACTTCTCGAATGGCAGAAACGCTTATCATAAGGCGATAATTGGAGAAAACAGAATAACACTTACAGAACTTGCTGAAATATTATCAAAATGGCTGATTCTTGCAGTCGCCAAAATTCTACTAGCGCGAAGGCTACAAGTCGCAATCAAATTGATTGATCTTATTCTGTTGAAAAAAGCCACACCGTCGTCGCATTTCAGCTAAGTAGAAACCAATGGTCCAGATATTCAACCTTTACTTTAATATCAACTACAAAAACAATTCCCGAGCAGCCACAATCGATTGCGTCCCAACAACTGCATTCCTTGGTGGCGAGCAAGAAAGACATGACGTAATAGGGGCTCCTCCGTCTGGTCGACAATAACATTGCCACATTGTCGGTAACCGATCGCCTTCTATACCAGCGTGGCATTAAAAGGCATTCGCTGATAAACAAATAACAACTTGGGCACGATCTCTACTTGCTGACAGACTCTCAACATACGAGTATAATGACACTACACTGGCTGCAATTTCAGAGATAAAACTTATTTCGCAACTCTGGCATACAAAATTTATAAATTCGAGAAATTTGCAAAATTTCAATCCACATTGAGTTGATCTTCACTGCAAAAGTAACATGTACAGCAATCCTTATTGATCAGAAGATAAACTGCGAAAGTTCCCTGGACAAAAGGCACAAGGTACTTGGTGGCCTCTCCAAACAAAGAAGGGATGGAGTACGAAACTTTGCCAAGTTCTCGATTACATCATGCTTGCGATGATGCTACTAACAGAGTCAATTATTTCATTGCGCATTAAAATTTTCTATGACTGCAATCATCTTGCTTTTACCTCCTGCGAAATTCACTATGCAGTTCGAAAATGCTTTGGAAAGTGGCACTTGCATGAAACTAACAAGGTCATTCATGAAAAAAAAAACGAAAAGACACTTACCGATCGAATCAGTTGCGAAATCCAAAGTTCCACCTCTTGCAGGAGGCATCTTGCCAGTAGGTATGTCCACAGAGTTGCCTGAGAAAGTACTGCACACGTTGCAAGTTTTCAAAGTGATTCGTGATTAAGACGAGGCATTTGTTTATATCATCTGTTGGTCACGTGGCTATCCGCTCTCTTATGCAACCGTAATCGCTGGTTCGGGCTGGGGATTCCCCTTCGCTTGGAAAGTTATATAACGCTGGGAAAGGCGAGGGCGAGAAGGACTTTGCGGCAAGGGACTGCGCAGGCAGATTTTTCTCATAGAAGAACTCAAAGCTCTCACACGTGTAGAAATTTTACTTTTTTCCGTTAAAATAAATGAATGAAAATAAAGAAAAATTACCTAAACACGAATATGTGTTGGCTGTGGTTAGTTCGGCGTTTCTGACAGCATGCTCATAGGAGCCAGCAAGTCTTTAACTGCCTCTTTTTGCGCATTCCCATTTCATGTTTACTTGACTGGCTGGTTTGGTAGACCATTACTCAGCCAACTTGTCTAGACCAGTGTTCCACAACCAGGGCCGCATTTATGAATGCCGGGGACCTGGGCCCAAACTTGATTGGAGTCCCTTAAGATATACTTTTTGTCATTCTTCTCAGTTCATCAACATTATTTATGTAGGTTTTTAAAACTTTGCTCGGGGCCCTCCGATGTTAAAAATCTTAGGGGGCCCCTGGGCCCGAGCCCTATAGGCCATTGGAAAATGTGTCAATGACCCCATCTCTAGAATTACACGCTTTTTTATAAGGAACCACTTTATAAGGAACCTACATGTAGAAGGCCGAAATATTTAAATAACTTATGCAATTAAAAACGAAATCCCTAAGGAACTTTTCGGTTTGAAAAATTGTTATAACTGCAAGCATCAAGAACTAAAAAGCCGGTTCCATTCATTTGCAGCCAATACTTGCATAGATTGTTTGCTATTCGTGTGTCAAGTGCTTTATTGAGTAGTTTCTGCATATTCTATCTCGCCCCTCTCTCTATTTAGTGTTAAGGCTTATTGATGTGCAGTGAAAGTTAAGGAACTTTTAAGGAACTTTTGGTACTAAAATCTGATGATTTGAGGTCTACGAATAAGGAACTTTTGGAACTGGGCCTTGATGTAGGTTCCTTATAAAAAAACGTGTATTTATTGTCAGCTCAAAGAGCACCCTGACATGCCAAAACGTAGACTTCAACTTTATTCAACACTCTCTTGGCGCGTCAGTTACTCTTCAATACAGTCCTACGACATTTATCGGGACTCCTCAACTTTGGAAAACAATTTCGCTTAGGTTTCGGAACTTTCCATGGCTTCATCACGATGCTACTGGAGACCACCTGCCCCGAGGCAGAACAGGCAGAAGAATAACTTTTGCCGCATCTGGATTCTTTAACTTGAAGCATAATCTGACTTTTTAAAGCAACTTGAAACTTCATAATGTAACACGCCACTGCCTATTTTATGTGTATGTTGTTCCCAAAATTGGTGGTGCATTTGCACAAAGATTAAAGTTGGCTTGAAAAGGTTTCTTTTCTGATTTTGTTGTTTACAATAATACATACAACATTTCATAGTAGCTAACTGGGATTTCATGGTTTAGGGGTAACTTGAATTCATATGATATGAACTGGAATAGCTGCTTAATACAAAAACACCGGTGCGCTATAGAAGTTATTGAAGAGCTTCGCAGTTTTTCTGGGAACAATTCATTTCAGCAAATAGTTGCCACAACGAATTGTAGTAACAATCATCAACACAGAATAGGACATCGCAGAAGCAAACCAACCAAGAAGAAAATTCTAGAAAAGGGCTGATTGGGATGCTATGTATGACTACAAATGGAAGAAGAATACATTGAAAAATCATGAATTATTTTTTGGGGCCACAAGTTGAAGAAATGTGGCAGAAATTGCGTAACTATGCAAATGACATAATTGAAAAACATGTCCTATCTATAGACTGTTATAATCATGTTCTCACCAGCCCTATAAGGTAAACAAGATTAGATAAGCAAGAATTAGAATGTCCTTACTCTCCACGAAGCCCTTAATCGGCTGCGGGCAAAAATATTGTTAACGTCATCCACCCAGAGAAATGCGAGTAGCCGATGGTTGGCGAGAGAAAAGGACAGGCAGCCAAAGCTTCAAACCTAATAAGCGAGCACACCATCAAAAAGGCTGGTGAAAAAAAGACATCGGCAAAACAGTCAAAGATAATACCAAGCGGAACAAACAAGTTCAAGCAGTATGCACAGTCTTTTGGTGAAGGCAAAATCTGAGTCTCATGCGCAGATACGTGGAGACCTACCCACGTGCTGTATGCAATACGCCACTCGTTGGAGCAAAATGTTGATGGAACAGAGATAGTACAAAGGAGGATTGTTGGAAATTGCCGCTTTGATGCAAGTCAAAGAGCAGTCAGCAGAGAAGTAGGATTGCAGCCCCCCACTTCACGGAGAACAAAAGCAGCGATGGTGTACAAGGTCCAAGGCGGCCTGATTGCAATACTGCAAAATTCATATAAAAAATTTTCTCGTTATTCTCATAGAGGTCATGCAGTTTTATCTAGCCTCTCTGCAAAAGAGGCTGCTACAAATTTTCATTTCCTATTCATCTATTAAAATCTGGATTGAAGTTCCTTCTTACATATATGAAATTTGGTCATTAAACAACTACATAAAGTGATTTTAGCTAACTCACTAATTCACACTTATGACGTTTTATGCAGTCCTTTATCGGCGTAGTTTAGGATTGCGATCAAGGGTAAGGGAGTGAACTTTCCCAGCAAGTTGTAGTAGTGTGACAGTGACGACATAAGTAGCTATGGTCTTGGAACTCTGCCACCTTGGCTTCCTTTGCGTTTAAGGGCGAAGGTGCAAACACAGCAGAAGCGGGTGTGTGTATTGAAAACCCCGCAATTCACGTGGGCCACTGATAAAAAAGTTGCGTCAGATTGATAAAAAGTAGATTCAAAAATACATTTGTAGCATTTGAAAAATTTTCCCAAAATTTGGCCGCCTAGAACACAGAAGGGACCAAGAAAATTTTCGAATACAGTGCCCTAGAAATGGCATGGGAGTAGAATTTTTGGTGAACCTACCCTAGGTACCAGACTCACTACTGGAGAACCATGCTGTGCATAACTTTAATAAGATGCTATGCAATCGAGCAAGTGAACATTACCTATTTTTAGAGAACGTGCTTTAAGAGCAAAAGTATTTATTATACTGACCCACTATTCCCACTATCTTCAGCTAAAGGCATTTAGCTCCATCTATCATATAGGGTGTAGATGTATCGCTCAAGTTTCGTTCATCGATCAAAGCTCACAGAAGACTGGTGTAATGAAAGTGCATTAAAAAAACTTGTTGCATCGATGATTCAAAATATTGCTGACAAAGGAGTTGAACCTCTAGGAAAATTGACCCACGATTCAATTTGGCTTGTAGACTTGTTGTACGAATCTTACATTTCAACGTTTCTAAATACTTGATCTAGCAGTACCGCAATTTTAGCTATATTTAATGCGAGCCAAACGTAATCATTTTCTGAAACTTTGACGCAGTGTGTACTTGTATTAATACACCAAAACTGCAAACTAAATGCTTTTTTCTCCAAGCTCGTGTTCAGTGAGTAAGCTATCGTCAAAAAGAAACTGGAAGGAGCTCTTGTTTTGATTCGAAAACTACTTTCTGCAGAGAATTCTGGTATCAGCCTTGATTCTCATATATGTCAGAAAATAAATTGCTTTCTCTGGTAACGTGGTATAGGCTATTAAGATACACATCGCATGTGTCAATGTATTTTCGACCAATCACTGGTAGGGGGCAGCTTGGGGTATTTCAGAAATTCGATCCTGCTCATGACCATGTCAAGGACAGGAAAAAGAGGGCGCTTAAATAAAAACGGACGGTGGAGAGGTTATCTGAAGAGACAAAGCAAAGATGGTGAAAGTACAGTTCCCATCAGTCCCTTTTCCGGAATTGTATTCTGAATTTTCCTGAATGCTACTTGTTTGCAGTTTATTTTATGAATATTTAGAGACCCCTTTCTGACAAACCAATATAATCAGTACCCCTCAAATACAACTTCATTTTCGTGGTGCAAAACTTAACAACAGCAAGAAACAGCGAGATGACATTTTGCATATATATCTACTCCTTCTCCCCAACGAAGCTTTTTGCTTTTTGACAATAAGCACAATAGTGACATTCTAACGCTCATTGACGAAAATTGAACTAGAGCACTTGCAACACCCATAATTTTTCAAAAAGCTCTTAACCGCTCTTTGCACATTCTAGAAGCGCCTCGTGACCCCAGCAAAGACTGACACATCTGAATAAGACATAAGATGACCTATAAATGCGTTCACACATACCTCAAGAGCCAGCCTAAAAAGTGTCTCAGGCTTCAATCGATTCTACTGATAATATATTGAAAAAGTTATTCCGCGACCAGATTTTTCCCAAAGCCAATTATTTATGATTTAAGTAAGACTTGAAGGTTCTCGCTCTCACAAAATCAATCATTCTATGCTTAACTCACTTTCAAACAACGATAGCAAAACAATAATTATCCATATTTTTCTCTATGCCTTACTAACTTTTTGACGCATCGATAGAAAAATTTGTGCTTCTAATTTAATTTGTAAATTGCTCAAGCTGGTATAGACTGCATTTAATTGCACTCTTACAATTTGCTGTATTGACAGGATGTTTGGTGACCATTATTTTTCAAACCTACCACAATTTCCCATCCCTTTAGGTTACCTTCAACAAAGAAATCCTGGTTCAGAATTTTTGTCATTGAAGATTTCATGGAAACAAGTTTTACTTCTCCGTGCCTTAAAGAGACTCGTATGTCATGTATCTCATATTTAACAAAAGTTTAGTGTTACAAATAATTAAGCAAAATGTTTCAGCCATAGAAAAAATGCAAGATTTTGCTGCTTGAAGGTAACAGTTGGTTGAGGCCGTATTCATAATTCAAGAATGAATATTGCGTTTCAAGAACATTGCAAATTTGGCGCAATTATTTTGAGATTTTCATGCTGTAAACCAGATCTAACTTTGCCCAGATTTTAAAAAAATCACTTTTGGTCCTACTTGGTAAGTTTAAGCCAAAATATATTGATTGAGCGTTACACTTTTCGGAACGGAGAAGAATGGAACGATGGCGGTCCCGTGTGAACGGGGGCCTAAGTTGCCTATGACTACAAATGACAAAACGTGATGTTTACGCGCAGTGAATTAGCGAAAACCACAGACCCGAGTCATTCTCCTTTGCATAAAATCACAAGAAAATAAAGAGTTTCCTCTGTTGAAATTAAATAACCAAATTTACTTGGCTTGAACTAACAAATACTTTGAACTCTTAGGAAACGAAGTTCCGAAAATGAAAATCAAAAACTGAAAGATGGAAGTCACAACGGTGAAAGCCGGTTAGGCCACAAAGCGAAGCTTCTCGTAGCTAGATGCAAGTTTGTTGATGAACGTTTTGACCAATATTAAAACAACCCAGTGTATTTAGTACAATGTTAAAGTTTGTTGCAAGTTTGTAACAGAAAATGGCTGTTAATCATGAAGCCACTACAAACGACCTTACCGTTGAAAACAAATACTGGCTATAAATGTTATTATTAGACCTGCGGCCTCGGAGTAAAACATTTCCAGTTAAACCTTATTAATCACAAGGAACTGGAACTAGAAAAGAACTTTTAAAAGAACATGGAAATGTTGGAATAGGAAGGTTTATGATCTGCTTACTTTGCAACTTTCATCGTTCAAGGGTTTAGTTCTAAATCCGCTTTTGTTTTCAATTTTTTTCTCTCCAATATTCAGTGTTGGGGATAGATTGGCAGCCTTTTATCGGCGCGGTTATTGGACACAAAAGCCACTTGCAGTAAGTAGCAGAAGAAAAGGCTGAAAATATTAAGTACCAAAGTGGTCACGCACGGAATATATGAAGTTTCAACGAAGGGAAACGCTCAAAACTGAGATAAAAACAAATCGACCTGCTGAAATTTGAGCAGGTAGAATAACACGAATATTAGTTGATCGAGAACCTTGGTTTTGAATTATTTCTACGGAAAATGAAGCCATGTAAAGGGCGAATAGAGACATAACTCACCGCTAGATGAACTCATGCTGCCACAAATCGAAGATGAGTCTTCTCGGGAGAGCCTAAACATTTCGGATTGAGTTGTCTCTTTTATGGAATCAGTCTGGTATCTCTGCAATTAAAATGCTGTCACCGCCATTACTTCCAGCACTGAACTGCACTGAACTGATGAAATGGACTCACGTTGCAGGCAACCAGTTATAATTTGTACAAGGCGACACCCGGTTTGGAATGCACTAGCTTGGAATGAAAAACAAAATGAGAACAGCTGTTTGTGAAATGTTTGTTGGGAAATTTTATGCTCTCAAGTAATGAGCACCTTGCGTGAAGAAGTGAGTAACCTTTGGCTGTCTGCTCTACCCACTAATGCTATACTTTTTGTTTCCCGGTGAATAAACGGATATGGTCCATTATTTACATTGGCCCGATCGCCTACCCCCGTGAAAAAAGCTATTGCTTGCCCTCGACAATCATTCAAGTTCGTCTATCTGTGAAAGGCGTTAAACAAAAGACATGTTTTACCTACTCTTCTAGATTCATAATTTTACTTATGGGCATACGAGTGAGAGGGACGTCAGTTAAGAATTTGGATTCATATTTTCAACTTTTCTTTTAGTGAAATCCTTCAAAGTAGTTCTTCGAAGTACTGGAGCCTCGTGTGGTGGAGACAGCGGAAAAAAGGGAACTCTGCTGTGTTCCTGATTTATTTTAGCAAATAAGTTTCTTCGATTATGTTGCAGTTGGAAGTTTCAAAATATCATAATATATGTTTGTATTCCCCGCCATCCATGCCAAAATTATCGACCCTAAAATCATGAAGAATTAATGCAGTAGGTTCAAACATTGATATTTGGAAATGCAAGAGGCTGTTGCTTTAAGTATGATTGTTAAATGTTTTCAAATTATCTTCTTCGGCTTTATTCCCCCGGTTAACTTCGCGCACATGTTGAAAATTGAATGTTCCAACGAAAACGGAAATGAAAGTTGAAAAATGAAAACAACCTCTGGTCACTTTCTTCCAGACAGCCTCGGTTTCAGTAAGAACATGTCGTCGTTTGCTTGCAAGGTTGAGTTGTTATGAAACTTTGGTGAACGGCGACCCACTTAACTTCGCGCAGGCTTGGGTTAAAAAGGGAGCAAAAATGATTGGACAGCGAAGAATTTTAAATGGTGAGTTCCAGGATTCGGTATTTGGGTGACTTCAACCCTTCCATAATTCCAGCTGTAAAAATTACGGAAAAATAGATAGGCCCGTTGCTCCATATTTTAGGCCAAGTTGATGTTGCAACTATATAATCTGTAACTTTAATGTCCTAATGAAATTTTGACGCTGACAGTATATGGGCAGTCTCGTTATTTGCAAAATTCTGGCCAGCGTTTAACTTGTGGTCTCCTGCAAGGGGATTTTGTGTGGTCTACAGTTATAGGAGTATTGTCAGTTTTTATGTTAATTATGTGCTAGGTTGAGGAATTTTCTTGCCTTGGCTGGTATGCATATTAACTTTTAAATTGCATTGTGGTTCAACATTATGAAGTTGATAAAATTTATCATTGAAATAAATTAAACTGAAGTTTTCATTTTTTTATGGTTGTTCTTGGGTAGGAACAGAGTCCAGAAAAAGTTTTCCTATGGCTGCAATTTTTTATGATTCAAAACCTCCTATTTCCAGCTCAAAACAACAATTTTATTGCAATTACTTGCATTGTTCATTATATAAATTACTTATAGCAGATAATACCTTCCTCCAGCTCCCAGCCAAGGAGCCATAAATTTTTATAGACTCTGGAATGGTGGCTTACTTTGATCTGAATATTTCTAGCTAATTGACATGGAGGCAATGGGGGGAATCTGGGGGTAATTGGTGACATCATAAAGTTGGTTTGACAGGCCAATACCCATCAGTGTGTAATCTGCAGAGAGTTGCAAAAAAATGGATTTTTTTTAGCTTTTATGCATCCTTATATGCTTTTAAATGCCCTAAAGCTGAGAGGTTTTGTTTTAGCAATACAATTTTATATGATTGAAAGCTAATGTTTATTTTCAGAAGTGTTTAGAACTGTTGGCCCAAGGTGCTTTTGTTCCACAATACCTCAAAGAAGCAAGAAAATCACAACCCACCATTCAATAGTACCAAGAGAAAATGACCCCAGGTGGAAAGGTAATTTGTTTAGATGTTATTTTGTACATTGTTTGATATATTTATCTATACATGATTGCTCTTTTGTGCTTTATTCATAATTTTTATAGAAAATGTTCTGTTTTGAGGGATCTTTTGTTGATAATAATCCTACAATAGGTCACAAATAATAGTCTTGCATTTGGTTGATAATAGGCAACATGAAGACACAATTGGGCTAACTTTTTTCATGCATCATTCAATGGCAAAGGAGAACCCTGCTTTGTTCCAGACAAACTATTCATAAAATTTTGAAGGAGAGGAAAGGTTTTAATGAAATAATGGAAGTTTTGCTTCTAAATGCACTGTAAAGTGATGTTAGCTTAAAACAATTCATGTCCCATGCAAAGTATTTTGTTTAATTTGCGCTAGCATTTCCTTTGTTATTATTATTCATTACGCATATATACATTAATCAATCATATGTTTATTTGTTGTGTGATTCTTTTTTAATCTGCCTGCATTCTAATGAAAGTCCTTTTTTATTTAACATACAGACATTGACATGGAAAGAGTTGCTGATGAGTCAGATGTTGTTGTGGTTGGTGGGGGCCCTGCTGGCCTTTCAGCTGCTATTAGACTGAAGCAACTTGCCAATGAACAGGATAAAGAATTGAGAGTCACTGTTGTGGAGAAGGCACCAGAAATAGGTAAAAAGCAATTCTCAAACCGATTCTAGTTTCAAGTGTACAACTCTTGATAACAATCATTCTTGTGCCAATTTTTTTGCTTTTGAATGTTCTTTTTTGAGCAAACCATGAAAGGCTTCGATACTTGGCTTAGTAAGCCCTCTGAACACATCATCTGTTAATCATAGTTTATCTAATAGAAATATCAAGTTCATTTCTGTTTAGAAAAATCTATGTTGACTACATGGATTCTTTAATGGAAAATTTGTGGCCAAATCATGAAGATTTATCAATATTTACATTGTGGTGAAATCAATACACAGGTGGAAACTGTCATTTGATTTTACTTCACTGCAGAATAGCAAGATTTCTTCCAACCCTGCTCATAACAAAACACTTTTATTGCACTTCACATTTTTTTGCCCTCATAATTTGTTCAAAAAGAACATGTTGATAAGAAATTGCTTGGAATTGGAAAGAACTTTGCTACAACAGATCTGAGAAAATCTCTGGCTCTGAGAAAACTTTTCCTTGTGCATCCAATCTGTTGCAAGAGATCAAGTGATCAAGTTTTTTATGCATTTGTGTTATCAGTGTTGTCTATTTGACAAAGGTCACTTAGCTACTCTTTTCAGGGTTATTCATTTTTGAATTGATAAAATCACCTGGCTCATTTTGGCAGGTGCATATGTGTCTCTCTTTGAAAACCATTTTCTCTCTTTTGGTTTAGTTATAACCTAGGCTACGATAATCCCTGAGACGTTTCAAAGGCTCCCCTTTGCTTTGCTTTTATCACCCAAATGTTGCTGTGGCTAGTTGCTAGCGATTAGGATTCACCATGATTCACCCTAACTCCATTTGCCTCCTTTGCCTTCAGTGAGTTCATCAGTAGAAGCTTTTTTTAAGCCTTAGTTACCATTTTGGTCACTAAGTCTCCTGTCTGATCATATCATATAGGATGCAGATGTTCAGCGAATGTTTATAGACGTTTGAATTATTTCTTTGCTACAATCCTTTTGGTTTTACCCGAACATTATTTAAAAGTTCTCTAAAGTTGGATATTCTGGTGAAGATGCAGGTAAAAATAGTGTCATCGTTTTCATTTAGCGCTTGTTTCCTCTAAAGACCAGAATGTAGTGAGAATTGCATTGTAAACAGGTGTATATTTTAACCAACACATCATGGGGATACACAGCGCCCTTGTCAGGTTCCTAATGAAGTTTTTTAGCTGAGGACCACATTCTTGATTCTAGGTTCTCACACATTATCAGGCGCCTGTCTTGAACCAAGAGCACTTTTCGAGTTATTCCCTGATTGGCAAGAGCGGGGTGTAAGTATGCAAAATCATATGCCGTTAAGATGTTGGATCATATAGTATCACCAATCCCATGTAGAATTCCTGGTTGTTAGTAAATGACTAATCTGATTGCATTTGATCGCAGGCCCCTCTAAATACACCCGTTACGGATGACCGGTTCGGCATTTTGACGAAGAACAAAATGATCCCTGTCCCCATATCTTTGCCGATATTCAAAGGTTGGTATCCCTTGCTTGATTTCCTTGGCATGATTGTCATCACCAAATCACGATTAGGGATCGATCACTTGTCATGGAAATTGTTATCACCCTTGTCGATAAAAGGCACGATAACAATAATGATAACAATAATCATAACAATTTATAAATTTTATCATAAGGATAATGTTTACGGCTATCGTTGTGCCACCAAACCACCAATCTTGTTTAGGCCCCAAATTTCTCAACTTTTTAGTGACTTTAGAATGTAAAGTTTCTCACGAGCTACAATGCCTGCTAAAGTTCTTGGAATACCTCAGTGTTTTCTCTGGTTTTCCATTTTTCATTTATTTGACACGCCACTAGCTGTTAATCCCCCTCTCCCCTAAGACAATGTTGGTAACAAAATATAGCACCCAGTTAATCTGGGGGAAAAGTTTGGCGCAAATATGACGCTTCATTTAGCAGCAGGACAACATTGTTCTTAGGGGGGATGAATGAACGCGAGTCAAAGAATTGCCGCTCATGTTCCAACAGGCATTGTACAAACGACTCAATACATCAACGTTGTTTCAGTAACTGATTTTTAATGATCAATTATTCGATACACACATGAAATATATTTTTGACCATGCAAATAAACTACAGGACCAACGTACCTACACGCACCACACGATCCCCATTACACACGCCCCCACCTTAAAAGGGAGTCCTGCCTTTCACCCTCTCAGTTTCTGAATGTCCTGTATTTATGTTGCCTAAGATTAGAAATGCACCTTCGATAAGCTACAAGATAATTTCTTGCCACAAATCTTTCAAGTCCCTGCAAAAATTTCAAGTGAATTGCCCTTAAAGGAAGCTTCGGTGGTGATAGTTCAATTATTCTACAATAAAAACAGAAAAACTCTACATACCAAGAGAAGAAAAAAACAAAAAAAGTTTACATACCAAGTCGCGAATCAAGAGTCGTGCGATCAATTCCTGCTTTAGTCGTGTTAGGTCCTTGAAGCTGTGCTGTAGTCTCCAAACCTGTTCTGTGCTATTGATTCTTCCGTGTGTTATGAATTTTAAATATTTTGGCAAAGTATACCACATTTATAACCGTGTCAATGCCATTTGTTTATTGTTTGCATCGATTGTTACCTGTTGAAGTGTAAATTGCGATAAAGTGAGTTAAATCATGTGACCCCAGGACTGCCAATGAACAACCATGGAAACTACATTGTAAGACTCGGCAGCTTTGTGCAGTGGCTGGGGGAGCAGGCTGAAGAGCTGGGGGTGGAGATTTATCCCGGCATTGCCGCTAATGAGGTATTTCCATCCAGTGATTATTGTAGTATACCATGTAATAGTGGATATAGTCGGAAAATTGTCACGCATCAAACAGACCCGATTCGATGCAGGCTTATTCACTTTATGTGCTGTAAGGAAAATTTTGTGCCGTATTCATTTTAAGTTTTGTATTAGTTTTTTAAATAGCTAAGTTGTTGGAGAGAGGTTGTTGAGGCTTTTTGTAGTGAAACCCTTGACTGTTATAGTCATCAAAAGGGGATTTTCGAGTTAACCCAGGGCTAAAGTCCGGGAATCAATTCCGAAATGTTGAGACAAATTCGCGCTGCGAAGGAGGGGTGTTGGTAGAAAGGTCGATTCTACTTAGACGAACTTAATTGCCTGCAAAAGATAAAGGTTTCATATAATGTAATGTATGTAATTCTACATCTATGTAATATTTCCAAAAGCTTCATGGGGCCTTTTTTCTCTAGGTTCTGTATCATGAGGATGGAAGCGTAAAGGGCATCGCAACAACCGATGTGGGAATTGCGAAGGATGGCTCCCCTAAAGTACGTATTTCCCCCTGGATTGCAAACAACGCCCATCCGTCAAACAGCTCGCATGCTCTCCGTCCCCGTTACCAAGTTGCTTGGAAAACACCGAGCCATTGCACATTAGATGCTCATAAGATTCTCACGAAGCAAAGAGTCAAGCTTTGCTTCATGAGTTAAATACATTTTCATTTATTCGTTTGATTAAATACTACGTACACCAAATACTTTCTGGTTTTCCTTTTTTAATATAAATGTAAATCTGAGTTAAAATATTTTGTTATTTCCATAGTATAAAAGATTTTTTCTCTCACGAGGAATGCAATTTCAACGACTGTTTTTTATTTTTTAATTCATTATTGTATATTGCGTACGTTACTGCAAATCGAGCGACTCCTAGAGCATGATGTGGAAAATCTTCCGCTCACTTTGGCTCTTCTTTTAGGATACATTCGAGAGAGGCATGGAACTTCATGCTAAATGCACTGTGTTCTCCGAAGGATGTCATGGAGCTCTGGCAAAGCAATTGTTCCCAAAGTTCAATTTAAGGGAGGACTGCGAGCCACAGTCATATGGCATCGGTCTGAAGGAGGTGAGCTCTTATTTTCCGATTAAGGCTCCGCTGCATATTTGGCCAATTGTATCAACGCTTTTGTTTGAAGTAGCATTGGTGAGATGGTCGCGAAACAAGCCTCATAGATCAGATCTTGCCACGTGCTTGTAGTGTTACGTATGAAGGTATTGTTATTGTTGTTGTTGTGCTCTTGTTGAGAAAGTTAAATTTCGTTGGAAATGGCCTAGGTTTCTTGTCTAAATACTACGGTTCAATCCGGTGCGTTACTATTTCTTGTATATCGTGATTTACAAAGAAGAAGAAGCAATGGTATCAGAGCCAGGAAACATGTTTGGTCAGTTGTTCTTTAAAACGTTTCTTCATTGCATTTTCGCGCAATGACCTGAGTCGAATTGTCTGATCATTATTTCAGCTCTGGGAGGTTGATCCTTCTAAGCATTGCCCGGGTAGAGTCGAACACACAATCGGATGGCCTTTGGTAGGTTCCCGCTCTTTCGTTACTAAGCCGTTTGACTTTAAGGAAGGTTGAGCATGCCGATTGAAAGTTCATCAAATAATTCTATATCAAGAAACTTCGCGTTTCCTTCATGGCAAATGGGTTCGAATCTTAACATATTGGATTCATATTCCTATATTTCATTACCATAGCTATAGTTTTTTATCAGTTCTATGACACATAAAGTCAGAATAATTATAACAATAAAGCTACGAGCACATATTATTGAAGATACATTGGTTCGTTAGCTCTGCAAACTTTTCTATTTTTGCAGTCGAATGGTTATGATGTGCTTTGTTGAAGTGACCTTAATTAGCTTGTGCTCTAGAACAAGTATTGGAACAACTCGTTGCTAAACATTTGTTTGAACGACATTGTTTCTATGTATTCAGCTCCTTTTCAAAACCTGTACATGCACACTTCTCTCAACTTCTCAACTTCACATTTCTCTAAGCAAGAAAAACGTACGTGCTGTCCCAATCAATTATGTCATCACGTAGACTTGAAAGAACAGTTTGTACAGATTTTTTAGCAGTGATGTGATTTATTTATTTTGATTTATTTTGAGTAGAGAAGGCAGTGTGGTTTGTGCATTAAGTTTTGGTTGAATTGGATTACGTTTTTCTTTCAGGATAAGTCGACATACGGTGGCTCGTTCATTTATCACCTCGACGAAGGAGCACCACTTGTTGCCGTTGGATTCGTGGTACATTGTTTTAATATTATAAAAAACTTCTTAAAAAATCTTCTTCCTCGAACAGAACTTATCGAGCGAGTGAACTTGCCATTTGAGATTTCAAATCGAGGTTGCCGAAGTTATCAGCCCCCATTGGGAATTTCTATTGAAGGGGGATAACTTTCACACCGGAGTGGGTGCTCCTCCGCACTTTAGACCCACAATGCCATGCACTGCCGTGTGAAAAGTCCACCAAAGCCTGTATGCTGGAATATGCTGCTTTTTATCCTACATAAAATGGAATAAATTGCCCTAAAGTGCTGGAAAAAGCGATGTCTGCACTGATAGCAGAATTGAGCTGCTGCATGCTGTTCAAAGCGCCATTTTGCAGGGATCGAATGATGAGAAGGCCTGATTTCAAATGCAAAAATTGGGGCAACTTTAAAGGGAAATATCAAAGAGAATGGAGGGAAAAATTAATGAAGACTTGAAGCCTTCAGTTCTTTTGCGAAGATGTTGGAGGAGAAGCCCCAGAGTAGTTTCACCTCCTCTAGCCAGGGTGTTTTGTGCCAGATTCACAGTCAGGGGGTAGTGTAACTGAAACCCCCAAGTTATATAACTGTCACTCGGCTCCGATAGGAATCCGGCATAGTTCAAATCTAGCCTAATTTGGACGCTTTAATATCAGTTTATCATTGAAAAACTACATGAATGTTTTTTCTACCCCAACAGAATGATTACAGCTGTATTTGACTGCGGTACATTTTGCATTAAGAATGATTCCTATTTTATAATGTTTCATTGTTCAATGTTTCATTGTTAAGAACTTATAAGATTTATTTCAATATTGTTCGTTGTGGTTTTGAGTGCTTTTCTTTTTTTGCCAGGTTGGCCTGGATTACAAAAATCCTTATTTAAGTCCTTTTCAAGAATTTCAGGTGATTTTCATCTAAATTCCGATCATTGCTATTGCTGTTGTTTTTTGCGTATTTGCCAGTTGTGCAAGATAAGCAGTTGTGCTTCGTTTAAATGCACCGTCGCATATTTCGTGACCCCAACGCGGACCTCGTAACAGCAACAAACGTCAGGTATCACCCACGTGCCGTGCGGGGATTCCTCGAGCAACCAGTCTCCTATGGGGCATTGCCAAAAGCTCAACACGATGATTTTCTCCTTTGTTTACGGCGAGATGATATCGCTCATGGAAGTGCGTTCAATTCAAAATCATGAATTATTCCGAAAATGTGTATTTTGTTTCCGAATTCCCGTATCTAATCGCAGGTCTCGTCTGAGTGTAAAAGAAAAGCGAAAGAGCACCTGCACACTTCTTTGAAATTTGTTTTTCATTTTCAGTTTCCCCGTGCGGAATGACCCTGTTTATGCTTTATCACGTTTTTTGCTCGCATCTGCGCTCAGTAAAATTATGGCAGGTCTCTGCCTAAGCTCTTACTTAAAAGTAATCCGCTCGCTCTTTGTGAAAAAAATGAAATTTCATTTGAGGATGGTTAACTATAATTCTTTTCTATTAAAAGGTATTCTATTAAAACCTCTTAATGAATCTCACATTTATAGTAGATTCGAATAAATAAGACAATTCAATTAGACCCGATTGTAAAGCTAGCTTATTTGATTGATTTTCATGCAATTGAAGTTGTCGACAGATGCACCATTTTGTCGGCTGTAAATGTTTGTACTTCGATTCTTCAATGTAACCTGTTATGAAGAGAATTAAATGGCCGAAATTCATTTTTCAAATGACAGCAATGCCCACAAAAGCATGCAATTCTGCCCACAAATGACATACGAACTTTCAACATACTGAAGACATGTTTGTTTATGAAATAAATGTTCTATGTGAATTTCCGTACATTTTTCCATTTCTAGAGATTCAAGACTCATCCAAAGATTAGGCCCCTTTTTGAAGGTGGAACCAGAATTGGGTACGGGGCTAGAGCCCTGAACGAGGGGGGCTTTCAGGTATGGGCGTTCATTTGTTCCCCGAGTTCTCTTTAAACACTATCAGCATAGTTTCAAACTACTTTATTTTCATTCTACTCTTGAGAATGGAGACCGCTTGAACGTTTGTGAACGAATGAATTATTCAAGAAGCCAAGCACACTTCTTCAAATGGGTGGAAGTCGGGGAACTTTTTGCGGTGACATTTCTATCATGTCTACTGAGATTTTTTAGCTTGACACATCACAAGTCACATCTGACTTTGGAATGTTCGTTGTTTTCCAGTCGATACCCAAAGTGAGTTTCCCCGGCGGAGTTCTCGTCGGATGCAGTCCAGGTTTTATGAACGTCCCCAAAGTCAAGGGCACCCATCTGGCCATGAAGTCGGCCATGATCGCCGCGGAATCAATTTTTGACATTTTCGCAGACGAGAACCACCAATCCGAAACGGAGGGTAAGTCACGCATGTATTTTGAAGTGTAAACCAAAAAATATGTGTTGATGTATCGCGAAGTGGGGTTTTTGATTGGCATTGGCAACTATTCGAAGTGTTGATCGAAGTGGCGATTATTCGATATAAGATCTCTTTTTACATTTCCCTTAATCGATGCCTTAACAGATGCCTTTTTATATAGCCCTTTGTTGTAAAATTTTGTTAAAGAAGATTTCTTTCCTCGCGTGATTTTCATGGTTTTTAGGTCGATCTGAAAACGGTTTTGATTTTCTCACTACCATGAACTATTTGATAACAAGTTTGTGAGGAATTCTTTTCTATAGAAGTTTAGATCTAAATTAAACGAATTTACTCAGCCTAAAGTATCCGTGTGATGATTGATGAAAGCGGGTTCCGTCGCAGACAAAGTAGGGAACGAAAGCATTTGTACGATGTTCTGCTTTGGATGCCCCCTACTCTACCGCTAAAACCCTAACCTACGCCCCCAATTTCCAAACACTATTGTTCTCATGTCAATTACATGGTCTGACGTACACTTGATTAAAATGGCATATTATAGAATATTAACAAAAAACTCACCGGTACACAAGTGCGTTGTCATCATCGATTGGAACTAAAATTGTTGTCTCTAGCGAAAAGTCAAATTCTGTTCAAATGCTTGGGTCAGTGAAACATGTGCACAGAGCTGGACGAAAAGGCGATTTATGACGCCAGAAGCCTTTGTTTTTCCCCTTTTTATTTTTCACTTTTCAGTGTGTATTTACAATTGCAGAGTCGTAGAATGTTTTATTTCGTTTTTCAGATTTTGCAAAATTTTGAATTTTAATCATCCAAAAGATTAAAAACATAGCTTGTTTTCTCAATTGTACTGTGCAAGGTAAAAAAACTTCAAAATCATAATCCAAAGACAAACCTTAGTTAGAGACAAACCAGGCTTAATACCTGCCAGAAAGTTTGTTCAGAAAGAGGACACGGCGATTTATGTTTTGCTGTATACGTCGTTTTTAAATCAAATGAATTTTTAAAAGAAATATAGAATGATACTTTGGAGCACGTTTTTATTTTGGTTAAAGTTAGCTATTGATACCGCTAAGCATTTATTTGTAGCTATGTTTCAGTAGGTAGTTTTAAACTTCTTGATCATTGTGTTGAAATTTCTGGAGAAGGATTTGAAATCGGCGAAGAAACGGTTGTTTTGTTTAAATTGTCAAGAAGCTGGACTACTTGTCTCGAATGATTCACGTTTTGTTTACGAGGAGCCAGCTCTTTCCTATTTCAAACCTTTTCGTTTTCTTTACTTTCTAACCATACTGAACGCCAGCTTTTGGAAGTTTCTCCTTGATTTTTAACTTGTCCTTGTTAACTTAACAAGTCTCTTTAACTTGTTTAACTGTCTCTTTAACTTGTTAAATGTTTAGGCCCAAAACCAAACATTTTCTTCCCGTTTCGTCCGTTTCAGAATAAATTAAGCATCGGAAAGCTTTAGGTTTTTATTTGATTTAAAAAACCAGACCATGTTTTAGAAACAAAGCCATCTCGAGATTTCCTTATTTTGACAGCTATATTCTTTTTTCAGGAATTCTCGCCAGCTCTTACGAAGAACGCTTGAAATCGAGTTGGGTGTACGAAGAGTTGAAGTCCGTTAGAAACATTCGCCCGTCCGCGCATTCGTTTTTAGGTGTATACGGTACGATGTTGTACACCGGAATGTTTTACTGGCTTCTTGGCGGAAAGGAGCCGTGGACTCTTTCACACGGTGGACCGGATCATTCAAAGTTAAAACCGGCTAAAGAATGCAAACCGATCGAATATCCGAAGCCGGACAATAAAGTTAGTTTTGATCTACTGTCATCAGTGGCTCTTACCGGAACGAACCATGAAGGCGATCAACCAGCGCATTTGACATTGTATAACGATGACGTTCCGCTCGATTTGAACATGCGGGTTTTCGACGGTCCGGAAGGTCGGTTCTGTCCGGCTGGTGTATACGAATACGTGGACGATGAGGAGACGGGGGGCAAAAGGCTACAAATCAACGCGCAGAACTGCATACACTGCAAGACGTGCGACATCAAGGACCCGAGCCAGAACATCAACTGGGTACCCCCGGAGAGCGGAGGCGGACCGGCCTACCAGGGAATGTGAGCCACTCGTTGTCTTCAAATACACTAATGCTTTTTACAAATTGGATTTTCTGGCTGTTCTGGTATCTGTCTTCATGTTTCAAGGGAAACACTGACAATCTGATTATCAACTTTCGTGGTTGACTTGTGGTAAAAATGCCTAGATAAGAGAAGTGCACTAAACAGGTGGTTTCATAGTTGCAGGTCTGTACGAAATTTTACCAAAATTATTCAAAATTCACCCGTTAACAATTGTCATTCGTATGGTTTTCGTCATTGTTGAAACACTGTGCTTTCTTTGCAACTGAAGTTAAATGTTTGTTGCATCCATTTCTCATGAAAATGAACCGCGTAGCTCTCCCGACAAATAGCTGAAAAGACGAGCACCATTATCTCTCGAATGCGAATGCGAGCTTCTGAGTTCTGTTGTGTACACAGCCAATTTCCCCTCTGGCATGTTACCGTTGTTGCTAGCGTTTTGCTACACGTCATAATATTGTCAAGAATCGAAGGGGCAAAATGGTTCCACCAGTTTTCATAACGTTGGCAAATTTTGCAAGTGAACACGCTTAAAATCATTTCAACATTGGTGCGAAGAATATGGCTGTCATTTTTGTATATAGCTGATGTAAAATTCGGCAATTTTAGCTTTTTTTTCCCAATTCCAAAACAAAATTGCTTTTGGGCCTTTGATTAAGAAAACTTCTTCCCCTTGCAAGTGTCCTACTTGGCCACATTTCAAGTTACCTTTTGCTGCTTACCACCAAATTATTGATCTGGGGATCAGAAACAGTTCATCTGAAGTCACCACGATCCTTCTGTTTTCACCGTCAAAAGATTGACATGCATTAACGGTGTGAATATGTATAGAGATTGTTTTCGAATCAGAGTTTCTTGTGGAACGAGTTGGCATCAATATTCTTGGTCCGGCAAAATACTATACATTGATATTCAACAGCAAGTAATTACGCGATAAGAAAATTACGTCTACACAAATTGGTTATCAAAGGTCTCTGGTCCAGTCGAATGGTTCCCAAGTCTCGGAAAATCGCAGAACTTTGCATTTTTGTTGCAGGAAGCTCTCTTTGTGTGGCTTTCTCCATCGAACTGGCTCCAAATCAAGAACATTCCCAATAATTTCCTGTAAAAATATTGTTTTAAAAGATGTAATTAGAGAAACCTCAATTTTGTTAATAGAAGGACGGACACTAGTAATTTGATACACGGCGAGACTTCAAAGGTCCTTATCCCAACACTCTGTCATCGTCTTTCTCCCAATTAAATTATTTTTTATTTGCCAGTTTCCTGTTTTGAGCTATACCCAAAGAACCTCTTTTTGATGGATCAGCTCACGAGACGATTTCGCAAAAGAAAAAATTAATTCCCACAAGGAGCAAAACTGGGAATGTCCCTCGGGGCTCGATGTAACCACAGTTCCAGTTCATTCAAACTAGCATGAAGGTTACAAGTAGGAAAAAATCATTCACAAAATTCATTGAACATTTCAGTCTAGAAAGTCGACACAAACCTTCCCAAAATAGTGCTGAAACGACGCTTCTTCCTCGATGACATGTGCAAAACCTCCATCCAGTCCAAATTCAACAGCGAAGTAAGGAAGCCCCTTCGGCATCTGATGGTAAAAGATTGAATAAATATTTCTCGGGTTTTTCTCAGTCGCGGACAATTTTTAAGATTCGACCAACGATTTTTGAGGAGCTATATAATACGTGAGCGCATTATCATTAAAAGAGCTTTGGCCTAGCATTCTATTTGTCATCTAACTTAAAAGGATGCTCGAATTGCTTTCAAAACCAAGTGTTAATTCACGAAAAGCCGAACCAAAAGACTGAAAAGCGAACTTGAGCCCCACAACCATGGCTGATTTGGGAATGAATACCTTGCAACGCAGCGTAGGATGTGTTTATCAGGAGAACCGACCTGGTCTCATTTCCATGTTAAAACTTCTAACCTTTGCACGTATTAGCCTTGTTTTGAAGGCCTTTGCTCTTGCTTATAACTCCTGATTGACTTTGCGATGCTTTCGGCACACAACCACTCACTCTATCCTTGTTCCTTATAAAATCTTTCTTCTAACCGACATGCAAACTTCAGACAAAAACCTTATTTGATTCTCTTTCTTATTTCGACCACTTCAAAATCTTCAGCTTTTTCCTTGCTAGGCATCATCTTCATTACACCACTAAAACTAGTTTTACGCCTTTTCTAAAATAAAATTCAATTCTCAGAGGTTGCACCTCACGAAAACTGAGACTTACAGCTCCTTTAATGCCCCTGCTTTTCGATACTTTCACCAGTTTTTTGTTCTGTGACCATTCACTTTCGCTCTCCTCGATAGCTTTCTGTTGAGGGAATTGAAATTAATCGTACCTCTTTTGGTGGCTGTTTTTTGTGACGTACACTGTATCAATTTTTCTAAAGAATAAGTTTGTCTTAGAGGAACTTTAAATGACAGCTAAAATCTTTGTTTGGTTCGATACTTCTAACTGCTCTCTGTTCATGCCTTAAAACTAGCATTTAGGGCCCACTAATATTTTCTTGGACTATATATCCAGCAAAGCAAGGTCTTGCCAATAAGACGGTTCAAGTTGGCAGAAAGGACACAGTGATGCGTTTGTGGGTGACGTTAAATCACGAGTTATCACCTTGAAATAAATCGGAGCCAAATCACCAACTTCTTTAGGTACGGGAATGCATTCGATAACCATGTGGCTTTGGCGCTTGAAATTCTTCACAGTCTCCAGAAAAATGACATCTTCTTCCTGAAGGTATTAGGAAACAGAGGCAAATTAATTCAGAATATCACAACCCTGTGAAACTGCTACAGCTGTCCCCGTCACTAATATCATAAGAGGAATTGCTTCCCGGCTTCGTGTTATGTGTCTACGCAAGATAAACAAGGAACGAGCAGCTTCTGATGCCCAAATACACGAGAACACGAGGCACAACTACCTTCAACTTGCTACAGAAAAGAGAAATTTCAGATGTACGGCTATATGCAAAAGGTTCAGACTAAATCAAGTGGAAGATTGTTAAAATGTTTATGAATGGCTTACCCTTTCACTAAACATCTTCACGAGTGATTGCTTGAAAGTCTGAAAGGTTTAGAGACAACCATGTTAGAGGGTAAATGGCTTTTATGGTGTTGAATTTCATGTTCTAACTGGCTGCTGTACACCGCTCATTCTGTTTTGTTTCTTGCCCCCCTCCCCCCTTCTCAAAAAGCTTTAATGACAGCCGTCTGCATAAACCCTTCTATCAAAGCTTGGGAATCGAAGCAGACACAACCCAAGATATTTTGGGATTTTGACCGATAAAACGTCCAGCAATCTTGGTATGATGAAAATGGATTGGTGTTTTTTCTTTTTCAACGGTTCTTCTGTCGGACAATGGGCATTCCCCAGGTACATGCGGGGTCACATTTAACAGCCAGGTTATGACCAAATAAGACTATACCAGTTATGGGTATAACGTATGAACGTTTGGCTTACGAATATCTCCTGCGCCACGTCTTCATCCACGTACGTCGACGCAAGTGTGTGCTGCGTCGGAATGATGAGACAGTGTCCCTCGGTAAGTGAGGACGTAAAAGGCAGCGCGAGATAAACCTGGCGATAAATAGCAAGATGGGGTGTTAGATTTCTTGCTGGCGAGGTGTTTTGATCGAAGCAAATTTCATTGAGGAGGGAAAAGATCTGAATCAAATAGAAATTCAAGGTACTACTGGCTGACGGAAGGAAATCACTGATTAAACAATTCCAAAATGTTATTTCTCAAGTAGAGAAAGAAATGGAATGGTTACAACGGTCGGTCCACTTTTGTGATCGTGGATGCTTCATGGCTACTTCTTGGCCGAAAGAAAATAAGAACTCACGTGGGTGGCGATGCTTATAATGAGATGTTTGGCAACCTCAGGATTGTCGAAACAAAATCTACAGCTAGCCTGTTGCTTCATCGACCTTTGATGCTCTGCAAGAAAAACAAACAAAAAGCGATATCAACCGAACGGCCTGCACGAAAAGTCATTTCCCCTTATTAATACCAATGTTAGAGTTCCCCGAGATTAAGAAGTATTGGGGTCAGGATGCCTCGTTGTGTAACACCAATTTTTATTTTGGAAACATTCGCTGTAGATGCTGCCTGTCATTTTTCTGCGTTTTTATAAAGACACAAATACGGCTACATAAATAACAGAACAGTTTGTGGCAGTGACACAGAGGTAATGGATAGACCTATGAAGTCAGAAAGCAGGGAGCGTAGCACCATTCAACTCAATTACCCAATGAATCACAATTCAACTCATTATTGAAAGTGATAGCATTGCGCTGGCTGTTCATCGTGTGAAATTCCAATGGAGGGAAATTGCATTGAAAGGAGAAATGAATTCTTCATTTAAACAATCAAAAATACCAAACTGTTGTTTTGGATTCTGTTAAAGTGTTAAACAACCATTGCGCTTTCAGTTGATGAATGCTGGCCCAAGCCAGGAATTAGAAGAGTACCAACCTGCAATAGCCCTCCTCTTGTTTCTTTCGTCTTTGTCACCTTGTGACTCCTTTGTTGCTGATGACGCCTCGAACATGTCATCAAGAGTGTAATCGTCACCCATCGGATTCCCGGCCTGAAACGTGACGTCATTTAATGCATTGTTTGACTCAGGGACGAGGAACATACAAGCAAGGCCACGGAAAAAAGATTAAATGCTGGGATTAAATGTTGGGATTAAGTGCTTGGATTAAGTGCTGGGATTAAGTGCTGAGATTAAGTGCTTGGATTAAGTGCTGGGATTAAATAGAGACGCATGGAGATAGAGAGAGCGCCAAGAAGTAAGACCATCTTGAAGGACAGATGAGGGCAGGAGAACGAAAATATAACTTGAGTGAGATACGTGGAGATAAGTGGTTATGTGAGAAAACCTTGTGGTTCCATACAGAGATTTCCATTTCCAGTCTATAATGCCAAATTTCAAATAAATAAGTAAGAACTATCGCGTTTATTATTCAAGACTGTCAATCTAACACGAAGATGGCTTGGGTACCTTTCTTGAGAAACGGGCGTAAATGGCGCTGTGATGGTCCTCCGCAGTTGCCAAACGTTCTTCTTCGACCTTAATTAGAAAGACAATGTCAGCGGTTGACGTTAAGGTAAAAATCAAAGATGAGAAGCAAAGACACGTTTTTATGGGACGTTTGGTACAACTGGCTGTTCCAAACGGAACCGGTATAATGGTCGTGTGAATGATGCTAAAGATTTGTTTCTTATTAGCGATTAACAGGAAGTAATACCATGGATTGAAGGTCCGTCTGGTCATCTTCTTGGAAATATCGCAGTCTGTTTCCTTTCGTATCATGAGTTTCGATCTGCGACGAAATTAGCCAAATCTCAAGTCAAACAAAACAGGCATACAACATGGCAAGGCAACTTTGCAGTGTTCTATTGAGCTCCCTGCCCGTGGCACCACTCTTACTACGGAGCAAGAGCCCTGCGAAGGATTTCATGGCAAATGAGATCATAGCAATGGGGTACTTCAAACCACGGAAGCAATGGATGCTCCTGCCTATATTTGCAGCCAATTCCGGCTAAGTCATAGCTTTTTGAATGTAAAACTTCGAATAAAAGTGCGCCTATTCCGACCCTACCGCGTTGACTGGCGAAACAGAGTCTTCGCAATGAAATCTGGAAGTTGCAGATGAAATCTGATGTTGTCAATGGAAACAATAGATTTCCTGTATTCTAAATAAATGCTCCACTTGAGATGAATGCAAACCTGGTTATGACAAGATTGCAACTTTGCTCTTTCTAATTTTCATCATCAGCATCCATTTCAATGTATAACCTGATAATTCACTTTCAATCATTTTCTTTACCATTTTATCAATAGTCTATTATTCATTGCTACTCCTAAACACCATAAAAATCCTTACATGAAAAATTCGGAAATAAAAACCTAACAATAAGAATAAAGAAATGCACTGGCCATACGCGGTATTATATCGAAATGAAAGAAATGTCTACTTTAGTTTCTATATTTTATTTGAGTTTTTTTTTATTCGAAAACTTGTGGCTTGAATTCGGGATTGGTGTATCTGTAACTTACAAAAACAAGAACTTCGACATCTTCAGCTGCGAAGATCGGTAATAAGATTGATTCCCCTTGCTATGAATAAAGTTTTTAAATCTTACACTGAGTAAAGAATTTTTTTGCACTCTTTCAGTTGGGTATCCATGGCCATACGGGGAATCCCTTCCCAGTTACCTCCCGACAATCCAAAATAACGAGGGACGAATAAAGATTTCGCCAAAATGTAAAAACATTGATACCTTCTTGGTCTTTCTCCTTTTTCTCCTCGGCTCAGGCTCCTCTCCGCTAACTTTTAGGGGGTATACATTTCCATGTTTGTCCGACCTGGTGAGAAGCACCTCCTCATCTCCCCTTGCGTGCGCAGGCCCCTCTTTTGAAACTTTTTCACGTGACGTGCCTACTTTTCCAGCAGCAAGCCTCTCTTTCAACTGATCGGCCAGTTCCTAGTCAAGTTATGTGGCAAAATGATACCCAATTGTATTATATTCCAAGACTCAATGAAACAGAGATTAAATGTTCTGTATTTTTTCGCGTAGCCCTTTCGTATTTCATGTTAATTCGGCCATTTTGAATCATAAACAATGGCAGTCAATAGCAGGATAAGCTCGCCCGATTCTCACTGAGCAACAGCTTCTTACTCGCTTCCATTATTTAAGCTGCTGGCGATATTTGTGTTATTCTCACACAAAACAAAGCTAGAATGAAGCATATTTTCAATCGTGAGAACATGGTCGTATTTTCGCAAAGACAAGCGCAGTTCTGCAGCGCAAAAGACTCACCTGGTTCCCCATGAGCTCAGCGCGGAGAATTTTCGCCGCAATTTCATTCATACATTTTTCCGACAATTGCTTCGAAACGACCGGCTTCTCTGTTTCTTCATCACTTCGTGAATCTTCCGAATCGCTTTCTGAGCTGCTCAGCACCTGGCTAGTGCCTTTTTCGACGTCAGCTGCCTCTGGCTCAAAGGCCGTTCTCTCATTGCTAGTCCTATTATGAACTTCTTCCACTTTCTTTATGGCAGACAGAGACTTATCAGATGCTTGCGATCTTTCGGTCGATGTTCCAGAACGCACAGGGTCATTTTCCAAACCTTTTTTCCATCCAGAAGTAGGCAATTTGCCTTCAATGTCCTTGTTGTTAGAACTTTCGGTGCTAAAAAATCAGCTAGGGTTAAATATATTTTGAATGTGATGGTGAAGGAAGGAAACGTGAATGAAATACTCAAAACTGACCCAGTTTCAAAGCGGAGATGGTCTTCGAAAAAGCAAAAGAGAATAATCTGACACTAAATACAGGTGATATTTGTAGTAGATACCAGTAGCTTTTGCGAAAATGTTGAAATATATTATGATAATTCAGAAAAAATTTTATGTTATCAAATCTTTCAATCAGGAAAATACCGTTTTTTATTGTCACCAGCAGCTGTGGAATTCACTTTTTTCCATCCTCCTCGACGCCCACCATCATCATCTCTGTTTCATGCATTAAACAATATTTGTTTCAATAGCAAAAGTCAAATCATCTCTTTATCAAAGTACTCTAACAACAACGTGAGGCATTTCAAAATCTCCATATTTGTTGATATGTTTCCTCCCATAAGAATTTTGCCTGGCCTCCTGGCAGGTGTGAAGAAAATCTTTGTAACACCCACTTACACACTTGACACACACAAAAACTAGTATACAAAATGAGCTGTAATGTAACTGAAAGTAAGCCCAAGCGCAGAAGACTAAGATGCGACAAGAACAGCAAAAAGATTAAGCAGTAGATTTGCAAATATTGTAGGGGAATTTCCACACAGAACTTAAATATCCAACCTGTTTTTCCTATCACCAGCTTGAAGCAAGGCCTCCAACCGCTCCATTGACTGAAAGAGAACCATTCCACAATTACAGGTCTTGACTACTGATAAGACATCAACAGAGGTTTTTATTGAAAAGTGGCCCAGAGCAACAGAAATTTCACAGATACGTACGCCAAATCTCTCAGAAACAACTTCCTCCAGCCTCCTCCCTTGCTCCTCTGCTTGTTCTTTGGCACGCTGGTAGGCTTTTTTGACCCAACTTGACCCTGCATTTCCACTGGTTATCCTTTCTAGAATGGAAGTCAAAACTGTAATATATAAAGGAACGTAAAAAGGGTATATATCCAAAAAGTGAAGACCTAGGATTGCTTGACTATTAAATTATCTTATTTTATTAACTGACTGTTTCTTTTGCAAAGTTTACTCAGCATGATAAGGTTATATTCTGTTGCAAGCCAGATAGCAGTCTTTGTAATACGAGGCGTGCGATCGCAAATTGTCCAAGGCGTGCTAATCGTGGCACGCGCATAACGAAGAATTTGCCACAAACTTTTTTCAAAAATTGGCTATGTTTCGAAGATTTTCAAAGCAGCGTCGCCACTCAAAGTCGCCAAATTCAAAGTCTCCTTAAAAGCAGCACCCAGTTCTTGACAACAGGTATGAGAAACAACCGACAAAAAGCGGTTCGCATCGCCATCGCACGCGCAAAGTAATCAAGGCGTGCGAAATGCCGCACGCGGTCTATTTTCATATTACAAAGATTGAGATAGAATTAGGTAAAAACTGTAACAGTCTGATGATGTTGGCTTTTCAAGCAAAATACATATAACTTTATCCATTCAGGAAGCACTCCTATGAACAAGGACCTCAAACCTCTTGTTGAATTGTTTGTTTCTTCATCTCTGCCTGGAAAATTAGGCACACCAGTGCCACCACCCTTCCAGAATGGATTCAGTTCCTTGGGATGCTGGCCAGCCTGCAAAACAGAGAAATTCAATTTTAAATAAGCCATAAATAAACATACAATAATTGTTACTTGAAAATATGCACACATGAATCTGTGTTAATATATATACTGTCATACAAAATTAATTGATGTTCCTGCTAAGTTTCACCTGTATATATTTGGGGAGTCACCTCATAAGCCAATGGTTTCATGAATTCTCTTTTTTCTTTTTCTCTTCTTGCTCTTTTTTCAGCTATTGTTTCAGCATTATTGCTCACAACGTCTAGAAATGAGTCACCTACCATCCAGTCTTCTCTCTATTAACAAGATAATTTTTCAATAATGAAGTGACAGCCTACTTTTAGAAGTGTAAAAAATCTGATGAACTAGATTATTGCAACATCTAACATTCTATCAACTACTAACTCAAATGACTTGACATTTCTAACCTTGGAGGCTGTTAATTCGACCTGAGTTGAGACATCTTTGTCATTTGTTATTTTTTGTAAATTTGTTTTATCAACTGTCAATTTGTCTTCATCCTTTTTGTCACCTTGATCCACTTCTCCTGGCTTCTCTACCCATTCATCACCAGAAGAGTCATCCTTAATTGGAAAATGAGCAACATAAAGTGATATAAATAGATATAAAGTGAATATTTGACCAAATGTTCACATGAAATTGGATGATTAATATCTAAAATAGGAAATCCACAGCAACAGTCATTTTGACAGTTGAATCATTGAAAAAGTTTAGTGAGCAGATTTTTTTCAAAAAAAATTAACAAAATGCTTAAAGAGTAAAGTTTAGATGTGGGTAAAATTTCAAGCAGAAATAAGATATATCATACTGAATCATCCAATGAATCATCTTTCTTTGAATGCTTCTTTTTGTGCTAAAAACAAAAGAATTATGTGACTCCTTTAATGCTTTCATATTATATGTTAATTTGAAAAAAGTTCCTTTCATAACCCAGCAGATGCCACATGAGTAGTGTTGGTGGGCCTTAAGTCCTTGATACAATTCTTTCCACTGCATAAGATATTACTATGCAGGATTATTACATACATTGAAGTGAATGACAATAAAACAATATACAGTTTCATACTCAGGGTCGGTAATTTGTATTCAAATTTGGGGGGAGGGAGGCGAAATGTGAAAATTATGAAAAGGCTTAGTAATGGCTGCCACTACTTAATATTTTAGTAACAAAACCACAGTTAGGCCCCTACCACGTAAAATAAAATACAGAATACTTGACCTCCTTTCTTTCTACTTATAAACTTCTCTCTATTTATTTCTACATGGCTTTAACAATATCTTACTCTACAATAAGCTGCATGCTCTTCTAAATAAAATTGTCTCATTATTTCCCACCTTTTTCTCCTTCTTATGTTTCTTAGACTTCTTATCATGCTTTCTTTTCTTCTTCTTCTCTGTCTAGATTAATTCAAACAACAACCATTCAATTTTAATGTGGGTGATTACTAGAGAGTGCTACAAACTAGAAAAATGCATCCAACATATCAATTTCTTTCATTCTTGGGTAAAATGCCTTGACATGGCTTTGCAACAATCCTTTTACTAACAATCCAAGCTAACAATAACATCAAATATGCCAGAGCACAGAGAT
Organism: Nemopilema nomurai; assembly: GCA_003864495.1. NCBI lineage: Eukaryota > Metazoa > Cnidaria > Scyphozoa > Rhizostomeae > Rhizostomatidae > Nemopilema > Nemopilema nomurai. Next base: position 1,813,929 of record ML133421.1, on the reverse strand, counting down.
TTATGCTTTATTTCTTTGTAGGTATTTTGAAAAATGAAACAAAAAAACATATGTTCCAATTACACAGATTTTGAACAAGAACAAAAACAGCCTAGAATCATAACTGAAATAAGCACAAACCTTTTCTTTTTCCTTTTCTAGTCTCTTGTTTAAAGAGGGTAGCATCCATGTTGTTTCTCCTTGTTGCTCTTGCAACTCTTTTAATTTCTTTTCACGCTCATATTTTGACCTAGCCTGAAAAAATTGTCTCCTGAGAAAAAATACTTATAGTAAAGATGAACCATGACGATTTCTATCAACCCAGTACAAATACGTGTTACTCTAACTTTTATAATGTGACTCTTATAAGAGCTGCAGTTAGGAGTTAAAAGAACTTGAATCCTGACTTTAGGGAAGAACATCCTGTCAATATAGCAGCACATTGCACCACTAAAGTCATTTAAGAAAGAAGAGCTGGATTCATCGATTTACTTTTCCCCATTGCACTTCACGGCTGAAAACATTCAAATCGTCTATATAATAACTTTAAAAGAAAAAGCTCCATTGATTTGTTGTTGCTTAAACATTGTGCAGCTTCAACTGATTCAACTTATTGCACACAATTGAAATATTAAAATGAAAAACGACTCATCTGCATTATGAATTACCTTATCTAGCTTTTGCTCTAGGTAAGACCTTTTTGTTTCTCTGTCTTGATCCAAGGTTATTTTCGAAACAAAAGTACCTTCGTACTTTTCCGCCATTTTCTTGTCACCTGCGCAGATACGAGGCTAGTCTGACAACATTCAAATTTCGGCGGCAGCCATTTTGCTCACACCGAAGTCGTACAGTTACTTTCTTTTGTGTTTAGTGTTTATTTCTACCTAGCAACTGAAGGTAGTTTTTAGGACACTAAGAAGCTTTATGGCTATCGAGCAGTGTCCTGGTCTTTCCTCTCGATGTCACCACACCTCGTGTTTCATTTTGCTTGGAATTACAGAAAGAAGATGACTCTCCTGACTCTGGGTTCAGTTCAGTTTATTTTAAATTCCACTAAATACAAAAGTTTCTACTAAAACAATGTGAACTTTAATTAATAGCAATATAAACTACAAATAACAATACAAAATATAATAATTACAATACAAACTTCAATTAACTATAAGTCATCAGCATAAAATTTTGTATTTAGAGGAACCTTTAAGGAGGAGCTCTCTCCGTAGCTAAGCTAATCGAGCAGAGAGCACCCCCTATTAGGAAAAGTTTAGATAATAAATATAAATATGAATATAATTGTAAGTATAGTTGAGATGATTTTCAAGAATGGCTTAGGTGAGTAACAAATCTGTTTTAATAGTTGTTTCCAAAAAAGAGTCTCTGACGAAAGAGATGGACAGAAGGTGACTGTTTTATGTCGAGGGGGATGTTATTCCAACACTTAGATCCATGGTACTGAATTGATTTAAGACCATATAGCTGAGTATTTCTCTGAGTCAAAAAGATATCACCCTTGCCCGCCTGCTGTGTACCATATTAATGAACAGATGTCACAGATTTAAAAAAGTTATGGAATCAAGAAGGAGAGATTTTACAAATCGATTCATATACAAAGGTAAGAAGTTTTAGTTGAAAAAGATCATACAGTTTTAAGATTTTTAAACCTGAGAAGGTAGGAGTTGAGTGCGATGTAGATCTTTCAAATGCAATTGCTCTGATAACCCGTTTCTGCAACAAAAACACTGGATTGATATAGGATTCATATGTAAGACCCCATACAAGAATACCATATTGGAGAAAAGGTGAAAATAGAGAATTATAGAGACATATTAAGACATTAATTGGTAGAAAGTCTGGTCATGCCAAGGACCCAAGCCACGGATCCATCCTCGCTTGAAAGTGACCAAAGGTTGACCCGCTGATACTGAGCAAGGCATGGCAGGAAATATCAGTGGAAAATGAGCGTACATTATTGGAGCTTTGATGAGGCATGTAAACAATACATTTGATGCATATTATACCTTCATTTATGAGTACTTATTAGTCTTTTTGGCCTCTTATCACACGTCCTTGCAATTTTGCGTTTTGCTTTTTCAAGATCCAGATTACATTACGTATGTCAGAAACCAAAATGGCTGTTCATTGAATCAAACTAAAATGGCTTTTAATGGGCTAAATATTGACAACTAGCTTAAGCTTAAAGTACGAAAACGTTGCACAACGGCCTTCACATTTGTATAACATTACACGATCGATGCAATCGTATTTTTACAAAATTGCTATGTTTCACAAGCTGGCTGGACAGAACTCGCGGTGAAACATAAAAGTTAAAGACGCCAACACGTAGTGAGTCGTAGACGGGTAATTCAAAAGTGTTGTTTGGCTAGGAACAAAGCTTGGTTGGAAATTCATTCAAAATGTCGTTTCCACGGTTTTCCTAGCGCTAAAATCTTGTTTTCTAATCTGAAAATCTATCACAAAGAGCTAGAGGTGAAATCAATGAAAGAAGGCTATAAGAAGTATTATTGTATTTGTTGGCACTATCCACAGATTAAAAGAAAGAATGAAATCCATGACTTGCCTTCCACAGAAACACCTTTGTCCGAGAGTCGACAAAAGCCAGTTTACGAAACTTGTGAGTCGATAAGCAAACTCGGTATAAAAAGGTGAAACCATGAACAACAGTGTGGATTTAAGAAACACTTGCTACCAATGAAGAGAGAATGGGTAATGCTTCACAAAAACAATCAAAATAATCCAATTTATGATTTGTCTTATTTTTTACTATTGCCACCCAAATTGGGTAGGTGAGGTTGGTTGGAAATGAAATTTAATGTGGTGTGGCAGTTGCTCGTCTATGTTCAATTAAAACGTGGAGCCCTATTCTAAGGGTGGGGCCTCGTTCTAAACGTGAAGCCCCGTTCTAAAATGGCAGCAACCAAGAAATATCTGCATGTGCCAAACCCTTCTACCTTGGCCATCAATATCAGCCAAAATCTTTCCCAAACAAGAACTGTTTCTTATGTTGTCGAGTGAGGTCTTCTATAGCTTCTACTGAAATTAGTGTTAGGGTTTGAAGCGCTTTTATCGTTAAAAGTGCATGAATGCAAATATTTGGATGATACCTTTCAAAGTTCCTCCATAACAAGGATGTAGTTTTCGCTCCTTAACCTTTGGTTCATCTGTTAACCCAATACAAACGTGTTAAGCTCTGACGAACTCTTTTTATTGTGTTGCTCTTTCTCCAGAGCCTTTTTTCAGTCGTTCGCTTAAAAGTATTAATATGAACGAACAGAGAACCAATTTTAAAAAAAATTTGTGTGCAGGTTCACTTTTTTCTGATTGAAATACACGCAATTGGAACAAATGGGAAGTTAATGAAGCCAAAATTCTAACCAATGTTTTCTGTCAGCTTATAGTAGATGTACTGAGGCTGCCCTGTTATCCCTTTTTTAAAGAAAGGTTTCCAAAACATACAGGTATTTAAGTTTTTTCACGAATTTGGCACTTTTTAATGCACAAATTGTTTGTAGCTATAATTTTCCTCTGTCTCTCGTAATAGCAATCTTTATCTAAAACAACTATTTAACATTTACACTTGGTGCAGCGATGCCACCAGCGGTTTACTGTGTCCCGTCTTATGGGTTAATGTCAAAGCAGGGCCTAGTTCAAGGTCCCTTTCCAAGACCATTGGTAATTTTTTTTAAAATCAAGCCCATCATTTTATTGGATATTCATGTTATGCCCAGTTATTATATTTCATTTAAGTGAAGAATTTTGTTTAAAATTTTACAATATTCTTTTTGCCTGCCTGAGTTTTTGTTACTTTTATGATTGGGGCATTTTAGAATCCCCCTGAAACCATTCTTGCTGCTTGTGACCATTTTTACTAACAAGGCACCCAACACCAGCTGAGATGATGTTACACAGCTATGACTCAGGCAAATGAAGTTACGAGACAATGAAATAGGCTAGAATCCTTGTCCTTGGAAACCACTTCTTTAAGGAGTTATCTGATGTAATTTTTAGTAGACTTTTGACAAAAAAGCATTCTCAAAAAGTGAACAAAAAACGTTTTTAAGTTACCCTTCTTTTATCCACTAATCACATTCCACATTTCTTTCGCCTGGGCACAATTCTAGAAATGGTGGGGGCACAATTTTTAGAGTTAGCTGTTGCTACATGGCCAACTATCACGAATATGCAATCACAGAAGTAAACGTGTTAAAAAACGAGCTTGAAGTGTCACATCTTTTCTTCCCTTTCAATAAAGCAGACGTTGCCATGATAACAGTCATAACTGAACTACAGAAAGGTATATAGAAAAATGCTTTCCCTCCACCAGTTTCTTTTCTTCCCTTCATATCAGCTTTTTTTATCTAGAAAAAATGCAATTCAACATCAGTGATGATCTTGCATTCATGATCAATTCTAGAAGTTGCAAAAATCAGAACTCCGAAGACTAATTTTGAAGAATAATTCATAAATGCTTCAATACATGGTTAAATTTCGTCTCATACCCAAAGGTCCGTCTGCGGAAAGTTGGAATGGTCCGTCTGCGGAACGTTGGAATGGTCCGTCTGCGGAAAGTTGGAAATGTCCGTCTGCGGAACGTTGGAATGGTCCGTCTGCGGAACGTAGGAATGGTCCGTCTGCGGAACGTAGGAATGGTCCGTCTGCGGAACGTAGGAATGGTCCGTCTGCGGAACGTAGGAATGGTCCGTCTGCGGAACGTAGGAATGGTCCGTCTGCGGAACGTAGGAATGGTCCGTCTGCGGAACGTAGGAATGATCCGTCTGCGGAACGTAGGAATAGTCCGTCTGCGGAACGTAGGAATGGTCCGTCTGCGGAACGTTGGAATGGTCCGTCTACGGAACGTTGTTGAAACGACTAAAGTAGCTGCATCAGCCTCGGCTTCCTCCACTGAGAGGGCAACGATGATGGAGAGCAGAAGAAAAGCGGCCAGTGCAACGGCGTGCTTCATGTCTGAAACAACGTAAGCGGTAGAAGTGATGAGGGCATCGACAATGTTATTAGCAATTGGCAATGGAGTCTGGCCTATATGAGCCTGCTACCTGTCTCTAGAAGCACTAGTTCGAGATGATAGGGGTACAGCAGAACCGCTGAAAGAGGGGGCAGAGAAGTCAAATTGCCCCTGGTCTTCAATGCCTAGGGGCCTGATGTTTCAGCTTTGCCACAGGGCTTCTAAATCCTCTCGGTGGCCCTGGGCACCGGGCATCAATTTGTCAAAGCAGTGGGATGATCCTGGCCCGGTCATCGATAGTTACTTAGAGACAATTCTCCCTTCAGCAGGCAGACTAAAGTCAAAATTCAAAATGTTAAAACATTAATTTGAAAAACGGTCCATAGTTACACGCTTTTTTTATAAGGAACCTACCATACGGCCTAGTTCCAAAAGTTCCTTATTCGTAGACCTCAAGTCATCAGATTCAGTACTAAAAGTTCCTTAAAAGTTTCTTAATTTTCACGGCACATTGATAAGCCTCAACCACCTCAACACTTAATAGAGAGAGGGGCGAGACAGCATCTGCGGAAACTACTCAACGAAGTACTTGACACACGAATAGCAAACAATCTATGTGAGTATTGGCTGCAAATGAATGGAACCGGCTTTTTAGTTCTTGATGCTTCAGTCATAAAAATATTTCAAATCGAAAAGTTCCTTAGGGATTTCGTTTTTAGTAGTATAAACTCTTTAAATATTTCGGCCTTCTACATGTAGGTTCCTTATAAAGTGGTTCCTTATAAAAAAACGTGTAGTGATACATGAAATGCGTCTGGACACTAACTGTAATAGCACGCATGGAATTTCAAGTTGCTGGATACTTACCGGAATTGGATGTGTAGCCTTGTGCCTTGCAGCTGACCTTCGATAGAAACAACGGAGAATGAATTTATGCGCGACAGTTTCGGCTTTTTATCACAATTCTCTTATTGACGTCATCGGTGCTTATTGCCAACCGCAGGGAAACCAGAGACACGGATCTGTGACCTATGCCGGAACAAATCGTAGACAATCATCACGTTGGTTCCCGTTTCTGGGTTAGCCGAACATCTTCCTATTTAATTTTGAAAGGGAATTTTAACGAATCTACTTCCGAGATAGAGCGCATATCGAGAGACAAGTGCATTCATCACTCCCTCTTAGAGTCGAATTTTATGAGTGGATTCGAGTAGCCACAAAATGCCTAGCTTATTTAGATCACTTGGTTTCGGATTAACTGATCATATTTTTTAAACTGTAAGAAAAATAATCATGAGAAAATCAATCATTTCGTTTCTTAACCCTTGCTCGATTCTAAAAGAAGTGTAAAACTTGCTAAACAACATGAGTAATAAAACTTGGACCGAATGAAAGGAAACAAAATGGAGCAAAATATCACATTTCTTTAATTCCACTGGTTGCAAAAGGATACAGAACCAAAGCGTTTGAGAACAGCTTCCAAACTGCTCTTAACTTTGGGTCTAGCTTATCATTAAGTAGGGGGGGGGGATGAACTTTAATAGCCCTTGTCCAGCTGGGAAGGTGTTATGTTTGCCGATGCTTCGGTTCCTAATATGACTGAGGCATTCTTAGAACCTTGAAAATAACCAAAAAAGCCAGTAGCCAAGTTTTTTCTTTAAGACTTCAGCAAGGCTCAGAAGCTGCGTCGGGCGTACGAGAGCTTCCCATCTATGGATAGACAAATTCTACGTAACCGCAAGTAACTTTTGCCACAAATCTGAAAGAAAATGTGGAAATGGTTTGTGGGCCATGCCATATTGACCCATTGGATAGTGGCAATATGGGATATGACTAAAAATCCAAGCCATGGCTAAAAATCAAGAGAATATTCGGTTATTAGTTAGGGGACATTCCCTAGCTGTATTGCTTCGAGTCTAGACATCCCCTAATGTTCGCATTCTACTGGCGTCCGTCATGAACACCGGGATACAATGTAGCTAAGCCAGTTGAAGGTAGAAATATAACTCGCTGCCCTTAACTTGAGATATATAAACTACATCAAATGGAATGCGAAAATTTTCTTATTTTGCAAACCAAGAAAAGGGCACATATATCCTATTTTGGTAACATTGGTTATGGAACCAAATAATGCAAAAGGCACTTTTTAAGTTGGTGGTGGGGAGGCAATAAAAACTAGCATTGACATAAATGAGTGTTCCATATTCGTTTTCCTTATCCCCTTATTTGTGAGTCAAGTTGTTATTTGCAACAGTACCAAATTGCGTGGAAACCTCTTTTACTTGAGTATTTGATGAGAAGCTTTCGAAGTTTTTGTCAGCATTTATCGGTTCTAGATCATGACTCTGATGATTCTACAAGGTGCTATTGTATGATACACCGATTAGAAGTAGGGGTTGATGCTGGTTGGCTGCCATTCTTCGGAATCTACGATACTAAACACGTTAATACCGGTGGTAAGTATTCAAATCTTTTTATTGAGACTGTTATACAGGAGACACCACTGGAACTGATTCATAAACTAACATTACTTTTGTTCGTTTTCTTCTCTCCAAATCCCAGTCGATTACGTCCCACCATTCTGACCGCATAAATGACCAACTATGTGTCATACGTGTCATTTTTCACAGCATAAATGTCATCAACTGGCACTGTGGTCAAGTATGAGTTCGACCGTTGTCTAGCCTTGAATACAATCCTTTTGCAAGGAGTCACTGGTTTTCTCCTAATCTAGCTAAAGCGTGTTGGAGGTTCTTGAATAGATATTGATGGTTTGTTGCCGGTTTCCGGGAAACTTCTTCAATTACTTCATTACAGCTTTATTTGTCAAAGAACCTAAAACGCCCTCCAAGGACAGACCAAGCCCAGCAGTCAGAAAAAGAGAGTGATTTGCCTCGGTCAACAAGACCGGGTCTGGTAAACTTATTTCATTTAAGATAAGTTCGCTTTTCCAATGTTCCACCTAAGCCACCTCACAACTTTCATTCTTCATTTGTTAAACCAAATTCACACTCACTCCCTCAACTTTAGATATTTGGATCGGTAAACTAATTGACATTTGGATCTGCACTTCTATCACTTTGTGATGAATTTGGAGTGCGGCATCTCAGGCAGGCTCAGACCTTCCCTTCCAGCGTAATCTCATTGACATTGGTTTTACTCGAAACATCGAAGAAGCTTTTAGATCCACCCGTTATAAACCCTAACTTAAGGAAGAAAAAGTTTATTCATTGTGAGAACTATAACATTTTTTGACTTTGATATGACTTTTGCTCATGATAACAAGTGTAATGAGCGAGTAAAAGCAATTCGAATCCAAACTTCAAAACGGAGTCTCGCGAAAATCTTAGACTCAATTAATAAATGTGGCTGTGCGATCTTCATCAATAACCGGAATTAGTTTAGTCTAGTTCATGGTTGTCTAGTGAATTTATCAAGAAAACAGTATATGCATCAGCAAAGGGAAATAAGATATAAAAATTGTCGAAAACCGTGACAAAAGCAAGGGTTTTGCAATAAGCTTCTTGCTTATGTTCCGGGTGAGCAGCCATTTATGTAAAGATGAAACTGATACACAAAAGATCAGACCATCTGCTTCAAAGCAAACAGTACAAAATTCATCGAAATGCTTAGTTGGCTGGAACTGTACAACCAGCTGCAGCCAGCATGTGTTTCCGACTCTGGGTTGAGATTGACATTTCAAGCGCAGCACACTTCTGATCTGGCGACACTAGAAGCCAACACCCTCTATCCCGTTGGACTATAAAGCTGCCAAATGCAATAAGGTTAATCAAGGATATATTACACAAGGAAATCTTTTTAGGTTGATGCATAAACAAGCGAAATCAAGGACAGAGCCAAAGGCAGGTGACATCCAAGGCATGCCAGCGTGCGACACCGGAGTTGCTTTGACTGGTAATGGCAATCTGGAGCATGCTGCTTATATTACCTTTCAAACCGTTGCCATTGCGATGCTGCTTCTGAGTCTGCTGCTGCTGGTTGCGTTCGTGAAAACGAAACAGACGCGCACAAACACGTCCAATCTGCTGATCACGTGTCTCAGTGTCACTGACTTTCTATTTGGCCTCTTGCATACGGTGACGTTCACACTTTATCACATCGTTGACAATGATTCTGCGAAATGTGCCTCTAAAAGGTTCGTTTCCACTTGCAGTGGCTTTCTTTCATACCTCTCCGCAAGCATTATTGTTATTATGGCTGCCGACCGCTACATCCACATGAACCCAAACATCGAGCGTCCGTCGCGTTTTGCCAAGGTTTTCCAGCGGCCTAAACTGTACGTCCTGTTGACAGCGGTAACCGTGTTTTGCTTTGCATACGCTGCCGCCTACGAACTTGCAAGCCAAGACTCGCACTTTCTGGCCGTGTACATGCTAACTTGCGGTACGTTCACCGCTCTAGTCATCTTTTCGGTGACTTTTTTCTACTTGCGTGGTTACCTTCGCATCAGGAAGTTTGCTGCAAACAACCCGGTCTATGCTAACGCGAATGGATCCGTGTCTACGCCAGACTACGTGAAGCGTCTGCACAAAACAATCATGCTTCTTCTTGGCTCCCTGTACATCTCGTGTATTCCCATGTTGATATGTACCTGCATCTTTAGCGCTTGCAGGCTGGATGGCAAGACCGATCTCCTGCTGCAAATGGAAGATTCTTTTCTCATCGCAAGCCCGGTCTTTCTGTCGTCCCGCGTGTTCGGTCCTATCATCATACTGTGCTGCAACAACAAAGCGAGCTCTTGGGTAACCAGGCAATTCAAACGACTTGCTTGCTGTGCACTCGACAGGCGTCCCGTTGCTGTTGTTGCAAAACAGGCATCGAGACAAGAAAGTCGAGGCTCAGGGAATAGGCAAGGAGAGCGAGCCCAAAGCACAGATGACGATGACGTAAAAGCATAGTGTGCATGGGGCCTTCTCTGAAGGGGTCTAATTATGGTACCACAAGACTCATTGTTTGAGCCTTTTTCATTTATACTTCTATGAGGACTGCTTCAAGAACCGCTTATAAAGGACAGTTCTTTGGCAAGGAAAGTACTTTCACACTGGTAACAGTTAACCATGGTCGAAATTATAGATAGAAATTTGCAGTTATTTTTACTAACATATCACTCATTTAGGACAGTGTGATGTGGTACTGTATGGTGTGCTATGCGATATAATATGAGGAAGTGAGATATATACAGTTATTAACAGTACAGATCAGTATATACAATAACCACGTTAAAGCAGTATCAGATCAACTCGCTTGAGAAAGTGAGAAAAGCTAGGGCAGATGCTTTGGTAGCTGATTAAAATTAAGTAATGGGGATTGAAAAAGTCAGGTGAAGACAGCTGTTATGATCTCTATCTCAATATTGACGAGGCTATGTTGCCTCCAACCACTGGTGCACAAAGGCTGGTCACAGAAACTGATTTTCAAACAGATTCGTGGCTTTCTTTTGACGTCGGCTCTTCTATTTACTAAACCATTGAACATCGGCTATCTAAATTATGTCTACAAAGCAAGCGGCGTTGAAAACTGCATACACGACATTGATTGCAGTGCCACAAGAATCCTTTCTTGGACATTTGTATTTACGCAGACTATTTGTTTCGCAGCTTACTTTCTGCTGCGCTGAGAAGGGGGAGAGGAAAAAATTAAAACTGCAGGAATCAAAAGGGGATGGTCTCTACCGCACGTGCGCAAGGCTTATTTCACCGTATCTGTGACTGACTTGTCATTAACGTGTAACAAAAAAGCTTCGGGGATCTCTCGATTAGTGTCAATCTCCAATGTTGTAATCGATGGGGCCCAATTAGGCACCTTTTAGAAAATGGTCACACCTTTTTGTAAGAATTTATCACGGGGGTCGCCTCTTGGCAAGGAAGCTAGAAGATCATTGCAGCCTGCCTGCCAGCCCAAGCAGAAAGGGAGTGTTCTTTAGTTACATAGTTCGTTATAGATTACCCCCGTATTATCAGTCTGTTTTCCAACATTTCACTTCAAGCCGGACTGGTAATTAGCAAATCCTACACACGTCCTTCTAATCTGTTTCTCGAAGTTTGAAAGTGACATGTTGACAAACAAGGAAGGTTTCCCAGTCCGAAATGATCCAAAGAAATTGCCCAAGAAGCTGTTCAAAATAAAGATTTAATCATAGCATTGCAAAATTTTGCGCTAAATGCATGTTGAACGGTTTAAATTAACACAGACTAATTAATTGTTAGTGCAAGTTCGACTCCAATTTTTAAACATAAGCCAACAAACTACGGGTGACCACAAAAAGCAATTATCAATTATTGTACGAAGGCAAAGTGAAGCCGTTTGCTAGGACTTAACATTATTTATGGCTTGAATGTTTGTCAATGATTAGAGCTACCCTTTTTCTGGTACCAAAACATGGGCTTTGACGACCAAATTTTGTAAATTTAATGAATGATCTAGAATGGATTGTTTAATGGTGCCCTTTAGAGATGATTTTCGGAGCTCTTTTTGCAGGGTTTTTGCACCCCTACACCTATCTTACGACTGCATCCCAATCAAGGACTAATAAATACCTTCTGAACAAAAATTGTTTAGAATCACTCTGTCAGGAGGACGACAAGGATCTGTGCTCGAACTATTGCTATTTAATGTTCCTTTATGGATTTGAGCTCCTTTCAGCAAATTTGTAAAGAATCGACATCATCTGATTCGAAGTACAATCAGATCTAGCTGAAAACTTTTCTTGAGCCTAGCAGACGACCAGCTACAGCCAATTCCAAAGTTGCAACCATTTTGAAACAAGATAATGACAAGTGTTAAGAGGATCGAAAGAGGCAAGTTAGCAAGATTAGCAATCAAACTTCAATACAACAATTTAATTTTGCACCTCGAAATGCCAAGGAAAGATATCTATCTTCTTGTCTTACAGTAAAGCCACAGTCCGTTTCAAACACACGCCAGCCAAGTAGCTCCTTAATCTAGATTAACTGTTCAGCATAAATTGATAGATAAATTACATAACTGACAAATTGACTGTCCATCTTACGCAAGGTAACACTATACTAAATGTATTACACCAAGATCAACTGGCGTAAATGGCTGTTTATTCTCGTTGCCAACGAGGGAGGTCGAATGTTGGTTCGAATGATAAAATACTTCAAGGCCCAGCACTGTCATCTTATCGATAGCTTTGATAAGAGACGAAGCCGTCTGAAGATAATAAGCTATTGGCATTTGAGAGCAATACTAGCACAAAAGTATCTCTTTGGCAATTCCAACCCTAGCATCTAATGCCACGAACAATAGTAATATTGTAGACTCATAATAACATATACTAGAAGTAATCAGTCTCTGCAGGGCACGAAGACACGCATGTGCAATTGTTGGCGAAATGCATGTTCAAGTAGTGAAAATATTTGTGAAAAATGTCTTTATTGGTATCTTTCTGCAATCCTGTTATGCCAAATATTGCTCAACAGGTCAACAGATGGTCTCCATAACTGCGAAATTTGTGAACTGTGATATATATCCATTTCACATGAATTTGTTGATACATTTCAAATTCTCGTAACCTAGTTACAGGTAACCTTGAAACATCGCGTTGGCAGAGGTAAATGTTTATTGGGCGAACTACCTTCTGGTGATTCTTATATTCAGTGATCTTCATAGTTTTTAGCAAGGGCTCCATTTTCCATTGCAAGTGGTACGAGGCATAATACCAACCAATCGTCTTTTATAGTTCAACTGCAAATGAAAAGTGTCCCCTGCTGAGGTGCAGTTGGATCAAGAGCTTCAACAATTTAGTCAGGAGACTTGAAACTTCGACGCTCCTTCTAAGCACTGAGACGGTTCACAAATTCTGATGTTGAATTGAAGAGAAGGGAAGGATCATTCTCCCCAATTTCGAAATTCAAATTACGCGCCAATTTTATGGCGTTCCTGCCACGCGGCACACCGGCAAATGTCACGTGCAATTGACTGGTGCCTACAATACTATTTACTGCGTGTCATGTTTTTTAAGGAGATTTAATCGTAAACCTTATAGGTCCTCATCGACTTGGCAAAGAAGCTGAATTATTTCTAAGACTTTTGCAGCAAACGATTTTTGATGAATCCTCATACTCCCTTTTTAGGTTCTGGTATACTTCATCAAATAATGGCAAAAACCGCGATAGTAGCAGCTGTTGAACAGCAAACTTTTTTGTAAATATTTGTGTAAGCATTTAGATGCTTTTAAGAAAGTTCGATCACTATTTTCTGTTAAAACACTGTTAAGGGAGAAGATACCCTATATTTGAGCAATTTGATGAATTCTATCAACTTGCAATAAATAAATCATTTCCATTTTGCCAAAATTCAATTCTTTGAAGTAGAAAATGCACAGCTAGACATTATAACTGGTTCACTAGCTGTTTTTTCGTAACATGTGCAAATAAGAGTAGGCAGGCATTATACATGATCATATTCGCTTTAAAGCTTAGGAATTATCCTTTAAAGATTCGCAGATGTCTTCCAGGAACTTCAGTCAAAGATGATGACAAACATTAAGATGACAAACTTCGGTTAGCATTTCTATTTTTGAACAAGTGCTTTGTGGTACAAAACTTCACAATTGCTAGAAAAAGCGGAACTATTTTTCGCATACTATGGATTTATTTTCTATTTGAATTTCTAGAGTGAATTTCTATTTTTGGAAGATTATCGAACTCTTCCAAATCATCTTGCCCCTCATTCTGTGGCTCCCCTGCGAAATGGAATTGGTGTACGGACATGAATCAATGTCTAGGGATTCTGGCCTAAAAGTACAAAGGTAAATATTTTATGAGTCCCGCAGAAAAAGGAGTTTTAACTTCATAGTGAATTTCATAGCTATACGAACTGGCTGTAGCACGAATCAAGTGATTTCTGTCCTCAACTATAATTTCTGGAGCGCTGGCAAAACACACACCTCTTCTTTTTTAATGCCCGGCCAAGCTAGGAAACACTGCCACATGACATCCATGTTCTAAGGATGTTTCACAAAATTTTTCCTAGTTTGGCTGCTATGACTTGAGACAATTTCGGCCAAAAAGTTGTCACACGAATGTTTGAAGATCGTCGTTGTGACATTTGGTGGTGTATGACAATGTTTCCTAGATTGATTTGGCCTTTTTCTTTTATAGGCATATCTAGCCTTTAGAAGACCATTAATTCCCATATGTGTTCGTGCCCTACACATTTTTATAAAAGTTACTTCGAAGGCTCAACGTTCTGCTGAAGAAACTAGTGCGCATAACTGAAACTGTTGTTGTTGCTGTTGAAAGAAAACAGGAACTGATTCATACTTTTATCATTTATGCATAGCCAATTGAAACTCCAAAATCACCCCTTCAAATCACCAAGCTATTTTCTATTGGATTCTATTTTGGCAATTGCCTTAAAAATATTTGCCAATGTTGCATCTAGGGAATCTATTGAAAATCACATGATGAAACTGGTAGCATAAGCACTATAGATTATTTCTCTTTAATGTGTGCTCCACCCCCAACCTCAGATCCAATGTTTATCACGTTTTCCTTCAAAATGTTATGGCTTATCGTAATAAGATCAATATGCTCTGGTATTGAATGCATTAGGTATAGTCTGTGGTCTACTGGACAAATTTTCTGCTTGATTGTCATCAGTCAACTCAGCGTAATGGACACAACTCTAGCGGACGCCTAGGCAACTAGGATGTATCACAGGGTTCCATGCTCGGAACAATGATGTCGCCAACATCGTAAAATCTGTTGCATTTAAAGATCAAACAACAGAATCAGTGTTATTGAAAAGATCAGAACTGAAAAAGTGTTTTCAAATGGCTTCACAAGCCAAGCCCACTGCTAATGCGTATATTAATATGTTCTTTCCACTGGAGAAACAGTCTTGGGCGATACGTGAGCTGCATGACCTCCAATCCAGTGACCGTAACGAGGCTCGCCCCGCAGCCTAAATGCAAGCAGGTCGAAAAAGAAGATGGAGGCCGAGTTGATGAGAGATGGATGGTATCTAATATTTGCATTTATCAAGATATATGCTAATAGAATTTCATGAGACGACGGCTTTTGGCTTTGCCAGCGTGTATTTTTGAGCTTGAACAGTAAATTAAAAAGTCTGGTAATTGTGAATCCTGATCTTCAGCAATATACTGGGCGTACATTTTCATCTTACCTGAAATTTCTTCCCTAAGAAACATCTAAACATGGGGCTAGGGATAACTTTTTAATTCTAGGACAGTCTGTTATGAAGAAGATAAATCTCACAGGAGAGTGATACCTTTCAATGCCAGGAAGAAAAATGTATTAATATTATATGTCGACTTTGAATCTTTCAAAGCCTGAACGCAAAAGGCTGGAAACTCTTTGCAGCCTTAAGCCCGAGTTACAAAATCACTTTTATCCATCACTTTTTTCGATATTCGACCAATACGTTGAAAAGTGACCGTGTAGCTTTGGAAATTTTACTCTGAACGAAAGCAGAGTAAAATCGAGTTCATTACTTTTTCCAAAGACACCAACAAATTCTTACGTCACATGATGTTTTTGTGAGAAGGGAACAGCCTAAAGTTTCGAGAAAAGGAGAAAAACATGAATTGTGCTAAGGAACATTATCATCAGCAGAAAACGAATATGGATAATGATTTGGAGCAAATCGAAGAGCCACAACTTACAGACAGTTTTTTATCAAAATAATTGCAGTAAGAAATAATGTTGCTATTAGGAAAAAAATTAAATTCTTATCATCAGAGCATCCAAATAGTTTATATATGAACACAGTTCAGTTTGGTCATGTTGTCGAACAAAACATTTCCATTGCCATGGAACCTGTACAGGTCCATAAAAATGGTCAGCGAAAATCTCCCGGACTCTTTCAGCAAACACCTTCAGCCTGTTTCCCCTGGCTCTTGGTGGTAATGGCTGCTTTCGTTCAGAGTAAAATTTCCAATGATAGAGGATTAACACCTAATAATTGTATCAAATTCTGATGGAAGGAAGTGATCATATAACCCAGCCTTTATGCAAAGTACTGGGGTATACTCTTCTCTTGGTAGAGCTGTGAAACCTTTTTAAGCTGTGTAAAGTTTTCTTTATATGCAACTGGTATGTGCAAATTCAATCCATTGCATAATGCAGAGCTTTGCACAGCTTGGGGAATCTTAGCAGGTTACACGGTCAACTTCTGACACTAAACTTTCTTCAGACATGTCCTAGCTGCTTAAGCTAGCAACACCATAGACAGTGGTTAATCTTATTCATTTTCAACATTTCCATCAAGGAATCTTTTTAATTTCTAAGGTTGGTTTTAATATACAGCATTTTGTCATTTCTATTTTTCACAGTTTCACAGTTTCTATTAGAACAGTTGAACAGAGTTGTAACAACCTTCTGGTATATTTGTAAATTCGATTATACAAATGCTGTCTTTTATATGAAGATTTTATGTGGAGAACTTCACATTAAGCTGTTTTTTTGCATGTTTTTTATTATATTGCTTTGTCATGCTGTTGAAGCTCCATGGTGGCTAAATATCACTTTTTAATCAAAGGTTCTTGAGTTATACGGGCATTAATCATTGCAAAGAACTCTGCACCAGCAAAGCTCCATCAAAAAAGGATCTGATCACAAATGCTCTGCATGTAAGTTTTTGCTTCTCAACTTTAGGCACACATTAGGGTAAAACTTTTTTTCAGTGTAAAGCGTAAAATTTTTTTGATTGGGTAGAAAACAAAGAAAGATGTTGTAATTAGCTGTAGTGTGACATAATTTTAACTGATGACTTGATGTCAAATTGATTATAACATCATATAATGTAAAATAGAGAAATGGAACTGTATTATTTAGCAAGTAAATTTATGAATCATTAGATGCATCAATGACAAATTTCTTAGAAATAGAAAAATTAATGTTGATATTGATATACGCTATCAAGATCAGGGGCGGATCCAGAAATATTAGTGACCAATAGAGATAAGGGGGGTGTGGGGGCTTTGCCCCTAGAAAATTTCCTGGGGCCACGCCCTATAAACTCTCAGAAAGCATGGACCTGTCCTTTTAGATACATTTGGTCAAACGCCTTTGCCTTGCTTCATTTTCAGTTTTTTGAAATAAAAAATTCTGTTGTTAGGAAACTATTTTTTGGCCTTTTAATAGCATGTAGGGCTGCAATCAATTTCTTCTTGATCATTGTTTGCAATGATGTTATCTTTGGGGGGGCTTTTCAGGCGAAACCCCAACAAGCAACAGCAGTGAAATACTGCTTATTATCAAACTTTGGACTGCATCGGTCAACCGATGCAAAACACCGACTATCTTTGCTCAGGGGTCTGGGGACCAGTGCAGTTTGGCTATCCTTTGTTGAGAACAATTGAGCTGTCAAAGCCACGATGATTGACACAGATGCACTAATCAAAATGGTTACGCAAGATTTGTTGGCTTCGATTGCTAATTTGATATGAGGGTGGCTAAAAGGTTGCTACAGAAGTGAAGGAACAAAGTCATGGTGGAAAAGGAAATGGGGCTGAAACTGCGCGAGTATGGCAAGAAATGGATCAGAAAAATAGGGGGGATGACTGGATGTGGTGAAAAATTAATTTTATTGCACGAGGAGCTGCATCAGTTGGAAAAACAATTTGTCGTAGCAGTGCGTCCACACAAAATGCAGTAATAAAATAATCTGAATCTGTTGGAAATTAAAATTTGTGATTGATGCATTTGCATCGGTTGCCTGGATCAGACCGTGACCAAGATTATGCCATCTCTTCAAATTTTCAGCCAGCTTGTTGACCTTTGATAAGAAATCATTTTTTGTGCACTTCACTCAATCAATGAAAGCTGAAGACTTGAAAGACATCTTGAGTTGCCCCTTGATCATTTATGATGTTCTTTATTTCTAACCATAGACTGACCTTCGTCAAATCGGAAAGCAATGCTTGCCTGCAGACATCAACAGGACCAAGGTTTCAGAGGTGAATTTGCATTTTTTTTCATTTTGCAAAAGTTGTTGTCAGTTTCTTGCACCATGTAGCTAAATTTTTACTCTAGGAATGACTCCATCTTTTGATTATGTTTTGATTACTTCTATCAATGCCAAAGAGAAGGGGTTCACTTATCAATTGATTTAAAGATGGAGGCAACCTTTTGTTAGCATACCTACCTAATTATAGATTTTTTAATTAAGCAAGTCCATTCATGCTCCCACTTCACATTTGCCATGGGAAAGTTGGTTATTAAAGCCAAACCCTGACTCCTTTTTGTCTTTGTTCAGGACCTCCCTATTTGCACAGAACAACCCATTGTATATATTCTATCAGCTGACCTCATTTTTTCCAACAATCAATGAAGTGTCACAGAATTTGTAATTCTTGGCAAGCAATTAAAGGCTTGTGTAATCAGGCTTGTACAGGAATTGCTCAAATTAAATAAAGCCTGCTTGTAACATGTTTTTCATACAGAAAGGCTGATAAAATTTTCACTTGCTGAACTATGAACATTTATTAACTTTGATGAATTTGTGTTGAATTTTTAATTAAATTTTATGAATCATGAGTAGCTCCTTTTTATTTTCCAACCCTGATTTTGCATGCACTACTCCTTCTTTCATTATTTATTTTTTTCAGATTGAGGGTCCAATTGTTCTTCAAATTCAAAAGATTAGAAACATATCAGCCCCAAATGCCAAGGAAGATTCTTCAGCAGCACCAAGAATGCTGAAACTGTCCATGACAGATGGAGTCATGAGTTGTACAGGCCTGGAGCTAGAAACTGTTAACTCAATCAGGTTGGTTGGTCTGATTCTGAATTCACCATCATCTTCTTCCAAATAAGTATTGCAATTGCTTTGTTAATTGCAAGGGGACTGTTTACCAAAAGAAATTTCTTTTCTCAAATTTTCAAATCGTTCACATAAGATCCTTCGCACACATAGTGCCTGAAAGTACAATATAAAACTAGGGCCAACCTATGAACACAACTGCATTTATACTTTTGTAAGCTGCTGCTAAACGAGGCATCATTTTTGCACTAAGCTTTTTCCCAAGATTAACTGGATGCTATATTTTGTCACCAACATTGTCTTAGGGGGATTAGGGGGATTAACAGCTATTCATATTGGCGTGTCAAAGAAATGAGAAATGGAAAACCAGAGAAAATACTGAGGTGTTCCAAGGACTTTTGGCAGGCATTGTACATTTCTCAATGCTTAATTTTTGCTATCAATGTCTGGTTTCACCTTTTTTTTCATAAAATGATTTTATATATTTTATATATTGAAAACATTTGATCACTTGCTTTTTTAGCCTTCTGACACCAAGTGGCTCAAAAGTGTGTTTAACTGGAAAACTGCCAATCCATAATGGCTTCATTCTGCTAACTGAAAAAAATTTTAAAATGCTTGGTGGTCATGTAGAGCATCTTCAAGCAAAATGGGAACTATCTAAGGTAGGTCTTGTCTATTTACAATTCCAAATAAACAACAGTCTATTATTCAGATCCACCTCATTGCATTTATAAACAAATAGCTTGTGTTTATTCAATTTTCAGAATGTGAACAAAATGCAACGCAAAGTTTTGACTGCTGCTGGTGGCCCACCGTTATTTGTTCCTTTTGAAAAAAGTGATTTTTCAAGGC
The DNA here is from genome assembly GCA_003864495.1 of Nemopilema nomurai. Taxonomy (NCBI): domain Eukaryota; kingdom Metazoa; phylum Cnidaria; class Scyphozoa; order Rhizostomeae; family Rhizostomatidae; genus Nemopilema; species Nemopilema nomurai. Next base: position 1,794,341 of record ML133421.1, on the reverse strand, counting down.
CAAATGCTACGGCTGCATCCACTGCACCAAAGTCTAGTAAGTTTGTCTTCTAATCCTGATTTTTTACAGTTTCTTATGGTTAGCAGCCAGTAGCCTCCATTCTAATCAATATTTTTGCTTCAAAATTTCAAAATCAATGGAGCTTGGTCACTTTTATGCAACTGGGTAGCTGATGTAAAAATACTCAATATATTTTTCCAGGCTATCTAGTTAAACTCATATTAATTATTTGCCTGTTTTATTACTAAAATCGTGTCATCTTTTACCAAGCTGAAGCAAAATCACTCCCCAAGAAGGAAGGATCCACAATTAAAACAGAGAAGGTGACAAAACCATTTGAGGAGAAGAAGATATGGAAGAGTGAACCTTTAAAAACTAAAAAAGGTATGTCTCTTTGGTTCCTTTGTTTTTCAATGAAAATTCCATGGGTCAAGTTAATGGCACTCAACATTTAGACAATCTTTAGCTTTGCATGGACCATTTGCTGTTCAACTACTCAGGATAAATCTGAAATGCTGGAAATAAACCTAGAAATGTATGAAATGGAGACATGTTAACCAATCTAAAAGCTTCATCTTTTTAATTCAGTTCTTCAAGTCAGTTGGATTCAATTCTTCTGTTTGTATTATTACTCTGATGTTTTTACATACTGCTATCACACAAGACTGATTCTTTTTTATTTGCCAACTTATATATTGTTTACTACATAATCAGCATTAACTATTTTAACACCAGTTTATAGACATTAATTGCAGCACTAGAAATTTTCAATATGTCTGCAACACACAGTCAGAGTACACTCACATTTACTAAAACATTGTTTAGTTTCCTTTTCTGATTTTTAGCTTTTTAGAGATATGATTCACTCTGCAACTTAAGGTGACATTATATTATACTCATTCCTCTTGATTCCTCTGAACAGAAAAAAACTCAAAATTTTCGAAGGACAATGTTAGCACTAGGCCCCAGGATCAAAAGACAGCAGGTGAAAAAGATGATAGAAGAGGACCCAAGAAAACCGAGGCCACCAAAGCACCAGAGAGGGAAAAACAAGCGGAGCGTAACAACCAAGGAAGAACCCGGAAAAATGATGCAAGGGACGGAGATATAAATAAACAAGCAGCCCAAAATAGCAGAAAGGTGGCAACAAAGGGTGATTATAAAGAAGAAAGAAAAGCGGTGAAGGAGTTTGGTGATCAGACCAGGAACAATGAAAGGCAGAAATACGGGAACGATGGAAAGTCAGAGTTTGAGGAGAAAAAGTTGTGGGGTAAGCAGGAAAGGAATGCAAGGGGCAGGCAAGATACATCGAAGGCTAAACCAGGGGGTTATGAGGAAAAGTCGGGCCATAGTTTCCAGGACTTGCCTCCAAGGATGGAACGCCTGAAGCAGCATAAAAGTTCTGACGTATCAGAGGAGCATAGAAGTGTAGCTGTTGCAAAAAAGGACGGCAGCAGCGGAGAACAGAAATCGAAAAATGCGATGGAAAAACCGCAACAGCTACGAAGCACAAAAGCATCGGAAACGAATGAGGTTAAGGAAATGGAGCGCGTGATTGGCCTTCTTAATGAAAGGATGCGGATGGACGAGAGCAGGGACACTGGGAGGGAGGATGACAGGCAACGGAGGTTCAGGCATGACAACAACAGATATAGCAACAACAGCAACAACAACCGGGGCCGCGGCTCAGCACGCGCGGAGGACAGAGAGTTTGGAAGTGACGGAGGCCAAAGTCGTAGAAACGGCCAGTCGACGCAGGGAAGTATCCAGCGAGGAGGCGGAGACAGGTTCGGACAACGGGGACAAGGAAGAGGGCGGCCTGGAGGGCAAGGGAGGGGCATGCAGCGAGGAAACCTCTCTTACCGAAATGGACGATATGAGCCTGGCTTTAACAATACTCGTGAGAGCCCTCAAGACAGAGATGGGGCTGAGGGAAAAGCGTCACGCGGGGGCGTTCACACCGAAGATGCTTACCGAATACCTGGGCTGAGCGGAAATGGAGGCAGAAGTGGTGGGTGGAATGAACCGGTTGTGGATTTGGATAATCAGCCGGTTGAAACGATTAAACCGGACAAGGTACGTTACTAATGGATTGTCCAGTGCTGTCAAGTCTCATTGGTCGGAGAATATGACATTAACAATCAAAGCCATTCCCCGCATTTTTGAAGGTTTTTGAGGTGTTTGTCATCTTTCCTTTTTAGGTATTTTGTCATCATTTGTTTCTGAGGTGTTTGTCATCATTGACTTTTGAGGTGTTTGTCATCATTGGTTTCTGAGGTGTTTGTCATCGTTAGTTTCTGAGGTGTTTGTCATCCTTGATTTTTGAGGTGTTTGTCATTATTGGTTTTTGAGGTGTTTGTCATCGTTGATTTTTTAGGTATTTTGTCATCATTTGTTTCTGAGGTGTTTGTCATCATTGACTTTTGAGGTGTTTGTCATCATTGGTTTCTGAGGTGTTTATCATCATTTGTTTCTGAGGTGTTTGTCATCATTGACTTTTGAAATGTTTGTCATCATAGATTTTTAGGGTGTTTGTCATCATTGGTTTTTGAGATGTTTGTCATTATTGATTTTTGAGGTGTTTGTCATTATTGATTTTTGAAATGTTTGTCATCATAGATTTTTAGGGTGTTTGTCATCATTGGTTTTTGAGATGTTTGTCATCATTGGTTTTTAGTTTTCCTTTATGCTTTGCTCGGTGGCTAGTGGTGTACATCAGCCAACTTCCGAAAATCTAATTTCATATCGATGTTTCATGTCTCAATTTGGAATTAAAGGCCCGATACGTGTACTTTCGAAATAAAGGCCTAATTTAAAGGACCTAAAATCAAATTTCACATTGGGAAATTTTGACTTTTCTCAACGAGCAATAGAAAATTTATAGCATAATATCACCAGGAATAAAAATTTTGTCACGATAAATAGCCGTATCCAGGATAATAACCATAACCAAATCAAGGAAAATTTTAGCTTCTTTGAATGTACAGTCAAATGGAGTTGAATGCCAGCTGCACACCAAAGCCCTGTTTACATTACAACTTTTAACCTGGGTTAACGCTAACCTGGGTTGAACCCAGGTTGAACCCACTGTCGTTTATACTACATTGACTGCAGAGTAAAGTGTAAACGCAAAGTTTTGTTGAACCCAGGCTAGAATCGCCACGCATGCGCTTCGTTGTTAATGGCGCTTTTCGGTATCTTTCAAAATGGCGGGCGGCAACGATGATAGTTGGGAATGCACTTTTCAAGGCAGGTTTTTATGTTGAAGATTATCACCACGTTGCTTCACCAAGTTTTGAAGTTGAGCAATGCGCGACGAAGAAGACAACGGGAAACTGCAAATCGAATATATACACATTTAAGGTGGAGGTCAAGAAGTGTACCCCTTTCGGTCTTTGTGTCATTCATTTTCAAGATATGCTGCTTGATATTGGAGGCATTTTTTGCACGAGCATTCTAAGACGAATTTTTTTTTGACTTTGTGTTTGGCGCCTTTCATGGCTCAAAAGGCGCATGCGCGAATTAGATGGTTAACCTGAGTTCAACCCAGGTTTGCGTTTACGCTGCATTTTGAAGATCTTAACCTGGAGTCAACCTAGGTTCAACCCATCTCCAAAGTAGGGTTGGCTTAACCCAGTTTCAACCCAGGTTAGCTGCATTTACACCAGAAAATTTCTAACCCAGGTTAACGTTAACCAAGGTTCAACCCAGGTTAAAAGTTGTAGTGTAAACAGGGCTCAAGTTTTGTGATCGATACCACACCTCTCGGTATTCACATGATTATATTATTGCTCATGATTTCAAAGCAGCTAGGCCAAATCGGAAGTGGTCCTCGCAGTGATGCAGCACTGGGCCAGACGCCTTTTCAATGTCGAGGTTGCGTGAGGGATTATTTCCAAGTGTTTAGACGTTCAAGTGTTGACCCCACTCAAACATTTTTGATCACGAACACTCGGTCGGGCCCTGGCCACACCTCCCATCGCAATTTGTAAACGCCTCGTACTCAATGCCCGTCGCAAGTTTGAAGTACCATGGCACCAAGCTGAATAGAAACGCTCAGCATTCTTGGCAGCTCAATTCTCATTCTTTTTCAGTTCGCTCAGTTCATGTCGGCCGTGGTCGCAAACAGTGGTAAAAGCACGGTAAGTTTCCTTAACATTCGCATTCTCCCAACGATTTTGCCTTATTTCAATTTTCAATTGATCTGAAATGGCTTTCTGTCATTTTGCATTGATGGGGATTTTGTTCGTCATCAATGGTTCGTCATTCATGCAGCACCCAGTTTCAACCTGTGCCTTGTTCCCCATCGTGCAATTACCCGAAGCAAGATGATAAAATCACGACACGAGACTAGTCGTCAATACCCGCAGCACGCCTCGCAAACGTAGTAGAAAGAGGCTCAAATTTGTCAGAAGGTGGCTGTTGATCAGTGACACATCACCGTAGCCTTAACTCCAACCCCACCATAAGCCTAATATAACCCTAACCCTAAGTACACTTCTGTCTTTCTGTCAAGTCTAACGATGCCATCCAACCTTCGAGCATATAAATGTAATAGTATGCGAGATGTCTAAAGCCCTAGGCACGTGAACTGATCATTTCCTTTGGCAGCACTCAACATGACTGCTCAGGAAATTATCAAAGCTGCACTCAGATTTGTTTAGTCTTGCTGAGCCATGTTTGGTGGCGATCGCGCATGCCTAATTGTTGACTCGTTTTGTCACGCCTGCGAAATTGACTCGGTTGCAAGGACTGCGCAGGCGCAGGCGCTTGCGAAGTTCTGGCGAAATGCAAAGTTCGTTTGGCCAGGGGTTGAGATATCTTGTTTCTTGTTGTGGCCGGACCGTACCAGTAAAGAATTCATGCATTGCACTGATTTGGTTATTTGGGTACTGAAAATAACTTCCCGTTTCAGCAGGGAGATTTGCTGGCCAACATGCAACGACAAGGGTACACAAGCCAAGGCATGGCACAACAGAACGTGCCCCAGCCCGTGGTACCATCATCCGACTCGATGGTGTACAATTATTTACCGAACTACCCCAACTCGGTGTTCCAGCGTTCGGCCAACCAGTCGTACCACCAAGAGTATGAGGGTGCCGGTTACCAGAGAAATACCCAATCCGCCCCCCAAATGAACCAGTACCAACAAATGCAGCCCCGAATGCCATCTATGTCACAAATGGCTCCAATGTCACAAATGGCTCCGATGTCACAAATGACTCCGATGTCACAAATGACTCCTATGTCCACTCTCTACTACCAGGGTATGGGGGTCCAGCAAGGCATGGGCTATCAAGGCCAAGCCCCTGTTTACGCCGTCCGAGGCAGGCCACGTGTAAAACACGACGTTTATAGACCGAAGGCAGAATGAAATAGTTCTACTATTTTCTTATGGATATAGATTTTGAAATGAAAATTGAGTTATTTTACAACTACTGTTTTTTGAGTCACCCCTTAAGATGTTCGTTTCGGAAAATTCGTAGCATGTAACAAGGATATAAGCCACTATTCTTGGTATGTTTTTAAATGAAAGCAGAAGGACAGGTAGGATCGGGATAATCTGACTATCACAAGAGCCAGCTCACTTTAATTAGCACTAGTTTCTAAAATTTCCCTTCTTCAATACTTAACCCACAAATAGAGATGTAATGGTTCTATTTGCGCCCTATTTTTATACAAAAGTCTTTCAGCACTCTAATAAAAATTATTCTTGCAAAGCTTAACAATCAGGAAGTAGTTCAAAAGTCTGAAATATGGCCCTGAGAATTGAGTTTCACCGTGCATTTTAATGTAGGAAATTGGTTATATGGCCTTCTCAGTAAGAGGCGAAACGTTGCAAAAAACTGTACGAATTTTTTCAAGATCATTTACGTTATAAACGTATACTATGTATAATGTGCACAGAAATAACTTTGACAACCATAAGTGTTGGGCGTTGATATAATTTTGCTGCTAAGAAAGCTACAGTACGAAAAACGCACGATGACCCAGAATCGTTGCCTTCAATTTATATCTTTTGAAGATAAGCACTGTTTTAGAAGATTCACGGTAACTATAGCTTCCCCAAGCGATGTGATTTCAAAATTTGAATCAAAAGATTATACAATGAATAAGTAGGACGCAATGGATGTGATTTAGACTGAAACAAACATGATTGCATTGGTTTATCTAACTATAAGCAATATGTCACCTACATTAGATGCCTAGTTTGCAAGTAAATACCCAGGGAGCACAAGCTTTACGAAAGTCAGAGACATCGCATGATATCTAAATTATTTGAAGGGGGGTTTGGTGAATTCGTAGCTGATGAAAATGCGAAAGCCGTTCGATCGTGCTTTCGTCCTCTGCAGGAAAGCAATCTATGAATCCAAACTACCGCGGGGAGAGGCCTCGCCCACAAAGCATAATTATGCTTGCATATAAGATGTTCAACATTCTGCAAAGTATATGAGCTTGTCAGGGGCGGACTGGCGCCTAAATAGAGGACCGGGCGATTTCAAAGAGAGGGGCCCGAAGCCGATAAATACCTAGGGTACTCCCCCGGAAAATTTTTGCAGCCAAACATTTCAAATTGGCTTAAAATACTATCAAACATATTTCAAACAGTTTAAAGTTTAGTTTTCAGACAGCATTTTATGCCACGACTTCAAGACATCATACCTCTAGGCATCCTTGCAATTTTTTGGGTAATTGCACTATATGTTTATAATTTCTAGCTCCCTGAAATTTGGTAGGTTAAACTAAATTCATGAGTAATGTAAAATATTGGATAGATATATCTTGCTCTATTAATATAGAAATATGTGTTAGGCGTCAAGCGTGAAAGCTTCGATCGAAATTGTTTAGCGTAATATAATGTTCCTTAATCAAAGTGGCATTTCAACTGATCAAATGCAGTAAGCGTATGCTTGATATTTCACTTCACGAATAAGAAAAAACATTTCAAACTACCAGGAGTTCCCACTGAGTTCCTAGTACGAACAGTACTGAATAGATTCCTGTGAGCCAAATTCTAGACAAAATCCGAAACACCGAAATATTAATAAATTCGATTGGTAACAAACTTCTTGGTTTGCGAAATGCGCGAAAAGGGCCAAACACTTAATCAGAACGTAAGGAATATCCTCTCACAGAACAATACTCCCAATCAAGGACGGACTTACCGGGGTGTGTGGGGGTGCGACACCCCCCAATATTTTTGAGCTATCCAGAAAGTTTTGTTTTGATTCGGTAAAAAAATAGCTTTTTGGTAGTTAGTAGTAATGAAGTGACGCCAGTTTCTTTCTTATTTATCTTCTTATCGAGTCAGTTATTGTTTTTCTTTATAGATAGATTTAAGAAATTAAAGTTATAAAGGGAAATTCAAAAATGGGCGGTTCTTTTATTTCCCAGACACCTGAAGGGCGTGACACTAAAATCCGCCCCTACCCCCAATGCATTTCAGGTCGCTCAGTAGTTATAAAAAATTTTTTAAACAATTACTGAAGGTTCTAAATGTCTGGAGGATTCCTTCAGATCTGGAGCACAGGCTACAATAAATGTACAGACATTTGTGTCTCACACCTGTGAAAAATAGTACTTTTTTATCGCTGAGGAGCTTTTTCTATTTTTAGGCCCTTTTTCAGACATCTTGCAACAGAAGAGTTTTCATTAAGTTGAATTTACCTGTTCATTAATTTAACTTGAGATGGTAGTAGCTATTGCAGTGGCGTAACCAGGAACGCCGGAGAGGGGGGGGGCGGGGGGCCAAAGTGCCCTTTTAGTAATTCATTTTAAGAACCTTACATGCGATGCAAAGGAAATCATGACTTAACACCTCGAGTTGTTATGGCTGACATTAATATTGACATAAAGTTGCTTCTAAGCAGGAGACATCCTGAAGTTCTTCAGATTTCATACACAAGACATAATGAAGACCCTAGTTTCAAATAATTGGTTGATTTTTTATTGATCTATTATTTACAAATTTGATTTTGTCTTATGTATTCTTATGAGTGCAGAATGAAAGTGTAACTGAAAATGACTGGAAATTGCAACTTCAAAATAAGTAATAAGCGTTTTGGAATGAGAACATGTGGAGAAATAGCCACAAAATGTCGTAAAAGAACATGATTAATCTTCGATGCAAAACGTTGGTAGCATTTTAAGCCAAGTTAAAGGGCGTGGCGACAAAATTTTTCCAGTGGAGTACCCAGGTCCCCAGTTTTTAGGCTCGTTTCCCTCGCCTTCGGTCTTGATTGCCCTTTCGTTCCTTCGGGCCCCAGCCCGGTAGCCCAACCGGCCAGTCCGCCCCTGGAGCTTGTGCAAATTGAATTCGACTGAACTGCCAAATCATAAAACTCAATAGTGTGAGCGTCGAGTTAGCTGAAGAATCTGAAAATCGGCATGCTGAATTATTTTCTAGTGCCCCAACGAGATAAAGAGCTGGGTATTTTTCGGCTGCTTTTCAAAAGTGGGAGAGTTTTAGGGCAGATGGCATTAATAACCGGCTAGAAAACCCACTCCAGCAACTTGCTACCAGTGCCGTAACGCACGGTGTGCACCTTCGAACCCAAAACAAAGGACCCCCCAAACAATTGGGCTCCTACTAGGGCCCCCGCAAAATTTTGTGAAAAATTTTATGTGGATATAAGCGTTTTTTGAAAAGATCCACTTAAAGTGGGCGTAAGATTTGTTCCAATTTGATTTTAGTATCACCTAATACTATTTTAACTGCATTAACTCTCAGTGCCTAATTGCGGCATAAATCGCAAATCTTTTGATTTTTAGAAGGAGGGTTGGAAAAAATTTCAAAATTTAATTAGCGGAGGGCTGGCAATTGGGGAGCCAAGAGCAAGGTTGCCTTGTCTAATGGTCACCAATTTGACTTTTAAATGCAAAATCTAGTGATACAAATACGATTTTAACATGATCATAAAGCCAGTTGCTTCACCTTGGGAGAACTCAGATTAAGGAGAAATTTTAGTCTGGATGAAGGTTGAGCCTAGCAATATTAAATTATTCTTTAGTTTAAGCAATTTTGAGCCTCAATAGTCCCATAAAAAAAGTTTGTATCCGTTATAAAACTTCTAATTAAAGATTGCATCTAATAAAAAAATTGCATCTAATTAAAGATCACAGATACTAATTGATTTTCTGAATTTCACAAATTTTTATTTACATCTAATGTTTCATATCATCCACCAGTATTCTTGCTTTCATTTCACAATACCTTCTGATCGAAGGCGTGTTTATAAATCTGGTTCGAGAAAAAGCGCAAGAAACAAGTTGCTACAGCAAATACAAAGCCAATTTCTCTGTTTTCTGAGAAACAAAGTTTGTCTCCTATCTAACCTGATTTTACATCTTAATAATTGCTTTGTTGGTGTTAGTTGTTTAATAACTGTATAACGTTGTAAAAATTCACGCAAAATAGGGGGCCCAAACCACTACTTTGACTAAGGGCTCAAAACTGTTCCGTTTCGTCACTGAATGCTGTATAGATGGCTGTTTAACATAGCTTGTCAGAAGTAGGTTCAAAGGCACAAACTGTTTAGCAGGAAAATCTCTTTCAGAAAAAGGGAAATCTGAATACACCCAGAAATCTAGAGAAAGGCCTTTCAAATTAACTAATCGAGAATACTCGTCAATACGAAATGAATAAAATTTTGCCGGCTGGGCGATTCGCACTCTTTCATGTTATGTGCTACACAAATTTGCGTCACACAGATGGGCAATTATGCATGTAAGTGTGTTTTTAGGTGTTACGAATTGTTTCATCAAGTTTTGTTACAGCTGCTAATTTCGCACACCTTCCTGCCTTTGTGCTCGAAATTTGCCTCTAAACTAATTTCCTTTTTATTATCCTCTACGTTTTGTTATTTCCTTTGTATATTCCATTGTTTTCCAATCATCTGCTTTTGAATGACAAAAGTTTTTCTAGCAACTGGCAGAAACGACAATTTTGTAGCGAAGTGACGTTGAGGTATTTGTTGTTGCGGTTGCTGCTGCTGCTTGGAAACACCATATCAAAATTGCTGTTGTAATTTCAATACAAGCGTTTGAGAAGAGTGATGGATATGGACACAAGTTTGAACTGAATAGCTTCAAAAATGTCTGTTAACGGAGAGGTCACTGCTGTCCGCATTTCAAGAAAATCCTCTTTGTCGAGAGACTCCTTTAGATATGACGATGATACTGTTTCTGACGATGAAGCGAGAGAAAGTAGGCCCGCGTCAGGTCGCCAACGACCATTTAGGCCAAAAACTGCAAGAAAGTCGAGGGAACGTCCTAGTGCAGAGGATACAAGCCCGGATCAGATGCTAAGGGCTGACTCAGATCAAATTGATTTGGAAAGACTTCTTCATTCAGTGCTTGATCTAAATGGCAACAAAAAAGGTAGACCTTTTTCAGCACATCAACTTGGTAGTTACAACGATCGACCTGCCAGTGAATTTTCCGGGGAAAGTTTCCAAAGACCCAAGCCTCGTGTAAGGCCGTTCTCTGCACATGTTGAGCAGCAACAGAGAACAAACTATTCTTTTTCAAATGACAGGGTAAAAGACATTGATCGTGAAAACCAACGGTTATTGAGAGAATTGGTGCGAAAGCAAGAAAAGGTCGAGTCAAGGTTGAAGCAGCCAGTTTTTGTGAAGAAAGCTGAGCCATTAAAAGTGAAATCATCAGCAACTTTGAACAGATTAAGAGTTCAACAGCAAATTGAAAGAGAAAACCTGGTAAGAAATGCTATTCTATAAATGCAATAAATTGAATCAGATTTTGTCATAATTTGATTGGGTCTTTATTTCAACCCAATAGTATTTTTAAAGTTCAGATTAATTGTTTATAGAGTGGTTAAATTCTTTTTTAATTTATTTGATAAGGATTCAAATGGCTTTAAGACTGAACTGTTTCTATGGAACTAGCCAGGGTGATAACATCTCCCATCTTCACTCTACTCTGTCTTGTGCCATAGGTGTTGCTCTATTTATTGGTAGATAGATCAGGCCTGCTGTTCAACTACATTTTGAAAGTTTGTAACTAACTGTCATTTGTTTAATTGATACAATGGTCAGACAGAAAGAGCTTCCATCATATCAGTAATGCTAGTCAATCAACATTTTACAATTGAGAAAATCCTTCTTGATATGAAGTAGTGTTTTGCACTTGGCTGACTTAAAATCCTTAAATGCTATACATATTGTTCATTGCCAATAATCTATGCATACAAAATGGTAAATCAAACACATCTGTAGAAAATTAATCATTTTTTTTATCTTTTATTGCTTTTATGAAATAGAAAGATTTCATATACTCTGTGCCATACTTTATTTTATATTTCATATTTTAAAAAGTTTTTATCAGAAATTATGCACAAATCATGCAAATTTAGTCTGATTAAATAAACAATAGTGCTTGGCTTCCACCTGCATCAATTGAAGAAATCTATAGAAATTTTCCCTTTATATCATAAAATATCAGGTGGCTTATACTTAATTATTCATTGGATGATATAAAAACAAAGCAACATAAAACAAAGCTGTTTAGAAATTTCTTCTTTTGATATCAAGCACTTTATTCATGTTTCTAGAAAACATTCCCTTTTTACCGAAACCTGCTGGTGAGCTAGAATTGGTGTCAGCTACCTGAACCTGCAAAATTAGATTAAATTCTTTCCAAAGTAAATGCTTTAATTCGTTTTCAATGTTCTGGGATATCCAGGATTAGCCATCAACAATGATTGATATTTCCCTTGTTGCTTTAAGTATATGCAAGAACAAACTCTCTTTAATGGTTGTTTTTTAATCTGTTTCCCTAGAACTGTCATTTGGTAATGTTTCTTTCTTGGTGTTTAACTTCATTACCCATTTTATTTTGAAATTTCATCCATTTGGCATGTAATTCTATCATTCAATCTAAATTCTAAGGCATTGCTGCGACGACTAGAGAAGGTCAAACCCACAAGAGAGCTTTCAAGAGAGCATTTGTTGAGGGAACATTTTAGACAAGAACAACTATCAAATAATGTGTCTAGAAGCAAGCAGCGTCCAGCAAGTGGGAAGAGCACAATTCGCAGGAAATCAAGTAGCATGAACGACCTTTGCAACATAGACAATGCAAGTGTGGCAAGTTCAAAGCACTCTCTACCTGATCAAAGAAGAAATGGAAGCTTGAGTCAATCTAAACGAAGAATTTCGTCAAGACATTTAGTTGATAAAAAACCAGTATGGGATTCTGGCTGGTGAAATATGTTTGATGAGCTTATTATCCTAAAACCCCTTTTAAATACACACAAATAAAATGTGTTGACAAATCAATGCATTTAATAACAGTTTAATAAAGCTGTTCATAAGATCTTACTTCCAAGCAAATTCTGTTACTACCTATTGGGTCAGACCATATAGGCAGTTCAGTTGCAGCTAGCAATTTTGTTTTTTCAATCACTGCTTTCCTGCTAGATTTTTTCGATTTCTATATCATAAGGTATGTTAGCATAAGGTTTCAATTCTCTGATCCAGGTTGACATCATCTTTTTGTATCTTGCTATCTACAGATCTATAAACTTCAGAATTGATCTTCATCTTTAAATTTGTTTATGCTGGAAAAGTCTTCTTGTTTGGACTGTCTGGTCACAAGTTATATTTTGTTTCGAATATTTAGATTTTTCTTTAGATCTGACTGCAATTTTTTCACTGCAGCAGCAAATTCCAGTGAAATGTATACAAAAAGGTAAATTCAAAAAATGAGTTTATTTGCAGACTGACAGCCCCAACACATTTTTCTGCACAGACAAATTTCAACTGATCCATTTGTGCCAAATGTGAAGTCAAATTTTCCTGGATCAGAGAAAGCTGTAAATACACTATAATTTTCTTTATTGTATGCGAGTAAGAATGTGGAATAAAGCTTGTAAATTCAAGAAACAGTTGTTGGGTAGAATTCAGTGATACAATGATTTTCTAATTTTTCCCTCAACTAGACTTGTTTTCCCATTCTCTTTAAGGGGTCTATCATTGCACCGTTCACAACCTTTTAATCAGTACTTAAAGTCACACTCTAGAAAGATCCCACCTATTTATTTACCCTGTCATTTTTAGTCTGCTGCTTTGAAAGTGTAGCCCATGGGCTTCAAAGAAACATTTCTGTAGTTTGGAGGCCTACCCTTCCCAGGTTACTTTAGCATTAACACACGTGTCCCCTTTTTGTAATCTTCTTTATGAGGAAGTTTCTCGTGTAAGTTGTAATTGTTGTTGTATATGCCGATCGTTTAAATTGTATTAAGTGTATATATTACGTTGTACAGATGATTTTATGCTCGATTGTTGCAAGTTACCTGGGCAGAATTCCATATGACAATTTTGATTGGTTTCCTTCTTATGAGTTGATTTTTCCTTCTGAGGAAGAGCCCGCTGATTTGATTCGTCATTCAGCTGCCAAGTGCTTGAGCCCAGGTTCCCGTGACCAGCACGCCATCAATGAAAAGTAAAATTGCGTCCATTCATCTCTTTATTGCAGAAAACCGCTTTGAAAATATCACTTCCAAAGTTCGAAATAACACTTTGGAACGGAATGCAATATAACTCCATCACTTTGTAACCCTGCGATTCCTTAAGTGTTTTTCAATATTATAAGCAAGAATCGGTTATGAATGAATGTAATGTCAAGGTTTTTCGGGAACGGCTTTCGGAGTGAAAAACAATGAAAAGTTATTGCATATAAAACCACCGTTCATTGAGTGAGGAATGGGGTCATTGCTATCAAAGTACGTGCAACTTAGATCACCTTCGAGGGCTGTTGAATGATGTATATGATGTACATGGTGATTACGGCGCCTATAAATACACCAGCTATGCATCAGCATCCCGCATTGATTACGTCATCAAAAGGAACTATCGTTCCTTGAATCTTTAGCGACACCCTTCCTTGTTATATGTAGCCCCTCCTCATTTCGCTTTGCTCCCTTTGTTTATGTCAGAAGTGTCTCCGGTAGAGAGAGGCCCAGTTTATTTTTTTCCGCTTATTCAATCCTTGCAAACTCCATAATCATCTTATTAACAATTAGAAATAGAAGTAAAATGCAACACATAACATTGAAAAATGTGATTGGAGAAGTTTTTTAAAAGAGGGGCTCCCCCAATAGGCAATCTAATCGATAAGGAAAGGTGAGGGCAATTTTCGTTCTTTCGTAACCGCAGACACCTCAATGCTAATAGTTTTGCTCATGTCAAAAAAGAATTGAACAGGATAAACCTTCCATTCCATTCGAGAAAGTTCACATGCGGTCGTTTGAAAGCCAAGCTCAAGCGCACGTAGATATCAGGCGAATTTAATTGGAATTCGAAGTAGACAGACTCTATGTAGCAGGTGTCCCTGGCAGCCTCGATGCGGCATTGAATAGCTCGATAGATCATAGATGGGACGCTTCTGGTCCGTATTTGCTCCAACTCACATTGCAGGACTTTAAAAAACCTGTTGGTAGCTTACAATCAACATGAGATAGCATAGATCTCAGCCATTTGGAATCTCTTCCACGTTATGGCAAGAGTGACAAAGAAAGTAGATGTCATATTTCTCATAACTTTGGCTTAGATATGGCCTGTGCAAGCATCTGTAAATAAGGTACTATTTTCTTTTTCCATCAAGAAGTAATTCGTTTTGCCTGAAATTAAATAGGAAAGCTTCTCGTTTATTAAATCAGAACTGTATAGGATCGTTGCTTGTAAAACATTTGCAACGAAGAAACCCCAAAAATTCAGTTTGACAAACGAAAAGAAAAAGACAAATAATGGAAGAATGATAACTCAATGCATCTAATTAAAGCCTACTTCCCACAAACTTAGTTGAATTTACAAGCTCTCTTGTTTTACTTCATTTATAGGAAATGTGTAAAACCGCACTAAGGTAATCAAATTTTCGTTAAGCCAAGCTTATTGTTAATTTTGCCAAAACACAACATACATTTTGCATTGCTCTACGAGAATAGAAATCATTGCTTTTCAGAAGTAATTTTTGCAAATATAGGAGCTCTTCCATTGTGAAACACTCTCACACGACCCACGGTTTTCTGTTGAAATAAGAAGACTTATTAGCTAGATAAAATCTTGAATTTATCTATTTCCGTCATCATCAATAATATGTTGCATCCATTCTGTTCTCGTTAGGCTTTTTGTCATGAAAAACAAAGAGATGAACTGTGTTTTAGATGGATTTATTCTTAGAGACGCCGCAGTCAAAACATGTCGTTGTACATCATATTTTGTTGTCTATGCCCGAAGAGTAACAGAGACCCTATGTTTGCTAGTCAATTGCAAGAAGCCTTCAACTTAAAATATTACAAAAAATTATCAAACATCTGTTAACTCACTGAATCATTGCTGCTGCCTCAAGCAAATATGCAGCAACAAAGAAATCATTTAATATTTTCCATTGGTGCAGGTTTCTAAAAAATTAAAGGTACTTGGCAGTGCTATCAGAATGTAGTGCTATCAGAATAACAAGGAGGCTCTTACACAAAATATTGCAAAAAATAAATGAAGAAGGAGAAATTGGCCAAATTTCAGCATTCAGAAGCCTTAGGCCTCCTCGCCTCCCCAACCCTAGCACCACACCCCTCACCCCTGGTACTTGGGAATCTTATACTCGACATAAAACCTTCTCCTCTTTCTCATTGAAACGAGGTTACCGCCTCGCAAAAGACTATCCATGCTTCCTTCGCAAGCCATCGACGAAAAGGAAGAAAGCCTATTTAACTGTATGAAAATTTAGAGATGTTTCGCGTTGCAGGCAAGCCGGGTAAAGCTGTAGATAAAGACGCAGAAAAAAAGAAGGCTAGAAGTCAAGTTTATAGCACTGTGGCAACTTTTGTAGGCGTTGTAGGACTGTTAAGACTTGGTAAGTGGTTTAGGCCCTCATAGCCTATGCCTGTGTGCAAAGTAGCGAAGGATGGTAGCAAAATCAGCATGCATTCGCACCTTTAGATTTGTAATCATGTTGTGCCTATGTCTGTAGGGAGCTTTAATTGGAAAGATTAAATAGAAAACTAACTGAGCCTTTGTGTGTTGGCAGTCAATATATAATTCCCTCTTGTGTGCAATTTGAGAAAGGCAGTTCTCAAGTAATAATAATGACAAGAAAGTTTTTCTATGTTTTTGCCGACTCTTGACCTAAGTTTAAAGAATTTGTATTAAGCTGTTGCATTCCATTGTTTCTCCTGTCTGCATGTGTTCCACCTCATAACCCATGTTTTTTTAAGTGATAATTCTTTGTTTCTTTGTATGTGCTTTATAAATGATTAAACACACTTAGAAACTCATATAAATGCACTCATATTTAGAGTGTCTCTCAGGACATGCTGATCATTGTAATGCTACTACTAGTACAAAGTGTTACAGCTTTTTAGTTTTCTTACCCCCATATAGCCATTTTGCTCATGTCTTACCCTATCTCAAGCACGCAGCCCTGTTTTGATTGGACTTACAATAAGAGGGAAAGCATCTCCATGCTCCACAAAGTTCCAAAACTTAAGACTTCTTCACTTTCAGTGAGCAATCATGCCTGGTTGACTATTGCATGAAACAATGAATCAGCTAATTAGTGCATTAAAGCCAGAATTTAATAATTAGTAATTTACGCCAATTTATACCAATAGCTTTAAGCTAACATTTTCTTTCATTTCAAATTCCCTTCTCAATTTTCATTTCAATTGATCTTTCTGATGCTTTGAATGGTTGTTTTTTCAACTGATTTTTCCTTTACAGCTCCTTATGCCATCAGTTATATCCAAGGCAGATGATCAAGAATACTGAAAAACTTAACAAAGTATCAATGATCCAGTGACTAAAGTTACTGAGATGTGACTTATAGAAAGTATGCTCATCCTTGTTGCTGGTAAAGAATGAATTTTATCAATATGTTTTGTAAATAGAGTCTTGGTTGTCCAGTTATTGTTGAGCCCTGTTGAAATCACAAATATTTTTTGAATATTTATATATATAGGGTTTTAAAAGACCTCTTAGTTACACAATCTGTTTGGTTCATAAAATTCTTTTGAAAAGTATCCTTACCCATTAGGCCTGTCCACCGAAAAGGGTCATAACGTTAAATGAGGTCATGTAAATCTTATCCAATATGTGATATTCAGTAAAATTCTGTGAAAAATTCTGGATTTCAATTTTCTTGCCGATTTCAATCTTTTTTATGGGCGTTGCCATATTCTCTGAGAGTTATAAGGGTGTGGTAGCCCAAACATTTTCCTGGGACTCCGCCCCCAGCCCCCCTTCTACCCTTGGCAGGACCATCACCTCTGTGTAGGCTTCGCCACTGAGGGTTTTGGTAATTCAACACTGTAAGTTAAATTTGGCTATTACTCCTCAGGTGTTCTTTGTTTGACAAGTAGTGAAATTGAACAATCCAACTTTCATAACCATTCAGGTGCGGTTTTGACCTCAAACTCTCCGCGTAGCGTCAATGACGCCACCATAGTTCTTCTTATAGGGGTTTTTCCAAGAGCTTACATAGTAGCAATTCAAATTGAATATGCCAATTTTCAATTGGCATTATCTCGCCTGTGGTCATTCACTGTACCTTCAATGTAACCTGTAAATATAACTAGATTCCAGAGAGACCAGCTAATTTTTATCACCAATATTCTAAAAATTCTGTAGTTATAAGAAAACCTTTCAGATCTGTGAGATCCAAGGCTCCACCAACGGTTTTTGTGGCGCAACGCACAATCGTCACCTTGCCTCCCCCTCTGCTTCTGTAATAGTCAACAACCTGAATCAAGGAATCCTCACGCGAGATTGAGGAAAGTAAAAACCACATGTGCATATTTCAAACTGCACATCAAAATTTCGATTATGTAAGCGAGATTCTTTTATAATGCGAGGCCAATATGGTGTGATTATGTTATTGGTCATCACTTCTTTCACAATAATGTTTCTTGAGTCACCTGCAACATATGCCATGGGAGTTTCCAAAGACGTTTTTGATTTCGCTATTTGCTTGCCATTTTTACACTTATTTTAAAATGGGTGCTGGTACGCCACGACTTATTTATACGGTGCAGTTACGGAGTAAAATATCGAATGTTAGTTGAATTTTCGACTGCTTCAAAAAAATATTAATTTGTCGGGAAATTCTCTGCACATTCGGAAATAAATGCTCTACCGTAGAGAATACGGTAGATATTCTTCAAATTTCCTGACCTTCCCACATTGAAACTCGCTACCATCCACTTCCGTTCCACTTCAGTCGTTTATCGAAGACTGCAAAATATTTCAAGCATGATATTCAAAGTGAAATATAACATGAGTCCAAAGTGCATTGTTGATTTATTTGAAAATCCGAAAAGACGTTATGATCCTAAAAGGGCCTGGATTTAACACTTCTAAGTTTGGAAAGCATTCGTGGAGGTACCTAGAACCCTTTTTATGGTCTAAATTAAATGAAAAAGAAAGAACAAGTCAAAGTAGGTTGGTGCATATTTGATATATCGCGTCAAAGTGCCAGTTGCTTTGGGAGAATGCTCAGATTAAGGTGAAATTTTAGTCTTGATGAAAGTTGAGCCTGACATTATTCTTTAGCCTGACATATTAACATTTAAGTAATTTTCAGCTTCAATATTCTTCTGGACTTTATTATTAAATAATGTGTATCGTTAAGCAAAGGGACCTGTCCGTATACAATAAAATATTTTTTTGAAATGAGTTGCATCAAAATCACACATGCCCAGCCGCTGGTACACGAAAGGTTTTGAAAATCCGAAAATATTATATTTGATTAAACATTAACAGAACATTAAGGAACATTACCCTGAATTTAAGTGTATATCACATGTTATAAAAACACATCAGACCTGAAGTCTTAAAGTTGTTTATTATATGCGGGACACTACTGTACCGTAAATCCTCGAATTAGCCCCCTGGGGGCTTATTTATTTTTATATTTTTGGATGGGGGCTTATTCGAGGGGGGGGGGGGCTCATAAAATTTCTTGAAACATGCCACATAAAAAGATAATTTTTGAAATTTCTTTCTTTTCATAGTATAAAAAATAACCTAAGTATAAAGTAACATTTGATTAAATTATTAAGATATAAAATATAATTTTATACGTTTCTTAGCAAATGTCTCAGTATAGTTTCTAGATAACCTTCAATGATGGCATCACAGACACACTCTTTTTTTGTCAGAAACCCATATCGCAAGACAGTGCACCAATAAAAGAGGGTGGTATTTATCATTTGCCAGTTTTTTGCAGTTGGCAGAACGCCAGTTCGTCAGGGTGGATGTCGTTAAGAATGAATTTTCAATTATCAGTGCATTTTCTTTATAATTAGAGTTAAAAATAGGTCACCACTTGGTGAAGCAGGTGGATCGTTTGAGGTTTTTGACCTGTATTGTATTTGCACCACATCAAGCGGAGAGGTAACTCTCAGAATCTACACGAAGATTGTATTAGATTGGTTAAAACAGGCCCATCGGAGCCGGGGGGGGGGGTGCTAGGGGGCTTCAGCCTCCCCCAAATATTTTGCAAGTACTTACTCTTCAAATTTTCGAGAAAACATTGCAAGGCCATACTTTAAGTTCGCAAAAAAATTAACCAGTTCAGTTACCAGTTTTCCCTTTCAATCATTTATTGCGTGTGCAAGTCTTGAAGCACAGCTGCCTCGTTGAAAAAATTCACAGTCTACGATCTGATAAAATAGTTCCAAGCACTTGACTAGTCAAGAAAAATTGCAATGTCAGAGATGATCAAGGCTGCAAGAATTCTCCTAGTAATGCCGGCAACAAACGCTATTAGTGAGAGATCTTTCTCCGCAATGAAACGAGTGAAAACGTACTTAAGGTCAACGACAACAGAATGAACCATCTCGTGTTACTTTATGTGCAGAAAGAAAGAGTTGACAATACTAGCCTGATTGATGTTGCCCGTGAATTTGTTTTAAGGGTAGATAATAGAAAGCAGATTTTTGAATATATTTCGAACAGAGATTTGTGTATTAAGGTTAATGTAGCACACACAAGCACAGGTGATTGTGAATGAGTGTTAAGAGGATAGTTAAATTTTGTTTTAGCAGTGTTTATGATTTCTTAAGTTGATTGCTGGCGTTACAAGACTAATATCAATCCAGTTCTTGAACGATTATTGTTGAAGATCAATAAGTTATTCTTAAATTGATTGTGCTGCAAGCGATTTTTCTTTGGCATCAGTTTGAAATTAGAATTAAGAGAACAAGGGCTCTCAACAAGATGCGCCACTCTATTGCAGGGAACAATTTTGGGGGATAATTTCTGATCCTCCTTGCTACAGCAAGCATCCTTACCATAAACGTTCAATTTGAAATAGCAGAATGCAAACATTGGTATTTTAACAAACAAATTTTTCTGTGGATTTTAGGGTCAGAAACGTGTCACCACAGACAATCATCTGGTTTCACCCTGGACATTGGTGACGCCATTTCATCATATACAAGCAGATTTTCCGAAATTGTCCCACATTTCCCTATGTGAACGAAATATGGAAAGCGCTTTAACTCTAGCAGTAGGAGACCTAAAGCCGATAATGGCGGACGACTACAAAAAACATGAGCATTTTCCTTTGAAGGTATACAGCTTTGACACCCTCATTTCTACGTTACCTTCGATTAGATTCGATACAATTTGAAATATTTCGAAATTCAAATACTGATTGTTTTAAAGCAAGCCTATTTCGAAATACCACTTGCCTCTTCGGAGAGTTCATGAAAATGTGTGAGATTGTTAGGAATTTTAGATTCCCCACCGTCTCCATTGTCTGTGTAAATCTGGAATAAAAAGAAACACACTTGTAGTCAGGTGCCTCGCGTTCTGCGTAACAATCCTCGCTTTCCGAAGGAGCAAAGAAACCTTTGTTCGATTCAAAAGTGATCCATCCTTTGTTCTCATTGACCAATTGCGTTCCTCTGTGGATTGACAGGCCAATCAGAAGCCAAGGGGAATTCTCAATTCTGGCGCTGGCGCTCAAAATCACGAATTTTTTTGACCTCAAAGGAAAAATGGACAGGGTATAAAAATACATCGAAGAATTCAAGACATTTCTCTAGCTGGAAGTCAATTTGACTCTGCCATTGCCAATGCTTGCCTGCTGAAAGGGATTTTACCAGAAAAGATTCTGAAAGGTTTGTGAATTGCTTTTTTCACCGGTTGTAGAGAATTTTTGTTTGCGTTGTCTCGCGGCGGGGGCTCGGCAACTGATAACCTCGTCAAAGTGAAACTTTCATATGACTTGGCCACATTGCAAATTGACAAATGAAATAAATAGATAGAGCTTCCATGCACCCGCTAGTTTCCTTGAGGACAACGATAGGCCAAGCTGACGAGAGGGAAATCTCAACAAAACAGGCCTAACAGACGCCCCTTTATAGTCGAAAAGCCAGCCTCTCATAATCTGTTTTTTGTTTATTGTTGCTTAGAAAAAATTATAAAGGTTCCTATTTCTCCAGATAAAGAGCCATAACTTTTTTGGTTGCTTTTAGAGGCAGCTGGTTTTGGCATGCTAGCTAAAACAGCAGATGTTTTTTCGCCTTGTTCTGAGGCAGAAAAGTTTTTTCAATTCCTTCGAATCCTCAAAAACTCTTATTTTTATAACGAATACGCTTCGAAAATGTTTTCTTTTCCAATCTTGCATTTAGATTTAGAAAAATTCTTACAATTTCCAGTAAATTTTCTTAAAAATTAGCTTTCTACCATATCAACTGCTAACTAATTTTTTGTTCAGGAAGCAAAATTTTGCTACCTCAAGACTGCGCTTACTTTTTTGAGAAATACGACTTACAAGGGGCATAGGTCTAGTTACTGGAAAGTGTACATTAGAGGCACTTTTGAACAATATATTGTCGAGAAAATCTTCTGGACTGGCCCCCTTCAAGCCCCTAATTTGTTTCTTTCTATAGAAATTTTTTAGTGCATTCAAGCTAGATTCTTGTCGTCAACCAATATGAACATTTTATTCTCGGTGATATTTTTTTGGTTTCAAGGCTACTTTTTACATTGTCGACATATATCGTATTTCGGCGCGCCCTAGCAGCTGGGGAGTGAACCTTGGCAGAAATTTGTTTTTGTTTGCTCGGCTGTTTCCATGATAAGCCTAGGTTTCTAACGGAACCGGAAAAGACCGCTCCTTCGACTGACAATGGAACAATAATAGACCATGGTGCATTGCGCGCCAGAAGTTTCTCGGACACTGTTTACATCACATCAATTTAGATTCGAGAATTCAGTACCTGCAGTGGACGAAGTTCCCGTAATATCCGACAGCCAAATTCATAGTATGTTAGGGAAGATAGTCGTTGATAACACGACAAAAACTATGTGTTAAGTTAGTGAAATAAATAAGACGTCAAAGCTACTTATGGTCTGGAGAAACATGCAGTGAGTTTGAGGCAACATTTTTGATGAATTCTTGCATCAGGCAAGTCGACGCTTCCCATTCGCTGGTCCTAGCCGATTCTCAGGGTAAGGATATCGAATACAGTTTGGAAACTCCTTAAAGTTCCCGTTAGTTAATTTTGTGTCTATAATTTTGTATAACTTCAAAGTTTTTAGTATTTTATGAAAGCTTCCTCGCGAACAGCAGTTGCAGGGTTTTCCCTCTTCGGGCGCCATTGCTCTTGAAATTTTTTTTGGCTCATATCACCGGTTTACTGAAGCCTCGTAATATAATGATTGTGTTTTTGTAGATGCCTTGCTCAGAGACGCAGAAGTTTGTTGCTGCTCTTCAAGGAGATCTGGCTCGAGAGCAAAGACTCTTTACGTCGCTCTCGCCAGCACTGGCAACTGATGAGGTGGGAATTTTTTTCTTGGCAAGTCAGGCCCCTATTTCGTATTGCCAAATTTCATGGTTCCCGAATCTTCTGTCTTTTGCCTATCGCAAGGATTTATCTTAAGCGAAATTAATTGAACTTTGATCTAGCTAGCGTTTTCTTTCAAATTATATTGAGAAAGTTTCTCTTGGTTTGTTATTAGGGACCTTCCCAACTTTAAATTTGTTTTGAGAATTTGTCGCTTCACTGGGTTGACCTTTATCCGCAGTTGAAGAACCAGCGGAGTGGGCGTGATAAGTTTCCAACAACTTGTAGTTTTCAGCGAATATTTTTGGCGTATTGCTTCTTCCTTTACGTAGATTATTGTTTGGGTAAACTGAAGTGGATGCCTGGTTTTTAACAAGTTTCGTTTTTCCCAACAGGATTATGTATCGTCGGCACACAGAGACCAATGTCTGCAGCACCTTCTCAAACTCAGCCTTCACTTTGGCTTCGAACCAGAGACCTTCGCTCTCGCCGTTAATTACATCGACAGATTTCTCTCCAAAGTGAAGGTAAAGCTCATTTGCTACTCTGCGAAGCATTCAAGTCGAAATTTTGCCATCTGCGTCAACCGAGTCAGCTGTTCGAAATTTGTGACGTCAAGAATTCCCTTGACACATTAAAATCAGAATAGCAACGTCGCTTTTAACACCTTGTCATATACCTAGGTGCGCCCAATGAAACTACAAAAGAAGTTTCTAATACGCCCCAAATTTAGCTATCATATGACATATTACATCGATGACCCACAACTTTTTGTCTTTCTGAAAAAATTTCCGCTTTTACATTCGGTTGTTGTTCAGGGGCGAGAAGTTTCCCTCTGTCTTTAACGGATGACAAACAAAGTTGTACGCAGAACAATTGTCTTTCAAGACCCATTTTCGCCATGGCTACGCGGTTTCCTTGAGCTTCTATGTAACGGGGACAAAGGGCCTTTTGTGTTTGTATTGTGTTACCAATCCTTGCTCGTTGGTCACATGACTACTATAAAAACCGCAGTTGGTGGAATTCTGTCTATTCTCATCAGCGCTTGATTTTTTGTCCAGTTACAGAACATCTGTGAGTCATTAACTCAGTTCTTTGAAAGATTTGCAAGCCCATAGTCACATATTGATGAATTGTCCACACCTTGTTTTGCTTAAAGCAATGATGCTAATATCCTTCAATTATTTGTCTAGGCACACACAAAGTATTTGCAGTGTATTGGGCTAACTAGCCTGTATATTGCTGCAAAAATGTCAGAAGAGGAGGAAGTGAGTAACAATTTTCTCTCAAATTTGTCAAGTTAGAAATGACAAGATTGGTACAGCTTTCTGTTAGCCTTGGATGGTCACAGGAAATTTTAAATTGACAGAAAACTAGGCTATAGTAGAATTTATATAACATCATTTTGAGTCAGGTGGCTTCAACCAGTGTCTTCAAATCTCTAAGAAATTTTTATTTTTCTACAAAATGGAATATAAGAACAACCCCTATGAACTTTTGGTGATTCCAATGTTGGATATTTTACAAAGGCAATCCATGATATCAAACATCAAGACAACTTTTAAAGATATGTGTTGCTTTCCCTTTCAGTTTGTTCCCATGGCTACAGACTTTGTCAATGTCAGCAGGGCTCAATGTACAGTGTCAGATTTGCTAAGAATGGAAGGGATCCTCTTGCAGAAGTTAGAGTGGAGTCTTTTTGTCCCAACACCAGTCCTTTTTCTTCAGAAGGTTTGTATACCCCATGCTTATATATTTCATCATTTTTCTATTAGTTTGATTCACAAGTTTGATAATCAATGTATTGGAAAGTTTATTTATATATACCTTTTTCATTCTAGATTTGTGACTTACTACAGTTGTTTGGCTCCTTGTCTTCTGAGTTTGCTTCTACAATTGTTCAACACATTCTCCCAAAGATACTACGACTTCTTTGCCACAGTTCATTTGCAGAACATAAGGTGATTATTTTTTTATAAATTAGCATTTTATATACATCTTATATGAGGTCAAGAACCTTTTTAACTTCTATAAACTTCTTTACTTGTTTACTTGTATATTACAATATGTGTATAATCCGTTTTTGCAGGGTTCAACTTTGGCTTTGGCACTTCTAAAGTATGAGATTTCACCACTAAGCTCTTCTCTTGGTTCAGCTCTTGATGACATCATTAAGATTCTGAAGGTAAAACCAAATTTCATGCCTTATCTGTTAGATAATCAATATCTTTAGCTGCTAATACAATTTTTTAATTTTTGGACAATCATATATACCTGTTGAGTATAATAAAGATATTTACCTTGACTCGTTTTTTTGCAAGTTCCTCAATTTGTTGCTTTTCACATTAGATTGATTATGGGGCATTTATGCACTGTCTTGGCTTAGTCCAAGACTTCATGGATTGCCAAGCAACATTCCGCAAAAAGAAGTTTAAGTCGAGAAAGAGAAGAAAAAGCTCCCGCTCAAACAGTCTGCATATTTTGCCAACAATTTACGAAAGCAATGATCAAGATGATTATGAAGGAAGTGAGATTAGTGATGATGTTTTTGATGACAATGCCACAGAACAGGTATGCATAATAGCTATTTGTATATATATTTATTTTGAATCTTGAATTGTTCCTTCTAGAATCTTGAATTGTAGAGTAAATCCCTGCATATAAGAACCTACTTTTTCCAATCATACAAGGTTTTTAAAAAGTATTTGTATCAAAATACATATGTCTAGTTTATGATCTAGTACAGCCCTCTCAGATGTTTCACAAACAGTGCTTCAGTTCGAATAAGTTCTCCTTCAAATGTATTACAAATACTACTTATAAAGACATGATGCATCTATCTATTTCGGTCTCTTTTTTTGCTCTTGGAAGTTATATTTATCACACTGAAACAGTTTCTTAATTACAAGATGCATGATTTAGGAAAAACAGCCTTTAGGTTCTTAGTTTTGTAGGTTCGTATATGCAAGATTTACTGTAGTGAGGATTTTGGTTCTAAGGTGGTACGCTTTTACCAAAAACTTCTGATATTTTAATTGTTTTTAGGGGCTAGATGAAATGTTTGATGAATAAAACTTTTCCAATCATTTATCATCTTACATCACAGTGATATTTTATGGAAGGCAACAGGTGTAGCCAGCCTATTTTTATCCCTGCTTGTTTTTTATTTGCAGATGGATGACGGCTATGTTGACAATGATACCAACAACAACATGAATCAGAATAGGTGCATGCCTCTCTATGACAGCAGTCATGATTGGCTTGATGATAAAAAAGAGTTCCCTGACATCTTTGAGACATTGCCTACACCGATCAGGAGGTCACGGAAATCTGGAAAAGTTCGGTTCAATCCAATAGGTCATGTGGATCATGCAGACAAGCCCTTGTACAGCACAATTGTAAAGACCTCGTGGAGCAGTATTGCATATGTTTACCAGGATCACTCATATCAACTATGCACAGACACTGTTACTTTTTAGTCTGTTAGGTGATTTAGCCATAATGAGTTTTCTATGTTTTCTAAATATGTGATCTTAGGTAGATTCGGTTCAGGAACTCACACAGTAAATTGATTTAATAAAAAATGAAATGATGCAAAAATTCAATTTTGAGAAAGAAAAGCAACATCCCTGAATCCTGTAGTCCCTCATAATTCTAGAATACTGGTTGCT
Organism: Nemopilema nomurai; assembly: GCA_003864495.1. Lineage (NCBI taxonomy): Eukaryota > Metazoa > Cnidaria > Scyphozoa > Rhizostomeae > Rhizostomatidae > Nemopilema > Nemopilema nomurai. The sequence goes on along the minus strand of ML133421.1, from coordinate 1,767,857 downwards.
GCAGTAAAGTACTACCATGCCCATAGCTGCTTTTAGAAATTTTATGAAGTATATAAAACAGGGTCTGTGCACACATGCACTGTATTGCTACTGTGTAATGTTTACATGCTTTCACACAATAGCTAATTATTTGTCGAGTGTTATTTCACCAAAGCTGTTTATCTATTGATTCAACTAATTGGTAGAACTTTATAGTTCTTTATCTATGTAAGTTATTAAATGAGAGCCATAAAGTAATCAGTTAATCAACTATATGTATTTGTAATATTTTGTCCATTCAAATTGGACCATATTTATAGTCTGTGCAATAAAGCCATGTTAAAATGGTTTAGACTTCCTAGATTTTGTTATCTATTGTGAATATGTATCGTTTTGCATGCACTTAAGATTTGTTTATCATCATGGCATAATGTTGTTTGTTTAATAATGTTTGTTTGTTTCCCTTGTAAATAGGTTGAATGTATAATTCAGTAGATTTTTTAAAAACCTGGACCAAAAAAATGTAAAAATGTACATAAAATTAACAATTTTGAAAAAAAGAACAAAATTCTATACAACATCAAAAGTTGTTTTTCCTTTCCAAGGCTTGTCTTTTACTCTAACCAAATATGAAGGTAGTTTTCCGCTGCCTTCAGCCAGTATTTGAGTGATGTGATGATGGCCTCCCAATTCACTGTATCCCCTGGGACTGCACTGCAGAATCCTGGACAATGTAATACAGTCCTTTTGTACACTCATAATTATTATTTTTAATAGAAAAGCCAGTACGACAAAGGTTTCAACTTTGGCGTTCTGCAATACTAGACTGAATGCAGTACTTTAATGAATTGCCTTGACTCACGTTTTCTACGTTGTAATGCTAGTATTCAAATGGCCTCCAAGCTACAAAGTAAATCCAGAATTGCAATGAAAGCAATGATTCTAACAATGCAATACGCAAAAGATTAACTAAATGGGAATTCAGAGAGATCTTAAACAACATTTGTAACCTGCAAACCTACAGAGTTAAGTGATATCCATAGTACCATAAGTGCTATGACTTTAAGATAACAATTACTTTCAGAGAAAGAAGAGGGCACCTACAGATAGGTGATAGAAAGAGCCAACTTACGTTAATCAATTCAGTTTGTTCATGTCAAACAATGTTTCGAAAAGAAGACAAAAAACTAGCTGAATGAAAGTGGTGGTTTTATATGGAACCTCTCCATTTAATGCTTTTGGAAAAACAAAATGACTAAAGGAAGTTCTCCGGGATAGGTTGTTGGAATCTGCTTTACTTCCTCAGCTAGACCGTATTTTCTCAAATGCTCATTCTTGCAAAAACACCAAGGCTATAGCCTTAGCAAATTAGCGGTTTTGGTCAAAAAATTTTTCGGCTATTACATGCAATAAAAGCAAGACTATGATATTAGAAGGCAGTTCTATGGTATAGGATATTGAAATCTGCTTTACTTCCTCAGCTAGACCGTATTTTCTCAAATGCTCATTCTTGCAAAAACACCAAGGCTATAGCCTTAGCAAATTAGCGGTTTTGGGTCTAAAAATTTTTGGGCTATTACATGCAATAAGAGCAAGACCATGATATGAGAAGGCAGTTCTATGGTATAGGATGTTGGAATCTGCTTTACTTCCTCAGCTAGACCGTATTTTCTCAAATGCTCATTCTTGCAAAAACACCAAGGCTATAGCCTTAGCAAATTAGCGGTTTTGGGTCTAAATTTTTTTGGGCTATTACATGCAATAAGAGCAAGACTATGATATGAGAAGGCAGTTCTATGGTATAGGATGTTGGAATCTGCTTTACTTCCTCAGCTAGACCGTATTTTCTCAAATGCTCATTCTTGCAAAAACACCAAGGCTATAGCCTTAGCAAATTAGCGGTTTTGGGTCTAAAATTTTTTGGGCTATTACATGCAATAAGAGCAAGACCATGATATGAGAAGGCAGTTCTATGGTATAGGATGTTGGAATCTGCTTTACTTCCTCAGCTAGACCGTATTTTCTCAAATGCTCATTCTTGCAAAAACACCAAGGCTATAGCCTTAGCAAATTAGCGGTTTTGGGTCAAAAAATGTTTCGGCTATTACATGCAATAAGAGCAAGACTATGATATGAGAAGGCAGTTCTATGGTATAGGATGTTGGAATCTGCTTTACTTCCTCAGCTAGACCGTATTTTCTCAAATGCTCATTCTTGCAAAAACACCAAGGCTATAGCCTTAGCAAATTAGCGGTTTTGGGTCTAAATTTTTTTGGGCTATTACATGCAATAAGAGCAAGACTATGATATGAGAAGGCAGTTCTATGGTATAGGATGTTGGAATCTGCTTTACTTCCTCAGCTAGACCGTATTTTCTCAAATGCTCATTCTTGCAAAAACACCAAGGCTATAGCCTTAGCAAATTAGCGGTTTTGGGTCTAAATTTTTTTGGGCTATTACATGCAATAAGAGCAAGACTATGATATGAGAAGGCAGTTCTATGGTATAGGATGTTGGAATCTGCTTTACTTCCTCAGCTAGACCATATTTTCTCAAATGCTCATTCTTGCAAAAACACCAAGGCTATAGCCTTAGCAAATTAGCGGTTTTGGGTCTAAATTTTTTGGGCTATTACATGCAATAAGAGCAAGACTATGATATGAGAAGGCAGTTCTATGGTATAGGATGTTGGAATCTGCTTTACTTCCCAGCTAGAACGTATTTTCTCTATGTCTTGCAAAAACACCAAGGCTATAGCCTTAGCAAATTAGCGGTTTTGGGTCTAAATTTTTTTGGGCTATTACATGCAATAAGAGCAAGACCATGATATGAGAAGGCAGTTCTATGGTATAGGATGTTGGAATCTGCTTTACTTCCTCAGCTAGAACGTATTTTCTCTAATGGTCATTCTTGCAAAAACACCAAGGCTATAGACTTAGCAAATTAGCAGTTTCGGGTCTAATATTTTTTGGGCTATTACATGCAATAAGAGCAAGACCATGATATGAGAAGGCAGTTCTATGGTATAGGATGTTGGAATCTGCTTTACTTCCTCAGCTAGAACGTATTTTCTCTAATGGTCATTCTTGCAAAAACACCAAGGCTATAGACTTAGCAAATTAGCAGTTTCGGGTCTAATATTTTTTGGGCTATTACATGCAATAAGAGCAAGACCATGATATGAGAAGGCAGTTCTATGGTATAGGATGTTGGAATCTGCTTTACTTCCTCAGCTAGAACGTATTTTCTCTAATGGTCATTCTTGCAAAAACACCAAGGCTATAGCCTTAGCAAATTAGCGGTTTCGGGTCTAAAATTTTTTGGGCTATTACATGCAATAAGAGCAAGACTATAATATGAGAAGGCAGTTCTATGATATAGGATGTTGGAATCTGCTTTACTTCCTCAGCTAGAACGTATTTTCTCAAATGCTCATTCTTGCAAAAACACCAAGGCTATAGCCTTAGCAAATTAGCGGTTTTGGGTCTAAATTTTTTGGGCTATTACATGCAATAAGAGCAAGACTATGATATGAGAAGGCAGTTCTATGGTATAGGATGTTGGAATCTGCTTTACTTCCTCAGCTAGAACGTATTTTCTCAAATGCTCGTTCTTGCAAAAACACCAAGGCTATAGCCTTAGCAAATTAGCGGTTTTGGGTCAAAATTTGTTGGGGCTATTACATGCAATAAGAGCAAGACTATGATATGAGAAGGCACTTGTATTGTATAGGATGTTGGAATCTACTTTACTTCCTCAGCTAGACCGTATTTTCTCAGATGCTCATTCTTGCAAAAACACCAAGGCTATAGCCTTAGCAAATTAGCGGTTTTGGGTCTAAAATTGTTGGGGCTATTACATGCAATAAGAGCAAGACTATGATATGAGAAGGCACTTGTATGGTATAGGATGTTGGAATCTACTTTACTTCCTCAGCTAGACCGTATTTTCTCAAATGCTCATTCTTGCAAAAACACCAAGGCTATAGCCTTAGCAAATTAGCGGTTTTGGGTCTAAATTTGTTGGGGCTATTACATGCAATAAGAGCAAGACTATGATATGAGAAGGCACTTGTATTGTATAGGATGTTGGAATCTACTTTACTTCCTCAGCTAGACCGTATTTTCTCAGATGCTCATTCTTGCAAAAACACCAAGGCTATAGCCTTAGCAAATTAGCGGTTTTGGGTCAAAATTTTTTTGGGCTATTACATGCAATAAGAGCAAGACTATGATATGAGAAGGCAGTTCTATGGTATAGGATGTTGGAATCTGCTTTACTTCCTCAGCTAGACCGTATTTTCTCAAATGCTCATTCTTGCAAAAACACCAAGGCTATTAGCAGTTAGGCTATTAGGCCTTAGCAAATTAGCGGTTTTGGGTCTAAATTTGTTTGGGCTTTTACATGCCATAAGAGCAAGACCATGATATGAAAAGGTAGTTCTACGGTACAGGATGTTGGAATCTACTTTACTTCCTCAGCTAGAACGTATTTTCTCAAATGCTCATTCTAACAGAAAGTCAAATGCTATAGCTTTAGCAAATTAGCGGTTTTGGATCAAACTTTTTTATGGCTTTGCTATGCCGCAAGAGGAGGACTATCAGGAGATAAGTTTCAGTAAGCATATACCTTGAAGGCATGTACATAAATTACATCCCTTTGCCCTAGAAAACACCAGGGCAAAATTAATTATTCTCGTCTGAAAAGTTTTTACACTAAGAAGATTCTTTTTGTATTTGGATGAAGATCGAATTTATAGAAAAGAAAGATCTGGTTATTGGAGGTCAATTTCTGAGATCTCTATTTAAAAAATTGAATGTTTCTGGTTCACAATGGGACAATAAAGGCTAGATTGGCTTATATGATGAGTCATCAAAGTCATTGAGGAATTTCCATTTCAAATTTAGAATTCTGCAAAATTGGTATAATAAAAACGAGTACCCGACCATCAGGAGGTGCAAGGATGGTATTGTCGACTTGTAAAAAGGATTTTAACCCCAGTATTCGAACCCCCTCTCGCATGATGTTTGGCGGTTCACCAATGTACAATCCAAAATGAAGGCTTACGCAAAAAATCAACTCAGTTGAACTTTGGGATCAAGCGAAGGATAAAACAGCATTTTGTACACGTCAAATGATACTAAAGGGAAATAAATAATAACTGAATCAAAGCAAACAAAACTCATACATTGATGCACAATTTTTATTAATTACAATTCTCAAATAAGACAGCGACCAATTCACACAGAATTATTATAGAGTACTACTAGTTGCAAAAAAGCCACAGCAAACATCTTTCAGGTATAGGGACGCTCTAGCTGAAACTTCTAGTCTACTTTCTTGCATTCACCCTTTTTGGGGTCGTCGGGGATGCTTTCTTTCAACGGTGTTAGGCCAAGAAGCATGATATGGCGATCGTAGCATTTGCTGTTTCGGAACATGTTGTCCGTCCCGTGGAGTCGATCGAGCACTCCAAGGACGCCAAAGTTGTTTGTAAACCTGATAAACGTAAAATCAAAACAATTGGTGTCAAAGATGAAACAAAAGTATTTGAAGATGCAATACAACTTTGCCTGTGCTGATTTGTGCACAGTTACGATTTCACAGACAAGAATTAGCAAATTTGAAAGCACATAGGAATGTAAAAATGCGTCCTACCTAAAATTAAATTAGAAAATTGAAACAAAGATTAATGTATGAAGCTTACTTTAAGTGATGGTAGTCATGTGCCTCCGGTGATGGTAAAAAGGGCAGATGGAAGCCACAGTGGGCAATGTTTGTTGACATTATTGCCAAGACGAACCAAAGCCACGACGTGGCGATGTGGGAACCCATGATGAAAGGGCCAAGGACGATCGGGGACAGGTTCGAGACAACGTGCTCCAGTGGGTGGGCATAAATTGCAATGATAGCAATTGGGGCGGTCCATTCGTGGTGGACCTTGTGGATGTGCTTGTAGAGGCGGGGGTGATGTGCCAGCCTAAAAAGCAAGAGCAACATCAGCAGAGGTACGTATTGTTCGGAATCACCTGAATCGCGCGCAACCCGTCTAAACTTCACTCTCCTGAGCTCTGTAGAGACAAAACAGCAACAACAACCGTTATGCCATATACCACAAGAAGAAATATGAAATCAGCCAAAATGTTATTGGCCGCATAAAAACAATTCTACAAAGTTAGGGTTTGAAATTTATAAATTGGACATTGAGGGCTCAACAGACAACATTAGCAGCTTAATGGTCTACAGGTACAACAGAAATCCAAACACCAAAGATACCATATCCTTACCTGTGCGAGTAATAGAAGCCAAACTCTTCCGCTAGAACAAACACAGATATCTCGAAGAGCACCCAGTGGAAGGAAGGAAGCTCCTCCGCAGTGAATTTATAGCCACGCCATTGAACCAATGGGTACAAAGCAACTATGAAAATTACGCCAACCACCAACTGGTTGAAAAGGCAGACTTTGATCGCTTTCTTTAGCATGTTCCATTCGATCTACAAAAAAGTATTGGTTAAATTTATAAAAGTTGTTTTAAGCCTAATCAATGTACAGCTTTGCAAGAGGGAATTAGGTTGCGTTATCTGAGCATAGTGTAAAAATATTTTGTTTTGTCAAACTAAGGAAAGCTATTATTGAGCTAATTGTAGAAAAAATGAAAATTCATCACTTACTGGCTTGTCATCTTGAACTCTGTACTTCATCAAGAATTTGGGCTTGCCAGTAATTGCCATCAAGGATAACGGACCACCAAACGCCCAATAAACAAATGTTGGAATTACCAATGAACCTGCGGAATGAAAAGAGTTTTTTCAAAAGATTCTGCTACAACAAAGCAAAAAAAGTTTGTTAAAGTAAATTTCATTGATAAAGTATTCACACTCCCCAAAGAAGGAGATGTTTCTAACCAGAAATTGCCTTATCTGTAAAAAAAATTTGTTGAGCTATGATTAAAAGAACAGTTTCTAGAAAAGAAAGGAAATTTGTCGTGGATGCTTGCTGGTTGTCAACTGCCTCTCTCTTAGCAAACGTTTTGTAAAAATCATGAATTTAAAAAAGCTAGGGTAACTGTAAACAGGGGCGTAACTAACATTTTTCTTTTGGGGGGGGGGTGTACATAAGATTTTGCCCGAAATTTTCGCCACTGCCTGGCTAAAATGTTATGAGATCTGTATTGGGAGAAGCCTTCGCGGTGTTCCTTCCATGTTTTAAAGCCGTTATAAAATTTGTTATATTTGTAATTATCTGATATTTTTATGTATTTTTGTTTCGTTTACTATTGACTTTCGAACCATAAGTCAATGCCTTGCTGTTCATATGTCAATCAGTGTCTATTATAAGATCAGTTCATGAGTAGACAAGCTGCAGTTCAGTCGTGTTAACTTCGATTCGTAAAATATTGTAATGGCAACGAGGATTTACAGCAGATCATTTTATCAAAGTTCCCTCGAAAATGAGCCATTGGGTTTCGTCGTCCAGACGCCACTGATGCTGGTGCTGGACTCATTCAAAATCATGATGAAAAATGTATTACTGGGTCGCAAAAATCCGACGCCAGTTTTCAAGAGTGGTTAGCTAATAGGCGTTTAGACTGGTGAAGTCACTCCAAATATTGAGTAACTCAATATATTGACGAAGAAGGACCCAAAATATAACAGTATTTGAACAACAAAACGGCATGAAATGGAAGAAAATTTACAAATTTGCTGAAAACAGAACCTATTAGGAGAATAAATAACCTATCATCTCTTGTTTGGAAAAATATCACCTTTCCTCAGGCAAAGCATCACCTTTTTTCGGGCAAAGCTGTTTTACAAAGCAGAAAATTATTAAATAATTTCTCGAATACTGTTTTACTTTGCTCGAAAGTTGCGGATTTGCGAACATCTTGTCTGGCATTTGCCCCACAAAATGTGGGTTTTTCATTATTGGGGGGTGTCACACTCCACACACCCTCCCAATATTTACGCCCCTGTTTAAACATAATGTAAAACAGTTTGAACATTCAATTTTTAAGCACTTCTCTAGAAAGTTACAGTGGCTGGAGAAAGGTAATAATCCATTATATTATCAATAACTGATCAATAAGTATTATCAATAAGTTAAAGATTAATGTTGTCATTTTATAAGTAGGGTACATCAAGTTCTTGCCAGGGCATGAAAACCTTATCAACTGTGTGACTGTGCAGTCACAGAAAATTTATTAGGCATAAAGCTCTGCAGGAATCATTTTGCAAAAATGCTTTGCAAGAAAGATGTTTGTTTTTTTGTTCGTCAAAAAGGAAAAACCATGATGTTGAACAAAACTATTGTTGTATCTACAGTACATGCCTTGCCAAAATTAAAATGAAATTCAATGTTACCAAAGTGGTCACTTGCTTTGCTGAAAAGCCTTCAAAGTTCCAAATCAAGGAAAGCTTAAACACAGCAACAACGCACACATTTTCTGTCACCAAGACACAGTGATATTAAAGTGATGGTTATTTTGGTAATCAACTTTTAATATAGTTTGATAGAGAAAGAGTAACCTGGAAAGATGTTCTTTTCGTTGAGTAAAAAAAATCAGTACTGTTTCTGGAGTATCTTTATCTTTAATATTTCCTTCTACTCAAAGAAAGCAAATGAAATATAACCAAAAAAGGAGAAAATGTCTTACCAACAGTGTAAAAAAGAAAATCGTTCTTTCCAAACAAGCTGTAAATTTCATTCCATCTGTCTTGCCAAAGACTCTTTGATGCACCCCAAAAGTTTTCAAAATGCCTAGCATAAAAAGTGGATTCAACCATTAGAATTGCTTGCAATTGAAAGACAAAGAAGGCAATATATGCCTATAAACAACAAATCAGAAAAATTAGCAAAACACATCCTAAATGGAGAAGTAAAACAGGTGATAAGTGATGGCAAACTTTGCATACCAAGTTATGGAATTTCTGGCAGATGCAAAAATCACCAGCACAGTTCCAAGAACAAAAGCAGTCTTCTTCAGTGCAGCAATAAGGTCCAGTTTTCTCTATAAAATAAATGTACTATGATAATGGAATGGTAGCTTTTGCTAATTCCAAACAACACTTCAAAGAATCACATTGTTGAAATCTCTCCACTCAGACACACCTTTCAGACAATTGTTTTGAATATATACTGAGGTGAATAGCAAAAATATTGATTCACTCATTGTCTCATTTCAAGTTTGCAAGTATTGCTAATTTTAAAGGCATAGTTTTACTTGGTAAGTTTGAGGAAAACAGAAATAGCCAATACAATGCAATTAAAAAAAAACAAATTCAATTAACTTTTCAAGAAAGCTAATAGTAAAGCTAATTGTCATCAATACATGTTAAATAAATAATAGTTTTCTTGGTTTTTAAAGCTTTTCCAACCTACCCTATATTTTTAAAAACTTCTACCAATATCTAATAATTGCTTGGAAATCTCGGAAGCCACACTACAGTTTGGGGGCAGATACAGAAGATTATTATCACAAAAGCAAATGACTCATATCAGAATTGTTTAGCTTGTGCTTAGAGGTCTGGCTAAAACTGCAAAGTTAATATTATACATCTAGGACAGGTGATAAGCAAATAATTGAAAAATAACACACCACATGCCCACCATTGTTGGTGGATTTTGGCTTGGCCCAGTCTGGAAGCTGGGCATCTGGCACAGGCTCTGGCAAAGACATCTTTGATGTGTTTTCACTGTTGACGAACAGCATGTAGTGTTACAATAGAAATGATAAGTGGCACAGTTAAAGGCTTTATGTAAAAAGACATGCAACCGCAGAATCATGTCCTGACAAAAACACTTCATACCTTGCAACATTGGAGATTATTCCTCTTTTAGATATTTGTCTTTCAAATAGTTATGTTTGTTGAGACAATCCTGAGCATTTTTCTTTTAGGATTTTTGAAAAATTTGCATACTATTTTCCATGCGCAATTTTGTAGCATTTCATAATCAGCTGCAATGAGTCTCTAGGAAAGACTGTGAAATGATTCTGTCCCTTAGGGGTTTCACTTGTATGACTATGTGCTTGTTCCTATGAAATGTCTTTGATAATTCAAAATTTTAAGCATTGGTTGATTACATGTAGAAGACCAATACAACAGATCTAATAAAAGTGAAAAATATCAATGATTCTAGACTGGGTAATGTTTTTAGAAATACGTTAGTATGTCCGGATTGCAATACAGTAACTAAGGACTGATTTTGAATTTAAAAGGCAAGGACGCAAATTTGTACCAGGAACTTGCATTCTTCAATGTTGAAAAAGTGTCATTGATTTGGCAATAACAAAAACAAGACATTTGACTATATACTCTATGTTTAGTCTGATAAAACAAATTAACAACTCTGGCTCCATAGAAACATTAATGTTTTACAGCTCTAACTAATTAGTCTATTGAAACAAAACCTGACTCTGTATAATCTAGGCTTTTCACAACTTGGGAAAGTAGCGGAATTGTTGATTTTTACTTGCTTGCCAAAATAGGGGTAGATCATCCACCTTTATCAAAATACAATCTGAATAGGTTAGCACAAGTGAGTAGAACAAGTCAGACCGCAAGAGAAAACGACTTCAATCTGTTCTTTGCTCTGAACTTTCATTGTGCTTCCTAAGCCAAATATCATGAATCAATATCAAACTATCATATGAAATTGTCAACAAAAGGAGTTCATCAGAGAACTTTGAAGACAAAGCCACTAGCTATGAAGAAAGAATAAAGTTCTGCTTTGAAGGAGAAAATTTCATAATATCTAGTAATGGCAGAACCTCTTTTGGGATACTTAAAGTACCATTTAGATCGACACTTCTCAGAGTATGCAACTGTCGGAAAATGACCAAAAGCTGATACAATATATGGCCAATATATAAAAAAGACAAGAAGGTAACAAGAAGAGTTATATAACTGTCATATCTTTATACTGAGTTGTGTTGCAGATGATTTGCTTGAGCATGATATGTTGACAATGCTATTTCAAGTACTGGGGGTTTTTAAAAAGCCACATCTCCCGGGGACTTTGCCTCCTGTTCCACCAAAGGGCGTTCTAGCCCAACCAGGGCAGTCTTATAATACTGCATACCCATTTCTGCAACCACGCTAACGCCACTACAACTTAACCTCTAATTGAGAGGCTGCTGCAGTAAAAGATTGCTGGTCTATTGCAATTTAGGTAGAGGAATGACAAATAATCCGGCCTGAATTGTTAATGAAAAATATTACTGGAATCCGGCACCTATCCGGTAGACACTTTGTGATTACCTACGAAAACTGAAAAGCGAATCACCTGATTGAAAAGCAATTCATTTGGGTATTCGAATGTTAAATGTTTTGCTATTTGGTAAGCACATGAATTAAAATGACTTTGAGGATTGTTCGTGAATGAACGCCAAGCGAAAATCGCTTGTCTGACCAGTGGTCAAAGTCCACCCGGCCGGTAATCGCCTATTGCGTCGGTTCGTTCTGGCGTCGCATCTTTCCCCCAAAACCACAGAACACTAAAAAAGATCAAAACTACGAAAAAAGAAGGTACTAACGAACTCTAAATTACTTTCTACTCCAAATCAAAGGTGTAAAATCGCGATTCGTACCTCAGCATAAATCGCATTCACGGCTGCCCAACCCTCCAGCAAGCCTTCGTTTGTTGTTATGAAATTCTCGTTTCCAATCCAGCCTCTTTCACAGTTTGCCCATGAACGGGAACATCACATCACCCATTCAAAGTTCATCTGCAATCTTAATCTTTACATTTAATTCAGGAATTTTATTTTTCAATTTTGCTTAAATCGGCTGTAATCTCTTTTTCTACCATCACGCTACCATCAAGGTTCTCAGTCTCAGCAGTAGCTCTGTATCTACATTTGTGAAGCAAGAAGATTTGGGAAGAATAATTTCAAATTACATGCATGCAATACCTTATAAAACTTTCGATTTACCCAGGCTGTCCTCTCTTCTTCACAGGTCATTCTTAAACCTTTTATTAATAGAGGTTTTGCATTTCAAATATGTTAGGCAAAGCTTCGGCAGAGTTTTAGGCAAAGCTTCTTTTTATTGGTATAACATTATTTAGGAACTTCTGGTGATGGATGGATTATACTACAGTGGGAACATTTACGATTACAGTTTCGTGTGGTTGGATTTCTTTTTCCCTTCCTTTTGTCGCTTGTGGACTTTCTTGCAGCCCACACAGGCATAATGATTTAATTTCCAACATTTGTTACATGCCTTTAGGTGGGCATGAACTTTCATAGAAATTCTCCACTAAAGTTACTTTAGCTGTGTTGTTTTGACGTATTCAAATTACTCCAAAAATTTCTTTCTTTAGCGTTATACTTTGTTTATTGGGCATTTTGTGGTAAGATTTTATGACCTTGAAACTGGCTTAGATTGTGCCCTGTGAATTGCCATGACACAGTCTGGACTTTAAGAGCAATATGTTTAAAAGACCACGTAGCTTCCAAACCCAAACAAGGTTTCATTAATCCATCTCATGCAACAGCAATTATGAAATATGACTGTGGGTCAAGCTTTCTTGTCACATGATTGCAGATCCAACATCGTACTGACTACAATTTCAGGCAAAGTTTCTGAGGAACTTCTCTGGACTTGATTTCCTAGAAACACATCCCGCATGCTAACTTTCTAATTCCATCATCCAGAGTCTTGTTCCAAACAGCTACATTTGATGGAGCAAAATGAATATGAATTTACTTCTTGATAAATTGTAAATACTGACTTCAGGTAAAAAGAGGACAAAATAACCAAAATCTTTCATCAAGGCTGCATTCCTTCTCATGAATATTTTGACAAAATTCTAGGTTAGAAAGACTTTCTGCAGATTGGAGTACTAAAAAGGGTACAAGCTTCTCTAGAAATTGTGAGTATCCAAAAAGAAGTTGTCCCTGAGTTAAACCAAAACAATGAGAGGAGAGGCTCACAAATTCCATTTACATATTTCATTCACTGAACTGAACTAAACTGAAAGAATTCAAGTGAGAAAGCTACATAAAGTAGATTCACATGGAGTCTGAAAATTTTTTGCCTCTTAATGATTTATATGAAGGTTGATTTCTACAGATATAAACAAAAGTATTTTGAAGTTCCCACAAACTAGACTAATGGAAACATAATGCATATTCTGTATGCTAACATATTTTGAGGGTAAAGGAATTTCTTTGTTCTAAACAATTCAAATAGCTTTTATTGAGACCAAAATGAGATAAAGTGAGTGGTATAGGCTCAACAAGAAAACAAATTGTTATTTGAACATGGCCAAAAATTGAACAAAATTTGTGCATTTCAAAGTCATAAACACTGTAAACAGATTTAAACTAGGGGTTGCTCATTGCCATAAAGATTCTTCTAGTTTCTTTCCATATAATACATTCTGTTTACCTTTGATATACATCTAAGTCCCCTATATTAGCTTTAAAGCCCTTAAAATTATTTAGGTTAATATATGCGAATAAACATCCACAGAGTTGCTTAGAACAATATGTCTCTTCAAACATCATCTGCATTCGTCGTATACTTCACTGAAAACTAAGCACATCGTTCTGCATTCTGTTTGCATGGTTTGTACAGTTTTAGCACAGGTCTCACCTTTTAATCCCCAATTTCACACCATCCAACTGCAGCAGAAAATGAAACAAAAGTTCGAAAAATATCAGTCGAGTTACACTACATCTAAAACTATAAATATGAAATGTAGCCCATTAGCCTAACGAGAGACCATAAGTTTTCGTGGTCCACAAGAGACTAAAGACTGCAGTTTCTCTCCGCTCATGGCATACGGTCAACATCGTCAACAGTACACAGGAGGTGGGCCTGGGCCCCTCGCGTCAACCTTGTGAGAACACCCACTATTGAAGCTACCCATGCACTGTAAGACGAAGTCTGACAGGAACAATCCAGTACCGATCACCATTGAAGCAGCTTGGCTAGGTAGTACGTATTTTGATTCGTTCAAGCCTTGCCTCTGTCAAGTAAATACGTTAAAAACCTCTCAGAGATGTAACTCAAGGCTTGTTGAACTGTCAACGTGAATTAACAGCCCCGTAGTTAGGGTTAGGGTAGGCACGCCGAAGCGAGCCAGGCCTACCTAACTGATTCGATCCATGCGCAACAGCAACTTGCTGTATGCTTTGATGAAACGCCCGGGGCGTTTATCAACTTTTATTCAAGGGGGCCTTTAAATGAGGAAGCGTTTATTTGATTTTTTCACCTTTCCTAAAACTCTTTCCACTTTTTCACTGACCGAAAAAATAGCCAGATGCGGATCGAAATTTATTCGGTCAGTTTTTGGTTATTTTCCGACGTATGCATACTCTGAGGCGTGTCGGACGAAAAAAGTACTTTAAGGTTACGGTAAACGTTTCTGGACGAAAACATCCATTTTTCGGTTACTTCACATTCTGATAGCCGAATAATGTTTGAAGCTAGAAGATGTTTTGAAAATGGAGAAAGTCCCGTATAAACGAAGGTTTCCATGATTTTCTTATCAAAGTTTCTAGCAGCGGTTTTCAAATTCCTCGACCTGTTAAGACGATTATCCTTGTTCTGCTTCCGGTGGTTTGTGTAAGAGTATGGCACATCCATGGGTTGTTGTGCTTATTTAAAGACGCTGATTGATCTTAGAGCCTAAACTACTTGACCCGGATTACATTGTTGGTAATATGATCCCGATGTGTATCATCGCAAGTGCGATCAGTAAAATCCCGTTTTCTCCGGACTCGAAATTCCTCTACATACAGGTACGAAAAAGCTATTTTGTACCCAAGGAACCAATCGAATGGCTCGAAAATTTGCACACGGCCAGGTCAGATGTTGGGCAACCAAAGTCTCAAAATATTTTTGTTTGCTCTTGTCCGTCCTTTATACCCAAATACAGCTGCGGGAGGGTGGAAAAACTGTTTGCCAATTTTTGACAGGGTAAAGTTTCAAGAAGAGGAGGAATTTTACAAAATCTGAGACACACTTTGGTAGCTTAGGATCTGCACTTCCTGCTGGTACAAGTCAGATTTTGTTACCTCAAACGCAAGGGTACAAAATAGCTTTTTAAGGTGGTACACTTTTTGAGCAATAAATTCGCATGGAAAATAACATTTAACATTATTTGCAAATAATGTTGATCTGGCTAGATACGCCATTATCTTGTGCATCGAAAGTTTACCCAGATTCTTTGAACAGTTTGGCCTTTAGGAAGGAAAAACCAATTTTCGTGTTCAAAACGTTTACCGTAACCTTAAGTATGCGAAAACTTGTTCCGCTTTTCTAGCAATTGTGAAGTTTTGTACCACAAAGCACTTGTTCAAATAAATAGAGTATTATAAAAAGATATCAAATCCACAACAGTTTCCAGCATCAAAATAGATGGTAAAACGTTGACAAAACAACGTGATGTGCTTGAAATACTAGATAATCATTTTTGACAATTTTGGACCAAAGCTTGCTAGCAGCATAGAAGCGAGACCAAATGATAACTGCTTGCAACATATAAAGTAAACAACGAAACAAGTCAACACAAGTAAACAACGACATGCTGTTTAAAACGGTAGGTAAAACGTGTGTTGTGGATGTAATAAATTAGCTAAAGAACGGAAAAGCGTCCGGCCCTGACAAAGTCAGTGTAGCTTCGGTAAAAGATGCGAGGGAATTTATCGCCCATCCCCTAATGCTAATTTATAACTCATGACTCGAGTATGGTGCTTTCCCTGCCGTTTGGAAATTGGCGAGAGTGAGCCCAAATTACAAATCTGGCTCAAGGACTGAGCTAAATAGCTACAGGCCTATCTCTGTAATCTCGGTGTTTGCTAGAACGGCTAACCCACGATCAGCTGTTTGAGCTTCTTAAAACCAGTTTTGCATGCAACCAAGCAGCTTTTCGCAAGTTGTACTCTACAATAATATCACTGATAAGCAGCCCAGTTGTCTTGTACGAAAATATTGGCCAAAACAATGTAAATCTCATAATTTTTCTCGATCTTAAGAAAGCTTTCGATAAGGTCGATCACAATATTTTACTCAAAAATTTACTTGCATATGGAATAAGAGGAAAAACTGCTGATTGGTTTGAGTCCTACTTAAATAACAGAAAGCAGTCTTGCTCTCTGAATGGTCACTTGTGGCATTCCCCAAGGTTCCTCTTTGGGCCCTCTCTTTTTCACTTGTTACTTGAATGATTTAGGAAAGTGTCTTGAATTCTCCTGGGCTAGCATCTATGCTGACGAAACCAATACAAGAATTGCATCGGATGATGTAGCGAAGCTAATTGAATATGCACATCATGAGGTTTCCAACATCTCTGAATGGATAAGGGTAAACAGACTTATGTCCAATCCCAAAAAATGAAATCAAGGTCGTGGGGCACCCACTAGAAACTAAAAATCTTTTTAGTTGTTTTTAGCATGTTACTTATGTAATTAGATTCTTAGTTATTTTTTTCGTTCTATAAGCTGAAGGGTTAATTTGTGTATAAACATATTTTAAAGAAATTTACCGGATATCCTAATTTACCGGAAGGCTAGATAATCCGACCCGGGTCGCCGATTTTTCAAAAATCTGGTTCCGGCCGGATCGATTTGTTCTCAAAACCCGGCCATCCACCGGATTTTTTTGAATTTTATTTGGAGTTCTGACAGTGTGCAGAGAATATCAAAGCTAATGATAACAGTGTAGAATAAACAAACAACAAGAATCTAACAGTAATCAGGAGCAGAAGAACAAAGCATTAAGAATTATACATTTATGACGTCGGCAAAGAGAGGGGAGGGAGGTTAGAGCAAATTTAAGATTTTTTACGGAACAAAAAAATTTGCAAAGAAAAGCAAGAAAAGCATTTTAGATACGTAGAGAAATTGATGGAATACTACACCATTATAAAAAAGAAATATTCGGACTTAGCTCTATCGATCAACTATGTAGTTTAATTTGATACGGTCATTCACACAAGAATGCCTGGAACATTTCATGGCTCCAAAAGTGGTTGAAGCTTTTTTATCACGTAATTAATTCGCAATACTAATCAAAATGTTCTTTTGCATGTTAACTGTGTTGTAATGACGTCAATACATTCGTTTACTCGTTTTTCGGAATAGCATAAATGGAATAGCAGAATAGCAGAGCTGGAGGCCTTCAGAGGCTGATGCACGAAGGCAGCGGTTACTTTGAAGGATGCAGGGCTTCCAGTTTTTTCGAAACGTAAAATTGCACATCATACGGCCTTTACAATATGTTCCTCGTGGCGAAAAAAACGCGGGTGGCATTGAAATTTGCCGTGAGAGTCTCTAAAGCTCCTAAAATTTTGTCATCTCTAAGGTCACAAAATGTGCCACGATCTCCGCTAAAAGTCTTGGAACACTTGCTCTTATTTACGCACTGCGCAAGGTGCCAAATCCCCGCATACCGCAAGCTATGTTGTGTAGCGCAAAAGTGAATAATCCTATGAATAGAAGTGACGAATTCTCACATACCTATGGCCTTATTTCCTCATTTCAGAGAAAGGACTTTGGATTTCCAAGGCCCTGTAACAAACGTAATAGATATAGCAAGTATTTGAATATGATGTCCATGCCTCAATTATTGTGCAAATTATTATAATATTGAGGGTATACTCATTTTTCGACTTACAGGTGCGTTTCAAATATGCCTTGTCAAATCTTTTGATTCACCAAGTGGCCACCATTTCTCAAGAGACCTCCTCTGCCCGATGTCACAACAGATCTTGTTTTGGGCCGCGCATCGGACTGCGATGCGCACAATAATTGTCTAACTTATTTTCTTCATAACACGCTAGAGATTACTTTCTATAATTTCATTTTAACAGAAGCGCTCAATTTATGTCTATTATTTCTAAAAACAATTGTTACCAAAAACGTGCATACGTTGAGCTAGCGATGCGCCTCTGAAAAATAGTCATTTGGGCAGGAAGGAACGTTGATGAGTTAAAGATCCTGTTCAACAAGCAGTTATCAATCCATCAATCAAGTCATCAACGTAAAGTTATCAACTAAAGAGATCACCGACGTATACCAGAGCGGGTGTATACCCCTAAACACTGACATGAAGATTTTCAAAAGGCAGAAGAAGACTGTCTCCATATCAATTTATGGTCATTTAGAAGTCGAGCTTTGTAAATTGCTGACAGCGAAGATTCCACATGTACTGGTACAGGTAGTGCCACGGTGTGTCAACATGGTAAGTCAACAAGGTAAGTCAACATGGCACACAATCAAACTTCACCAAAATGAGCAGCCTTACGAAAATTTAACAAGAACGGGTGCACATTACTTATATCATCTCCGATGGCTTTCCAGATTCTCAGATGGCCTACCATCCCAATTCTCGTTCAAGAACAGCAAGGAACAAAGAAAGGTGCGGGATTATTTGAGAAACGTGTTGACTACAAAAGGATGCGTGACCTCGAAGCACGGGAGTATGTCCGAGTGACGCCTTGTGAATGTACAAAACGTTTAAATGGTTTTTGCGTGTTCTACTCCTTTTCAAAAAGAATATACTTTATCTGAACAAACAGTTTCTACGTCAGATACAGAGAATACTATTCAAATTTACAATGCGGACTACACCGCCACCAACTCTTGCTAAATAGTCACTTTAAATGCAATCAATCAAACCAAGATCTCCTCTTCCATTGGAAAGAGGGCTAGGAAGCATTCTAGATTTCTTAAGAGGGAATTGAAGCGGGGTCCTTGGAATACATCAACAAATTGAATTTAATCAATCAGTCAATTAATCAATTAATCGGACAATCAATCAGTCAATCGATAAGATAAAGTATGAAGCAGGGGTCATTGTTTTGGAGGTAACGTGAGGGTCCCAAACTATCAGGAATGTGCACCCTTTTCTGAAACGCTTTGCTTCAATATGTCTCGCTAAAGAAATCAAAACAATTAAGGCAAAGAGTACGGCATGTTATATAGATCTCTAAAAAATCGTACGTTTGAGAAACAAATTTGCAATCCAAGCTGATTAAAGTTTGAAAGGCTTCTGATAAAGATACCACAACCGAAAATGTCACACGCAGATACCACACAACTGGGAAAAAGAGTGAATCTGCTGTCGTTGTTAGAAAAGGCAGTGTGGCGAAGCTATGCAGCCAAGAACGGTTTTAATGAAAGATTGCATTTAAGGAAGATGAATTCACAGAAAGATTTTTAAGATTGAAAGTTGTTTATGGAATGTGAACAGTATGATATGGTTAAGTATAAGATTTAAACTACTTTACCCAGTCACAACATGCCATTAATACTCTTCAAGTTTAATATAAATCAACTCCAAAAATATAAATTTGTTTAAAAGCATACGTACTGCATTTGAAATTGCTAGGGACTAATTTTAACATAACTATACGTAAAAAATGCGTCGGGAGATACAAAAAGGTCTTTCATACACAAAATGTAAACACAGCCGTTAATGACAATACATATATATATATATATTTCAGTGTCAATATATGATTTGAATGTCGTCGCAATATACAAGAGATATATATTGGGTGACAGGGAGGAAGTGCAACCTAAATATCAGGGGAGCTCCTGTCACAAATGTTGGGCAGTTTAAACGAGTGTCATGGGGATGGACCCCATAAAATGGACTGAAAATGCCAAACAGTGCTAGTATACATCCGGCTTCCAGCGGTGAAGGAACGAATAAAAGTTTAAAACCAAAAGAAATATTTGCATTTTCAGCAAATTTCCCAAAATCCGAAAGTTTCAGTAAGCCATTCAGTATTTTTACTGGCAAAAATAAATAATTGGCGATCGTTTAAAAAATTCTTCAGCACCTGTCATCGGGCGATGCAGTTAAAAAAATTCAACGATAGTAACAAAGTGCAGTAGGAGTCGTTGTTTAAAACCCCAACCATAAAGCAATTTGCTCTGCATATCATAACTGCAGGCTCGCTTGTTAAACAGCACAACGCAAAACTCCAGCAAAAAATTACTCCGACGCAACACAATACCTTAGAAAAGAAACTCAAAATTAATCGCATACGAAACCGTTATACATTAACTACTAGTGTCTAGATATTCACAATCAACGGCAAATATTGCTTACAATCTAAACCTCTTTATCAAAGAAAACGCGTTATCTAGAATGAGCATAACGAGGCTAACCTCTCTTTCATCTACGATGCTGGAAGTTGTTCTACTTAAAATTAGCATAGTCACCAAAAGCATTTAAATATTCCTCGATGGAGTTGTATATGAACTTATATTGGTCCTGCAAAAGAAAAGTTGGATTACAATGATTTCACCAATAAACATCAAGACGCAATGAGTAAACATTTTCTGTTATAGTGAACCGAAAAATTCAAACAGAACCAGTTCTATGCAGAACATGATAGTGCACACAGCAAGATGTTAAGAAAATGTTTTTCTTCTCTGTGATAGCTTGATTAATAAATTCAAGGAAACCTATTTGGAAGACAAACAAGACTTTAAAGGAGTTTGACTATTGCTGTCAAGCATTTTCATCATGAAATATCCAGATGGCAAGCACTTTGAAAATCCCAGTATGCTCTAGAAATGGCCAGCAACTTGGTTTTTAGTCAAAACCAAAAGCAACGCAGTGGTGATAACGGTGATAACGCAGTGATGTTGCAGTGATAACGCCGTATTCACAAGGCTCGTATTAGGAGCGTAAAATTACTTCCCAGAACATACCAGAGTTTTGACGACGTGAGCTCGCTGTATTCGCATGGCTTTTGTGGCCTGGAAAACATCAACAACCTGTTCGACTTTCACCCTTTCGATTGCGGAAGTCAGCGCAGCAAATGTTCCGCTTCTTCCGATCGCGTCACTGCAAAGCAAAACACGTGCTCATACGCTAGCAAGCACCAGAAGCCGCTGCTTGATCGACCGAGAGAGTGGAGATCCACAGCAGATGCAGGTGGTGAAATGGGATTGCAAAGGCTTATGTTGCTTTATGAATTGCTGTATAGCTATGGACTAAACCGGATAACTCCCTATCTCCAACAAAAGGGGATCCTATGTACAAACTATAAAGTATGAAGGTAGTTTTAGCCGCGTTTCAAAGGATCAATCGCGTATCGATGAGATCAACATTGACAAAACTCTAGGTGGCAAAAGGGCGTTAAGATGTAATAAGAGCCTTTGGATGAAACAAGGGAGTTAAGATCTCTAGAACATGAGGGCGAAAAATCTGGAGGGCGTAAAATCTAGAGGGCGTAAAATCTGGATGGCATGAATTCTTAAGTCTCAATAATAGGTTAAACAGGTTAAACAGGTTAAACAGGTTAAACAGGTTAAACAGGTTAAACAGGTTAAACAGGTTAGCATTCAAAGTTTGAGAGGTAAGTCTTTTGAGCATATTCTAACAATATTGCACCTAGCAATATCATACACTATTGAATGGTGCAATGGAATTCCCAGGCTGACGAAACAGAGCTAGACGAAATACCTGCAGATCACGGTCACCGGACCATTCCCAGACTGTTGCTGCCACCGTTCTAATTGATTTATGAGGTGAATTATGGAGGAGCAGTTCGGTGGGACTTTCGTTTCTGTCCAGCCAAAGAACTGAAACATCTTCACCATCATAGGAAACTCTGGGTTCTAGAAACAAGATACCTAAACAGTTAACTCTATTATGCAGAAATGACGGTACTTTAAGGAAATGCAGAAATGATGACCCAGTCGGGGATAAATAGAGTATTTGATTTCCAAGAGAGAGGAGAAGTATTCAAGACGAAGGTATCAAGAGGCTTTATGTACATTATCAGTGCTTTGATTACGATAGAAAATAGTGCTTTGAACTGCAGGAACACTAATACGATTAGCAACAACAAAAAGCATATGTCACTAATAAAAATCAGCACAAATTTGATAAAGTTTAAGAATAGTTGGGTGTCGATAGCAATTTATTTGGGAAATTATAAATAACCAATATAAACGTTTCTTTCCAGCCTAAGTGTTATCGTAAAACATGTGCTTGCACATACCCGGGAGTCCTCCACGCGAAACTGGCGAACAATCAGGTCGGATTCTCCACGCCTGGCTTCCATTCTTGAAGAAGGGTCTTCGCTCCCGATTGCCTTCGATAAGCATTCCACTGTAATCATTTCATACTCACGTATGTGTCTATCAGGCCAGAACTTAACGAAATCCTGTGAACAATGCATAGAGGTATCAACACAATAGATACTAATTGAGCATCAAGTGTAGTACTGCGCCATATTGATTCGTTCCCATTGAAAATTTGTTATCTTTATTTGAAGAATGGAAACTGCCAAAAGTCCACCAATAACATTGTAGTATTATAGTGAACTAGTAAATATCTAGTAACATAAATATCTTGGATGAAACTCCACGATGGCCTTATGTTCACAACCAAATGCTCCATTAGCACTTGATAGAGGCATCAGGGTGCGATTAAAACCATAGAAAATACTGGTTTGCTGCACAAAGTGGCGTATCAATTTAAACAACAATGGAAATACAAGAACGTTAAAGACGCACTGGAAGCAATTAAAGGACAGAAGTTACAAAAACCGAATCGCGCCATTATAGAATGGGAATGGTCCTTGTAATGTTAACAAAGCAGCAACATATCGCAGAGAAAGCGGTTACCGACCTCGCCTTCGTCCACTGACGACAGAAGAACGACTGCCGCGCTTTTGTGCTCGCAAAGCATTCGCCAGAAATCCATGACTGTATTCTTCAGAGGAGACTGGGTCAGAATAAAGGCATTCCTCTGTTTGTATCCCTAGGTGACAGGAGAAAGAAAACATCGCTGATACCGAATTAAAAGGGTCATTTATTGGCAGATCTTTTACAAATCATGATATTATTCGTGGAGCAAATCATGAGGTGTTTTGAAATATATGCCCACAAGGGACTCTGAAAAATGCTCTAGCGAATCAGACAATTTCAAGATAGATCTGCAAATTCCCTTGCGGGAAGGCGTCATTGGGCAAAATATAATTTTCACAAGATTCAAACCTTGGGGGAATCCTAGCATTCACGCCTAAATGGCCCCGAGCCTTTCCGTTTTCTAAAAAATCTTTATAATTTTTTTCATTAACTTTCTGAACAGAGGCAGGATGTGAACAATCCAACAATGTTCTTGATCTTCACATGAGAAAACAGTTTTTATCGATGGGTGCTGGCGAAATGTTGTTCACAAATGGAAAGTATGGGCGACTTACATCTACATAGACTGCGTTAATATAGGCGGTCGATTCGTCGTCCTCTATCATCAGAAGCCGAACAAGTCTGTTGTCAGCTGCAAAAACAAAAAACTGACATTAGAATACGAAATTAGAATACAACATGAGAACAACATGTCGAACGTCAATCAATGGTTACAAAAAGTAGCTCTTTAGGAATCAGAAAAAACGTAGAACTCATTCTCACTTCCAAAATGGCCTATTTGAATTAGCAATACATTCAAAGAATACATTTCGGTGGTGGCAAGAATATGGAAATTCATCAAAGCTAGAAGTTGACCTTATCTGATCAACAAGAAGGTTGTTATCGTGTTAATCGAAGAAACTACAGGATTGATACAAAATTTAACGAGGAAACCTCTTCAATTTTACTATTCTGACTGAGGTCGCATCATGAGCAAATCTTTGCCCCTCATAAGGCAATCGGCAGAAGTAAGCAGTTTACCTGGCAATGTGCATGTATTCTGGTTCCGATTCTTCGCCAAATTTTCCGGGGAAGCTGCTTTGCTACAAGCGGCTTTCGGAGGCACAGGGCTAACGTTGTTGAGAATCTGTCGAGAAGACACTTTCTTTTGGAAAACATATCTTTGGTGCATCAACCACAAAACATTTTAACTTATCAAAGCGACATACTGATTAAAGGAATGGATTATCAAAACATTATTGACGGTTATTTTAAGAAATTTAGCTCCTTTTACAGAGTTACATGTGATTAAAACTCCACAATAGCCCGTTTCAATTCTAATTTCAATTAGATGAAGTGATGGTGACGAAATTTTTATTTCCATTACTCCGTTTTTAAATGTTTGGCTTTTCAAATCATTCGTCTTTGGTGTTTCCCAAGGTGCTTCCACTGAAACGATCCATTTTCAAATCACTCTGTTTTAAAATCACTCTGTTTTAAAATCACTCTGTTTTAAAATCACTCTGTTTTAAAATCACTCCTCTGTTTTCAAATCCCTCCTCTGTTTTCAAATCATTCCTCTGTTTTCAAATCATTCCTCTGTTTTCAAATCATTCCTCTGTTTTCAAATCACTCCTCTGTTTTCAAATCATTCCTCTGTTTTCAAATCACTCCTCTGTTTTCAAATCACTCCTCTGTTTTCAAATCACTTCGCTCTCAACAGCGTTATCAATTCTCTCCGTTTTGATGCGTGTTAAAGGAGACGCGAAGCCCAAAAATGAGAAATGGAAACAGCCTTCGTTGAGATCATGTCAAACAGATGCAGAAATCTGTCATCAAGTATTAGAGAAAGCTGGACTATAAAATAGCATCAACTTTAATCCACATGGCACCTAGATAATGCACGAAAAACATCAAATCGAACAAGCTTGGTCGAATGCCTACCTTCCATTCCTTTTCAAAACCAGTCATATTGGTCTCCGGTGAGATTGCCTCTAGCCGGCAAATCATCATTCTCAAGTCTTGCGCGGTGATCTCTGTGTTCCCACACTGAACCGACTCCAACAATGCATCATGAATGAATATATATTGTTCCTACAACATGTGAAAACCCTGATGAGTGAGAATGATAAACTGCGAAATCTCACCAGATTTTGAGCAAGAAAAGTTCGATAAAGAATCTTAATAGCAACGGAGCATTGGCAGCCAACCCTCGTTCCAATACTCATGGAATTCGTGAATTTATGAATACATACAACCGATGCTAACAGACCATTCGCTTCACAAACTGTTGTGAGAATATTTAAATGGTAGGCAAGGTTTCTTTGGGGAAAGATTTACCTTGTAAATGTTAAAGCACTTAAAACTTTCCTAATGCAACGACATAAATAGTCGACTAAAATCATAAACTAGCTTGATAAAGCCATGCATTTCCAGGAGGATTTAAGGACGCACAAACATAAAGGGTGTAATACCAGCCCTATAGGGAAAGAGAGTATTACAAGTGAATATTAACCTCCGTCTGAACCATGGCAATTCGTCTAGTCCTCATTGCGGCGACAAAATTGAATATATCGACATCGGCTTGTCCGTTCATTCGATCAAGCATGGCATCAAGGGCAATGTACGTTCCAGTTCTGCCGACGCCAGCGCTACGGAAATAGAACGTTGATGGATAAGTTACCGCCAATCATAGTCGATAACGCCACTAGATCAAATCCGGAATCTTACTAATGACCGGCCTTGGAATAAGCAGTAATGCGTCAACTAACCTGCAATGCACAATGGTCGGTCCAGAGTCTGGGTTTTGGTAAGAGCGCACCCTCCGCCTGAAGGCCAGAATGGCTGTGGCATATTTGGGGACCCCGTGGTCTGGCCACACGGTGAAATGGAAATGTTTCACCTCCCTTGATTCTTGAGAATTTGTCTGTCGACGATAAAAATGCGCAAGATTAATATTACACTCAACTTTAAAGCTGTTTCTTCGATTCAAATTCGGTACAAATTTGCGGGCAAAATCAACTATCAAAATGCGTCATCCGTCAAGTTTGGCGCCTGTTAACGGTCACCGCATCTATTCTTGCAAGTCACCCATCAGAGCTGGATTGGCGAGAGCTTTCTCCCATAGAAAGATATCATCCTGGCATTCGAAATTCCACACGAGGCCTAACATGAAGGGTACACAAAGCTTACCATCTCCAATAAAAATGTCCTGATTGAATAATCTGCATAGATTTCTTTTCTAGTCAACGTGACGAGAATGTCTCCGTATTCAATGCAGTCATCTGGCCAGTATTTGTGGCACTTCAGCTGCAAAACGAAGAAAGATGGGTTTGAGAAAGGTAAGAACAAAGTGGTTTATTTTAAGAAAAGGGAGCCGCAGAAAGAGGATAAGGCGAGCAGGGATACAACAAGAAACATGAAATCATCTCCATGCAAACTTTTTATTACATTTAATAAAAGCAATTTTGTAGCTCCACACATGCAATCGGGCTTTCTATTATGTGAACGGGTGATGCATGCAAGGATTTTTAGTGCCAGGACCTTCAGACTCGAACCTGTTTCATAAGGGAAATGACACTCTGTTCTACGTGGAAAGTTTATGGTGACGAATATTCGCCTCTCAAAATTAGCATTTATCTCGTGAAGCCTTCAATCAAGAAGAATCAAGGAGCGACGGATCAAGGTGACTAAAGAATTTAAAATGAAACGAAGGATAATCTTCCAGGCCCGAACAAAATCGAATAAGTATTTAAATACGTAAAAATCAAATCGATTACTTCTATTTATAATCACAATAATAAATCATAAATTTCTCTTTACTATCGTTTGCTGCTAGCAATTTTACATTCAAATAATTCCTTGGTCACATTGAAGAAAATAGACCAGTAGAGTGAAGGGATTCCCACAATTGGTTCGAAGTGAACTTTGGGCACTCTGGCGTGATGCCATTACCAAAGTGGCCCAGCGGAAGATTCCCCAGCGGAAGACTCCCCAGCGGAAGATTCCCCGGCATTTCTGAGTACATGGAGCAAAATTCTTCTAAAACTGAGATATAATGGAATACCCTTTCCTGGCAGAGACATAAGCAATACCCTTTCCCCGCAAACAGAACCTTCCGTGCATGTGCAATGCTAACAAAACCGAACTAATAGCAAACCGGCACCCGCAGGGACACAAAGGAACGGATCCACGATCTTGCATTGCATGGGAATCAAAAATCAAGGGGAACGTGATGAAACCTGAGCTTCAGGATGCATACCTTGTTCTTTTCTTGCAGGTTTGTTAGCATCACAATGACACTCGATCTCAGCTCCCAAATCATGCGCCAGAAATCATTGAAGGTGCTTGGTAACGGGCCTACAAATACCAGTTATTGCATTCACTGTGATTGTACCCCGTGTATTATAGAGACCTTGCACTGAGCCGATACGGTGAGCAATCAGAATCAAATTTTCATGGCAGGGGGTAATATTTATTCTGATTTTGAAAATAATAGACTAAAAATATTCTATATTACAACAGGTTTCAGTTACCCTGGACAAGTTTCAATTTTGTGTGAGCCTTCAAGCCAGTTAAGCTTGTGAGTCAAGTATCCTTACCTTGCGTGGCAACGTATCCGTTAGGTCTTAGGTATCCCTGGAAACGCGAAATCAATTAAAATAAAATCAATAAAACATGAAAGGAAGAAAGTGGATCATGACAACTGGAAAAGTTGCATTTTAACATTGTCCCATGCAAGGTCACTATATCTAAGCTCACGTGAGCTCAACCAGATTGTAAAAATAAAAAAGGGTGTGAATCGAGTGAAAAAGGACAGGAATAAGAAATTACACTGAGATGAAAGAGACAGTTTAGGGTGGCACTAAACGAACACTTACATCAATATATGAGGCATTTATAAAATCTGAATATGGATCTCCTCTGATTTTTCTGAGTATAACACGTGCATGGTCGTCTAAAAAACAGTAAAAAATTGTAAAAAATTGCTATAATTTATTCGAAAGATGAAGTAAATTAAGTTCGATATTCCATTATAAGGCTTATGTTTCCAGCATAGAAACATCTGTTCGCTCACAGAAATTCTAGGAGTTGCCCTTTTTCAAACATGTGTTCTCACCCACAAAAAGGAACGTATTTAGTGGATGGAAGAACGAAGCATTCTCCCCTTAGTGAAGGACAGGGATGATGACAATAGGGTGCACATTTTAGACAACCAACTGGAAACAATATGAGATATTGTATCCTAATTTCATAATAAGTTTTACATACTCTAATGTTTGTAAGGACGTACTGAAAATTGCAGGCTTTAACAAGTCATTATAAGGTCATTTTAGTCAACTGAAGTAAAATACAGTTATTCTATAGACAAAAGATACAAAAACTCTTGGTGTCTGAAAATCCTTTTTCGCCCATTAAGGTCAATATCTCAAGGGATGGGTGTATTCTACTACGGTTTGTACGCCAAATCAGATAGAAAGACTTACATGCAACAATGTTTGCAAATCGGTTTTTCGGTCTATTCTCTTGCTGGTGAGCATTTTCCCACGAAAATTTTCTTTCCCCATTTCCAGTTGCTAAAAAGGTAGGAATCAATAAAAACTAACTTGCTTAATTGGGTTAAAAACTTCAAATGGATTTCAAGTCAAATTAACATGAAAGCCTACACGAACTCTGGGTTACCGGATCATCAGAGACCATAAGCAATCAGAGATAAGATACAAAAACATATTCATATCGGAATAATAACTGGAAATTGTATAGTATGGAAGACATACCAAATAGGGAGTAGCCCCTTCTTATGATAATGCAACCTCCATTAAAAGGAGCATTCTATTACAAAGAAGCCGCCAGCCATGGTTTAGGCCGGTAACTCTTACAACAGACAAATATTTACAACGCGGAAAACAGATGACGTATTCGAATTGACACGCACGGCGTACTCAACTCTGAAGCCGGTGTTGTCGCTGCGATGCATCTTGGCCACGTGCTTGCTGAAATTTGCATATGAGATTGGCGCGTGATCCGGATGCAGCGGTTGGTCCCCGGTAAGCGACACGGGTCTTTGCTGGGCTGGTAAATATTAAATGGGGGTAATTGATTGACCATGTTGAAGAGTATTTCCGTGAATTAGAATTTAAATGAGCAATTATTATCGAGTTTGCCATAAAATGGCAAGAAAAATTAGGGACCAGTAAATAGCAAATCCAGAGTACTTTTCTGCTCGGTTTTTCGCAGCTCTTAAGTTTGCGTTCCAAACAATATCATCAAAAAGGGGCCAGATGAACGCGTCTCAGGGAAGCTGGATATTTAAGGTCTTTATGGCACAAGCCAAAGCTTTTATGACACTTTTACTGTCAAAATGACATATTCACAATGAAGTAGCAGGGTTTACTGTATTTGGTGGTCAAAATACGAGGAAAAATGTGGCCTGTTGTGAGCGAATCAGACATGAAAGAAATACAGCGTCCGACTACACGACCAAAGCGGGTTGTCAATAGGAATTAGTTGAGCAGAAAATGACGCACGTGTGGCCTATTGACATGATTATAGGGAGGCCCCATTTCCGTTCTATCTAGTGAACGGTCTTTAATGCACTGTTGCTTCCGAGAATTTGGATGGGAAGATGTGAAAAGAAGCGACTTTCCAGTCTCCAGATCATTACTGGGAATCAATTTATCAATGCAGTTCCTAGATCAATAAATCGAAATTTCGCAGTTTTTTCATATAAGATAAATATGTTCATATTAATTATATGAATTGAAAAATGAAAATGTTGATACAGAATATCTACGTACTTGGATCCAGTTTTGTTTTGATGTTAGACAGTTCAATGTCATAAGGTTCCTTCTGTTCCTTCAGTCGCCGCCTCACGGCCGACCCTGAGCTGTTGACGGAATCGAAGCAAATAAATTGAAAACAAAATTGTACTCACACTTTACAAACATCGAAGCAAACTACGTTGTGAAGTTTTGTACCATAAAGCACTTGTTCACAAACTACGTTTGAAAAGATTTGGTCCATTTAGAAAACATTGTTCAGTTACCTAGCACAGTTACACGGGAAAACAATACCTCCACATCTAGCATGCGTAGCGAGGTAGGTTTCACTTTGCAAAATTGAGTCAATAGCAAACCTCTATTCGGTAGCTTTAGCTTAGAAACTATGCTTCTACGTCTTACTTGCATAGTAAGTAATGCTCCATTTTTCAACCTTGAGTCATAGGATTCTAAAAATTCAATTGCGGTGTGGTTTGATGTCAAGTTCTTTTCCAAGTGTATCATTTTAAAAGCGTTGTGTTGTCAATTATCATCACCACACTAAACGATAGCTGATTAAACTGGTGAAACAGAGCTTGAATAACTGCATCAAAAATGATCCTTGAAATTTTGTGTCAACTATCGCTCTGAGGATGGGAGAGACGAGCAGTGGTGGCCAACTCACCGCAGATACAAAATGATGATGACAACAAGAATGACCAGAATAAGCAAGGCCCCTGCGATGCCGGCGATGATCGGGAGCGGGACTCCTTTGGTTTTCGAGGAATCAGTTTTCATTGCGGCTGAAATAAAGAGACGTCTCTCGTTGAGAAAGAAGCCGGTGAAGATGGAGAGACTGACATGATACGACGATAAAGTTATGTTTAAAGACATGTGTGCACAGCCTGAGTCTGAAGGAAAAGCCGCTAAACTATTTAATTGGTAGTCAAATCATATTATGTATAAGGGAGGAGACAATGGAAAACAGCACAATGAAGATCATAATGAGGTCTTGTAATCAAACAGCGGCATAAAGGGGTATGGTAAATTTCCAAGAAATTCGAAGCCGTGCCTTGGTGGCCATGCGTAAGAACAAATTTTGCTTCCATGTACATAATCATTTCCTAGAGCCCATGTTGAGCTGCAAGGGTGTTAGATAGAAAAGGGCTTAAGCGATTTCATGCTTTATTTGAGTGAAAACATCACCAAATCAATAAGACCTAATAGTATTCTGGTGTGGCGCGACTAAGGAACAAGACCCATCAAAGCTGTGCCTGGAGCCAAATACGCGTTAACATTCACATGTAATCGGATATTAGAAGGTTCGTACCAGTTCGAGGTAGGCTCACTGAAGTTGATTCACCATAAACTGTGTTCTGAAAACAAGAAATGACATTGCAGCAATCACTTGAAGATTTGAACGCGTTGGATATACGGTCGGGTTATTGCAATGAGTGGCAAACCGTGTCGAGGTTTCATAGAGCATGAAGCTGTGGAAAACAGTTAATCGTCCAACTGACACAACAGACCAGTCAACAAATTAAAATACCAAAAAGGCCTGTCTCAGCCCGGGGCCGGTCTTCTATTCATTATTCTGGAGCATCTAGATACCCGAGTGTTGCATTGCAGCATATATCAAAGATTCACGCGGGTATGTTTGTAAAGCCCTGGTCAAACGCATCCAACATTTCATCCTACAGGCAAAAACAAATGTTGGGCGAAGTGTTGGATGCGCACTTCCAAATTGAGCATAACTTATGAAGAGGGTATTGGTGGAAAAGCATTCGGTTGACATAGGCAAAGTTCCGTTTTTTTCACATACCCCACTCCCGTCCACTGCAACAGCTCGCACGTGTACTTTGTACAGTGTCTCTGGATTCAGGGGGGCATTGTGGTAGCCGTTGTATACCTTCCCGTTTCCAAGAACAAACTCGGCTGGTAAATTGTTCGCTTCGAACTCCGCTGCGATGTAAAACTTCCCACCATGCTTTGCTGCAGTTGTGTAGTTGCCCACATTTTCAGGAATGCTACTGACCGCGCGTCTCGTCAGTGCGCCTCCGTTGAGGACTTCCACAATCACTTGATACACGCTGATTGAACGAGGAAGGTAACTCGTAAAA
The DNA here is from genome assembly GCA_003864495.1 of Nemopilema nomurai. NCBI lineage: Eukaryota > Metazoa > Cnidaria > Scyphozoa > Rhizostomeae > Rhizostomatidae > Nemopilema > Nemopilema nomurai. The sequence goes on along the minus strand of ML133421.1, from coordinate 1,736,392 downwards.
TGGCAACAAGAGAATTACTGCAGTTCAACCAAATGCACCTAATTCACCGAGGGCTTAGGTAAATGAATAAATATATATAAATAAATATGTAATAAAATATGTTGATGGGTATTACTCGACAACTTGCCATGCCAATTTAACAAATAAATTTTATATGCCAATAACTTAAATAAACTTTAACAAGAAAAAAGTAACAAAAATAAAACGAAAAGAGAAGGATTGTCAAAAAGATTGGTTTAAAGCGACAGCTTTCTCAAAAGTGAAATGGGTAATTCACTTTAAATAATAATAAATCAAAGCTTGCTGCAACAGAATGTTCATCGCACCCCTAATCTCCAACCCCCCCCCCCCCAACCTTTTGGTGCTGTTCACTGTATGTCTGCGTAATACCATACTACGAAAAGCCATTATACCTTACAGTGAAGGAAAATGCCACCATCGGTTTCAGCTTAACAACCATTGAAGTCGGCTTCACCGTTTCCCTCATGATTTCAGGCTGGGGTGGTGCATCTGGCTTTGGGAGATCTGTGGGGTGGAAACGAAATTAACCCCAGAGAGCATTTGTCAGAACATGAAAAATGAGCTACCAAATGGATATCAATATGGACACACGAAGTAAGATGAAAAAATCTAATACATACCTATACAACAATGCTACACATTTAGGGCTAATTCCGGGGGGAAGGGAAGGGTAATTTAATATAAAAATCGTAATTGTAAATGACAATAAACCATTACTCTGCAGCGTGCTTCATTAGCATTCTATCCGCATCAAGGGTCATGTAAGCAATGAAGCTTTTCAAAAGACTGTAGACCGGCCGTTTTATCTAGAAAACCGAATGCTGATGAATGCACAGGGTTCCTCAGCGTTACATACATATCTTTTTATACGGGAACTTTTAAGATGTTTCGCTTTCGCTTCATCAGAAATCTCATATTAGCACTTCTTTACAAATTATTCTAGGAAGCATATGATAATATATTCATCTGTATGTGTACAGTAAACAGTTGTACATTCTGCGTTACATAAACAGCAAAGAATGACAATTAAATGGAATATACCTATCGATACCGACACTTGTTTAGAGCTAGGCCCATCCCCTTTTGACGTCACAGCAGCAACTTCGATCAAGACCTTTGTTCCATAAGAGCTGTCCTTGACGAAAAAGTCTAGGCGTTGTGGAGGTGCTTCATAGGTCTCTGTACCAGTTTTCCTTTTGCCTCGCCCGGTGACAAGAATCTGAAAGAGAGGAAATCCTTGAGACAAACGTAAATGCACGACAATAACACACCAAGCAAAAGAAAACTCCACGGCAATGGCAAACTCAAGCTGGACAAAGAGCACTCGAACATCGTACATGGCATATCAAAAAGTCAAAGTTTCGGTACAAACATCTTTGAAATATTATTAACTTTGCATATGAAAAACAACAAAAAGGCCTAGACCAGTTACGCAGAAGGATGTTATTTAATGAAACCGTACCGTAGCTGATAATTTATCATTATGTGATATCCCTAAAAATGCAGTATAGCTCACAAGACTGATCTGGCCTGTCCTATACCTGCGATGAATTACCTTGTATCGGAGAATTTTCCCGTTCTCATTTTTAGGTCTTTTCCACTTGACCAACAAGTGTGTTCCGTTGTAGGTTGCCTTGACGTTTCGTGGTACAGTGGGATCTAAAATTTACAATGGTTATGATCGGTTTATTATCTCAATAAAAATAGCACAGTTACTGACCAAGAAAAGCAAGATTTGATTTAAGAATGATTCGTTAGTCCATTTAACTCAGTTCCTTTCAGTTAAATTCCGTCGCCAAAATCAGCACCGGGGAGTGTCTAGTTGTACCCCACGCTACCTTATGGCGTCATTTTTGAACTGCTCCGATTGTTAACCAAGAGCTTTTAACTCATGTTTACACAGAAATAGCAGCGAAGTTCTGCTCCAAAAACTGAAGAGAGCGCTTTGACTTAGACCTTTCTCTTCAGAAGAAAAAAAATACATTGATTCCACGGAGCGTAAGCACTCACTATTTACGAGGGCAAATGTAAGGTTATTTAGCACAACACATGAGGACTGACATTTGAAGGGAACCTCCATCCTCTAATACGCAGTGACTATCCCTCTTCACGTGAAATGAAACAGAGCGAGTCTCCCTCAAATTGACTACTCCTTTTGTTTACATATTCTTTAAGACCACTGCAATATGTTCCGAAGCAGTGCTTATCCCTTTTCACGTGGCATGGTTGAAATGAGACAGGCTATCAATAAACGAGTTGGATCTTTAATGACAATATGCCCCCACACCTTTCAAAAAGCAGAACCTTTTGTGAATGCATTTTAATACTTACACCCTTCCTCCGTTTTGAAGACTCTCTCTACAGATTGTCCCCATGTCAAAGTGTACGCCCTCAAGTTGGCTTTGTACAGCTGGTAGGGCCTAAACTTATCTTCGCTGACCATTGTCACATGATCATCGCCTGGGATCTTCGTGCTGTAGACTTGTAGGCCGTCTTCAAAGTGAAATATGCTCAAGTTGTACTGCCTTATGATACCGTTGGGTTTTTTCGGCTTCTCCCAAGAGAAAAAATATTCGTCATCCCGTTTATTGATAGCCAGGTTCGAAGGGGCGGATGGAGCTGCAGATGGAAAACAGCGCTGGTAAATCAAAGCAAAGGCCATGAAAACAGGGACGGCCTAGGTACAATTGAGTAGAGCTACTTCAAACAGTAAAAACGCAGCACGCGTACTTCATTTTGCTGTAAACCTCACGGCAATAGCCTAAGACAAAGGAATCATTGCTAACAACCAGCTACGCTGCTGCTTTCAGTGGATACCTGTTTCACATTTGCAATGATCACGTGTTGGCGAATGCCGGAATCGTGCCATATTCTTTTGCTTTCGCTGCCTCAAACATTGAAATCGTGCATTGAATCGTTTCATAAATATCAACAGCCTAAAAACATCCAGCTCAAGACATTGCTGATGATAAAAGGCTTTATGTAGGTTTTCTTTATAAGAACTTTGCCACAACTTTGGGAATGGTGGGGGATTCTGACATACCCCTCGGAAATGCAACTGTTGTCTTATATGGGATTCATTTGGCATCACATGCACCCACTCTCAAGTTGACCCCAGTTAATTGGATTGAATTGGATTGGTTGACCCCAATGAAATGGATTGCAAATTTGACTTAGGCGAATCTCACTTTGAATTAAAAATGATTTTGAGCCCAAGCTCGTCCTTACTAGGGCCATTGGAATAACTAGACCCATGAACCTAACGTCCTACTTTAATTTACTTTATTACTCTCGGATTTCTCTATTTTTAGCGATAGATCTCTACTTCTAAGCCCTTGCATCGCCTCTCTCTCAATTCGGCTTACAAAGGAGGCAGTGAAGTCCATAGAAAATTGCTACGAGAATAAGTTTATAAATTATTTACATTACAAACTAGTTTTTGAAATTCTGCTTTTTGTTATCTGTACGCATCAACCTAGAGTGAAAACTCGGGTAATTTGAACTTTCCCCTTCAACAATTGGCCTCACCTGCTTCTTTGGTTTGAACCTTCAAGATGTTGGAAGCCTCACTCAAAACATATTTTCCCCCGCTCTCTTTCGAGGCAGTTACGTGTATGCTGTACTCTGTGAACGCCTCTAGTCCCAACAGCGATTGCGAATAGGTTCGATGTTTGCTTTTGTCCTGCAAAGACCTGTAGGTCAAGGAAGAAAAGGTTTTCTTTTTCTTCTCTTTGGTTTCGGCGGTTATAGTGAAATTTAGTACGGCCTCCTTCAAATCCACAGCAGAGCTCCAGCTAACGTCGATTTTGGTTGAGGACTTCGGCACTGCCGCAATGAGTCTCGGTGTAGGCGGAGGAGGAACTAGAATTGAATTGAATCCAGATTTTAAACTAAAATCCAATGAGGAAAAGAGAAAACTAGCATCTTAAAAGTATATGACAATTCATCGAAATTAGAGAATAACTGACTTTGAAGAGGTCGAAGATAGATAGAAAGATAGAAATCTTGCGAGTCTGTTGAGAATCATCGCCAGTTGGACAAATAAAAACGAAAACAAAAACGGATTTGAAACTGTGACCACTTGATTGGTTGTTGCTAAACAACCGCTTCGTTTCTCAAAGGCACTAAAAATATTTTAGAAGCAGAAAAAGGGAAGAAAACACTGCCTACCGAATCCGCTGAAATTCTATGGCAAAATAATTGACAAATAAATACGACTGTTATACTATAAACGACACGATACGAAGAAGCATAAGAGTGAAACAACGCAACTGTTAAATTTGCAACATTCAATTTCTAAACTTCACTGCTCCTTCATAGTGGGTTTCCTAGCTTTCGCGCAGTTACTTCTTACCTTTTGGTGTCGTTAAAGCCACAAAATTTGACGGGTCACTACATTTCAGCTCTCCAAGCTTCACTTTACAAGCAGTAACCACTATAGTGTAGCTTGTCGAAGGGTTTAGGCCCTCAATAAGAGTGCTGTATACTGCTCTTGGTCCCTGGTCACTGTACACTTTTATGACCTGCTCGCGTTTAGGCCCTGTGGCTGTTATGGTGAAATTGACTGCGTTTTGCTTCTCGCTTGTGGTGTGAGAATAGAACCAATTGAGCAAGACCGCGGTCGAAGACACAGAGGATACTCTGACGTTTTCTGGAGGTTGGGGATCTATCGGAGTAAACGATTTTATTAGTAACAATGTTAGAGCTACAACAGTTCACCTGCATCATGGCACTGGGGAGGAACATGTGGAAAACCAATTGCAAGACAGAACAACAGATACGGGGGCTCTTGCTGCGTCAATGCCCTTCGCTCTTCTATCTCTTACGAAAATCCCATAAGAGTTAAAAGTGGGAAACTACCTGATCAAAGAAAGGCTCAAAATTTTAGTGTCTTAAAGACAACAGAGATAGACAGTAAAAGTTTACAAGATAATTCACAATGCAAGCATCGCAAATCTTCTGAAACTGTGGAATGAGCCCCTTTCACCTTCGAAGTAATATAACTGATAGAGATAGTTGTAATAAGAGATTAGTTATGAGTTCTGAAATGCAACATTGGCATTTTTCTCGCCACTCATTTTCGCAGCTTGTCTAGGATATAGAACGCCCTTACAGACCCTTAAGTTGCACTTGCGAACAATTACATTGCCAGAGGAAGGACTACATAACCAGAGTGGCAATTATTGTTATAAAATATTGACGCATTGTGCGTTACCAAGTATTTCAAATCTTGCAAAACGGGAAAGAAATCACAAGAAATGAATCATTGACATGGGACATACCCTTTAAAGTTGTAGCACTGACACCATCTGACCAGGGACCATTGCCCCCCGTACTGTTCGTTCCAGAAACCCTTATGAAATACATCGTCTCCGATTCCAAGCCAGTCAAAGAAACAGACGTATGCTGCGGTGAAACTCTTTTGACTGTCGGCTGAGCATGATCGGCCCTTAAAGAATAGGAGACAGAATAGGAAGACAGACTGCCTTGGTTGAACTCGTCTGGTATGCGATTCCATGAAACTTGGATGGATTCTACCCCCGTCGCTGCAGCTTGTACACCACTTGGAGGCTTTCCTGGCACTGAAAAAATAATAAGCACCTTGTACTCATGAGCTAAGCATGAATACGAGGCCAATTTGTTGATTGCAGCTATGAGTTCCTCGGTTAGGAAAACAGCAACCCTGAGTTTTATCGACAAAAAGGGTATTGAGCTGCATTGGTGCTCTTTCGAAAAATAAATGATTGGCCTCCAAACACGTATTCAAACTATCAAGACGATATTCACATCTTGCGGGGGGAAATGGTGGATCATTGTTGGGTCGGAGGTGAGCGGGGGAAGGGGGAGTAGGGGTGAGTGGGGGTGAGTGAGTGGGGGAGGGTATGATTATTTAGCCAGGCAGCTCAAGCGTGACTTTGAATAATAAGAAAAAACGACGGCCATCAACCCCATCAGAAACGATTTGCATTAACAACGAGCAACTTTGTAGAGAGACGAAATTTTCTGAAGATTCCAAAACCTAAGAGGGGAAAAATGGCGAAAATTGCTTCGTTATTGGAGAAGCCGACTTACCATCTCCGACGACAAGTATTGTTGTTCCCACGGGACCAAAGACATATCGGGTACCTACTAAGACAACAAGGACAACTTTTACATTGTAAGTGTTCCATGGTTCCAAGCCAGAAATTATTTGACTGAACTCCGCTGCTTCTGGTCTGAAGGAGATTTTCACAGGAAAAGCCCCACTGGTTGTGCAGTCAATTATCACGGCCATTGCTGGGTGTTTCGCAAATTGTTCGGGAATCTGAAGGTAAAAATGTAATTCTAAAATTCGCAAGCTCCAAGTAGAGCTTGGAAGGATGCATTGGTTGAAGTCTCAGGAGACTACTCTCTCGACATGTGACAAAAGAATGCCCAAAAAATGTAGGTAAGTTTTGACGTGACAGAAACAAATTGAAAGGAGTTGAAATGTTGCTGCAAAACTCACATTGGCTGTCAGCATTGCTAATCCAGGTTTTCTTGAAACGACTGACTTTATGTGAAGTACATTTTCTTTTTCTGAAAAAAAAAACAAGGCAGGCATTAAAAGAGAATAACTAAAAATCGTATTTGAATGATGCCACTTTTGTGAGGCGACCCTTTAAAAGAGGTTTCAGTTCTTGTGCAATGGGATAAATGACACGTAAAATGGCACAAATGCCTTGGCACAAATGCCTTGGCACAAACGCCTTGGCACAAACGCCTTGGCACAAAAAGACAGTGCATAATAGCATTCAATTTAGCAAAAATCTGACGTTAAGAGAATCATCAAGGTGTGAATGAACTTTCCCACCGACAAAGAAAATAACTAACATATATAAGATAACACATGAAATTAACAGACTCTTCTGTGAAAATAGAAATGTCGTGTAAAGAGCCCATTAAACAAATTCATGAAATTACGATTCACAAATCCGTTGCCAAAATGGCGTTTTTGCATCTTTCGTACATATCAAATTGAAAATACTACAGTGTATATCTGGCGTTATTCAGTGATTGAAAAGTAAGCGGTGCTTCGTGGGTACCATTTCCAAAGTAAGCTTTGAGTTGAGTTAATTTTGTTCAATGGCGCATCAATATTTCATCATACGCTTTAACTACATGAAATGCCTTCTTCACCCTGACTTGTCCTCAAGTGGTTTTCTGCCTGATATCCTTATATTCGCATATACTTTTCAAACAAGTTTTCCGCCTACAACAACACCACTCACATTCACCAGGCAGCCCTCCTTCTTTACCGCAGCCTGTGCCAATAATGAGCAAAAAGGTCAAGTCATGGTCTCAATGGACTACTTTGGTGAAAAATTGATTCCATTTAACCACTGGTACTAGGCCTTGAACGAAGCATGCGCAATATTTAAAGCACCGTTGCAAACTCGACCGCCTCTCTATTCACCTGGCAACATGACATTGTAGCAGCAGTTGATAACGAGAGCCACGAGAATGGCCTACACCCTTAATCAGAGGCAAAAGGAAGTCGAAAAAAAGTTCTCACCAGAAGTCGAGCCAGCAACCATGGCCTTCTTTAAACTCGTGTAATAAACACCCCTGGACGTATGGACAGTCACGATGGCTTCGTAGAGTCGCCAGTGCTGTAAACCCTTGAATGCAGCTATGTTGCTCAAGCCTCCTATTGTTTCCTCCTGCCACGTCGTCCCCCCGATTTTTCGTACTTTGACAGAACATTTCTCTGGGGTTTCTGCGAGTATTTCTGCGGGAATCTGCGAAAAAGATGCAAGGTAAGCGCGAGTACTACTATCATTAACTGCAAGGGTGGCTGACAAAACAATCGAACTTCTTATCCAGAAAAATAATCTACACCAAGGAGGTGCAACAAAAACTGAAAAAGAAATCGGCCAACTTTATTATGCTTTCCACGATATTTATTATGCTTTTAAATGCATCATGCGACGTACCTTCCAGCGCACGACCATGGATCCGGCCAGAGAGGACCGAAGAAACACCGACTGCTCCAACGATCGTGACAGAACTGGGGCTGAAGAAAGAGCGAACTCGAAACAAGTTTCATCAGAAAATAACTTGAATCTATCACGACGCCTAAATCAGGGTAAGGAGCCGCGAAAGGTTTCTTGTTTTGTGACAAAATCGACGGCTATGAGTTTAAATACATAAAAAGGAAACATCGTAACAACTTGAATTTAGAGCTAATCAAATTCAGAGATACTTTAACGAAAAACTCGTCTTTCTAAGCAAGATAGTGTGCAGTGCTTTAGCTTCTATTCTTGTCTTCTATCTTTATTTACTGCTCTCCTGACAGAGCTTTATGAAAGAGTAGATGAACGAAAGAGACATCAAAGAAACAGTCCAGCAGAGCAATTCTGAGTTGACATAAACATGACGTCAAAGTAATACACATTTGTGCAACGTGTAAAGGGTCATGAGCAAATAAACAAGAAAAAAAAATGATGTAGAAGAGGAGTTTTACCCTTTTTTCCGACGAATATTTCCCTGACATCTGTTGACACATTGTACTTATTATTGAAAAGAGCGACTTGCACTTGATACACATTGCCAGCCTCCAGCGGTGAAACTTCGACTTCGTTTCTGGAATAGGCCACTACATTCTTCCAATGCGTTTCTGATTTCTTCTTAAAATACACAATCGTCGTTTTTATTTGTCCGTTCACCGTTTCTGGTGGTGGATTCTGCAAAAAAATAACAAAAATTTCAACATCTTCAGCCGTATATGCAAGCCATTGGGCCAATGATTCGAGAACTCTCAGTTTTGGAAGCTAAGCCCACTTAGTAATATCCCAGTACACTAATCCATGTAGCTGGAACATATACATGACTTGCAACAAAACGCCGATACCCACCGTCCATGCAATGGTAAACGCGTCCGGCCTGCTGGACTCCAATGACGTAATCTTCACTGGCTGTTCAGGGTCTGCAACACGAACAATTTCAAGTCCTCAGACATAATTTTACTCGCAAAGAATCAGAAATCGCATAAAACCAAATATATTTGCTATCAAAAATGGCTAAAAATTCAAAACTGTACGACTTCCTAAGAACCTATATACAAACTTGGGGTTTACGGCTAATAAAAAGATCCTGTTTGCTACCACTAGTGATGTCTAAAAGACGATATTCGATAACTTCACGCCATCATTTAACAAGACGCCCACTAGTACGACCAGTTTAGAAAAACTCGATGCATAAATCAACTAGCCTGAAAACCTGCTAAGCCACTGAAGAAAGAAAGTTCGGTGACAGTTGAAACGAGCCACATCACTTGGATCAATGACCAGGCATGACGTGGAGCAGCTCAGGCTAGGCCCACATCGGAGGAACAAGTGCATAACCTTGCATTAAAATAATCTAAATGCAAGTTATGCGCTAGCGAAGTCATTAAGCATTAGTAAAAGTAAAAAACCTTTTCCATCGACTTGGACATAGACTTTATTGGAGATTCCACTGTAACTAAACTGGTTGCCAGAATACATCATGAATTCGTATTCCTGCCACGCTATCAGGTTAGTTACTGTGTGTTGTGTGGCTGTTGCCGATTCGATGCGGATATCCTCCATTTGGCTGTAGTCTCGTAACCGATATCTTATTATGAATTGGGTGATTGGCGAAGTGCATGTCGTGGTCTGTGAAGCAGCGGCCTTGAAAAGCACGAAAACTAGCGGTCACAGTTGTGTTGTGTTAAGCCTACAGGACACGCAAAGGTCCAATGCTGGGAAACATGTTGCAAATCAAGTTAACAAATGATCTGGCATTTTCAGATACAATCTGTCTAGAGAAAATCCCTCAAAGCGACTACTACTCGAAAAGTAGTAACTGAACTGGCTGTCACAAAGAAAATGCGGACAATGTCATCAATTTCAGGGACATCAATTGAATAACGTTGCTGCCACTTCAAGGGGAAGCAATTTGAGAACTAACCGTCCAAGTTATGGCTGCAGTGAATGGTCTTGGTGAGGTCACGTGTAGAATACTTGGGGCGACAGGGGCTAGAAGGAAAGCGCAAAACTGTTGTTATAACGAGTAGTTACGACGAGAAATTATACTTAAAAAATGTGTCGAACTTAGCAAATTCGAAAATTTCACAGCCTACTTTTGAAATGACTGAGCCTTGCAAAAGTATCAAAACAAAAAGCAGACATGAGACAGAATTTGAAGGTAAGGACTAGGACGAAGCGCAAAATCTGACGTTGTTCGCAAATTTCTTGAAAAAAAAACAAAACCGAGCAACGGTCCAAAGACTACCAACGAGAAGACGAAATAATTAGGCCATTCTACTGGGGGCATTTGCCTTGGGAGGTGTTCTGGTGTTGGGTCGTCCTAGGGTTAATGACGTCAACTATTTTTCTTCCCGCCAAAAATCACACTTCCCGGTAAAATACCTACATATTCGTATATTTTACTGCATATTTCGAGAACTGCCGAGGAGGTATTAACAACATTCGTGATAGAATGGCGGCCACTTTGAATTCTCTTAAATAATGCGATTAAAGGATCTGCTGAATAGGATCAAAGCTCAAAATATCAGCGGATGGTCTCGTTCTTGTTCACTTCTGAAATGTTTGCCTTTCGACAGAGTTGCCAAAGTCCGGTTGTAGTCAATGGCCTTGGTCCTATCATATCCTGATAACTGTAAATGCACCTTTTACAGCATTCACAACATGCTTTTCAACAAATTAGTTCCTTTTTCTCAATTTACATCACTTTCTACGAAAAGCAATGTGGTCACGGCACCAAAGACGGCACCGAAACTTCAAAAGATTGGTTCACCTGGCGGAGTGGTTGTGACGTCAATGCGCTTGCTATTGATGCTGCAGAACCGTTCTATGACGACTTCAATCTCGTACTTTGTGCAAGGTTCCAGTTTTACAACATACTGTGTATAGCTGGTTTGAGTGCTATATCCAACATCCTTGTAGAAGCGATTGCTGCTGCCTGTTTTTCTGTACCAAATCCGTTGTCTGTCATAGATGCCGACTGCATCCCAAGAAACTCTTACAGAATTCTCTGACCTACTCACCACTTTGAGGTTACCTATGCTTCCAGCTAAAAAAGCAAAATTCTTAATAAACAAAATGCTTTAAGACGATTGTAATTAAACCTTAAAAACAATTATTGAAATCATTTCGGACTCATTATATTGATTTGAAGGACCATTTGCGCTAACACAAAAAATTTGAACTGTGTATAGCTTTTGAGAAAAAACTTGTAAAATAAAAAATCTCAAGAAAAAAGGAAACTGGGGCTTGGTTATTGGGAACAAATTATGAGCAAAGAAACAGGTCGGTAAAATGGGTCGTTGTTTAAAATATGGACAGACACACTAGCATCTTAATCTCTGCTTTGACTTCACTTGAGTGCGAAAAAGAAATAAAAATGTCTTGAAATGAATGAAATTTAAACAGTGAGGATAGATGACATGGTTCCGCTAGTCAATCTTGAATAATTTTCCGTCTTTGGTCACAGAAAAGCAACATGAAACTCTTCCACCTTCCGTTCTTCCAACATGTTTAGCTGGCAACATGACAAAACAACATGTCTATGGGGCAATTGCTTTCAACAACACTATTGCGATATGACTCTCAGAACACTTCTGTTTGTAAAATTTCGGCATACTGAATCTCCCACCCTACTTCGACAATGAAGCCAAAGACAATAACAGTTTTATCGCACTGAAAAATCCAAATGCAAAATTAATCATTGGCAAAATTCAGAGTTGTACGACATAATCTTAGAAAGAAATGTTGACATCTACAACAAGCAATGTCGAATAGCTTTTAACCGCAACAAACATCGTTAATTCACTCTTCAGTTTGCCACAATTCCTATCAAAATCGTCTTATCAAACCTCTACGAACTTCCGTCATAATTTTTCTCGAAACTCTTCTGCTGATTAAGAACGTTTTCCAACCCTTACCTAATTTCTTTATATCTGCGAAGACCAATTGACACTTACATTGATTTAACGTTGCTTTTTTCAAAGAAGGCAAAGCGCAGGATATTTTTTATTGACGAAAACTGCACTTCCCGCCATTGTGAGTTTTATCCAGCCTTGGCCAACATGTTGACCATGAAAACATGACCTCTTAGCCGCAGCCAGCTATCACAGTGGTGAGCAACTGTCGCATGTTTTAGTGAGTAAGAGGTTTCACTACAAAACTTCCCCTCTGTCTCATTCTGAAATCTTCCTGTGAGCCAATAAAACACTATAAAGGTTCCGACCAGCGGGTATAGGATGTTTGGTTGGTTAAACAAGCAGCTAATTTTCACGGGACAAAGAAATTCCTTGTTGTACAGTGGCAACCACAGTAACGGAACAAAAAACAGAGCCAAAAAGGAAGCCAGTTACGACTTTGTAAACAAGGATGCACCCCAAAAACCTTTCAATTCAACAACATGTTTTAAAAGAAATGGCAAAATTAGGACAAATTGTCTGTTTCGAAATAGACAAAGTAAACAATGATAAGTATATACTGTACAAAGTAAAAACATAGTAACATAGTAAACAAATCATTATTTACAAAGACAAATATAACCTTTCTAATTTAAAGTAAAACATTCAGGTGACATGATTGCAGTTGGGGTGGTAAACAAAAACATTAAAAAAATGTGTATGTAGTTACCAGGGCTTGTCCATGTTTCATTGCATCCATAAACATTTGTGATTAAACTCAAGCAAGGCTGTGTAATTTCAGGCACAATGTACATAAATCTAGCTTTGGTGGGGCACAAATAATGCATAGTTTCTGCATCAGTTTCTGATTGAAAACTCTGCAAAAAATCAAGCAAGTTAAGTGGAGGGCTTTCTTTTTTTTAAAGATAAAAATGAAATTCCCTATGAGATTAAAAATGCAGTGCAATTAAGGAAAGCAACATAGGCAATCCTAGTGCAATGAAATGTGTCATCTAAATATCAAGAGAGGCAGACTGTCTTCATAAAAACAACTATGAGCAATATCTTTAGATCTGTAATTTCAGCTGTCTATGGAAATTGTGACTTTCTGTCACATGCCTGATGAAGCAAGATACTACTGTGAGCTACCATAACCTAGTTAGTGCAGCCTGATGATGTTCAATTTTACGTGAATGATAACATCCACATCAAACACTCCATTCATTCACTATTCTCAAAGCTTTTGGTTAGACAGCCAAATACTTGTTGAAATACTAACCAAACAAGCCAGCATACCAAGCTGCAAAGGGCATATATTAGCAAAACATTATGATAATTTGATGAGAACATTTACTCTGAAAACAGAAAATATCTACCTGGCTTCCTTCTTTGCTTTTATAGGTAATGTTTGTCCTTCCATCCAAACTGAACAGGATTTGAAAAGAGCCAGCAAATTTCAAAGTTCGAATTCCTGTCACTACTTGTTCCCTTCCTAAATCCACTTGAAGATATCCCATTTCAACTGACTTAATGCTTGCTGATATCCAAGACAATGAAGACTCAACTCTCATTTCTGAGACATTGCATGTTAAGGTAGCTTTTGACTCTTCCAGTGCAGGATTGGTGATCTGCAACAAGGTTGTCTGGCAGTCTGGGAATAAAAATGGATAAAGAAATGCATGGCTGATAAACATGGACATGGTCAGCTATCAGATTTGCACTGCCTTTTTCAACCACCCAGGTATGAACAGGAATCTTGGAACAACAGATGCAGCAACCTGTATTTTCATTAGATTGCTCAATCTTTGTCAACCAAGAAGGAAATACTAGCATTAAAACCAAGGAGGCATATAGGACTATCACCTACAATGCCAGGCAAACAAACCACATAGCTGATCATGATCTTAATCAAAATGCTTTAAATGCCAAAATCTTTCCTTGTCAGGATAGAAGTACCACACCAGAAAAAGAAGAGGCAAAACTCAGGCCTAAAATCTACTCAAAACAGAAAAATAATAACAGAGAAATTTGAAAATATTTTAACAACAAGTTCAATACCGTTGGGCATCCCTGTCTGACACCAAACATAGCCTGAAAAGAAAAAAAAGATTATCTCCAAAAAAATAAAATGGCAAGTCATCATTTAACACTTTTCACTTGTGTCTTCACAACCTTGGATTATGGAACAGAGAAAGAAGAATAAAGATAAAACCAACATAGCTGTCCATTAATCATAACTCAATGACATAGATGTGATGATTCTAAATTGTCACTTTAAGATTAATACTTTATTCAGTCACATTCTATATATAATGTACTGGTTTTATACAGCATAATTTGTAAAATAATTTGTGTACCATACGCCTAATACCACATAAATAGGTGACCAGCTTTTATTTGGATAATTGCCAGGAAGGAAATTTTGTCAAGGAAACAACTTAAACATTTGCTTGAGTACAACTTTTGCTGTCATTTCCTTTGCTTAAGTTGCTCTAAGCAGAATAAATGTTTATTGAATCAACAACTACATTCTAAATTCTGATAACTGAGAGCTTCCTTGTGCCTTTGAGAACCAAAGAGGTTGTAATGTAAGGCACAAAAAGAACTTACTATATAACCACAAGTATCTTACAAGACCATTTGCAATATTGCCAACATATGTTTACTGAAACCTCAATGACATCTTTCACATGGGTACCTCATTTAACGAAGAGCCGTAATCCTTGTAGACAGTGTTAATAAAGAAACTCTGAGCTTTCACATTAAACTTCCTGTTCAATTTGAATACCTTAATCTACACAAATACATAAGAAGATATATCTATTAATATTCTGGCTCCATCCCTCATATCAAATTTTCCCAATATTGAGTTTAAGTTAGAAATTAAAGTGAAGTCCATTAACTGACCATTGATGATTCAAATTATATTAAATAACTCAAATTACTCAACCTAATTTCCCCATGGTTATTGTGATTCAAAGACCTTGTGATACGAAAGATGTACAAAATGAATGTCTTAGAGGTATGGAAACAATCGAAAGATTGGAAGGGAAGGGCAAAACCCTTCTTAGATTATTTGATAATAATTGTTTGCTTCTTTGCCATCAATTCTCTTTTGTGAACTTCTAGCATCCACTTTCATTTTGAATGTGATAATGTCCCATTACTTTATTGATGCATTTTCATTACTTTCTGTAAATAATTTTCTTTACTTTCTGTAAAATTATTTTTTACTTTTAACAGGTATGATGCGGGTGTATTATGTAGAGGTAGACGATTACCAGAATTCTGAATTCAGAATTCTAGAATGAAAGTGAAAGTCTTTGTCGATTGAAATAAAATTATCAATGTCATGTTACTTGCTGCTTAGTTTGATATTATCATTACAGCATCTTTACAGGGTGGTTCACGAATGTTTACGTTGAAAAAGCATTAAGAACGCTGGTGATGTATGGGGCTACCGTGAGAAATTTCCGGTCCATTGTTAGACGATGGCGCCTGCTACTTCTTTAGAAACACGCTATTTAATACTGCTTTCATTTTAGGCTACTCTCTCTGTTTTCAAACTAGTTTCTAATACCTTATAGAACCTTCAATTTCTTGTAAAACTATTTGGACATTTTCATGTGAAACTTGAGCATTATGAGTTGCGTGTAAAAAGTGAAAGTTGGCAAAACGGAAGCCAAGTCGAACACAGCTTTATGTGACATTTTTGGTTGATCAATGGAGGCTAATGTAAGAAAAAATTAGTAGCGGTAGCAGTTCTAAAATGCTGAATGAATCACCTAAATGGGATATATTGAAGACTGTCTTCGTACTGGACACGCTACCTAGGCCCAATGTCAAAGGTTCCTGTTCCAAAACAATAAAAACATTTAACTTACCGGAATAGAGACAAACTGCAGCAAAGATGTTTACAAACAACGTGCATCCAGCTGTCATTTTAATTTGGTTTTTGCGTCTGGCTGAAGGCAAGGCGGAATCGAGTTGAAGATAGCTCTATTATTTACATTTTTAAGGTTTTCAATACGTCTTTAATCTCCGTAACCACATCACATTCTGTTCACTTTCATTTGGTGGGCGGCTGTTTCTTCTCTAGCTGCCTCGTTTCCGCATTGAGGTTTTCCGATCAAAGAGGAAACCAAGTCACCACGAGAGGATCCGAAATTTCCGGCTTAGGGGGAGCTTTGCATGTTTCAAGAAGGACATGTGTCCCACATATTCGACAAATAGGCCAGGATGACATTCTAACGGTAAAAGCAAGTTTCAAGAAATAATTTCCACCAAATTAGTAACTATCAATCTTTACAGTTTAGCTGCAACAATACAATATTTTCTTTCAAGGCAAAATAATCCCGCATTATGCAATCAAACCATATACACGTTTTTTATAAGGAACCACTTTATAAGGAGGCCGAAATATTTAAAGAACTTATACTACTAAAAACGAAATCACTAAGGAACTTTTCGATTTAAAATTTTTTTATAACTGCAAGCATTAATAATTAAAAAGCCGGTTCCTTTCATTTGCAGCCAATATTCGCATAGATCGTTTGTTATTCGTGTGTCAAGTGCTTTATCGAGTAGTTTCCGCATATGCTGTCTCGCGCCTCACTCTATTAAGTGTTAAGGCTTATTGATGTACAGCGAAAATTAAGGAATTTTTAAGGAACTTTTGGTACTAAAATCTGATGATTTGAATTCTATGAATAAGGAACTTTTGGAACTAGGTCTTGAGGTAGGTTGCTTATAAAAAAGCGTGTATTTCATAGGGCTTCAGCAGGAAGCATTAGTCAACTTTGTGGATGTTTAGTAACAATTATGTTGATGCTTTAGGGCATAAATGATGCGCAGACAAGGAAGCCACGCGGACAGCGCGTTGTATACGTATTACAACGCTTTGCATTTTTGTAAGTGACAGTTATAAAACACACCAACTTTAACACACACACACATTTAACAATATCTCTTCAAGTTACGGTGCCTAACCAAGAAAACATATAGTGGTCCGGTGCTTTTTAACCACTGTACCATATCATAATAACATGCCTCGGAGATACGTCATTTAAAGGAATAGACATTGGCTCCAAAGAGGTTGAAAACATCAACATAGTCAACGCAAAGCATATTTCACATGCAACTGCTCCAGAAGATGTTGTCCACTGCAAACCAGCAAGTTTGGCTTGCCTGGTCTTAAGGCCAACAAGAACCAAATAGAATTTAAGGCCCTTGACCAACATTAACTTGAGACGTATCTGTCCTTAACCAAAAAACAAATTAACAAACCAGAGCAGAGATAAGCAGGACCTAAAATTTTGCAAGCCTGGACGTGCCTAGTTTAAGGTGTTTGCAAACCACCTACAAAGATTCAGCGGTCGAAGGCAGTGCCTGGCATTGAATTGGAATGAAATTCATATCTATAGGGTTGCTGCCCATTGAATTCCTTCTGGGGTCCTGGTTTCGACGGGCCTGGAATGAAGTGGACCCCTTTGGCAATCTAAGCCTCTCATTTTTCCGTTGATACGATTAAAAAATACATCACGTCTTCCGGGGGGGCGGGGGCGGTGGGGTGTTTTATACTAATTGCGACAGTGTGCGACTATTCTCCAGGTAGGATGTTTAAGAGTTGTGACGTCACACTCTAAAATGTTCACAATTGCAAACTTGCAAATCCCTCTAAAAACTTTACTCGTACCCCGATCATCGCAATAGAAGATTGAGTGCTCGGATTGAGGGGAATTGAGGACGCCTTGCTGGATTGAGTTTGGGGTGGGAGGGACCGATATCTGTCAAGATTTGAGTGACGTACTTTTTTGAATGACTCTTGGAAAACATATTTTGTTTCTGTTTGCCGTCATCAAAAGTCATCGGCTCTTTTGTTTTCCTGTGTCGCCAGTGCAACCACAAAAGCCAAGGAAATTCGTCCTCGGCTGGAAATCCCCTGGTTGGAGTTAGTTACCTGCAACTGTTTGGGGACTTTGGCTGTAAGCAAGAATCTTAACTTGTATCTCCTAGATTTCGAGTAGATTTGGAGGCAGGATGCTTAAAGCAGGGGCGTACGCAGCCCTTGAAAAGTGGGGGTCTAAAAAATCTTCTGCGAGTTTCAGATCGCCTGCGCAGCGGGGCCATGATGTTGCGGAGGCGAGTAATCTTGTACCTATAATAATAAAAAGTAATCGAATACCGTAAATCCTCGAATTGGCCCCCCCTCAAAAAGCCCCCCCCTTCGAATAAGCCCCCACCCTAGAACTACACATTTTTAATAAGCCCCCCCTCGAATTGTTGATTTTCGACTCCTGAGGTTGCCTTTGGTATTTTTGTGAATTACCACAAAAATATATATTTTTATTAATAATTTAATCAAATGTTACTTTATACTTAGATTATTTTCTATATTATGAAAAGAAAGACATTTTAAAACTTATCTTTTTATGCGGCATGTTTCAGGAAATTTTATAAGCCCCCCCCCCCCCCCCCCTCGAATAAGCCTCCATCCAAAAATATAAAAATAAATAAGCCCCCAGGGGGCTAATTCGAGGATTTACGGTAGTTGGAATAAAAAGAGTATGTGCCATTAAGAAGTGAACGCTGCGTGGCCTTCAAATGCTCGCAGTGTCAATGGAAAAGCAATGACCTTTGCATACTTTGAGTACGTTTCCGTCCGACACGCCTCAGAGCATGCCAACGCCGGGAAATGACCAAATACAGATACATTTAAGAGCTAGTTAAAGGCATTGAGTCATGGTAAAAAGCGGCTTTCAACAGGCTGTTGTCTGTTTTCATGTGATAAATCGGCTTTCATGTGACCAGACATCAACTGCGAGGTTAATACATCATGTGTGCAGTTTGCTTGACAGCCAATCAGATTAACGGAGCTATCATAATGACTCGGCAGTTTTTGCAATTTGGGTATACGCTTTCCATTTATCATGACTCAATGCCTTTAAGAATCGAAAAACATTTGAATGTGGCATTATTTTAATTCTCTATTACACTTGAACTGAGAAGAAAAAATTAGAAGCGTCCAACTTTAATCCTGAGAGCTGCTACACACCCGCCATTGCGCCACGAAATGAATTATACCGGTAAGCCCGTATTTACACTATGTTTATTGAAGCTTTCACACGTTGGGTATTCGCGTTCAAGTCACACCAAAACACTCTTTAAGGCCTTCAGACACCAACATTTTGAAGTTGGTTTTAATTTGATTTATGAAAGTTCAATCTTCTAGAAAATGGTGCCAAATTGGATGTAATTACGGCCACAGAAAGGTTTGGGTTTGAAAGAAATCGCAAAGAAATCCCCCCTTGAGTTATGACGTCACGATGATTGCGATTTCAGAGCAGTTAAAAAACACAAGCTTCAGTATGTATAAGGCAATTGTGAACTATAATAATTTGCGATGAACGTGCGGATATGGACAGTGTAGAACTTTTTGAAGTGAAATGCCCCTCGATAAGGACTACTAAGTTTTGAACCCTGACGCAGGAGCGTCATAACAGGGCCATCTTGCTGCCATCGACGACGACGTAGAAGGTGCATTTGGAGGAGGAAATGAAGGAGACCCTGATGGCTCCAATAAATTCGGGACCAACGCGTTTTGCCGCATGCTGCCGCAGTGTGCTGCATCGAGCCATACTGGGAGCGGAGCAGCATTCATTCTGGCTGCAGAAACATTTCATTTCAGATATCTCTAGCGGCATATGTGAACGAACCGGCTGCCGGACTGAAAAATGCTCAGCGGTTGCAACCGGGACAGATCTTCTTTCATGGCCCCCAAACAAAATTGCTTCTAACTGCCAAATTTTAGTTCAGGAGGACGGAAAACGTAAAAACCCAAAATGAACAAATGTACCAACAAGAAAAGCCTCAGCGAAACAAGAAAAATGTTGTTCACTCAACTAAGGCCTAATTCCATGTCCATTACATGTCTGGTAAAATCATCTACGAATAAAATGACCTGAAAGTTTTGCTTGAGTAGATTTGTGAAATTGAGATGCTTCACAAGATACCTAATTTATTTAAAAAAGAGTTTAGGGAAGGAATTATCTGAGAAGAGCTTACAGCCAGTATTAACGAAGACTGTATTTGATCTGAGATTTTAATGCGTATACTGATGGAGTAAGGTAGGGGAGTTTTAAACAAAAGAACACAAGACTCTAAAAGGGTGAAAAGACCATCACAACAACTACTTCCTGGACAGCAACTACTTCCTGGACCTTAGCCTCAAGACAGAAGTTATAACCACAATAAGTTTTACATGAGTGTCAACATCAAAAGTTTACGTGGAAGGAAACCAATATTGAGTAATGACACCCGAAAGGTTCCGGTGCTGAAACGCTTTTCAGCCAACTGCAATGGGCCGATATCATTTGAAGCTGATTCTCATCATGGTGAAGGTTCCAAAATGCCCCCCCCCCCTGAATCATGGCGAAAACAACTCAGGGGATTAAGTACGGAAAGCCTGCGCAGCAACAGAATGGAGACGGTGCCGAAGAGAATTCATTGAGATAAAAGGTCGATAAGGTTATAATCAAATGCAAAATTGTATTTCTATCTCAGAAAAAGGCCATTTGAAATCTGTCCCTATGAAATATCATCTTTCTTGTTTCATAAACATTACTATTGTTAGGGGGTTGAGTTAGAGCGATTCGATGATTTTCTCGATTTCCTCGGAGATGCGACCACGCTTGGCAATGTTGTTCTGGTTGCTCTCCACGTATTGCGGCTTGCTGATCTTCTTGCTGACAACCTTCTGCGCGAGCAGCACCGATTGGTCAATGAGTTGCTTCAGCTCGGTCTCCTTCTTCTGCATTTCGTGAAGCTGCGGTACAAATTACATCATTAGCAAAACGTGGAGAACCAGGTGATTTTAAAGCGAGGATAAACAGGGAGGTGGGGACAAGAAAGGAGGCACTGGCTACAACAGAAATGAAAGTGCCACGCCTAATTTCTGCTGGGATTGCTTTGCACTGGAAGAAACGTTACTATGTATCAGGAACTGGCACAGGTTGAAATGCATGAGAACTGGCACAAAATAATGCAAATTTGCTTCAGGGTCAAGTACAGCACCGACTTGAATTGCACATATTCTGTCAACGAACCTTCTCGGCAATCTCTGGATCCTCCTTGATGAGGGCATCCTGGTGCGCGGCGATTTTGGCGCTCACTGCACTGTAGTCCCCATTCAGCTTCTTGCAGGCGTTGTTGAAGGCAGTCAAGTCGCGGGAAGTTTTGAACTTGTCACACTCTGAGTCGTAAAGGGATGCAAACTTGGCCCTGGCGTTGAGCTGAGACGATAGCTCAGCAAGAAGGCCCGCTGCCTTCATCTTCGACTCTTTGGTGGCGTCCTGCGGAAAATTGTGTCAAAGATTAATCCTCTCAGAGTGGAAGAATTATGTATGAACGTGAGTCCACTGATTAGCAGATAACGTTCACCTCTTGGAACAAACAGTACCAAAAGTAGCAAACAGATAGACAAAGCGGCGGAATTCAACGACTGTATGCCACAATTCTAATTGATTGACTGTTCTTGGATGACATCTAGTATTAACAGTCTTCATATTGCGAAAGCAACAATTGAAGGAAACAAAACAACAAAAGCGATCAATAAGAGCCAGTAAAAACAGCAGTTGCAAAAACATTGCTACGAGATGTGGTAATGTTGTCTAAAGTTGCAAAAACATTGCTACGAGATGTGGTAATGTTGTCTAAAGTTGCAAAAACATTGCTACGAGATGTGGTAATGTTGTCTAAAGTTGCAAAAACATAAGACTGCTGCTACAATATTGTTCGAAACTTTCAAAACACCCAATAGAGAAATAGGATTTATCACAGTTATAGGAACTGTTTTATAAGTCAAATGGAAATGGAAAAGAGGCGATACTGGTTTCTGAGTTAAGGTGCAAATTGCCTTTCTGACCTGCTGTTATTTGAAGCTTGAAGGGACCTACCTTGGTGATTGAGAAGTCCATTCGCACGACGATAATAACCAAAATGAACAGGAGATAAAAGGCGCCAACAACCAGCAAAGGTTCTTGAAGAAGAAGCACTTTCTTGAAATTGTAGTGAATCTGAAATCCCAAAAGAGAACGTTTGTCAAAAGGGAAACTGACATTGACAGATCTGCTTTTGGGTTGACCAGTTCGAGTCAACCTGTAACAAAAATTACACATATCGCACAGATACCTACGAGTTGTCCCCATTAAACTGAATATTAGGGTTTGTGACTAGTGGTGATTGACAATTAACATTTGACTGTTAACACTGTGCTAAAGATTGAATGTTTATAGTTTGCTTTTAGCACCATCAGCGAACTACTATGGTAGATACTTCTTGATTCCACAAACCTCCATATCTTGAATGTGACTCTCGACGACATTTTCTTTCTTTAGAATAATGACTGGTCGACCAACAGTGTCTAGGTAGGTGTGGTGGAGCTCCCGTTTCTGTTCAGATACTTGGTAAGGGGTCTTCACTTTGATATCCCTTTAGAGAGCAGCAGGCACACATTTGAATAAATCAATTTCAAAAAGAACAAGCAAACAAAATAAAATGGCATAATTACGTACATTCCTAGCATTCTCGTGAAAATTCCACACCACTTCCTAAACTCAAATCATGTGTTTTACAATTACTTAGAAGTGCTGTATTGAACATGTCGGCATTTAACTCGCTAGGAAAAACTGTTGATCACATTAGGCGAGACTGAGAAGGATTTTTGGTAGAGAACACCTTTACCAATTGACCCTGAATGAGACTCTGGAGGCTTGAATCTTCGAACATGGATCAAGATTGAGTGTATAAAACAAGAGCCAGAACAGCTGAGCTGGAAGAATGCAACTTACTTGGTGCCTTCTGGCAGAATAACCTTCACGGTCAGCTTTTCGATGACAAAGTCATCAAACACATGATCAATGAACCTCATTTTCAGTCCATAATTGTCGCCTAAATAAAAACAGGTCAATTCAAGGTTGTGATATAAAAGGAGTGTACACTTCGAGTGTAAACATGTTTATAGCACTGGCTCTCTATGATCTTCCTGGCATGAGATCTAGTACAAAGAAATACTCTGCTAGTGATTAATGTGACAAAATGCTAGGGTGAAGATTGACAGATAAGACAATCAATAACAAACACGGTGTAGACAAAGCCCCCCTGTGACGTCTTTCAAGAGCAGCTGGTTCTTTTCAAACGTCCACGCAGCACAACCGAAAACGCAATGTGACAAAAATCTATAAGGAGATAGGGGTACTTTCTAATCTGTTTGTTTCATATAAGAATTCTTCCTTAAAACCTAGGAATATCATTGCAGATGACTATATGAAAATGCAAGTGACAAAGTATGAAAATGTCAATGACAAGCTGGTAGGTGCTTCCCACCTCTCGTGTACAGGTACTCATAGGCTGGGACGTTGTATCCAATGTAGTACTGCGTTTTCCATCCACCGAACAACGGGAACCTTGGCCTAAGCTCCAGATCAACTGCATCCTCCTGCACCAACAGATTGCTTGTTGAAATGTTGCCAATCACATCGCGGTAATAGACGTCCTTGGCAGCAGCAGGCAGGGCAACCTTCAACGATTTCACTGCAGCATGCGTTTGAGTTCTCTGGTAATCATACCTTGAAAATGTTCCCTACAAAAATGACAGCTATAACTTTGAGATCACTCATAAAAAAGTAGATGATGTTTTTCAAGACGCTTTACAAACCCAAGAAGCCTTTTCGAAACTAGTGCATTGACACTTTCCACACCCAAGTAATAGATTGCTAGAACAGTTCATCATACTTGACTATCCTCGAACTTTGTCTAGCATTCATGGAGATTTTAAAAGTTCCTCCATTTTCATCTCATGCTTCCTCCATTTCAGTGAGATGGACATGAATAATGAACTTCAAAAAAGCGAGAAAAGGGGCATTTCTCCGTTTTTTAAGGGGCAACACATGATAAAAATGTAGCTTGACACATCAAAAAACAAGCTTTGAAGATGTTAAAACTACAACTGTGTTGGCAACAGGGTATGGTATGCCTTCTCAGGTATTTAGTCACAAATGACAGCAGAGTGCAATTAACTGCCAATTAACTTCCTTACTAGGTGGTTGGGGAAAAAAAATGAAGTTCAACTATTTTACTTTTAGTTATAATAAATTACATAATAGCTGTATTTTACCTTGAGCAAGGCACCAACATGTTTGATAATGAAAGATTCCTCAACTGCAATATTTCCCCAATGAGAAACTTCAATTAATCGTGTCATTTCAACAACCTAGCATTGAAGAAAGAGAAAACAATTAATATTGAGCAAATGAATGAAATTTGTGCATGAAATTTGACAATAGCTTTTTATCATTCCACTAGAGGCAAATTATATTTAAACTATCAAAATATATTTTAAATATTTACCCATTTATATATTCACTTCCAGACAAATATCATCATGATATAAATTATCAAAGCACTAACACATATAAGTGAAAAACTCTAAACCAGCCTACATAATAATTGCCTGTTAGCAAGATATAAATAGCCACATTTTTGATGGATATAAAGAGTAATCTCATTGTTAGGAATTTACTTACAAAATCCTCACTGATTAAAATTGTGAAATTGACTGAGTACTTACTATATTAAATCCTTTCTTATTGTAGAATATAAGGTCTCAAAAAAAAAAATTGCTATTTATTCTGTCAGCTTTTGGTTATTTTCCAACCTTTGCATACTCTGAGGGGTGTCGGACAAAAAAGTACTCCAAGTATGCAAAACTAATCCCGCTTTTTCTTGGCATTGAAAATATTCTAGGTAGTAGAACATATGGTTTGGCTTCTAAATTGAACAGAGGCTTTTTATTGCAATTTCTTGTACAACTGCTAAATGTGTTTTGGGGGGCTTGAAGTTGAAAGGTGGGCTGTCGAAAGTGACATTTTTTCTTGAATTTTCAAGAACATGAATGTTTAAAAAGCAAGCAGATTTTAGTTTAGAGAAGGCCAAAGCACATACCGAAACAAAAGGAGAGTTGTTTTCATAGTGGATCTTCATCTTGTCCACACTCAACGGTTTGACGTCATTGTATGGCCCATAAGTGATCATATTTTCACTGACACTTGTTGGCTTGAGTTTGCTGTGACTCTCCATTGATGACGAAGAGAGCTTCACTGTTGTTGTCTGTGTCTTTACCGTGTACGGAGAATAGATGTAGTGATTTCCATTAAAAATAACCAGTTGCTTATCTGACTGACCAATAGATGCTGGATATGGAGTCAATACATGGCTGTAAACCTTCTCAACAATCACAGTCGCAGATTTGCCTGGGGCAAGGGGTGATGAAAACTCAACTTCAAGGAAGAAGACATTTCTAAAAGAAACAAGAATATGTAATAAGCATTGAAGAACTGACAATGTTACAATAAATTCTAGTTCTTAGAACTTTTAAGGAAATGTCAAATATCATCCAAGAATTATATTTGACAAGAAAGCCATACATTTGTAATGAGCTCCAATAGAAAATTAAGAGCCTTTTCTTTCATTGAGTGTAATGTTATTTAAGTTTATAAATTTGCTTTTTATAACAAATAAAGTGCTCACTCGTGAAAAAAGATGCATTGAAGGGGTACAATGGCATCAACAAAAGGGCATCAAAAGTCACTTAAGACAGTTTCTACAGAAAATCTTGTAGCTTAAGACTTAAGACACCTGAAAACAACAAGAACAAAGTTCACTAACTAGATTAAAAACTCTCTGCTCCCACACTATACATACATTTTTGTACTGAAGTATTAACAAGAAATATGTAAAACTCACTTGTTTGTTGGAACAGATGCTTCCTTTACTTTAAGCTTTTCATCATCTTCTTCATTCTTGCCTTTACGCTATGGGGTTATGTAATTCTGACATTAAAATCATGGAAACTTCATTTACATTTCAGTGAATGAATACTACTAATCTGGCTATTATATATGTAACTTGTAACTGGTGAGTCTAGGTTCACTCATAACTCAAAAAGATTAGTAGGTCTCAGTTAGTCCAAGCTTTGTTCCTACAGCAGAATATGTAGTATGCAGTACAAATGGAGAAATTTGAAGGTTTGGAGATAACATGACACTGTTATTTGTTGATAGAAAAAGAGTCACAAAAATTACAGTAGTTACAACAATGTCCAAGTGAACTACTAGAAAGGTTAACAAATGAGACTGACTTCAACTGATGTTAAAAATCAGATATGAGGGTGATAATAATAATGATAGTAAAATAATATCTTCAAAATAACTAAAACTACAATTACAAACATCACTATTACAGAGATAATTTGCACTGTGCTAGCATGGGTTTACAAAGAAAAAGATGACTACAAGCACGTAAAAGGGAAATTAAGAGAAAAGACACAAGTTTGTTTGTCTGATGCTTGTTTTAGAGATTGTATGTAACAGAAACTGTCAGCATTGAAGCTGTAGTTGTTATGAAAATGATGATGTTCACGAAGTTGAGGACAAGAAAAGTGGTAATGATGTTGAAAATGACAAGAAAAGTGGTAATGATATTGAAAATGACAATAAAAGTGGTAATGATATTGAAAATGACAATAAAGGTGGTAGTGAGGTGGAGGTCATCTAAACTTATAAACGCTGACATCAATGCCTGTTTAAAGGTTTGGTGAAACGATAATAATTTAATTATCATGTGCTATTGTATTTATAAGTATGATTATACATATAATTAATTATTTATGATCACATAGATCTAATCATTCTAAAGCTATAGCATGTTTCAAGATCTTTTGAAGTTATCAAATAGACTGAAATACAAAGTTTTAGCACCATTATAAAAAGTAACAACCCATTCTTTTCTCCTTATTCTTATGTTACTTTTTGATACTTAAAAATATAATATTTTAGAAACACAGAAAGACTTCTAGAATGAAAAAAATTGTTTTGTAAGGCTGCTAGTGAACAATTGCTTGCATTTTTGCTTTCCTCAAAAAACCTACAAGTTAAAAGAATCAGCAAGCAATTGATCTGCTTGTTGCTCATGAAAGTTGCCTTTCTTTCCTTCATTCAAATCAAAGCTTCTACATATAACTATAGCATGCTGATACCAAGCAGATTTGACAATTTCTACAAAATTTTGAATATCTTTTCAAATATGACATATACATAATATATATACTGTTAGAACAGAGCTGTTAGAACATAAAGTTGGGAATGGGACTGTTGTTTATCAACCCTTTAAATACCAATATCAGTTTGATTGTGTTTTTATCAGTAAATTGACCAACCCAAATGAAGAAACTAGCATTTGAACCAAAACACGAAGAGCGGTGATTACCCAGTGTAAGTAAATTATAAAAGTAATCAAAACAACACAATATCAAAACAAAATAACGTAAATTAAGTAAGTCGTAGTGAATCTAAATCGTAACTCTAACATAAAAAGCTTTTGTTGTCTATTGCATTTGGCTTCTTCTGATTTTGTTTTAGGAAGCGAAAACAATCAGCATTAATTCATATTGAAGACTGATAATAATTACCGTTGCACCGATATATGCCAAATGACTAGCCATTTTCGGATCGACAGCAACCAAGAAAGATTTGCATCCTTCTGAACCAGTGTTTTGCAACGTCAGTTCTGCATTGACTTTGGCTATTTGAGAAGATACATCTATAGCCCGCTCGGCTTTGGAAATAATAATTTTATCGTTGATGGCACTAGACGTTGAAAATTTCCATGTCAGGCCAAAGAAGAATGCACAAAGAAGGTACTTTATGCCTTTCATTGTATATTCTTTTCGTCGATGTCGGAGATTACTTGGATATCTCCTGCGACTTATTTCACCAAGAAACCCCAATGGCCGACAACCTTCGATGAAAGGCGGTAGATCTGTTGTTGTTGCCTCACTTTGACTTGTTTGGCCTCGGTTTAACCACTAGGCCACGTTGCTATAAAGAAAAGTCCTTGTGGCCAAGTGAACTCCAAGTTGCTAAAGGGGCTAAAGGTGATGATGGAGAAAAAAACCGATTTCATCCAGTCTTTTAGTAAGATTACGAGTCTCTTTTTTCTGTGCATTTCCAGCCCAATATTCATGTCCCCTAAAATCTCTAGATTATTGACTTTCCTCTTGAAGCAAAGATTCTTCTTGGGTAGATTACGGATGACATCTTTACGTAGCAAAAAGTAAGACTTCCAGATGAGCATTTCATGGAACTGACGGATTCTGTGACAACCGGGTAAAAATCCTTCGGTGTAAAAATGACTTCTGATGAAGACGAACAACGAACATCGCGCTCTAAGCAATGCCAATCAGTGGGGGCTCCAGCACATGACAAGGGGGGACAAAAGGGGGCCAGGGCGTAGCTCCAGGGAAAAAAATTTTCCCCGAGAAGCATTTTCTCCCCTAGGAAACAATCCATGTTTCCCAAGAAATTTATTTTAATTTCCGGTATTTTAGTCCCCCCCTCCCCATCCAAAAGCTTTTTCATCAGATTTGCAAGAATCTGGAGAGCCAACTTTCTGATAAAGTTGAGGGGAACTAGGCGCCTTATTCTCTCACTCGTGGCTGCACCACTGATGCCAATTAATCTTTCACTTTCTCTTTAAAAACAAACCTAGAAGGATACACACATAATGTCCAAACATTATAGCAAAATCTATTAAACCTTTTCTCTCTGGATGTAATACTTCAATATTTAGATTATAATAATTCACAACGGTGCTCCTCCGTACAAGAGAAATAAGGCAGACAAAGGGTTCTAATTGCAATATAGCTTCTAATATCAACTAGGATGGAACTATTATATAAATCTTGAAGAACAGCTACGTGCTAAATAATTTTTTTAGAAAAGATTGGCAATACTATCAAAGTATTTTGTTTCAAAGCAAATAAATTTTTCGCAGATTCATTATAGATGTGTTGTCTTTGCTTTGCATCGGATGCCTGCGTTGTCGCGTCAGCTCAGCCACCGATTTTATCGGACCAGACGAGATTTTCGTCGGCCTTTTAGGCTTCGCGGATGCTTCCTCGCGATAGCTTGCTCCATATGAATAGACAATTATGATAGCACTATAGTAATTGTATTGCCCCACAGGTAGGCTACAATGAATTATTGTATTTTCACCACTTGGATACAATTAATAGAGAAGTTCAAGACAAATAAGATCATGATACAAGGTGCAGACAAAGAAAACATCCTTTTACCAGATCACTCTATTAAATTTTTATTAGTAGACGTACAGGTTACGTTAGCTGCACTCAAATGTAAACGAAGACATTTAACTGTTAATATCCAAGAGCAAATCATCATGTCCCCTATGATTGCAAAACTTTAGCCTTGCTTCATACCTAAATGCCATGCCAAAAAGAATCCTTAAAAGCCTGGATGCTTGCAGAAGGCTTCGAAATCATAACTAATCCCCTCAAAAACAACCCTTGGTTTTAAATCAATGTTAGTTTGAACTTTTTCCAAGCGATTCCGTTGAGACAGCAAGGTGGTGATAACAATAATGAAATGATTGCATTGTGAAAGGGGATTTGGCGAGTGTAATTTTTGGAGACAACTGCCAAATATCGTGAGGGAAATTTCGCTTATAAGGCGCTTTCGGCTAGGGTGGGATTGCTTGCCACAGATACGTTATTAGCTGTCGCATGCACATATACAATTAAGGCCTTTCCAACTTGCTGAAAAGTGTTGATTTGCTCCAGGATTCTTGAATGCATGCAAACCCATTCCTCTAACCAGAAATGGAGGCTGATTCGCGGACACGCGTCCACGCCAGATCCAACAGTTATCGCATGATAAAATCTTAATGAATACGATAATGCATGTTAAAAGTCTGCTAAAAAGTCCCCTCAAAAGAGCAAGTTTTGCGCTCCAAGGGTCATCGGCTTCCAGTGCCTAGGTCATCAACTTGGGCTGCTGTAACAAGGCTGATAAATGCGAGGTCACTGATATTCCCTTGTTGGTGAGTGATAACAAACGCATACTTTGAACAGCCACAGGGATGACATCTAGCAAATGTGCGCCTTCGACGTGGCTATTTGACGCAAAGGGCCTTAACATTTCCTCACACCTGATGTTATCTGATGCCAACACATCAAGTCTTATCAAAAATGCTTAGAATCGATCCTAATCATTCAACCTTCCAAATTGAGCCCAGGGGTCCGAAAACAGGGCAAATACTTTTCTGCCTGGGATGACTGTTAAAGGTCCTAGCAGCCATTTTTCCCGCCTTTGTGGTCACCGGGGTATATCACGTGACCTTGCGGGGTATATCACGTGATCGCATGCTGCCTCGCAGACTCCGCCTAGCCTGAAGCCAATCTGAGGTAATAAGAAGCTTAATAAATAGTATTAAATCTACTGAACTAGTTCTCAAAGCTTGATTTCAACTGCAGAAATTCTTATATATTAAAAGCACCGCAGTCTATCAAGCTCCAGATAATGATTAGCAAAAATTAATTAATGAATCACTACTAAAGACGAAGTTAAGGAAAACAGTGCAAAGAAATGCGATATTACTCACTTTCGTAAAAAGAAAAATGGGATTGAAATGAGTAAAAAAAATACAAAAAATATAGATTTAAATTACTAAAGAGGTTGGATATAGGGATCCTTTTCATAACAAATTTTTCGTTGGAGGACAGGATTCACACAAAAAACTTTAACACGGGGCATTTGTCTAATATGGAGGAGCAAAATTTTGATTCGTCAAATCCTTAATTAAAATATAGGGTCGCTAATCCATCAAATTAATTCTAAACGCCTTTCGATAATTCCCTGAAGTTTCTCGTTGCTTTAAACATCTTTAAGTCTAATATACAATCTAAAACTGAATATCCTAATATAACTATGGCTCTTAACATCTACCAAAATTTCAGTTGATTGACATCGCCATAACGACATTCCACCAATTGCAGATACCAGAAGGCTACCGGCAAGTAGGAATACCAAAGAGAGGAGGAGCAAGGCGGCACCCGCGGGGAGCTCGGGAGATCCCGCAGGAAATCGAAAGATACCTCTCAAGATTCGGTCGGGCCATCTGCAACAAATATGCGTCCCTGACGTCAAAGAAAACAGTAACACTTATGGCGAGCCGCTTTCGTCACTTCCAGTTCGCCGAAGCTGGAATCAGCTATGTTAAATCATGAAGCTTCGGTTCTGCCAATTCATAAAGAGCAAGCCACGAAGAATCTGTAGGGAAAGAAGATGCAGAAAATAAAAAACACATTCGTAGCTATTACAGCTTGGAAACAGGTGAAACTGGCAAAAATGAAAAACCTTTTGAAAGTACAAATTTCAAATATTAAAACAACTAGCTTGGAAATGCAAGCAATGTATTTCAAACAAAGGCTGGTCTTGCTGATATACATTGCAAAATACTGCAAAATTCAACTTAAACTTTGTTGTTCTATAAAATATATAACTGAAATATTTCTTTACAGATTCTGTATACGAGAAAAATGTACTGCTTGCTTCCTAAAAGAAAGTTACATTTTATTAGAGTTCAATGCATAACTATTGCAATTAGAAGGTTTAATTGAGCTTAATGCGAGATGTACTCTGTGTTGCACAAGGCTCTTGTATCGGGGCCTTTTTATTCATGCAAAATGCAATAGTTTGCAAAAGATAAGCAAGTGCCTATAAAGAATTTTGCCTCAAGGGTTATGAAAACAATTGCACAAAAAGTCGGGCAAACCTAAGAACATTTTGAATAAATTCTCAATTCAAGCTTTGTTTGTGAACATTGGGTAGCAGTTTTCCCAACAAAATGAAAATGCAATAGTCATGAGGCTGACCGCGCCTAAATTATTTTTGCCACATAGTGGAAGGAAACAAGAGGATTGCCACATAATAGAAGATTTTCTGAAACCGACATAATTAAATGGTTGTGGTAATCCCCTGATTCAAAACGTTTCCACAAAGTGGCTAAAAATATCTCAAATTCTCGTTGAATGTTGCTTGCAATAGTACTGCTTCGAAACCGTTTCTACCTTTACGAAAAAGCCAAATGCCAGTTCGATGGATACATTTTTTTCATTCATGAATTAGAAAGTTTTAGAAACTGAAACCTCTAAGGACTCCAGATTATTCAATTCTATTAAAAGTTGCACGTTTTCGCTGAAATTCCTCTGAGGCAGCTAACAACTGCCATGGGAATTTTTCAAGCACAAATAGGAGTTTCCTAATTCGATTAGTGAATTATTTGTAAATCTATACAGAAAGTGGAATGACTTGACTATTATAACTGGAAACTGAAGTTTAGGCCGCTTAGTAGAAGCAACTAGTAATTTGTCGGTTGCGTAGTCACAACGCCTGTCCGCTCAGAAGCTGTGAAACCGTATATAAATGGACATTGGCAAGAAAAATGATAAACATTTACAAGTATAATGAATCTTGAATTATTGTTAGCAAGTATCCAATCTTTTTTTAGATGTATAACAATCGAATTCAGGTCAAAGACTTCTTTTAAACCAGGACCTTTTGTCTAGAGAGTCTGACTATACTCCATCATGTGATGTATTTCTGCGGTGCAACATCAACAACATCTACAATTGAATTTCGACCTACTTCAGACAATAAGTAAACCTGTTTCTAAGTGAGAGCTTCATTATAAGAAAGTGAACGAATTGGGAGCGAGAGATTTGTCATTTCAGGCCATACGATAGCACGGCAGCTGTGAGACAGCACTGGCACGCGGTATAAATATTTCACAACACCGGCACACGATCAAAGGAAACCGGACAATGAGCTAACATGAGCGAACCGGGAAAACAAAACCAGCCTTCACAATAAACTGGAAAACAGGCCATTTCGTGAGGACATTTTCGCAAGAGCTGCCAGCACGGTTCACCTAACGATGGGGATCGCCCGTCCACCAATGTTTGTCAAAAGGAAGTCCTCCAGGACCCGATTTAGGGCATTATCCCCGAGCAATTGCCTAACATTTAAATATCTATATATGTAATAACTGTCAATTTTTATAACTAAAACATTTGATGAAACCT
Source organism: Nemopilema nomurai (assembly GCA_003864495.1). Classification (NCBI taxonomy): domain Eukaryota; kingdom Metazoa; phylum Cnidaria; class Scyphozoa; order Rhizostomeae; family Rhizostomatidae; genus Nemopilema; species Nemopilema nomurai. Next base: position 1,703,453 of record ML133421.1, on the reverse strand, counting down.
TATATAAAGTTGAAAATGAAAAATGGTGCTTTATTCTCAAAAGCAACTTTACCTTTCATACCCCCAAATACCGTGGCTTTAAGGAACGGACTAAGGGAAGACTTGCTTGGTCAGCTAATCAGAAACAAAATGGTAAAACTTTGAATCGATCAAGGTCCGCTCTTGTAAAGTTTTTTCCAGGGTATGCATCGCGATCTGACTTAATAATAAAGACCAAAAAAAATGCTGACATAATTATAGTTTATCTTGCGGGGGTTGTGGTCGCGGATATGGCTTTGCGACGGCGGCAGAAGACCGTTTGCATCAGAAATTTGACAAGGGCAATGGCGAATGCCGGCGTAAAAGGAAAAGGCCTGACTGGAATATGAGACCATACGCAGAAGCAGGTATCTTAACTTTAAATTATTGGACGATCCCGGCAAGATGTTGGAATTGGTATGAGCAAAAATGTACATGACGAATCATGGCAAATAAAAGTAAAATAAAGGAGATTCCAATTTAATTGCAAACTTTTTGGCAAGGTGGGACAACATGATGGGTCGCTAGAATGTACTTTTATTTAAAAGGTCTTAGCTGCAAGTAGAGCCAAAAATAGAATGCCACTTGGGTGGAACCAGTTGATCATTCCCGAGTAAACTTCAAGATGCAGTTTATGAGCGTTGACAAGAAGGTTAATACAGCAGCTTCTCAAGATTCAATTATTGTGATTCAGCCCAACAAAAAAATAAAACTAAACACAAGCAAAACATTTAGACATCATTCAAGTGGTAGTTGTCTTCTAATATGATTGAACAGATGAACTCAAAGTCACCCATTTTGCATATGATGTAGTTCTGCTTAGGAACAACCATTTAAATACCCTGATAAAATTAAGCTCATTTTTCATTTGGATGTCATATTTGCTATCATTAATTATAAACAAAATAAATGACTGAATCTGCAACATATTACATAATCAGAGTTTTAGAAATTTGGTCCCATGGTTACCTCCATCCCTCCCTCCCTCCCTCTCCCTCCCTCCCTCCCTCCCTCTCCCTCCCTCCCCCATCCCTCTCCCTCCCTCCCCCTCCTCCCTCCCTCTCCCCCTCCCCCTCCCTCCCTCCCTCCCTCCCTCCCTCCTCCCTTCCTCCCTCTCTCTCTCTCTCTCTCCCTCCCTCCCAACCTCTGTCTCTCCCTCCGCCCACCTGAAATTTCGCAACTAAGCATTTTTCATAAAGGCAGTCTTTTTCTATGATTGAAGCAATTATGAATGGTCACTATATATGGAACATATTTTTCAACACTAAATTATCTGAAACATCAACTTATAGTAAAAAGAAGAAGTATAAACTTACCCAGTTTGCATTATGTTATGGGGACATCTGGCACTGCCTGGCTGCCTTCTGTTCCTGGGATTCTGTCACACAGTAAATGCGTTCTCATGTTGTTCTTCCCCTTGACATACACAAAGCCACGCTCCTCAAATGAGAAGAAATCAGTCAGCATTTCCATTGACTTTTCTGGCATTTGGATTCTGCCTGGTACACCAGTGCTGTCCATCCTGCTTGCCAAGTTGACAGTGTCACCCCATATGTCATACTGTGGCTTTGTTGTTCCAATAACCCCAGCGGTTACAGGCCCTGCATTGAATCCACATCTTAGGAAGAAGTTGAAGCCAAGCATGTTGCTGTTGAACTCATTCAAGACTCTGAAAATGGCTAAGGCAAAGTCAATCAGGTTCTTCAAATGGAGATTTGGATGAGTTGGTTCACTGCTACCACTGTTGTTGTTGTCTGGAACACACAGGCCAGAGGCTGCCATGAACGTTGTACCATGGACAGTCTTTATCTTCTCTAGGTCATCAAACTTGTCAAGCTCTTTGTCAAAATCGGCAACCAGCTCATGCAATATCCTGATGCACTCTATACCACCTGCAAAATTTTCTTCATAAAACTCGCCAAAGTTGACTATCGTTGCAAACAGGACCCCAACATTATCATAGTTCCTAGAACAATGACTCTTGTACCTGAGTTGCTCAGAAACATGACGTGGGAACATATCTATCAATAGGGAATCTGCAACTCTTTTCTGATCAGAGGCATTGTTTTTCTTTTCTGCAGCTTCCCTGTCTCCAAAGTAATTTACCCTGACACCCCCTTCATGCAAACGATTTATCCAGATCACCAGTATCATCTGAATCATGATTGATACAATTATATCATTGGCACTAGTTCTATCTGCTTCTGTGGTCTTCTTGATACAGATTGAGCCTGACTCCAATCTCAGAAGTATGCAGAAAACAATTGAGACAACTAGCGCTAAAGAAGACTTCATGATGTATGAAAGTTGTGTGAAACTGCAAAAGTACAGGAGTCCTACAGTTATGAGGTTGCTAAAAAGCTCAAACTCTCTCCTGTTCCAACCATTGATTTGGCAATCGTGCAAAGTTGCAAATGTCACAAAAATTGGCAAGCACATCATAAAGGCACCAAAAACATGGGACTTGAACCACAAAGAAGTGGTCATGTCTGTCAATGCCTCTTTGAATGTTATTTTGCGTTTGTTTGCATCAATGCTCACTGTGCCATCAATACTTATACGTCCGATGCTGTGTCGTCCTTGGTGCAGTTCACTGTGGCTTGTTTGGCTTGAAGTGCTATTCTCCTTGTCAAACTCTGAGAGTGGTTCAGCACACTTTTTGCTGGGACAACAGGCTGCCATTGCTGATGCTCGTACACATCTTACAAGCAGCAAAATCAACATTACTACTCCAACAATTGGAGTCAAAACAACCAGCGTTGCAGGTGGGTGTGAGAATATCAAATAACACACAGCAAGGTTCACAAGAAACAACAGGGAGGCAGTTATGACATCAAAGAAAAAATGAATCTTTGGTGAGGCAAATGTTGTTACCTTGGGGTGCAATTTGAAGTCTTTAAAACACTCTTTTCTGTACTTTGCTTCTAAAGCTTCTACCTTGAAATTTTGCTTTACTACAGTTAGAGGTGGATTTGTAAAATACTCTTTTTGTGTCTGTTTTCTTCGCATTAACTTCACAAGTTGTTGGTCGTTCAAGTCTCTTAGTGCATCTCTCATAAAGGCATCATTCAAGGTAAAGTTTAATTGTGTATTCAGTCTTTGAAATGGTAATGGTGTCTTTGCCAAGTTTTGCGCAATACGTAGCTGGGGCTTAGGAGGAGATGGTGGAGACTGAGCAGCCCCTTGAACCTTCCCAAGGAAATTAAGCTCAATGGAATCATCTTCTGCAACTGAGTAAGACTTTTGTCTTAACATCTGTTGTTGGTATGCTTCCATATCTTCACCATCATCAATGTAAAAGGCAACTTCACTTGGACTCACCTTCTCATTTTTTGGTGAAACACAAATTTGCCCTTCATGCTTAACTTTCTTTCCGTGATCATCTTTGTTTGGATTCATCCCACTTTTGATTGCCTGCCTTAAACTTGAATCAGAATCTCTATGTGCCTTTTCTCGTTGCCATGGCTTATTTCCTGAGACTCCATTCTTTCTAGAAGCAATGAAAAATGTAGGCAACAGTTGTCCATCTTTGTTGGTGCTGATTCCTTCACCTTTCTCTACAACATATTGGTCTTCAAGAAACTCTAAGGTGCTCTCTGAAATGTGAACTTTACCAGGCCGACCTGATGCCTCCATGTGATTAGCAATTGTCACATCATTTGACCAAACATCAAATCTTCTTCGTCTGTTGCCAACAATACCACACAAAACACTACCTGTGTGAATACCAACCCTCATATCAACATCTTCCTTTGTTTCCTCTCTAAACTTTTTTATTTGCTCAACAATATCCAGACCCATTTCAACACAGCATATGGCATGATACCTTGTTTTCTCAGGACAACCTGCGACACAGTAATAACAATCCCCTAAGGTACTGACTTTCTCACAATTATTGATTTCTGTAAGTTCATCAAAACGACCAAACAGATCATTGAGGAGGTTTACCAGTGTTTCTGCTGATTTGTTTGAAGACATTTTAGTGAATCCAACAATATCTGCAAACAAAATGCTGACATTCTCCACTCTGTCCATGTTGAAGGGTCTAAATGGCACTTTTGGCTCAGACACACCTCTTATCTTAATTCTCTGCAAACCATCCTTAATAAGCCAATCTGCCACTACCTTTGGCATCACCCATCTGATCATTCTGTCCTTCATCCTTTGCTCTATTTCCAGATCTCGTTTAGCTACGATACTTTGGCCTACTCTCCAGAAGGTACTCCTCTTCTTAACCTGTGCCATGAAAAACATTGCAAGTCCAATCAAATGCACACCAAGATGAAGAAATACCCTGGTGGCAATGTCGATTGCGGTAAGATTTCCTGTTGTCTTCTTGTCATTGATGCCAGCACTTAGCTCATGTGCTATTGAATACAATGTGGCAATGAGTAAGCAGGCATACATAGGTAACGCTGGTATCAAAGTATAGACAAGCAGAATTATGCTTGTAGCTAGGGTGAATCGAGATGCGTACGTTAACTCCATTTCCGTTATCTGGTAGAATGATAGCACTTCCACCGTGACGATCAACAACACAAACAATAGAGATATGAAAATAGCTTCTCTAGGCTTTCGGTAAAGGTTTGTGCATTTTGTCAGCAAAAAGAAACAAAAAGATATTAGGCTCGTCGCGCCACTTCCTATCATCAATTTTCTCCCCGAGCCACTGGTCCCTCTGGTGACTCCAAAATAGATGGTCAGTATGAGGGCGGCAGTGGCAACATACAGAGCAGCCGATTTGAATCTTATTCTGTCAACGACGACGACAAACTGCCTAAACTCGCTCTCCAACACCTTGGAATCAAACGAAGGGTCCCATATTCTGTTCGATGCTCTTTCGAAGAGTAGTGGAAGGATGCCTTTCCTCTCGCGTGTGTCAACATGGGAAGAGAACGAAGGCTTGTCTGTCTTCGAATTCGGATCAAGATGGGTCTGAAAAGACGTCCTCGATGGCGGCGGAGACTCATTTCCTTCAGATATGGTACTGCTATTGTTTGCACTTCTCGAATACATGCCGGCGTAACTCTTTGGTTAAGTATGCAAGAAAATTAACTTTAGTCTGAAGTTTTTGCTCGGGTCTGTCTTTACGTCTTCGGTGAGATACCGGGTATTCGTGCCAAGCCAAAAATGATCTCTTGAACAAAAGATGCAAATAAATAACATCACTTAAGTACGAGGAGAAAATTATTTCAAGACAGTACGATAATGATCCGAGTAGGAATAGTCTAAATTCCACACTTCTGTACAGTATTGGTTAAGATGTCTTTATTTACCTGCCGACATGCTCAAGTCCATGATGATGGCCTAACATCTTCGAAACACACAAGCTGCATACCAGCTAGAATCAGGCTAGGTAAGAAGAAACATTGGTAATGATTCAGGCAACAACTTCTCTCCACAACTTTGAAGAATCTTTGACTTTTACAATTTCTAGACAGATGGAAAGTATTTTGTGGCCAAGTTACGGCGGCACTGTGTATCGTTAATGCAAATACAAGATAAGCCTTCCTCAAATCTCAGTACAGGCTCAAAGTTGCAATATGGAATAATCGCACGGACAAGTGACCAATCAGATGTCGTTACATTCAAAGGCGATATCTCTAAAAGCTGCTCATTTTATTTTTAAGGGAAATGTCTGTGCGGAAGAGAGCTTTTGTACCGACAAAACCGCATTTAGACCCCATTCTTTCAGAGCTCTCTCCAAAGAGCAAGGTGCTAAAGTAAGCATCCAGCCTTTTAGCCAGTTCCGTGAGTAAAAGATAGGAATCAATTCATCAAAATTTGGAGACATTTACTTTGAGTTCGAAAGGATGGTTGATACCATTTCTAATAATACTGTTGTTATCATTATTAATTTTATCGTTTGCTATAATTATTAATATCTCAGGATTTCTCAGCCTATCTGGAAAAATCATTTCTTGTTCCCTTCAAGTTCCAGCAACTGTGTTTAGATTAGGCCGCTCTGGAACCTCCAGTTGCTGCAACTTGTTGCAACGTACTCGTGCTGTTTTCACATAAAAAAAGATACAGCCTCCAGCGATATCCGGTTGCAAAAACTCGTAACAAGTTGCAGTACTTTTGGCGAGAATCCTGGAGATCCAGTAAAAATCAACCAAAATGGAAGCAGGCGCTGGCTGTATAGCAGCTTCAATGTTTTTGATTCTGCTGCACAAACGAAAACTATGGACGGAAGCAAAGAAAGAAATACTTTGGGTGAAGCAGTGGATCGCCAGACGCAAAAATTTAGGGGCTTAGCATTCCCTTCTCAGGGGATAGTAGCCGCTTGTTCCTATCCTTATACGCCTCCAATTTTGTGTTATAGATGCACGGGTAACTCTCGATATTTTCAACTAACGTGTTTTCTGCTTCGGATGACCATTCGAACATGATCGACTTCGCCATTTTGAACTGAGTCGTCACCAGGAAACACACGATCACAACACGGAGCAAAAATCACATGATATTTTGTAGTATTTTCATTGGCCAGTGACCTGCAAACTATCGCAACTTCACCGGAAAATAGGATCTTGATCCTAAATTAGTTGCAGGTTGCAGTAGGTTGCAAAATGAAAGTTGCAGTAAGTCGCACGTCCGTTTACACGTGCAACTTTTCTGTCTCATCGTGTTAGTGCGACAAGTTGCATGAAGTTGCATATGCAAGTTGTATGTGTTAACCGTGCTTTACAAACCATTGTGTTCATAGAAGAAAGTAAGGAAATTCATTTTTTTGACTTGAGCTTCAATGTGGTAACATAATGGGTAAATTTGAAACCCAAGGCTGGAAGGTTTTGTTGCTGCCTTAGTGTTGTAGCCTTCGCAGATTGCGCTACTTTAGAAGCTCTTTAGTTATGATTTCGATCAATGTTTTTGCTTTGGCAAACTTCACTGGGACACCGCGAGAAACAGTGCTGCCGTTGATTTTAGATAACAAGTTAGGCATGGTCAGTTGCATACACTTGCAGATTAAAAATGACTTGGTCAGTCGCAAAAATTGACCCACCGTGATAAGAAACTGTCGAAGTTTCCACATTCGAGTTTAGTTTAAACACAAAGTGTATAAATGGCAAACTGATTTGCCAGGTTATCGGTTTTCAATTCATAATGACCCTGTAAAAATGAATTAAGCCACGAGAACCCAGAAAAACTGGCTATGTCATGCCCATAAAAGAAGCCTTCTGAAGAAGATTTGCTTGAAAATTAGTCAAGCCAGTATGGATCACACCTGCATCCAAATTGGGAACGAGAATTTTGTAAACAATGGCCACGAAAAAGCCTGTTAGTTGATAAACACACAAAAGAGCATTGGATGCGCGGACAAGGCTTATTAAAAAGAAAAGCTCTCTGATCATCTCAAAATAGCTGAGATCGTCTCAAACCCAATTCATCGTCACTTCTGACGTCATAATCATCGTAAACAGCATATGGTAAGAATCACCGCTTCTTTTTTGTCTTCTACATACTTATTACATGGTCATACAAAAACGGTTCAACCAACACAGTTTAGCATCTTCTTAATGTTACATTCCACTTTCGTTTTAGAAGTCTGGTAAATAGTTTCATGCCAGTGGTTCAAAATATCAAAATTGGGATTTACAGGAAGAGTAATCTTAACAAGTAGAAGATGACATGGTCGCAATTTATCATCACTTCATCAAAATTTAGTCTATTACAGACAGAACTGATGTGGGTTGCAAAGAAAGTTAAATTTTGTCTGACGGACTAAGTTTAGTCAATGCGACATGCCAGGAATGATGTCCAACCCATATGAAAGCGGGTTGATTGTAAAGTGCACTACAATAACGCAGCTGATCAGCTCTAAAACCATGGGGATTTAAATGGAATATCAGGCGAGGACACGTTTGTCGACCAGGTGTTTTTAAGAGAGTCAGAAATACCATGTAAACAAAGTAACATACAAAGCAAAAACTCGTGAGAAATGCGAAAGGATAGAAGAAAGAAGATTTCACCATACCAAAAATGGATACAACTAATGCGGAATCGAGGAAGTCTCGGCAAATATCTACTTTTGTTGATTCTATAAATATCACTGAATGGAAAATCAATAATTATTGAGATTGAAACGGAAAAATTTCGAAACAGAAAATTATGATATAAAAACATCAATTTGAACTATAATTATTAACAAATTTCACTTTTCTGTGCATTACCTATGACAAACAAATAACAGGAAGTTTCGCTTCAGATCCCTATTGGTACCCTGTAACAAGTGTTAATGATGTCAAATCGAATTGCGATTTTGATGAATAAAAGTCACTTGATTAAGATACTTAAAAGTAAAATGAATTGTAGTGAAAATAAAATTAACGGGGTACTAGGGTGGAGGGGGGTTTCTGCATGGTGAAAGTTCAAGTCGTTCGAAATCCTACAACTGAAAACGCAATATATAAACAATTGATATAGGAAACTGGTATTGTTACTGGATCCGGTGATCGAAGTTCACTTAGAATTAGAAGCTTGCCCCCCCCCCCCATTGGCGCTTTGGAAACTGTAGGTTAGGATATAAGACAGTAAAGGTACAAAACCGTACACGTTTAGCAGTTCCATTAACCGTACCAATAAATGAATGCTAACGGAAATAGCCACAACCTCACTATATCACAGAAACAATGAAAAAAGGGCCATGTTAAAGCTTTATATTGAAAGCACAAGAAGAAAGCTTATGACGTATGATGAAGTAATAGCACATTTGATTTGATTGACGGTGCAGAATGCAGAATACAAGATTCCATACAAATTGTAATAGATTAGTAATATCACCTACTTTGTTATAAAAATATAACCCCAACATGCCGAGATTTCCCCAGCCGAATTTCATGGATCCTCACGTGCATACAAAGCTGTGAAAAGCTGCTGAAATATTCACGCCCAGATTAAATATGATTCTAATTATTCTAATTTTCATTTGCGAATCAGCAGCAGTGTCTAAATTTCTGCAGTGAAAGCAGCAATCGAATTTTGGAAAAGCGCAGGTAAGAGCGATCGGAGTGTTTAGTCATCCTGAAAAAGAAAACAGTCTTTGTGAATTTTAGATAATTACACACAACTGGAGAAAACAATCTTCTTTTGGAGAAACCCACTTAAGAAGGATCACAACAGGGCAAGTCTTTTAAATTTCTCATTTATTTTACTAGACAAGGTACATATTACTGTGATCTACTGTGATCTTATTTGAACATTATATGAAAAACAATTTATAAAATTCTCTAATTCCCTAATACCACACTAAACTTGCATGATGATTGAAGTTTCAAAACCTGTAGAAACAGATGTTTCATTCTACCATAAATCTGCAAGATTTCAGCAGGCCAAATTTTGCCAAACTGAATAGAGAGTGTCTTGGCAGCAAAAACAAAATTGGAAAGTTTCTGGGAAATCATTGGGCTGACATTATATATATTGTAGCCGACTCAATGCTTGTAGTGACTAAATAGAGAAAGGTCCAAATCAAGCTTGTCTTGTACTCTCTTCACTGTTTAATTCGAGACAACGCAACCCCTTGTTTGTGCCACTGTTCATGTCTTTCAATTCCTTACTCCAATATGTCAGGCCTTCCACATAGAAAAGGGCCAAAATGTGTCACTGCCACAAAATAATCGGAGAGAATTACGACGTACCCATTCGTGGTCTTCTACACCCTCCATCGTATCTTGTTCCAAAGGCTTCTCCGCCAGTGCCTCAAATTTTCCTTCCATTTGGTTCATTAACTAAGCAAAAAACAATTTAGCAGTGTTTGGTTGCAACTTTCCGACTACAGAATGCAGCTGATTTCTTAACGTGCATAGCTGGGAGCATGGATGAATGTCAAAACTATAAAGTTACGTTTATGGATTTACAGAAGCATATTTCTGAATCAGCCGTACAAATTTGAACAACTAAATGCCATGTTCCTGCGATACAAATCGGAGAAGGTTTCAAAAAAGGCTATCTGACATGAAATTCTGTCTTAATTTAACATGACCATTCGGAGTCTAAATTTTGTGAACTTTTGGAGTACTTTTTCGTCTGACACTCCTCAGGGGACGAAAATGACCGAAAGCTGACAAAATGAATAGCCAGTTGAGGATAAAAAAACCACGTGAGAGTTGTGTTATGACCAATCAGCGTCCACTCGTGGAGATCCCAATTGAAAACAATCATTTTTTTACTCTCTAGAGAGGAGAGTCGAGTCTCGTGCGAAGCACTTGAAGTATGGAAATTTATTGTTGCATTGTAGCATGTTATCAACATGAAAGTTTGCAACACGAAACATGAAACAAAACTTGTAATTTCCGACACGTTAAGGCGAAGTGAAGCAACGCGATGTGTCATTGGGTGTGCACTTCAAAAAGCGATCACGTGGTTCAAGAACGCTGTCTGGTTCTGTGAGTCACTCCCACTTTATTAAAAGCGACTTTTTAAGATAAACATAAAAAAATCTCAAAACAAATGATATTTTCAAAAGAAGAAGCAGTACTAACATCATCTTTCTTCTCTTTCACAGACCTCCCGTCGACAGTTTTGCTACTGCTGGAATATGAACTCGTCTTCGGCGCTGCTTTCGGGGCTGCATGAACTAAAAACATAATTTTGTGAAGAAGAAAGGCTGTGTTTGGAAAATCACAAGTTTGACAAGTCTTATACTGCAAAAGCATATCAACTGCAAGAGAAATGCTAAAGACAAATGCAAGCATACGATTTTCTCTTTGAACTGGTGTTAGCCTGTCGGTAGGGAAAAAGATGGCGACTGCTGCCTCTCGAGTCATTGGCGGTCTGGCAAAATCCCCAAAGGAGGCTTGGGCGTAAGAAAGAGGCTGCACTCGACGACTGAATAGGGGATTAATCATTAGTTTTCATAGGCCTGCAAAACTAGCAAGTCCTGAAAAAGTGTCGTGCATGATGACCTAGACTTATGGTGTAAATAGCGAAACTCTCGACTTTTTGTTGAGGCTGCTGGTGCAAACGAGTGTTCTTAAAAAGGCGAACCTAGCAAGATTCTTGACAGATTTGTATTGAAGTAAAGGCGATGGCAAGATGAGTCAATAAAATAAACAGAAACTGACAGGAAAATTATAAACAATGCAGAAAAAATTGACGAGTTTTTGTGCCCTTTACGCATGTTTGCCCACCAGCACTTTTTCCGTAGAGGAATAAATGACCCCTTATCCTCATAACTGTGACGTCAGTGATCAATAGTCCCCAGCCTCCCTCTGCTGTAACGAAGCTACTTCTATACTCACGTGGCTCCATATCTGCTGGCCTGAGATCGAGTCGTTCTTGGGGAGTGTTGGCGCCAGCCATCCACTCCTCCACAGTCATTGAAGGCTGCCACTTGACTCTCGTAGGAGGAAACACGTCATCTTGGAAGTAGCTTTTCTGGAAAAAAAAGTAACCTGTGTTTGGCTCTGACTTACAACCAATGAAAAGGACATTCAACTTCACAGATTTGCTACATAGAGAAAAACAAACGTCTCGATCATCAACAGCCTCTTGACCACGAGAAAGGCTCAACCAAAAGAACGCAGATAAGTAGTTTATATAATTATAAGTAGTTTTTAATTATAATTATATAATTATATATATAATTATACGCAAATAATTAAAAGTAGTTTTTAACTGCTGTGCAAAACTTGCGTAGGACTCTAACATTTGATGACATACTTTGCCGAGCTCCTTGAAAATAACATGCAAAAATAGGATACCGAAGCAAAAATAGGCAAAATGAAGACCAATTTGCATACTGACAGGAAAAGACAATTTTCCTACTATTTTTAAAAGACACTTGTCCTTATATCGTTTTCTAGCAATACCTCGAAAAACAAATGAAGAAATTGACAAGAAATTGCAAATAATAGATGTCGATGAAATATGAGATAGCATACCCACCTTTACCCTTGGGATAGTAAACGAAACTTGCTCCATTGTTGAGTGGGAGACTCTGACCATTTTCATGAACTCGATTTCCCGGACATTGCAAATGTCTTTGCGAAGGAAGGCTACCCCCTGTCAATGACAACCACGCGGTAAATGCAACAACTTGAAGAACAAGCATTGAATGAAAACTCAAAAAACGAACTACCTCCTCCAGGCATTGCTCAGCGAACCTGGTTACCTGACCCCTAGATACAAAGCTTCGATTGGGGCGGAGGTGATAGAGAGTAGCTGCAGGGGGGCACGTGAAAATAGGATACCCTCACTCTAGGAACACAATAATGATATCCAGTAATCTAGCAACTTACAATCTTAAAAGTTTCCCTTTTTGGTGGCAAACTTGATCACAATATAACACAATAAGAAATATTTTATCTTCTCCTTTGTCTTTAAAAAAAAGAAAGTCCTGCGGAAAGATTCCTTGTTGCCTTCGATTAAACAGCATAGTACTCAAATCTTGTGGTTCACATCCAAAATGACAGAGTGAAAGTTACCTGGTGCTGATGGGCCCCGTTGTACGGCGTGAGGGGGAAAAGATGTGGGGGGTCACTGCTGACCTCAAAGGCCAAAAGGGCACGATCTCCCTGAAAAGAAATCATTCAGTGATACCGATTATCGGTGGAAATAAATACACGCCGATTGACGTCATAGGTGTCTTTGGTGCCATAGTAGAAAACAAGCAATAGATGGCAAGTAAAAAGTCAAATGAAGACATCTGTCCACTGCATTATCATCTAGGCAAATGCAAGTCAAGAAAAAATCCTTCCTAATACGATTCAGTACTTTATTGAAACACAATCTATTGTACAAGGGAGGGATGTTTGGGTTCAGTTGCCTGCATTGAACAGCGTGAAGTCATCTTGTGCGAGGTTGGTCTCTGAATGTTACCTTGCAGCCACAAAGTTTCAATTCGGTGTCGAAATTCTAATAGTAATTAATTATGGGACAATGGTTTTAATCAGATGGCTAAACGATTGGGCAACAAGATACCTTGCCAGTGGCAAAAAGGGTTGACGAATCTTCATCATAGAAAATCATGAGGGTGGCAGGCGATGGTTCCAGCTCGATTTCTCCAATGCAAGCAGACAAGTCCTTGCTGTCGTACAAATTCAAAACGCGGCTACCACCTCTGAAAATATAACAAAATAACAATCGCTGATTGGCAAGCAAGATAATCCATCTTAGAAACAATAACAATGCAGAAATATGCATTTTATAGCAGTAGCAGCATTGACTATAGAAGAGTGTAAGTGCTAAACGCGTGCACAAAATGATTGCTAAACTTATGGGTTCTGCATTTGAATAAGCGATTTGCCACAATAATTGAAGTGAAACGCTAGTACTAATTCAACGTCTCAGATTGGAGCAGGGCTGTTTGCCCCCCAGCCAATAGCCTTGCTTCGCATTCAAAATGCGGGTACAGAAACGACGCAAGATAGTAGAAACTCACCTCTTGAATCCGGATACGCAAAGCCAGTTGTTATCCGGTCCGCACCACACAATCCGGGCGCCTTTGGGGCTGTCAGGGCCGTCACCGACCTGGTGGAAAGCAGCACATGAAACGTGAGTGCAACAAAATGGCCTTTCATCTTATGAAAGACTGAAGACTTTGCCGGGGGATGCAGAGATTTAGAAAGTAAACAGGGCAAAACTTGTGATAACTGAGTATTTTGAAGATTAGCCGTAAGCTCGAAATCGGTCGTGAGTTCGAGTCTCGCTCGGGTCGGTTATTTTTCCGCACTCTCTATGAACCGTCGTAGGAAATCCTGTTGCGTAGGAAAAAGCTCTTCTTCGACCGCAGACGAGATCCAGCCATATGGAATCGTGACGAAGTAATAGCAGTCCAAAAAAAACATGACTGAATAACTATAAAATAGATCATATTTTTCTGAATAGCAAAATAATGCTAAATAAAGAATATTTCTAGTCCCTGCTTATCTGATAAGAAGTAAGTCTTCCAAATAGCTGCTCAACTTTTGTCGACAAAGATTGCTTTTCAAAATCAAATCAAGCAACAGCCTTTCTAGGCAAAATGGAAATTCGTGGAACGGTTTCAGAAGCAATCGATATGCCTAATTCATATATTTCTTACTCGACGAAAGATCATTAGCCTGAATGAATGAATGAAGCAGCAAGGCTAATGGATCAAAAGGCGATTACGAAAACCCAGGGCTGTTTACTAGGGCCTATGACGTAATACACTGGCTGAATATTGAACAAACTCCTTTAATAGCACGTGCTCTTGCGATTCACAGTTTCTTTGATAGATCAAAGAAACATCAGCGACTGACTACAAGGGCACTATGTAGAGCTGATTGCTGCACAAGTGGGAGACGAGGTTAAGGAAGTGTATATGTGTAAACAAGTGCTTTGCGGTACAAAACTTCACATTAGAAAAAAAAGCGGAACTTGTTCTTCCATACTTAAAGTACTTTTTCGTCCGACACTCCTCAGTGTATGCAAGTGACGTAAAATGACAGAAAGATGACAAAGTAAATAGCCAATCGCGGATTCAAAAACACTGGAGGGTGATAAGAAGACCTCATGATTGGTTGTAAATGTAAATGTCTGTTGTAAAAGGCTAATTGAGTAGATGGAAAATATTGATGATGAAGAACATTGAATACTGTCGACGAACCAATTCTATTTTCAAATAAATGTGGTTTTAAATATTTCTACATGATCTGGATGTGTGATAACTTGTGAAAGGTAAAGAAATTTCAGATGATTATACACTATACGGGGCAGAGTCTGTTCCTTGAAAATCCTTTGATTAGATAACAATAACTAGTTTATTACTTCTGCAACAAGCAATTTCCCCAGCCCTTCTTAATACATATAACTCTTCGTCTTCCTCTGACGTAACAAGATACAGACGTGAATGCGCAACCTATCAATGACTCCATCAATGACCTTTGTCGCGCAAACTCAAATGACTTCGACGGATACTCTATTGCATATGCAATTAATTTTATCAAGGAGAAGGCAAAACCCCTCTGAATGCGGTGTGGAGAGGCTACATATTCAGACTGACTGCGTTTACAAATTAAAAGCACAAGCATGCAATTCTCGAATCTTACTTGCAATGGCGCCTTGTCAGCTCTTGGATCAAAGACTCTGACTTTCGTGTCCTTGGCAACTGTAGCAAGTAGATGGCCATCAGGATGCCAACTTAAGGCGGAAACCTGAGAGAGATGGGAGTAAACTGATCAATTTTTTTGCAAAAGCAATCATTGTAAATACAAACTAAGCTTCGTAGGCAGAAAGCCCTGCGTAAAAGGTTGCAATCACCAACAATAAGCTGAATTGGGTCTATTTACGCGATTTATTCGAGAAAACAGTCTAAATCAGTGGATTGATTCCGAACCAGTGCGCTTGAAACCGTCTTAAGTACATCAGCATTGCATTTTTGGAGCCTGTGATTCTACGCTTACACTAGAAAAAGTACGGCATCACATTCTGCAAAATGATTGAAGGCAATCAGGTTTGAATATCGTCTGCAATTCGCGTATTTGATGGCCTAAGACAAATGTCTTGGGTGGCAGCAGTACTTCAGTTTAAGCACTCTTTTTCTACTGAAGGCACGGGCCCTGGAAAAATCACGTGTGTGAACATATGATTTTGATTGGTTAGCGCGAGACTACCACAAGGGTAGGACTGCGTGGGGGATGCATGAGCAAATGAGGTATGCCCTCACAAGGAAATAACAACCGAGGTGACAGCTGGTCGGAGATTTGGAACGGCAATAACAACCCATCGACGGGTACAAAAGCTCCATCGGATGGAATTTCGGAAGCAGGTCTGAAATGAACATGAATTGGACTCATCACCATGAGGTTGGCGCATGAGGTCATCTCAATGTTTTACTGAGTGACATTGTCAAGGGCAATTAAAAGATCGACAAATAGAATCAGAAGTCTACAGTGATAAATTCTTTCTCAGTTATTTTGCGGCTCGTGTTCATAAACAGACGATTATGAACTCACCGGTTCCGGGTGTTGCTGCAGGGTTATCAGTTCATTGGCAGTTTCCACATCCCAAAGTTTGACGTCAAGGTCGTAGGAGGCAGTAGTTACCAGCCCCTTTACACAAGGGTGGTAGCGGACGATATTTACTTTTGAATAATGCCCTAAACGAAAACAATACAGATAAACAAATGAATTATCGTAAAGATTGCAAAAATACTTGGTGGATACTGAGGGGATGCAAAAATCTAGAAATGTAGATACATCTGTATTTCACTGCTTCTAAATAACCTGAAAGGACCCGCCTACAAAAACGCAACTATACCAAATACTTCTTACGGCAAAATTTTAAAATAGTCAAACCTCCAATTAGGATTTGGACCCGTATCACGAAACAGAATTTAACCGGACTACACCAAAGTAAACCGCGCAGACTCTTTACAAAGCAACACGTCTAGTTGTAGAAAAGGGCCTAACTTCCCCTGAAAACTGCATCGCTAGAAGATAGCTTACCCGCAAGAACAGCAGCTGGTTCATCCATTGTTTCAACGAGCCCCTCCTTTGGTACCTTCCAGATTCGAACAACAGAATCTTCGCAGGCTGTGAAGAAGAGGATCGATTGATTTGAAAACAGAGCCTTGTTAAAAAAAGTTCTGACAAGATTTTAAATTGAGAACACAGTATGCAAAGCTGTTGTAGCTCTGAAAAACAACAAAGTCGAAGTGCATAACTTTCAAGAACATCTAGAACAGCAGATCTAGAATGCCTGCCAAAAGTCCTTGAAACACCTCAGTATTTTCTCTGGTTTTTGCATTTTTCATTTCTTTGACACGCCGCCAGCTGTTAATTCCCCCCTGAAACAATGTTGGTAACAAAGTATAGCATTCAGTCAATCTGGGGAAACGTTTGGTGTAAAATTGACGCTTCGTTTAGCAGCAGGACAACATTGTTCGTAAAGGGGGAGGGGAATGAGTGAACACGAGTCAAAGAATTGTGGCAGGCATTGTAGGCCCAAGTTTAGGCATAATGTTGATCGCGTATATGGAAGTGAAAAAGAACGAACCTGCAGCGATGAGACGATTTTCAAAGGGATCCATTGCAAAATCAAGGAGAGGCGAAGGGTTCTGTAGCACAGGCATGCCACTGTCCGGAAGTCGTCTCGGCTCAGACAGCTGAAAACAGGCGATGCCGCATTAATTTATAGAGGCATTAATTTATAGAGGCATTAATTTATAGAGGGCTGTGCTGAAGAACAGAAATGGCAACGAAATGACACCGGTTTTGGATGAATGTGCATGACTTTTTAGACTGGATAATACTGTACAATTTATAAATTACTGTAAATAGTGGTCCAGTGTTCTAAAAAACATCAAATACTTTCACAAAAAACGCTATATATTTTTATACATACTGTGTATACAATTTAACTTAAATGCTCCTTATAATTTCCTTACTGCAGAGAGAAGATGAGTTAAAAAGATGAAAGTGGGTGGGTTGTACGGGATTATGGCATTTCTGGACATGTATGGGCTGTGTTCACGTGTTGCATTAAAATGGGACTTTGTTTTGCAGCACCCTTCAGGCTCTTTTTGTTCAGAATTTGGGCACATTTGATGTTCGTGGTCACAGAAAAGGCATTATGGGACAACAGCGACCGCAAAGGCACGTTGTTAGCGAGAAATATTGAAAGCTGCTGGATGTTTTGCCCTTTGGTGGCAAGCACGGATTAATTGGTCCTAAATCATGTCATTTTCATTCGGTCGAAATTAATCGAAAGCTTGATCTCTTAAGACTATATTGAGTAGCAATAAAATGGCCTCAAATCTGTATTTACCTTTTTAGGCAAAAATATTAATTGTCATTGAATAGGTTCGTATTTTTAAAACCTAAATTTAGACTTGTGTTTGTATGCCGCCATGGAAGCAATGATCTAAAACCAGATACTTTGTATGAAAAGTCAACAGTTTGATAGCATTTATTATTGGAAAAGCCTATTCGGTATTGAAATCCTATTCTCCGCAGACCTCTGATGACGTTTATGTTATCTCAAGATCATTTTTGAGGCCAAGTTTGCAAACGTTATCTGACAGAGCTAATGGGATAACCCTAAAAATAGACAGGGCAGCTACTTCCTACCTGCACCACGGCGATTTGCCCGCCAGGCCCCGCGATTGGATAAGCAACCAAGTCCAAATGCGCCTGCAATCCATCACTTTCGTGAGACAAGGACTGGTCAAAGTTCTTTATGTTCTCGATGTTTTGCGCCTTTGTTGTAGGCTTGCCGCTTAAATGTTTGAATTTCGACACCCTGAAGCCGTGAAACTTTGATACTTTCGGTTTGTGCTCTGCAATGTGAAATTGGCAACAATAATTGATAATTCGATGTTTGAAAACCGAGAAATGTACGGTGCTTGCGTCTAAGACATGCCTCTAAAATTAACTCATTTTATCGAAGCGTCATGTGTCAGGGCTGTAATCAAATTAAACAAGGTTTTATTCGGAACATCGTAAGATTGCCATCCCTGGAACAGTTTACCACTTATTTACACTATCAAATTTTTCTCTACAGTTCAGAGACAAAATGAAAGCTCCGAGAATAAAATAACACGTTGGTCTGTCGAGTTCCAGACAAATCAGCGTTAATCCAAGTTTGAAATGTAAATCGACCTGGGTTCAACTTTGTATGTTGCAATTCTAACAGCCTCTGTGACTATGTTCCTCAGTTACCCTTGTGCAATACTCACTACTAAGGGGAATGTATTACCCGCTAAGAGTCTAAAGCCACCTCGCAAAGCAATGAACAACCTGCAAGTATGACGTCACCAAACCTGTGGGCTTCGGTGCTGGCATCGGCGAAGGCTCGTGATGCGCATGCGCCGGCTTTTGGGCTTCTCGCTTCGAATCCTCCTTCACAGTCTCAACTTTCTTTGGCTTGTCTTCCTGCTTTTTGGGCTCATCTTTCAGCTGAGGTTTTGGCTGACGATAAATCAAAATTTCAGGTGCAAAATGCAAGTTTATTAAGAGATTGCAAAAAGGAATGAAAAATAATATGCAAGAAATCTAAGCTTTGCATTATAGTAAGCCACAGAAAATTATTCCAAAACTGCTTTGCTCACATAGAAAATCGGATGTCTGGGGCGAAAATCCAAACACCTGTTTACCAGCTCTAGAATCTTTTGCTTGGAAGTACTCTAACCTTAAATAACGTCAGGGCTTCACTTTTGTGTACAAAGATTTTTAGCTTCCAAAATAGAAATGCATACACCAATAGCCAATATTTAATCACACAACTCTGTATGTGGTCTGTAAGCATAAACGCTATAAAGATTATTTCTAGACTATTCGCCTTGCTGTATTTAGGAATAGCTAGATGTCCCAAAAATAGGCCATATTGTCGTCAAACTCACTTCTTCCTGTGAGGGCGGAGGCTTCGTGGCGGCTGCTTCGGGAAGAGACCTCTTTGCAGCGTTCTTTGGATCCAATTTCACGAATGAGACCTACAAATTGTGAACCAGCTTAGTGATATTGAAATCATTAGAGCGAGGATAATCAGACAAGTTCACATGCCCTACTGGCAGTGCTCAAACTGTTTCCCATCGCATCGGTTGAAATTATTTTTCCTCGTCACAAATTTTTTGAAATTGTAGTTGTAAACTGGGTCTTATATTGTATCTACTGCGATACCCTAGAGGTGGGAAGATATCAATAGCCTCCAGGACCATTTGCAAAGATATCTTAAAGCCACGCACATATTCCAAAAGGAAACATTGGAGTGAAAAGGGGGATTACGATTTTAGGCAGTTCATAATAAAGCAGTTGGGAGCGCAATGTAGAAATTCACATAAAATGTTGACTTCATTACAAAGGAAACGAGCATGCCAACGGACGCTATTTCAACGTGCGCAACGGAGGAGCAGTTCCCGTTGAGAAACAAACCTCACAAATGCACTGCATCGTGAAATTCAACCTTTTGTTTCTTGTTACCGTCCACTTAAAATGCAACATGTTTCTGTACTGGGAAGAACGATTTTTTAAGGAAGAGGTAAAGCTCGTTAATGTGTTAGACAAAAAAGACATGTCTCACAGGATCATTTGCCCCATTGAACCATTGTTCAGCTGACATCGATGGTACGCCCGACAAGGTATCAGGGTACAATTCTGCGTGGAAATCCAGGTACGACTGAAAAAAAGCACTCAATAAAAATTCACTAAGAACTACTAAGAAATGAGGAACAAGAAATGAGGAACAAGAAATGAGGTTAACAATGAATGAAATATGAGGTGATGACGATTCACCATTCTGGCAAATAAAGAAGTAGAAAATAGTCAGCAAAGCTGAATTACAAAAGCAAGAGAATGGTAAGTATACACGGAATATAAAAAGCGGAGAAAAATGTCCATGAAAGGGACACTGCAATGCGTCCACAAATCTGGCACAGTTTTCTGAAGACAAAATAGCATAGGCCTTTATAATACGCTATTTTGCATAACTGAAAGTTTGATGGTTTGCATCTAAAGGGCTTCTGATTCATATTAGCGAAAGTGTGGGCGAACTGCAAATTGCCAAACTGATTTGCCGTTCCACCTACCCTTCTAGGCACAATGAAGCTAATTGGGATGATTGTATTCTTGGTCAACTGTAGCAGTCTGTTGACTTCGGCGTCCATCAGATGAAGAGCTCTCTTCGGCACCTTCGCCATGCCTGTTGTTTGCGTATCCAATGTATCGGACGAGGCTAGGCGAACATGAACAAGAATTGCAAATTAATAACCATCTAAAGCAACAATATTTTCTCAAATTCAAGCAATCACTCTCCCAATTTAGTGTATTTCTCTCGTCGTTAGTAATGCTAGTCAGCACCTCTCCGCTGCCTAATTTGAAATTTCTATGATTGGTTGTTATATCTAACTAACGAGCTATGAGAGACATTTTGTGAGAAACACCAACACAAAATCTACTTAATGAGAAATAACCTTTTCACTGCCAACACTTAGATCACTGGTAAGTTTTGGCTGGTTAGAAGCACAAATTACTTGTGAATATTGATAAAAATTCATAAAAACAGATTTCTGAACGACTCAGTTTTGTGGAAAATTCTTCGAACACCTACCATGCGTTAGGCCCTTAGCTTCCGAAGTTATTTCAAAGAAATGTATAATGCTGTCACCCTACGCATAAAGAAGAGTGGATTTATGATGAGAGTTGCCGAAGAATAGGCTTTAAACACCTAACATCAAAATATAGCAACAATTAAGTCGGAATCGAGGTTCTGCTACTGGTAATAATACAAACGGATTGACCTGGTTGATAGCAATGGAAACAAAACTATTTAAAGTTCATTTTGGCAGTTGGAATAGACGACCACGCGTGATTACGCGGGATTATGCATAGTTACGCGGTTAAGGGCCTTCAAGCTTGCCACGATGATTTCTTACCCAGAGGCAGTACCAACAAATGCTAATAGCGAATGAAATATTGCAGCAATAATACCTTGCCAGCAAGCAGTAGCATGTTTGTATCAACATCATAAAATGGCATCAATATCCTAAATAGATTAAGTAAAAGCATCAGACAGGAGAAATTATCAACAGCGACCAAGCGGAAATTCACTGTTCGTGGCATGTTACATTACTAATGTAGGTGCAGAACGTAAAATCCGTACAGTAACCAAATCGCTTCGCTTTGCCACCTAGTCAATGAGAAAATTACAAGCAGACTTAGACAGTAAAAACATTTGCCCTAAAATGATATTAAAAAGTAGGATGGGTCGTTAATTTTTGGAAACTTTTCGTTAATGAAGCAACCAAAAACAAATTTCCATCTTGTTCCTAGGTGGCCTTTACATGTATACAACTTCTGTTTCAAAATGGCCTCTAAATTGAACTTTTTTCTACTTTATGGAGGAGGTTACATAAGATTACCAGATATTACACTAGTTTCGTTTTTGATAAAATACCGTGTCCTTACAAGAAAGCTAACTAGGCAAGACCCACAAAACAATAGTATGGTGTATTAAAATTTAACATGTTATACAATTATAAATGCTGTATAATAAATAAACCTTTACAATAACAGTCACCACTTGAAAGAAGCTACGAAATACAGTGACAAATCAAATTATCTTCCTTGTTTACCTCCATTCGAACAACCTACCCTGCATTATTGTCCACTATTTCTTGTGCCAAACACGAGGAAAACATTCTAGTGTCCCATATGCCAATTTGACGTTCTCTTGACTAGGAAACAGATATTGAGACATAACGACATGGCGAAGGTGCATATAAAAGTTATCTATGAATCATTAACTTAATCGTAGCCTGAATGGAGAGCAAGTCGAACTGGAGAGCTTAGAGAATTTCAGAGTTGTAATGTAATGGCAAGATTGTCTCAATGAGGGCTTCGATATCTGCGGAGGTCATGGTTAAATCGTACCTCAAACGACGAGAATTGCTAACTCAATATTCCCCCTAGCTTTACTTTACATGGTTTGTTCGGACAAGGCTTCAATGAGGGCATTTCAACTGCTAAAGGTATTAGATCTTCCACTCAAACGGGCTATTTACCAACATTTTGTCATGCTTCTCGCAGGGAATATCAGCACAAAGGTTTTCCATAGTTGGTAGATTCTTGATGAGGATTGTTGCGTGATAAAACGCTCATGCATGGGTCAAGGTTTCAATATTTTACTTTACATGGGTAGAGACCTGATTGGTAGACTATGGGTATTGAGACCATGGGTTAAACGTCTAGTATCTTCAAAAATCAAGGCCATTGTGACTGACCAATCAAATAGTTATTGGACATCAAGTTATTTATCAATCATAATTAAGTGTGCATATCGAGAAGTTGGGAATAAGAGGTTTTGGTTGATTTGAATGCAAAAGCAAATAGGCTTTTTGCCAACGCTCTACCATTGCAACAAATCACACCATGCTGCTCAACTACCTTCAAACGAACTTAGAGTTGCCAACGAGATACCTTACTGAAGCCAGTGGAGAGAACGCAGTCTGTGTTACCAAGCCAAACAGTTCTTGAATCCTTGATGCCAGGATTCCCGCTGGCTTCCTGTTTGTAAAACAAACACAAACAAATGGGTTACGCGAGAGAAACAAACATTATGTGTCAATCAAACGTTTAAGGAAACCAAGGGGAAAATTGTTGCAAGATTTCAGCGTCATGCTTAAATCCCAGATTGTCATTGTCTAAAAAGAAAGATATCTACGGACCTAGAGTATTTTTAAAAGGCAAATAAAGATTACTTTTGGCTTAGAAATCAAATTGATCTTGTAAACTGAAAAACAATGTTGCCAAAAATTACATAACGATCCATGATTGGCCATACTACAATTAAACTAAGAAGCTGCATTATTATTAGAGAAATACATAAATTAAATGAAACTGATACGAACAGCAGCTATTGATGAACTTCTTGGGTCAACAATTCGCAGCTTTGTATCCTAAAATCAGGTAGAAGAAAAAAGAAAAATCAGAAAGAAAGGTTGTCGTAGGAAAAGCCTAAGCTTAAAATGAAATTGGACAGGACAGTTAAACTTTCACCAAGCCATCACTGAGCTTGCAAAAACATATTTTCATAAATTTTCAATTGTCAGATGCAAGAACCCTTATACAATGAAATGTATGTACAATATTTAATACAATATGATGTGATGATATTATAACCATCTCTCTATACCATAGGACCAATCACCTAGCAAGAATTTACATGGATATCAATATCCCCACTCTGAAGATAAGATGATTGAAATACAAGTCCTTATAGTTACCGAGTGGCCTATAATAAACCTGCAAAGGCTGGTCAATTAAATATAGTGATATGTTTACCAAAGCCTTCACAGGTAAAAGCTTTTTAAGCAAGAATGTAAAGAGAACATCATCCTAACTGAAACAATACCATGATGGGAAAGATAGAGGCAAAAAAGAGAAAGGTAGAAAGAGGTGATTGCCTTGGAGCTAGCTATGAGGAGACTGCCATCCATCTTCCAGTCCATGCTTTGAAATGAATGATCCCCGGCTGTGTTTTCAATAACTGTTATGGATTAAGAGGAAAACTTTAATGAACAATAAAGCATGATTCAGGGTATATTAATAATGAAAAATACTTGCCTTAAAATTTTTTGGCTAATTAGAAAAGATTTACTGTTATTAAATTTACAGCATAGACATAACCACCAACTTTGAAAAATTACCAGGAAACTGTTTGGAGAAGTATTTCATGTGGATTATAATCAATTGATGAAAAATCTCAAGTCAAAAAAGGAAACAAGAAACCTACCATACTGCAAATTACATCCAGCTAGGTCATAAATTCTTACAGAATTGCTTGATGTCATTGCCAGAACCTGCAGTTAAAAAGAGGTGGTAATTGAGAAAAATAAACAGCAATGATTGAAAAAGGTAGATCAATTAATGTACAGTAGCAAATTTAAGCCATCATTAGATCAACATTTAGCAACAAGCATGCCAGAAGGGAAGTTGAATAGAATGATGAAAGGAATGCTTCAAAAGTTAGAAAGAGAAACATTACTAGCTTAATTGATAGAGTTACAGGTTTATCTAGAATTCAGTGATAACTTTTTAGAAACTGCTGTGCTACATTATTTACAAAGTGGACAACTTACATTATCTGCAGCTGGATGAAACAAAACATTGTCAATTCTGGACTGCAAATTGGAAAGAAACACAGATTAAAGAGATCAACTGTTCTCAAAAAAAGAATTAGCAACAATGTGCTGACCAAAAACTGAACAGTAGATGGATCAATTAATCCTACTATGTTCTTTACTGATCAGAGCACTTCACAGCTTCTTCAAACCATAAGTGATCATGCAGACACAGGACAGCAAAAAATTAAAATCAACAATATTCAGAGCCATGTGAACACTACAAACATCAGCTTAAAATAAATACCTCAGAATTATTTTAAAAAGTTCCCTCTAAATGTGATCTTGTTGTTAATGCATAAAATAACAGCTACATATAAGTCATATACTATCAGTATAGTTCAACATTGAAATAAAACCAAGGCATTGGCAAGGCATCTTGAAATGAGCAAATCAGAAAAGATCCTCTCAGAATAAGAATGATCAAGAAAAGATTAATAGGAGGTTAATAAAACTCAACACTCACTGTTGAAGATGGCAAATGAACATATGGATTATTTAATATCTCATTAAGGCCAGTCTCTGGAATCTTCCAGATTTTTAACTGCAAAAGAATGTGAAAGATGAGCATTTCTTCTATGAAGTAAATTATGGCGACTGTTTGAAACAAGAACACTTTAGGGCCAAGTATGGCTTTTTAACTTTTCTCTATTCTATTTTCATGTTTCACTATAAAGTTCTCAAACATCAAACTAGCATCAGGCTCCTTCTTTTGAACACAACTTAACACAAAAGCTGCCTTGCTGATACGAACATAACAAAATCTCACCACTGATTTTCATCTATCAGTGCTTTTCTGTAAAAAACATTCAAATTTATTTGAGCTGGAAGAATTTTTAGGTCACAAACATTGAATTGCTATTGTGGCAAAACCAAGGTGTTCAATGTACAGGCACAAAATCTTATATACCTCTCCATCAAAGGCCCCAGTGGCTAAAAGACCGTCATCAAATGGAGAGAAGCACATGTCAGAAACAAAGTCTACAAGACAGAAAATTAAAACTTCATTTAATGATTTGCTAACAATTAATAACAACAAGTTTCAGTTATGAAATATTTCCAAAAAAACTTGTCAATAAAACAGATTTAAGTAAATACAAATAATATGGCCTAACAGAGTCCTGCTTGTAAAGCTCTTTAAGGTATGAATGTGATTCAGCTTAGAGTTTAAAAACTGTAAAGACTTACCAGCATGACCATGAATAATTGGCATAGAACTTCTTTCCTGCCTGCCATAATTTTCAAGGCCAACAATTCCAATTCCATGTCCCCCTAAATTAATAAACGGAAATCAATTGGTATGATACTAGGAGAAAAACTATAAATAGGAATGACAGGTCAAGACTTTCTATCAAATCTTAATTCCTTTCTCGTGCAAAGCAGAATTTAAAGTAACATTTAGAAGCATCTTAGAAGCAAAAATTGGTAATAGAAAGAGGGGTGAGACAGCATATGCGGAAACTACTCAATTAGGCACTTGATACACAATAGCAAACAATCTATGCGAGTATTGGCTGCAAATGAATGGAACCAGCTTGTTAGTTCATGATGCTTGCAGTTATAAGAAATTTTCAAATTGAAAAGTTCCTTGGGGATTTCATTTTTAGTAGTATAAGTTCTTTAAATATTTCGGCGTAGGTTCCTTATAAAGTGGTTCCATATAAAAAACTTGTATACCTATAATAGAATTACAACATTATTTAATATTTTATAGAGTTATGTTTACCTCCCAGCTCACAATTGAAAGAAACAAACTGGCAGCTTGCAGCAATGTGATTTCCACAAGAATTCATAAGCGTTCCAACAGGTACATCAGTAAAGCAATGCTGGGGGAAAAAGCAATACATAAATTTTAATTTTTCCAACTTTAATATAATTACCAACTAGAAGTTTAACTTGTTTTCTTAAAGTAACACTTGCATGAGTACAGGGGCAGAGGTCAAACTAATTAAAGAGGTGCTTATGACACAAATGTGTCTCAAAAGCACATATGCTGGTGCCATCTATGATGAGGCAAAGTGCCAGGCTAACAGGGCTTATTCTTGTTTTAAAAGAGCAGTAACATTCTCTGATCGGATCCTGAGGTGTACTTAAAAGATTTAATGTTTTACTAACTGTCCCTGGTATATGAAGGCAGCTCCCAATTATCCTGAAAAACCGATGTCTGGCTTCATATGCTCATTTACACCAGTGTGAAAGTAGTCTATCAATAAACTTCTTCTCTGATTTGATTTGACTTAGTTAACATCGACTTGGCATGAACAAATTATGATTTTGATGTACTCAAATCGCTTGTAGTTTTTTCATTGAATACATGATTTAAACTGTACATGATTGCCTGCAAGTAACGGAACACTGCAGTGAAAGGGTCAAAGACTTATTATCTATAAGCATATGATGAGCAACAGGCAACACACACACATATTCTCCATGTTCCAAGGACAGTGAGGAAAGATGAAATCTAAGATTGACAAGATCTAACAAACCTCTTTCTTGGGAATCTTTGGGGCCGCATTCTTGTACTTTGATACTTTGAACCGAAACATGTTGATCGATTGTAAACTTTCTGAACAAGGGACACAGTTCTTCTTCCGCTTGGCTTTTGTCGAAAGACTCCCTTCGACCCTGCTGGCAAACGAGGCTCGTCTCGGATTCATGTCTTCAATTCGCGCCAAAATTCTAGGCCGTGTTTGAAATTTGGAAGCAAAGGCGCTTTTTGGATAAGAATTCAATCACAAAAGAGTTTGTGGAACTTTAATATATTTGCGGCAATTTTTATGATGTTTTTAGCATGAGTTTTGATTAAATTTCGAACGAGGTCTCGCTCTTTATAAAACCACATTGATTTTTTTGCCACATCAGTTTTTCGAAAACTAGAAGGAAATCCAATACAACTCAAGGGACTGATCCTCTTGTTGAAATGCAACTAAATATTGATTGGTTCAAGGATACTTATTTAATAACTTTTACATATCGAATATATCCAGGTAGGTCCAGGTACATGCGTGTAGGAACCATATTGTCAACATCATATGGGTACTCCTATTGCATATTGCAGAACGATGCCTCTGCAGAGCAGCCTATCCTCAAATGAATCAATAATAAAAGAATCAAAATTCAGTGTTCACATACTGCCTAATACTACAGTTTATACATACCTATTGTATTTCTAGCTGCTAGTCTGCTGATTTTTCGCTTGAATCAGTTTCACTGAACCATTTGCTTGAGCGCTTGTAGCCAAGAATTTGTGGAAAGTTGGCTGACTCAAGACCTTTTCATGATATTAATACTTCCTTGAACTGTATATACTTTTTGGTTTTTAACACCCATTTTGTGAAATGCTCAAAGTTCTGATAACATTGTTTTCTATTTATCTCTTGATTTCAGAAAATGAGTCTATGGATTGACAAACACAGGCCAACTTCTTTGGCAAAACTTAGCTTTCATCTTGACCAAGCTCAGCACTTGAAAAAATTGGTAAAGCTTTTTACCCATTTCTGATATAATTATGTACACAATCCAATATATATGTATGATTTTGAATTAAAATAACATGGCATAACATAACAGAGCTAGTTGTGCTATCTTCTCGCAAGACTTGGATTTGTAAATTGTAAAATTAAGAATTTGTAAAATCTGAACCCTTTGCTGCCTTAGAATTTAGGATTGAAGAATGCTTAGGTATGATTATATAGAGTGTGGAGGTAGCCTAAAAAACAAAATGCATGTATTCTTTTATTTAATCCGCCAGAAGGAATTGGAAGCATTTAATGCCTTGTGGAGTGAGTAATTTTCTTATGCTCATTGCTTTTTGGAGCTATTTTGGACCGGTCCTCATTCTTAGTTTTGTTTCAGATCAATGGGGGTGACATTCCACATCTTTTAGTTTACGGTCCAACTGGTGCTGGAAAGAAAACAAGAATCATGTGCATTTTAAGGGAAATGTACGGCGCAGGGGTGGAGAAGCTGAAACTGGACCAGCAGTCTTTCCTGGTTTGTTTGCATCATCAGTAAGCTGTAATTTAATGGAACATTTTGCAGAAAAGTGTTAATTGTTTGAAATACAAATGGAAATATGCAAAAAAAACTGTCTTTGAAGTTAAATTATATACCAACACTATAGGTGTTTGCTAACTTAAGTATATTTATTTTAGACTCCATCAAAAAAGAAGATTGAGATTACCACAATATCAAGTAATTATCACATTGAAGTGAATCCAAGGTAAAATTTACTTGATGTTTCGAATGTTAGTTGTTTTGAATCCGAGTTTGTTTTTAAACAAAATTTTGTTTGTCTTTTTAAATTCTAATCAAGTTCACGCTCCAGTGTTTTGGTATTTGTTATGTCTTGTTCTCATTTTCACAGTGATGCAGGAATATATGATCGTGTTGTTATTCAAGAGCTTATAAAGACTGCAGCTCAAATGAACCAGTTAGATTCAACTTCCCAGAAGTCTTTCAAAGGTATGTTTCTACATACAAGTGACCCTTTTCTTGCAAGATTGCAAAAAGCTCCATCAATGCTTGTGGTATTCAGAATCGGCTATTAAGTTATTCAATCATGTTTTAGTTTTTGTTGATAATTTTGTAAATATTAGGTCATTGGTAGAATGCAATGCATTAACATAAAAAATCATAAAATTCAGACTGAAATTCCCATTCCAAACTTGTTACCTGTATTTCCCCAACTTGTTACCTGCATTTCCCAAATTACCATTACCTTCTGAAATTGCAGTTGTAGTCTTGATGGAAGTGGATCGTCTCACGAAAGATGCACAGCATGCATTGAGACGGACCATGGAGAAATATGTTGCAACTTGCAGAATCATTTTGTGTTGCAATTCAACCAGCAAAGTCATTCCAGCTATTCGAAGCAGATGCCTTGGTGTAAGAGTTGCTGCGCCAACAAATGAAGAGGTAGGCTTTCAACATTCCAGGCAATTTTATTTACTTTTGCAAATTCGTATCCAAGAACCCTGTTTGTAGGAGACAAAAACATGTCCTTATTTCTACTATTGTATTCTTTATTTTCTTATGTTGCTTCTGGTGTTTTATGGAATCTGAAATCTTCTTGTGGCAATTCAATCCTATTTGTTTTTCAGATCTGTCAAGTTCTTCAACACATTTGTAAAAAAGAAGGTATTGTGTTACCCACTGAGTTTGCAGCCAGAATAGCTGAGAAGTCTAACCGCAACTTAAGACGTGCAATTCTGATTTGCGAGGCTTGCAGGGTGCAGCAATATCCATTCACTCAAGATCAGGCAATTCAATCACCAGACTGGGAAATATTTGTCCAGCAAACAGCATCAGCAGTCATAGAGCAGCAAAGTCCTCAGAGGTAGGCTTCACAGCATCAGCCTTGTAGAGTTGTACAAAAATTATTAGAATCAAAAAGTTAGATATTATTACTGCTGTAAGAGTTGATGTTCCAAATCACTTCAAGTATGCAAAAAGTTCTTATATTTTCTAATCTTTGTTGAAAGTCTGACATGAACAAATTGCACAGCACCACTTGAAATGAGCAAGTTTACCAAATTTACCCTGAATTCTCTCATTTTCTAACCTCTCCCTGCTTTGCTTTAGTCTTAGAGAACATTTGAGAACCAGCAATAGAAGTAGTATTTTTCATCTCTGATTTTTTATATCTGCTTTTTGAAAAACTGTTCTAGTTAGAAAATATCTCCTTTCAGGCTTCTTGAAGTGAGAAACAGACTATATGAGCTGCTAATTCATTGCATTCCACCAGATATCATAATTAAGGTTGGTAGAAGACATTGAAAATTGCATTCAAGCTGCAGTGATTTTAATACGTAATAATCATAAAAAGCAGTTATTGATAAATGCAAAATGCAAAAAGAAGGATTGCTTTGTACATTTGAAGACAGCTGTCCTGTATAGATATCCTAAAAATGCACCATGCTGAGAACCACCTCTGTAGGTGGTAGTCATGTTTAAGTTATTATTTATGCAATAGAAGAACATGGCAAATAATATATAGATTGCAAAGAATTAACCAATGCCAATTTAGCATGACATGATTTTGTCTTTCTGCACGATATGGTATTAATTCAATAGGTCATCCTTGTCTTGGGTGTAAATTTTTGTGACTTGATTTTTTGTTCGAAAATTCTATCAAAGTATAAAACTCTGGCCAGTCTTTCCCATTATTATGTATTGTTTCTTTTTTCCACCTCCTGAATATCATTAATGATCAACAGGGACTCCTGAAAGAACTAGTGAAGAACTGTGATGGAACTCTGAAGACAGAAGTGACTCAAATTGCAGCTCACTATGAACACAGAATGCAGCTTGGAACAAAAGCAATTTACCATCTTGAAGCATTCATTGCAAAATTTATGAGCATTTATAAACGTTTTCTTGAAGAAGGGATAGCTGATATGTATTAAAAAGTGGCAATGAATTTGTAATGTAAATAAAGTAAAAATAGTATCTTCACTGAGCAAACTAGTCTGTCTGTATGTCTCCTAGTTGAGCTTTGCAAATGTGCAACTGGTAACACTTCAAATTATTTAAGAGTATGCATCACTATACAGGGCCTCCGACGAAGGGGGGGGGGCCGGGGGGCCATGGCCCCCGCACTTTTTTGTTAAACAATAGAGCTTTTATATATATATTTTGTTATGATTGTTAAAATCTTCCTTGGCCCCTCCACTTTCCAACCTGCGTCGGAGCCCATGCTATATGTGTATAAATCATTGTAACACTTGTTTCAAGTTCTATATGCCAAAGAGAATTAGTAGACAGTGAAAGTAAAACTTAACTCAACCTCACAAAACCTCAACAATAACAAAAACGCAAACAGGCGAGTAGGGCGGTCGGCAAACAAAGCAAATACTGAAAAGGTGAATTTTAATGAATGCGGATACATCTGGTGAGACTTCCCCGTTTTTCTTTTGTCGCGAGGACCTTGCTTTCAAGTACATTTAGCGCGTATATTTAATTTCTACACACTAAAGTAATAAACAAGTTCGCGAAAATAATAAGGACTGAAGAAAATCAGAGCAGAGATAAGAACTGCAAAAAATTGAAAATGAAAATGCGAAGTTTGCATGTTTCTTCGTGTCCGAGTACAAAGGGCCTCGTTCTGGCGAACGGGAAGCCATACAGAAAGCAGCCTGGGCAGATCCGTCCTACAGTATTATTCAAGAACAGCGTTATCAGAGAAATCTTCCTACAAACATAATGCCAAAGGTACTGGAAGTTACTTCAATTTAAGATTAAAATGACCTTATTGTCTATACTTTACTTGTTTGGGTCCAAATTAAAACTCTTGTTGATGCTAGTCATGCGAGACGGGGCAAGATTCCAAATGAAGTCTTCAGCATTTCCAAACCTTTACGATTTGAAATGTGCATTTTGGTACCGTTTTCCTTTCTTCAGATAAGAGATATATGCGTTATCAAGGTCGGTTAAGAAAATAGCTAGCAGGCAAACAATGCTAGTTATCAGTATTTTGCACGTTGAAAAGTAGCTACATCATTTTGTAAACGTCTTTGGTTAACTTGTTATGAATAATTATTTTGGTTATTGCAGCACGAGTTTGAAGTAGCCATGACCTGTGGGGGTTGTTCCGGCGCTGTGGAAAGAGTCCTTAAGAAAAAGGAAGGTAAATTAGAACAAAAATAAATCTAGTTTTTTCAATGGGGTTCTTAGAGGGACCAAACCAAGTGCATTTGGTTGACGTCACTTCATGTATAATTTCTAAAATTGCGAACCAAGGCATATTAAACAGAGATAACCTTCATATTAGAGGATATAAGGGAATTTTGAAAAATTGTAATATTATTTGATAGAAATGGTTCTTTTCCTGAAAATGGACACAATTTATCTAATGGAAGAACTAAATAATGGCTCACACAGATAAAATGAAATGATA
The DNA here is from genome assembly GCA_003864495.1 of Nemopilema nomurai. Taxonomy (NCBI): domain Eukaryota; kingdom Metazoa; phylum Cnidaria; class Scyphozoa; order Rhizostomeae; family Rhizostomatidae; genus Nemopilema; species Nemopilema nomurai. The sequence goes on along the minus strand of ML133421.1, from coordinate 1,670,961 downwards.
CATGTAGTATAGGTAGCGCCACCTACTTTACAGATACTTTGATGCTGATACTTTGGCATAGAGAAAAATGTTGTTTAATCTTAAGGGCTGTTAAGTAGCATTCACAACATAATTTGTAAAATTTTGCTGTTATTTTTTCTAATACATGGGACATATGTACCTTGATTGCTCATAATGTACATTCAGATATATAGCAAGGAATACTACAAGTCAAATGATTGCGGCCCTCTTTTTCAGGTGTGAGTAACTTTGAAATCAGCTTGGAAAAACAAAGGGTATGGGTTGAGAGTGATCTACCTTCAGACGACCTTTTGGCCACCATTTCAAAAACAGGAAAGAAAACCACATACATTGGTACAGCTTGATCATTAGCACTCGTTTGCTGGACACAACTTTCATACCAGACGGAAATATTAGAATTAAATGAAAGTATGAAATGTAGAATTTAAAACATATACTTGTAATTTTCTCTTGATAAAGAGCGAACCTAGAGTTAAAATCTTCTCTTTGCGTGCTAGAGTTTATTTCTGAATTGTTTTGCAAACTGCCAAGGTAATAAATTGATACACTGCTCAGCACATACCTATAGAGTCTATTTTGCTAATTAAAGAAAGTTTTGTCAGTTTAAGTTCAAATAAGCAACTAAATCTAATATATAAACCAAGGGTGTGTGTTGAAATCCAAAAAACACCCAGGAAACTACTTTTTAACTCAAGACATACCTAAATGTTAATGGCATGGCATATACCCTCCTAGCTGTCTCAGCTTCAGTGAATTATTTTGTTTTAAATCTTGCATAATTTTGGACAAAGGATCAATAAAAATTTGTTAAAGTGATTTTCAGATAATGAAGTTTCTTCAGTAAATATAAAAATTCTTGAATATGCTAGAAAAACTTAAAAAAATTCAATAAACAATTTTTTGTACTTAACCTTCTTAATCATTGCCCTTAATACATTTACAAAACTCTAAAAATGTATCTTGTGGGATGATTATTGCCAGATTGCCAGGTTAAAATATCGCTGATATACTAAAAATAGGCATTGTAGGTTGACAACTTTAAAAAGGGAAATCAGGGAAAACTTTTGGAACATTTCCAATCCTTGGTATTCAAGGAGTGCAGATTATTTGGTTTGATGTAAATTTAAAGGCAACTATTGCAAATGGTAATCTATAGCTGGAGTCAAATTTAATGTTTTCTGATACTCATTGAAAATTTACACTTCTACTGAAAACACATTCAATTGAAAAAATACTAGATATAAACAATCTTTTGGTTGTTCATTGTGCAGAAGGAATGAGTTTTATTGAGAAACAAACCAGATTTATTGGTCTTCAACTGGAAAGAAATACTTTGGTGTTGCCATATGGAAGTGGTGTCCCTCTCCGTGAAAGTCCCCAATGTGGAAGTGACCAAATCTGACAGCAAGAAGAGAGATTTAATGCTTTGCAAAGTAACATGGTAACAGTCTTAACATGGAAAAGAAAAGTTTTCTTGAATGGTTTCATCCACAAAGTCAAACAAAAGCTTTCAAAATTTAGGGCTATTCAAAATTCAAAATTGTATGTTTATAATATTTTTGGAAAATATAGTTAACCGGCAAACAGTCTTTCGTGACAATCAATCCTGTCTTACATTGTACTTAGATGTGTACAAAAATTTTAAAAATATGAGAAATTCAAGACTATTGAAATATCTTCAAAACTCATTATTCCAGAATACTGTAGCTACACTCAAAAGCAGTAATACTTATTAGCTGTAATTGTTTTAAAATTCAGGAAAATAATAACAAAGAAAGTGCTTGAGTAATACCCAAATATTCAAAATTGTCTTACTTTTCTGAAAAATGGAATTTGTTCTCAACATCACTTGCTGTTGTGGTTATGGCATTGTGATCTGTAAAATTCTTTACATTGCTTGGTAGTCTGAACTTCCCTAGCTGCACCTCTGTGTCTGATAAACCAGCATGTGAGATTCTTGCATATCCCAGTCTGATAAGATCTCGATAGAAAATATACTCGCACCAGCGTTCATAATCTTCATAGTCAATATCCTTTAAGGGACAAAGGAGAATCTTGGTTATCAATAAGTGGTAGGTATTTGTGCTATAAAAACAAAAAAATCCCTTTATTGTGATATGCATCTCCTATTGAACAAGTTTAGTTTAGGCACACATGAGTGGGCTAGTTCTCTGAAATGTCATATCACAACTGCAAGGACAAGGTCACATTTCAAAAGCACCACTGTTAAAAACATGCAAATCTTCAGTTAATAATGGCTTTAATATACTGTAATACAACAAGCAGTGATTGAAGACAGTGAAACAGACTGTGGCCTAACAAATCAATAAACAACTGAATATCTCTGTTTTTAAGATTAACTTTAAGATTGTAAACCACTATGGATGTGAGATAAATTTAGACCCACTCCATCATATCAAGAGGACCATCAATTAAAAAAAGCCTTAATGTTAACTGGTATGAGATAATAACAGGACATATGCAAGTGGAAATGAAAAAGCAACAATCCCTTCTATGTTTTGAAAAAGAAATTCTAAGCACAAGAGGTAATGTACTGGATTGATTAAAATATTCCTACACTACTACTGACAATGATATCATTCTATGGAGGGACCAAAGCATATTAATGAATAATAGGTTAAAATACCTAACTTTGTTAAACAAAATAATGCTTGAGGAACTTTAAAAATTACCTTCATTCTTCCATAATCTAGTAAATGTAGGTAATCTCGGCTGCCAGGAGCAGAAGTTATATATCCAAGAAACACAATGGGATTTTTGCTTCATAGAAGAAAAAATAAGTGTATATATTTTTATAATTAAATAGAGAACTAGTCAAATTTCCATTAATAATCAGGATACAAAATAAAAATGAAATTAAATGAGAACTGCATAGACATAGAACTCTGTGTGAAGACTGAACTTTTGCAAATTATCATTTTTATAATATTGTAGTTGCAATCATTCTTAATAACATTCACTGAAATTATATTACAGAAGGTATCAACAAATTCTATCATATACAATGCTAATGATACTAATGTAATATAATTTCCTGCAATAAAATACCAACAAAGATTCTTTAGAGAAAAAAGTTTTCATTGCCCTAAATAATTATATGCTTCAAGCAAGGTTGTTAAATTCACTAAAAATTTTTCCTCACCTTCCATCCAAAGTTTTGGCAAGTGCTTCAGCTTGCAGCTTTCGATCTAAATCATCCCTTGAAAAACAACATTCCAGCATAAAAAATTGCAGCAAGTAACTAGCAGAATCTAACCAGTCAGTAAAAATTTTGTCTTCAGTTAGAGCTCCAAAAACAACATGTGAAATTTATGTGCTTAAAATTGAAAGTTTTGACAATAAGGTGCTGCTTAATATCTAGAAACAATGATAGTCAGAAGTAAGTATCTCCCACTATATGAATATTTAAATAAACGTTTCAAATACCTGTCATTACCCATGTGGACAACAACAAAATCAACTAATTGTCCAGTTATATTGATTGATGCCAACAAGGCTGGTGCAAGTTCACCTGGGGAGAAAATGACAGCAAACAAACTTACAGCAAATTTTGTCAAGATCATCAACCATCAGAGCAAAGTCTATTAAGTCTCAACTACTAAGAACAAGATCAAAAGTGAATAACTTATGCTGCAACTATAGCTTGCTCTATACTAAACTTGCATGTTTGTTTCCAATACTCAGACTCAACTGAAAAATGCAGCAGTCCTTTTTTACTCTTATCAACTGAGGTCTTATCCCAGGTCACTTTTGATTCAACTTCAATTGTGTTATTTCATATTTTTCAAAGCAGAGCTGCAGAGTGCATTCTATTGATGTTTTTCATAAATATCTTAAAAATTTTACTTCATAGGTATATTTTATTTCATTTTCTACTATATCTTCATACATCAGCTGTGGTAATCTGTTTTTTTGTCGTTCTATTGTAAAGAAAGCGAGCATTCCATATGACACCTATGACTGTTTTTTCCATTCATTTTTTAGATTTTTCAGATAGAACTAACAACTCTACGGAGCAAAAGAGAACTTGTCCATTGAGATTCACTCTTGAATAATATTTATCAGTCGACAAGCCATTCACAACTCGAAACCTCATTATGCTCGATCATTTGTTAAGCCTAGCAACTGATAGGGTAGGCCCTTGCCACAATAACTCCAAAAAACTTTTAACGTCAAAATGCTCTATTACATCCATAGCACACTGTTATCAATTGCTGGCATGTTTCTACACGGCGCAAAAATTGTTAACAAACTTTGCCGACTGAGCAATCTGCGGAGATCTGCTAAAATCTGGCAACTTTGTACTAGTTATACTTTTTCGATTGACAATTGCAAGGACAGCATTAGTCGAAAGTTTAATGGATTGCGTCAGCCCTAAAATACTTCGCGATATGTGCTCATGTGTGGTGTCCAATCCATCGGAATTACAGCGAAAACCTACCTGCTTGAATTTAAACTAGAATAGATTGATTTTGAATTCACTGTGTGGCACCTTTAGGCGGTATCTTTATAACTCTGAAATTTTGCAACAGCAGTAATGTCGCAATCGAAACGGATTCCACAATTCTCAGGGCGCAAAATTGATTGATGAATCTCACAGGCCTGAAACTCTCCTGCGCATCAGATTTATTATCACACCAAACCTTTTAGCTGCAACTACCAGACAAGCTACTCAATGGCCCATTAAAGATTTTCGTATAAAGAACATCATACGACGAAATTTTTCAAGCATTTTAGCATGAAAGAATCAATTTTGGGTTAACTATGAAGAGGCCCTGTAGAAGACCGATCAAAGTTCACAGGAATTCGAAAGGAGAGAGAAACCAAGGTTTTTGCAAATAAAAACCGAACAAGTTTTCAAGCTTCAAGATTAAAGCAAAGCGATCCACTTAAGCATTTAGACAGATGCTTTAAAATGACTAATAGATTCTGGCACGAAGATTTCAATGACAATGTTTGCCCCAGAATATCAGGCGTTCCACATCAACTTTTGCACATGACTTATCATCCAAAGTACACGCGGGACCTAAAAACTTCTGCAAAAACTTTATCTTCTCGCGAGAGGCCTACATTACTCTAGGCTAAACTTCTGCCGATGCATCAGATGTAGATAGAAAGAAGTAGAAAATTTTCTACTTGAGGTAGGACAGTGTTTCCTTGGCTGAACATATGATGCATTTCTGTTTACTTCAAGCAATTGGCTTCAGTTATTATAAACAAAATCCCCACCTACCAAAACATCCACACTTTTTAATTTGACATTGTAAAGGCGCAAAATCTACAAACCTTCAGGTGACGGCAATAAGAAATGTTCCGACTTTACGATCGGGTACCGTGAGATGATTGCAGCACTGCTCAAAAGAAAATGAGGCTTTTAAGAGTACAAACCAATGATGACCAATCATGAAATGATGACAAAATGAACAGGTAAATAGAAAGAATTGGGCACAATAAAAAATATGTTGCATTAGCCACAGAAAGGAAGGCAGAAGCAAAGAACAATGATCGCGATAGATGCATTACAACATAACTTTGTTTAACACTTGACTCGGTATTTCCCCCAACTTCATTGAGAAGGTACTAAAAATCTAAGTCATTTCTAAGTCCAGGAAACTTGCAACCTAGAGTTAATAGGCCTAAAAAAGCTGGACTTTCATGGTTTCCGATGACTTCTAAGCACTTTGAAACACCCAGTTGACAATAGATTCGACAACAGTAGAGAATTTTATCAGTAAGACAGGGTCTTATTGACGATCATATTAGATACGTGTTTCTCCAAATGCTGAATAACGAGGTCCTAAGTCTAAGATAGAAATACGTCGTTTTTCGTTCCGACGCAGACAGGGTCCTATACTTCCAAATCAGCAGGGGAACTTGCTTAATCATACTACTTCCTTACCCCCACGTGTGATCTTTCGTTCTGGGCCCGTAATCCGCGTAGAATCCAAGCTTTTCTTCCACGTACGAAACGAAATCCGTCGATCCGACATACGGCCTGGAGCAATCACTTTCCAGGATTCCGATTACATCAGCCTCTGTTGGTTATAACAGAAGAAAAGGTAGTGGAGATCATGCAACACAGTAAAATGCGTGTTTGCGACAACTCTAAATCATCAAAAGAAAGACATTCAGGTGTTTTTAAGGAACAAGAAAACACAAAGAGCCCTAGGGATCTGTCTTATCAGAAAACAGAGCCTTATAGGAGTAAAGGCAGTGTTACTACTCTAGAGGCAACAAAGGCGAATAGAAACAAACTGTTCCGCTTCTAATTGAGGCCGAAGGAGAACCAAAAAGCATTGAAGTTAGCACCGAACGATGGACTGCAGTGTAAAAGCACTTGAAGTGTAAAAGGTTATTCTTTTTCTAGCGTAAATGAGAACAAAGAAAGCACCAGAGTGAGATCAGTGAAATCAAAGCCCCGTGGCTTCATGCGCATAGAAGGAAATAAACATTTACCTGTGTCCATCATCAGCTGCACAGATTCCTTGAAACTGTGCCAACCCTTGTTATCGTAGCCAAAATGGACAGTCCAGATCATCGATGTGAACACCTTTGGATCTTTGACAGCCAGCTATGAATTAGGAACGGGACTGCAGGAAACATGTAAAAAAGGGCTACGGCCTAACATGACAAACTGGATGACATATTCTACAAAACCGTTAAACAAAAGCAATCACTGCACTGAAAATGCTATCAAATGTTCATACCTTGGCACTTTTTCGGTTATTTTCCCTCGAGATGTATCGTCCGAACATTAAAATTGTGCCAATTAGAACGAGCAAGTAGAGAGCTGCAAAAGATAATCAGAGTTAGGCAAAGAAACATTTCATGAAATTCAACGAGCAGAAAGTCCCGTCCCTTTCGAGAACTCTCTATAGATTCCTCCATCCCTTGACTCTTTTACATTCCACATGGTTAGCTTTATTTTGACTCCAAACAGAGTTACTTCTTCAAACATTGAATTTGCTGAAGCCGAGTAAGCCAGGAATTGCTTGCTTTACTTTCCGTAAAACTTGCTTGGCTTTATTCAGAGAGTGAGAAACTTGCCCAATTAGCTGTAGATAATCTTTAAGCGAAAGAGAAAAAAGTGATGACATTACGCCTTTACCTGGAATTACACCTTCTTTGAAAAAACGTTCTTTCTGCTTTTCTTCAGGGCTGATTTTTCCTGAGGATTTATCTGTGTCCGTAGACTTTTGATCAGCTTCTCCTTCACTCGCATTTTCAATTTTTACAGCGGTTGAAAACCCTGAAATAAGTCAACATGAATTAGATTCTAATTAAAACACACAATAAAAATTTCTTTTACATAGAAAGAGAAAAATTATACTTCAGAGCAAGGATCAAAATTGGATTTGTGTGGACTCAAAAAATCCAAGGTTTACTATCCAGAAGTCGGAAGAAAACATGAACGCTGTTTTCTCTTTGAAAATCGGTAGTTCTCGAGGCAATATTCATAAATCTTTCGAAAGATGTAAGCTTTAAATTAGTAGAAAAACGATGAAACATAAAGTAATACATAATTTACACATCGGAAGAAAATGTTTCATGTTCTGAAGCCTAGTTACTTTTATGCTGTTGGCTTCTTGGATAACTTTCCCAAACTCTGCTTATTTGCGTTCTGACTACTAGTGGGCAAGACCCAATCAGAAGTAAGCGAAACAGATGAGTGTGACGTACCCAGAAGAAGCATGACAACAATCATAATGGTGTCATTTCTCTCCCTGGCGAAAGTGCCACCTGGAACAAAATTGTATGCAACCACCCAGACAGACGCTAGCAGCAACACAACACAGACGAGAAGGCCTAACGACAGCACCTTGCCCTTGGAGCATTTACTTGCTGTTCCAGCCAGCGATGGAAATATAGACGTGACGTAGACGGCTAGGCCCAGGCCACTGAAGAAGGCAATGGGTGAAGGAGCATGGAAAAACATCAGCGCGGACAGGCAGCCGAAGATCCACCAGGACGAGGACCGCACGAAATCCTGCGTCGACAACGAGAATCCGATGACCAGGGACGCCAGAACGAAGGCCCTGCAACAAAGGTAGAGTGGCTTTGGATGAAAGACGTTTTCGCGATCTGTCGGTGCTAGTTATCATGTAAAAGTAGTCTTAGAAGGCGTAGGGTGAGTAAACTGGGGTAAGATAGCAGAATGATAAAGGTTGCCTTCACCCTTAGTCACTGTGAGAAGAGGAGTACATTGGGGTACGAAGAAACAACCTCCTTGATACCATTGCACAATGGTCTTATAATGGAAAAGTAATCTATCCTCCAGGTAATAGTTGCCTTTCCATCAAATGACTATTCTACGATGTTTGGCAACCATACATTAGAACTTAAAAACAGCAGAGAACAGTACAGCTATAAATTTTGCATACTGAAAGCACTTTTAAATACACAATGTAGGTATTCATTCCCAGAACAAAGATATCCATCGACATTAACAGAAACTTCCTTTGATTAAAGGTTTGTTATAAATGAACTGTTTTCTTTTCTAAATTATGACAAAACGATTTATGCACAGATCAGCAGTTATGTCCAATATGTTTGACAAAGTTCATGTCAAAGCATTTGAGATAAACAAAACTTAAATTTAAAAACTAGTTATACAACGTAACATACCCGCCAGGAACTGGTAAAATAGAGAGGGAAGGAAAGCCGGCCCCTGTGTATCGTGAAACAACTGAGACTTCAGCAAAAAGCCACTGGGCAATGAAGAACCAAGCACCAAGGCCACCTGCAACGGTTGCCCATGTTGATGTTGGTATCGAAGCTGGACTTGTTTCACTAGCATTGTCATCATCTCCATCTTTAAGTGACAGAATGACCTTTGACCTGTCGATGACACATGCCAATGCAAGGAGGAAAAGTATGATATTTGTGCCAGCAGATGTCCACAAGGGATTCAAAGTGAAAAATGCCATGCGCAGAACCAGGGTCAGGATGAAGCCAATCACCATGCCTCCAAAAGCCAGCTCTCTATAGTGAGATGGATAAAGGGGATGGAAATACAGCAACCAATGGTGAAGACATTATGGGTAGAGATAATGAAGTTGAAAATGATTGCATCAAGGCAACATTAACCCAAAGAGCACAAACATGGCTTGGGTAAAAAAACTATCATTCAAAAAACTTTTCTAACCATTTAATGGATGTTTCTTGTCATATATTTCAAACTAACATAAGTTTATTTATTAGAAAATATTGAGAGTGCTCATACTTGTATGCCTTTGACTTGATCCACCAAATGCCACACAACCACAACATTGCAAAGAAATTTGCAAAGGAAGTCACCAACAGCCTTGAAATGGCAGACGGTGCGTGAAAACAAAGTATGCCTGCTACTGTCAAAAACTGCATTGCTATTATCCCGTACTTGCTAGAGATAAATTTGTCAACAAATGGGACCAAGGTGAAGACTGGTGATAGCAAAAGCACGGCAAATGCTTCATAGCCAGAGATCTCCAGCAAGTTGAGAGGGAAGAACCAAATTGTTGGGGCTAAACTGAAGAACGTTGACCACCATACAAATCCTGAAATAGGAGGAATGTGTTAAAATTTTGAGCACCATCAATTGTCCTCTTATGTCAATTCAGCAATTATAGAACAAACCAAAAATAAAGTTACATGTTTATTATACATGACATGACATGCAAGGTTCAACTAAAGGCACTTGAGAGTGAATAGGGCATAGATATAACAAGCAGCTGGGCGATGATGAGGAGAATGTGAAAACAATTAGCATCAGAGTTCTACAATAGGTTCATCTGTCAATTGTCATCATTCTATGATAAATCAAGCCATCTTCACAAAAAATGCCTAACCAGAAGGATAGAAATTTTGCAATTAGTCAAAACATTTGTTAGATTGTATGTGTTCACATATATTTGGATTAGAAAATTACTGGGTATGAAATCAAAAGGAAAGTTTGGCCTGTTATTGATGAGCTCTAGGATGTAAGAAATCTCAATCTATCCAAAGTGAAAGTATTTCCCTTAGTTTTTGGATACTAGTTTAAAATTAGTTGGGCAAAATAACAAGATTAAAACAATTTATCTGTCAATATAACATTTCCTTAGTTTTTTTACCAAATAATGAAGCAAGCCCAGTCAGAAATCTGAAAGCTTGTAAACATAATACAGGTCCTTTGTATTTATAAAGCATTCAGTAATTCTGTATTCTTGGTAAAAATGGCCAAATGGCCAATTTCGATGACAATACATGTACACAATGTTACTTTTTCGTGCAGATAGTTTGAAGAAAGGTTGGCCTCATGAGGAATAACAACTGCATTATGACATAAAGTTATCACTTATTATGCGAAGAAGAAAATCTTCATTGCATATAAGCACAGCTTTGCCATGTCTCCCGTTTGTGAGGTTTTGTGCCACAAAACATTTCTTCAAAGATAAAAATGAAAAATCAATTTACCAAGCACTGCTTCTGGAATTAGATGCCTCCAAGGGCTATGTTCTCCAAGTAACAAGACATCTCCTTTTCCATTTTCTCCACTTTCCTTCTTCTCATCTGAGCTCAAGGCATCACTAGTATCATCATTAGGCCTTACTCTTTTTCTTAAGGATGCCATTTTTCAAAGAGGCTCCCTAAAATTTTTAACAAAATTGTCAATCGCCATGACTGGATATTCATGGTTGCAGATACAATCGCATTCAAGAAAAGATTTTCTTACAAGGTTAGTACTGTATTAAAACAAAAGTGGTATGCAAATACAATTTCAATATTAATAGAGTGCTCATTGTTTCATATTTCTAAAATGAAGTTAAAAGTATTTAGTTCAAGAAAAGTCACTTTTGTAATGGTTTAAAGGATTAAATTCATGTCGTGATATACATAGCTTCTTTGCAAATACATCTGATTTATAAATTTTAAGAGGCCTTCTCTGACCCTGGAGAAATTCTACCCATAATTACATTTCTATACCGGCAGGCACTACAATCGCTTCAGGACTGGCGCTCGAGAGCATACAAGCAATCAGACACATTCTCCATGCATCACCGTATAAATAGCATCAAATGCCGTATATATTACAATTGACATCATTTGAAAATCCGAAAGTCACAGACTGGGGGCATGTTCAAGGGTTCGACATCAAACAGAGTGGCCTGTATCGGGACGCAACACAAGAAGTAAATTATGACATACCAAACGGTTTTTTTACTTGAAACTGTAAGCGGGTTATGTTTTGGGTACAGCACAACACAATGGGTGAAAACTTACGTCAAAGAGCTGGTTTTCTTTCCAGAATTATCAATCTTGCAAGGAGTAGATTATTAGTACAGATCGCAAGCAGATTCCCGCTTCTAAACAACCAAATCCAGTCTCTCGGTCCCCTGTGCGGTCTCCTCCGTTGCAACCATTACCAGCCACACCCCACACAATTACAAGAGACCCACACGATAGACGAGTTTCAACGAAAGGGTAGTTCTATTCCCAGAAGCAGCCAATACAATACTGACTTTATACTTAGATAATAAGACACTGTGAAAGATAAAATTAAGCTTTTTAGATTCAGAACTGGATTTTGATCAATTATGACTAGAATGTACCCACAAGAAACCCAAACTTAATTTTTAAAATATACATACAGTCAATATTGGGATGAACAGGGGTTGTGTAAAAAATTCTCTGGTTTCTATGCAGAGCAGATTCCTAATTAATTTTGCGCAGTTTCTAGTTAACATTTGTTACTAGAAACTGGACCAATTGTAGTCATTCTTGATAAAATTGTTGACTCCAGCCTACCAAATTCCACGAAGATAATATTCCTTTGAACATGAACTGAAGATTCGAACGCTGCTTGAAACAACGAAGGATCTGCACAAATAACAATGCTACATCAAGAATCCGTTCTTCAGGATACTGTTCTACTGAATCATTTATTCTGTTCTACTGTATCTTTGATTTCAAGAAATAGAAGACAAATATGTTTTGCATAATAGCTAGAAATGGCAGAGCAAGTTTTTGCATACTAAAAGTAATTTTTCGTTCGACATTCCTCAGAGTATGCAAACGTCTAAAAATGATTAAAAGCTGTCACAGCAAAAAGCCAGTTGCGGGTAAAAATGATAAAGAGGGTTGTGATAAGTTCTAAATGAATCCCTGATCTGGCTTCCTTTCTTCCACTGATCTTTAAGTTTCTAATTTCTCAAAGCGTTTCAAGTCAGTCAAATATAACAACATATGGTTTTCTGTTTGCTTCTAAAAATATATTACTTCTGAAGTACAAAAACCAAAATACCAAAAGTCACGATTTACATACAACTTTACAGAAAGAAAGAAATATCTTTACCATTACCTTAAATTTCGATTAATCGGCATATCCATGACGAAAATATCCCTCTTTTTTACAACCATAAATATTTACAAAGTTAAATTATTGAAGTAATATACACAAACTATTTAGGATATCAACATAATATCTACAAACCTCTGTTTCGAGATTGGAATAAAATTGGCTAAAAATAACGAATGTTCAAAACATTTTCAGGTAAAAACACTTTATTCTAGATAAAACCCGGTTTGAGCAGTTGGAACTCAATTCTTGTATGGATTGGTGGTGTTTCCCACGCGATGAGCAAAATCTAAAGATGATCTTAGATAGATTCCGTTATCTAGGTTTAGGGATTTCGTCAACACTTTAAATCTAAGATCAGTGAGATTGAGGAACTCATAATAACAGTCGATCTAAGCTCAATCTTTAAAAAGAACTAGGAAACTCGTAACCTAGATCAGTATCACCTCACAGATAGAAAATGATTCCACCACAGCCAATCTCAAGTCAGTGCAAGGAATATTACAATGTTATGTAACGGAGTCGAGACTTGGAGATGGATTCTTGAAAGAATCGATTAGATTGAAGCTAAAGAAGGACGTCTCAGTGACAGCCAGTCGCGGCCCAATGGCAGTAGGGGAAATCCGTCTCATCTCTTGCAAGCTGATTTTAGATTAAGGAACCAAAACCAAACTTGAATGCCATTTCAATCGCGGATTGCGGCACACCGTCGTGAAAACAGACGAAAAATTCCTTCGACACATCGGCAAGTCTCCTCCTAGAAAATTTCAAAATTGCAAATTTTAAAAGAGGATTTAAAAAAGCAACACCAATATATTATTTAGGTAACGATGTCTGAGGCATAAGAGGCGGGGGTTGTCTTTGAACAATGAAACAAGCAGCGTTGTCCATAAGCATTAAGGAAAAATATGCGTTATCTAAAAATAGGTTCACTCGTTTGTCAACGATGAAAACAGGCAACTATAGTACTTTTATTTTTGCTCTTTCCATGCAACAAAGCAGCCTCCATAATTAGATAGTCCAATGAATATATTCAACACCATGGTTTTTATTGAGAAACTCAAAATTCAAAATTCCCTTCTTTTCAAAAACTGTTTAATTAAATGTCTGCATAATTCAAGTTACCATATGAATAATAAACAACTACAATTAGTGACAAAAAATATAGTCAATAACTACTTCAACAACAACAACAACAACAAATATTTCCAGGTTTACTGTTTGACAGATCAACAAACTTCTAGTGCAATTATTTGAGTCTCTTAATCCATTGCACAGAAACATCATTGCGAAGCGTTGGATTCGAAATATTTCTGGCAGATTTGCAAAAGACAAAAGCTAACCTTTGGAAATTTCATACGACTACGTTGGCCGCATTGTATTTAAAGAGAAGGAAGGCTATACAACATGCAACTACCCAAAGAAGAAGGAGAATAATCATTCTATCAGTCTCAGCAAAGTGAAAGGCAAATTAAAAACAAAGCAAAGCTCTTAGCAAGAGAATGTGGCGCCATTGAAGTCATACCAACTTACCCGACGACCCAATACTTCAGGACATTCTGCGACTTCTTCGCGTCACCACCCTTGCCAGGTTTCTTCCTAAACAAAAGGCCTTGTTCGTATACTTGATCACCGTCATCCATATTCTGTTGATATCGAAAGGAAGTTAACAGCAAAGGAAGATTAAAGCAGAATTCGAAAAAAAATCTCATTCACTCATTAGTAAGTGGACACACCAACCTCGCTTCCGTCTGACTTCTGGTCGCTGTCTCGTTCGAACGCACGCCGAATCAGTTCACATGCTTTGTAGAAATTGTCCAGGACATCCTTGTTTATCAAATCCGAACAACTATCGGTCGGACACAAAACGATTCCCTTGGCTTTGTCTCGAGATGCGTAGTAGAACAAGGTGTTCGGAACACCGGCTGTTATTCTTGTGAAAAAAATGAATCTATGCATTGATACAACTCACAAATAGAAACACTATAGCAATTAATCATTCTCGATTTTGCCAAGTTTTATACCAGTTAAAGGCAATTGCTCTTTAGATTTCTTAGAATCTTCATAATGTTCAGTTCATCCAAAAATTTTCTGCAGATTTGAAACTAACTAGGGGCGTGGTTCATTGTGTATGCAATACATAGTTCTAGACAATTATCAAAGTGCTCAATGTTTTATTATTAATCCTGCATCTGAATGATTTCATAGCACTAATATTTATATGACAGGTTTAAGGACATTTCTCTGATGTACTTTCCGTCATCAAATTTTTACATAATGATTAATACAAACAATATGATGGGGAAAAAAACAAAAACCCAGGAAAAACCAATATATCAGGATGTATAAAAATGAAATGTATTAAGACAGTTTTTCGTAATTGTACACTATTCTGCCAAAAAGTTTATGCCAAAAAGATTATGTCATAGCCTGTAGCATCAGAAAATACTTGAAATGGAGAAAAAATAAATGGCAGCAATGATTCAAGTTATCCCCAGATTGAAGTATTTACTCTTGTTCATACTGGGAAAAAGATAGAAGCTTCTTCGGAAAAGCACTTTACAAGTAAAATCAAGGAAAAATGTTTAGAGACATTGATAATCTTATCAATCTTATAAGCAAGGATTAACAATCTTATCAAGCTTGCATCATACTTGGTTGATATCAGGGTGTTCTCCCAGTTGGCGCTCTGGCCGTTCTTGAACGAATTGGAAGTTGCCGGGAAGCTGGATACGCTCATGCGCATGCTACTGCTGTTGCTACCGCTGTCATCAGATAACCGCTGCTCGCTCGATCGACTTGGAAACGGAGACGACATTTTGTGGCCATTCGATCTTGGGCTCTCCTCGCCTGAAACCGAAAAGTTTATCTATCACAAAAATTCACGTGATAAAAAATGGTATCCGTGGAAATGACTGAGAATTGAAGTCAGCATACCTAGTGTTCGAAGACTGTCGACAGAAGGGCTGTTCTGCATCGCCATTGTCTCAAGATGAGCCGGTAGCTTCCTAAGTGTGATTTCCATGTGCGAATTGCTTTGGTTTTGGCGGGAACTATTCAACTCATTTAATGACGCCATCGCAGGGATCGCCGAACCGCGCAATCTGAACAGATACAAAACGACGCTGTTTGCAAAAATATTCATTTGCAAGAAGAAAAGATCAATTTCGCTTAATCAAAGATTTCTATGTTTGAATTATTTCCTGATATGATAGTGTTTGCTTCTATTCGTATCGGCTAAAACCAAATCTACAGTCTTCATACAGTGAAATCACCACAGAGTACACATCACGAATAGCGAAGCCCCTGTGCACAAAATCCTTAAAAGTAAATTTTTGAAACCAAAGTATATTGGCTTTGTTTAAAAGACTGGGGTGAAATATTTAATCTAAGAAGACTTACTTTGCTTCACAGATTGTTTCGAAATCGCGATTTTCCTGAATGTAGGCCAAAATGGAGGACGCACTGTCGACATAGTACGGGTGCGGACCTGGATTTCCGTCCGGCCTAAAAAAGAGCAATGAATGCAATGAGATCAAATGACGTACATGAATGCACAACAGAGGGTATGAACATTTCGAGAGCAAATGAATTAAAAAGACACGATTAACGACATGCTTTCAAGCATAATCTTTTTAAAAACATTTAACACTGGGAACCTTACCTCCAATGAATTTGATTAAATATTTAGAGCTACATAAGATACGTTGCCAAACCATGTGTACGGATAATCTTTAGGCCAACTAACATCCGCAGCTTTATCAAAAAGGAAACAAACACTTACGTCGATGAAGCCCCTCCTGCTTCCAACAGCATACACAACAAACTATGTTTCTAAAAGCAAAAACAACTATCTAAATATGTCTTTACACACTCCATTGTTTTATGAATATCATATATATATAATATAATATATATAATGTAAACAAGACCACAAAAAGCCTCTAGTAGCTCGTCTGCCCTTCTAGAAATGAAACTGAAACGTTTTCTCACATTGACACTGCAAAGATTGTGTTCTATAGTTTTGGCTTTCAATGACATTCAAAGCTTCATAAAAAATTTCGAAGTGTAAACATTGAAACTTTAAATGCAGGAAAAATTCCCGACAAGCAAAGTTGTTGAGAACCAACAAAATGTGTGGCCTTTGCTAAAACTGTACCAATCGCGTTTAAACACATTTTAAGCGAAGTACTATGTGGATGTGTAACCAAGTATTGAAGAACAGCTGTTATACCACAAAAGGTATTTGACCTCCGTATCTGCATGCTTGTTAGATAGTAACATACAACGAAAAGAATGCAAAGGTAAACACCCAAGCCGGGGGTTGCCAAGCAAATAAACAAATTGAGTCCAGAATTTCACATACCAAGGCAACTACCAGCATAAACCATCGCCCTAAAGGTTCGTCGAAGTGGTTTTCTTTTACGCCAACTTTAGCTTTTCGTCGCAGGGGGTATACCTAGAAACAAAAGAACGACACAAATAAATTAATTAATCAATCAACCAATCAAATTCCATTCAAGCCGCCAATAGCTACAATATACAATTTATGATATCAACTAAGGTTATAAAAAATTACAACTCAAAATACATAGAAAGTAGAGTTAATTAATATCGAATAACAAGAAATTGTTACATAGAATATAAATACAGTTAATGACTACTAGGGACACTTTATGAGACTATAAAAATCTCACGAAAGAGCTCCCGTTTAGAAATTTACTTTTCACATAAACTAGACTGGAAAAAACTTTAGGACAATTAATCCAGGTAACAACTAAAAGACACATAAGAAAAGAAATTTTGGGATAAAAAATAGAGATCCGCTCAACTGCATAACAGGGTCATAAACCTTTCAGAGTTTTGAGTCAATCAAAGACTAGGTTTTCAACAAAGAGTTATGGATGAAATGTCAAGGCGAGGTTTTCAACACATCTTTCTAAAAACGTCCATAAGGAGATCTTTATAAACTTTACTAAAGTAAAAAATTTGTAATATGTCTCCCTTATGTTTTTGATAAATACATAAACAAAAGTTTTTCTTGATTACAGGTTACAATTTTCAATAGTACATCCTTTATAGACCTAATTTTATATAAAATGTCTAAATAAAAACACAAATTTACAGCCCATATATATAAACTGCCTTAGCAATCGATCGCATTGCAAACATCGACAGCGAAACTGGCCTATTATGTAAACAGTTAGCGCCCAACGAAGAACCACTCCACATGAAAAATAAAAGAAAGGAACCTCTTTCCAGACGACCAAACGACTAACTCGCTGCTCCTCCGTCATGGCCAGCAGGCAGTGGTGTTTACAAAAAACAAGGCAGTCCATCAGATCTTCGTCAGGCAAATGATTGCACACAACATGACCCTGAAAAAATTGAATCAAATGTATTGGTACTTTTTGTACCAATGTAACAATATCCTTGCAAAGTTAGTGACTATCAGGAATGACCGATCACTCACCTTGTAGAAGAGACAGGACCCCAACATGGTGTACAGTCTTCTGTGCGGAAAGAAATCGTCAGCCTGGAAGTTAAACGGAAGCCCTCCTCAAAGTTTGCTCACAAAGTAAGTTTCTGGTCAAATAAAGTATAGGTAAATACATCGTCTGCTACATAAGACCCTCTTTTCACATTTGTCCCCTATCTCCGAAACCAGGCCCATGTCACAGAGTCACAAATTACGAGACAGGGCTCAGTAGCGAACCTTCCAAATTACGAGACATGATACAGAAGCGAATGTTCGAAGTTACGAGACACGATTTAGAAGCAAAACTCCCAAGTTACGAGACAAAATTCAGAAGCGAATCTTCCAAGTTACTAAACAAGATACAGAAGCGAATCTTCGAAGTTACGAGACACGATTCAGAAGCGAATCTTCCAAGTTACGAGACACGATTCATAAGCGAAACTTCAAAGTTACGAGACTGGAATCAGAAGCGAAACTCCAAAGTTACGAGACTGGATTCAGAAACGAAACTTCAAAGTTACGAGACTGGAATAAGAAGCGAATCTTTCAAGTTAAGAGACAGGGTACAGAAGCAAAACTCAGAAAAGGCACTTACATAGTCGCCATAGTCAGCAGCTTCGGCGTCACTAAGAACATTGCTGATCGAAACCTGCAAATCAACGAGCGCATATCAGAAATAAGTTCTTTCATTGACAGCCAGAATCGCCTTACTCAAACGGAGCAAGGCAATTCACATAAGCAGAATTGATAAAGCAGTTTTTTGAACAGGCACAAAGCGGCCTTCCAAAGCCAAATATTACTTTCCTTGCTCGGTAAAAGCTCGACTTAATAAATATTATTCTCCGTCAAAGTTCCGGTTTCATTATCAACATCAAAGTAATTACAGAAAAGCCGGTAAAATTCCTGTGCCTAAAGCAACAGAATAACGAAACTGCTGAGGCATTAATTAGTTTTTAAGAAACATGGAAACAATTGTGTGCTGTAAAAGAAAATAAACTAACGTATTTTTCGGCTGGAAGAGGCAGATACTTGACACCACCAAAATGGTCGGCAGTTAAGCTTGAGGCTTCGGACTGAGACCTTATTGGCAAACCATGCAGTAAGCGTTCCATGAAGAGTAGGAAGGTGTGCTGGACATCTTCGCGGAATTCGGAAAGAAAAGCCCTGAAAAGAGGAGTCAAAATTGTCATTAAGTGTCAGAAATGCCTTGGGTAATGGGGTTAAAAGGTCTAACATATCGCGACGATATATTGTCTGAATATAATAGATAAACAATTAAATGAAATTCATTAAGTGAAACATTCGTCAGCCAATGAATGATGATGGTACAAGAAGGCACCTTGGGCACACAGTGTTGATCTTATTTACTTGAACTCAAACCATGAACTCAAAGAGCATCAACTGCACGCCTTCCACAAGGCCTTGAAAAAACACAGAGCTGTACTTAAATTTATACAACAAAATTTATGCGATACAGGTACAGTTGCATATGGCTTTAAATATGTTACCAGAATAGATTTGTAACGAGAGGGCAGAGCAGTTAATCTGGTTTTGGGCATATTTCTCGAGTTAAAAGGCGATTCTTACTGTTCGGCGGAATGGTAGAGGTATTCAATTTGCCGCATCAGTTCACGCAAGTTTTGCTCCAATCGCAACAAACTGCATCTACAACGAGAAACAAAACCAAATTTGCAAAAACATCAACGCAAAATAGGTGAAGAAACAGATATTCCTTGTTACTTGCCTATGTTTCTTTTTTCTAAACATTTTAAACAACTTTGGAAGAGCTTTCTAGCAATTCCCATTGTTAAAAGGGTTAATGAAAAAGTCAGAGTGATTTTTTATGACATTTACGCCAAGTCAATGGAGAATGGAGTGTAATGATTGTTCAATTCCAATTTTTTGCTTACATGGCAAAAAATTAATCGGCCTGGCTTTGTTTACATACGTGTATTAGCTCTGCGAATTATTCTGCATTTAACTTCAAGCAGTTAAACACAGCCGGATCTATTCTGACTACACAGCTTCATTTTGTCGAGAAAAGTAGCCGGTAAAACGTCAGTTCAAAGTAAATATATTAAGTTTAAAAGTAACAAGCTGCGAAGAACTACAGCTGTAAAAAGCTGTAGTTGGCGCATGACCAAACATAACTGTTAAAACTATGTTGGTGCCGCTGCCAGATATCAGAACAATGGGCAGTAAATGATAGGAGAAATGAATAAACAAGAGCAAATAGTATAGATATCAAACATGCATGGCTTTGCCATTTAAAATGTCGTTATCAGCAATGCAAAGGGAAGGAATAACTCTGAACAGAGAAAGTAGGTGTAAAGAACACGAAACAATACGTGATGTTTTTAGTAAAAATAGACAAAAGAAAACAACTGGCATACTTGATATCAGGAACTGCTATAACCAAAACGTTATCTCCAATTTTGTGATAGCAAGCATGAATAATTTGCTCTTTGATCAAAAGTGTCGTACTAAAATGAAGACGATAATTAAAATGGAATTAGCAACGGGTATGAAACACCAGCCAAAAGTAGAAATTATCATTGGTTAGCTTTTATAGATGAAAACTTTCTAATATCTATTTATCTAAAGCAACTCCGTCTATGGGGTTCCCTTGTCAAGGAAACCAACATCGCGTATTCCCAATGGTATATTTCTAAGGAAACTTCAATACACAGGAGAGCAATTCAAATTACATTTGGCTTGACAAAAATGCTTGGGCCAAATAAATTGATGACAATTATAAAAAACTGCTTCTAGTCAAAGTAGGAAAATTGCTAAAATGTACACCTTAAGTTGAGGTTATTTTGCATTTTAAAGTGAATCGTGCCCACCGATTTTTCACACACTTACTCTATTGATGAGGAAAGTTTTCTATCCAGCCACAGTAACACTGCATAGTCTGCAGCCTGAAAAATTTGTCTTTTCCCACCCAAGGTAATTTATCTCGCCCTTCGACCACCCTCACTGGTCATTCAACCCGCAATACAAAAACCACCTTTAAAGAGTGAATGTCCGTCAAAATACGTCAGACGGAGAACTTCAAAGCAAACTTAATCAGAGGCTAAAAATTAAAAGGGAGAAATTCAAACATCTTGCCATGTGTTTGAAAATAACAACTGCGCAAAATTCCCATTGTTAAAAGGGTTTATGGAAAAGTCAGAGTGCTGAAATCATCCCGCAACAGAGCTTTTATGATATTTACGCGACGGATGTTGCTCGACTGATGAGCAATTAACTCTTTAAGAAACTGTTGGCAGTGAGATCAAGACTTGAGAAACACAAGAAACGTGCGAACAATAAAATGTTCACTAGATTATCTTTATTGCCTTCGAAAAACGCCCAACCAACTACGCACAAGGAATTGTAAATCAAGTTAGGCAATACACCAAGGTCAGAGAAGCAGGTGGCATAGTCTACAGCTAAGTCAAGAAAGAGAAAAAAGTCAAATTCGTTTCTTATTCCATTTGAAAGACGACAGAATGTTAAACAGTAAAGGGGAACCTCATGGTCATTAGTTATAGAATGAACGATGAACTACGATAGAGTCTGAGTGGGTAATTTGAAAGGGACAAGCTTGGATCTAGACTTTGGTGAACCTGGTTCTAGAGAGAGGGCCAGATGATTGCTGTGTTCCTAAGTCAATGGCGTAGCATTGAGCTAAATAAGAGAGTCCAATTAAGGTACGGTTCTCTATAGAGACTAGCAATAACGTCATGCAAAATGCCTCACCTTTTCACTTGGGTCCCTGTGACACTGGGCATTAGATCCGAAAGAGTCAGGAAAATCCCTCTTATGTCCTTAAACTTTTTGGAGAACTTGCTTTCGGGATACCAGAATAATATGTCCTAGAACGCGCAATACGAACTTGAAATGAATCGTAACGCCAATTACTCTTGGCAAGGGCAAACTAGCAACAAATCAACTGTCAATTTGCTGATTCAAATTTGTAACAGAATTTTTACACCTTATTCCCACTAAAAAGCCAAAGCCATTATCATATTGGCCTGCAGTATAAATCACAAACCTTAGTTCTTTAAATACCACGTAAAATCGACCCGTTGTGGGAAGGGGTGGCAAAAATAACATAGGGTGTGCAACTTTATATTCCTTATTTCTATTCTTTATATTCCTGATCAAACAGGCAGGATGGCGGCAAGTGGGCTTACCCCTTCGGGGTCCTTCTCATCCCCATCCAACGTGAGATACATGACTGCGCAGTATTCCTGGAAAGCCGCGAGTTCATCCTCGTTTTCGATGTCAGCAGTGAGAAGGTCGATGATTTTGCTTTTGATTTTCGGCTTGGCGGGTGTGGCCACGACTTTCTCGATTGTCAACACGGCCTGGTGAATATAATAAACGCTTTAGATATGAAGCTGCCATGCGAAACTTCGCTAGTAGCAACAACATCAACAAGAACAAAATTGACAACAGCAACAACAAAACGTGCCTTACTTCAGAAAGATTACCTTAGAAAGCTCATCTACGTCCTTTTATAGCTGCAGAATTTGGAAACCCTTCTTCACAGACCATTTTATCTTTAACTTGAAAAGTTTTTATTTCCATAAGATGAAGGGAAGATGATAAAATACTTGGATGCTAGACAATCTATAAACGGACACAATAATCAGAGCTACCAGTTTGTAAGCCTGGGGCACCCAAACGAGCAGCAATTCCCTGCCAATTAGAGCCCCTGCCAATTAGAGCCCCTGCCAATTATAGTCCCTGCCAATTAGAGCCCCTGCCAATTAGAGCCCCTGCCAATTAGAGCCTATGCCAATTAGAGCCCCGGCCAATTAGAGCCCCTGCCAATAAGAGCCCCTGTCAATAAGAGCCCTTGCCAATTAGAGCCCCTGCCAATCAGAGCCCCTGCCAATTAGAACCCCTGCCAATTAGAGCCCCTGCCAATTAGAGCCCCTGCCAATTAGAGCCCCTGCCAATCAGAGCCCCTGCCCCTGCCAATAAGAGCTCATGCCAATTAGAGCCCCTGCCAATTAGAACTCCTGCCAATAAGAGCCCCTGCCAATTAGAGCCCCTGCCAATTAGAGCCCCTGCCAATTAGAGCCCATCCCAATAAGAGCCCCTGTCAATAAGAGCCCCTGCCAACCAGAACCCCTGCCAATCAGAGCCCCTGCCAATTAGAACCCCTGCCAATTAGAGCCCCTGCCAATTAAAGCCCAATTAACTTGTTTCTACCGAGAATGCTTTTGGTTTGTTTAACTAAAGTCCCGCCCCGGCAGGCCCTTGCTTTAGATAACCATAGCCATTTTCTCGCAACGCAGTTAACATTTACCTCGTTAGGCCATCGCATTTTGGACAAAACGTAGTTGATGTTGCGTTGGTTGACTTCCATACCATTCACAGCAAGCAGACTATCGCCTAGATGAAAAGAAACGTCGATTGAAAAAGATAATTGAGTACAGGGATCAAAGGGTCACATTCTTAAACCCTATCAAGGCTATGAACTTGAGCCAGCGTCGCATACTTCTAGGCTTCTTATTTCAGAATTAAAAAAGGCGACATTGTTAGAGAACTTGAGTTACTGACCGATATCAATATCCTGGTTCACATCTGCGGGACTGGCTTGGCTGATCCCCTGGATCGCTATCGCATTTATCCTGCGTGGGAACGCAGAATCTTGACTCGCATTGGCGCCGGGCAAAGGTTGCACTGGATCTAGATCGAGGCCAGATATAATGCCAATCAAGTCTTCGAGGAGATTGTTGTTGGCGTCGGTCGCTGCGGCTATGCGTTTCTCGACTTTGATTACCGTTGTTTTCCGCTCCGTTTCGTAGTCGAACAGCTGCTCCCTGCCCTCCAACTGGCTATTTTCATTATCTGCACTGCCCGTTGCATCCTTGACTTTTCCATTGATCCGACCGTCCTCGTTGTCTTTCTTAGCAAACGTCGTTCCTCGCTTCAAGGCTCCCTTGATTCGCCCGAACCCGCGTAACAGCGGCCCCGACTCGTCCTTCTTGCGCGAACTTTCGCCATGTTTCGAGGCAGCGCCTTTGCTCTCCTTCTCAGCCTGCTGACTTTGCTGCGGCTCGTAGTATGGCTCCAGATAGAACAGACTCCCGTCCCCCTGTATGTACGGTGACCAGGGTGCGTCTACGATCGACCCGTCCTCGCTGAAAACGAAATCACAGCTTTCAGTTTGTGTCACACGAAGGCGCAAATGGCCTAACACACACTCAAGGTTTTCAAAAAGCGAACCTTTTCTCAATATACGTTGATAAATGTTATATAATGAATAAATAAATAATAAAATGAAAATAATCAATGAACAAAATAAACTTTTTAAAGCAAGCGTTAAAATGAACACTTAGTATGAAGCTAATCAATTCCTAAATGCGTCGAACGAAGGGTAGCTTAAAAATCAGAGAATCGAAAATACGTAAATAATTTTATAGCAAGAATTCCCCAAGTCCTTAGCTGGGGTCTGTATTAAAATAGAGAGATCCTTACACAAAGTTCGATGGCAGAGAGCTTCACCAGCAGTAAACTATCAGTTTTAATGCGCTTAAAAACATTCATATCTTAAACATACACATTCAAGCTTGGAACTATCTATACACTTTATATTAACGATACATTTCTACATTTCATGCAAGCATGGATTTAGATTTCAGTTTCCCAAAAGAGGACGAAAATGGAACGAATGTCCGAAAAACATTTTCATACAATATCAATGACAACTCTTGTCGAAAATCAACTCCTATAAAATGTCCTTATTTTCCATTTTAAAATAAATTCGAGGCTTTTTATTCGTTTTTTTTGGGTCGAAAATCACAGGTTTGCTTTGTCCATAGCAACAAGCAACAATGCACTCCTCAGTTTCTGCCATTCTCAATTCGAAGAAAGAAATTGTTCAATACTTTTTCGGCCAATCTTGATAGTGTACTTGCAAATTTTTCTTCAGGGCAGCTCTAGACACGCTTTACTGATTGCTATTACACCATGCCTCTGCATTGAATTCACTACGGACCCCACCCCCCCAAATTTCACTACCACTACCTCCCTCCTCCCCCTTGAAAAAAGCACCACTCGTCGAAATACAGGAATACTGTGCAGTTGCGTGGTATCAATCCTTTGATGACTTTTCGTGACAACAATTCTGCGCGACCAGCGACCCCCCGTCCCAGCTGCAACCAGATTACCTGAGGGAGTTGTAATATGAGCAGCTAAGTTGTAAACCGTTGTCAAAGAAGCTGCTTATTTGCTGTGAATACTCGACCATTGAGAGTGTATTAAGAAAGCTAACAATCGAAGAGTCCTATTGCGACAGATTTTGATCCACAAAGGGCCCTTTTCATGACTGCCCATCGAGAGTTGGCTGGAGAAAATTCTTGACAGTGGGAAAACTAGGCACTACTTGTTCTACAAGCTCATCAAAAATATCCCAACAGTGACCACAACAACATGAAATTTAAGTCTTTTTGTTTCTCAATCTTTCACCAGCTTCTTTTCTGTCCTGGGGGCATTCCTTCCTATTGTGCATTTGGTTTAATTGTCCCGAGGGTAACTGAGCAGTAGACTTATACTTACAGAGAAAACATTGTCTCCTTGCATACAACCTACGCAGTTCTGCCAAGAAATATTTCAGATGCTCTTTCAGAAGATTAAATGCCGTGCAGGTTTTTAACGATCCGTTTTACAAAAATGGTGATACTAGAGAAAAATGGCATTTTGGTTAGCTTATGATTTAGGAATCATGGTGAAAAAAATAAGAAATAGTCTAAAGGCCAACTGATAAAGAAGTAGGGCCACAGCAACAAAGTATGAGGATACTTTTTTGGTGTTTCAGGACCACAAAATCACTAGGAAGGAGAAGCCTTTGAGTTCCAAACTCCTAATTGCATGTTGTTCATCCAATTTTGCAATAATAGTAGCACTTTTAAAGCCATTTGATTGATACAGAAACTGATGGGTGGATATTAAGATTGTACGATATAAACAAACAAAACTGCCTAAAGATGGAATGGCCAAAAAGAAAAGGCATCTAAGACCTCAAGGTGAAATGGGCACCAATAATTATGTCCCATGAAACGTTAGCTTGTGATACTAAACAACTTTTTTATATCCTATAGAATGTTTCTAAAACTGATATTGTCAGCAATTAATGCTTCTGGTACTTCCATTCAGGCACTGCTTATTTGCAATATTTCAAGGAAAACTGTGGGTATGAACTAGTCAACAGCAAATGGAAAACTCATGAAATAGTCTGAGGCAGGAACTAAAAGGATGGAAGCAATGTTGCTTGGTTGAAAATCACTAATGTTTTGTTTGCCATTACGTGACTCTTGATTTGACCTGAAAATTTTAACTTTCTTGTTTGCTCAATAATCTTTATGCGAAGGTTTAAAATGGCTTGAGGTAGCTCCTTCATCATGAAAATGTGTTTTGGTAATTTTCAGCCAGAAAATAACCATTGAGATTAGGAAACTTTGAAAACATTTATACCAGGGAATTTTGCATAAATAAATTGGGTAAATATATCAGTCTACATATTGTCTGATATAATACATCTGATGTAAAATGAATCTATAAATAGAACTGAGGTCAAAAAATGTTATAGGGATGGGTTTAGTTCCCCTATGGTTAGTTGATGAAATGCACTTTGCCCTAGCTTAGCCTACAATGATAAGCATTCTTTGTAAGGCAACCTGACAGCAAGATACCAAAAGTCTAAAAGTTATCCCTCCTCAGGGATCAGTAAATTCCAGCATGATATCAAGAAGTCATCTCCTGTTTCCGATATTGTTCTTCCAGATGAACTGTCAACAGTTTGACTAAGGCAGTGGCAAAGAAATGATTGGCCATCTACTTCAATGTGTATTCACACTTTGAATATATAAATAGCATCAAATAGTCTTTTGATGGTGAAACGTGTCTAAATTCTTTAAAAAGCACCAAAGAGGTTTTTCTAAATAACAGCAATAACTCCCAATATCTTCTTCTTTAAAATCTCCAGGATATAATTTTCATATTATCCAACTGTGTGTATATTTTCAGTAGTAGGGACAACTTGTGCTTTTACAAGCCCCAATCCAAATGCACTACCAATGATTCTTTTTTGTCCACATAAAAGATTGTGGGCCGTCAACATAAGAATGTCACATAGTACAAGTATATAGCTGTAATTTCCTAAACGCTTCTTCCAAATATCACAAAACTAGTCTAGAGATATGATTCCATGAGCACCTTGTCAATCGTGTTTGCA
Organism: Nemopilema nomurai; assembly: GCA_003864495.1. Taxonomy (NCBI): domain Eukaryota; kingdom Metazoa; phylum Cnidaria; class Scyphozoa; order Rhizostomeae; family Rhizostomatidae; genus Nemopilema; species Nemopilema nomurai. The sequence goes on along the minus strand of ML133421.1, from coordinate 1,643,889 downwards.
TTCAACTTTTGTGCATCGTTGGAAAACTGAAACTGGGTTTCTGTATTTAATTTCTCCGTAACTGAGAAACAAGATAAACCGCAATTATACTCTCCAAATAAATATCCTGACAGCAGCTAATTGTTTACAGTAATCAAGAGAATTATATCACCAAATTAGCGTGTTGCACGGATATTGACTGGGCAAAATTGCCAAATTATTGAATGATAGTAACCAAAGAAGTGCTCGAGCTGCATTGATCTTTGAGCCTTTGATCCTGACCCTGACAAGAAGGCAAATATTAACTTGACTCTTCGCTGTCTGATCTTACAAATTTAGGCCTCTCCTACTATCGCCATTGCAAAGCCGACCAACAACCTAGCCGCGGTTCAGAAGGAATCATTGCGTTACATGCAAATGACAAAACAGAAATTTATTAACTGATTTATAGTTCACTTACTCCCAATATTCGCTTTCGTAAGAAGAACAAGTCGAGCAAAAGCTAGATCGATTGCTCGGGTGTCTAGGTACACCGCCGGAAACACCAGAAGGGTAAACGTATTTCCCGTCGTAATCTTGCCAGTCGTGCACATCTTCCTGCAAATTATCTTGCACGCGTATCATAGTTTCTGTTTTGTAACAATCAATTTAATAACCGCGCGATGGGACTGCAGAGAGAGCTAGTTCTTCGAGGCGGTGTAGTCCCGGCGTCCAGCACTGGCAGCCATTATGATAAATGAGGTGCATAATGACCTGATCAGCGTAAAACAACCAAAACAGCTTGAATCAAAGTCTCACCTTCGCGGCTCGGAGCTCGGGGGGAAACAACACAACTGTAATCAAATCTTCATTGCACCTCGAAACAACAACGATGCGTCATATCTTTCGTTAGGAGTCCGTAAACAAGAAACCTAGCAGTTTGTACATTACTAAGGCTGCTTCCCAGACACCGCTTTGTGCCCTGAAGTCGTTAAAGTAGGTGTGTTTGACAAAATAAAGACATCTTTACGTGGGTTGTGAAGACTTAGGGTAGAGTTTAGAAAAATAACTACTGTAGTAGTTCAGATTCAGAAACTTAAGTCTTGCAACTTTTCCCCCGTTATCAGAAAGATGAGGACAGCTACAGAAAGATAATGGGGCTTTACCCTCCACAGTGAACACATGAAAGTTGGCATTTCCAATGAAAGTTGACAAAGCTGCTTTTCTTCCGATAAAATTCATACTTCTTCACGATCCTCTAACCTACTTGGCTCCAGAACACACACCGTTTCTTCTTTTTATCAATGTACATGCCTGTTTTTCTCAAAATCATCCTCACATAAATCTTTTATGAAACAATTTCTACTTGTCCCCTGTATGAGCCTAGTCTACGTAGAATACTTCAACAAAGGGGGAAATCAAAGATATCTATTATCTCAATTTTGGGCGCAATTGTAGGTAAATGTTTTCGTTTTTGGATCCATTTGTAATGGATTCATGATATTCAAGTGTTATATGTGGATTTTGTACAACGCAAAGCGAAATGGGGGACTTTGTAAATATTGTAACAAATTAAGTTAACACAACCTTCTAGCATGTTATTACGCAATTAAATTATTAAAAGAAATGAGAAAGACTTTTAGCGTTGAAACTGTCAACAGAAAAACTGAAGTCGCCTAAAAAGAAACATTAGCACGAAACATGAAGCAGAAATTCTAGGCAAGGTGCAACTGACATTCTATTCCACCAGTTGAGGCAAAATCTTTATGATATGCATTAAATATGAAGCAAAAACTTTCCATTCAGAAAATAGTTCAAACTGAAAGTTCAAAATATACTTATTCAAAGTTTCTTCTTCGATCATAAACTATCAGTTCAGTAGATCGGTTGCTTCAATACAATATGAATGCATGGTTATCAGTGGTATGCTGCATTAAAATTAACATGAATGCTCCAGTTTCTCAAATTTAAAAAATTACAATAAATAAAGTTTGATATCTTTGCTCCCGTTTGCGTTGATAAGAAAACATTTCGTTAGCCAAACATGTCGTCTTTTCACGAAGATTACATTGGGCTTTTTTGGAAACAAATCGCAAGCAGTAATACAAGTGTAGAATCTAGCAACAAATGAGAAAATGGCTACACATGCAAATTAGCTACAACCTGAAAAATATTCTATCTTCGAACACCTTTACTTTTCATTTCATTTCATAGCAACTTTTACAGCAAATGCGTTTTTTACTCTGTTACATTCGCTGGCCACATTCGAAGATCCTACGTTGTATAAGTTATTTTTATCTACCAGTCTTGTTTTGCATAAAGATTTTCGGCCCTGCCAAAAGCATTTGACTTCATGGAGCCCCTGCTAGAAGTCTCTGAGCAGAAAACTCATTCATAATAAATCTTCAGCAGCTCCTCTATTTTCCCCTTCCCCTTGAAACAATTCTTTTTGGTGTTAGATTTTCGGAGCCTCAACAGGTGCGCTGGCAATCACTACTGCAAGCGTTAGCACATTGGAACGATTGTCGGAACTTTCAGCAATCGAGAATAATTTTTACGACATTGGTTTCTGTTGATGATTCAAGGCTATTGCTGTAACTTGCAAAAAGTTCTGTTGCTAGATTCAACCCAATATGTTCTTTTTTCGAAAAAATTCAACATAATTTTTACTCAGTGAAAGGACTGTGGGTGATTGAAATTATGATGATCATTATGGCTCTCTTGCAACATTCTGAATGAGCACAGCCTTCCCAGAGGCATAAAAGGGAAGCCTTTCTCTAGCTAACACGGACAGCGGGGAAATGATGTGTCCAATTAGATTTTAAGAAGGAGAGAGGTATACCAGATGAGCTGCCTTTGGTAGGTTCCTGTTTCATATTTACTGGTTTGCCCCCGTGCTCCCTCTCTGAACCGATATCCCAGGGCATTTCATTTAACCTTACATTTGTGGTTTGGCTTAACTGGATAACACTATAGGGGTAAAGTTTCACAGGAATGTTCACTTGATGCCTTATCAAAAATATCTGCCGAATTGCTGGCTTCATCTTCTTATTTTTGAAATGAACTTTGGACTCATCAAATCTCTGGTGGGTGAGTTTTCTTCGAAATTCCCCATTTTGAGAAAATTTATCAACTAAACACCACAGAGCAGTATTGCCAGGAAAAGAAAAGAACTGAGAAATGAAACGGAAAAAAAATTAGCAGATGTTTTATATTTGATGGGAAAAATCAACAAATTTTAACTCAAGAAAAATTGGAAAGGACAATTTCTCCAGGCAAAACCAAAGTTTTTTTACTTTGTATTCTCCTAGCCTCTTGATGAAACATTCTTGCTACCAATCAGTCGAGTCAATGTAATAAGAAACTCTGCTCATTATGGCGAGCTTTTGACTGGTTCCGCACGGACTCTAGGGTCAAGAAGCCCTTTGCCACCACCTTGAAGATTTTTGTTAGTTTTGAAAACATTATCGTAAACCACTGGTCGATTACTTTCATTCTAGAAGTCAAAAGTTACCCCAGTTGCTTACAAACGACCTGCTGGCATAACAACAACAACAACAGCACAGTCAAAAACAAATAAAATGGCGTCAGCTTTTCTGCTAATGGAGTATCTTGCTTTAAACAGTCAAAGCTCTGCCTCGTTAAATATTGACAACGGAGTTGAGAAGAATAAGCGCCAAGTTTGCATGCTTGTGTGCTTGTGCTGAAGATGGCCACGAGAATTTGAACCTTCGAACCTTCCTCCCAGACTTTTGTTGTTTCTATCAAATTTACTCAGAGAATCCTAGTTTTTCTTTTTAAACAACAAAAACGCTGTGTCTGCATGCAGGAAGATTTTTATGGCAAAGTTCTGAAGCTGCGAAATTTTGCTGAAAATGGTTTCCCGGCGTTGAGGGCCAATGGATCAGGTGGACTGAGTAAAAGTAGCGAGGAGCATGAATTTTGGTGTGAGTAGAACATATGGATAGACTGTCTGACGTCATAAATCATGCTGCGAAGCACTCTATTGGATTTTTCACTGCATGAAACGTGATCAGCATTGATTGACTATCCATTAAAGGGTGAATAATTCAAAACAAAACTACCAGAGGTCTATTTCATTCTTGTTGGGGAAGTTTTTTCAAAAAGCTTGCGACCCGCAAGAATCTCAACAAAACCAGCATCCAAATCTATTTTTATCTTATCTTTTCACCTGTAATGGAATCAACTCGCAAAACAAGGTGCTTGAAATTATATAATTCTAAACATTCAACGTTGAGTTTTATACAGTACTTTTCAGCAAAGTAACTATGTTAAGCAGTAAAATGACACAGGAAGGCACCTAACTTCAGGCTTTTAGATTGTGCACGGGCAACATTTTATAGCCATTCTTTTGTTGAAATTTTGACGAATGAAAATGTGAAACATTGAGACCATTACTTCCATGTTCGTAGGAAGCTCGCCAAACTCTTTAACCAAACTCTTTAACCAAGATAATCATATTTTAAGAAACGGGTGGCTCTTCGCTCAATCTAGCTGCAAAGAGTCACCTAGCATCCTTTCTGTCAATCTTCAATAGGACATTACGAAGGGTGGACATTAACGAATGTGACGTGGTATCTTTCAATCCGAGGTCTCTTTCCATTTCAATCGTCATGCCTCATGATATAGAATAAAACAATGCAATTCCAAATACTCAAAGGCGCAGCGACTTTTAGATAGAACTACATATATTTTTTATCATAGCGAAGGTGAGGAAGAGCTGGTTTGGACATCTTGATAGGAAGGAACAGCCTAAGAAATTACAAACACGATAGTGCAAGGCAATGGTGGATTCGGGAGGCCGAGACCATAGTGGAATGAGAGCACAGAGAGAGGCCTGTTGAACTACATCTTGCAACATGGTACATTTTCTTGGCAGCTTAATGTCGATAAACATTTTTCCAATTAGATAAGAATCAAAAACATTTAATAGAGGCAGTTTGAATCATTTTTTTGTAAACTTACTGGCGTTCAGTTACGCTCTACCAACATGGACACCAGCACAGTTAAGTATCTAAGAGGACTTTAAACTCGTGATCAATAAATATTTGGATCCAAAAGTTAGACAATTACCTGTTCGAGAATAAAAAAGGCTTGCATGATACTTGCTAAAAGTCTTGGAACGCAGTTTTTGGGAGAGCTTCCCAGTGGCGCTTTTACAGGGGGCTTGGGTGGCTTTGGCCCTCAAGAATTTTCATTTACCCCTCCATTTGCCCCCAAACACTAGAGTTTGGTTAAAGATTTAGGACTTTTACGTTGTTAATTTTTCTTTTTACGTTCTTTCTTGGCTGTCAGGACATAAAATTACATAAAAAACATCAATTTCCACGTTAGGCATATGAAAATATCTGGTCTTTCTTTCCGATTAGTTTAGACCATCTGGAACTAGACTCCTAAGCTGGAAGTCATAATCGCTGTATGCACATTTTTTGTCACTTCTGAAGTAGCTAAAGAGTCGCAATGACACAAAACGATGTAGATATGCGTCTGGTGAGTATCTACCGCTATGTGCCTTTCAACTGTAGATATGAATTGGGTTCTAAGAAATCCTTTATCAAAGTGCTTTATTGTGTATTCAGACATCATCTTCGTCAACGACCACATCGTCGTCATCTAATTTAAACATTGTCTCCCTGTTGTAGGATTCATTTAGACCTCAGCATACAACAAAGTAGACTAAAGCGTGAGTTAAAACCCACAACAAACCCAAAGGTAATTGCACAATCAGGTTGGCCTTCTGCCTATGCACCTGACAGTCATTGGCTAACTGCAGTGGTTCTCGAAGAATGCAGCAAATAGATAGGCAGGCAGCAAGTTTGATTGTTTAGTTGAACAACTCGATCTAGCTTCTTTCGTTCTGGTTACAGTCTAGTCTGCAGTGCAGATTAAAGGCCAGCCACAAGAAAGTTTTATATTCTTTCAATGCCTATTTAAAGAGCTATCTGCAATTGATATCTTCATTATCTTCTCTACATTAAACTATCAGTCTGCTTCTAATGCATTTAGCCCATTATGGCGCGTTTCCCCTAGCTATAAATTGCATTATTTTTCGTTAGGCACCTGAAAGAGACTGAGTTAGACTGTTTACTCCAGCAGCCCCCTAAAATTAGCGCCTAGAACTAGCCGCCTAAAACAAGGGCCTATAACACAAAGTGGGGGTGTCTGTATGAGGAGAAATTGAAAGAACGCATTATTTGTTTGTCTCTTCGCTTCTTGTTACGATTAACCGCCGAGGGCGGGTATTCGCATAATTTTGGCTTTATTACGCTTGTGAACCTTGCTTGCTTCCTCTTACGCCAATAAGTGAAATTATTGTCATACTCTAATCGGACTGACTGTCTGTTCACGTTAAATGCTCAGACGAAGAGCGAGATAGGCCAATACGAAAAAATGAACTTTACAGGTTTGGGGTTAAGTAGTAAGAGTGCATTTTGAAGTAAGTCTGCGTATCAGTCAATATGCTGTGAAAAAATCCAGCTTTACAAGAGATCTCTACTTTATTTTGCAAGTATTAAATCAGCTTTCCTGTCAGCCCTCCAATGACCCTAGTTTCATTTGTTCCTTGGTGTCTTTCCCAGGAAATGCTGCATTCAGAGTAACATAATATGACATATATAACATACACAATAAGAAATTTCGAACTGGAAGCAAAATAATTAACAAGCACCTGAAATCTAGAACATTATTGACCTAAGCCGGTAGATTTCTTTGAAGTCCATAATGACCTCGGTGAATTCGACGACCGCGCATGTCGCTTCGTGTCGCAATCACGTCGCTTATCGTGTAACATATCAGGTGTGCATTGGTGATGTCACGATGACCCTGTCAGTCTGGCACTACGGCTATCAGGCCATCCAATCTTAACCAACTTGAGAGACCTTCCTGGGTATTATCCACCCATTGTTTGGAACAGATTGTCACTGAGAGGGCTAATTAATTGTGCTTACAGTCATAATTTTGCAGTAGGCCTAATAAAAAAATATATAAATAGCTAATAATATGAAAGACTTGGAACCGGGCCCAACCACTGCTATATGCTAGAGCCTTGGTCAACCCACAAAAATAAAGCTGAGTAGAGAAAGACTTAAAGGTCCGGGCAAGTTTTCCTTCAGGGGATTGTCGTTGATTCTCTGCGAAACATGTGGGCCTTAAGTTTCACAGTATCGATTCGGTACACTCGTTTGTAATCATCTCCCTTCTTTGCCTGGCAAGGTCGCGCGAAAAAGGGCCTGGTAACCACAAACAATCAGTTCAACGGATTGCGATGACGAATTGGCGCCACAATCAACCCTGACAGGTCGAGTGTGTGGATGGTGGATACCCAATAGAAGTGAGATCTTCTATATGGCAGTCTTCCTTTGGGGTCAAGTCCCTCTACACCAGAGACCGGAACAAATAGGGCGGCTTCCGATAAGAAGATTTGCCGTGCCACGCTACTGGTACCCTATTTCATCACGTGGCAATGGGGTTGGCCTAATCAGACCTTCCATTAGCATTCGATGACCTATCTTGTGGATACCCGCTTGTGGAATCAACAAATAGAACTAAGAATATCCGCGAGGTTAAGAATGAAAAGAAAACTTGTTGTTTTGAATTTTTAAAGTAATTCCAAGGAATGCGGTCTTTCTCAATCATGCATTCTCAGGCCATAACAAGGATGCCGATAGGTATTGCTGCTTCGGAAACAAAAAAGATTAATTAAAACTGTTATTTAAATCTAACTTATGCGTGCGTATGCGGCATGTGATAACAGCCATGATTTGTGCTAATAAAACTTTGTCAAGGAAGGATGTTGTAGTGAAATCGAGGCGGAGAAGAATAACTGACAGACTCTTCGCAATTTCACCAAAAGAAGAATGGGCCGGATCAGTTTTATTTTTCAGGCACAAAGATTTCCTATATTTTCAATCGAGGATTGTGTGCTTTATTATGAGATTCATTTCCATCTATCCGTTGCCCAAACGAGAAAATATTTTTTCATCAAAGAAAGCACGTTAAACTGAAATATTACAACCTTAAATCCATTAAGATAAACCCAGACTATCCCGTTGATTTCGATTAATTACTGGAAGTTAATTAACAAAACAAATGAATACCTCAATTAATCACCACAATAAATGATATTTCCTTCATGAAATACATTAATTCATTAAGCTGCTTAAGACGATAACGTAAACTTGAGGTATCAATAGGTTTCACGATATTATGGTTCATGATTACACACGTTGAATTTAGAAAAAGAAATCTCGGGTAAAATGGAAAACGATGTAATTCGTGCATTTATAGCAGAAATTGTTTGTATTGGTAGTCTCGGTTTTGAAACGAGGCCATATTTTTATTATGAACTTTAGGAATTGCAGAGATTCCACATTGTAGCTCAAGTGAGATCAATTTTGATTTTTAGCGAGTTTGGTCTAAGATAAGACAAACTGAAAGTGGGACGAAATAACGGAAACATAATTCTCGCGTACTGAAAGTATTTTCTCGTCCGATACTCGAAGAGTACGAAAAATTACTTTCAGTATGCGGAAATCATGTTTCCGCTTTTTCTTGCCATTGCGCTGTTTTGTTTTAAGAAACATTTTATTACAAATAGATAAATAGATAGGAAAAGTTGTACTTTGGAAATCTTTTGTTTATGGCGAGCAATAATACTCTGTGTAGCAGTTACTTTTAGGAACAGTCGCGAAAACGTAGGCCGACCGAGCGAAACGTAAACACGGCAAATTTCCTAATCGCGAGGACAGATTTTCCTCCTAATAAATCTTCTTATCAAGTGCTGGCGAACTCTGGAAACGTGGCCTTAACACATGCAATAGAAAGATGTCGCATATTGTTTTGATTTCATTTAGACTAGCCACTTGCTCGCATTGGCAAACTCAATTTAGGAAACAATAGGAAGGCTTTGAAAAGGCAAACCACGTAATGAGCGATCGGTGGAAACAGTCAGCAGATTTGCATGTGTCTTAAGTCTATGGAAGGAAGTCCCATTTAAATAAAGATTTAATCGTCAGGTATTTGTGGTGGGCTGTTTAAGTTTGAAGTCTCAACCGCCAAAAAGACTCAGATCTACGAGGCATAACAGGCTTTCAATGCAGGACTGATAACACAAGAGTCGAAGCGAAACATACCGTTTATAATTCCTGCTTCCAATTGTCACTTTGTATGGGTGCTCTGGCCAGCGAGATAGCCACTGGCTGTGCAGGGTGTTTTCGCCTCGATCGCTAACCTGCCCATCTGCTGTATTCTCTTCGGGCATTTCTCCGCCTGCAGGGTTGAACTCGCTGAAGTACCTGTCAAGAAAACGACAGTAGCAAATATGGGTTGATCTGCAAGCGTATCATCTGCCTGTACACGAAAGTGCCAAATGAAACGCTGTAATCCGTTCGGCTGACTTAGGAGCCGGCCTAACACGGATAGGATTACAGTCAGGATTGGAGTACACGGATCAGCAAGAATTTTCGAATGCGATCGCGGATTACACCAAAACACTGCTATCAAACACATCGCATATGCCTTTAGCAAATAAAAATATAGTTAATGCCAATAAGACTTAATTTTCTGGTTCAAGATGAGTTTAAAAGGTAATTCTAAACTGATTTAAGGCAGGACGACTTGACGAGGGAGTGACCTCTACTTAAATAAATGAAAGGAGGATTTTCTGAACATGAGAAGCCGATCCAAGGTAGTATTAACCAAAGAGGACATTTGACTGTGAAGGTGACCCTGTCACAAATGTCACAAATGTCACAATTGTGACACAAATGAGCGAGATTTTCGCCACTTGGTAAATGAAAGGGATCAACTAACCACAGAAACGTTGTTTACACAAAAAGAAAAAAATAGCTAATTTCCATATGGTAAAAGACACTTGAAATAGATATCGCTCGAAACCAGGAAGTCATATTCGTCTAATGTAGATTGGAGTTATTCCTCAAACAATGAAAGCACAAAGAAAAATAAATAATCTTAATAACTTGTAAATAGAAATAAAATAAAATAAAAATAAATTGTAATAATCCTAATTGACATGACGATTTAGTGCAACGTGGGGATCGAGCCCCCCTACTATAAAAGGTTCCCCCAAGCATTGCTATTTACATTAACTTGCCAGCTATGCACGAGTGAGACATCTAAAATCGTTTTAAGGCCTTTCATAAACTGCATGTAATAAATATTAATTAGCTATAATCGGATTGTTTAGCTTTACAGGTTCAAACAGTGTGGTCACCGAGGGATGCCTCAGATGTGGCTTGCTCGTTTCATGGAACAATTAAACCGTTCATCCTAAGGAACTTTCAGGCAAAGCGTGCGTGGTGTAAACATCGCACTTCAAAATGACCAAGACACATTTGTCATCTTTGACCAAAGAAGTGCTATAACTAAAACAAGAAGCGAGTGCTACTGTTAGATTTAATTTTGGGTGTTTCGGCTCTATCTGCTGGTATTCAATTATGTGCCCATATTTGCCCTCATGTGTCGTTAAGTTGCATCGAGGTTATCCGCTAACGTTGCTTTCAATCTGGTTGTCAGGCTGGAACAAAAACCTCCTTTAAGCCCAGCGCAGAGTTTATACGGCGAGAGCGAAGGCTTTGCTTTCAGACTGATTATTTGAGAATAAAAGCAGCCAAACCGCGTCGTTTCTAAAATAGAGCTGTTTTGCGTGGACGACGAGAAACAAAATAAACGAGAAGCTGTATGGACTCACGGCATATGCACCACTCTGCTGAGGCTGTTCGCCCTGGAACTGTCCAATTCGATGACAAGTTAGATACTGTAGCAATGTCACTAGCATTGGCAGACTGTTGGAAAGGTCTATTATGACGGAGACCGCAATGATTAACCCCGATATCATGCAGCTTCTCAACACAATGTAACCAAAAATGATCGCGCTAGTCACTTGCAACCAGCCAAACAATCACGATTTCAAAGAGAGCTTTAGCTTCTTAACAAACCACAACTAATTGACGATTCGGAATTTCTGAAAGTCGGCCAGTTCAACTTGTCTGAGACTCGCATTGACCAACGCGCTCGGCTCTACGTTGCGCACACGCACTCTGCACCCTATTGGAGGTGGCTGGAAGGAGCTGTGAACGGCTAGAAACATCTCCATATGATTGATGATGAATACGATGACGATGATGATGATGCTTGTTGATTATGATCATGATTATGAATATGATGATGATTATGGTGATTATGATGATTATGATGATGATATGATTATGGTGATGCTCGCTGATTGTGATTATGATTATGATGACCATGATAGGGACGATGTCGGTGATTTTAAGAGTAGTTATGCTACCAGTTGGCTACGATCAATTTTATATTATGTTTGATATGATTAGAAGAGTCATGATTGAGATTATGGTTGTGAGAATCGTCGTTTTGATTATCTGATCCTTAGAAGTGATTGTGATAGAGACGACGGCGGTGGTGATCATGTGGCGACTGGCGATTGTTGACCCAGCGATAGATTTAGTGATTTTATGTGAAACGTGAGATTTTAAGTATTCATAGCATGTCTGCATTGACATCACTTCTAGTTTGGTTAGATTTCCGTGTTTTCCTTCCTGTAATCTTTGTTTGAACAATTGTAGATTTTCTTTCTAGGAATCATTGACAAATGACTTAGATTTAGAATAGCAGCGACTGCATGTTCCACAAAGTGACCAACAATCTATCTTTAGGTACAACTGGGACACTTTTGGTGCCAGGTCATTCAAAACTGACTTCTTCTCCCCAGCAACATCAAAATTGACCGGTTGCTCCGAATGTCAAGAAATGCTACACGATTTCGCATTCGTTTTGTCCACACAAAGAAAAATACCCAAAAAGTGAAACAGAATGAGCGTTTTGATGACCGAAACACACGTCTCAGCTAAATTATCAGACTTGTGAAAGCCACCTTTTTTTCTTCGTCGATTTTCATTCTTACCATCTTCCACCGTACAATCTAAGACCCAACTGAGAGAGCAAGAAAATTTCCAACAAACATACGGCGTAGAGGGGACAAGGCGATCCAGTGGTTGTTGTTGTTGTGGACTTGTGGGCTATAAGACCAGGCCAAATCAGCGATGAAATTGCTTCATTTGCGCCACTTTCAAACCTTTGATAGTAGGCGTACAAAATAACAAGACCTTCACCTGAACGCCCCTTCAACATGCGAGCTCTTGTTTGCTTCATCGTTACAAACTCCTTCACCTTACACACCTGTTTGCAAAACGACGTAGCCACACCTCACAAAGATAAGACATTACAATAAGCCTATAACTGCTTTGATACTGTGTCAATCATCCTATGATGTCAGAAGAATTTATCCCAGAAAACTCAATGTTGTGGAATCGCATGTCAGACTTGTGGAACTGGTGACTTTGACCAATTGCCGGTGGACAGAGGTAGAAGAGAGAGAGAGGGGCTAACGTAGAAGAAAGGCCCTTCAGCATGGTGCATGCCAGATCACACTCGCCACCACACCTTTCCATTGAATCACCATACTGCCATTATTGCTGCCATGTTGCCGGTAGCAACGAATATCTAACAGGCAGCTCGTCGGGGATCGAGGCATAAACAAAGAGCGCTCTGCAGTTGAACTGCACTTCTTTCTAGACTGCAGAAATGAAAAATAAAACCTCACTTATAGTAGCGTATTGATAAAGGACTGAAACTCTTTCCCACTCGGCAACCACTTCAAAACCGACTTAGGGTACTACCTTTTAGCTCCTTTCAGGATTCCCCTATTTGTAGAATATAATTCAGAAACTTACGAAGGTCCCACGGGTAATTTTGTGGAGAAGCCAGAAATTCCTCTTGTTCCTTGACTGGGTGTTTTTGCTGTAATGAAGCCACTTTCTTTATGTTATTGACACTTGGGTTGTAGGATGTCATATCCTCTCCAAGTATTCCTAGTGTCAAGCCGTCTTCCGTAAATAGATTCGCGAAGGGGAACATAGCTGAGCTTAGCTTAATCAGCCATCTACTAAAGTGGCCCTATACTCTCCAGTGACGAGAATCTAGTTATATAATCAAGAATCAAGGCATTGTATTTTCTTCCACGAATGCGAACAATATCTGACTTCTACTAGTTTGCAAAAATATTCTTACCTGGCCTAGAGAGGCTGCTGTAACAAATAGGTCCTTTCCTCAACGTCCAGCACGAGTTTTGGAACAGTACGTCATCTAGCGTGGTTCAGTTACAACTTTGTAAATGTGTCATTTTTACTTGCTTTCACTACAAACAAAATTTGTATTGATTAAACATGTGGACTCAAGCGTATCTCCAAATACGTTTTTGGTTACCCAAGTTCCAATGCAATGACGCAACAAGGATGCATTCTGGCAGTTTTCCATTTGGACAGTAATTTTGGAACGGCAATCAAAATCATAGCTATGCAACTACAATTGAAACTAGCCTACAAACGGATCTCTTTTCATTTTGCGTGGTCCAGGAATTGTGACACCAAACGAGAACAGAGGGATTGCAGCTTGTAATCCTTTGATGAATGTCGACTACGTTATATGCATTCAACCGACCTTTCTCGTTCACCACTTATCTAGTAGGCTACTCTAGAATAAAACCATTTTCCCTATTTTAAACGTCTTGAAACTATCACTGAGCAAAGAAATTGGAAATGAGCATTTGTTTGTCATTTGGTCAATACCAGGTAAGTTTTCGTAAAATGAGCTTCATTTTCGGCCTAAGTTTTGAGCCAAGTCAATGGCGGATGCATTTAATTCGCAGAAACCCCCGCAAACTAAATATGCGGCTGTGGTTAGTGTTTCGTAGCAGCTCTTCTAGAGGTTGCATTCGTAGAAGCATGAATGTAAAGTGAAGTAAAGTGTATGGCTACTTACCTCGTGCTTTGAGTTTGGTCTGACTGCACTGGCACACGAACAGCACGTGAAGATATTCAAAACATTTGTCACATTTTAACACATGTTGCGATGCAGCGAGGTTCGCTAAATCGAGCATGGAAATCTATCAACCTCTCTGTTCAAACAGTCGAATTTGAAAGTTTTATAGCATGCAGCTGTGCAGCGGCTTAAAAGAAAGGTGTAAGTAACGTAACACGTCAAGCTCAATATGTGAAAATCTTGTACAGCTTTTCTTAAATGCAGTCGCCTGCAAATTTATTAAGAAGCACTGTCCTCTGCGGTTTTCGAGCCCACTTTCCAAGCCACTAAACTGCCAGAACGGTATTTATGAGTTTCCTTTGAGGTAAAAAATATGGGAATCGGGTCATGCCATTTTGTGTACACGCCAGTTTATAAAGATTGCTCTTGACCAAACAAAAAAAAACGTTTCAAAAAAACGAACTATGCATATCACGGAAATAAAACCGCAATATAGAAGCATATATGAAATAACTTACTATTTAACTAAAAACTTGATCCATTGTGTTACTTGCCAAGGTATTTGTCACGTTTGTTGTAACCTTGCACCCATTACCCTCCCACGACAACGGGGTGGAGCTGTGAAAAGAACAAGAAACGGCGCCACAAAAATTCCTACGCAACAGTGGTAGCGGACACGACATACTATCATTTGAAAGCATTTGCAGGAAAACCCTTCAGAGCTGTAAGGACTCGAATAATACTCAGAAACAGGATAGTTGTCAAATCTGTTAACATTTTTAAGGCTCTTTCGGGCTTTTCTTAAAACATTTCTTTTCATTTCTTATTCCTTTTTTCGTATGATTTTGTTTTAATGCCTTGATATTTATCGCTTAAACATTTGTTCTTTGCGTCTACTGCCAGTTTTAAAACGAAATTTAGACAGCTCTGTCGACCAGTGCTCCACAAGTCTCTTATCCCAAGCCTTTGCTGTTCATTCTTTATGGCAACAACCCTACAAAACAACTTCAACTTCAGTTTCAACTTCAACCTACTTTATCAGCTGCAATAACAAAACATAAGAGCCAATTGAAAATTTGCTTTAATTTGTTAAATCTGAATTCTTTCATTATAGACAACTACAACGAAAACGTTCCTTCATTAACCTCATTTGAAGTTTTGAGATTTGCGAGCTAATCAAATACATCCTGCTTTATTTTCATAACTTTTGTGTGAACTTGAATAAAGATTTTCTCTTTCCTTTAACCATTGTCGAACCCTAATGTAACAATTAAAACTACGTGTTCGAATAACATCATTCGCGCTTGAGTATGATTTCAATTCATCAAGTAGATAAAGCTTTCATTTCAATCAAACTGACGATTGTACATATTTACAAAAATGCTGTTTTCAACAGAACTGGTGGCTGTAAACGCTAATTATGCCACGAGAGCTTTGAAGGATGTCAACATTAAAGGCAAAGTTTATTAGAGGTATTCAAAAGGACAATTGAAGGTTTCTTCAACTATGTAGTTCTCATAGTTAAAGCATCAACGGTTCAAGGATATCAGTTATTGCATAAAATAGCAAAATTGTGCTTCTAACCGTTGTAAATACTAATAAATCTGCATTTTTTCCTTCAATTTGAGTGAATATTATCCATGTGTAAGAAGAGCTATGTAATTTTATGTATAACATAAAGAACAACCTTGGATTAAAAACAAAAGGAGTGACTGATTTGAGCTGATAGGTCTAACGATTTGTTAACTCTTCAAATCAATGAACTTTACGTGCAAATTGCTGCTGGTGTAATCTTTTGTTTTCATGGAGCGTAAAGTTTCAAAGGCCATCTTGAAAACGCCCTGAATCATTGAAAACAACTCGACCATCACTAGCTACAGATCCTTTGAAGATGATCCTGTTTGACATACAAAGCAATGTTGGGGAAAAGTACAGACTGAATCCTCTATAATCCCCTAATATATTAGACGAGTTGCATTTCTTGAAGGAGATCGAATTAACATTAGGTTGAACCATCATCGCAAATCATTAGACTGAATCATCTCTTCATTAAAACGAAGTAGAATTACTCTTACGCGTTCATGAATTATTTTCTTTTCATTTTTGTTGTTATTACAAGGAACTGCTTAACTGGTTCGACATTTTGAATAGTCGGCATGTAGGAACACGTACAGGTGAAAAGAATGGCCTACTCGAATGCTTGAACAAATCAAATAACGATCATGAGAAACATTTGCTTTGTCATATCTAATGTTATGTTTTGTTTCGGGATCACACAAAACTCTTGCTAAAGATTAAAAGAGTATTTTAGCCACTCAACTATTTCAAGGGTGACCCCCGTTCATTATTACGTCATTTCATTCGTTTGTTTGAAGGTCCCATGGGCCTTCATTTCATAACATCCTCTCCTTTGGGACCGCTCTTCCAAACTTTGCTTACGTTCTTGGAATGCGCATCCAAAAATGCATTGAATTTGTAGAACCATACATCAGTGTTTTCAGAATGTGCCTACCCCTCTGGTACACTATATTGGCATCTTGGCACAGCTTTTGGCAAATAGGGCGTGTGACAGAGGAACGCAAGTTTACCCACCGTGTGCTTTGGATGTGAAAAACAATGTAGTCCTGGAATGTATACACTAGAACTGAAAGCCATTTGGACGAAATGACACTTAATCTCGAATTACTTTTTCAAAGTCATACTACAAAGGCTGTTACTGGCATTGACTTGGAGAAGAAAGACTTCTATTAGCTTAAGCAGTGATCATGTCTTCTGCATGATTTAATCATACTTCTGAATATTCAATAAAGAAAGTATTTTTATGAGCAGTGGAGCAAAAGGACAGGAGGGTGAGAGACTATGTTTGGCAGCATTTGTAATGCTCGGGCTGTAATGCGAGGGTTGGGAGCTATTCCCCCGTCTCACGACGCACAATATCCCTGCATCTGACCCTGACGAGGGGCTCTAAGAATTGTGTGACTTGCTTAGTTCAGCAGCTGTATAAACAACATCAGTCACTATTTTGATTTAGTGATGAATATTCATGTATTATTCACGTTCCAATCCTCAAGACAAGCTCTAAATTTGGCTTTACCCCAGCTCCAAATGATGTTGATATTCCCACGAATATGTCATCTGAGCAGATCTGTGATCATGTCCTAAGTGATTCCGAGGTAGAGCCTTAGGATTTCTGTGGTTTTATGAAAAAGAGTTTAGTGGTACCCTGTGAAGAGGAACTGCAAAGGCCATTCCTTAAATTGGCAACTACATTTCCCCTAAGTAGGTGTTTATCCTTGAATAGGTATCAGATACTTGTTTGGATTTTAACTATCCTCTGAAGAGACGGCCTGCGTCAGTTAAAGGTGGCTCGCTTGGATAAAGAGCTGAACGGGAATCACAGGACGCGCCTCGTTCGGCCTCGCAACGTCCTGTATCGATCGCAGGGGTGGTTAGCCAAGTCAAATTCCACAGTTGCTCTCGATGAACTTTCTGCGGCGTTTGACAAGGGGCTAAATCGAGAAATGCCTCGTGGGGTTAAATGTGAGGTAGGGAGGGGCGTAGGGTAATGCATCAACCTTGAATGCTGAAAAAGGTCCACATGCGAATGAGGACTTCAGACTTACTACCAACGACAGCAGTTGGCGTTCTCTTTGCATTATTCAAAAGTGGCTTTGAATGCCCATCAATCGACTGTGTCTTTGTGCTAATGGAGAGAAAAGTCTCGATGTATTTTGCACCTGCATGTCTGGAGATTTAACTGAAACTAACGAGCTTCCGTTTTTACAAGATAATCAACCAGTGAAGAGAACACGAAATTAAAGTTGAACCTTTCTCCTTGGGTCCTCTACTAAATAATGACGATAATAATAATGATCACCATCTTTGTCGTCGTCATCATCATAATCATCATCATCATCATCACCATCATCATTGTAGTCGTCATCCTCGTACAAATTTGAATGTCAGATGGCAAAACATACCCAAAGTATCTGCAGTCGGCAAGAGTTTTTCCTTCCCTTTTTAAGCAAGTGTTGGTCAACTGCTTCTCAAAAACAAGAGCTCCTAGCCAGCTCCTTTCTAACGAGCTACTGACCAACAACTTGATGTGCTGGGGACTGTCACTTACCTACCTTTGTCATTATCTTAATGAATGAGTAACGCAAAGTGATCCCATAAGAATGGTACGTAAAGAATGGCACTAGAAGGCGAGAAGCAGAAGATCCTATGAGCCATGCCCAAGCGTCTACGCCCCCTAATCATCTGGTGTTGCACTTGGCAAATGCAAAGCGATTCCTTGGATTGTAACTGGCCGAATGGCAGAACACCAGAGCTGGTGCAGTGTATTCAATCTTGCTTCTCATTTCGTTTCAGATACACCTCGTTCCAAATTACCAATCTATCAAAGTTTTCCGAACATAGTGTTTTTTGTTCATAATTCGTAAGAGATAGTCATAAAATGCATAAAATGTCCACCAAGGGTGTCCATAAAATGCAATACTCTCTCGGCACTATCTGATGCCATCAATCTCTCGGCGCTATGTACCTACCGCCAATCTTGGTGAACCTTGCTAATTTTAATGACAGAAAATCGAAAATTCAGCCTAGAAATTTCTTGAAAGCTTGAACTTGCATTATGCGTTAAAACGTGCGATACTGCAGATGTGCTTCCCTTGGTGGCTAGTCCGTGAAGTTCTGAAGCCCAGAGCATGCTCTCTCCACAACATCCCAGTCAGAAACCGAAAACCGAAGCTACACTCTTCTGATTGCTTTCGCCCATGCGCTTTCCGCTGCGATGTCACCTTGGCGAATACCACATGGGATTGAGAAAGTTCTCATGATTAGCCACCGAAACTCGTATGGAAGCCTCGATTCAATAGGAAATATTCGTTCAGTTGTTTGGCTTGACCAAGAATCTCCAAGATGATGTGCTTTCAAAATAGTCTGATGTGCTTTCAAAATTGTCTGATGTGCTTTCAAAAGTATCTATTTCTACCACGCTCAACCCAAGGGAGAGGCAGGAAGAATTGAAGCCTCTTTCACAAACAGTTTATTGTGCAAGAAGTAAAGAGTGTGTAAGGGAAATTGTACATAGCAGTGAACTCTAAATGTTTAGGGGTAGTCAAGTGCAAATCGTTCCCCGAGAGTCCTCAAAGGGGTGACTCTTTTTTTATTTCGATTTAAAGTTTCTCTGAACCTAGTTTTAAAAGTTGTTATAGAGTACCGCCATCGGAGAGTGTTTTAAATAATCCTCTTTGTGGGCGGCTTTCTTTAGAATAAGAGCGATGGGGACATGACAGGGCGTATGTTGAAGTTGAAAGTCGTTAGCTTGAAGGAAAAACATTTCCACATTCATGTCAGATCGCCATGTTCATCTATGTGCATATACAGAAGCATGCAGCTCTGCCATCTTTCACCTAGTGAAGGTGGTTCTCGCGGGGGTTGGCGAAAGGCAGTCCAGCCTAAAGTCGCGAGGAACAAGAGCGAATTCACCTTTCGAATTATTTAGCATTAAGACAGTGTACATCCACGAAGCTCTCTTTCTAACTAGCCTCGCTTTGCGCCACCGCCTCTCTGCTTCGGCGATGGGTCTTGGCAGAAGTCATGTGTGTGGTTATCAAGTGTGCTCCCATTGTCTTTGCGCAAAAACATCTTGTGCTTTCCATCTAAGATCTGCGGTAGTCGAAGAATAAAACAAATGATAAGGAGCACAGAACCGACTAACTTGAGATACAGATCAGAGATTCGAAGACGAACGAATGACATTTTATCCAACCAGCCTTATCGAGGCATCGATTGACGATAATTTTAATCGAATTCGTATCGATTCTTGTGTTATCTCGTAGACTGTAATCACGTTATATCGCCATTTCAGTCTTGCCGAAACTTCATTCAAACCGCGTTGCCATGTAGATATGTATTTGTCCGCATTACTTTGTGACAATATTTGACATTTCTACTTAAACCTTGTGCCAACAGCAACTTCTTTTTTATATAAACTAAAGCAACACTCTCCATGATGTCAAAAGACATTTGTTTCATCAGCTCTCCTAGAAATTTAAAACAATACAACTGTATTTACAGACAGGGGTGGTAGCTCTGTGCATTGAGTAAATCTAAGAGACTTGAGTAAAACACATATAGAATTTTCGTAGCTTCTAATGCCACATATGTCGTATATAAGCATATTCCTCTAACTTTAGGAATCACATGATTTCTCTGTTACATTCAAGGCAGAACCCATTCCAATTGGGTCAAAGTACTATAATAATAACAATAACGATCGATTTTAGAAATCGGTCACTTAATTATTTCAGACTTCAGTTTCAGACTTTTGTTTATCCAGCCTTTAATTAAAAACAAAGTTCCAGTCAGTGCTAGAAGCATCCTCTAGGGAAAGTTTACAGGAAAATTTACGCAAATTTTCTTTGATTTGCAATTGACCCGGGAGTTCCAATAACGAACTTTAAGTAGGCATAGAAAGTAGCATATCTATACTAACCGGGTTTGAACCTACTTGAAAAACTAGATAACGAAAATAAATAAAGAGCTTACAATAAATTTCAAAACGTGGAGTTTCTTTGTGTTCTTTTACATTCGAAATTAAGTTTTGCTCAGACAGTTTCGGATAGGCATGAGCAAAACAATGAAATTAAACACCATTTACAGAGGACATAAGCAATTCAACATGCGCCTAAAGAAATTAAGGAAGCGAATCTCCTATCTATTATATGGAACAACGAAGGAAAACACCTTATTTAAAGCAGTAATCTATTTAAAACAATAGAAGCTTTAAGCAATTATTGCCCTAAATTTACAGATTTTCCTTCAGATGGTGGATATATTGACATTATATTGAAAATTCATACCTTTAAAGTACTTGTTATATGATTCAAAAATTGCCAAATTATAACCATGTCGAGGTAAGCAGAACGACTTTTGGGGCGAATGACGAATTGATGTATCTACTCAGATTAACAGTTGATCCTAATTTCAAAAAGGATTCTGATAGTAAAATAGATGTGATATTCTGCAAATAAGCCAACTTTAGCCCAGAAATTTGCAATTAAGGTAAGGTATAATAGAGGCTGATGCGTAGCAGAGAAAGTGTGCTTTAAGGAGAATGGCCCTTAACGGGGGGGGGGGGGGGGTTTGGGAGGGCGGGGGTTGTAAGCAAACCCTTTTCACTGAGGTGATAAGCAGACCACAAATGTAACTGCTTGATTTTTAGAATTTTACTTAATTACTAAGCAACCATTAAAAGTTTTTTACCAGTTTTTAGAAATTATCAGGCTCTGTGGAAAATGTAATCGTTAAAATGGTTCCATTTTGTCTCCTCGCTCTCTGGGTCGTAGCCTGCTCCCCCCGCACAGCTAGAAAGCAGCCTGAATCCATTCTCATACAAATGGTCAAAGGCCTTCTCCAGATGACTGTGTTTCAAGAAGAACCGGTTAGTATACCGAGCATCGTCCCGGTCCGGGTCCCGCGTTTCGTTGAGCGACTCTGCAAACACCTCTCTCGCTAAGGCCACATTGCCGCAAACGAGAATTCGTTGCAGCTTTCTGAATTTGACATCCGCGACGCCGTCTCGACCGAAAGCGTAGCTTCCGCGCACGCACAGCGAGAGGTAGCCAGTGGTGGGTTTCTTGCCGTCCTTCGACTTTTTCGTGCTGCCGATTAGCTGCTTCAGAGAGCGAACAAGGCCCGCAAGCTGAAAGTATTCGGATTCGGCTAGCAATCGGTCCTTCTCTTCGAAGTTCTCGGGCAGCGTGAGACGGCTGTTGCGGAGATAGTCGAGTACGTAGCGGAATAGGACGCCGTCGCGGTCGATGAAGAACCGGCCGCGCGAGTCGCGTAGGATCCGCTGACGGCCGCTGAAAAGAGCAGCCAGAAGCGACTCCGGGTCCCGCAGCAGCGTGGTCAGAGACGTCGTGTAGAGTTGTCCACCGACGTTGAGTTCAATGACAGCCGGGAGGCCTGGCTCCTGGTTGCTGGTTTTCCTTGACGACTGCATAGCAACGCCTGACAGCAGCATTAACTTCTAGCAAGTCTAGAGCCGCGACGCCTCGCAAAGATATTCAGCAACTTCAGGCCGCCTGACTTTCGCTAGCAGCAATGTAAACAATGCTCGACATAAAAAAATCTGCTTGTAATGCACTTTTGATGAGGTTGGTGATGGTAACTAGCGCTATCTGCTACGAAATGTTGACAGAGGAAGTTGTGAGCTCGAACTTGGAGTTGTGAAGCTTTGATGGTTGACCGTGCAATCAGGCCAAAAGCCAAACTGTAGAGTCCACCATTGGATGCGTGCTTCAGCAATGAAGAGCCTTGTTGTTTATGCCTCTTGTTAAACAGGTTTCCTCCACGGCTTCCAGCAATGGCTTCACTCAGGCGATAAGACGAATGGGCAGTCCTTGATCTGCAGGTTTTCAAATTGCAGAAAGCCGCGGATATTCTCCGTGAAGTGGCGAACAAGAAGATTTCGCACGAAAGTGGAGTGAAGCAGGTACTGAATGTCGTCCGCGTCGCACGACAAACACAGGAACTGGCGTGTGTATATTGTTATTTGCTCGGCAATATTGTCATAGCAAGATCGCGGCGTACAATTCAATTCGCGGGACACCAGCACTCTTGCAGCTGACCAATCCGAGGCCTAGACGACTTCGGGGGGACAAATACGGTATTATTAATCACGGCAGAGTAGCCATTTTTTATGATATCACTGTTGAAATAAAATATTTTCTTGTAATAACAGTAAGAATTACGATAAATGGCTTGCTAAGACGCTCGCATTCTTTCTTAACCCTACATTTTTCAATCCGCAACTGTGAGGCTTATCGTTTCCTGAAAAGTCGCTACTTTTATGGATTTCAGAAGAAATTTTATTTCACAACAATTATTTATTCTGTTTACGAACTTCTCTTGGCTTATACAAACTTTTCATTGCAAGCCTTGAAGTTTATTGTGAAAAGAAGATTTTATACAACAACTGTCTTTTGCAATGTGCAAACCAGTTATCACGCCTGTGTCAAATCATTGTAAAGATACCTCGAAGTGCAAAAGGTAGTATTGAAGGATATTAATTCGGGATGTCTATATGGGCCTCGATTCAAATTTGCAAATAAAGCCTCGTCTCGAAAGTACTAAACACAGAGTTTTATGAGCTGCAGCAAAAATACTAGCAGAAATTGACATTTCTAAGCGATAAATCGAGTCTAACTAAACTGTGGTATTTTTCAGGGAAAGCATTGCAAGAAGGACATGATTTGAAATTTTGCCGTGGATCCTTATCTCCATGCTTCTGTTTGTAATTCATTATTAATTTCAAGTGCAAAGTAAATACATATTTCTTCATTCAGAGGTTTTCTATGCTTTGAAAAATATCAATTTTATCTTTAAAAGGAATCAAAAAACGGTGTGCTACTTTTAAAGTCACAGACTTCAAATCATCAAGCTGGATGCAATTAAATCTGCAAGAAACTTTAAAAATGTATTATATTAAGAATTTAGTGACTATTTTTAAACCTAAATTATTCAAGATATAAAGGCTGTACGTATAAATTAGATTATAGATCAGAAGAATGATAACGCGCCAACTTAAGCTTCTGAAAGTGAATTGAGCATCACAATAAATGTAGTCTGAAACAATTCTGCAATTAAAGAAATATATAATGAAGAATAAAGGATGTGTCAAAAAGTGAGATTTACTAATGAAGCGAGCATTTACATTAGCGCATTGGAGAGAAGGCTTTCCAGAAATGCGCTGCTTTTCAACATAGTTTTAAAACGTAATCATTTTTGCAAAACGAAATCGCTCTCTTTGTCTTCAAACTTCAGAGAATAAAAAGTAAAAACCGAAAACTGAAATCGAAAACATCTGAAACCTTTTTTGAATTGTTCATTAAAGTGTGCCGATCAAAAAGTGTGTTACCAGATTTTTTAAAGTTGTTTCATACTCTGCGGAATGTAATGCGGAAATATATATTTCTTCTGCATTTCCGCTTTCTGCATTGCAATTTCTAAATTTTTGAGAGGGTAAATGCACCTTGATCGCTTTGTGAAATGTAAATCATCAACCAATGATTTATGCTTTTATATCCTTAACTGCAGATCGTTTTAAATAACAGAAAAGTATAAGTCGTCAATCGAAAAATAAAGTTGGGAAATATTTTAAATGTGGCAGAGCAACAAGATTAACATCGTAATTTCTATCTATTCTCCTACCTATTTCAATTATGTTCACCTAATGTCTATGTGTACCGATTTCTACAAGCATCGGCCTTGTAGATTCAGAGTTTCTCGATCTTGGTCTTGGGAAGCAAAATTCGACTTCTTCGGGTAAGACCCTGGGCTCGTTGCCATTTTGCGACGAGTTCGTCTCAGAATTAGTTTTAATGCTTTTGAAAATCCCAATGAAGCTTGCTAAATAACGAGGAATGGTATGAACTGAAAATTGTTTTTTAAATATTCTCAATGAAAATTACTTCCCTCTGATGTCTAAATGGTAAAACCATTTGTGTGATTGCTAGGAAAGTTCAGCTCTGGCAAAATCTTATACTTTAAAGTCTTGCATCTAACAAATAAGTTTGCAATTTTAACTCCGGTTTAAGCAGTTTATCGCTACCAATATTGCAATGCCCAACCATGATTGACTAAATGGCTTATTCCGGGATGGCATATTTGTATTTTATGACCATGAATATTGATATTTGTCAATGTCGCAATTTCAAAATCCAAGCAATACAGGTGTAAATATTGCCACAGCACGCGTTTATGTTGTAGAACAAGGTCTGCAAGAATTTAGGCATCTTCTTCAGCAGCAAAAGTTTCATAACTTCATACGTCTGTCAGTTTTCAAAAGAGGCTGTAAACAAGGACAGCAGCTGTTGTTTCTTTAAAGATATTGGCTGCATCTTTATTTACTTTGCGTCTGGCTTAAAGCATAACCTGTAGCAAGACCTTCGCACTTAAAGCTCGAAGTTTGACGAAACGAGGGGCCATAAAATCGCACCCTTCCTGCTAATTGGTAGCAATGATTCTTTTCTTGCCACGTTTCAATCATTTATATATATATATATTCTACAAGCATCGGCGGGTTCGATGATGCTAGAATGTCAATGTGATTGCCAAGAAGACAATTCTCGCCTAGTTGCAATATCAAAATCCATTGCATAAAAGGCGAATGGTTACCACGTAGAGAGTCTGAACCCAAGAAATCTAGTTGAGAAAAAATGATTCTCAAACTAACGTCAAAAACAGACTACGCAGAAAAAGATTATCAACACATCACAACAAACAACCAAATATTTTCACTTACACCAGTTCTATTGACTCTGCAGTGGAATGTGGCTTGCTGGCCCTTGCCTGTCAATGGAGCGCTTGCTACCCTGTCACTGGCCACTTCAGAATGTGCCAAATGGGAACTGTCAACTTGCTACCACTTGACCTGACTTGCCAAGGAATTTAACAGCACGGCTTAGCGTCCGGCCGTAAGATGTTAAGCTCTGTTGCAATGCCTGCCAAGCAAGCGGGTTTGCATTTATATTTATTCAAATTCATGGCTTGGGGAGAAACCAGAATTACTTTTCCAGCGAATAAGCCATTCAGGGTTACTTGAAGCGTCTTGCTAAAAACACCTGCCCTATTGTTGTTTTAAGCTGCCTGATTATTGACGGAATACGGAATAGAATCGCGGACAAAACTCGAACAAATGGAATTCAATTCATTTGCTTTAGCAGATGGTCATTGAAATTTGATTTAAGCCATTCTTTGGGGCGATTAACGACTGCAAAGTGCTCTGTCTTATTTGCAAGTCTTACAAAAGATTAAGAATCCCGCTGTCTGAATGTGGAAGAAATGAAGTTTTGGATTTGCAAAGCATGTTAGACAAGAACAAGCAGCGTCATTGCTATGACAAAGGGAGAGTGTGAAGCAATGAAGAACTAAAGTATAATACTTAAATGTATCATGCAGAAAATAACTTAAAAGATCGCAATTCTTCATTCTAGATAAAGGAATATAGTTCGCTACCATGTCAAAGCTGATGATATTAATGTGTCGTGAAATTTCAAAGTGAATTCAGCTATTGCTAGATCTATCTGAACAATATCACGTTAGAGATTGCATTTGACACTATATGATGCTCAATATCAATATACAGCTCTTTACGTACATTCTGTAATATTTATTCACTTTTTCGATAATCCCTAAATAAAGTTTATCACAGCCTGTAAGTTGTTGGATAAGTTCAGACACTCGAAGACAACATTTTATATTTTGATTACCATCAGATTTTCATCAAAAATCTAGGAAATCAATGCATTTCATAATTTTTCTCAGTAGCCTAAAAGCTTCATTTCTCTGATTCGCTAGTCCAGTCAAACAATATGACTAGGTCAGTTGTCTCGTAGGGCAAATGAATCGATGACAAACAATAGGCTACTCCTCGTCACTTCTTGAACGAACCAGAGTCAAGAAAAAGTTATTATCTTCTTCCCGCTCCAATTTTTATAATTCAAAACTTCCTCACCTTATTATCAATTCATAATCATTTTCATTATTTATGATCAATATTTATTTATAAACCATCCTCAAATATTGCATAAACTGGCAAAACCTTTCTCCGGCTCCCAGCCGAGAAGCCGTCCATTTTGCTGGACTCTGGAGCGAAGTGATACATTGGTGACAAAAACAAGAAGTTGTGTTCGTGCCAATACGGTTTGCTTGAAAACAGACCCTATACATAGGGCCGGCGATTGGTATTTTAAAGTGGTGGGCCAAAATGTGAAGGCTAAAAAAGGGTTTGCGATAACCACACCTAAATATTTAAATAATCGAACTAGAAAGTAGAAAGCTTAGCTTTCTTTGTGTCGTTTGGAAATAGTCGAATCTCAGTGCTGCTGAAAGCCAGCACGTAAACGACTCTGCGCTAACCAGCAGCGCAATGAACCTATACCATAATGCACTACGTTCAATCCCATCTTGCAATTCTAGAACTTCCACTTGTTTACAGCACCAGTGTTTCATCTTGATACGTCGTACTCGCGTCACTGCGCTCTCGTGCAATCGGTGAGCCAAAGTAGTAGGCCTTTTTCGTTTTCAAAATTCATATTTTCGTTTGTTTGTAAACAGAATGGTTTGGGCCGCGCAAAGACTGCCGGTTAGCGCAGAGCCTTTAATAACAACAATAGCAAAACAGTGCCGCTTTAATAACGAAATCAATTGATTTGTGTGCGTTGTGTTGCATGACAAGTTCTTCTTGTGTTTTTTTGTTCACTTCTTATTCTTTCGTACATATTCAAGATTGAATTTGGTACTTTTTTGTAAACCAAAAGTGTCATCATCTCGCGTCGTAAATACGTGTGTGTATAATGGTTTTAGGGAGCAAATAAGCTTGGGCCAACATTTAATGTGTGCGACCGGTGGTTTCCGAGACCCCAATACTTTTATAAACATTTTGAGATTTTGAGATTTATTTGCGGGCTTGCTGCATTAGTTAACCGGGGAAGCTTTGAGTTGGTCACTGAGCACGTGACTTTGCAGCAGCAAGTTTGCTTGCTTTAAAAGCAAAATGGCGGGAGAACCACGCCATAGTCGCGTGTAAGCGCCTTGACCTTCCCACTCGCGTTCCTTTTCCCTTTGCGTCAATAAGTGGCTGAGAGAGTGTTGGCTGACCCATCTAAACTTGTGCTTCCTGCTCTCCATGTAAACATAATACAATAAGGGTTTAGGGCAATACTTCAAAAGACACAAAACAGCTTTCAGCGGCTGCAATCACCTTGTCGTGTTGAATCACTCAGAACCTCTTGGCTTGCAGAAGCTTAAAATTCAATTCGCTTTAATAATTTGCCGCAACCATGAGCCGTTTGACGTACTCGCTGCTCAATAATCACATCCGATTTATTGAATTGCTGTCGAAAGTTGAATTACCAAGTTTAATTGATTCAAACAGTCAAGAAGACTCGGCTCCAACGACAGATATCACGTGTCGATTGCCATTGCTAGGTTGCAACGCCCCCCTTTCTCATATCTCTTTCATTAACAAGTTAATGCATGAAGTTAGAGATAGAGAACGGCCTATCACTTTTTTCAGTTCAGTTCAGTTTATTTTATTTCAAACTCCACTAAATACAAAAGTTTCTACTAAAACAATGTGAACATTAATTAATAACAATATAAACTACAAATAACAATTCAAAATATAAGAATTACAATACAAATTTCAATTAACTATAAGTTTTCAGCTTAAAATTTTGTATTTAGAGGAACTATTAAGGAGGAGCTCTCTCAGTACCTAAGCTAATCGAGCAGAGAGCAACCCCTATAAGAAAAGTTTGGATAATAAATATAACTATAAATATAATTGCAAAAATAGTCCACTCCAGATAGACCAATCCTTATATATCTCAGAGCGTGAGTGAAGCAACTTTGACATAAAGGATGCAACGGAGACCTTCAAGCGAGACTTATCGCTCACAAATTAACCGGGGCCACCTCAACCAACAATAAAACAACAAAAATAAGTACCATCCATTGTAAAGAAAATATGAGCCAAACATGGACCAAAGATTTACAGGAGTAAATGTCTGCCTTAAAGCTCAAAATCAGCTATGTACAATGTGTGTTGTCATTTTGTGAATGTCTTAATTGTGCAATGAAAGTTGCTTCATTTGGGTTTATAACTAATCTTACATAGTATGACATATCAGAGCTCTCTCTATGATACGCTGAGCTCTGACATGTCACACGCCTCAAATTTCTTCTAGCTCTAAATTTCATCTTGGCATGTGGTGCTGTCCTGTGTTTCTCCTTTTGCTTTTTTTCTTAACTTGCTTTTTTCCTTTGCATCGACATAAACTTTTTCATAAAGAAGTCGATAAATCTTGTAGAAGTAGAAATGTTGCAGATTCTGGCGCCCTTTTCTTCACATTCCACCTCCCCCCCCCCCCCCTGTTAAAAACTGCTTCCAGCACCCCTGTTATCTACGCAAAAAAGAGAGCAAATGAAAACGATGCAGGAGCCTGCAGATACAATTTTCTTGCTCTCCATTCGTTACAGTCAGCTATAAAGGATAATCAGCAGATATATCAGGAAGGAGCTGTTTCGGTGTCTGGTTTTGAACTATTTTAGGCTGGCTTTTGCGTACATGACTGGTATAATTGCTGTTTTTCTCAAAGAAGTGTGCCACATTCTGCTAACGCTGAGCATGTGGCCACCAATAAAAACGGCGAAATTATCTCGATGCAGTTAGCATTCCACGCATTTAGCTCCCTGCGACGACAATGCACTGCGCAGCTAACATCGAATTTACGGGGAATCAATACACAAAGTCTTCTAAATCTTCAAAATTTCAACTTTACATATTGAATTGAACTACCAATGATTTTACTCTGCAAGAAAAGCTTCAACGAAGTTTCAGGGAAGAAGAAAATCCATCTTGTGGCAGATTGGCTTTTGACCAGAAATTTGAATGACTTTGAATGGGCCTAACTAATAAAATTTTTAACGTTCGTTTATATTAAAGTAGCATTTTTATTGCACAAAACATCATGAGACTGGGGTTGTTTTATCAGGCACCAATGGAACGATGAAAAGAAAGCAAACTAAACAACATACCTCATTTGATAGCATTGAGAAACAACACAATCCCAGCGTGGTGGATGTTTACTTCACCGTTTGGCATCTTGAAGTTCACTTTGAAAAATGGTCTTGTCTTAATGTTATCTGCAGACTGTTTTCTGCGGACTGTTTCCAGCGAACGTAGCTCCATTTTTTGTTAGATTCTTGTTAGTTTCCCAGGGAAATAACAGTACTAAACAACCCATTTATGAGATGACTGGGAAGACATAACTATATGGCCTAAACACGGACAACAACAAAAGAAGCCAGTGGTCCCAAGAGACGAGAGCCTTGCCTGATTCCTGATGCCCCCTTGCGATAACGTCATTGCAGAATAGGGTTTGAAAGCAAGCGCACAAGTTTTTGCATCAGACACATAAAGTATGACCCATAAGAACAGTTTGAAACTGAAAATCTCATTTTCAGGTACTACCCCGTGTGGTGTAAACTTTCAGAGATTTTCCCAATTTTCTCGGATGATTTAATTTGCAAGGCACGTGTTTTGTTGAGCTTTTTCAAACTTCTCCTTGGATTCTACCATGGCAATTTGACTTATTTTGGTATTTAAAAATCTGTTTTCAAAGTATAAAGCATCTCTTACGAGTTGGCTACGCATAGAAGTAGTGAATAATTTATAAACGCCATTATCATATAAGGCGTGTCACAATATGTTTTAGTGGTAGAATTTTTGTTGATCCTATCGATTAATTTCAGTTCAAAAGAGTATGAAATTAATTCTGGTATGCCGTCTGGTTTCTCAAAGTTGTTGTGAGATTCTGACAAAAATATTCTTGGATCTTCATCGTGTAAACTGAAGGCCTTTCTCGTATGAATCCGATGTAAAGTAAATTCGGTATCGTGTAA
The DNA here is from genome assembly GCA_003864495.1 of Nemopilema nomurai. Lineage (NCBI taxonomy): Eukaryota > Metazoa > Cnidaria > Scyphozoa > Rhizostomeae > Rhizostomatidae > Nemopilema > Nemopilema nomurai. Next base: position 1,613,574 of record ML133421.1, on the reverse strand, counting down.
AGGCAGCCTTATTTCCAGGGGTAGCTTCACCATGTTTAGCATCAGATAGTCACCGAGTATGATGATGGTGGTGACCATTCCTGCCAGAAACCAAAGCAAAGCAAAATGTCACATTTGTCAAAATACAGATTTGAGGGCCAAACTTGGCATTCATCTTCATGATAACATCATTTAATGAAGGGTTTCTAGATAAAATTAATCTGACGGCCTCGCTGGAACCAGTTTGATGATGAACCAGATGGCTTCTATCTATGTTCTAGCCTCATTGAAATAAAAAGACATCCCTAAAGCCTGGTTTCCATAAAAGTTGCTGAGGTCGCTGGGGTCGCCAGGTCGTCGAAAAATGAATACAGCGACCCCAGCGATTCAAGCAACAGTCTGTCTCCATTTGGTCACTGAGGGTCGCTCGATTCCAGAACAACGCGACCCAGAGATCTGGGCCTAGCAATTAAAATTGCGCGCGAGCAATGCCCTGCAATTGGCGCGTAAATTCACAATTTCTCAATTTGTTAACATGGCTGCATTAAACTTAAGATTTCTGTTGCAAACTTGCAAGTTTTTAGTCCTATCAATTTTGAGACGCGTTTTAAACAGCAGGCAGAAAAGAAAACATCGATTCTGAAGTTTTAGAAACAATTTACAGGGAATTTAAAACAGTATTGAAGTTTGATTTCAGATATTTGAAGATTTGATACTTTTTGATTTGTACATGAACATACCTTGCGATATTCTAAACAATGAAAGCAATTAAATTCTACATTATTGATTATTGATTGAACTAACCGAGTTTAGTATGGTTACAAAATACGGTCTGATTTGTTAACTTGCTTCCAAACTCAAGACCCCCGAATGGCTTCATCGATTTCACAAGGGCAAGAATTTTTGCTATTGATTCAAGAAGAGCATAGGCGCCGACTACGTGGGGGCTCGAGCCCCCCTGGAAATTGCTATGGGGGGCTCAGCCCCCCTGGGAATTTCGTTTGAAATCCACCACTTGGCTGAAAATTCAGCGCAGAACAGCTGAAGGAAGGTATATCTATATTCTAAGTCTCAAAAATGTTAAAGAATGTTATATATTGTTAAAGAATAATTCGAATCAAATAAATCCCTTGTGAAAAATTTAGTCTAAACTTTCTGTCTCCTACGTCATCTGTTAATATTTTAACTTGTCTATTGCGGAAATCGAACGGTGTCTTAATGGTCAAATTGATCAAAGGCAGTAAACCATAACCGATAATTTATAAAAATGACATCCCTACTTTGGATGAAAACTCGAATTTAATAGCTGTCACTGAGAATTTGAATCGTACTTGCTTTTCAAGATGGACAAATTTGTTGTGAGACGGACAATAACAAAATAGACAGATGGACAATAACAAAAAATGTTTATTCTATCTAAAGAAACATTAATCAAAGAATTAAACTGATGAAACTGTAGACCATGATGTTATATCTGCTTTAATTAAATGTTTTGTTATGTTATTATACATACTACGTATGTTGTATTACGTTATTGAAGCGACAGGGAATTTCTCTACCTTTTAACTCTTTTTAATCTTTTTGTAAGTTTAAATTTTAACCCACCCCCCCCCCCCCTGGGAAAAGTAAAAGTCGGCGCCTATGAAGAAGAGAACTGTAAAATTGACTCAACACTTTCACCTGCGTATATATCAGAGTTTCGAGATTCCGGCCTAAATACTTTATCCAATTCAGCAGCAATTATGTCCTGGGCATTGTCAGATGCAGATGGAAGAGAATGAAAACTAAATCCCTCTTTTTGATCTTGTTCCCCGTCCGACTTTTCTTCTACTTCTTCAGTGAGTTCAAGTTTGACTGAGATTCTCTGTGAACTATGAGAGGCTTGAGCCAATCTAGATGTTTAAATTCGTTTGGAGATGGGATTGCATCTCTTCCAGATCCAGATGGTATGATCCTCAATTTCTTCAAATCCGTACGAACTTCGAATGTTTTTGAATCTTTTTTCGGCTTCCTTTGGCGACAATGCAAATTTTTCACCGATCTTCACCCGGCAGTTGAGTTTAACAAATTTATTTTTATATTTTGGATGGAATTTATTGTGTATACACTCGTATTTTTGCACTTCCTTCACGTACCGTGCATTGTCTGCACCTTCACAAGCCGCCATTTTGAAGCAAAGGAAGTCTACTACTGGGCATGCGCTGTGCTTTCTAGCAGTTAATGACGGTCGCTGCCATGTTTCCATAAAATATATTTTTGAGTGCACTCAACCGTGGGTCGCTGAGATAGAACTTTAGCGATCTCAGCACCAGCAAAATAAATTAGTTTGTTTCCATAAAGTTGCTGGGGTTGCTGAACCCGTTTTTGAGCGATCCTGGTGACTCCAGCGACTTCAGTGACTATATGGAAACCAGGCTTAATAAAGTGAAAAATGTCTGAGAAACCCTTTAAACTTTTGTGCAGCATATCTTGAGTAACTGTATTACTATGTTTTTCGTTCACATATTGACATCTTAATTTTTTGATATATCTCTAATTCAATCATTTGAATACGCCATCTACTTTGATAGTCCCTCCAGGTGATTCTACATTTGCCATCTCAGAACATGTTTCTTTTTAGTTAAGCAGCCATCAAGCTACCTCCAATGGAAAAGATTCGATAAGTCAAGAAGTTCCTTCTATAAATTCTTTGCTTGACTTTTTCAAAATAAAAACGCTCGAAAGCAATTAATTTTGCTAGGCTGGTGGTTGTTGACTTTTTAAATTTTTTTTTGGAACCTAACTCAGCCAAGTTCAAATCAAAGCCTTGAGAAAATTATGTGACGATTGGTTATTGGACTTAAAACCAACTAAAAATACACTAAAATTGACAAATATTACAAAACATTCCTGCGAGACTACTGAAACTTGAATTTTAAAGCTCTATTTCTACACGACAAGATAACCGTGTGAATGTAAAATTTGAGATGAAGAAAAGAAGTAGGACATCAGTTGCGGGTCGAAAAAGCGTAATCAGAAATGCAATCACTGATTTGCCTTGACTTCTCTAAGCATTTGAGATTTTTTAACGAGAAAAAGCATCTTTTTGGTTGGGAAACATCTAAAGCCCTTTCTAGCTATGGATCCTGAACCTTCACTGCCTCAACCGTAACTGGAATCCTGTACAGACGACACAAAAGAAAAACCAACCGAGCTAAGCAGAGGAAAAGTATCTATTAACAGTGCATTATTTTGTCCAGTTTAGTGCCTCTTCAAGAAACGATTGCCTCCGAATTGTACTCCTATTAACTTGAACTTTTACTACATATCTAAAAGACGAATCGGTTGATGGAGAAAGAGGAGATCGTTTAGTACCGGAATCCGGATTCTTACCGTGAAACCTGGTCGACTATAAGTAGCCGGGCATGAAAGGGCGGATTGTTCCTAGATGCGCCGTGGAGTCGAAAACCCAACGCAATATTCGGGTTGCCAAGACGCCCTTTAATCCCAGATCAAGAATCGAAACATAAATCCAGTTAATAATTCACTTACGAACATTGATGAAATGAATAAAAACATTGGTTCCATTATCACTCGTCAGACAACTGGGAATGCTGGTAGTTCCCATTGCTGATCAAAATCCATACTACATGGAAAACAGAATTTGCAAGTTTTTAAAGTCATGATAGCAATTGCCTAGGTCATCGTTGTTATTGCTGTTGTTGTTGTTGTTGTTGTTGTTGTGTTGCAGGTGCTAACCGCGATACAAAGGCAGTAAAACCAAAGAGCATACGGCCAACAACCGCGGGACACCTCGGGTTGCGTGCAAGTTGCTCGATCCCCAAGCGTATATTTTGGAACATCAAACTAGAATGAACAAAATAACTGACGATAAAAGAGCATCTTCTCAGTTTGAACACTCGATACTTCGATAAAGCAGGCTGGTTCAGTTTTCTTCAATGCAAAAGCTTTTGATGGTGCCTTTTGCGATACTTCATACATACAAAAGCAGGAAAAATTACAATATCCAGCAAATGTGCATAATTAAAATATAAAAATGTTCAAAAAGTGACATATGCATCTATCTTCCAGTGTACTCCCCAACGTACGATTTCTAGCTACTCTTCGTGGCGTGACGATATGTTAAATATAGAGTGATTGAAAATACCAGTATGACGGCCTAGTCTAGTTGACAATGATATAAATGAATCCAGGGTACAAAAATGGTTCACATATCTATAAAAAGCCTTAAAGCAGCTCCTGGCGGTCCGCTCAAGGCTTCCGCTGGAATGTTGACACGACAGCCGCCATGTCGATGTACAATGATGTTGGCGAGAAAATCCCTCGTTTGTTGGCAATACTTTTGACTTATAGTATCAATGATAGGATTACAACTATCTTGTGGTCTTTCGCAATTGATAGGAAGGATGCGATATCTTGAAGGCTTTATACTAAACAGATGGTTTTCGGTGTCAACGGAGATTCCTCTGAGGATAAATGTCAAAAGAGCAAAGAATCCTGTCATAGGTTTCGGTACAAGAATCCTTCACTTGTTCTAACTTTGGACAGACATAACATGACGAACAGACATTCGTTAAGTTGGTCTTCAGAGAGATGATCAAATAAGAATTTTCGCATTACCAAGTCACCATGTCTGCCAGCTTTCGTAAAAAAATTTCTGACTTTTAAACGATTTGGCTAAAGAAAATAAAGCTCATTGCAGCAAATTCATGCCCCATCTTTTGTCGACCGCTCGTGATGAACACACGCCTCGCCATTCCAGTTCCAATTACAAATAGTCGCTATGGGTATCAAAAGCAGTTGTATCTAAATTGCTTCATTACCTTAAACCTTCAACAAGTGCTTATAACCGCGGAAAACCAATCACCAAAAAGGCTGAAAGTTTGTCTTTGCTTCTAGGCAGCCGCTCAAACTCGGACTTCGGATAAAGAAGACAAGAGACTTACCGGGAATACGGGTTCCGCCTGGAGCTATACCGCAGTTGTAAAAGTCTATAGTACAGGAATGGCACCAGAAAACTTGCTTGGCCACTGAAACAGACAAATAAATATTGAGTGTAAACAAATCTATAGAATACAAGGGATCAAAGCAAATAAAGAACAATGCAGGGCTACAATGCCTGTAAAACATTTATGTAGCATATTTTTTATTATTCTTACCCATTTAACCCACAAGTAGCTGCTTCTCCCCCTTAAAACAATGCTTATTAGAAAGTCCAGTTTGAGACAGGGGTGATGGTTGGGCGTGCAAATTTCGCCTGGTCAGGTTGCATGACAACTTTGCTTAATGGGAATGGAGAAGGGGAATGGAATACAAATTAATTCACCAAATGTTCGGTTTAATAAAAAATTTCTCATCTTTCTTTTTCAGTAAAAAGGTAGATGTTGCCTCCTTTTGTACTCTCCATCGCTTACTTTCTAAACAGCTAGAAAACTTTCGTTAGCAAGCTTTGATACTTTAATCAGAGTACTTTTTAGTGGAAATTTTGAAATTGGTCTCTTATTCTGACATCATCACATTTTGCTGACGAGATTCTTCTAGTGACTTGCGTGATTCTTCCTTCACGTGACCTTACTTGCACTGAAGAAAACAGCCATTGATAAGCACGTTAAGTTACTTTGCTCGCAATAAGATGTATTAGCCTCTGCACCACCTATAGCTAAATCTATAACAAGGCTGATTACACCCGTGCCAAGGGACTTAAGGTCACACGAAATCGACAAACAGAATTTGCATCCTATTCCTTCGAGAATTAGAAATCGACAGACTCAGTGTCAATATCAGCACAATCATGCTAAAACACTGTTTTGAGTAGGCCAAAGAGAAAAATAGAAACAAAATCACAAATGCCATACTGTCAGCGAGCAGACTACAAAGAAGATGACCACCAAAACAAGAAGGAAACACTTCCCAAAACGAATTGGACTGACAATTGCAAATATCTCGGTCAGTCACGAAGCATTTCTTCACGAGCAATCAGACCTTACTCACTAGCACAATCCTCTACTTTGAATCACTTCTAATATAGAGCAGAGATATTGACAAGTTTAATACAGAGGCGATCCCAATGACAATGTACAAAGGCCGTCACTACAGAATGTTTATTTGAACAGACCTTTCATGAGAAAGTTTACGCTACAAAAACCAGGCGTATGCATGCTAGGTTTTGGGTTATAAAGCGACTCACGAACGCGAAGAGCAGGTTGCAGGATCAAGAAAATAACGGCCTTAAAGTTGAACAGCTAGCATAACAAATTGCATTGGTGCATAGCAAAAGCCGTCACAAATCTAGAGTATAATCTTGGATTTAGTGTGCAAATAATGCCTTATTGCATACACGTACAAATCTAATCTGATCAAATAAATGTGCATTGCAACTGATGCAGCTTTGCATTTCCAAAGAAACCTTGATCTCAAATATAAATCAATCTTTATCAAATGAAACACATAGAAGAAAGCGCGTAAATTTTTAATGCCCACCATCTTATCGCAATTAGTATCAGATACGCGGAACGAAACAGCATTGAGCAACACCGCGCATGCGTTCCAGCTGATCATGTCAATCATCTTTAATGCTCCGAATGAAATTTTATCCCGGGATACTGGTCCTTCCCAATTAGCAAATATGTACACAAATAGTTGTAACAAGATTCGGACAGATGCAAGATAGTGATGTCATTATGTCATTTAGGGTGCGACAAGGAAAGCACGTAGAGAAAAGCCTCGCGCCTCCTACATCTTTTCAAGGTGATTATTGCAAAGGTCACTGGAAGTTATGCAAACAAACTAATGATCTCTGCATTCTTTACAAGAGAGACATTCACCTATGAACTTGAAACATAGAAGAGTATGTCCGCTTTTAGCTCCCCAAAGTTTTTTTACTTCGAAAGGCTTCGCTCCAAGTGAATAACATCACCTTGGCACCAAATCAGCCAAAATGTAGGGCAGTTCTAATACTCTTTTCTCATGGTACTCAATTTCTCCACGCGCCAAACAATTTTTCGCACACTAACAAACCAAGTTTTCCTTGTGTTTATTCGTATATTCCAAAATGCAGCCTTGCATTACATTCTCTATACACGTGGTTGGAATTATTGTTTATGTATCCTTAAACCCATGGATGAACTGTTTTTCAAACTTGACAAAACGTGAATAAGTGGCATTTTTTGTCGTCAAAACGTAACTCAGTTTTTGTCTGAAGGGTTGCATCTGTCAAAGTTATCGACATAACTGCCGCGTAAACTGTCACAAAACTTGCCAATCTCATTGACTAGGACAAAACTAGGTGTTAAAGTTGGTACATAAATACCTAAGAAGCATAAGAAACGTCACTGGCATCATCATAATCTCCGAGCTTGCGATGAACTGCAATAAAGATTGCTGTGTTTGTCGATCTTCTACTTTCAATATATATGGTCGAAGTCTGTGAGAAAAGCAAAAAAAATTAGCCAAGCTAGATCACTCATAGTCTGATAAACAATGCATTAAATCATGTCACTGTATATTGAAAATACGCCATTTAATTCTATACGATAGGCTGAGCTCTTTATGATCAAAGTCAAGGAACTCAAGGTAATAAAGAAATGAACTAATAAAGAAAACAAATCCTGCAAAACTAAACAACATCCAAGTATACATAGATAGGGCAATACATAAAACTCCTGATTAATTGCAGGTGGCAACGTTCCAGCATCGTTCTGATTTATGAAGATGAGTTTAATGAAAAGAAGGACCTGCCTAAATAAGGGCCTAACGTAAACGTATCCGTTTCGAGTTGAAGCCCAGCGAGAACGTTTTGTCGCACCGAAAACCCATTATCAGCCACAAAATCATGGGAATAGAGGTCTTGCGTGCTTTAAGAGAACCCTAGGGAGCCAAGGCGGATAGTCACTTGAAACAAGCAAAAAACATGAGCAAACGACTCACCGTTGTAGGAAAAAGTTATCGGTTCCAACAGCCTGAAAAATAAATTAAAGAAACTAAAGAAAACTGAAATCAAATGAAAACTGTGTAAATGCATTTGGGGATTGAGTGTGGCTAAATATGAGAAATTCTTTCACTGATATGAAGTCAATTCGCCACATCGGGTTGAAGAGAAACAACAAGCCGACAATCACTCGCCGTGTAATCAGGGGTTTTGGAAAGGATCCACCTATTTTTACCTAATCTGCCGTATCTAAATTATTGCTCTATAGGTTCTAGGAAGATATAAGGCGCTTTTTCTCAAGAGAAAATCTAGCATCTCAAATATTGATAGCTTCAACGGAGATTCCCCTTTAAGAGGTCCCTTCCTCTCCTCGAAAGTCTTCGATGTACTGTCCAGATTTACTTGAGAATCAAGATACTGATTGGTACTTACATCGACGATTCGACGAGTGAAATGCGATGCATGGAGTACAGCAAATACTGTTATAGGAAGCAGTACAACTAAAAATCGGTCAAAGAAAACAATATTTTGGTAGTCTAGATCATGAGAAAGGCGAATCAAAATTTGAATCATGCATGTAGGGATCTATCATGAGTGGAATTGCAAATGGTTTCTGTACCGCTTACGGAATCATTTTAAGCTGTCTAGAAAGAGATCCGAAAATAAGCACGTGCTTTCATATCAGTTTCGAAAACATCGAGGAAGATCAGTGTAGGGATTCTTAACAAAGATTACATGGTACGCGGAAAATGACACATTTGGTTAAATAATTAAAGCTGTGAGTAAGAAGAAAGGCTTGTTTCCAGTCGGATAGATATGAACAGCAAACAACGGCCTATCACGCCTACCAAAGCCTGTGAAAAAGGGCGAAAGGAAATTTTCAAATCTAATTTCAAAAGATTTCACAGCTTCGGCAAAGATTTTAACACTGACAACGGGCTTGCGATTAAGTCACAAACAACGGAAGAAAAAATGGAGAAAGATGATTTTGGAGAAAATATATTTGTCTATTTGTGTTTGATCAGTGAAACTGATACGAAAATTAACTACTCTGGACTTGAATGTAATTTCAGTTGTAGTATTTAAATGAAGATAAAAACAGAGGTTGAATAACAGCTTCTATTATTAATATCACTTGGAGCTAAAACATCCCTCAGACTAAAACACAGAAACCATTGGCTTTCACAATTGCACAGAATGAGAGAAGAGGATACGAGTCACAGCGTGTGCCATGAGAAACAGAACACTATACCAGAGATAATGAAAAGCATCTTCTTGGATAAGTAGAGCAAAAAAATTGCGACTGAACTCAAACCTCTATGAAAGAGAAAAGTAAAAACGCTTGAAAAAAGGAAATTGTCAAACAACCATAACAATAATTACATGGCATGTTTAATCAAAAATGAGAGATGGTAAGTGGGAAGAACTACATTTCCTAGCTGAGACATTTCCTAGAATTTGCCATTAGTGATGAACGAAACACGGAAAAGAAAATGAAGGGGAGCAAGGTAGCAAAAACTGTACTAGGAAGACGTGTGCCACAAACGCAATGAAGCTTAATTCTTTTCTCATGAATCCTTGCAAATTATTCTCAAAATTTGATAGTGAATACAGGATCAATTACTAACTTTATTACAGCAACTACAACATATACTCAGCTCAGATTGCTAAAAACTCTGATAACTATTTGAAAAGGATGTGGTACTTGTAAAATATTTCTAGCATGAAACACAACTGGCAGGAACATGGAAGTCTTGAGATTTAGCCAACAAAAAATTCATTCATGTTTTCTGCATATAGACCTACACGCTTTTTACACTGTGCGGCTGTTCTTTTAGCAAAGCAAACATTTATTTATATGGCCTCTGTACACATCTTTGATGATTGAACATGCAAACTCATTGGTATGACTTTGTCAAGCACCAATATTGAGATACTGCAGAAGATTGCATAAAGCAGCACCAAACACAGCAAATACAACAGGTTGAAAAAGACAGGCTATTAGTAAACATTGAACCACTGGTTCTTTTCCTAAGCAATAAAGGTGCCCTTTCGTGTAAATGCACAATCATACCGGAAGTCTTTGATGTAGCCTCAGTGCGGATATAGTTGCTGAAGATAATAAAACTCTTTTGTAACAGTTAGCACTGAACTGGGACCTATCATAAAAAAAATTCACAATCATTCAAAAACATTGTAGAAAATTGTCAGAGAAAAGATGAAGTAAAACGACAAAGCAAAATTAAGAACTTCATGACTTTTAAAAATTTCTGTTTCAAATGATTCAACAAGATATAAAACATTTTCAAATCAGAAAATGATGATGAAATGCACTTACAGAAGGAAGTGTGCATTCTATAATGGTGCTACAATATTTTTTCCGTGTTTAATCTAAATTTACTACAATCAGTCTTTGATCACCAAATTTTGTTGACAAATGAATCATAGAGAAAGTTTTAATGCATGTTCAAGTAATGTCTTCCTCTACAAAATGAAAGATCAGTAAGAGTTAAAACTAAAAAAGAACTCTTTCAAGTGAAATAAAAAATATGTTTTTTAAATTATTTACTTGCAAATAAAGCTTTTATATTCACTATTTCCTAAGCTAAATTGAAAGGTAGGTATTTTGAAAACAAAATGATGGTTGCAATGTTTGTAAAGGACTTTGAACAAAGCAAAGCAATAAACCTATTGCAAGCTAGTCTTCTTTTCAACTAAGGTGTTTTCGAATCTGTCTACATTTCAATGGAAAATCCCATTCTTTGTAGACAAAAAGCGTTTGACTTTCTCCTTGGGCTCTTTTAAAATTAAGCGAGCAATGCTGATTGGTCAATTATAAGCAATCATGCCAGGCCTTTTCGTGATGAAACTTTCACAAGGGCAACAAACTGCCCACATGGTTCAGCTAACAAGGGCGATCGCTTGTCTAACAATATTTGTTAACAGCAAGTCCTTCAGGACCTGAGGGGAAATTAGGGTATTATCTCAGAATGATTGCCTAACATTTGATGTAATGATTTACAATGTTCGAACAAATGTAATGATTTATAATAATATGTATTATTTTCGTACAATTGGGCAAGCTAGGTTGTCTTTCCACCTAGGTGTTTTGGAGTCTGTCTATCATTCAATGGAAAATCCCATTTTTTTGTAGACAGAAAGAGTTCTTTTTTCTCTTGTGCTCTTCTAAAGTTAGGTGTTCAGTAACACTGATTGGTCAAGTGTTTCCGATCCGCAACTGGCTATTTATTCTGTCAGCTTTTGGTTAACTGTCTGACTTTTGCATACTCTGCGGAGTGTCGGAAGAAAAAGTACTTTAAGCATGCAAAAACCTGTTCTGCTTTTTATTGCCATTGTGAAGATTTATAATGACCTTTCATATAGGAATCCTGTAACTTTTAGGAACGGACAAAGAGAAAGCATGTTTGACCAGCTAAGTAAAAACATAAAAGATAAGACTTGAAATCAATTAAAGTTCGCTTTTTTAAGTTCTTCTTTAGAGTTTGAATTGTAATCTTATTCCGACTCGCTTGAAATGTTCTTGTCCTCTCCGATGGCATTGTCTATGTATTCATATTCTTTTGGAGCCTTCAACACAAAGCCTTTTACTTTGAGGCTCCTCTACAACAGTCTTTCGATTTTTCTCCAAATAAATATCAACAGCCCGTTATAGTATCAAATTGAATACTAAGCACTGAATTGAATAATAGAGAAAGCAAAAATAGCCACATGCTCTTCCTTTCTCTTGTGGGTGACACATGTTTTTGCAAGGGCAACTGCCCACATCAATGATCTGGCGAGGGCGTTGGCAAGGGCGATCGCCCACGTAAAACGAAAAGGCCTGAATCATGTGCTCTTCTTATCACCCCCTAGTGTTTTCTATCTGCAACTGGCTATTTATTCTGTCAGCTTTTGGTTATTTTCCGATGTTCGTATACTCTGTGGAGTGTTGGATGAAAAAGTACTTTAAGTATGCAAGTGTTTACCGCATATGTAAAACTAAATATATATGCAGGCCTTCCTGGGAAAGGCGTGCGATCGCACTCGCACACCTTGGTACACCCCTCCCCACACTGAGAAGTGTGTTTAATCGCACGCCTGTTTTGTAATTATTCATTTGTTTTTTAAACCTGGTTTCCATTTACCTGCAACCATAGAAAGGCTGCATGCATTGAGCTAAAAAAAATTGGCTCAGAATCGTTGGCAGAGGTGTGGCAAGCAAATGTTGATTAGCGCAGGGAACTAACAAGGTGGCAGTAACGCTTTGATGTTTACTTTGTTCGAGTTAAACATTATGCGGTGCCAGCACGTCATTTTGGAGGACCGTTGTGACAATTATTGCTTACAATAAAACACGGACCAAACGACCATAACATGGGGACTAGTTTTACACAACGTTTTGAAAGTTCAAAATTTCAGCATTGTAAACATGAAGTGCGCAGAAGTGCAGCAAGTTCCTGTTCATTCTAATTTTTTGAAAAGACAACAGAAAACATTTTTATTTGACTACTTTGAAGAAATTTCCAATCAGATGCTCCGCCACGTTTTTATCACAGATCGGCATTGACACGCACATGTTTTTAAAACACTATTTTTAATGGTTGATTGTGTGTTGTAAGAACAATCAAAACTTTGTTACATTTTCTCCTCTTATTATGAGAAACCGCTTTACAAAAAACTAAACGGTAGAAGGCTCAAAATTTTAAAAAACCACCGGTAAATGAAAATCAATAAGAAACATTCAATTTTTTATGGCTCTATATAGTATGCAACAGAAAATCTGTAGTAATAAGAAAAAGTACCAATAGCACTCCATCGCACTCCTACCACAATCTAGGAGTGCGAAATGCCACACGTGTGCTAATTTATTCCCAGGAAGGCCTGTATATGTATATAAGATTTTCTGCAACTCAACAAACCCATCAATAGGAAGGCATTATAGGCACTATTAAAGAAGAACAGTTGTCTTGTGGTACAAAACTTCACAATTGCTAGAAACAGGGGAGCCATGATTTTACCATACTGAAGTATTTTTTGGTCTGATACTCTTCAGAGTATGCAAGAAATTAAAAATTCCAAAAGCTGATAAAATTAGTAGCCAGTTGCAAATCAGAAAACACTGGTGGGTTAAGAGAAAAGTAAATTATTGGCTGTTTATTGTCTAATAAGCAACCATTTCTTTTAAAAGAGTCCAAGTGAAAACATGATCTCTTTCAGGCTACATAGAATACGATTTTGCATGGAAATTAATTAATTACCCAAGGTTGCTTAGCTTCTAAAACAGAAAAATTCCAAAATATCTTTGAGTGAAATAATTCTATGAATATCACAAGCAATGGTCAAAGTAAGTATACATCGTGTGTGTGCAATAAATTGTTCACATTATTGGTGTTATGTGTGTGCTGAAGCATTCACATGCATTCAATGACAAAGACTGAGCAAGTGAATAAATTGAAGCTTACCCGAAAAGTGGAACCATAAAGAATAATGTACAACCTATGACATACATTCTCAGCAACCAAAGTGCAGTGTCATATTTGTTCTCAAATAGAACAGCCTATTTTTGGGGGGAAAATCATCACAATTAAGACATCAAAACGGGCATGGTAGAAAAAGTTCATATTCTGGATAAAAGGATATCACAAAACACATAATTAAGAAAATGAAACAGTGCTGAGGGAACATTTAAAGATTTTTAATGGAGCTCAAAAATTCTTGAAGGCTGGATCAAAAATATCTGGTTATGAAAAACAAGTAAGAGCATCTCTAAGGAACAAAAACTTTTATTCTTCTAGAGATGAGAAAAAATATAAACAACAGAAAATTGATTTTTGTAGTTTAAAAATGTGCTTTTCTATCCATCTTTCAAAAAGTAGAACAATATGCAATACTGCATCTGGCTAGAAAAGTGGTTCCTTTTTTGGCTTTTATACTCGATTAAAAGAATTCTTTTTCTAGAAAGGGAAACCGGCGAAATGCCCTTCATGATTCAAATGTGCTGTTGATTGATCAGAATTAAACACTTCAATATTTCGTAGATAAACAGGGCGATTTGAACAGGCAGTGTTTAAAGTTTGTCTTTAGAGGCAACACTTTGATATCGAATGCATTGCAATTCCATAATGACCTAGCTAACGTTATAGCACGCTTTGTTATCCATAATTTTGAGTCGACTCTTTGGTATCAAAACAGTGAAACCAAGCAAGAGGAAACTTGAAAGGAACAGCACTAAATATATATTTGTTCTTTTCACTTAATTTCAAGATACCTTAACGGCAGGCCAGCCTCGAACCTCTTCACTTTGTTCACTACTAGATGCGCCATCATTGCCGTCCGCCATTTTTTCGAGAAACTTCGCAGATCACAGGGATCAGAGGAATTTCATTTGAATTATCATCAAACTTTTTATCGAAATCCAGATATCAATTGATTCAGATACGTTTTTAAAAACTTCAGCCTTATATAATCCTACACCAAGCACTCCAGTAGGGCATTGGCTCTACTTCAATAAACCTTGCTCACTCGGAAAAAAGTTCGACTTCATAACAGAGCCATTAGGCCTTGATCAGTGTGCGGAATGACGATACGCGAAGGGACACTGGCGAGAATTGATGGCCGACAAACGGCAATGTAGAGTTGCCACAAAGAGCATCGTTTGCGCAATATCTAACCACTCAGCCCCGATAAGAAATGGTCAGTTGAGACAGCCGGTGCGTACTTAACATCTGCCCACACGTTTTTGTCGGCAGGTGCAATCCTTTCGAATCGATGCAGATAAGTTGTAGCATTTAAAGTTGTGCATAGCAAATGATTCAGTGGCCCAAGCAAATTTGGTAGATTCATTCGCTGTAAGAGCCGATCGAAGTTTCCCTGTTCTGCGAAAGATCGATATATCGAGTTCAGTTCAAGTAAGTACAACTCTACGATTTCGCAAACTACATCTGCGTTTTGTTTTTAACGCCAACCCTGCATGTTTGTGGACTTATTTTCTAGAATATTGCCAATGTCTTATTCAACCTTCCTTTTAATACTCACTTTGTCGAGACGCTAGATCCGTTTTCAAAACCATGCAGTTCACTAGTCGATTAACAAACGAAACAATGACACGGTGATGCATATCTACTTGCGCAAACCGGGAAAATTCTCCAGCCACTAACCTTCAAAAGACAGAAATAGCTTTAACCAAGCAGATGCCAAAATTCAAAGAAATATATTTTGCTAATATTGCGATTTGAGAGAGAATTGGTTAAATGAAGTAATCTAGTGGCATACGTTCGGAAAAATTTTTCAAGTGCTTGATCACCTCATTTTAATATTCGATATCCAATTTTATTTAAGATCTCAAATTTGATTTTTAGGATCAAATTTAATTCCAAATTGCCTAAGTGGTTCTAAAAGTAAGAGCGTTGCATTTGATTTCTTCGCAAATGTCCTTTTCAATTTGATCCGGTTAAATATTATGCCTTCAATTCATCGTGGATCTTTTTAACTCTGAGTTGCATACAAGTTGGCGATCTTGCACAATACGGCCAATCTATTCGATTAATCCGCATTGTGCAGCATTTTCGAAAGGCGTTTGAAGAGGATGTGCCAAAGTAGACGAAGAGCTACAATATTTGAAGAAAACCATTGAATAAATGCTGCTTACACCAGTTACATCACAATGCCGTTTTACTTGAATAGAAATGAGCCCGACAGAGAGTCTTGAGAAACGCCGGCGATTACATAGCGCGTGTTTGGCATTTGGAAAATCGAGATTTTGTTTGGCCCGCAAATGGACACCGTTTGCGGCAACTGTTTGTGTTTTGACAGAGGCCACAAAATCTGATAAATCATGCCCAGGTTTGAGGCAGTACAGAAGCACTTTGAAATGGTCACTGCAAATCCTTTCAGATCTAATCTCGAAATGGGTAATTTAATGCCCTTGAAGTTGGGCAATTGATGAAGACTTCCATTTTGAAATAGACATGCTATGCCTTGCATTTCGTTCCACTGTCTGTCATTAGCTGCCACTCTACGAAACACCAATTTCACGGCGATTTGTTACCAAAGCAGGTTGGGAAGGACTCCTGCCTTCACTACAGCGCACCATTTCACACGCAAGTCTCTATTTTGCGCAAAACACTTTATTGAAGTTGAATTTTTCACCATCCCACAGGCAAAAAGTTTTGCCGGTTACGTAAGAGGAAGGACACCCTGCATGTGTTATCCTTTATCCGAGCCCAAATACTTCTTGCAAACATCATTTTGTTTACTTCTCAGATTTGACGTGGATCTACTTCGAGCAAGTTTGTCTATTAGAACCAACTTTTGCAAAGGGTAGTCTTTGGGATGATGGGGTGCATTTTCAACGGCTAATTCTAGCTCCCACATGTTCAAATTCCAAGTTTCAATTCACTCTCAGATAATTCTCTAGAAAATTTCAGAGCACTTCGCAGGTTCCTTTAAGACCCGCAATTTGTGCATTTACGTAGACGACAACATCTTGGTCTCTGAATTCTCCAAAGAACGACGTTGGTTCTTCCGACCGCAAGCGGGTAACTTCGCCGCGCGGTGGATTGGGGCAACCCGCATGCATTGCAGTCACACACCAAACGGCTTTATGCTATGGAACCGCATTTTGCTTCAGTGAAACTAAACAGGCGAATTCTACCAACCTGTAATATTCACCAAGAGAAGCATTATCGTGTAAGAGTTGGCGTTCTAGAGAATTGCGAAAGATCCCAATTAATTTGTTGCCCTGACAGCAGCTTGAAATTAATTGAAGTGACAAGCAAATGCCGAGAAGCCGTCATCAATCAGAAAATTAATAAGGCAGTTTCGACGAAAGCTGTTAAGGTAACTGAGAGAAAACTAGCGACGGTTACGTGAATGACACCCAGGGCGATTAGCGGCGCGGCAATTGCGTATGCACATGGGAATTAGCCAGCTAGATGCTGTTATTTCCCTTGTTGGTGACGAAAAGGCTCCTGTGGGATTCAAAGCTTGCGCCTGCAGCGCGTCAAACCAAGGAAAGGTGGTGGAAAGGCAAGGCGAAGTCGCGCGAATGTTGCCATTTGCCGCCCCAGGTTGATGCAATAGAGCGAGGAACTGTTGAGACGACCCTGAACTTTTGTCTAACCTGTTGATTTGGTCAGTCCACGGACGGAGGTGTTATGGAAGAAGAAATAAAGATACCTGCCGAAACCGTTTTGCAAGACATAGAATGAGAAGAAATGGAAATCAGATGTGAGCTGGATCAAGCTAAATTGTCGTCTCAATGCAGTTTACTAAAGGCAAAGTTTGCCTGTTTATAGTCAACCAACATTTGGCAAAGCTAATGCATAAAGTCAGACATCATTAGGCTTAGTTAAGAAAATTGGGCTAAACTAATTGTGCTTTGAGGTGGGTCACACAACATCACATTTCGAATCTTTTGAAAAGTGGCTCTTGATGACGAATGGTCTTCTAGGCCGGTACAGGGAACTGGGCATTGCGTGGGCGCGGCAGTCGAGTTCTTTGCCGCAATTGGCGTTAAAATGGTTAATTATTCCGAGGCACAGTTTCTGCTGCGACTACAATCATTGGACGCTCGCCTTTCAAAAGCGTCATATTCCATCAGCTATTGCCAGCGAGCGCGCACCGGAACTGTTCGAAGCTACTGGGCGCAGTGAATGACGTCAGAGGCTGGCACGTGATCACTATGCTTCCCACGCGAATCGAGATTGAACTCTATAACTCATCATAACCTAAAGTTTCAGCAATGCTATTTTTAGACAACAAGACCTTAATTTTAAGGCCTTCTGTGCATAACACGCTCTTTCTGGATCTCTACATATACTTTGGGTACATAATACAATAGACAAAGGATCGTAAAACATCGCCCTAATAAAGAGTAAAAAGTAGCAAAGAGTTGTTGATGATATTTAGTTAATCATGGTGATTTCACACGACAAGGCAATAAGTTTGCGTTAAGTGACAAGCTGTAAACAGCAATGAAAATTATGATTCGCACATCTGCACGGGTGAATGCAAGAAGAGGCTCCAGTCAGGAGCCTTGGGGAAGAACACAAGTTCGCCAAACGGTTTCCAGTAGCTCCAACTATTAGCAAATCAATGCTGTGTTTCATAGAGTTTAAAATGCTCTGAAATCGGGGAGTTAACAAGAAGATGCCGAAAGAATAGCTTAGGATGTCCCAGAAAGCAAACTTTTGATAGGTGCAAATTAATTTAGCTATTCACAGTACACCAAGAGGAGCAGTTTCCTAAAAAATAAAGGCAAAAAGAAAGTTAAAACTTCGATGCAAGTTTCTCTTTGGCAAAAGAGCTCTTAGCACGCTTTGTTAGTTTTCAATGAAATTGAATCTCCCTTTCCTTTTTCAGGTAACCAACTTTGATACATAAGGATATTGAGCACAGCATAACGACATAAACAAAGTTGGGCGTCCTTCATGGAAAGTAAGGAATACTGTAGAGATCTGAAATAATTAGGACTTTCTGCAGATTCTTTTGCATATTGTTCAAGTTAGACAAGGCGGATTCCTATTCCACGTCGGAAAGTGATAGCTAGACAATGAGAGAGGAGCGAGTATTTCTCAAGAGTCGAAAATGCAATGAAAATCGACCCAGGGAGAGGTTGACAGGCAACGGGAAAAAGGCAATACTGGCAGATCTTGGGGAAGCGAATGCTGAGGCGGGCGAAGTGAGTTTGGCGAAACGGATTGCGATGGTCCAAATTGGTGATAAGTATGCGGAAAAGTCGCAAAACATCAAGCCTCTGAATGCAATCATTCGCGGAAGCGAACGGTCAAAAGAGGACCTGTCGCCAATCGAGAAACTCGAAGGGAAAGAAAGGGTCTTCCCCTTGCCACAGGTGACGATCACCTGCCCACTGACGATAGACCGGATAATCGATGCACCGGACAATAACACAGACCCGGACAAAGAAGAGAAGCAAGGGGATCCGGGGGAAAATTCTCAAAAGACGGGGAAACTGGCCGGTCGCAGAGCTCTACCAGAGATAACAATTACATGCCCACCGGTTGAAGCATTTGAGATTCCGGACAGCGAAACATCCGCCAACGCAATTTTTACAAAGCGGAAGTATATGATATGCCGGGAGAGTCCGAGAAGCGGCCGACGACGAGTTTCGCTTGTCGACTTTCCGAGCGGCTTGTCTTCCTTCGACAAGAACAATTCAATGTATCTTGAAAGTCCTGCCAACTTCCTCGATTCCCCGTACTCTTTCGCAAATGTTGACCTCAGCTTTACGTACACTTCGCCCCTATGTAGCCCGTTCACACCCCCATTCACCCCTGAACTGAGGCGAAGCTCCAAATTCATTTACCCTAGTGCAGTTCCCGTCTTCAGGCTGGAGGAATCCTTCCCCCCAGCGACTTTTGACAAGGACTCTCTTAATAATTGAACGAGTGTTATCATACGAATGACGTCACAAAACTGATTCATTCATCCTCTCGTTACTTGGACTGCACTTAAAGGTGGAAACACTCGTGATGAAGATGAACTATGGAAATGGATATTCAGGGAGATGTCTTAAGGCAATCATCCATTCTATTTCAAGCTAACCTAATCTTATTTTATCGAATCTTATATATTCCAAGATATGATCCCTACAATAAAGTGGGATTATGGTTTATGATAAATTATCAGAAATCGAATGTATTTATCTAGAACTGTAGATTTGATGGGGCCGCAGCCTAGCCATTGCTGGTTGCCAAATATTTTTCCTGAAATCTTTCGCATAAAAATGCATTCGTGCATGAGAGACAAGGTATGGATGCTTTGCAGTGCCAGTTTGATGCCACTGGCATTTGGGTGAAGTGGGAATTACAAACCGTTGATGCATGAGAGGTATGACGTAAACTAGAAAAGTACATGTGTTTTACGTGCATCTCATGCTACTATTGGTCTCAATATCTTCCACTTCATATTTACAAAATATTGTATATAGATGTTTATAATTTTACTCTCGCTCGTACGATTTATCTTTTGTAATATCGTTAGAAAGGCCAACGGAAGACGGCAGCATCAACTTCACCTCCAAAGATTGGATCTTTCTGCTGCCAAAAGTGAGACGCAGAAAATCAGGCTGCGAATTCTCTTGTAAATAGCCAACTAATGATTTAAAAACTGCTTATTTTTCTCAAGGTTGTTTTTGCCTACATTGTATTCCATAGCTAGTCCTTGTTTAGCGTGCAAGTAGAGAGTTTAGCTTCCACCATTTAGCGTGTTAAAGAATCGTATTTACATCTGCTGGTGTATGCCTACGCCGGGCGCATATTGTGCCTACGCCGGGCGCATATTGTGCCTACGCCGGGCGCATATTGTGCCTACGCCGGGCGCATATTGTGCCTACGCCGGGCGCATATTGTGCCTACGACGGATGCATATTGTGTCTACGCCGGGCGCATATTGTGCCTACGCCGGGCGCATATTGTGCCTACGCCGGGCGCATATTGTGCCTACGCTGGGCGCATATTGTGCCTACGCCGGGCGCATATTGTGCCTACGCCGGGTACATAGTGTGCCTATTTGAAAAATGAGTTAACTCTCAACGTTGACAAGAAAATAACCGGAGTGACTTCCATGATTGTGTGCATAATTAATTTACACCGAGTGAATCAACGGCCTTGCTTTTCAACTTCCTTGTTCACAACAATTCTGCTGCCAAGTTCGGTGAAATTAACCTTGATCTTGAACTGCAATATCGTGCAAACTACTTGTTTCATTCCGTACGTTAAAAATTTCGAAATACTGAAATAGCCCAAAAATCTATTCCCTAAACGAATTAATTGCATTGCGTCCCGGTCCAAATTGCTGTCAAGTAGATTTCTAGACGTTTAAAAGAAAGGAGTTTATTTGAACTTGCGTTCAAGATCGACATAACTGAACTAAATAATCATCAACAGTGAATCTGGCGTTATCACCTTCTTAGAGATTATAAATACTACACCAGCATGTCGATAATCCCTCCTGTATATTATCCTCGCTATTGCTATCGCATATTATCGTATATTATCGTATATTATCGTGAATTATCGTTTATTATCGTTTGTGTTCGTCTATTGTCGTTCGTCATCAGTTGTTGGCGTTGATTTTCCTTTTTGCAAAATGTAATTCAAATTGTTGATACTGCGTCAAGCTTTTACCCGAATGAGTATAAGCATTATTTGAATTAAAGAGTGATTGAAGTGAAACCAAATGGAGTTTACCTAATACTCCTCGTTCTCCTTGTTTAGAATCGAGCAGTGGCAAGCAAACAAAACGCACAACTTTGGTTAAAACTGCAAATTGAAATCAGTTTCATCTTAGAACACAGTTACATTAGATCTGTGAAGTTCTTTCTGACAGACGGCTGCAGCAACTGCTACTTATGTCGCACCTTCTTCGGAGATGGTTCCGTATTAAAGCGACCCTCTTCGGCAATCGAAGGGACGCTTAGACCAGGGATCTGAAAATAGAAAGCAGGCATTAGGCGTACTCAAAAAGACAGGGGTCAGTCGTGTGCCTGACCGAGCCTGCAAGCCTTACAAATAAGCGGTCTAAAAACCACGCAGATTATTAATCAAAGCAATGCATTACAAAATATTAGTAAAACAAATTTTGGCTTCTCGCGTGACAAAGGCAAAGGCTCTTTTGCGGAAGAAATTCGGAATTGACGAGGAAACAGGAAGGTCGAGCACAGCATCTAGGGACGAATTTTTTATTAATTCACCGTTGACCTAAAAAATCGGGAAAATGAAGCTAGCACTTCCGAGGACGCAGCAACCTTCCTTTGAATTCACGTCCATGCGCGGAAATTAAAATTATAATAACCAATCCTGTTATCACAACCTTGACTATGTAGTTGGTTCTGCTAATAAAAAGTGAATTCTACTAAAAAGTCACTGTCGACTGAACGAAGAGAAAAATCCGAGAGATTTTAACATAACTAAATTTACAAGAAGGCCTTAAACTGAAAAGAATTTGACGTGTTTTTACCACAACAAAACAAAGAAATCCTTATTTAACATTCCAGCCCTTCTACAAAATTTGCAGACGAAATCAATTTGAAGATGGATAAGACACGTTCATTAAAAAGACACAATTAAAAAAAAGCAGATTGAAATCCAATAAAGCTGATAAAAGATTGGTCCTGCATGCTTAAAACGAAACTTATTCGGGTGTTCTAATTATACTGGCAGCATGAAACAATCAAATGAAGCAAAAGAAAGTTGATGAGAAACTCTGCTGTGCAATTCGCATCCAGCAAAGTTAAACACTTATAAGAGCAGGTGAAAATTTCAAAAGAAAGTTAAGAGCGGGTAAGAAGATAAATCAATGACAGATATGGCCTTTTCGAGACAAAACATTCACCATGGGTAATATGTTAAGTGCAGTCTTTGTAAATAAGCATATGCATCCATTCCAAAGGCAGACCTCTTGCCCAGCAAAGCCAGAGTCATTTTAATTGCTTTAATGACCCATCTTGTCTTGTGCTGTATGTTACTGTTTATTTTGATGGTCATTGCCGAGGAAAATGGTCATAAGTCCAAACTGAATGAGACAATTATGAATCTCTAAACGGCATTGGTTAGCCACAATAGGCCATTTTCATGCCATTATCTTAAGCAAATTAAAAGATATTGGGTCTTAGGTCATTGCGTCATGATTCTCTGCAAAGATCATGTCATCAAACAGGTGATTTGAAACGCACAATCGCGTGACTTGAAACGCACAATCGCGTGACTTGAAACGCACAATCGCGTTACTTTAAACGCATAATCGCGTAATTCTAATCGCACAATCACGTGATTTGAAACACACAATCACGTGACTTGAATCGCACAATCGCGTGATTTGAAACGCCCTCTTACTCGAACTTGGTTCGGCGATTTATTAGATTGTTAGACTACTTTCACTGTAAAAATCAAAATAAATATAATAGCAATAGCAATTATAGTAATATTAGCTAAATAATAAAATATTAAAAGTCCTTCGTGGTGCAAAACTATGATGCTTAAAGTACTTGTTCGTCCATTCGGTTCTTATAAAATTTAGATGTTATCTTAATTTAGTGTTTTCGATCCGCAACTGGCTTTTTATCTCGTCAGCATTCGGTAATTTCATGACGTTTGCGTACTCTGGGTGTCGGACGAAAAAGTGTCATAAATATGCAGAAACTGGTTCCGCTCGCTAGCTATTGTGAAATGAGACACTTATAGTAAAACAATGGAAGTAATGGTGGCAAAAACTCAACTTGCAAATCTCAATACTTGTAGGTGGCTTGTTTTTTCCGATAAATGTGCATTAGTTATAAAAATTAAACGTTATGAGATTTAATATGATGATGACAGCGAGTAACCAAAATCTTTCTCATCTCACACAAATATAAAAACTGCTAAGAACCGTATCCAATTTATCCGTTTAGAAACCGATTATATAAATGAAAATTACGAAACAAGGACTTCTGGGAGAAATAACTACAACTTGGAAATTGAAGCACAACGATGAAAAGCCATCTAACGATAGGAACATTTGTTACGAAAAATTGAAGGTAGACCAGGAAGGTAGGCCTTACCTTTGGGAAGACCAGTTTTAGCTGCATGTGATCATTCTGGAGGTCCCTCTTCTCTACGCTTATCCGCACGACAACTTTGTCCAATACTCGCAATACAACATCACCACATATTTGTGCTCCATTCTGAAAGAGGAAAAACCCAGTGCAGGTGTACACAAAGCTAAGAAGTCTCTCGCGATTCGGTTACTTAGCAAAGGAGCAAGGACATCTACTTCTGCAAATATTAAAGCTTCCAGGATATTTGGTTTGGACCCAGATCCCTTCCCAACAGCCACTGCGCTGATCACGCCTTCCTGCTTTCGGGTGTATAACACATTTGCCCACGGCAGTCAACTAAGCTTCTGGATTATGGACTGTAGTGTTATGCGGTCTTATAAGTAGGTAGATTTTGTAAAGTTATCAAATAAAGAATGTCAATATATGTGACCTCTTGCAACAAATGATTTTTAATTTTATTTTCAAATGACTGCCCTACGTTGGGCGCCATTTGTTGTGGAATCGAGATTTTTACCAAGAAATCACACATGTTGACGTCGCACCTCTTAAAAGTAAAAAAACCAGCCTCGAATCATGTCAAGTAAGTTTGATCTTACTGCTCAGAGCTATGGCTATGGAAAGTCAGAAACCGACCTCTAGCTCTCCAGTTAGGTTGGAACCATCACATACCTCAGCATCAAAGGTGAAAGGGCTTTGTTCTTTCGCGTCTGATTTGTTGAGAAAAATTGTTCCTTCTAGTCCAAACTTGGGAACTAAAACATGGATTGCGTTCTTACGAACAAGCAGAATGTAGCCATCCTCTTCGACAGTTTTCTCCTTGAAAAATATCTGCAACAAAATAACAGTGTATGAGGAAGTGTAGCGAGGAAATAATCACAATTGGATCATTGATGGGCGTGAGTGCTGAGATTTATCTGGTATTTAACGAGATTACGAGGAATGACTATTCGCAGAGTCAAAAAATTCCAGGAAATCATCACAGAAAAATGTGCAAAAAAGGATAAATTGAGTTGGAGTATCAAATAAATAAATAGCATGGAAAAGCGAATAAATGTAGGATGGAGCATCTGAATAAATGAAAAAGAGGCTCATCGAAAGACAGTGTACCTGCGTATGAAGCTGAATCGAGGCTCTTCCTGCACGTTGGGCCATAAGATGACAAGAATTCAAATGTTGACAAAGTTCCTGATGACAAAGTGAAAAGGCCCACTTTAGGACAGCATAGCAAAACGTGTATGGAATTGTATTCATATCTCTGATCGTATTAATCAGGTGCATCCATATGGAAAGATTTCATAATGATCTTGAAAAAGCAAACATTATGCGAGTATTTATTTAAGCGAACACTTTTTGTTCCGAAATTCTTCGCAGCTCAGAGCTCGGAATGATGATCCATATCAGGGTTCATATCATCAAAAAGAGCCTCACTGTAAGGACGAGACTTGATAAAATTAATAAACAAGGTGATTGCACACACCAAATTTTCCCTTTGAAAAGGCAGGATTAGAAAGGGAAAAAGGAATAGAATCTTTCGATGCAAAAATGTAGGGTAATAAATAGAATAGTGCACCTGTGCAGCGTCCTTATTCAATAACGATGGGTAGGGCTCATAAGAACCGATCGCCACACCAAGGAGTCTGTGCACAAGAATGTCTGGATACCTAGGGAATAGATTGCATTGGTGAAAAACCAATAATGAAAACGCCATAGTCGAACTGCACGGATGGTTAAAAATGAAACGACCAGGGCCGGTCAAAGCGTAAAATTGTGACGTCATAATGTTTTGATTTGCGTCTCCAAAGGATTCACGCTGAATTGGAGTCAGGGCAATATTGCTCGCAATTTGATTAATGTAAAATTTAACTAATTATCGCACGATTAATTAAACTGATTGGGCGAATTTGATTATCGTGCGTAAATTCCGGTAGACTCGTGCTTTCTGTCGTCGAACCTACTACGTCATAATGTCGCGAACGCAAAGCTTGAAACCGAGAGAGTATATAGAAAATGAGAAACAGATCCATAGGCAGTAGCGGTAATGTGAAAATTAAGTACGGATAACAATAACATTGGGTATCTATTTGATGTGGATTACTCCCTTTTTCGTGTATTTCTGCATTTACAAGAAGACTATATCGTTCTTGAATAATATTTTTCCCCGTAAATTTTGAAACAGTCCCTAGTTCTAAGGGCAAGTCCACGAAACGAAGTTCAGTTTTTGATTCACAAAAGCAGAAGTGAAAGGCGGATGACAAACACACCGCATGTCTAGTTGGCCATGTTTATGTCTAAGCTGACAGAGCAGGCCTTTGAGGTCGGTAGCACACATGGGTTAGTTTCCAAGGACTCACGTGCTCATTAAGCAAATCCGCATCGCAGGCCCAGCAACACGTCTTTTGACTCCAGTACTTAACCCAAAACTAATAAAGGGATTCAAACATTGATTCCAGATTAATATTTAATGGCCATCGGGCTAATTTCTTGAAAAAAGCACCTGGCACAGCGAAACAGTTCGTCATTTCCACCTTGCAAAGTAAGCTCTAAGATCCCCAGACCCGGCTGAACAGTGCCTATCCAATGGACCGAGAGAAATGTGGGAATTATCACTGGCAATGCCGCTAATACAAGAGAGCCGATTCAAAACCTTGGCAAGATACGTCAGGGCGTATCACAAGCCTCAAAGGATGGTAACGGAAAATGAAAGATTAGCCAACAATTTTGGCTTCAGCATCCACAAGCTGCATCTGTCATACCAGATTCCTAAGATATAATAACCACAAAAGAGTAGTGGATAGTAATGTTATATATTGCAGCTTCAAAAGTGATGTCCTCGATTCTTCAAAATTTTCTTCAAAACCAGGTTGATTGAAGCTGGGTTTCCTCTAGTAACCAAACTGGGCCAATGATTCTTTATTATTTCTTAGACGCATTCTGACTTACAACTTTAATATATGCCTTTGTAGACTTCGTCTTTAGGATGATTTCAAACCATATCACGCTCAACTGATTTATATATTCCATGCACCTTTGAACGCCTTCTGTTAATCTTCTTACTTTTAACGTCTTACTTTTATCTTCTTCCATTCAGCCGTTTAGCCTTCGGTGTAAGATAAAAAAAGATTTGATGCGCCGAATCTCTATATGGAGCTGACCCCAACTCAAGTGCCGCTAAAATGCTTCAAAGGCAACTTCATCTCTCAGGTGAACTTTCACCGTCTCGTTACAACAACAAACCCAGCTCTTATCTCAAATCCGGTACATTGAGGCAATTCGTTGATATGCTGTCTATGTCTTACTGAATGCGTGTGAATGAATTCAGGCAATACATGGCATCATTTTTTAGAATAACGCTCAACAAAAACAACATAGCTTTCTCGTACATTCAACCAGTTCCATGAATGATCAACTATATACAGGGCCGCCGAGAGGATTTGCAGGCCCTGGGACACAGCGGAAGCTTGAGCCCCCTACCGGTGATATAAAATGTTTGGTCTTATTTTATGAGACCTGTTAGAAATTGTGGCCTCGGGGCGATTTGGCCTCCCTGCGCCCCCTCGGCAACTGTTTATGCTATAACGATAGTCTAGACACAACCTCGATTAATTTCTTCCCAACTCGATCAGATAGGCATCTTGATTAATGCAGTTTCAGGCGTCTTCAGTGACCTGTTCCTGCTCTTTATTTTGACCGTGTTCTGCGCAAGAAGTGAGAGCAGTCCATTCAGTCCCGTACCTTTACACAGGGATTCGGATGTTATTCTCCTCTGTCTCATTCCAACTAAACTTATCAAAAAGCGCAGGAATTTGTCCTTAAGTTCAAATTCTGTCTTATATGTTATTCTCTACATAAATCTTAATATTTTCTACATAAATAAACCGAACAACCGCAAATGCAAAAACTGAAACAGGGTTTCAAAATGATTTTTTGAACCTGACTGTTCTGTAGACAAGAAATGCTTTATCGATCTTTGGGACTTGTTCATTTTCACCCCCTAGTAAATGACACTTTATTTGCATATAACTCTTTGAGAGCTTCTGTCTCCTTGAGTGCAGATTCTGATACAAATCAACATTGTCCATCTTAAGAAGAACACCTTGTACTGTAGGTCCGATCTTCTTTCACCTATATCCAGAAACACATCACATCTGAACAGAATCCCCAAAAGTCTCGGTGCAATATCTTTCAAAACCTTTTTAATCTCAATGAAATCCTACCTCTTAATCTCATTTATTACCCCGATAAAGTCTTAATCTCAGCGTTTTCTTTAAATAGATTTAGATCCCGGGAGCTGTGAGCATTATCCGCTTTTGACCTCCTAACTTATCCAGGATATATCAAAACTTTAAAATAGCACCACTTACACTATAATATTAACAATTCTAGTCGATTCTGTGCTTTCAACCGCATTGAAAAAGTTAATTTGAAAAGTGAAAAAAGGTTCCAGAAGAGTGCCTTGGTTCACTTCATAAACGAGTATTTTAATGTCACTAGCTGACTGCTTCCCTTAACGAAAAGCGCTATACAAAAGAAGGATAGCATAATAACTGACCTTCGGATTGGTGATGTGAAATGGGTGTAAATGGGCGTGGCTAGGCCGAAATGGGAGAAATTCTCTTCAGATTCCGCTCCAGAGCAGAAATAGGATGCTCGCGTCATGCAGCGTGTGGTCAGGATCCTGAACATGGTGTTGACGAAAGGGTCCTCGTACTGCAACTGGTCCAAGGAGACTTGGAGCGACTTCCCCGTCTCAACAACGATTTTGTGATTCTGCGGAAAACGAAAACCGGAAATTTTCATTATTCTAAATCTATGAGATTGTACCAGTGATATCCTTGTATCAGATGCATCAATATGAAAAGATTTCAAAATGGTCTTGAAAAAGCAAACCATTCTAACCAACCAGGGGCCCCTGCTATCCCATCATGCTTAAGTGGCTAGGACAACCAAACAGGACTCTTTCTGTCTTACCAAAAAGAAATTAACGTTTTCCATCTACCAGAATTCAAATCATCTGCAATCTATCAGGGCTCAAAACACTTAAGTGAAAATATGACTTTCATATTCAAATATTGTATAACTATCATCTGTTACATTGCCAAGCTTGCAACAGAGCGAAATTGAGCTTTTCTAAACCTGGTGATGCACGCTAAATTTTCCAGCAAATACTGCCTTTTTCAATAGCCACATTAACACGTATTGACTTCTTAACTGATTCTCGTAGGAAAATTTCTAACAATACGAGTACTTGCTTATATCTGGGAAGTGCGTCCTAAATGCTTGTATAAACTTCAAACTGGTATAAACTTAAATAATAAATCATGATATCTAATGCAACACTAGCTTCCATTCCAATTTGCTAAAACGACTAATTCATTTGTTCGATACTTTTCAAACATGAGATAAATAAAGAGACGGCGTATGCCATCTTTGGCATTCGTTCCTCTTTTTGATAAGAGAATATTCAGCAATTCGTGCTTCGGGCATTTGAGGATGTTTGAAATCTCACCTTCCCCTCTCCAGCTTTAATCAGCGGATCGAAATATGAAGCAGGAGGTTGCTTGTGATTCCTCAGAATAGCGAATTGGGGGAAACTTTCGTATATCTTCTTGGCCACAGAAATGTTTGCCAGCAACATGAACTCTTCAACTAACGAATTTGTTTCCCTGAATCAACAAGCAAAATAAGTGAGCGAATGATAAAAGAGTGAGCGAATATTAACAGTAAACATTGAAAAGTATTACATAATAGTCGCTTGAACAATTGACGGACAAAAATATGACAGATTTCCCGCCTTGGTCGTCTCAACGTATCCCATAATGCATAGCACTGCTAGATGACTCATGAACAGGGTTGGTATTTAGAAATGTTGGTTGCACTGTAACAGGGCAAAAGTTCTGTATTGTTTGTTCCTAACTAAAGACCAAGAAAATAACTATGTGAAGTAACTTCTAGTGCGTTTTGTAAATAATTAAGTCTACCATTACATCAAAAAAGAAAAGAATCTTGACGTGTGGCTAAAACAAAGTCGGAAAAGTTTAATTCCTTGCTTTAAATACTTTCCTCGGAGACTTTTTGATCGTTTACTGGTAAACTGATAAAAAATGTCTTCACGGAAATGCATGAATATGAAGGGCATTCACATTAAATAAGAATAACGAGAAATTGTGTTTTTAGCATAAATATAGAAATTCATCTTGCTTCCTAGATATTTGAGTTTAAAATTATTGAAATCACACAACTGAATTACATAGAAACATCAAGGGAAGCAAAAAACAATTAGATCCTAAGTACATAATAAGCAAGGCTCCTTTTAGTATATATTCTCGCCTTAATGACATCATTTCAATTACTTCTAGATTAAAACAAAAAAACACTTGAAGCGCCTTGACTACGCATAAGGTGAGAAAAGAGCATAAAAACAATTGCAAACGTACATCGACTCCTTCGTGATCAAGTCGATTGGGTCATGTGTCTCGCTGTCAAGGGCAAATCGAATTTCCGAAGATGCCAGAATCAATGCTCTAAACGAGAAGCGGTGGCGATTAGGCCCATCATGAACACTCAAAACAATCAATTTAATAATCTAAATGGTTAAGAATCCGCCGCTGAAAACGCAAAATTGCGGGACTCCCGCATCGAGATGCAGCTGGTTGCCAGCATTTTTATGTATTCAACAAATGGCCTTAAACGTTTTGATAAAGTTAAAGTAATTTTTGTAATTTAAGTAATTTAAAAGTTAATTTGAATGCTCAAAAAGGCGATCAGAACCTACAATAGTAAGATCGTGGTGTTGTAATTCATAAAGCGACCGGGCCATAGCATTATTCACAAAACTCATTGCGTCCTGGTAATATATCGCTAGGATTTCCCTACCAAATAAAAACACTAGCACATCCACTCATACGGGGTCTAGCTATGGACACTGCCAAAGACTTCAAACTAATTCAAGATTAAATCAACTATGCTAGAACTCGGGCTCTTTTACAGCTCTAAATATCTACCATCAAGAAATTCGATTTAGAGCTGCAAGGATACTTATTCGAATCATCACCAGATCATTATAAGATTTATTAGTAAGAAAAACACAGCAACATCTTCAATGTGTTTGATGGTGATCCATACCCCTTGTCAATTCTGCCCTTCTTCAATATTCTTGCCAAGGAGTTCAGCGTGCGCAGAGAACTGGCTAAACTGTCAGTCCTCGAAGGGTCGTCGATAATAGCTTGGGCCTCAGCATACGTCAAGGAGGCCTAAAATACGTTCAGAAAGGAGAATTCTATGATAATCTTTACATTACTAGGCATGTCAGTTTGTCTTTTTAACTAGGGGTTTTGAAGTCTGTCTACATGTCGATTTGAAATCTCATTTTTTGTCATGTCATTTTCACTCGAAGCACTTTTAAGAGAAGATATGAATGGACGCTGATTGTTCGTTAGACAGCCAATCACACACTACTTCTCACAACCCTCAGTTAATTCTAAATCCGCAACTGGCTATTAAATTTGCTTTGGTCATTTTCCAACATTGGCATACTCTGAGCTCTACTCATTACATTACATTCAAAGTTATACGAACACTTGTTCACACTTCACTGTAAACAGACAGTACTAAAAATATATGATGATGAAAGCACAAACGTACTTTCGATTTTTGCAAAAGAATCTTTGACAAGAAATATAAAAACCAATATGCATTGGTTCTCTGGGGAATCTTACCTTTGAACACAAAACGCTCTTGGAGAATTCTGTTCGTACAATTTCAGCATTTGGTGTCAACTCCCAAATACACGAAAAGGCGA
Organism: Nemopilema nomurai; assembly: GCA_003864495.1. Taxonomy (NCBI): domain Eukaryota; kingdom Metazoa; phylum Cnidaria; class Scyphozoa; order Rhizostomeae; family Rhizostomatidae; genus Nemopilema; species Nemopilema nomurai. Next base: position 1,582,314 of record ML133421.1, on the reverse strand, counting down.
ATCTGAAAGGAAATCAATGTGAAATCATGGCTATCATCACAAGCAGGTTGACCTCACCTAAACAGAACGAAATTTCTGATATGCCGCCTTTATAAGGCACTACTCTACTATCACAAACGAAGGATATTTGTCATAACATTTGCAACGTTCGTATCAGACAGATAAAGGCAAAGCTCCTTCGTGCTTATCCTCCCACATCCTCCCCCACACGGTTCATACATTATGCTAACGAGCTTTAAAAGCACACCACTCTGGAATTAGCTGCCTCAAAAGAGACGAAAGCGAAGCACTCCTTCGGCTAACCTTTCCACTTTGGATCGCAAAGAGCAGAGATCTGAGCTTAGCAGTGCTGGTATCATGTCGATTCTCTAAAACGTAGAACAATGCAAAACAGTCCAAAATGAAAGTTGATTTAATAAACTGAGCATTTATTGCCATTTGTGCATTGTAAAAACTAAGGATGCATTAATGATGATGCCTGTCAACATTGGACATTTGAAGACCTTGTGATAACCAAATTAAGTTTACAATTTTGCTGGTAAGACAGATGGATAAACGTAAACTATTTTGGGAAGATATAGCTAGCTTGTAATGACTTCGTTTACTTGAAAACAGTTCTGATCCTTCAAAATGTCAGACGCAGATACACAAGACCATTTGGGTCTCCTTCACAAGGCATCAACTGCATCGAAACTTGTTCTAGATTTACCTACTTCTTGACAACGCAATCAAACAAAACACAAATGGACTGGCTTCAATGGCTACTTATTCAGTTGTCATTGTTTTCTAATGTGACCTAGCTTCATCTGTCATGATAGATAGAGTCTTCACTTTGCTCAAAATTACCCTGTCAGCAAGATAGACAGATGTTCCACGCGAGGCTGCCGCGGCATCGAGGTTCATTCCTGGCTTGATAAAGTGCGTTACGTCTGCAATGTGCACTCCAACCTAAAAGAGTGAAAATTCGTCGTGTTTACTTCAGTGAGTCTCAATCCTAGGCCTTGCAAAGAATTTTCGACAGGGGCTTCTGGAATATACAGAAATTTTCTTAAATAGGGCATTTTCAATATCAGCTACAGGCTTTGACTCGTTCACTGTCAAAAATGAAAACAAGTAATGTCAATAGCAGATCTATATTGTAAGGAAGATAGGGAGGGTGGGGTGTACTTTTTGACGATAAGCAAACGCCACGTTTTGTTTAAGGACCTACAAAGGAAAGATCTTCCTTCTGGAACCTTTCACGTGCACGCCCTTCGTTTTGTGCAAGATTTAAGACTCAAAATGGTTTGCGTCAAAACAAATCTCTTTAGAAACCTGCTTAACTTAGCCGCTTAACTTAACGCCAGTGAGCAAACGGCGAACAATCCGCATTGTCAACTGACTGAAATGCACCTCCATCACTGCGACTGTATCGATTCTCCATTGCGGAGAGGCTCAACTGTCTCTCTCGCTTGTCTTCAAACGAAGGCGCGGGCCCTTGACATCTGGTCATCAATTTTTAAATTGACTTGGGATTATGTGGGCAGCAAGATAAATCTCATATGGGAAAAACAATATCGAAGAACAACCGTGGCTTAATTCAAAATTTTCGAAAGTTTTCAAGAAATTATAAATGAAGAAAGGTTTAATGTCTCTTGGGTAAACAAGAGAAGCCAAAGAGATAGGAATCTGCTGAGGTGTTCTCGGAGCTATTTGAATTTGGTAACGATTGTGCATCAATAATTTTGGGTGCAAACTTCGGAAATCGCCATGGAATGTGGATATCACCACTTCCTCTAATTCGTTTACAATCGAACGTAGCATGGAATGAGAAGAAAAGTGTCACTGATTTTCTCACAGCACGTTCAATCTAAATTCATGTGGCTGCTTTATAAATAAGGTTCTTCCCAATAGCAGTAGTATATATATGCAGCAAAAGCAAACAGACACCTACATAAGAATTGTATTGTCGGTTTAAGTGTCAAAGCTCTGCCTATAACCAACCTCAAAGGGCTTAAAACTATTTTCAAATAAGACAAGGGAAATAGCGATTTTTTTAGATAACCAAGTTTCTTTCCAATGTCATTTGGTTCTCAAAGTATTACTAACTAGACTAAGGTGCTTTGATCTTTCTTAGAACAATTCACTCAAAAAGACTTGCGTTCAACCTAGTTACCATGGTTCAATCTAAATTCAAAAGGCTGCTTTATAAATAAAGTCTTTCCCAATATCATTAGTATATTTATATTTATATATCCAGAAAATGCAAAAATGCACCCACTTTTGAATTGTATTGTCGGTTCAAGTGCCTTAAATAAATGCCTAGGGATTTCTTTGAACAATTCATTTTCAGGGTTTTGCACAAGCCAGAAACCAAGCTCAAAGTCAGAAGCAATTCAAGAGTCTAACCAGGTTTAAAGGTATTATGAATCGAAAATTTTCCCGTTGTTTCTAGACCAATTCGATATCGCTGATTCCGAAAATGCAACTAAAAATTGCATTGGGCAAATAATATATTGGTTTTAACCATTTTAATTTAGCGCCTACGGTTCCAAAATTTGTACACGGGATCTGGAACGAGTGTATTTTTGTGACGTAAAGTGTTTGACACATTTTTGCCAGATGCGTGCGGCCTAAGTGGAATACAGTGTGTTTGTGACAATGTCGTCTAGTTCAAGCAGCGACGCGAGTATAACTGAATCAAATAATGCCACTTTAAATGAATCTAGCGACGAAGAAGGATTTGCAGAGGTTTATGGCGCTGTTTTTATGCCATATCAGTACGAGCCTTTGGCCTCAGACAATAGCAATGAATCTGAGGATGTATGATGCGGGGACTGATCAGGCCGAGGACGAAGATGGCATTAGGCCGTCGCAACTTCGTGATCGATTTGAAAGGAATGTTGCTTTAAATGAATGGTAAGTTAATTTTTCTATCAAAATATCATTTCAGAGTCAATGTATATTATTTTCTTTCGACAACACACACAAGGACGAGACTAGCTTCGGATCGGAAAACGAGTGTCGAATTTGGAAATGCAATGTTTATTATTCTCTTTCTATTTTTGATAAGTAATCATCATAGCATTTTCGTTAAGGTGTGCTTGCAACAAATGCAGTGTTGGAAGGCTAGTTAGTGCTAGGGAGTATCGTTGTTGCCGAGAGGTCCATGCAGCCTATGGAAAAGTGGTTTTTGATGGACTTTCGGACAGTCTAAGCTGCATTACAGAACACGAAGACTTCAAGGCACTTGTTAACAAAGAAGTGTTAAAAATTCTTGGTCCACTTTTAAAGCAAAAAAATGGAAAGCCATATAAAAAACGTACTGGTATATCTGAGAATGAGTAAGTATTTTTAAATTTATAGGGTTAAAGTTTGTTAAAGCAAGACTTAGCTATTCAGAATCTTTTCATCCCACACATTTTATTTTTAAAAGACAACTGATTATTTCACATTATATAGTCAAATTTTAAAAATTACCAGAAAAAACTACTCAAAATTAGTTGAAAGACATTTTGCTGTCTGCTTAGTAACAAAGTGCACTTTTTGCAGATATCTGCGTGCAGTTGCTTACCGAAATCTGGTGAGGTGGATCTTTGGATACCTTGGTTGGGACACAGCAAGACCATTAACTGCATGTATATACAATTTTATCAGGGAAAAATATAACACCAACAATCAAAAAACTGGCTACAAAGATTCTGCCCAAAGAGAATAACTTATGCCTATATGTAACAGTTTATAATCAGCGCTTATATAATATCTTAGCATGTTCATTTCAAAATTTAAATATGTAATCTGAACATGGATTAATATGAATTAGTACTCTATTTCAAAATTAACATAATAATTGTTTGTATATATATATATATATATTTTGACTAAATTATTTGCTGACACATTTTTGCTTAGAGTGCCCAAGCATAGTTCCTCCACATCTTCTACAGTGACCAGTTTTTCTGGTTTTCCTCTTCTCTGTTCCTCTGGCCTTTTTTGCCTCCTGCTCCATCATGGTCTTTTGCTGTTGAGCTAAAAAGTGATAATATTATTTCATGATGTTAGTTTTTATATTTTTTATAATTTGCATAACTTTTTCATGAAATTCAAGGGACAGCTTGCATCACTTACCCCAATAGTTATTATATGATTGGACTAGCAAAGTGCAAATAATTAGCAAAGTATTTGATGGAGAAACTACTAAAATAACATTACCTGGTGGATTCAATGTTGTAATCACAAAGGATCTTTTCCTGAACTTCTCCTTTGCTTCTTCCTTTGAAATACGACTCTCAAATTGTGAGTTCAGTGGCTTTGGTGCAATTGAGGTATGTTGTGCCAAGATAGTGGTCATTTCTTCTTTTGAAATTGAAACCAAGATCTGGCGAAGGGTTCTGACGTACTCTTGAAGTAAATGAAATAAGTGTTATGCTAAATATCAAACAAAATATATATATTGGAAGTCTCTAAAACCTGGTCGAAGATTAAACCTTATTAAAACTTACCATATGTTGGTGGAACAGGGACTGGTTTAACAACTTCTTCTCCGAGCTTGTATTTGGGAAACGAAACTCCCAGTATGTCCTGACCATCATCAGTTTTCATGGTCTCTCTTGACAGATTCTCATTAAAATGACAAATAGCGAGTATGTGTCTAAGCAAATAGAGAAAACATTTCAGAAATGGAATGGATGAGAGCTCTGATTGAAGGTTTTCATATTATTCAGCAATGCAATATTTATTGAAAAAACATTAGTTTCCATATGTTGGCAGCATTATGTCTAGAAATCACTTTTACCTACCTAACAACTCTTAATCACTCAAGTAACAAATAAAATTAGAATGGTTTTCCCAACAAGTATCTATTAGCTGCACCATCTCTAATTTTAAATGTAAATACCTGCATTTGGTTCCAAGCCAATGGTAATGAATCATTTTAGGGTGCCAATGATTGAGTGTGGCATGAAAGGCTTCCAAACAACTTGTCTGAGCATCACTTGAAATACTTCTTATATCGTTTAGAAGTCTAGTGTCAAGCAGTATAGCTTTCAATTTGTCAAATGCAGTAGTTCCTGAAATAAGAAAAGCAAACAATACCTTTAAGAAAGTTTTCAGACTTTTAATTCTTGTGCAGAAACTTTTATCTGTACTTTGCATTAACTCTTGGAACAAACAATATTTGCTAATATGAGGATCCAACACTTGAATTCTAACTGACTAAGGGTACCATAAACCTATGTATATCTGGAGAGAGGGGTGGATCTGTGGCCTTGTTGACATGTAAAAACTATGTAACTACCAAATGAAAGTTATTTCATTGCCAGATAGTCTAAATACTTTTTGTAGGCACGATGTTTTCTCTCACATACCATTTTTAATCCATTTCCTTTTTTGATCCAATGTTTGGTGGATGCAGGTACTGAATAATGGATCCTCGTGAGTGTGTATGTCTTGTATGTGGTTAATTATTGATTTCCACTTTGCAATGATCAATTGGCTAAAACCTTGTTTTGATGATGTTGCACACCAGTATAAATGGTTACGAATGGTTGCAGTCCATTTGTTAATAATTTGGCAGTTACTTTCATTCCCAGCCTTCATTAACTTTTTTGTTAGAGTCCTGGCAATATGCCAGATATCAAAATAATGCTTAATAGCTGGATGTTCCTCTCTCAACCATTTCGCAACACCTCTGTGTCTATCTGACACAAACTGCGACACAGGAACCTCAGAATTAATGCATTTCTGGATTGACCTTTGAAGTCCAAGTAATTCCATTTGTTGGGAAGAATTTCCTTTTGTTTCATTAGCCTGAAATTTAAAAGTACATGTAAGCTTGAAGTTTGATTGGTGTAGTGTACTTGGTTTATCTACTGAAAAGAGCTTCAAATTTACCTGCATTGTTTATATAAATTTTTGTTTTATTAATTGACATAACCTTGAAAAAGAGTTAATCATAGTAATTTACCTGAACAAGTTCAAAGTCAACAATCTTTTTCAAATTCGTGCAGAAAATTGTGTAAGCACCATATTTTGCAGAGTGCCCCATTGAATCAAAACGTGCATCACCACAAATTGTCACTTCCTTTTTGCATTTCATCTCTCCTGTCAAGAACGTTTTGTAATTTGCCCAATGATGTAGGACAGCAGGAAACAGAAATTCGCGCTGATGCAGAAAGTAGGTCCTTGCTTTGTAGGCTGCTAATCCCATATGCTTAAATAGCACAAGGATTTTGCTTATCGAGGCACCAGCAGTTAGTATGCCAAAACTGAGCAGAACATTTCCTGCGGGATAACGTCCAAGCATGAATGGCTGCGATTGCCAAGTAAATGACTTCTTTCCACATTGATCACAGTTTTGATTCACAGTTACCATGGTGCCATTTTTGACCAATTCAACATCAGGTTTGCCAACTTTGCACTTGAAGCAGAACATTGAAAATAGTTGCATCAGCATACTGCAAAACACAATGAACTTGGGCTCTTCTGCCACTGGCGTTTTCAGATCAAATCTAAAAAGTGATGCAGTGAAAAAGTTTAACCAGCAGAATATGAACTAGTTCTGATTTTTGACAGTTTTCAGCATTTTTGTTCTTTAGATCAATCATCTATGGCTTCAATTGGTTGAGTGCATAAGAATAGGATTGATTCAGTTTGTCATTCTGGGAAAAATTGTTATGTGCTGCAAATGGACATTTTTCGTATCTTTTCTTTTGCTAATGCTTCAACAAGAACTGAGTAAGTTAAAAAAGGTACAAAATATTTTTGCAAAAATAACATACTTTACGCGGTTTGATTGGATGTTTTTTCTTTCATCAAAATCACCACTTTTGTCATCCATTTCATCATCATCATCATCATCCATCCTCATCTTCGCTTTCACCGGAAGATTCATCGGATATGCCAAAATCAGATTCTTCATAGTTTTGCTCTTCGGGTTCAAGTATGCTTTCTGTTTCGTCTTTTTCTGTTCCAAAGTCAACTTCGTCATTTTCTAGGTCTTTTGCTTTCAGCAATTTGTTGTACTTCTGTTCAGAAATTAAAATATTGTTAAAAAGTTTCTGAATAGATTCAATTATTCTACATAGAAAGTTTTTTTATTGTTATATCGACTTTTTGAAAACAACAGTTTTCCTAAGTGCTTGCTTGTCGAGCTTCTCTCCTATCATGTTCTGAAATTACAAGAAACTCCTGTCGTCTAAAAATTTGTACGTACATTCTTCAATTCTTTGTTTTTGTTGAGCAGCTTTTTAACACGTGTGGCAATTCTTTTGTATTTTCTGAACAACAGGATCCTTTTTTTCTTGCTTCTCTTACATCCCGAACAGTTTAAATTAACTGCACAGTATACGTCTCTTGTTGCAGGAAGCGGGTCAAAATCTGCTTCAGGGAGTACCATTTCCAGATCATTTTCCGTCTCAACCGGCTCGGCTTCATTGCATTCCGTAGATTTTTCTGTGGGGAAATCTTTGGAGCACGCTTCTTTTACAATCTGTTGATAGTTATGATCGAGTTAATATTTCAACTAAACAGGCACAGAAATACAGGATACAATCGCTAAAACAAACCAGTTTCCAAGGCCTGTGCCCCCTAGTAATATGGTAGGATATATAATGTCTATTCTTAATTTCTATTCTGACAAGTCTTTTAGTAATGGTCGCACCCATTTATTTGCGTCATCGGCAGGGGCGTCGAGAGGGGGGTTAGGAGGGGCAAAGGGTTCGGGGCCCGTGCTCTGATGGGGCCCATAACAATGTAATAAGATCTATTCACAATGAAAAAGCTACTGTTTCAGCTACTTATATGAAATCAACGCCTGTAAGTTTATCACAGAGAAGCTATACCAACATGTCCTTGATTCATATAAAGTTTTTTTGCACATTCTTGTAAAAATCATTAAAAAACTTTTCAACAATTGTACCTAAAAAGGGCGTTTCCCGTGTTCTTCGGGAGACTTAAAGACGTGGCCACAGAAAAATTTTGGGGGGGGGCCCAGTTTTGTAGATCACCCCTAGGTCCGAGCCAGTTGTCGACGGCCCTGGTCATCGGACAATGCCCCCCTTCCCCCTGTGGCAACAATTTAGTTTCGTCAGTGATGCCTAGAGACAAAGACTTTCTAGAATTCCAAAAAAATTATTGGCCGATCTAGAACAACGAGAAAATTAAATAAATGAACTAATGTAACCTGATGATAAAATGAAGAATAAAATAAATAAAATTGCACTTGCCATTCGTTTTTCTCTGCAACTTGGTTCTCCCGAATTCAGCGCTTTAGACGATACATGGTCATAAATGGTCGGTACTGCATCGCGATTGAGAAATCGTTTTGTATTCTCAGTATCAAAACCTGGAAGACTCATAGCCGCCCCGCGTGTATATGATGCATTTGTAAAATGGCTCGAGCATAAAAAAGGGCCGGCTGTATAGGCTGATGGGTCGAAATCAATGCGATATCGTCGAACAAAATTCGTCCATTCTTTGCGAACTGCAGGATTTTTAGGAAAACGGTGCAATGAAACTCCCGGAATCTGAGTACTGTTCTTGCAAGATTCTTTGTTTGGTAAGCCAGCACAACAATATTTTCCACCTCTAGAACTTTGTTTTTCCATGTCAAATTGTCCACAGCTAAACCTATTTGCTCGAGTAGTAAATCTCCTTACATTATCCTAGAAACCTTTATTTCACAATGTTGGAAATGACGGGATATCCTCATTTTTATATGTAAGTTGTTGTGTGAAAACGTTTCAATGACGTAAGCAAAGTACTAGAAAACAGCGGGAACGAACAACTTTACGTTACGTCAGTATAGGGGTTGGGCTCTTTAGATGTAAATTAAAATAAATCTGAAAACAAAGCGAAAAATGTTTTTAACACGCAATGTTTGTTTACGAAGAAATAGCTACCTTTCAAGCCCTGACTCAATATTAGGTTGATCGATAACTTTTCACATTGATGAGGTGTTGTTATTAGTCGACGGACGGTAAGTTTCCGTTTTAAAAAGTATATTTGGGTATATGGGCACTTTGGAACCTAAAGTTCAGGAAACAAAGCTTATTTGATGGTGGGTGTAGTCGTATTAACGACATGTTTGCTGCGTAGGCAATGAGAATGTGTCAAACACTTTACGTCACAGGAAACTAGGGCAGAGCGGTTTGACCGCGTTTGAAGTAGGCCACATTTTGAAGTTCGTAGTGCAGCAAAATCGAGGCTTTGGAGTGAATTATCAGAATAAACGCGATTAAAGTTTAGCAAATGGATACTACAGTAGGAAAGAGCAAAGTGAGTTCTATCGATTAGGTTAAAATCATTTTTCGATTCATAATACCTTTAAAGGGTTTCGTCTCAAACACTGATTCGTCTCGAACAAAAATTCGACAACTATAAAACTGCTATGGCGTTTCAAAGCGAAAAGAAGATCGACACGAGACAATACCAGGCCATTGACTGTTATGACGTGACAACACACGTGACATATGCAAGGCATAAATCAGTTTTTGCCCTTAATGCTATCTACACAATTGGAACAATATTCTTCGGCGCGTGACCTTTCGTCGATATCCAACCAACCCAGTCTACACTTTGTAAAGCTCCTGATTATCATAAACAGTCATAAATATGGCCGGATTTTACACTTTCAAAAATTTTTACATAAAGTGTAACGCCACCAAAAAACTATTTCTAGATTTTTTGAATTTTAACCACATTACATAAATGATCACCATGAAATACTTCAAAATATGTAAAATTAACAAAATATGTCTAAAATCTGTTGAAATATGGCCAATGAAAGATTTTAAGTTTGATAATGAATCACTGTTATTTTGGCTCTGTTCACAAAGTTATGAACAGAGACAAAAATACAGATGTTTGATGGGGAAAGAGCCAATACACATGTGGCCATATTTTCGTCAAATTGTAACACAATTTACTAATTTTGCTTATTTAGGGGTAGTTGATGATGCTCTTTCAGGTTCTGGGATCCAGATTCAAAAAATTCCTAAAATAGATTTTTGTGACGTCATCACTTTAGAAATCTATTTCAGAAAGAATGTTTTTTCTACAAAAGATCGATAGGAATGATGAAGGGCATCTTCTCACCTCGAAATTCCCGTTTTCCAGCAACCTGCAGTGCAAGGCATCGTCTATGTCGGTGCATCCGGGGGGGTCGATGCTGCAAATGTCCAGGGGGCGCAGGTCCCGTCTCTCGGCGTAATCCTGAAAATATGCGAAATTACCAGCTCTTAATTCTGACATAAGCAAAATTACAAAACATTGCAGACACTCGCTCATTAGAAATGGATTTCTTCGCAAACGTTCTTTTTCTTGTACCTACCTATCAACTTCTTCACGTCGATGCATCTGATATTTAGGGATCGTAATCCTCATAACAACAATCAAGATTTACACATGAGCCAAAACGCCCCCGCATTCTAGTGCAATAAATCGTGAAAAATGACGCACGAAAGCTACGTAACCACTCAAACCGTCACTATCAAGATATTTCAAACTGTCTCAGCTAGAGAATTTAGTCAAATTATTATACCTGGCTGTGAAAAAACTCTTAACGAGCTTTTATAAAAATCGAAAAACTACTAGTCGAGGGTTAGAGAAATAGGATGGGGGTATCAGATAAAAAAGGAAAGCAATAACCTTGGGGGTTATTATCCATGGCATCTCTGGTAAATCTTTGAGAACGAGATTGCTGAAAGGCGAGTTCTCTATGTCGTGTTCCATGAGAAGTGCCTGGGTCTCTACTTCTTTGTCTCCTACGTCTCCAAGCACTTTAACAAAATGGCCCTGCCGATAGATTTGTCAAGAATAAAAAAGCTTGAGCTTTATTCCAAGACGAAGTTTGAAAACCAAAGATTGACAACTGATGGATTTGAAAAGAAAAAGAGAAAAATTAAATACAATCTGCATTCTTTGATTTGTGACGGCCCAGAAAGAAACCCGCTGATATTTGTGAAGTTATAAGTTTTATGATAATAATTTCAATTTCTTCGTTATTTGAAGGTGTCATATCTGACAACATCGTCGAACAGAGCCAGGGCAAAAGACAATCATTCACCTACTTGGGGGTACCTTGAGGTTCTTGGCCAGGCATCGATGCTTACAATGATTCTCTTTCCCATGAGCCTCTCTGCCTGCCTCGTTTCGATTCGTATCAATGGAATCGCTCGCCGAACTGCTTTGAAGAGGTGACGAGTTCCCTTTGGAACAAATAGCCGACTTCAAACAGGCAGAAAAACTAATGGGCATGGAAATAGGTCTGTCTATTCTGGATTAACAACCGCCTACTCTAAATTCCAGAGCAAAACTAGAACCTTTGATATTATAATCATTAGAGATATATTTGAATTTCTGTGAGCTCGAGAAAATAGATAGCAGTACATTAATGAATAAAAGCTCTACAAGAACGTTCAAAGTACATTAGAATGCGGCAGGACGAGTACTCATAAATATTTCACCTGGTGCATGCATGGCCGAATAGTCTGCACAGTTATACAGTGTTCCACACCCCTTAAGAACTTATTAGAAGATTCAAGGCTGCAGATTCTCAAACGAAATTTATCTGCTTTGATGTTTATAGATGTTGCCGCATTTCATGTTATTTTGAACTTTTGGTAAAGATTCTGTGACAACAGGGATATCTTCACAAGGAGAAAACTGTTACTTTTGGATTCCCTGTAGGTGAAATTGTTCCGCAGTATTGTCTCCAACATCGTTTAATGATTCCAACAACCTAAAACGACAACAAACCTCTCAATTTCCTCTGGATTCAAACACAACATAAATCCCTCGCTTAATTCGATTTCAGAGGAGGGGTAGAAAACAAAAACACAAGAACAGAGCTCCATGAAGTTTCGGAATAACACCAAAATACAACCCTGATTGACAATTTTCCTAAGTAGGATTGCACGTAAAGGATAACGTTAAGACTATTAATGGATAATGTCAGTACTATTTCAAGTGACTGGGAAGCTTAAAACAGCATATTGCAACAGTTTTTAGCTTCTAAACTCAGGTCAGATGACATGGCTGAAATATCATTTGTTTCAGCACAGAGTACTGTTTTTCCTAAGGATACCTTCACACACAGAATTTGTTTAGTTTTTCAAATCAAGTCACAAAAGAGTAGGGGTTCAATATATTTTAAACCAGGCACGCAAGTCGGTGGAGAAAAGGCCATAATTTATCAACGCGTCGATTTCTCCAAATGTATTTGCAAACCCGACTGGACTTCAACTGGAGAATCGTCGTCAGGTATAGAACGAAAATTTCGTCGATGCACACCGAGTTTGCAGTGATCAAATTACAGTGTTTGTATGTTTAGGCTGTCAAAAGACCTCTTTTCAACTCGCGGAAACAAATATTCCTGTCAATGGATCAAATAAAAGGCAAATGGTTGCAGACACTAAAGCAGCATTCATTTGCTCAACATACCCTTCCAGTGGGCTTCAAAGGAGATACTTTATCTGCCTCATTAGTGACCTGCAGATAGAAAATACAAGTATAAGAGACCCCATCGAATAGGTCGAATCTGTTATGAAGACATGAAGAAACATTTCAAAGAGACATGGTGGAAAAAATGATATCTTTATATATAAGAATGCGCCAGAAAAAAAAGCCAGAAATGATATCTCCTACATGCATGTCTTAAAAATGTTTCATCTCTAGCATACAAACAACAACAGAAATGTGAAAGCATTTGGAAACAGTAGAAATACAAGCTCTCTAGCTCTGGGGTATTTTTCGCAAGTTGTACGGTTGCTACTGCACGGCATCAACAGAATGCATCAGCATTTGACAGTCAAATAATAAGTAAATAAATAAATCATTAAATAAATAAATAAATAAGAAATAAATCAAAATTAAAAAACTGGTATTACGCGACTGACCACTTCCACAGATTCCTCGCTTTCCTCTTCATTTTCCTCAACAATCATCGAAGATGGCTTCGCCCATTTTTCTTTTGGGAAGATCTCAACAGCAACAACATCGCCACTAACCGATCTGTTGAGATTTGCTAGGCCTTGCAAAAATACCTGAAGAACCGAACATAGCATGACAAGGCATTCCGAAATAACAAATTGAAGCCATTAAATCTGTATATTTTAAGTGGTGGGAACTGGCGAACTTTTGCAAATGTTTGATGCACATACTTCTCTTTTATAATTTACATGACATGGCATTTCATAAAGCCTGCTTTCCATATGATCGTCAGGATCGTGACTTTAAGGAAATTGACGTTTCCATAATGTGTGCGAGAATTCGGACGATCAAATGGAAGTCAGGATTAAGGGTCAATGAGGGATACCATTTAGGTACTTAAACATTTGCAGCCACAAAAGGTTTATAAAAATGTTGTACCCGCTGGTCTATTGGCCTACCACTTCTAAATGACTACTCAAGTTCTGAAACGCTGTTAACATCTTCAATAGATAACTCAGTACACTTGCATCATTGCACCACGCAAAGCTGGCATGAAAATGAACACCAAGGCATATTCCTTTACTAGAAACCCTTAATAAAGAAAATCATTTTCTTCTCTCTGAATCGCCTCCTCCCACAGTGGGCGAATCAAATGGAACAAAATTAAATAGCGCTGAAGCAACTCACTGTTTCATCACCTGAAACTCTAACAGAGCCTTCCAGGAAATTTTCTCTGTTGAAAGAAGCTCACATGTTATAAAAAGCTTTAATTACACGACCTATTGTGATCTTAAGAGTCGGCCTCAAGGATGCTAACACAACCAGCAATCGTGCCAAGACAACAGTGCATATCCAGGATGATTTTTGACAGCAGAATAGATATAATTATCATTAAGGTAAACTAGGGAGGTTGGGAAAATTTCTGTCTATAAAGTTTAGAACGTTAATAAAACTGAGAAAATGAAGAAATAAAAATGAGAGGTTGGGGCCTTGAGGGTACAACTTTCCTTGATCCAAAAAAGAAGAAAGTTCTACATCCTTCGGTCATTGAAGATTTGACACTGGACCCAATCAAAGTCAAAAGTGATGATATTGATTTCGGACAAAAGAGGATTACTAAAAGTAGGAAAAATAATATCTGTGGTACCTGCAGACATACAAAATCACGAAATAAAAAACAACAAGATTATGTACTCACGGGCTTGCAGAGAAGGTCCCCTGAAAAATTAAAAGAAGCTTTGAAATAACAAGCAAATTATGGAGCAAGCTCTATAACATAAAAATACACGACACCCCAGAAGAACTTTTAAAGCACAATATGCTGGAATATTTCAACATACCTGGAACAATTTGCCTGTTCTAAGTCCAACTTGGATTTCGGATAAAGGAAGATGCTCCGGAAAAAGAATTTTTCCATCCTTAATGACTGAAACCTAGAATAAGACGATTAAAACAATTTTTCCTACTACTTCTTCCTACTTTATCAAGTATACATAATACGACTTCTTTATGAAAAAGTAAATTCACTTACTAATACTTCCTGAACTTTAAAGGAAGCAAATAAATGAAAAAATTACTTACATCTTTCTTGCGTTTGTCATCAGTTAGCGCGAGTTTTTCAAACAGATCTGGGCTTCCTGAAATGCTCTTGACATACTTTTGCACTATATTTGAGAATAATGCAAATATTCTGAGAAGACTGTTCCAAATACTAATCGAAAAACGGAAACTGGACAACCCAGAGTAGTCAATTATTCAAAAGTAGACTGACCAATGCCATGGCTTTATTCAAATGGACTATTTAAATACCCTACGAAATATCGATACAATCTATTTTTATTTGTCTCATACAGCATTATGCTACAACAGACGATAACAGGAATTTTGGCTCTCCATGGTTGTCAAAAACACAAAAATGTATATTCGCTTCAAAGCTAAACGAATCATTTCCTTTACTTTATACTCCCCAGAGTAAAGGTGGTTAATTGTGGATTTTGTTGTTCTAAGTCACAATCTCCAAGCAACATGCTATTTTCTCCACGTATGCCATCTTGCCATATTAATAGTTATAATTTGGTCAAGGTGGCTTCCGTTAAGAATCTCTTATCTATACATAAAGACATATGAACACGGCTTGCCTGTATACGCCTCGATACCTCCGGAGAGAGCTGCATCTTTATTTGCGACATCATTTGTTAAAAGTACAATAGACACTCTGGAGTTTGAATCATTTTCTAAACGGCACAATTCCAAATGCTTGTCGTACCAGCTGAAATGAACAACATAAGAAGTAAGAATGGGCAAAGGCCTATTTTGTAGACTTGACATGGTTAAACGTGGAACAGCTGGTCTTGCCATACAAATAAATTGCAAATTTGCAGTTCAGCCTAGGAGTCGTCTTTTGACGACATAAATGCAATATCGATACATTGCACTTCACGTAAACCTCCAAAACTGTAGAAGCCTGTATAATTGCCCACGCCAACATGTTTGCCGCGAGTATTTTAGTTTTTGTCCATTAGTGACCAGTCCTTGACGTGGTCAGAGGGGTTTCAGGGCTATTCCCATTTCTTCCAAAGTTGCGTAACCGTTAAAGCAAGGATGGAAATGTATGGGTCATATGTATGGCATATGCCTCCAAAATTTATTACATAGCTTTATAGAAACTCTAAATTTGCATGCACTAGGTTTTTAAATTCCGGTTGTATATATCCAATAACGCCTTTAAACACCCACTTTCAACACAACTTCAATTTTATCTTTTTTCATATCTTTTCGTCTCTGAAGTTGGGCTGATATCAAAACATAAACATAGCGTTGCTTAAAATCGCAATGTAAAAACAGATTAGTATAATTGAATGAGCAGAAACAGACAATCAAGCTTTTTGCAAAACGTTTCATATTTCTATGACCATTCAAAAAAGACCTCACTTGAATATCTGTGAGTCTTAACGAGTTGTTAATCTCTCTTTTAATGGAAAGGAAGTGGACCCTTTAAAGTAATTTCATCGCTTGTCAAAAAATTAAAACAAAGGTTTGTGCACGTGACTTGTTGCCCTGGTAACACAGACGATGCTGCGCAGTGCCCACTCCCATGCTGACGTTAACAAGAGGCTACTCAGGGCAACGTTATGTTCGTTGGTAAATCCTGCTGCAGAAATACTGCTTCATGCACTAACATCCCCTTAAATTTAATCCCTTCAGCACAAATATCTTACTTTGGCATGCATTACTTTTAATTACCATATTAAGAAAAGAGTGGTCATTGATTTCCATACATTAACAAAGCATATGTTATAACAAAATAGATGAATAGATGTCATGTTTAGGTATCAATGATGCCAAGTTATGACAAACGAATGCAAAATTACCTTGTGGCAACTCTGATGGCTCTGTCATTTCTGTCATTTGGAGACTCTCCTTTTTGTCTCTCAACATATGTTTCCCTGGAGAAAGAAAACAAAGTTCTTTGAGACCAAAACATCACAAGGAGAGCATTAAGGACAAAGAATCTTCAGGTTCAGCCTCCATTTTAGTCTGAAAGTCAAACAAGTGACATGATAAATCAGTCTTTGTCATATGGAGATTACCATGCCTGTGGCAAACCACACGCATTATTTCTTTCATGCGTGCGATTCACACTCTTACATATCTGACTATTTCAGACCCTCTTTACACTACCCCCTTTAAAAGCGGTACCGTGGCAGTACAAAATTCGTTTCCGGATAGCAGAGGGCGAAAATTTGTTGTTTCTCCAGCAAATTTTCTTCACCTTTTAGATTCTGTGATGCTTTATGAAAGTGAGAAAAAGACACTAAAGATTGTTTGCCTGAATTTAGACTTTTTGTCACTGTTGACCTGAGATGACATTTAATTGACAAAGAGAGTTTTTCATCAGTGTTTAGTAGAAAAAGGATGTTAAAAACAAGCATGGGTTTTTTAAAAAACTGCTTCGATCTATGAAGACCCAATTTTTCAGAAAAAAATAGGCTAAATTGATACAATAATAAAGAACCTTGTACTGCAAAGGTTCAGTGTCCAGGTCTCGCAGTTATGTTTGAAACCATGCTGGATTGACAAACTTTCTGTAAAGCGTTCAATTAGGTTGAAAGTTGCTATGAGGCTATATTTCTTCTCTTTCTTTGGCAATCCAGTTTTTATCTTTTATGTTAATACATAATAGCATCTCCATCCCTATT
Source organism: Nemopilema nomurai (assembly GCA_003864495.1). Classification (NCBI taxonomy): domain Eukaryota; kingdom Metazoa; phylum Cnidaria; class Scyphozoa; order Rhizostomeae; family Rhizostomatidae; genus Nemopilema; species Nemopilema nomurai. The sequence continues at coordinate 1,565,206 of ML133421.1, read as the reverse complement.
GCAATAAACACACCTTCTATCTCGTAGCATCAAGCGTAGTGTACTAAATGCTCTCTCTACTGTAGAATTCGAGCCACTTATGGAAATAATAATCTTTGCACAGACAGGGCATTTTTTAACATACTAGGTGGTGGGGGGATTTTCTCCATCGGGCCCTACGCGTTTCCCCACTACTGAAGAGAAAAATGCTACATTTGGACCAAATGTCGGCCATTTTGTGGCCCTTCGAGATAAAAGTAGCCGGTGTTTCAATAGGTTGGTAACAAATTTGGGGGCTCAATCGTTGTTGATAGCAATCTTTATATCACTATATTTCTCATCTAACCACCTTGTAACTCGATTCATTGCCCAATGTACCAAAATCTTAGTTTTTCCTTGCATTTTTCAACCATACTCAGGCTGAGATACTGCCTTGAAATTAATATATCCCGTCGTTTCTCGTGTTTTTAGCACATTTTTACCATAATAGCCATCAGTGCTGGTAGTGTTTCTTGCTGTCAACAAATAAGTCCCCACCCTCGAGTAAGCTTTCCCCTCGAATAAGCCCCCACCCTAAAATATCTTTTTGCGGAATAAGTCCCTGGGTCTTATTCGAGGACTTACGGTTGTGTCGTATCTTGGAGGCAAAAGTCTCAACCCTAAAATAGTTCAGTATATATCACAATCTCAAGCGTCAATCCGAAGAGTTATGTGTCATTTCCTACGTCATTTCTGGTAGTGTATAAGTGTGGGTTTTTAAGAAAAATGCCCCACCACTCAAAAAAGCTTAAAAAATGCCCTGTGCACAGAGACAAAGTTGGGGAATTCTTCGCGTTTGAATTTAAGTATTTTTGGCCACAAAGACCGGACAGTGCTTCCACGGATAATAGGCCTTTACAAACGCCTTGAATGATTTCCATTCGAAGAAAACCTTTTATATTCACCATTAATTAACCTAAACGGGAAGGCAGAAATTTGAACAAAAGCTGACGACCACCATGTTTCTGGGGAGATACGAACATAGCAAAGCGATAAGCCTATTTAAATGAAACAATTTTGGCAACTCGATCAACACATCATATCACAATAGGAAGACACAATAGGCACTATTAAAAGAATATGCCGATGTTGCTCAGCTAATGAAAACAAAATTTCCAATTTTTCGTTAAAGAAAACAGTTTTATGAAGGTCGAAAGCAACGGTCAAGTCAAATATAAATCTCATGCGTGCGCTAAATCGCTCGCCTTATAGGCGCCATGCGTGTGCCGATGCGTTCGCGTGCGATCGCACGCATCAAACGACCAAGACTGATAAATTGATAATACTCACCAGTGATGTTCATTAGAAAAGACGTAAAAACTTTTATCTGGTCTCTGAATAATTTCTCTGATCCTTTTGTAAGCAACAAAACTTTGGCTCTTTACCTGCATTTTTAAATAAAGGATCTAGTAAGAGCAAGGTTACAAGTAAATTTACTAAAAATGGTTAAATGAACTTGAAAACCTTGAAAATGCTAAAAATGTCATGGAAAATAGTTATGAGCTATTTAGGATGCAGTAGTCTGATAATCCATTCTATAACATTTTCAGAATTCCAACCAATTCAATATTTATAAAGAGAGCATCTAAGTGTAGCCTATGTGATGATAGAAGAGCATTCTTTGTAATATAAAAATTGGCTGCGTGCGGCATTTTGCACACCTTAATTACTTTGTGCGTGTGATGGCGTGCAATGCATACTGCTTTTTATCAGTTGTTTCTCATCCCTGTTGTCAAGAGCTAGGTGCTACTTGCAAGGAGACCTTTTTTGTTATAAACTGAACATAAACTTAGGAAATTGACAGAAAAACGGTTCTTGTTCTTGTTTAAATATATTTAATTTAATTAGTCACTTAAAGAAATCTGGATTGAAAAAAATTCTATGACCCGTAGACCCTACCATCTGTCAAGAAATTGCCATGAAGCGTCACTGACTATAGTACCATCGTTAACATAGCGGATATGTTAGCAGATATTCATAAAAAAAGGAATTTGTAATTGTCATTGGTGTCAGCTTTGGAATTGAGCTAACAATGAGAGATCTGTCATATTAACTGTTAACCGATCTCTTTAATGCTGTTGTTAAATCCCTTATGGGAATGCCTTGGGAAAGGACAGAACTGCCTTTGGTGACTTTGAGTTACCACTGCTTTGAAAATCTTCGAAACATAAGCAATTTAAAAAGAAATTTGTGGCAAATTCTTTGTTTTGCGCATGCGATGATTAGCACACCTTGGACAATTTGGGCGTGTGTGGAGACATGCACGCGATCGCATGCCGCATATTACAAAGACTGCAATCAGTTGGGAATCACGATAGCCTGTGAGCCGGCATTTTAGGGCCAATGCAGAATGGCCAGCCTTGTTCTGCTCATCATCAAAAAGATATGTTTTGACAAGGTTGAAAACTATGCTCTTCAAGAGATGAGAGAAAAAAAACATCAACAATGGATGTGCACTTTGGGATAAGGCAAAGATTGAAAAATTAATTAAGAAAGGAATCAAAAAGAAATTGAAGCTTTTTAGAGGCCTGCTTAAAGTGGAACATAAACGCATTTAGCAAACAAAGTGTTTTCTTTTTTTTTGAATGTTGCATTCCAGTTCAAAAGCTTCATTATTTTGTGCTATTTACATTTGAATCACATGCCCAACTTGATCAAGTGAGTTGTTTTTCACACCAATCAATTAAATACAACGTAATGACACAAAGTAGGAAATACTTCCTAAACTCAAATTTGATATGACCTGAATCCCACCTTTGTCTAAAATACATTATAATAATTCAACAAAATGGGATCATCTACTTTGTAGAATTATGTTATGGAAAAAATTTGAAAAATGTTATCTTAAATTAGGAAAGAATATGAAGATGCAATAACATGACTTGCTAAAATCTACACAATCATTTGATGACACTCCAAAGAAAAATGCCCAAAGTATTGAAAAGTGACCGTATCATGGCGATATTTGAATAACTAGCCACCCACTGAGACAAAAGAGAAAATACACCGACCTCATCCAGAACTGTTTGGAGGAGAATCACATTTTGAATCAAGTTATCTTCTAGCACATCCAGCTGAAAATAAACAAAACTTTTTCAAAACATCACAAAATTTGTTCAGGTTAAATACATCACTAAGGCATCCTTAAAAATATGTTTCCACATTAAAAGTCCTTGCCCAAGGCTCCTTGACCTAAGCCATCTAAGCTATCAAAGATCCAAGGTATCTAAGAAATTGATCATGATGGAATAATGGTGGTAAAATTTGCCACAGTTCAGGGTGCCCCAATACACACCAAAGCCAGTTCACACCAAACCCCATTAAAGGATTTGCTTGATACTCAGACAAATGAATATAATTTGAATCATAGATCAAAGCAAAACATTCATATTTCTCTTTGAGTCGGAAGCCTGAGCCAATGCTCGTAAAAAATGGCCAAAGATTTTTATAAAATTTGTCTTGTCTTGAAACAGATTTACCGTGATAATGAAAGCGAAGCTTCAAAGGCTGTAGCTAAGATTTTAGTCTTGATTGACAAGTTCTATACAAGGGGTCCACTGTACACTGGGGCGCCCCATACGATTCCGTTACCAATATGGTTGTAATCAAAGGCGAACAGTGTTTTTACCTTTCACCTCACACACAAGAAGGCTAACCCAAAACCAACATTTTCATGAAGAGGAAGTTACAGTTATACCTGTCGAAGCACAACATTCGTGTCTGGCAAGATGTAATGTGGAAAATTGCACAAAGTGGAGAAGGACGGAGGGCTCTTTGACAAAACACGTTTGTTCAGAAGGCAGGTCTCGCAATGTTCTGCACCACAGCTTATGTCATCTCTTAGATAATGCTCTCTGACGATCTTTACTACACCTCCTTTCCTTGTTTTCTTTATGAAAACCTTTCTCTTCAGCATGTTTTAGTGTTCTCTTGAGCCCAAGATGTATTCTTCCAACACGAGGGCTAGGCCAAACAGCCTCTTTTTCGCGCAAGTTTCGAATATTCAAGTGAGAAATCAAAACGTATTTACCGTAAATCCTCGAATTGCCCCCCCCTCGAATAAGCCCCCACCCTAGAACTACAAATTATCAATAAGCCCCCCTCGATTTGTTGATTTTTGACTCCTGAGGTCGCCTTTGGAACTTTAGTGAATCACCGCAAAAATTTAGATTTTTGTTAATAGTTTCATCAAATGCTACTTCATACTTAGGTTTTTTTTATATCATGAAAGAAAGAATTTTCAGAAATTTTCTGTTTATGTGGCATGTTTCAGGAAATTTTATAAGTCCCCCCTCGAATAAGCCCCCTCCCTCGAATGAGCCCCCATCCAAAAATAAATAAGCCCCCAGGGGGCTAATTCAAGGATTACGGCATAGGTTACCTAAAACACGCATTAGTGCTTCGTTAAATGAATCACAGACCATAACTGTAGCTGCTCTACTGGTTAAAACTAGCTACACCTTCAACTATGAAATATGACAACCATGAAAGTATCTATGATAAGCATTTAAGACCATAAAGGCCAAACTTTTTCACAATCTTTATGGATATAAGACAATCATGCCGTAGTGGGGTACCTAAAATATTTGAAGAGATTTCGCTGTTAAAGTTTCTTTGAGATTAGCTTCTTCTAGCTCTACTGAAGTTTCTTCGGAACATTTCTTGATTCAAAGTTCAAACTGCGAAACAGAAAGAATACTGTTGATTGGACAAAGGTAAACAGAAAAACTTATTGCTAACATTAAAATTCACGTCTCTAATCTATGCAGTCTGTTAACCGATTTTCAAAATAAAAGCTTTATCATGAAATATTATAACAAGATACAGCTGATCAGAGATAAACAAACGAACATGTTGTATCCGATCACTTATGTCACTAATGGATTCAGCATTGCTGAGCACTAATGTTAACAGTAAGGCCATGCAGGCCCTACTTCGAACACGTGGGTTTTTTAGGTAGAGTGTTGAACAAAGAAGAGACAGTCTCAAACAATAAATTCCTCATCATATCAGGGCATGTGCGAAAAATTAATAAATAGTAAAAACTTTCACTATGTAAATTATCTGTAATTTTATAGAAACTCAATTAAGGCAAAAGAACGAAATTAGTATAAAACAAGAGTCGATAAAGACTTCAACATGAATAAGAAATGAGTCACGCTTTTAAACACAAATATAAAAAAGGTAAAATGATTTACAGTAAACATGAGAATGGGATGCTGATAATGTCAACAGTTGTTAAAGCCCTCTATGAGGGCGCAACAAACAGCTAGGGCTCCATAAACAAAAGCAAATTGAAGAGAATTGTTGCCAAGGGCTTAGGCCTGAAGAAGATAACACAAGCCAACACTGGGATCGTATAGCATTGGTGGTGGGGGAATCGGGCATTCATTTTCACAAGAAAATCAACAACTATAAAAATTGGCTCCAAAATTAGTTTCCATTGGGAAGCAATTTAATTCCTGTCCAATTTTCTCAACGGATTCCTCGAGAAAGGCATCACGACAAGAGGAGATTTAATCTTGAAATGAAAATGATTCGCTAAGAAGGGCCGGTTGACTTATCGTCAAAACACCTCCAACATAAACAAAGCCTTTTACTGGCAGCAAACACGTCACAATAGAAAAAGGAAATTTGTTAATACTGAAACAATAATTACGAAACGATGTCCAATTCTCACCGCAAGGACACTAGAGAACGGACGAATTAATAAACCAAATGGGGGCAGAAAAGCAAAGGGTTGTGATCATAATAATAGTCTCCTGGGTCTATCCTTCTTTGATGTCTTCAGACCAGCCTTCGTAGGGGTCAATGGAGTCGTCACTTGCATCCCAGATCGGGCTGAAGGGGCTCACAGGGCTGCGGTCAGGGGCTCTTTGCTTGGCGGCTGTGGTCGTGTGCGGCGGAACGCTGAGGTCAAGGCCGAGTAGACTGCGGGAGATCTGGCTGTCCTCGGCTGAATAACTGCGGCTGTTGCTCCAAATTGACGGGCGAATCCCGGGGGTTGCCCACTGGTTATTCTAGAAGAGACGCTTGCCATTTTAGCAATTATTGGACAATTATTCGGCACTTTTCAGATTTTCAATAGCAATAACTGAAGCTCTGTCCTTTGATTGCAGTTTGATAAGTCTTGAAGAGAAAGTCTTGAAACAGAAAATTTGTCACATTCTTAGATTCGTACTCTAACTCAAACAAATTAGACATGGCGGTTTACCTGTTGGTCAATGTCAGTCAACGAGGTATCAGCAGACCAAGGGTTCTGGATAGAGTCGGTTGGAGAAGAATGGCCAAATGCATTGTACAGATTGTCAAACAACTGCAAAAAAGAATACGAGCAATGTAAAAAAATTCGTCAGCTCTAGGTTCAATATTACAGTCATGCGAACGTATTTCGTTTATGTCTCTTATTATACACCGAAAATCTTTTTTCAGCTTGTTTGTTTTTTCCGTCATCTTTTCTGATATATCTAGGTACAAACTATGTCATCTGTGCAATTTCAATATTTGTACATTTTAAAGGTGGCAATTGTTTTCTATAAGAGGTCATTTGTGTCTCTGCCAAAGCAGGCACGCGTAGTGCACCAACAATGCACGAACTAAAGTCCCTTTACTTTGAGACTTTTTCTGTGTGACGTGCATGAAGTATGAATGTTGTCATTTGTGAGTTCTCGTTTTACAACGCTCAAAACCAGTTTCCTGTCAGCAGCAACTCACCTCTGAATGACGTGGTTTTTCAGAATCTTGTTGCGGCATCAGAAGACTGTACCGGTCCGATGGGTATGCCCGGTTTCTTAATTTTGTGCCAAGATCCGATTTCAGTGGGTCATCCTTGAATGAGTTCCAACTACTTTCCCTAGTCTGGTTCGTTTCCCGTGTGCTGGTGTTGTCAAATCCCCAAATGTCGGCTATTTTATTAAGTCCGGGAGGCGGATTTATACGTCCACTTTTCCTACTTTCATGCCACGAGGACGAAGGTTCCGGTCTATTGCGGAATGGCAACTTGACCGGAGCTTTCAACTGTGACTTCGGTATGAATTCTTTACTAGATGGATCGAGTTCCGACTTCGGTTGCTTGTCCTTCTGTGACCATATTTTAGCTCCGGGTGCCTTTTTCAAGTGTTCCAAATCTTCCTCGGGTGTCTTTTTCGTTGCTCTTAGACTGCTGAGATTATCGTAAAAAAACATTGAGCTCGTATTCTGAGACGCTGCTGTTGGACTCGGGAGGACGGGTTTCTCTTTCTGTTGTGGTTTCACTTCTTTTCCGGCTCCTGGATGCGTACCGACCGCCAGGCGACAGATGTACGAGCTCCAGGACTCACTGTCTGACGAGGTGACTGTCTGGAAATTGACCGGAGATGAATTCCCGGATGATCCTTGCGAATCGTCCCGGGGCAGCGGCGAAGGTGTATTCTGTCTATGCACAGGTGGACTTTGACCTACGGGGACCACCAATTGCAAATCATCATCAAATAGACAAAACATATGTGAGATTTAGGTCGTATTCGAAGTTGAAATAAAACAAAGCAACTTAAAGACAAAAGTGACAAGGCCAAATTTCCCATTGAAAATTAGTATGTTATAAAGGAATGCGTAACACAAATTAGCTTTTGTTTCCAATAAATTCAGTCACTACTTTCTTACACCTTTGACCTGCCACTGACCCCTGGCCCCTGACATCTGACCCCTGACCACTCCCAGGACAGGGTGTGCACAAACTATTTGAGATATCGGGCAAACAGACATGGCTACAAAGTGAATACCTCTTTTTCCAACGAGAAACTTTAGCATCGGGTTATCGCTGCTGACGATACTGCTGTAGCTGCTGCTTCGGCTGAGATCGCTCAGAGATTCAAGAGACGCCGGTGTGCTTCCAGCCGACATGGTCTTCTCCAGCTTGCTCTTCCCCCGTTTGGCCTTCGAGCTGCTGTTGCGTTCCAGGGCAGCCTCAACGACAGCCGCTGCGATGGCGTGCGGAGAGGTGGGAGTGTCCGAGTGGATTTTACCGTTTGCATCATAGATCACCTGTCGCAAGAAGGGAATCGAATCAAACTTGGTCGTCTGCTTTCTTCACGCTGCCGGATACAACAAATCCAGCGAAAGCCTAAGGCGCAAAACGCTTTCTCGCGGCAGACAAAGCAATGGCTTTCTTGCATAGCAATAATAGTAATAGTAATCTGCTGTTGTCCACGCCTATAAAACCAGTGACACTACACAACCACACACTGTTATCATTAGCACAGTTTCCACTACAAACGACTGGTTTCTAAAAATTAACACGAACCAGGAATGCGGATATTAACAAGCCAATAGAGCCTTCCCGTCAGCCTTAAAGTACACCAAAATTGCCATATTGTCACTTTTAACTACTTGATCTACTATTTCTTATAAACATAAAATGATTCATTCGGGGAACTGCAATGGAGGGTAACATCCCTTAATGCAGACAAAGTGAACTTTTGTAGATGGCACACCAACCTTACTTCCTTGGGATATCAACTGATGTGCTGGCTGCTGCAGTTTCCTTTTCTGTCCCACGTCAGATCGCTTGGAACTATCTTGCTTACTTTTTGATTCATTTTTACTTCCCTTTGTGCTATCTCTCGCGTCCGGTCTCGGTCCTGAAATCGAAATTTCGTCCAACCGGTCCAATGAGCCGCGGTAAACTGGTTCCGGAGCCGGTTCAACTTTGTTCCCTTTTCTCAGCAATTTATGAGCCTTTGACTCAACTTTAGTGAAAGCGTTATCCGGTAAATGTTGTTGCGCTAATTCAAAATCGCATAATTTCATTCCAGGCTGGGTGTCTTTAACAGGAGGTCGCGCTGACACTGAAGGTGGTTGCTGTTGCTGCTTCTTTTGCTCCTTGGATTCCTTCCTTGTGCTTGACTTGGCTTTCTTCCGGCTCTTTGCAAGCAACGCTCGTTCGTTCTCGGTGTCCAGAATCGATACCTCCTTGATCACTATGTTGGATGCGGGAACTTCTTCGTATGGGCGTCTTTCGTGCACTTCGTTATTTCCTCTCCGATTCCGAGCCTCCTTTTCCGATCTGCGGTGCCGTCCTTGCCGTATAGATTCGCTCTTCGGCTTCTCCTCTAAATGCCCAATACTCTCGTTACTTCCATGGTGCCTCGATTTCGTCTTCTTGGCCTCGCTTTCCGTCTCCTTCCTTTCCGGCTCAATACGGAACTCCCTAGGTGCCTCGAACGACGGCGTCGAAGTGGTGCTCTTCAGTGAGATTTCCGACGTACTGCTGGTGGTCGAAGAGGACCTGGATCGCGTATAGCCCACCGGCGTTATGTCATTAGAGCCCTTCTTCTGTAGAGGCAAGTGCAGGCCGTTCGACTTCTGCAAAGACAAACCGCCATCCGGGCTGTCCTTTTTATCGCTAGTCCTGCACAGGGAAGATTAAAAACGCAGTTGAAAACAAAAGTGACAACAAACTGGTAAGTTAGTAAAAATACCACAAGGATGTCAATGCTAAGTAACACTAGAAAGAAATCCTCTCGCACTATTAGTGTTTACTTACACAGCTCTGAGTATTTCAAACTGTGAAGCAAACGTGTCTCTATGGAGGCAAGCTGGAGCTAACTACCTTGAAAATGAACTTCGACCTTACCCACCTCGATTTCATGCTAGAAATGGAATTGAGGTTGAAGACGTTTCCGGGGGTGTATATCTCAGACACTCTTCCGACCTTGACCGTTCCGGAATTAGCGGCACCGAACGTACACTGCAGCACATACTTCTGCGCGTCGACGTAGGCTCCGAAGATGACGAAAATAAAGACGACGGTCATGACGAAGGCAGTAACCATGTGGAAATAAGGTTCCCAGAATGGCCGAGGTAACGATGATGCACACAGGGAAAGCAAATGGTGCGGCAGAGTTGCGAGGAGAGTGAATTCCAGCACCGTGTTTACCGAAGTTACGATTCGCAATGTCCTCGTAAGGCGTGATGTCGTAAAGTCTGGCGTAAATCTGAAAAAAGAGAAAGGCCTTCTAGTTTTGATTGTCACTTGAAAAATGCGAATATCTCTGGATGAAAATGCCTAAAGATGGGAGTCTATCATAAATGAAGAGAAGCGAGCACTTACAGATCAGGGTCACAAAATGGCTTAAGAGACCCTAGCTTTATTACAATTAATGTTCTGCTCCCTAAACAACGCGGTATTACTTTTATGATCCCAAATGTAATCGCCTATTAGGTTTAAATCATTCAAAAAACTGAGGGGTCACTGGAAACGCACGTGATGTCAAGCTTCTTCGACTTGTTCGGCAGCAGGGTGAACGGCTCGCAGTCCAGGATGCGGAAGCCGTAGCCGCTACACTCGTAGCCGTTGATGTTGACCGACATGACGTTGATTGGCAGCTGTCCAACGTTGGTCGCGGTAAACGTGCGCTTCACGGTGAATGATGGGAACGTTCTCGCCCTCGCAGTCGACTCTGATGGACAGACAAAAGCGTCAACGAACAGAAGGCACACGAAGCTGTAAAACACTGAGGATTGGCAGAGAACAGACTTCGTGATGAAAAAACAGTCTTAATAGCGCATCTTGCCTGTACGATGGGATGACAGAATGTGGGAGGTCGGCCTTGAAAAACAGCCTAATTCCAGCAACGACAATTCAGGAGAGGTAATTCTGATAACACTGAAATATTGGACAGCTATCATTTAATCACAGCAGAATTTCTATACGACATAAGCACGTATTAATAACTTCACTTTGAAAGGAGCATCGTCAGAATAATCTATAAATGCGAGTGTACATGCGAACTGGCAACATTCGATGTAGCGACAACAACGTTCGAAGGCAGGTGACGTAATGCCGAAATTCATGATGGCGCACTTACTGTTGCAATCGTTTAGGTGGCCGGCTTTCAACTCGAAAAGCAAGAGGGATTCCAGCCCCGGTTTCTTCTCGTTGATTGTCAACTGGCCGCGTGCGCCCTGACCTTGGACCACGACCAACTCGAGTATTGTCAAATTGTTCCTGAAAATTGAAATAATACTTTCGATTAGAAGTCTAAACAGCATTAACCTCTGGCGCTTAAACTCGTACGCTTCCACTGGAAGTTCTGTCTTCGCTAAAAGAATACGAGTACAGATCGGGCATGCCAGAGACACACACAATGCTTTTGTTATCAATCTGCTAGCCGAAAGTTTAATAATGAAAGTTTCGGGCTTTCTACAAAATGAAGTTTGGGTAAGGAGGAAATGCTCATTCTTCTGAAAACTAGGGATTCACAGGCTTAGCAAGCTTCCTTTCAAATAGCATTTATCAGTAGGTCGAAAGCCATTTTCAAGGTACATCTTCAAAGGAGACATACCAAGAACGATCTGCTCTAAGTACCGGGCAAATGTGATCAACTTTCTAAAACCATTCATTATCTCTCAAAAGGCCTCTCACTATTAGGGTGGATTTGAAACTGAAGCTCAGATAAATGGTTTATATCCTATCACCAGGAAAACACAGCTTCTGATTGGCCGTCTTTTTGAGTAGTAAACAAGGGCACTTTTGGAAATTGAACTTCAAAGCTTGTCCTTGTCGAAGATTTAATGGGCCAAGGCAAAGTGGGTGCAACTAGACAAGGGTGAATGCCACAAACCTGACGACCATCAACGAGGTCTTCAACTTTTCATCCTCGGGTTTGAAGCCGATTTTGACAACAGCCTTGGATCTTCTTTTAAGCAACAGAGAAATCGTGTCTGGTGAGGGAGTGACGCCAAAAATAGATTGTAGCTCTAACCTTTCCGGGGAGTTCTCCTGGTTTGAAAAAAGGAAGCGTTATAAACGTTGGCGATTTCGATGAGAGGGGAAGTGGACTTCTTACAAATGAAACTGGAGCATCATGGGAAACGAATACGCACCGAAACACCGGACAGCGAAAATGCAGAGTGGCCGTTCAGCTCTATGGAAAAGGGGTCTTCCTCTAGCCTAGAAACGAAGCTCAGCGTACTAAGAGACTTGAAAAACTGCTTCAAAGTGTTACAAAAGATAATGCATATATCAAAAAAAGGCAATGGCATATTCTAAGAAATTGCATGGCTTGAAAAAACTAGCATTTTATGCCTGAAAGATTGATGTAAGAAAGAAATTCAAATGCAAAAAATATGTAGCATAAACAATAGTAATTGAAAATTTCATGCAAATTGATTTACTGTTACACAAAGTCAATATTCTTACCCTTATACACATCATATGAGGAAATAAATTGTGCTTGATTGACAGATTAATCAGAACTAATTCTAGGCATCAATATACAGAAAGCTACTTGACAGCTCAGCTGAACAAGGTAATGATGAGTGGACAAAGGTGAATTGAAATGGGGCAAATCTGGACAAGCAGCGAACCTGTCTGAGACAAGATCCATGGCGCCGTTGGGGTGCGGGTAGATCATCAGCGGCAGAACCTGGACCAAAACGGGCACGTCAGCGGGGTTGGTGAGGGTCAATTCCTGCTCCGTGTAGTTATCGATGTGCGTAGGAGGGAAACGCACCGACTGCTCGACCAGCGTAGGCCAACTCAGGGACGCCTGGATGGGCACGGTGTGGTTTCGGATGACCTCGGAATCGATGACCAGCGTCGTGTTTATTCTGCGTAGGACAGCAGGGGAATGGGGATGAGCTGACGTCATATACAAAACCTCAAATACACCCATGTTCATTAAGTTCATTGACCTCAACTTGTATTTACATCCGCACAGTTTGGTAAAACACTTCTTAAATCAAAGAGGCAATAAATAATGCATCCAAAATTCTTCAGAATTATTACAGCTGGGAAAAGCTCGCAAATACATAAAACTTGAGCTGCTTGGCCTAGCCGTGGCTTCTTAATTCAAGTGAATGTGTATCTTACCTGGTTTGCTTGGACTCCTTCAAGGCTTCCCATTTTCCCTTGTTTTTCTCTAATAATTTTAAATCAAGCTCCCACGTGTCGGCAGGAAGTGAAAGGCTATTTACCCAATCATTGCAGCCACCTGAAACACAAGTTCGTCATCAAATAGAGCTATGTGACACAGCATATTAAAACTTAATACAGGTTGACAGCCCGAAAATGGGCGATATCCCTGGAATCGTACGCACGCTTCCTAGCCTATTTTTCATTGTTGCATAGCATTTTTCAAGACTTTTCAGGCAAGCTGAAAATGCAACCAATAAGAAAGAAAAGAAGAGTGAAACTCTTATAGCACTGATAATGTAGAGTAATTCAAAATACATCGGACTGAACGAAGCAAATAACATGCTTGTTTAAAGTCCCCAGAGATACTGATACTGATAATGTAGAGTGATTCAAAATACATCGGACTGAACGAAGCAAATAACATGCTTGTTCAAAGTGCCCAGAAATACATGGAGAAAATCCCATTACATCATTGGGAAGAATATTTCTCAAGAGTTCGTTAAGGGTTCCTAAAAAAATGCTCAATTTGCTATTTTGCATTAAAAAGAAACTAGTGGCTTCTAATATTGATTAATATCAAGTAAGTAAATTGATAAAACACCGGGCCAGTTACAAATTAGGCCATGGAGCATCAACTCACTGTCAGATGGTTGGCAGAGGCAGAGGTAGCACTGCGACTCACTGCCACGCAGAGGATCCAGTCTGACCGATCCAATCTACAATATGGCAAAATAGATAATGACATAATTGTCAATGAACAGGTTGTATAGAATTTCACTTATTTCTAAAACCGCCAGACTCATTCAAGAAACGCATCACACGTGGATTAAAAGTTGCAATAGTTTGTGATCTTTTCAGCCAATTCTTTGGCACACGCTTCAGAATGTGTAGGAGCGGCCGTAGGAGCGGCCGTAGGAGCGGCTGTAGGAGCGGCTATAGGAGCGGCTGTAGGAGCGGCTGTAGGAGCGGCTGTAGGAGCGGCTATAGGAGCGGCATTAGCATATTGAGATGTTGATTACAAAATGATAAGCACGAGAACAGAAAGACATTTCATAAAAACAGGGTTCTAAAAATCAAAAAAGAAATCATCTATTGCGGCCAACCATTTGTTTCAATTGGCAACTCATGCGGTCATTTGAAATGCATGATTTCTTTATAGGGACCCGCTCGTTGGCATGAATGTTAACGTCAATGAATAACATTATTATTATTATATATAATTAACTTATAAAAAATTAAACAACATAAGAACTTCGCAAAACAAAAATATTTTTTATAATCACCTTTGTTCGTCTATTTGGTAGTAGCTCTTTAATTTCATTTTCCGTTTGTAAATATGTGAAAAAATTGTCAGGAGGATGTAGCTTTATATCCGAAATTTTTAATGAATTACTAAAAGTGCTTTCTAAATATATTGTATGGCTTTTCGTTTGTCCCTGCAAAAAAACGGTTATCTCTATCAGGAACGGGTATTGTGCTATTTCGGGAGATGGAATAGTCTGAAAACACGGTTGTCAAAAGAAACTTATTATCTTTACAAGACTGCTATAGGAGGGGCTTTTCAAATTCCAGACACGAAGACTGTGTATTAGGGGGATAAAAAGCTCTAGCATATACAAGAGTTTGGTACAGCAAGGATTAGCAATGTACTGGATCCCTTTGAAAACTTTGTCTTGATGTTCGAAAATTCAATAAAAAGCTAGATTTACAGCTTGGGTTTACAACATTAAAACTTCTCTGTGACATGGAAATACAAAAAAAATTGTTTCAAAAAGAAACACTAAGAGAATGTGCCACTTACAGGGAAGCTATTTTCAAAATGAATTCTTTTCGGTTTTGAGACTAGATTTCCAATAACAACTTTGACAAACAGCGGAATATGCACTTCCTATGAAAAAGCGAAAACATTGATGTCAATAAAAATTCAAAGCAGATTTGTTGTGAAAAAGAGGTCGCTGGGTGATCCTATTCAAGGGAGGTTTTGTTAGTAGAGTCGTTAGAACTTCGCATAAGTATGCAGCCTCGCTAAATCCGATCCAGCTGTTGAGCGCAACACTAGAAACAAACCAACCTCGAACGCAGTTTTGAAAGTGACCTCGCCTCTGTACGCGCCTTCTTTCGCAGGGGCCGCGACGTCAATGCTGAACACGGCTTCCTCTTTGGGACGAAGCGTTATCTAAACGATAAACAAAGGCTCTTGAAGAAGTGACAAGGCTTAGTAAACATCTGTCTAGGCAAAGAACACAAATTTATACCTATTACGTCACGACAGGTAGTGCTAACTCCGTCACAATATCAAGTCTCGGAAAAGGCCCCGGGGCCCAGGCTATTAGCACTTTGGATCTAAACATTTGATCTTGCTAAGAAGTTGTGAGATCTACTCAAGCAATAGCTTTGGCAGGCATCGAGACATCTGATTAATTAATACAATGGAGCTGGGAATTCTAATCACACGTATAATCTTCAAAAGCCCGCTGAATTGGGCGTTTAAAATATGTGGAGGCTTGCTGGAAAACACGACGATACCTGGTCATTGTCTGTTGAATTATAGTTGTTTCTGGTGGCGTTGTTTCTATCGGACGTCCACCGGCTCCGCTTGGCCGGTTTGCCTTTCCGCCCTTGCCGGACGAAATCCAGTCGGAGCCGGGCGAATTCTACGTTGCCGCAGCAGGAGTACTCTTTGATCGAGACCTACGGAGTTGTTACTCAAAATTATAAATTAAAACAGCAGCCAATGTCCAGTAACTTAAAAAATGCAGCGTTTTTAAGCCATCTGGGCTAGGTCCATTTGGATAACTGTTTTAGTCAACTCTGATAGCAATGTTCAACAAATAAGAAAGCGTATAATGGGACAACAACTCACCTCTACTGGGTTAGTGTTTATGATTCTGAAAGTTATTGTTCTGTTCTCGCTGGCGCCAACAGTACCATAATCTATCGCATATTCGTCTTGCCCTTCAACGACATGCTGCGAAAAGAATTTCTACCTTCAGAAACAAATCAGAAAAATCTGTATTCTGATCAGTGGCTCCAGGGAATGGTTTAAGGGTAATCGCAAAATGTCTTGGACACCCCCCTTCACCCCACCTTTAATCTTCGATAACCTCAGTCTTAATGGTTCTAAAAGTGGCAATGCGTTGGATAAGCCACTACAACAACAACCATACCTTTAACTTTCCAGTGTAACTGTGCACGGGAATGGTGAATATTGATGCGTTGGTGTAGAGTCTCAGGGTAGTTGATAACACTAAATCTGATTGGTTGTTCAAGTATTTGATTGACAGTGGTGACACGAGTTTGCCTGGCGACACAACTGTTGGATTTACAAAATTCTCAATCTGGAATGGAAAAGCACAACCGTAAGTATTGGCACGATTAAAAACAATGATTTCAGCTTACTGTATCGATCAGAAAAAAGAAACTTTTTCTACAAGGGCTGTGGGGTGCAAGTACTTTTCCTATCCACCAGAAATGGCAGTAGAATTTCTCTCACAAAATATCATGTCCTTGATAATTTTACTCTGTCCAGCTTTAGTTATTCAGCTTAAAGCAAACAGTGTCTTCAAGAAAATTAGCTAATGGCCTAGACTGCATTCAAAGCTCTACTACTAATGGAAATATGAAAACAAAACGCATACTCACAGCAAAAATATGATTGAATTCAACTGGAATTGTAGCATTGTAAATAATTAATGAAAAGTTGAAGGTATTTGTAATTGTCAGCGGCTTAATCATGGCATTTTCTTCTTGGGAACTCCCAGAAAAAAACGCGGTTTTCGCAACAGAGTAGGCCAATGTGCTAGGGGGGAAAGAAGTCAAACGTCATTTTCAGTATGTCAAAACCTTCTATAATTAGCATCATTATCAGGGTTACAATAATTGATAAATTATAATATTGATATAATCATCATAGCAAAAATTAGTCTTAGAAAGCATTAAAGGGCAAAACAGAAGCTTCAGAAACATGGAAACCATGGGTAAGGGGGGAGGGGGTGGTGTTGTAATACTAAGAATAAACATTCCCTTACCCTTGCAAGACATTTGCACTGTATGCGATTTCTTTTCGTCCGCCATTTTTTTCGCCAGTCTGAATAACAATGGTTCCACTTTGTTGCTTGACTTTGCTAACGTGTAGTGCTGCAAAGAGCAAGTCACACATGAAAACGATTGATATCAGCAGTATGTGGCTAAATTTCCTAAAAGGCAAAAAGTGCCAGGACATTTGTTCAAATTTCATTCTCACGGCCAAGCAAGATGGCTAATTCATCTTGTACAGCTTTGTACAGCTTAAACTTTGCAAAGCGTCAGGGACTTTCGTGAAATTATACGCAGAGGCTAAAGGTCTCAAAGCAACGTCTTTGCGAATTGACAACAATGCCCCCATCGTCAAGGGACATCAAAACAAAGAGCCACTGGCGGCCTTATCACATGACTGGGAGTACGATGTCAATAGCCTTATAATTTTCCCATGGTAAACAAAATGCAAATCTATCAACTGAAACAACCTTAGGCTCTCTAGGCGCAGAATTGTAAACACGAAAAATATTGCCTTAGGGGCCATCAAATGGTCGGGTGAATCTAACTTTCAGTGGATATCGCGTGGCGAAATGTAACGGCGTAATTCCCCTGATAACGATCACAAAATAAATTAAAAAACAAGCTTTAATACAACAAACAGGTTAAGGTTATGTACTACAGGTTCATCTCGACATCAAACGGAGATTCAAAGCATTTGTAAATGTATTCTTATGTGATGGGCAATTCCAACTGAAGCCGGGAAGGAGAATAAATTAATTGTTTTGCAGAGTTTCCAGCTGCATGGACACAAATGCTGTCTCCGCCTTGAAGGTTGCTCTGGTACACCGTCGTTTCTGTTAAGCGTTGCGGGCATTCACCACTGCCGTACCACGGGTCAATGCCCTAATGCGCCTGCTAAATGATTGCCCATCTATGTCTCAACACTCGTAATCCACGTATCCGTGAATATAAATGAAACTTGAATCCTAAGTAGGCTCAACAGACCGCCGATGGCAGCATGAACTCGATAAATAATAGCGCATGCCTAAGAAATATCCACGTGCCGATACTGGAGCTGGGATTCTGTTCTGCGCAAACAGAGCGTTGTATTGCAAACCCAACTGTTAAAAGGCCTCCCAATGCGACACATAGCGAGGAGGAGAGAAGCAGCTTAGCCCTGAAGCGAATCTGGCAAAGGGCAAGAAGCCAATCGAATAATGTTTGCACTTTGGACTGCAGTCTCTCCGCGCACACCGCACCTGGAAAGGAGGCCTACCACTGTTACGCCTGTCCACCTGGAGATGAAGCACAAGGCGACTCACCTGTAAATGTTATGACGGCTATTCTGTGGTGCTTTTTTGAAGGTTTCAGAACCATTGGCTGTAAGGTAATAGATGAAGATAAAGATAGGCCAACCAGAAGCAGATAAAATGATAAGATTTGCGATAAGTTTGCAAGAAACTTTCAAATTAATAGTTGCAAACGGCCATTAAAACATTGCATTCGGGCAGGAGAAAGCTTAAAAAGGTTCGGGGGAACAAGAAAAATTTGAATGTATCTTGGGCAATGGATAAATGTAGTAACGTGCGTGTGAGGAGGGAGGGGGATTTAAAATTTATCTTCTTACTGGAAATCCTACGAGATGGTTCCGCGACAGGTTCGTGCCCAGAAAACATAGCAGTTTCATTTATGACAAAACCATTTTTGAGCCACTTCTACACCTAATTATTCCCTGAGGAAGGTTTGGCAATATCGACTTTACAGTTTCCAGCTGAAAAGAATAGAAACACTCTTCCTGGCTCAAAGACCATCTCCCCTAAATGCTTCCGTAAATTAAAATATTACCGTGAATTGTATGGAAATTGCTTTATTTGGTGGAGTAGAAATTACAGCCTGGAAGGGAATAACTCTTTAAAAAAACAGATAAATTGAACATAACACATAAATCCAGATGTATAAAGTAACTGAGATGATAAACCTATTGTCTCTTTAAAAAAATGACTCTTTGAAAATTGCAAAAATAGCATTAGATGCAAAAACAACATTGACGCATTTTAATAAGATGCAAAAATTAACAGGGATCCATTTTAATTATACGCAAAAATAACATTGACGCATTTTCATCAGATGTAAAAACAACACGAGATCATATCTTTGACTTACAGATATTGGAACGGATCTGTTTCCAGTATTTATCATATTAAGATTTAAGGATTTTGGTTCATCTGAAAAAAGAAAATCAGAAATGAATGAATGGACGGGGTTTATAAAGAATATGGACAAATGTGTGAAAAACACACTATGGCTACTTAGAAATTGATTAAAAAAAATTAATTGGGCGCGCAGCATGGCCATGGAACAACAACTTAGTCCTTGATCTTTGATGTAAAAGTACAATGCAAACAGTTCTTGTTCATAATTTTTCATCTAAGTGAATTAATGCTCCAAAATTTAAACTTCGTCTTTGATACTTTGGGTGACATAGGCTTAGGGAGTTCTTATTTCTTGGAGCTGGGTCTTAAGGCTCTTCTTGGAAGCAATATCATTTTCATAGGGTTTACACTTTCATCATTTTCAATAGGAAGGGATCAAAGGGTCAGTTCGGGCTTTCACTAAACAAAGACGGATTGCACAGAAAGGCAATGTCCGGGCGCAGTGTCCTTGGAACGATAAACCGACAGGCTCTATCAAAATAGACGCAATGAGTCTAGGCCAAACAACAGCGTCTGTGACATATTGCCTAATGCACCAGCAGAAAAACATTTGCTGCAGGTGAAAATAGACAGATCCGCTTTTCCATTAAAGTTTTAGGCAGCAAAAGCAAGGTGAAAAAATGGCGTGGGCAGGCTTAGAAAAAGCCGAGAAAAGTGATATCATTGGTTTTGCCTGCGTTAAAACGAGCAGGCGAGTTGGCAACGCATTCAATGAGAGAACTCTACTTAACGCCCCTCTATGCACCAATTCAACTGATGACAAGCCCAGCCAAAACCAGGGCATACAGGGCAACAAGCAAACACAAGAATTCCAAAGTACACCTGCCCTAACTTGCGGAAGTAATTTGATCCTCGGGTAGGATTAGTGCGGTTATTTTTGCTATCAGCCAAAGCTCAAGGCACAATGAATGGATGTCTGAAGTATTCAAGCCAACAGGAAGTATTTCTCCCTTAACCTCCTCTGAAGGCTATGCAGGAAGTGGACTGGCCCGTATAAACAAAAGTGGCGCAGATCGAAACATGGACTGTGCAGCAAATTTTTTATCTTGCGTGCTTCTAGTAAAGGTATAAGGTGACATTCCAACACTGCAAGAGGTCGAAAAAGTAACTAAAACTGCTTCTGGCAACTCTGTTTTCAAAACGCGGTTTCAGGTACCTTCATGGCAACTAAATCTTTTGCTTTTTTCCTGGCAAAAGTTTAACCATAATGAGAGTACTACCTACCCATTGTCCTGAGAGTGCCAAAATCGAACGTGTCTATATTGGTATAGAGACCCGGGGCTACAATCGGAAAAACAGCTTGAAAAGGAACTGTTACAAGACAAGAAACAACGCAGCATTAAAGGCAGCAAAATGCACTAATTGGAAATCTATCTGGAAACAGTTTGGGAATTGGGGAAATGGGAGGTTACGAATAGGACGGTTAGGTTAGAGAGGGCGTTTGATAGTTGCACGTCTTCGTATTTGGCTGTGTATCAAACCACATAATGCTCTTTGCTTCTGGCCCAACAACAGTTTCAGTAACAAGACCGTCACCACATTAATTAAGGCCATCAAAATTAATTATGCATTGGGCTATTTACAAAAAACATAATTTTCAGCAATGACCGAAGCAGGTGGAAAGACGCACAACTGACAGCAAATTCAAAGATAAACTTAAAAGCTTCTTGCATTTATTACCAGGAATATTATTCTTCCTGTGCAATAGTCGCATCCGCATGCTTATGGTCGAATTCTTGTTGGCATGCATTCAAGCGGATAGTTTGCACATGGAGCCTTAATAGGGATGCTTGGATTCAAAAGCAGGTGCTAAAAATCTTACTTTACATCGGCAATATGATAAAAAGTAGGGATAACTGAAAATTGGCAATTCAAACAAGACTCATTTATAAAAGGGTTACGAAACAGGATGGACCGATTTGATAACTGAATGCAAACAGCTCATTGAAAATTTCTTTCTTTCCTCGGCATACATTTAGGCCAAAAAACAAGATCATTCTTTTGGTGGTATTTTGTTTCAAAGCAAATCACGGTCCAGCTGCCAAAGGGAAAAAGTTTGAAACAGAGAAAGTAAAACACCTACCCGAAGAAACATCAACATCGAAAGGAAGGATTATTTCTTCCTTCTTGGAGGACGATCGTGTGGTTTTTATCCGCACAAACCCGGTATGATTGCCCTCCGTCTTGCCGTAAAAAGTCGCTTTCATTATGGCCTTCGTCTCGAAGGGTGGTATTTCCTACAAAAACAAAGAATGTCCATAAAACATACAAAAGATGCAACTTATGGAGAGATAATCTAAAATAGTTTCGCTATATATGCCATGATACCTGCAAATACATTGAG
Organism: Nemopilema nomurai; assembly: GCA_003864495.1. Classification (NCBI taxonomy): domain Eukaryota; kingdom Metazoa; phylum Cnidaria; class Scyphozoa; order Rhizostomeae; family Rhizostomatidae; genus Nemopilema; species Nemopilema nomurai. The sequence continues at coordinate 1,543,716 of ML133421.1, read as the reverse complement.
CAAAAAGTTCAGACTGTATGATTGGCTTGGATGTTGACCGAGGCTTTCTGACAGACAACTTCCACCTTTCATTTGCCTCTTAAAAATCCAAACAATTGTTGAAAGGTTTTGCTATCGACGAACCTTCTCCTTTGCACGTATCCCTGCACACTAACAACAAATTAACCTGCCTTTCCGACACCAAGCTGTACACTTTTAAAACTACATGATACATATTTAATAATTATTGATATTGGATAGAATATTGCAATACGTAAATATGTTACGACACAAACAATACTAAGGATCGATGAAGGCAAACAAAGTCAAATGCACCAACCCAAATTTTTTGTGAGACATCGTTGCTTCCAGTTGGTAGGTCCAGATGCAGCTCTCCGCCACTTGAGTACATTTCAGTTACCTAAAAAGCAGTCATGTTGGCATCACTTTGAATGAAAGATCGCATGAATTGATAACGTGACACTCAACAGTCACTCTTTCCATTTGTTCCTGTCTTTATCATTCATTATTGAATGCATGCTAATGCTGCTATGTATAATAATTACAAATAAATCTATTTTCCCGCATTGTCTGTAATTCTTTCCATGTGCATGAGCAGCAAGTAACTGTATCACATTCGTTGCAGAAAATAGATACCTATTAATGGCAATACATGGGTGATTCGAGAATGCACTTCTTTCATTTAAAAAGGGAGAATAATTTATTGAATTTTTTTTATTCTTTGTTGATGCAGATATTTTACACACGAAGAGTGGGAAATGGGCACGCAACCGTGAAATAAGGTTCTGCTTGGGAGAGGGAGATCAACCAAATTTGAAGATAATGCGGCCTTGAAGAAAATGCTATAAAAAGACCTTGATTCAAATATCAAGTACCAACACGGTGAATCATGATTACATAATTACATTACATAATCGTTTGATATACATTGTGAAGAGATACCGAGTGCGGCGATTAATCGTGACTTGAGTCATACCTGAATTGCTTCACTGTACGGGTTGTACATGTTGATGTAGGGCGAGAACGTGCCATCAACGGGGATTGTTGCACCGATGAAGGCCCGCAGCCGGTACACGTTTGGCATGCCCACGCCAAAGACCTGCAAGAGACAGAGAGAGATCGCACTCAACGGGGGACGGACGGGCACAGATGGGTGGGCCTTGGAAAAAGGGTTTTGAAAGGATGGCTCTTTAAAAAATGGGCCTTTAAAGGATGGGCATTTGAAGGATGGGCCTTTAAAGGATTAGCCTTGAAAGGATAGGCCTTCAAAGGGTGGGTATACACTGGGGGACACTTAAGCATGGAGCGAGCCTATGCTCACAAATGGTACTGTTGTTTTCTTTGTTGCTTTTCGGACCAAAGGGATATTGCTAGTTTAATGACGGTTATGTACGCTACTGCTTTGAATTAGATTCGGCTTGGACAAATTAATGACGGTAATGGTAATGGCCTATGATGATTCAAACCCTGCCATTGATATCGCCAGGATGACCAAACCGCAAAGCCATTCTAGTCAAATCTAATCGATTAAACTTGCGAGCACGCTTTGATTTATGTCGACTCAGCTATGGCAAGTTGGCTAAGTCTTAAGATAATACCATGGCTAAGCATGAGTAATTATTGACGCAATAAGTTACAGTGAAATGCAGGCTTGGTGCAAGAAAGGATCGATTTCATTTGCAGAGCAAACAAGGTGAAATACAAAGGCAGTGCTACTTCAAGTGTTAAAGGAAGCAGGAAGGAAAGTGGGGCGTTACGCAAATGGGCAGTTAAGAGGGGTGCATGAAATCGGTGAAAAGCAAGGGGGATGGATAAATGAGGCGGGGAAGAGAAAGGTACACAGAGAGGGGGGGGTGATTTCATAACTTTGAAAGCCATACTCTTGCCGATGTTTGGTATGGTACCAACTCTTATTGAAATAATATAACACTATCAACCACACACAGGCAATGTGCAATATAACTTTTTTGGAGTGCGCTATATCGCAGAATAGAGGGTACATGTCCGTGCTGTTCGAATACAACAGACAGACAGCTACTTCTAAGTTCCTTCTGGACAGGCCACACAAAACGATGCAAAGTCACATGAACCTTAGCGGATCTAAGCCTAGGCGATACACAATGTGGTCTTAGTAATCTCAGATCCTCTAGTCTTCGCATTAAATCTACGAAAAAGCGTAGAGTCATTCATAACACCAATTTCAAAGTAAACTTGATTTGTCAAGAATAGGACGGACTCCTTGTGCGACAAACGGCATTTTCAAATGGTCTGCTGCGTGACTTAACATGTTAGAAAAGGATAATTCTCCCGAACGATCAAAAAAGAAAATGTAAACAATGCTTCAACTTACCTGGTACGTAAATTCACCTTTATTTGTACGAATAAAAACGGTATTTTCAACATTGCCAGCCAATCGAGGGAGAAAAACTAATTCAAACGTTGTATTTGCCAACGGCTCTATAGTCTATAAAAACAAATGGGAATTCATAAGAAAGGCATGTTTATGCATACCAGGTGGAAAAACTGCAGATTAAATAAAAAGATGAGAACATGTCCTGTTTAGAAGAATAAATCTAAAAAGACCTTTATTTCTTTGTCAATGCTGGCTATAGCCATAACTTAAAAAAATTCATTCAAGTTTTATTTAATTGAACAGTTCTTTGGACGTTGACTCTTTCAAGAGAAAATCAACACCATTGTTGTGTGTATCAAAACAAAAATCTTGATATGTTTAACCAAAAAACGGTAGCACTAAATCAATTCGATGTTTTCAAAATTCATTTGAAGAGATTCGGGCATTTTCATGGTGAGAAACACAAGCAACGCGATCTTGTCTTTTGTTGCAGTCGAAATCACCTTTGAAAAAGTAGACAAAGACTGCACAATGCAAAGCAAATAGATAACCTTGAAATTATCTTTCGCAATTTACAGACATTGGAAGGCTCCTTCTTTTTCCGGGCCTCACTTTTTGGATGCTTTTGAATGTGACGAAGCTACGTCACTATACCAGGTGTCTCGAGTCGAAAATACAAGGGGGGTTAGAATGAACGGGAAGCACAAATTGACCTTTTTTGGCTCACAAGAACTGGAAGGGTGGACTTTTTCCTGTGACGTACCGAAGAGTAGTAGATTGGACGGTGCCCAGTGGCTAGTTTTGGGGTCTTAGGCTGACTGACCATAGAAACACAACTTCAGCCTCATACACACAAAGAAAAAAAGTGACACGTCATCTTACTATAGATGAGGAGGGGAGGTAGTATCACACAAGCATACGGAAGCGGGGTCTCTTTATTGACGTGAAGTTTTGTTCCTTTTAAGCATCTACTACAAAAGAACATGAAACATGAAGAACGGTACAGGGTGAGTGGTCGAACATTCATTTAGAGAATGAATGTAACTTGAAGGAAAATACAGAATGAATGCGCATGTCAGCGCAACGCTACTCACACTAGTCTTCACTAGCGATGCGTGGAAATGCGGCGATCCAGTCCTTATCGACACAATTCTCAGCTGATTTTTGTTGCTCGGGTTTACGATGGCAACCATTTGCATAACAGGCATCCCAACATACCTTTCAAAAAACAGAGCTGGTAATTAGCATTGAGGGATTAGAAATTTCATAAATGCAAAATCACGTTTCCTATTGGATAAGTAAGTTTATTATAGCAGACGACACGGCATTATTGAAACCCTCCGTCTCTAAAAACCAATTACTGTCATCGTTTTGCAAATGCCTTTTACAGTTGAACCAACTCTGTCAAGTTTCGAGCATCACTACTATGCCATAGATAAAGCAGTAGAACAAACGTTTAGAATTTCAAAGTATGGCCTGTTTTGACAAATACATTCCAGCTTTCTGCAAAACATTCACAATAGTTTTTAAACTTTTAAGCAAACATCAGAACAAAACTTTCAATGAAACACTTGCAAATAATACGGTGAATGCCATAGAGTCTCACGCTAAATAGAGAAGCTACGTTAGCTATAAACGCAATTACTTGAAGCCTAAGTTCTCAGCGCTAAACACACGACTGAACAACGGCCGCTTGTAATCACAGGTCTGAATAGTCTAAGAATAGACAATTAGCCAACGGAACAGATAAGAGCCGGTCTATCTTTTAACATGATCCAAGTGTTTATCTGTTGGTTTCTCGTGTCCATGGTGCTGAAAAGAAAACTGGCAGATAACAAGTTTTAACTGCTAGGTCTTTGAGGTCTTAAAGATTGAGACATATGATAACATAGGAGAGAGTGAGTTCTTACTGGTGACGGAAGTCCAGATATGTCGGCTGGAACTGCAATAATTTATAGCTTGGTAGCCTTTGCCCCCTCGCCTCACTGGAAGAAAAAACAAGTTTTCACGATTCTATGAAGTACATCACGTTAGTCGCTGAAGGTGTCAGGTAAAGAAAAAGTAAAAGATAATTTAATCCAGATAAGCACGAACAATGAGCTGACGATCCGCAGTTTGAAGTTGGCTGGCAAAAGGGAGGGTGATGTAATACGAGGATAACAGGAAGTAAAGACGGAGATGCCCAAATTCTCCAAAGCATAGGATGCAAGTACGGAAGAAGACATCATTGGTTATTATAATCTACCAAAAAACAAGAAAGCTTGCTCTTGCCACACCGGGCAATCTTTATCAAACGTAATAAATTCCCCTCCTTAAGTCTTCCAAGAAAAACCAAAACTTAAAGTTTTTTCTAAGCTTCTACATTTAATTAACGATTGGCTATTTTAATGCTTTTGGTTACAAGTGAAGCGATTATCCAGTGGTAGATCAGCGATAAGTTTGGATGAGCTGGTGATAATGAAGAATTGGCAGGTAGAAACCGCGGTGCTTATCACAACAGCTGTATTGACGAGTGGACCCTCGATAGGCCTAAATGTTCGCTGACAATACCCAATATCTATTCATGGTTGGATCAAGAAGGGCATTCATCCAGGGAAAATTTGCAAGTTCCGTTTTACATAATCGATGCATTATTCATAAAAGCATTCAGAAGTGGGCTATTGATGCATGCATTATTGATGCCCAAAAACAGCATCTACGGAGTGATCTAATTAGATATGTCAGCCGGTAGAGTTATTTGATGTATTGACACTAATTCAGTCATATTCTTGATAGATCACGGCACACCAGCTGCCCTTTCTGACAACGTCTGACTGTTGTCCACGTCATCTCCAGTCAACTAGAATGCAGTCATCAACTCTTATATATTTACAAATAGTAGAAGCACTGCAGCTCCTTTGAAGTTATGATCAGCCTTTTCGAAAATTATTTCACAAAACTATGCGGCATTATTCTAGCAAGACACAAACTGACTGTGGCAGAACAAAATGTGTTAGTGATGTTGGATAAGACAAATAAATGGTGACACTGACTAAATGGCAAAGGTGACAAGCTTGGCTGGCTGCGTTTTATATCAGTCAGACAATGTTGGGAGTGAAATGGAAGGATTGCAATGAATTACACCGGGTGTGCAATCACAGGCCATTCTCAGCATTGCCTGTCACTGCTACTGGGCAAATAAATAAAGCAAAAAATACATGATGAATAATAAATAGGACAAAAGTATTGATAATAAAGGTGATTATTGTTTTAAGCTCTTACTAGTTCTGAATGTGTTGCAAACCATCATTCATAGCCTGAAAGAGAATTAATACATTAAAGCTAAGAAGCAGTTTGAGAAAAAAAATTGTTGATGTGATGTTTCAGAGATCTGATTCTTACAACATTATAAAAAACCACAGGCAATCTCTCCTAAGCAGACTTGACAATAAATCATGGCACATAACAAGGTCATAACAAGAACTTTCATATTTTACAGTTTACCATGGACAAGAACTTGACTTTTTATGACACGATTGAGTGAAATTTGGAATAGACATTTTCCAACATCCTCGACTAATTACAAATTAAAAAATTTTGGACAAATAAACATACCAATGACCATAAACATAGTCACCTCTACCAAGAAATAAAAAAATATATACCGTTCTCCTAATTTACATATTTGTTTCATATATATATATATACACATGAGATGCCAATACACAAGCATGCCCATCAAATCATTGTAAACTGATTATTGATGAGAAAATGTCAAGGCAAAATTGAAGTTTGTACAGGTGACTGTGAAATGACTTCTCCATCCAGACCTAAAAATCTAATTATAATTATTGTCTATTGAAACTGTCACTCTTGAAGGCTTGGTTGGAGAAATCATGCACAGGAAATGTAAAAATTACCTTTTGGGGACATGGATAGTTAAAAAAATTGCAATAACAAAGAAGAAAAATCAAAATTAACACAGGTGGCAGATTCTTTACTTGGCACTCAACAAACTATTTTTTCATCTGATCAAAGCAATGTTGTGAACTCTGAATTGACTCAAAATAAGTTTCAAAATAATATTCTAAATGTTGTGGTTGGTAATGAACTTTCTCAACAACAAAGACCATCAACGAATTTAGAAACCAAAAACATTAAAAAGGAGACATAGGTTACACTGAGTAAAAGTTTTGGTGGGGTATTTGCTTTAGTAACTTGGACAGGATAACTGACCTGACAAAGAACACGGTTGCTTTCACATGACATGGATGATTGTGTGGACACGATTAAGCTTTTAATAAGCTGAAGCTGATTACATCTGATAGCCGTGTATATAAGAACAAGATACCTCACCGTTGGGCAAAGTAAGCAAATCCCCAGTCACAACACAGGTATTCTTACAAGTACAAGGGGAACACAGGTATGTAGTTACTCTTAGGTAGCTAATAAACAGGGACGCTTATCATTTTTCCAGATTTTTTTCTGTCAGTTTTAAATTATCAGAAACAAAAACGATTGTTCAGTTTCAAACGTCCTTGAATACAAAATAAAAAATTTTTCTTGTTGTGTTGCAAATTTTCAGTATTTTTGAAACTCCGACCCCCTGTTTCTTAAATTTTGGAAATTTTTCTGATCCCCGCCCCCCTGTTTATTAGCTACCTAAGAGTAGCAGCCTATTGTTTTAAAAAAGATTTAAGAAAGAAACAAAGTAACCTAACTCACAAGATGGACTCAAATGGTACAATTGCCTTATGCTCATATCATCCTAGGCAGTTACATTACATAATGTTTCCACAACTTCAGGTCAGCCTTTTCTTACTTATTGAAGAGCTGAAGTGGAGGTCTCTTTATGTTCATTTTTAGGTTTGAAATAAAAGTTTCAGTTTTAAGGACAGATTTCTCGGAAGTGACAGGAAGTGTAAACAGAAAGTTATCAGATTGTGATTTTATCCCATCGGGTTACGGAACAAATTGGGTCAAAAACTTGGTGTTACTACCATTCCAGACACTCAGACAACAAGTACCACTAGCCAAACGTTATAAAAATTCACACTTTTTTCAAAATTTTTGTATTCTTGCGTCTTATTGTGCAAGGATTTACGTGAAAAATGATTTTATTCTAATTGTTCTGTTTGAAACGAGTTATATAATGGGGTTTAATGCGACAAAGAGCAGAAACAACTGGGCTTTTTGTTTATTGAAACGGAAAATCCTAGTTTCTAGCCGCATCGGAGGCAGAATCTTCAACTGATTGGACGAGATACTTAACTTTCACTTCCCCGAAAATACTAAACAGCATTTTTCAAAAACCGAGTTTTTCCAGTAATGATTTCAAAACAAAAACGATATGGTCAGAATATTGTTTGGGGACCAACAGCACGTCACGACCTTCACTCATACTACGCCGTGGTAATGGCAAACCATGGCAACAACACCTTGGTAAATTCTTCGAGCAGCATGTCCATCTAAACATCATTGCAAGTACAATTTTACAGTAAATACTTTCTCAATATGCCCATCTTTGAATTAATTTAGTCTTAAGGACCGGGAAGGTTGCATATCGACAAAAACCAGGAACACTCGGCATACAAGCCGCGGCCTTGTTTACAAAAATTATAGTTGCAGACAAACCTGGTACGGGTCTCCCCTTACTGCACTCAGCTCTGGGGTGTAGAAACCTAAATAAAATAAGCAAAATTCATCAGATAAAGTTTGAAATAAAAACGGACGAGGGTTATTAGATCTCCGTAATCAAGGAAATGTTGGCAGCTGATGAGACAGGTCCTCGGGAAATTCGAGAATAGACGCTTCCAACCCATGTATAAAATGGTTGCCCGGCGGATTTGGGAAATCAAGCTAAAGCTAAAAGTTAACTACATCAATAACATGTTGGTCATTCGGCTTAACGATCCATGCACGTAAAAATGAATATGTTGGGATGAACAAGCTTATTTTGAGGAGTTCGGCCAGAGACTGCCGGTCCCGGTCATGCGGGAGACAGTGTCAAGCATTTGGCATAAAACTCATAATTATTCTGATTGGAGTGGCAAATTTCGTCAGATTAAACAACAGCTTCTTCTGTATTCTTGATAGGAACAGGACTCAAAAAAGTCTGTGACAAGCTGGGGTGTGGAGAACCAACCAACACCCACGCGGCCCATGACTCCTAAGCCGAGACGTACAGTGCTATTTAGGCCGATACGGGTAAGTGAAACTTTTAATTACCGTTGCCAATAGGGCGATTCTGGGCACAGCCACATCTTCCATTTGAATTTACTGCTACAGTAGATACAAGAATAATTGCAATTACTCTAATCCAGTCGACTATAATTCGTTGTAAGACATTTCTTTCGCCAGCATTTGTAGCCATATCCAGTTTGTTATCATTTTCAACCTGATGCCTTCTGTCATGCTGGGTACGCGCTGTACTTATAGGGGTCTGGAAATGAGCTGTCATTCATGCACACTCCTGTCAATCAATAACAAAAGGCATTGTGTACTTTTTTTGAAAACACTAAAAGATTGGACGTGCAGAGAAAAGCCCTCTCCAGCAGCCCGTAGCAGCTCGAGAAATCCAATCCAAAAACATACCAAGACAATGAAAATCTCACCAAGCCTTCAAAGCTCTAATTAGGCATTAAAATATCAATCAAATTTTAACACCGTTGTTGTTACAGGAGTGGTGGTATTATTATCCATTTCGAGTTTATTTTCTGGTTGTGGATAGGGGGGGGGGGGGGGGGGTTATGTTGGAGAAGTTAAAAGTTAAAATAATTACCATGCTGCTTGCTTACAAGAGTGAAAGTCATCATTGAGTAATGGGTCAATCTCCGAAATGTAACGGTGTCATTCCCTTGTACGTTACCATACCCAGGGACCAAGCGGTACCTCTTGAACTAATGGAGGCGGACGCTTTGATGGCCAACAAAGACATTTCCTTGCTTCTTGAAGATCTACAGGCAGCGTGGGAAATTAAATGCTGATGATAGCCACCCAGGAACAAAGAGAGAATCTGTGCATCAACACAAGATCACTGGGAGAGTTGCAGCAAAAGAGAAGCACGGGATAAAATTTCAATCTGAAACAATAAGATCTAAAAAACATTGCATAAACGGTGTGTTGCAAAGTTCCCTCGCGGCTCTTTGGTTTCTGCGCCTTGAAAGTCTTTAGAGTATCCTGTAACCTGGGTACCAGACTTAATATGTATCAAAAAAATTATTTTCCATTTAGTGAGTCTTGTACCCAGGGTAAGCATTCTATGGCTGCACAGCAGACACTAGATACCACGAAAAGATAGCTTACACACGGTGCGAATGCTGTTTGTTGCAGCAACCAACGGAAAAGACCCATGTTTATCTTAAGCAGGCCATTTTTGAACATACAAACTACTGGGGAAATTTCCCCAGCAGGCCCAAAACCTTCCCCAGTAGTGACGGGCAAAATCAGAAAAATTCCCCAGTTGTTTGGGCCCACTCGATAAAAAATACTCTAAATAGTTTTTGTATCAACAAATCTGAACTGTTTTTATTCTTTCTTCCTTTTGAACCATTACCAATAGCGCTTTTAAACGATTAGAAAATTATTCACAAGGGTTTTTTTTTAGGCGTGTAGTTGACAAAACATGTTCACAAAAGTGGCATACTTTGAATTTGCTAAATGCAGTACTGCACAACCTTGAGGCTGCTGATGACATGTTTCAGAAAATGATATCAGGCACAGTCACTTCAGAAAGAAAAGAGCGCCACAAGACACAAGATTTGTCAGCAAATGGTAAGCTGGCTCACAACAATTCTGGCTGACAGTCGTTATGTATGATTTATGTGCAATATTCCAACGAATTCAACAACATTTGTCAGAGGTGCGACCTCATTTTGCCAGATATAATAACTGCACGAGATGCTGCAATCCAAAATCTCATAATCATGAAAGAAATGCCTGTACCCGGCGGAAAAGAGGAGCATTATTCACAAAATTTAGATTTATATGGAGAAGGAAAAGGAAAGTTTAAGGCAAACAAACAACCAGTTTGTAACATCAATGAGAAGAAGTAATGATGCAGTGAGAGTTGAAATTGTGCAATCTGCCATTAATTTCCTGAAGGAAAGAATGAATATCGAAGAAGATGGAAAAATCAACAACTTGACAAAAGTACTGGAATCAAAATCTGCAAAAGAATTTATAGTTTCTAGCAGAAATTTGATATGGCAGATGTTTGGAGACGCAGTTCTTGAAGAATTTGTTGGCGATGTTTGGGCATCTTGGAGCAAAATTTCTGAAATTAAGGAAATAGCTGTGGAAGATACAGGTAGTATCTACGCTCTGAAACTGCGAAAAATGAATCAAGCTAGTCAAGGAGTCATAAAACAGTTTCTTGCATAATGTTTGACGCCGATACCACACAGCATGGCTACTGAAAGAGCAGTTTCGCATTAAAACAATATTAAAACAGTGAGGAAAACGTCCTTGAAACAGGAAACAATTAACAGCATGATGCATGTTTCCTTGAATGGCAAAGGTACTGCATTTACGATCCAAGGTCTGCTGTTTTTGAGTTTCTGAGAATAAAGGAACGACGTAACAGGCAACCGTGCGATGAATTCTTCAAAGACAGGGACTTTATTAAGAAATTTTTCAAAAAGAAAATGGTACCCCTCAGCACTCTTTGTTTTTCTAAAGATTTAGCTGTTTTTTTTTCAAAGAAAGTATAATTTTAAAACTGTCAACGTGCAATACACGTAGTCTACTTTGTACAAGTGTCTGCAGAGCGTGGTCACATAACGTTTTCCAATCCTTTGTGGCCCTTTTTTTTAAAATTTCCCCACTAGTTCGATTTTCTTAAAAAAATGCTATGATCTTAAGCAACAACTATTGCTTGTTTTAGCTATGAGATTGTCAACTCCTTGTTGCTAAGCAGGTGGTTTGTTCAAATTAAGCCTGCAGTGTTGTGGTAGTGTTCAAGAGCTTCTGCTTTGGATACGAAAGACTTACACGATTGAAACGTGTTCCCGCAAATTTCCACACAACAAATGATGCTTCGCAGACAGATGTATTTGGTGACAAAAAGCAGGAGGGCTTCTTGAAAATTTCCTAATCTGTTGCTAACCAAAGTATTCAATATGCCATCAAAGAAGTGTGGTATTCCTACAGTGTCCAATAATGCTATCAACTATAATAAGAATTTTTTCATTTATAACAGTAACTTAATAATATCATAGAATAACTGATAATCCTATAATTTGCAAAACGGATGCAGTTATAATTACGATGGATGAACAAAAAATCATTTGTTGGGGGAAGTTTACAAGCAGCTAAAACTTTCTTTCTAAATGTGCAGAGCAGTTATGGAACAATTCATATTAACAGCAGCAGCAACAACAACTGGGACTATTTTTAAACCTTTTATGGTTCATGCTAATTTACGTATGATTGTACCTATCTTGATGACCACCAAGCAGCATGCAAGTATCTAACCTCTTTGCAAGTGATTACAATTTGAGTATATGGAAGCAATTTTAGTGTATGCATTTTCCGCAGTGATGTTATTACCAACAGCATTGCAAAACGTTGAATATAATTATAAGGACCATAACTATAAATAGTTCACAAGTTTAAAAGTTTAAATAAAAAAGTTCCCATTTTCTGACACTACTTTGGAGAGAAACTGGGGGGGGGGAGGGGTTGGTATTAAAAAAGTGCCTTGGAGACAACTCTTTTAAAAAAGGTAGGCTATGCTTTGGTAGAGAATGTAAGGTCTACATGTAAGATCACTAAGACAATCAACTTGATAGTCATGACAATGAAAGCTGCAATCTTGGTTAGAATGTAGAGCGATAACAATTTAAATTTAAAAGGTGGGGAATAAAAAAGAGGCCACCGCACGTCGTACTGATAGTGATGATGAATGACTGGGATAAAGACGATATTGAATCAAACCCATGACGTCACAGGCCTAATCAGCTTGACCAAAGCAGGAAGTGCAAGATGATACTTCTTTCAGAGAAGTGCAAAAGGGTCTGTCTTCTCGAAGACAAAAAGTAGCCACACATCCTGAAAGAACGGATTTATTTGGATAGGATTGATTGATCATGGCAAATGAATTTCTTATCGAATGAAATGAAAAGCTTAGTGGTGGCCCTGGAAGTTCACCTTCGGAGGGATAATGGGAATCATCCTGTAATTTGGGGAGGGGGGTTGGCTAGGCAATTGGAAAGAAAACATGGAGTCCCAGTTGCAAAAAGACGCATCAACATAAATGCAACTATGCCAAAATATGAGTTGAACACAAATCAGCAAAAATCAGCTGCTAATTTGAGCTGGGTTCATACATTTTGTGGAGACGCGCTTTCATGATAAATTTCCTATTGAGACAAAGTACATAGAAACACAAAGTTCTCCATGAAGTGGATCTCTTTAGGTGAATTTTTAATAATAAAAATGACTCCTTTTGCCATGTCAAAAACGGTAGCATAATCATGATCTGACAAATTTACGAACTTTCTCTGTAAATCCTCCGAATGGTGGGCTAAGCAGCCCTGGTTGGGGGTGGGGTTGTAGCCCTCTATCCCCCTCTGGCGCCACCATTAAGTGTAACTGGCGAATTTGGAAGGGTAGGCTATGAAGCAGGCAAAATGCTTTCTCTCTCGCGTATAGTTTCTTATCGCATTGGGTACTTTTTTCAAAGGCCAATTGGAGGCTCGAGCAGCATGACTTCTGGCCTCCCGGACAAATTGCGTAAATTTTTTAGTTAAAACTTTTTAGTCAAAACGGCTTCTTTGCTTCATTCTGAACATCAATCGGATTTCCAACTTCTCGATAATTTTCGTCGCAAGGTTTTGTTTTTGCGATAGCTTTACCCTGAATAGGGAGCGGCACAACTGCAGGAAACTTCTGCTCCCCGCGACCACATGAGGCCCAGAAGCAGAGGAATTGCTCCACGACGCCAGAGAAGGGAGGACAAGGCTCGACTTCGCACCCTCTGCGGAGGTTGCATTTGGCGACCATGCAGCTGTCCCAAACAAAGAGAAGACCGCTGGACTCTGATTTTACAATATTTCAGCATAGTTTCACAACGTTCTGCTAATCAAATGAAAATTGTGTTATTATAGCCAAAGCTGGTCTATTAAAATCCAGAAAAAAGGCTCAACCAAGTGCGAAACAAAGACAAAGCAAAGGTTAGAGGGCAATAAAGATAAAAACAACTTTACGTGGGCTGCGTGGAACTTGTATGGAACATTCCCAGGGGGTTGTGCGCACTGATCTACCGACGGCAGGTGTTGGCATAAAAGGCAAAGAGGAGATTTCACGATCGCGTGGTTTGTGGTTTTGCTGGCGTATGGCGGATGTGACGTAAAAAGTTGGAGCAGCGCCGTCGGAGACAGCCGTTGCCTGAATAAGTGCATCCTTCCCATAGAGATCCCTATGACCCTTCCACATGCTAATGGAGCGGGAGCTTGCTTGACGTCACAAAAGGACGAAGGTCGTGGAAAGCCCTTTCGAGGATACCAGAAGAGTATGCCTGCATCAGCTGCCATTCACATACCCCAGTCTACCTGTATACACATCCCACTTCGTATCAAATACCGAAGCAACGCTGAAATTGCTATTTTCATCGTCGTTTTACGTCGATATTACAGTAAAAGGAGAAATCAAGGAAAAAGACGTGGAATATACTAAAATATATGATATATTACTAATATCAAATACTCTCATATTTCTTCTTTAATGATAGTGTATTGTCGTGACGAATTCTAGTACAGTTTTTTAAACTTTTGGAACTTGAGCAAGGCTCGAAATAATTCCACAATAAATGTCAATGCCTTTGAGAAACACATTTTCATTCAGAAACTCGTTGTTGTCGTGGAGTAAGACTGGCGTGTTGTTCATCGGCGAGAAACCAAGGCAGGGAATTCCAACCTGAAACGAAACGACTGACGTAAAAGGAAAGCTACCTTACGAAAAATAGGACTCGGACCGGAAAGGAGAGCGCACTCAGGTGTACTATTAGCTCGGTAATAAACGACTGTTTAATTCTAGAAATTCAAGTGCATGGATTTGATTTAATCAACAAACGCAATGATTCAATTGCTTGGTGCACAGTTTATTGCATTATACTAGGAATAATTGCTTTTACGCGCTTCTTAAGGACATGTCAACGAACAACCTGAAAGCAAGTAACTGTAAAATGTTGTTTTGCAAAAAATTTGTATAAAAACGCAAGGGAAGTCAAACCCAAATCAGGTTCAAGGCGAACCATAAAACAAAGTCAGACCCTAAAGTCAGAAACTTCTGCTGCTTTTAGCTCTTTCGACTCCCATTTTCGACTTGAATTTGTGAATCAGAAAACTTACGTAACTTTGTCATGGTTATCATAATCCGCCGTGTACATTTGTAAATTTACGCCGTGTACAACATAAATAAAGCAATATAATATTCATAAAAACCTAAATGCTAGGAACAATTCAGAAAGGGACTAATTTCATTACGTTGTTTATCAAAGTTTAGAAAATTTCTACTGTACATAACCTAATATATGAACTGAATGTACCTTGATTTATTGGCCCGGGTTTTCAGGGAAGGGGGAGGATGAGGGGCGTAGGAACCCTTTTAGCCTGGGGCTGATAAATAAAATTCAACGGACGACGAAGAAATCACTTGAGTCAAGCAACTATATATAAAACACTAGGCCAAAAATTGATTGATAACAGGCTTTGTTTATTGAATCCAATTTTGAGATGCAGTAATTTTACCTATTTGGGGACTAATTCCATCATTACAGCAGCGAAAGTAAATGTACCACCAGCAAAATTAATTATTTTGCTGGTACATGAAAAGTTAAATGGTTTTTATTTGCCAAATTAGCATTAGGAGCAGGAGATGTATGGACAGCAGTGAAACAAATTTAATGTTAAGATCAATTAAGCAGTCCGTGTAGGTAGATATAAATTAAGATTAGGCCAATACAGAAACAAATGCATAATTACAGTCCACCTTTACAGAGACATGACTTTTCCAAATATCAGTGTACCTCCATTTTTTCTAGCCTTTTCATAAAATAGGATCAAAACTTTGCACCACTAAACAGTAATGCATTGTTTCCACATTTTTCAATATGTCACGGAATCAGAGTTATTTTGGAGTGCACAGTACAGCAAGAGGTTTGGCATAACATACAAAATAAGTAAATAGACGCCATGCTCGCCCCAGTTTAATTTCCCATGCTTTAATGTTTAAATTTAAACGCCCTTGAGCATAAATCTATTGCGACTTTTAGCTTGTGTTTTGAAAACACAGTGATTGTCGGTACCCGAATTTTTAAAGCAGAGAAAATTTCGACCCTTTTTCGTCAGGATTCAACCGCAGCTGGTTTTGAAATTATTTCCACTTTAATTTCTGTTTGTGTGTAACGATGCATATTTTCCCCGCGCGATAAATTATCACAGCTTAGATGTTGATAAAGGGTTAAATGACAAAATGCGAGGCTTGTAGTAAATAAAAGGGCGACGTCAAAAACAAATAACAGATGAAATGGAAATGGAGAGTTCAACACGCAACACATTTGTCGGTAGCGATGTTGCTTTGTAAAGAGGGGCCCCGAAAAATGTGAAAATATGAATGTGAAATATGAAAATAAAACACCGTGGCTGTTTAAAGACGAGAAATTCTGGAATAGCTCCAAACAGAGCATTTCTTCAGGTGGTGAATCAGTATGAAAGTTACTTAGGAGAGATATACGATTTACTTGCACACATATCTATCATTAGATATACATGAAACATTCAAATTCAAATTGTGGTAAAAAAGACAGGTGTTTATTAATAGATAACAACGAAACAAGACCGTTCGTTTTGGTTGATTACGTTTCTTAAGTAATTTTGCACGGTTTGTTTGTCATAGAATAGACATGCGCTGTCATCATGAACATGCCTTCATTTATATACATTCATCGGTACTACGTCGAAAATAACCCACGAACCTTTCTAAAGTATCTACTATCTGTTCCAGCTGGAAAAACCCCTTTTTCAATGGTCATATTCCTGTGAAAGAATCATTCATCGTTGAAAAATATACATACAAAAACCAATAAAGGTAGTTGCTCTTGATAAAGGAAATAATTTAGACGTCGTTGGAGCAGTTTTTGTAAAAGTAATCATCCTTTCTTCGGGACACCGAGAGTGACTGGATAAAGGCAGGTGGGTTGGGATTAATTCGAAAGAAAACATTAAAAGGGTCGCCTTTTGAATCAAAATTTCTCGAAATATGGAATGAGTAGTTTTTCCTCACATCATAACAATCAGTGTTCAAATGTGGTGAAACTTGAAGGCGATGGAGCACTGAGAAATAAGTACCAATCCAAGAAAAATTGGTAAAGATGGATACGTCAAATAAATTGTTGAATAACGGAGAACTCTGCATGCAAAGTAAATGTGCTAAAGAAAGTCCCAAAGCAAAACAATGACCTGGAAAATTATACGCAGTGGGAAGAAATTTATCTAGGCTGATGGAAATCAAAGCATTGTATTCTAGCAGCAAAGTAGTGGTATTTTCGAAAGTTTATTCATTAACATTGAGATGCACTCACATCTTTGTGCAGGCCTGTTGGAATGCATCCCACCAACAATTTCCAGTCTCAGTCGATGTCAGCTCTTCAGTGTCAGATTTCTAAAGAAAAAAGGCATTCGTCATCAAAGTAACTTATGTGGCAACGTAAAATGGCATAAAAGTAACTTGTCTTGAAGTGTGTGGCAGCGAGAAATATCCAATTTTCTGTTGAAATCCAATGCCATTTGATCTAAATCTGCTTAGGCTGAAAGCAGTGCACTGGATACAAGGAGATGATGAAAAACAGCGGTTTGTAATCAAATCAAAACCCAATTAGTCAAACTAGTAAAAAGAAGCCTGAAATAATAATAATATAATGGTTGGCAAAAACCTTGTTTGGTCATGCACGTCTCAATTTTGCAAATTATTTGGAAATTTAACCCTTAAAATATTTGAGAACATGGTCTCACTTTGTTCAACTATTCCAAGACACTGAAGAGTTTCAGTGACACACAAATGCACCATGGGCGGGGGGGATCGTTTTGGTGTAATGTGACAGGCATATGGGGGAGGGGGGGGGCAGGGTTTGTAGTTTACTTCAGTTTCTGTCTGGGCTGTAAAAACTAGTTGAAAGGTAGGGAAAGCAAGGATACAATGGCCTTAAATCTGAACCTGAATCGAAACTAATTGTGCTTTTAAATGCAAATTACTGCCAAGTACTATGCTCTGGGCTTTAGACACTTTGCAAGAGGGGCGTGTCTCAGTTCAAAAAGGGAGGAGCATACGCCGAGGGAAATTGGGAGGAGCAGCGTGCTGGAAGATTGGTCGGGGTGCGGCTTGGGTGGAACTCATTTCGAATTAGTTCGTTAAAACCTACTTGTGGAGACACTCTCTCATTTCTTTTACCCTGAGCCATTATTCCTAAGCCCACCTTAACCATTATAAAAAGTTAACAAAGTGTTGGTTCTGAGAATTTCCTGTAAAAATTTACATACCTGGACAAATTTGTATGACACATCATTCCCTGCATTCTTGGTCCAAGTTTGGAGTTTTTTCTCGAAATCCTAAAATAACAAGACCATGTTGAGAAGGCAGGCATCTACTTGATCAACAAAGTAAAAATTATCTTTTAGCGATCCGCAATATTATTGAGAATCCTAAATGGGCTGATTCAACGGGAGTTTTTCACAGCTATGAAAGACTGCAAACATTTCAAAGCCAAAACCAAAGTCGGCCTCAATGCTGACGAAATAAAATTTCAAAACCCTATTTTATGAGATGTTACCAATAGAAAACAAAATGCAAATTTTTACCTTGAGGTCGTTGTCATGAGAAATTCTGATGTCAACACCTAATAGGAAATACGAGATTTCGAAAGATGGGAAAACTGACGGGGCGCTCTGGCTAGGTCAATACACTTTGAAATATCTTTCATACGGTTTCCATACAAGTGTATCCATGACAAATATGGCCAATCGCAAAGGCAAAAATAAATCTTGCAACCAAGAGACCACCAAAAGACTGAATAAATTGTTTTCTTCGACCACTACAATACCTCTTCAAAACAATTGAAGCAGCTCTTCTTAATCTTTTATTGTTTTTATACTTCTCCTTCTTATTTAAAGCAGCGAAAAGAGAATTTATTTTGGGGTATAGGTGTTTAACATTTGTGGCACTAGTTTCTCGAAATTTCAAGAAGAAATTTTAGAAGTTGTAGATTTATAAAGATTGCAGACACGTTTCCTGAGCTTTAGATGCCCATTTCAAAAGCTGTTTATCAAGCCAGACCATGTATAATACCACACCAAATAACACACAGAAGCCAAATCAGAGAAGGATGAAAACGGATCGTAAACAAACCAACGACAAACTCTGCCGGCACGACATTCAACTGTTCACCTCCACCCTGGAGAGGGAGAAACACAGGTAGCGATCCGAGGCCTTATAAAAATTTCGTATAAATAAAACGTCACATACATGTCACATATGTGCATAAAAATAGATTCCTAAATATAGATATTAATAAAATTATCAAAGATCAAGCTAAAGGGAATCTGGGTACACAGACCCTTTTCTACTCATGACATGGATTTAGAATGTAGTTTTTGCTCACTCAAAATTCCAAGATCCTATTCAAGACTCCTGAGGCACCGGCTGACATTTTCAGTCACAGATTCTACCCACTCTCCCCATCCAAACATTTCTAAAAAATTTGTTCATAAAATTAAATTGGTTCCGTACTTCAACAAACATTGTTTTTGGGGAATGAGGTTTGACTCAGCAGTGTCCGTAGAAGCCTCAGCGTTCTGCAATTGCCAGTTGGAGTCAACATGGTTCAGCTTAAGTGAATAATCACAAAAGCAAACGATAAACTATTTCAAGAAAGCTATTGCTAGGCAATTTCCATGACACAATGTCTCCTTTATCTGTATCCATAGATATGCAGTTTTATCGGAGGAATGCAAATCGACCCTTAGAGAACAAAATGGATGAGAATCGTACTTGAATCATGGTTACGTTGCATGTAGTCACATCTCCGAGGTGAAGACAGGAGTCCTTCTCGAGTCTGTTTGCAAGAAAAAAAAGTTGGCATGTTACATCTTAAAGGACTGACGTCACAATAGCAATTTTGATCGAAATTTTCAAGCTGCAAAAGATTCAACCAATTTAAAAAAGAAAGGGTTGATTCGTTCAAATCGTTCAAAAGAACAGCATAAATATAAGAATTGTCCATAGAAGTATTATATATTCATCTATAAAAAAATATGAAACATTCATAAAAGGGCTTTGCAAAGCCTAGGCAGAAAATTCAAAATGCATGATGAAAAAAGCTGCTGTTAAACCGGGTGCCTAAAATATAATGAATACAAATTCGAATAAAGCTTTTTATAACACCCCTAAGCCTACAGGTCTGTTCTTTTCCTTAGAAATACTTCTTCAATTTATATTCACAAGAAAAAAAATGAAATTTCAGAAAATTTTGAATCTCAGAGAATCGTATCTTATAACTATAGATTTGATTTTCCTTGATAGAAATGGAAATAAATGCTTCTTTTTTGAATGACTTTTCACCTGGATTTTTGGCTACATCTGTATTCCAATATCTGATTAACCACTTTTTGCTGAGATAAAATGAAAAATGGTCTAATACATCATCAAGCCTCAAGAATCCATTTATTAGTTGGCTTTGCTTTTCATTGCAGCCTTTTAACGGGCTCAACTTAAAAAGGATGTAACTGAAAACGTATGCCTCTTAAAACAGACTAGAGACTAGAGAATAAGGATAAGGTTAATAAGCACTTTGCATAGGGATTTGAGTTTAAAGTGGATCAGCACCAATCCACATTTAGTTAATGATCTTCATATCTATTCAAAAAAATATTCGGACGAGACGAATAGGATACAAAACAACAAGAGAAGCCCGCGATTATTACCACTTTTTCGACTGCTGTATTTTCAATAAACCTCGAACCATGCCCAGGATCGCCCGGGCAAGTGATTTTTAGCCCTAGAAAAGAGATGGTCGCTTAAAGTTGGAATTTGAATTAAATGAATTGTAATAAATTTGGTACTTCGATAATTCCACCATGCTACTAAATACTTTAGAAACATGGTAGTCGTATGAGAGATTGCTTCAAATTTTACGTTGCGCCTACCACCGTTTAAGTCCAACTTGAACAGTCAAAGACGTAGAGCGTTGCAGACTATTAATCTAATTGGGAGGTATGGGCGTATTTCGTTACTCTGAGGTGCCAAATAAACAGGGGTAGGAATAACAGGGGCGTCGGAAATCAAAAGGATATCTAATATGTGAGATTGGATTGGAAAATTACAGGGAAATAATGGAATGAAAGTCTCAGAGAACGCAGTTAGGAAGACTTAAAAAAATTGGGGAAAAATCGACAACTTAATAAGCGTGGGGGTCCGCAAATTAGACACCCAGGTGCATGCTTCTGCGTACATAGAGCAAATACAGCAACTGGACTTGAATCAATTTAACATACACCACACGGATCTCTCTCCGTAGTAAACCTTGAAAGCATCGGTTGGGTTTGCCAGGCCTTTTAATAGAAAAAGATGCAGAAGGAAATGAAAACATTATTCGACTAAATAGTTCAATTTCCAAGGGAAATTTGTAGACAGTCAGATTAACATCAATGTAATTTGAAAGCAGGTTACTTTTTCCGCGCTATACCAACCTTTGCCTCAGTACTTAAAATAAACTAATATTGATATTTCAATCGTATATTTCAAAAGAGTACATCAAAATATATTTAGTATATAGATTAATTTTCAAAAAAAAAAAAATCGCTAAAGATCAATCGGGAAATGATTGAAACATATCGAGGTCGCTTTTCCCTTTAGCATGTCTATAAGTCATATTCTGTTATAAAGAATTCCCTATCTTTAGATGGGTAGATACGATGGAAAGGTAACTTTTGCCAAACCCTGAGTATCAGGAGAGTTGGGCGGACTCTACCAGGAATCAAAAGCCTAACATGGCAGAAACGAGTCAAGGGTAAGTATAGGGAGGTCCTTCCACGGGGAAGGGTCTTGCGTGACAAGATCAAACTTCTAAAAAAATCCAAAAATAAAAAACTGAGACCAACCAATCAAAATAAATATGCACATGATTAAACGTACCTTCGTCCAAAGCAAAACCAATGTTCATGGCTTTGAATACTTCACTGTCGAGGAATCGTCCCATGCCCAACTCACCACCAACCTCTTCATCTTTTTAATAAAAAATAAAAGATAATCGCTTATCAAGCGTTTGCTCTAGTCCCCAATTAAATAGCCCCTAGGCTGAGGGGCATTAAGAGAACCTATTTACTTTATAACAGACAACTGGAATCTACCAAATAGATACATCTCAAGGATACTGCAATGTGTAAATATTGCTTCTGAAAGCACAGGAAAAGCTGCAGTTAGAAACACAAACAATGTGGCTAGGTACCCAAGCTCTCAGCCCAAAAATTATTTCAAAATATGAAGAAAAAAAGGGATTCATAATTATCAAGGAGCATTCGGTTTTTCAGAATTTCCAATGGTAAGCGGCAAGCACTTTTAGCACGGAAAAACTCGTCCCGCACAAATCAGGCTTAATAAGAAAATCGAATGGAACACGACAGCGTAAATGGCGTGATTGATTCGTTAATTATTGACCAATCAAGAGGTGGCACTATACCATCTAATAATCCAACTAAATAAACTAACAAGAAAACACGAATGAGCCTTACTTGCTGAGCTTAGCTTCGACACAAACTCCTAAATAACTTTAAATAATCATTGATGATCAATTTTTGTATAATCACCTGGTACAAACAACAAGTAAACTGTCCTTGGAAATGACTTTCCTTCCGCCTTCAACTTTCTCACTGCCTCGATGTACCTAGAATTTGACAGCAAACTTCTATACAGTTCAGAAATGAAGCTAGAAATTAAAAAAGATCAAGCTTTTGCTAGCCTAGGACTGGTGACTGTTGAGGAATGTATCAAAGGGTGGTTTACTGGACTTTTTTAACTTGGGCGCATTCTTAAAACTCGGTCTGAACGGACTTTAAACTTGGACATATTTGGCCTAGGCGCCAAAATTGATAAAAACAGGAAAAATTGATTTTGGATATTTAATCAAATGACAAGCGTCGATATTAATCAAATAATGAGCTCTATCTTTAACATTAACGTATCCTAGAAATAGGTCAGGAGTATGGCCTGCAGGCAGCTGTCTGCGCGTGTTCATAACCACCGCCTGTTATTTAAATCTGTTAAGTTTGCTAATGGACTTCTGTCAGTTGGACGGGCGGACCAACAAGGCATGATTCAAATGACTCATCGACATGATCAGGCATGAACCAGAGACAGGGCCTAAAACACTGCAATATTGTCAGTAACAAATTCACATTTCTTGAAAACGATTTGGTTATAGGAGGTGATACAGAAGCAACTTACTGTATGCCAACAGATTTCATATCCTAAAACGAAATTAGGCATAATTATAATGTTGATATGTCAAAAAGATATGTGATGCAGTTTTTGAGATGATGCAAAAGCGTGACCATGCGCACTCGGGTAAGAATTTTAAGCCCTGGGAAATAATCTCGAGCTACGATATGATTAAATCAACACTCAAACAAAACCATTGGAGCATACCTGTGTTCCCCTTGCATAAATGTCGCCATTTTCATCCTTAGCAGCAGCGAAGGGATCGTGTTTCCACATTTCCTGTGGAAAAACGAGCAAATAATTTGCTGAACCGATTTGATGTAAGTTATGTACATTCAAATAGCTTCAATTTCTGTTATTAAACATGGTGTTGTTAACAAAGTCATAATAGAAACGAACTTAACGAAGTTTACAAGAATATGATCCAGTTTGAGTAAGTTCATAACCAAATTCAGGCAATGCTGGGAATAAAACGGTGGGGGTTCAATGAATCGCACTCCTTGTTGTGCCAAGGCGTGCAATGGTGTGCAATTACCTAATAGCATAGAAAGCTTTATATAGGGATGAGAACCTAACTTAATCATAAGAAAACATAAGACAAGGCTAGTCCAATCGATACATTTTTCTTAAACAAGCTTTAGAATTGTCAAATCCAACATATTAAGAGGACCATATTAACAATGTTGGATCACTTGACCACCTCATCCAACTTCTAAGTTACAAAATTCGTGTAAACGATCAGTTTATTCTTTCAGCCTCTCCCTTGAAAGCGATGCAGGCGTTAATCCCCTCTTTGAACCTCATGCGGAGAAATCTATTTTTCGAAGACAATGTTTCGCAAAGCAAAGCGCGTCGAGAAAACTGAATTTTTATCAGCGTTCGGGAGGCAGAACCAAGTTCTTGGAATGTTACGGCCAGTCTATACAAATATCGGAAGGGAATAAAACAGAAGTTTGGAGAGTCTAGTAGATAAATTTTGTAACTGATAAATCCAATCGATAGCACATATCTGCGCTCGTCTTTGTACCTACGAAGGATTTTCCTTTCGTTTTGAAGTTCTCTTTTTTGCTTTGACACCACGGCTATAACTAAAACGCCTTCTGTGTCGCCACCATCGTAAAATGAAGAAAAATAATACTTAGTCGCCAGTTTTGACTTGTTTGTACCAGGTGATTATTACCTCGTGTAAACGGTTTCATCGATAAGCCAAAACTGACGAAAAATGTCCGTCCGTTTAAACTGATCAGTTTTAACTGACCGCATATTTCAGCCTTGTAACACGGAAAACGGAAACTAGCATATCACAACAACTGTCTCTATAAAGTTCAGTCGTAATTTGCGTGAAAGATCGAAAAGGCGACGACTATCCTGTTTCTTAAGGAAGTTATAATATTCTCCAAACTTCGTTGTGGTATGATAAAACCACTCTTGAATGAAGTGTCCAGATTAATTTGAGGCGTGCGATGAACTGCACTGCTGAGCAATGGAAGGCGTGTGCACTGAAATTGCTGTCTGAATTGTCAGCCTTCGATCAACTGCGCATTTTCAACTAGCATGGAAATAGGCAAATACTGTGCCTATACTAAGTGATACTACACGTTCTTGAAACTTAAAGAAAGTAAAATAGCCACAAACTATGTAATAATAAAGGAAAATGATGGTGTCTATTCTATATATACATAAAAATGTCAAGGAAAAATTAACTGTTAAGGCCTGTAACCGTCAATCCTTGCCTTTATGGGTAAACACTGAAAATGAGATTCAAAAGTCAACAAAACATAAAGTAACTAACTTGAAAGACCGGCACAACATCAATATGGCTGTTCAAAATTATCGCTGGCAGTGATTCGTCTGTCCCCGCCCACTTCAAAAGCACTACCGGTTTCTTCGGATAAACCTGAAATTAGATGAAAGGTACATGCAGCAAGGGCATGCAAAATAGAAACCACTTTAAAAGAAACCTCTGGCTTATTTTCTTGAGAAATGGTACCCTTATACAAAAATTTGATTTTAGAAGATTCTTTTTTAAGGGAATCCTAAATATACAACATACTTCATCATAGCTGAACAATTGTGATGAGGTCATTTTCAAGTGCATAAATCCGGAAAGAAGCATAAAGATTTAGTGAACTTACATTTTTGTTAATCTTAAATCACAGTTTCTGATATGCAGCAATGTATTTACAGTATACTCAGTATCATTCCTGTTTTTGATAGCCAATCTGCTTCATAGCCATATCATAAGAAACCTTTCAGCCTCTTTCCTTGATAAATGCCCTTTTTAGAAGAATCTTTTGAAAAAACTGGCTTCTTCTTTGTGGGTTCCTATGTTGCTGATTGACACATCTCCCACCCCCTTCCCTTGTTAGTGTAAGTCACAAATTGAAAGATTGAAAGAAACATGCAACTCATTTTGAGATTTGAACAGACTGATTAATAAGCATAACAACAACAACTAAACAATATATGTGACTAAATATATATTTACTTCAATACACTGAAATTCCAGTCCAACATCCTTAGCCACCCTGTTTAAAAACACAACTGCTGTATCTGCAAGCAAAACAGGAGGTGTAAAACATGAATCATAATTTAAAGGATTGCAAAGAAAAAGCATCTTCATAATCAAGTCTTCTCCTTTCATGTACTCAGGAAGGAAAGAAGATGGTCTTTGAAATTACCAGACACAACAAAATGCACTGAACATTGCAGCATATTTAATCAAAACATTAAAAAATGCGTGTTCAATGCTAATGCATTTGCAATGTGTATTTTACCAATTATAATAACATATTCTTGACAACAACAGCTTGAAATAATTTTCTCATCAAACCAGGCAGTTTCAACATTTTTGTGTATCAATAAACATCATCTGGGATTGT
The DNA here is from genome assembly GCA_003864495.1 of Nemopilema nomurai. Taxonomy (NCBI): domain Eukaryota; kingdom Metazoa; phylum Cnidaria; class Scyphozoa; order Rhizostomeae; family Rhizostomatidae; genus Nemopilema; species Nemopilema nomurai. The sequence goes on along the minus strand of ML133421.1, from coordinate 1,518,015 downwards.
TAAGACCAAAACAACTTGGCAGCCACATAAACCTTCTTAAGTAAGCTTTTATACAGATAACATTGCTCTGTTCTGTAAAGCAGATCACCTCTTTTAAGTAATTTGCCCTTATTTTTTTTAAAAAGCATACAGAGATAGCTTTAAAAAAATTTGGTATCGATTTCAATTTTGTCGTTGAGTTCAATGCGAATGTCTTGTAGGAGACAGGCCTTAAGACCATGCAAAAAATTGTCAACTATACCTATTTCTGGTGCAGTTTTTTAAGAGCTAATTAAAAAAATGCTCACTGTGAATATCCGTTTTCTCGAACGCCTTTTCCCCTAAGTTCTGGATTGACTAAACAGGAAAAAGAAAACTGCCCACGGCATGTTTTGCTCCAAGGCCAAAAGTAAGACGGTCCGCCATCTTACGAACAACAATCAAATCAGATATTCGCGGTAGACATTCTGACTTTCATTAATTCTTATTACGAAACAAGAAGAGATAACGACAAACAATTATGCTGAAAGGAACCTTGACGGATTCTTTGTCGACCTGTGTGGAATTCGCGAAGATTTGAGAAAATGTCGAAAACATACCGTAGTCTGGATCTGGGTGCACAGTCTTTATTCTCAAGTACTCTCGAAAAAGTGTTACTGCATGGACTTCCCCATTTTTACCCTCAACAACCTCCATTTTTGAAGAGGGCAAAGATCTCTAGTTGAGCAAAGGTCAAATGCCCCCAAACAAATTAACCTGGTTAGCCTCGAAAGAACATGAGCCTCATTTGGAAGGGGAAGAATGACGTCATGCACGACACAAGCAAAAATGCCCGGATCGTTTAGAGCTCATACTAGTGCCAATGGGGCTGAACGAAAAAGCAAGCAATTCTCATATTGTTACAACTCAAACATGATAATATACGCATAAACAAAATAATAAGGAATATAGAAATTCTAAAAACTTTTGAAGTTTGTAACGGTAAGGATGATTTTAAAGAAAACTTTTCCTACCTTCCCTCACCAAACCCCCTCAACAAGAAACCCAAAGAGCTCAAAATTGGAGTGATTCTTATATAATGCTTTTCATGTGGTGCGATTTAGACAATTTAAAGCATGTTATCCACAGCCACGGACGTTTTGAAACAATTTTCCCCAATTTCCTAATACTAGTTAAGTTTAACATAGCAATTGTTAATCCAAATTTTCTACCCACAAATTGTGCAAAAGTAACGTTTTGCCTAAATCCGCCCCTAAGATTTTAAATAGACTTCATTAGCACTCAGGCTACATTAGCACGTGTATTACTATGACCGCTGTTTTGGTCCAGTGGCCCTGCGCCATCCTTCATTACCATGGCGCCAAAAATTAAAGGATGAGGAAGACAAACATAGTCAGACATGAATCTTGCAGCCGGTCAAAGTGACCAACGGGAAAGTGTAATCGACTGCTTTAACAAGCTAGTAAGTAGCCTTATCTGGTTTACTGCGTTTTGAATTCTGCTTCCTTCCTAGGCTCTTTAAAGTCCAAACATCGGGTTGTTCGTTTTCAATTTGTTCGTTGAGCTGCACAATCGTTCGCCGGATGTTGTTGTCTCCATTTGGTTTGGCACTGGTGAAATCCGAAGCAATGATTTTATAAAGATCATTTCCAGGGCATTGCTTATTGGTGGAGAAGTTCCTCTCCAACCTTTCTCGTTACCCCACAAATAGAGCATGTTTTCGTCACCATTTAAGGGCCCTTTCAGTGAGTCTTTCCTTTTTTCAGTTATTCGTAACTGAGTGACCAGACTGAGAGACTATTAGCAGACTTCAATTTTTAAATTGATCTTCCAAAAGAAAAGGACACTTTTAGCTATAAGCTGGTGATAAGTTTTTGCTTTTTGCAATGTTTCGTGAGCACTTTTTTTAAGCCTGGTATGCTGTAGAATCTGTATTGATCTAAGTTGCCTTCTCTTAAATCAACCCCCAACAGTGAGAAATCGTTAGAATTGTCCTGCTCACTTCTTGTTTCTTATATTCAGTAGACTGAAACGCTGCTATATCTAATGTTTTTTGTTACTTTGAAATTAATTGAATAAATCAACTTCATTCAAAGCTCTTGTTGCAAAAAATTATTTGTGAATCGAAAGCTATTTCTTTTTAGACCTTAGATGAGAGAGAAGAAGATGAAGCATGGACACTTAAAAAGACAGTCAGGTATAATTTAAATAGACTGTTAATGAGTTTTTGTTGACTTTCTCCTGTTTTTGAGGTGAAATGAAATGCCTAAGATTAGTGGTAGCTTCTTGACTTTTTTTATAGTAACACAATGTCAGCTAATAATTGTAAGGAAGAAGCAAGTACTCCAAGTAAAATTCATGTGCCCCTGACAATGTTTCCTATAATAAGATAATTTAAATATTTTGTTTCATACTAAGTAATTCAGTAATAAAATACTGCATATTAAAATCAAAGTTACAAAGATTTATTGCAAGAGAAAGTTAAGTGTTGATTTTTTGAAGAATATTCTGAGAATTGTTTTTTATATTCTTAAAGCTGAGCCAAATGACCCTGGTCTTTATTTAATTGCCAATTTATTCAACTTTATGTCTGTAAGAGAAGACATAGAAGGAGAGGCACAGGGAATTATTTTAGTAAAAATAAGCAAGTTTTTTGAAAGAATTTTTGAATGTGGCTATAAGGTCATTTTGTGCCAAAAACTGTTGTTTGATAGTGCCCATAACTGTCTTTGACCAAAGCACATTTAAATGTTTGCTCTTAGCAAGAAAACAGGCCTGGTATATGATAAACAGATGGAGAAGCATTTCAATGTATGGGAAAGGTATGCCAGTTTAATTTTTCAATACATTTGTAGTATTTCAAATGCAATTACATTTAACAAAGACAACTGGGTGTTAATGTTCTTAGCAATATTTTTCATTCTGCAATGTCAAATTCTTGTCAATTGGTATGATAAAGAATAATCATATTCTAATGGAGAACTGTTTCAATTCTTAAAGCAGCCACCCAGAATGCCCACAAAGGATTGAAAGAATATATAAACAACTGAGCCAGTCTGGCATTGTTGAGAGATGTGAGAAAATAGATGTATGTTCATCTTCTTTTTGATTTATATTCACCTTATTTTGATTTGTTCTAACTTCTTTTGTTTTACTTGATTACTTTATATGACTAAGTTTGTAAGTATTGCAGAAATATTTTTTTACAGCAAATAATAATTGCTATCGTCATAAAGTCTCAAAGCGCTGAATAACATTTTTCTATTCTAAGACATAAATCAATATTATGAACTGTTTTCCAGTCAAGATCAGCAACATTTGAAGAGCTTGAATCCATACACAGGTATAAATCTTCATCTACTTGCTTGTACCTTCCTTGATTTCAAGTCAGGCGTTAATAACTTGGTTTTTACTTGTATGTTGTTTTTGGATAACAGGTTCTTTAAAGAATTTCATCATCATCTACATATTGAAAAAATTTTTAATTTCTACGGTTGTCAACATCAGTTTCCGGCATTAAACAGACACGCGGCTAAAAAGCTGAAATATGGCTTCGTGATTGGCCCAAACCAAAAATACGGTATAGAAGTAGATATATACCGTATTTATGGCTTGAAAGCGTATAGATCGTATTTAGGTTCTGGTTTTGACGTGGAGATTCTGGTTTCAATGTGGATCCCGTTTTTTCTAATGTCTACTAAATTCTCTTTTTTAATATAATTCAGTTTATTTTCAACTTTCCAGTAAGCGCCATATATCAGAAATGGAAAGTCTTGCTGAAAAATCACATAGGGAATTATACAAGAGGGGAGAAGACTTTGATTCTATCTACTTGAGCCAAGTACAGAAGCAATTGTTCACTCAAATAATTACTTTGATATTTGAATGCTTGCTATGTATATGGTTAATATATGATGGTTAAAAGTTCATCATCAATAATATTCTGCAATAATGATAACAACAATAACATTATTATTTTTTACAGGGTAGCTCAATCAGCTAAAAAAAAGCTGCTAACAAGTGACACCCTGTCTGAAATAAATGAGTTTTAAATAATTTGTTGAAATATTTGTTAAGATTTAGAGAGATTTAATTTGGTAATGCAGAACCTGTTGAAAATATATATGAAAATAGGATTGTTGTATCTGATTGTAACCTCTTCATTTTGGCTAGAACTTTTTTATGATGTCAAATGAAATATAGCAGACATCTATATAGTATACCAATTTACTTTTTTATAAAATTTCACGAAAAAATGTACTGTTTGAATCTAATAATGTACTGTTTTCTTATCCATCTAATTCTGGCGTGAAGCCTGTAGCATGTAAGACAGTTTTTTGTTGCTACCCTGAGTTTCACGCCTCATCCAAACTGCCTGGTGACCCCTTTAAGCTAAAGGTCAGAGTAGCACCTTAGAACTGTCATGTCCAAATCAATTCCAAAGGTCAAAGTAGCACCTTCCTTCATGACATCGAACATCATTTTTCTTGCAGCATGTTTATGAATGTGCATCACTGTCTGCTGGCTGTACACTGGCACTTCTTGACGCTGTCCTTGCAAACAAGGTAGGTATTAGAGTGTAGCAGATCACTGACGTAGGAGTCAGGGCCCAAAGGGCACACCCAAAAGTGCCCCTTCCAAATTAAGAATGGCCATTCACCCCTCTTTTGATCTGGCCCTACCACCTTTTAGAAACTTCCTACGTTCCTACAGTAGATACCTTCCTACGCAAAATCTTTCATTGTGGCTATAGATTTTGTTCAATGAAATGCAAATCAGTATGCTCCTCTCATTAAAACTTAATGGCAATTTATGCTGTGTATGGTTTCGCTTCGTCAAACAGCTTCATATTCGATAAATTATTGAGCCAGGCTAGTGGAAAGAAGGTCCTTTCTTTTTTATTTAAATGCCTTTTAGCTTCATTTAAACGTCAGGACGTTAGTTGAATCAAAACATAATGCGTTTCCAATTTATTCCCCCCTTGCTTTCCAGGTTGAAAATGGAGCTGCTATTGTAAGGTAGGCCCTTCTATTCGTGTGTACTTTTTCATGATATGCAAACTTTTATATGGTTTACATCTTAATGCTATATAAAAAATTTAAAGAAAGACGTGAAGAGCAGTTTTATGTCAGTTTTATGTGTTTTGTATCTGACATGAAACGCGAGAATAGCTAGATTGGAGGTATGCGTAGTGTAACACCAAACTATAACTTCGTAAAGTTAATTAGAAGATGTTCATGCATGAGAAAACATCTCTCTTGTCCACAAACTAATTGCGTGTCCCTTTTGCGTGGAAAGCTCGAATTCCCTGTATCGTATACCCTCTGTTTCATAAGTAGTCATACATTTTGAAGTGAGCGGAATTGGACATCACTCGCATTGTCTGGTAATTTCCTTTAGGGAAATTCTTTCTGTCATGAGAAAAGCTTTAGATTCGCCATGTTTGTTCAATTGTAGGCCGCCTGGTCATCACGCCTGCTTCGACTACCCAATGGGGTTTTGCTACTTCAACAACGTGGCCCTTGCTGCTCAGATCGCCAAAACTAAATACTCGTTGAAAAGGTTGTTCTATCATTTGCCGGATCTTCTTGGAATTATATTGTATCCTCTTGGGTCTTCCTAGGTAAAGAGAGGCGATTGCGGACAGTTTCTGTCGAAGTTTGGCCTCCAAGCCCATCCTTTAGAGTTCTGTTTAAACTGAGTTTTGCTGCTTAAAGGCATATCTCTTCGTTTGCTGGTAGAAGCGTTTATGCACACAGCGCGGAGTATTTTTGTAAGAAGACCCTAAGCAATTGTCAAATCAACATCATTCATCAATTGCCTTACTTCTTTATCTGTTAATTATCAAAATGTTTAAAAGACTGTTTGACATTGTTTAAGGCCAAGTGTTCAGGTGCCAATCGAAAGTTTACGAAGGGGACCCAGCATCTTTTAATTAGGCTTTGTATCAAAATTCATGGGAGAGACCGAGTCTGTTCCACGGAAATCGTCTTTTCAGAATGGGGACACGAGAAAGCAGTGTCGCCGATGTGTTTAATTTGGGCGAAAGTACTGATCCATGAATTTGACGGTTCTTCTCAAAACCCATAGAATACTGATCGTTGATTGGGACATCCACTGGGGGAATGGAACTGAGAAGATATTTGAAGAAGATCCCGGGTATGTTATTTAAGAGTCTTTCAATTTCCTAGCGACGTCCAAAGCAACTAAGGGCAGTACCAAGTATTTAACCAGAACGTCATGAGGATTTCCACTCTAACCTTGGAGGTTGTTTAAAACTGAAGCACGGTTAATTACTTGAGTTCTTTGAGGATGTAATTGTTGCAGAGCAAAAATGGCAGCATTGGCCTAACTTATGCGCTTGCATTATAGGCTCGTTAATTAGTTGCCAAAGTCTTCCACTAAACTAAAACAGATAGAGGGCAAAGAAGATTAAAGGTTGCCAATACACTCCTGTACCGTTAGGGCCCGGCAGACTTCGAGCCAAGAAAAAAGTTACCGTGCAGGCAGTTTATAACATAATTCAGACAGCTCAACTGGTAAAGCTAAACCTACACTAGATAATAGAAGCATGCAAGTCTATAAGACACATACGCTAACTTATACTGTGTTTGTGAAGACACGGCCTAGGTAGCAGCATGCTTGCTTGTACACCCTTTGGACGGCTGTATCCAGCTGACTCGTACTACTGCCCTGCAAGGGATAGTGTTGAGTATTTTGACTCCTATAATTCATCCTTACTTAGCTCTGATGTCTCCTTTAAAATGAGATTTCTTTCAATATCGTCTGTCAACTTTTAGGGTATTGTATATCTCCCTGCATCGGTACGACAACGGCGATTATTGGCCTCATCAGAGAGAAGCAGATTTTAACGTTGTTGGGAAGGGAGAAGGAGAAGGAAAAACGATTCACATTGCGTGGAATAAGGTAAGCTCTTCTGGAGATTACGTTATTTCATTTGGTTCTGCGCTGTGTCGCGAGCTGTTGTCGTCAAATGGTACGATTTGAGACTAGACCGATTAGGAAATACTGATGTGGCAATACAGTGTGCATTGAAGTAAGAATATTTCCTAAGAACGTTAATCATAGAGACCCGAGTCTCTCTTTACGAATTAGGTCTCTGTCAAGTTTCAATCAGTTTCTGTTCTCTTAAATGCATGTACATAGAATATCGAATTTTTATTTAGAGCGATATTGTCAGTTATTGTTGGTCTCTAGAACTGTAAAAAGTGTGAAGCGACAGAGACGGGAGGCTAGAGTTTCTTGGTCAGATTTAGGCATTTTTAGGCATTTGTTACGTTGGGTAAGCATCTGATATTCATTCCATATCTACCGAGGAAAATTGACAAGCTGTTAGATACCAGTTCATTGGGAGAACTTTTAATGAATCGGCATTTCTTTTCTTTTTTAGAAAGGCATGGGTGACAGTGAATATCTGACTGCCTTCACAATGATCATCCTTCCAATTGCTTACGAGGTAATCCAAATGATTGACTGTTAATAACGCAACAACTGCACATTAAGTTTAGATTTTAATGAGAAATTGAGGTTCGAATTTCAATGCTTTGCGTCGTGAGGACGTGCAAGAAAATTGAAAAGTTTGCTGAATATGCAAAGAACATTCGGAGACAAGAGAATCATTCAGTTGAATTGCTAATGTATTGGTGGTTAACAGAAGTCTTGGCTTTTCCTTAGAATTCTTTTATTTTCATTGACGATACTCATTTTATGGTCAAAGATAGGTTTTAGTCAAATCTGGCCTCTTACCACCTTTCCCTGACGAAGTCATATAATAACTTTGCTTTTTATAGCTGTTAATGCAAGCTAAGTAGTGCTATGAAGTGCTATTAAGGAGGGGGGGGGGGAGCTACACAAGAACCTTTTTTTCAAGGTCGATGGGAGTACCGTAAGCTGTGAATGGTCGCAAGCTGTTGCTTTTATTGTCTTAGGCAGTGAGCAGATGGCGCCAATTTACGATATTAGCGAATAAACATTTGGTTCATTTTCTAGTTCGCACCTGAGTTGGTTCTTGTCTCGTGCGGCTTTGACTCTGGGCTTGGAGACCCAAAGGTACCCACCATTTCTGTAATATTGCTTTTATTTATACCTTAAACCAACTAAATATTAATTAGCTTTGCCTCTTCTCCCAAGCTTCGTGTTTACTTGCGTCGTTCTTCCACCAACGAGGATGTCATCATTTTTCAGGGCCAATGCTGCGTAACCGAGGAAGGATTCGCTCAACTTACACATCTCTTGAAGGGTGTTGGGAACGGTAGAATTCTGCTTGTGCTTGAGGCAAGCTTTCCAGATTAGGCTCTTCACAGCCAAACTTTGCATTGCTTGATACTTTATTGTTTCAGCCAATTATCCAAGGTGCTCCTCGCAGAGGTTTCTCTCTTGTGGAGTTATTTCTTCGTATTCATCATTTCACATTCTCGTTTAAAAACTTCTATCTACCTCCTGGAACATACAGTGGGCCTATATTTATTAAAAAGCCAAAACTTACTTTTAAACTACGAATAATTAGTAGACGAAAAAAAAACGCCATCAAAAATCAAATTTACAACACCATCTTAGTTTGTGCTGAAATGTGGGATAACGTTGTAATCCATCCGAAAACGTTGCATCATAAAGTGGCCAGGTTTCATCAATCTATAACATGTGATCAGTTATCCTGTTACTCATTAGATGAATTCACACAAAGACTTGTGTTTCCATTTTCCAAGGAAATAGCAAACTACGAACAACTGTCGCTTTGTCATTGGAATGCTAGTTAGTTCTTTTTATGGGTTTAAAGCTATTTTGAAGTTTTTATTACTTTACATATAGAGGTCTGAACATATTCAAAGTTATCGGTTAGCTGAAAAGACTGATTTCTGACCTTTCCGCTGAATATTCTCCTATTCTGTTGTTTGCGAAAAGAACCCACTGTTTAATTTCTGTTTATTAACTTTACTGCACTTCAGTTATATTTTCATGTCATTCGACACTTAAGTTATGAACTCAAATTTTTTATGTGTCTTGCTCTTCACTACCTTACAGTTATTGAATTCCTTCGCAGGGGGGTTACAACCTCAGCACCATTTCATACTCTATGGAGGCTTGCGTTAGGACGCTGCTTGGTGATCCTTGTACCCCTGTTGAGGTGAACGGTGTAATGGACAGGTAAGTATCTTGAAGGCTGTTATTCACTGCATCTCCAGTAGTAAACGTAAATCACTAGCAGGGCGTTGAATGTACTCAGGCAGTTGAAGGCGACATTATTAACAGGCTAGGCCTGGTATGAGCTCCATTTTTTCCAATCCTAGTGCCATGGAATCGATTTTGAACACAGCACGTGCTCAGAGCAAGTATTGGAAGTGTCTCAAATGGGCAGGTAAGACCCTCGAGTCGTCTGTTTTGGCAGTTACATAGCAGCTTAGGCCTATCTCAAACATTCAACCTTACTTTCTGTCAAAGTTCATTAAGCTTTATGCAGCACGAGCCTGTTCTCTAGATGAGGCAGAGAAGAAATTGAAGATTTTTTCCTTTGTCCAAGTCAGAACCTTTTTGAAACATTTGTGTTTATGCCATATAGAGGCTTATTGAAAACCAGCCCATTTTAAATCACCGATGACGATCTGTCCTAAAAGTTAAATTCTTGTAATGGATATTTCAATGTTACTGCTATTAAAAAATTGTATGTTGCCTCCATATTGCATGTTTTCTAAGGAACTTGAATGACATAGAAATACAGTGCTTGGGGAATCATCCTTAACTTCCATTTAAGGCGAGTTATTGACATCACCAGAAGAACGTGAAACTGAGGATGCCAGCGTGAGGTGATTCCGTTTTTGATTTTAACTTCTGTTTTCGACCATTTAAATGCAAAACTCTATCACATAAAGCTTGTTGGAGAACTTTTATATGAAAAAGGGTGAATTGTTTTGTATGGAGTTTTGTATTTTCAGTATGAAAGAAATGGCGATCGAAGAGGAAAAAGAGAAAAGGGAAGCACTGATGGTAAACCTGGATAGCTAATTCGGTTGCTAACTGGAAATATTTTGGTAAAATGGTATAGCATTGTTTGCAGCACTAATGTACGATTTTTTTCTCCATTTAATGGACAACTTAATAAGTATGTTTTGATGTATTCAAGTTGTTTTTTACATGAATTGTGATCAGCACTATTGGCATATAATGCTTGCATACATCTGGCTAAAGCAGATATTATTAGGAAAGGGTTCTTTTTCAAGTGAGATTATCAAAATGGCACAACAAAGCTATGAGCCAAATCTTCAATGAACAGCTCATGGTGAGACAGAGGGGCTGAAATTTCGTAGATTTTTCGAATATTTTGACATGAACTAACTGACTTGGTTTTTCAAGAGCGCGCGAATAAAAGACTTTTTAGAGCATGAGATAATTTTTCGCCAATTTTTAGTTTTCTGTCAATAGCGTGATTATATAATAATTCGTGTACTATATTTATGAAATCGTGTATGTATTTCGTACGAAGTTGATTATTTACTAAATCTAAAAGAGACCGTGTATGTCAAAAACGAGTTTTTAAGATTGTTTCTTAGAACTGAACCATGAAAACAACACTTGGTAATAATTTGTTTTCTTTACCTTTTGTTCTGTACCTCATCTCTTCAGCATTTGTTCTGTAGACTGTGGCGACTTCAGTCCAGCAAGCACAAAATATTTTGGAACCTCGGGGAAAAGTCTTTGTGGTTCTTCTTTTTTTATGGACTGTTTCCAAAGCGCAGCAATTAATGATTTAAATAAAATCTTGTATCAACACGGCATGTGTACAGTATTTCAAAAAGCTTTAAATTCCATGGTGACTTTTTAAATATTTTATTACACCCCACCCCGAAATGGGTGTACATTTTTATAATAGTTCTGTATTTGTTCTGTAGACTGTGGCGACTTCAGTCCAGCAAGCACAAAATATTTTTGGAACCTCGGGGAAAAGTCTTTGTGGTTCTTCTTTTTTTATGGACTGTTTCCAAAGCGCAGCAATTAATGATTTAAATAAAATCTTGTATCAACACGGCATGTGTACAGTATTTCAAAAAAGCTTTAAATTCCATGGTGACTTTTTAAATATTTTATTACACCCCACCCCCGAAATGGGTGTACATTTTTATAATAGGGCAACGATATTGATTCACCTTATCTCCCGCTTTCATTTGCATAGAGACTGCTTCAAATCCAGTCTTCTGCTCCGGACAGCAATTGAGCCTCGCTCACAAACTGCTTGCGCATGCCTCGTTGTCGAGCCATCCTATGCCTGGACCTGTCTTCCGATGCCTCGGCCGAACAGACCTCGTTGAATTCCGATGCGTTGTTTGCACTTGTTGCCGAGAAGTAAAAGCTGCCAGAAACTGCAATTTAATTAGAGACAAATTGTCACTCCTTCTTGTTCATAACATTCTTAGGTACCTCCAAAATTTGACGCCCAACTTGAAGGGCACTTCGAGCCGACGTTTCAAATTTTCTTCCATTTACATTTGAAGCAATCAGACTAACAACTAAGGCTGGCTGCAAAGATTTCCATGGTAATTTTTGATGTGTTCCATAGCTCTTGTTTTGTAAGTAATAAATATTTGCATTTGAAAAGAGGCTTGCGCTGACACAGTTTTGTCAAGTACTAGAGAATGACACCAGAATTTTATGAATGTAAATTATCTGAATAAGAATGATACTATGTTAGTCATATTAATTTAGTCAAGCATTGTATGGATTTAAGTAAAAAAGCGGGAATTGTGTCCTTTTAGTGCCAATCTGTCAGAAATGCGCTAAATCACAGTCTGGTGTTATAAAATGGTCACAGTTTAGAAATGACTGCTGCTTCATCGGTTTCCTGTTGGAGAGGCTAGACTTCATCATCTTGCAACTTGCCATGCAGCAATAAACTTTCCAAGCCCGGATAGGTCCAACGTTTATGAACGACAGAACCACAAGGGGACTAAAATTCTTACAAAGATTGGTGAGATTATTGCAAGAGATTCATATTAACTCGCTTGGATTGGGGCATCGATTGGTGGATCAACAATGCCTGACTAAATGCCCGCCTTTATGATTCGCCTATTTCGATTCACAACTAATCACATACTTCGCACCCTTTCACATCGGCCCTAATTCCCGCTCTGTAACTGCAGATCATACCAAATAACAGCTACAGTAAATAACAGCGCAAGTTCAGAATCTTGCTTACCTTCCCTTATGGAGGAGAGAAAGTCGCTGGTTTTGCTGTCGGTGTAGTTGCTTGCGGAGGAGGGGAAGTGTGGCTTTGAGCTGACTTCGCTGTCAAAAACAGAGTCTGCTTCCACGACAAACTGTCGTACCACTGAAACAGCTTTCTGTGAGAGGCTTCCATCTTTGTGTGATGACTGTGGTGCAGTTTTCATTTTGCAGTGCATAGGTAGCCACGTCTGCGTGGATGCATTTTTGCAGTCGAAGTTGTTCTCGCTTTGCTTCTTTTGCACCAGATCTGGAATCGAGCAATGCATCAGAGAAAAAAGTTCACCAACAAAGGCTTGGCTGCTAGAAGAATTCCCCAAGACCCACGTATCAGGAACATGCGCTCTGGCAGTACTTTTTGGCTTTGGCTTGCTGTACAACAGCAGTAATGGAAATGCGGAGAAAACTGAATCAGATCTCTTTCGCAAGAATCAGCAGATCACTTAGTATTTAAAAACGTTTCCGATGATTGGCAAAAGCAAAATGATGAAGCCACTGAGGCAAGACCGCTAAAGTAGCGTAGAAAGGCAACTCGCGAAATCCTTTAAACTTTTCACACTCGTTTTACCCCTCTTTTACAAGATATAGGGCGCACCTTCCGCTCTTTGTCTTCCACGACACGATTTTGGCACAGCCCGTGGTTCAACTTGCCAATGCCCATACAAGATAACTCGCTGCACTATGTTATTTACTTTACCAATAAATGGTTCGATTCCCAGTGACACCATTCTACTGACCAGGCACCCACAATGCACTTCTTCTACTTCAATACATTTGCAGCTAAATTGGCTGCCAAAACATTTTTCGCACATTTCTCAGAATACTACAAGCCGCACATTTTACAGAAACAGAGGTTTTTCACTCCCTCCTATCACCTCTGAAAACCTTTAATTTTTACTTACATCTGCTCAAAGTTTCAACTTCTACGACATATCTGAAAGCTAGGTATGTCTGATGTACTTGCCCAATATTGCTTAGGGGAAGGAGTCCAGTCAGCTGTGTATTAATGAAAATTCGAGTAATAATTGAGTAATAGAAGCCCTTAACCTATGAACAAAACATAATAATGGCAACCGCACCTTGCCACTGAATCCTCTTGACCTCGTACCCTAAGCAATGGGCGCACCTTTTCAGCTTGCACATGCACCGCTCTTTGTCTTCCTCGACATCTTGGCACAGCCCGTGGTTCAACTTGCCCATGCTCTCTTTAATTCTGTTCATCATCATTTCCTTGTGCTGCTCAACAAGAAGCATCATGTTTACTTCTTGCCCGACCTCTTCAACAGCTGGGTCTGTTTCCAAACATTTGAGGCCCTTGGAAGCTTTAACTTGTTGCCTCTTGTTTCTTCTTCTATTACGAATAGTGTCTATTCGGTGACAGGCGACAACCAATAATAAAAAGATTCCTAACAGAACCAACGGAACGGCTAAAGCGACCGCTTTCTGTGGCTTCCCTGTTGATGCAACACTACTTGAAGTGGAGTTGTTTTTCGATAGGCCCGTTTCATTTGTGTTGTTCGGTTTTCTGCTCAACAAAGCAAGCAATATTCGTTGGTACTTCGAGGTCCTTGGTTGCGTTGCTACCACCACAAAGGGTGTTGTATATTGCAACGAGTCGTTTTTAGCATACGTAAAACCTTTCAATGTTGAGCTGGAATTCATGTCCAAACTCGTCATAGCTTGCGTTTCGTTCTCCATAATGATCGAGATTAAAAAGTCTGCACTTCCAGCCCACTTGCGAATAACCAAATGGCAGACTTAACTTGCTTTGACAAACGTTTGCTACTAGAAGTGACATTTCAAATCCCAAAAGACTCTTTCGATGCCTCGATGTTCAGGTGAAGGTAAGCATTTTCAAACAAAGGATAGAAAAATAGCAGATTTCTAGCATGACCAACACAATATTGATTTCCCAAAGGAGGAAAAATTCTCTTGCACATGGATAGACTTAACGAATCGAAGCCATGTACGTGTAGCGTTAACGCTAATAAAAGACACTGGTTTATACGCCTGTATTCATCATATTCTGAATCACGACTAACTTACATTGTTAATTACGATTACTTATAATACACGAATCTGGTTACAATCAATCAACAACAACAGAGTACAAAGCATAGTATATGCAGTACATTACAAACATGATACAGAGATGATGACATATAGATTGATTACAGGCTAGTACATTACACCTTCCCCTCCCTTACAATGTTGAGTGTAGCAAAGGTTGGTCTGTGTTAATGTGCAACAACCTCTCCGTAACGTTGGGGGGGATTAATGACCTGACGAAGGTGAGGTGGTCTGGCAGTATCCCTTTGAACAACTCCTTGCATCTCTTCATGCTGGACAACTGGAAAACCCTCCCTAGGAATTATCCCTGGAGTTTCAGGGACTGGATGGAATGGTTGACCCTGGCCCAGGGGCAAAGGGCAAGCCTTGAGTTGATTGTGATGGGCTACAAGAAATTTGCCATTGCTTGACCTGATGTTATAGTTAACCCCACGTCGAGTGCAGATTTGGTATGGCCCAACCCATTTCCTACCAAACTTCCAGCTTTTGGGGCGCCATAGCCAAACCGTTTGTCCAATATCAAAAGGTTGCCATTCTTTGAGGGTCTTGTTGTTATAATGCATACTCTGTCTAGATCTAGCTATTTCTAAGTTTTTCTGAGCTATCTGATTGGCATTCTGAATAGCCTTGCGTAAGGACTGACTATAATCAGATTGGCTTGATGGATTCTGCAGAGGTACACTTAACTCAATTTCAATGGGCATGCGTGCTGGGTGCCCAAAAACTAACTCATAAGGAGAGAAACCGGTTGATTCATGTATACTTGTGTTATAGGCAAAGACGGCCTGGTCTAACCATTGGTCCCAGTCACCACTATGGTCTGATACAAAATTACTAAGTATGTCCTGCAGGGTGCGATTTTGCCTTTCAACCAACCCATCACCCTGCGGATGATAGGCTGTTGTTCGTGACTTCTTAACCCCCATGATATTATAAATTTCATGCATTAATGTACTGTCAAAATTCCGTCCTTGGTCTGAGTGGATGACCGTCGGTGGACCAAACCTGGAGAAAACGCGAGAGACAAGTGTATTGGCTACAGTGGCGGCTTTTTGATCCTTTGTTGGGAATGCCTCACACCATTTGGTGAAGTGGTCCATCATGACAAGAATATGTTTGTTACCCCTAGCAGTTTCAGAGATAGGTCCCATATAATCTATTGCCCAAAAAACAAATGGCTCACTGACTTGAATGGGTTGCAAAGGAGCTCGTGTCTGTTTGGAATCATGTTTTCCTTGGCTACAAGCTGGACAATTTTGAACAAAGTTGGTAATAGAATCAATCATTTTAGGCCAGAAAAATCGTTCCTTACACCGCATTATAGTGCGCCTAATGCCCATATGTCCTCCAGATGGGCCACAATGAAGACTTTGGAGAATATTAGGGATTAAACTATCAGGTATAACCACAAGTTCCCTAGAAAACCCATGCTTAGATACCAAGGCCCTTACCAGCAGCCCATTACTGACATACAGTTGATCCCAGCAACTCCAAAAAGATGAAAGATTGGGGTTCCTTTTCCACACAAATGAAGGGGGTTTTGGAAAACCTTGTTCCTTAATTTCAATAACCTTCAATATATGCGGGTCAGCACGCTGAGCTTGATGCAGATTTGCATCTGGTAATAAATTCACTAAACAACTTACAGCAGGGTTGGTTTGACTATTTTGGTGATGATTTAAACGAGAGAGAGCATCTGCATTTTGGTTGGAGCTACCAGGTCTGTGGCTTATTGTAAAATCAAATTCTTGGAGATCCATGAGCCACCTGGCAATACGACCCTTAGGTTCTACAGTATGCAACCATTTAAGGGCCTGATTGTCAGTGATAATCTGGAATGCATGGCCTACAAGATAAACACGAAAGTGTTGAGTGGCAAAGACAATAGCCAGGGCTTCCTTTTCCATGGTGGAATAATTTTGCTCTCGAGGAGATAGGGTCCGACTGGCATAAGATACAACCCTTTCATGGCCATTATCATCTAATTGTGCTAATACAGCACCAAGGCCAACATTTGATGCATCAGTTTGCAAAATAAAATGTCGATCAAACTGAGGGTACGCCAAGATGGGAGCAGAACATAAGAGTGCTCTTAGTGTTTCAAAAGCAGTCTGGTGCTGTTCTGTCCACTTAAACGGGATACCTTTCTTGGTAAGTTCAGTCAAAGGGGCTGCCATGGTTGCAAATTGAGGGATGAAACGCCTATAATACCCTGCTAGTCCTAAGAATGATCTAAGCTTGTCCAGGTCAGTTGGTGGGGGTAAATCCTGCACAGCCTTAATTTTAGATGGATCAGTATGAACCCCTTTTCTTGAGACACAGTGACCTAAATAAATGACCTGATCGGCACCAAAAGAGCATTTAGAAGCCTTGACACGCAGCCCATTTTCACGAAAGCGTTGCAAAACAGATGTTAAACGTTCACAGTGTTGTTCAATGGTATCAGAAAAAATGATTACGTCATCAAAATAACAAAGGCATATATCATAGGTTAAACCTGATAAGATAATGCCAACGGCCCTAGAAAATGTTGCTGGAGCTGTTGATAATCCATATGGCATACGAAGGAATTCAAATAGGCCACCAGGGGTAATAAAAGCTGTTTTTTCTCTATCTTCTGAGGTCATACTTACATGCCAGTAACCGCTGCGGAGATCAAGAGTACTAAAGAGCTTGTTGTTATTTAGAGAATCAAGAAGGTCATCTACTCTAGGCAAGGGGTGAGCATCTTGCTTGGTGACAAGGTTTAGCTTGCGGTAATCAACACAAAATCTATAGGACCCATCCTTCTTTTTAACAAGGACGACCGGAGACGCCCAAGGGCTAGTGCTTGGTTGTATAACCCCTTTTTCTAACATTTCATTAACCTGTTTATGAATTTCTCCTCTATAATGATAAGGCAACCGTCGTGGATGCTGCTTTATTGGCAAAGAGTCACCAGTATTTATACTATGAGATAATACCGAGGTATGGCCTAAACCATCATTAAAAACATCTGGAAAAGAAAGCAATGTCTCAAGAATCTGTTTCTGATCTGACTTACTAAGATTAGGACTAGTAGCTGCATGTAACTCAGACAAGGTAACTGAATCAAACTTATTGTTTTGAACACTAGCACACATGTTGTGTATAGGTGGACTAGATGAGGCTGAGGGTATAACTGGCCAAAACCTAGCTATTTTTTGTCCTGCACGAAGTTCAACAGAAGATTTGGACGGATTGAGAATTCTCACTGGTATCATCCGCTCAGAGGCTTGACTAATACTGTATGCAGTAATATAAGATAATTCAGAGTCTCCACTGAGGCTACAGACCATGCCTAGTTGTTCTTTACAACTCTTGGGGATTTGAGCTTGTATAACACTTTCTGTTCTACCTGGGATGGATATATCAGTGCTTAAGGTCACAAAGACAGGCCCATAGTCTGATGATTGGACAAAAACAGGTATATCTTCCTTACAAGATGAATTGACAGGGGCAGAAAGACCTGGGGGTGGAGGTTGGACAGGAAGAGACAAAGGGGTCAAAGGTGTGCTGCCATGGGGCCCAACAAGGCAATAGGAATCCCCGATAACAGTCAACTGCAAAGAATAAAAGGTTAAAAAATCCCAACCAAGTACACATTGCAGAGGGGCAAGCACATTATCACATACCAAGAACTCTCCTACATACAAAAATTGGCTTCCCGGAAAAGACAAAGAAATATCTGCTGAACCTGAAGAATTTAGCGGCTGTCCTGTAATAGAAACACAACTGTTGGATATGCTTCGAAGTGGAGGAGGGGCTTTGTTTTGGTGTGCACAGCGTGCAGAAATACGCTGAAAGACACTTGAACTAAGCAGGGATTTCATGGAACCAGTATCAATTAAAACTGGAACCTGCACACCTTCAAGCTCACAAAATAGCAGGGGTTGGCGAGGGGCTAAGGGTTTCAAACGAAAGTTCGAAGCAGAACCAACAGCAAAAACAGAGGGGTGCTCGTCGTCCCAGCCCCTTAACGAGGCACCCCCTGGAAGTTTAAAGACGCCTTACTACCATTTATATAATGAGGCCTAGCTGAATTAACAAATTGTTGATTGTCCGGAAATGGAGAGGGCCTAGGCCCGTTACCTTCCTGGGTGAATCGGCCCTTGTTGTTTGCACAGATACTTTCGTTGTGTCCCCATCCAGAACAAAGTGAGCATTGGCGATTTCCCTTTCCAGAACGTCTTCGGCGTGGACAGTGCCGTCTCATGTGGCCCACTTCATGGCACTCGAAACAACGAATTTCTGGCCGACTGCTACTCCTTGATTCACCGATAGCTGCGATCAATTGGTTCTGGCCTTCCACAACTTGGGTCAACAACATTTGTAGGTCATCGCGTGACTTGCATTGCGGCTCATCGCAAGGAAACTGTGGAGGCACGGCATGGGTGGTAGTAGCACATGCAGGATTGCCGGAGGGCAAAACTTGAAGCGATCGAAACCGTTTCGAAAACGCCAACATTTCGTCCAATCCTGGGGTAGGATGGGATTCCAAAAGCTTCAGCTGGACAACATTAGGTAGGCCTTTGAAGAACTGGCGTCGCAAAAGGGCATCAAAGGCATCTTCGGATAAATCCGGTTCAGCGAGGTGGAGGGCATCTTTAAGCCGCCACAAGTAAAGGGTGGGGTCCTCTGTTGGTCGTAAACGGTGTTCCTCAAACTCTCGATAATACAGTTCCCGGTTTACTGCAGGGGCAAAACAGTTCTTCAGGCCGTCGACCAAATCTTGGTACGTGGTGCGATCACCAGCGGCCAGTGACTCGAAATAGGATGCGGCCGGTCCTTGTAGAAAAGCGGGCAGTTTGCACAAGCGGGTTTCCTCATTCCACGAGTTGGCTTGAGCACAGCGCTCAAAATGGCGAAACCACGAAAGGAAATCGCCAGAGCTGAATCGTTCCGGAATAATGTTGGTCGCCATTCCTGTCACCAAAATGTAGCGTTAACGCTAATAAAAGACACTGGTTTATACGCCTGTATTCATCATATTCTGAATCACGACTAACTTACATTGTTAATTACGATTACTTATAATACACGAATCTGGTTACAATCAATCAACAACAACAGAGTACAAAGCATAGTGACAGCAGTACATTACAAACATGATACAGAGATGATGACATATAGATTGATTACAGGCTAGTACATTACATACGTAGGCAACGAATTAAAGGATCTTGGCAACAGAAAATTCTGTCTTCTTTCATCTGATCTTGTTGGGGTTTTTCTCGTCCTGATTACGGCAATCTTATAATTACATAAACTGAATTCATAGCAGTGCTTTTTTAGCGTTTTCAAAGAATAAATCCCTTTGTTTTGACCAGAGCCAGTTGCTGTCCCAGAAGCACATCAACATGTTGACCCAATCTTGAAAAAGAATGCAGCTTTACCCAAACCAAAACGGAAAGAAATAAAGGAGAAAAAAGGAACAGATTGGGCTGCAAGAGCCGCTATTTTCAACAATCTTTGATGCCCAAACAAAAGAAAAAGACTCACAGGTTTGTAATATTTTTCTGCCCTACCCAAGTTTTATTTTATCCACTCTTCTGAAGAAAGCCAGACCTTTGCAAAGGTTGGTGGAAGTGACTATGTCTTTAATTTACAAAACAATTTGTTTTGAGGGAAACTGGCACGCTATTTAAACTCGCTTCTGACAGTGCCTCGATTCTAATACAGCTAGTTTCAAAGTCACAATTTTGCCAATAGCCAATGTCATCAGAACGAGGACAGTCAGTATCGTTGGCAATGTCAAATAACAAGGAAAAAACTTTCCAAAAAGTATTGTAACTTAAAATTTATCTCTTTTCTGGGATTCTTTTATCCCCAAGTAAAATATCTTTGCAGAGCTAATGATTTTTATATTTCACATCTAATATAATAAGACAACAAGTCACTTAATATAAAGGCGCTTTAATAAGCTACCCTCACTGACAGCAATGTTTTTAGTTAAATAATTAACTCAGTGAATTGGGGGCTCACCAGTACCTTATCAAGAAGGAATTTGAAGTAAGCCCCCTCTCTTGCAACCCCCTCGTTAGCAACAGATGCCAAAAACGCTAAATGTGACAGTTTAGTGGTAGCTTATTATGTTTTTACTTCTTGGGGGCTGTTGACGAATTTAGAATGTTATTTAGAATGTGCCAGAGGAACTTATTCTAAAGAGTTCTAAAGTATGCACATTGAGTGGGTCACTTGATGAAATTTACGATGAAAGGTGATGGTGCATAAATACGGCTCTTCTAAGGATTTACTTGTGTGCCAAAATTTCTAGAGGATGCTGATTCATTCGAAGGAATTCCAAAGGACGAAATTTGCCTAAAAGATAACCCAGGTTATCAATTGATCCTGGTGGTCATGATGAACGTGAGGACGTTGTTATTGGTTAATTAAAAACAACTGTCGAAGCTGTAAGTAGCGCATTTTTAGAACATTTGTATGATATTTCCTCACCAGTTTCTTCAGATGCTTCTTTAGATTGTGTTGTAAATTATCTGTCTTACTGAAATCAGCTTGTTTTCATCTTGGGAAGGGGGGTTGTCCATAAAAGGGTTCCAGCCTCAGATCGCTTAGTAAAATGTCGAAAATTCTTGGCCAAACTTATACAGACACAGTCCATGTAACACTTCCTTTTTCTTGTCATTATAAACTTAAGCACAAATCAATCAACCTCTATCTTTCTGCTGACACATCATTTTTTTAGTTCAATTGATTATTGCTGAGTTTTGAGTAATATAAATGCTGCTAATATTTTACTTGATTATTATCTAGACAACTTATAATTATGGCTACGTCCTCCTAAACCTTAACATCTACAACAAGGACAGTAATAACTCTTTTCTTGGATAGTATTTCAAATTTTCTTAGTTCTTTCCATCGCATTTTTGCATCAAAGTTCGCCCCTTCACGCAAATATTTTGGCCTCATCTGTAGCCCTGGATGCCTGGATTAAGTAGAAAAAAGAGCGATTGAATAGACTACAGGAAAGGCCACATATGAATGGTGTAAACGAGGGGGGCTCTAAAGCCGAAATGATCGAAAAGAGAAGCTCTTCAGTTGCAGCCAGCCTAAGAGACATAACATAACAATGGGCTTTATCTCTAGTGGTGTGGGGAGATCATAACCGCACACAACGGAATACGTAACACTTTGCATGTATACGCAGTTTGGCCTTCAAAAAAGATTGAAGCTGTTTCGAAGCAAGAGTCAACAGTGTCAGGCACCGGGTTATGGGGAATCAACAACAGCCCAGTGCAGCAAACACAATCCTGCAATATGCTGTGTTCGTTATGTGTCTTGGAACTCTTTCCTTGTACACAGTGACGATTACAAGGCAGCTGGAGAGGTCGATTGAGCAAATTGAAAGCAAGGTGTATCACAGGTTCGAGAAGAGACTTAGTAATCTTGAGAGGTGCTGCAGGAATGAGCAGAGACAAGTTCAGGAAACGGAAGGCATCGTGAGAAGTATTCAAGGTACAATTGAATATTTTTATCCGTTGCTGTTGCTCTTCCTAGGTAGATTGTGTCTGTGTTGAGTACACAATTTCCGAACGTTGCGAATTTTGAGTACGACCTTAGATTAGATAGGAGCATCCTGTCAACAAATATGGCCAATAGGAAGGTCGAGTGCATCTTCTCAGCCAAATGGAAGAGGGCTGGAAAAACAGATTTAGGAATAGGATCGGTACCATAAAATTAAGTCTCCTTTTTTGATAATTCCTCTCTTACAAGCCCGGTCTAAATAAAGATCTCTAGCAAATCTACCCCTCAATACTTCCAACAGATTCATCATGTAGATCCTCTCTTGACCGAAATTACTGCTTCACTTAAGCAATAGGCTGTAAATATGATGAGGCCATACATTTTGAAAGTTTTCGAAATTGGGCCATATACTCTGGGTATGTTTAATGCGAGAGGGCAGGCTCAAGTGATTTAGCCATCGATGTAAAGTACTGAGCAAGTCCTAACAAATGGGCACCGTGGCTGTCCTTGAGGGGACCTGCCACAAGATTGGGAGCATGCTACCCTTGTGCGCGTTAAACATTTTTGCGAGTAAATCACCAAACGAGCATAATGACTCTTCGCCAATCGTCTGGAATTTTATACACAGGAACCATCAACAGACGGAAGAAACGGGGCGTAAATCAAGACGATCAAATTTCACAAAACTTGAGACTGATGTTGAACATCCTCAACGGAAGTCTTGTACTACCTATCAGTTTTCACAGGCCACATTATCTGCCAGGCCCTGCTGGACCACCAGGGAGACCAGGCCCCGTTGGACCGCAAGGGAGACCAGGCCCTGTTGGACCACAAGGGATACCAGGCCTTGCTGGACCACCAGGGAGACCAGGCCCTGTTGGACCACAAGGGAGACCAGGCCCTGTTGGACCACAAGGCCATAAAGGTATTCGAGGAAAGGCTGGGCCAATGGGCTTCAAGGGCACCAAAGGGGATCCTGGCATAAGAGGAGCAGAGGGTGCCAGAGGTGCAACAGGTAACCAAGGCATAAAGGGTGACAGTGGAGCACGGGGTCCAAAAGGAGCCAAGGGACAAAAGGGGTGTTCCATAGCCGCACCAAAGATAACAACGCCCCCTCAAAGTCAGACAGTTTTGGTGAACAGAACTGTCACGTTTACCTGCGAGGCTGCGGGACGCCCTGTGCCAGAGACGCGCCTTACCCTACGGGGGAAGGGGGTGGTTGATGCGAGGTACGAATGGACAGGAGGCAGCATGCTGACGATCAAGAACGTGAGGAGCACAGATAAAGGGGACATTGTTTGCACCGCGAAAAGTCTCATCGGAGAAGACACCCGGGTAGCCACGCTAGAAGTGAATGGTGAGTGTGTTTCTGCCGAATTATGAAGGGGGCTATGTAAATATTATCGAAATTGAATTGGTTTAACATGCATGTCATCGTTGGTGTACTTTGAGAATGCAATGTACATCTATCAGAAGCCCTCCATCAATTGCCTTCCTACAACAGATGTTACTTGCAATATACATTTATTGCAATTTAAACTTATTGCTACGTCCAACAATCATCCACTAATAAGATCAGTTAGCAAGCAAACTGGATTCTCATTTCTCGTTAATTACCTCTCATTAATATGTGATACTGATATTTGTCATTACGTGTATGGATCTTCAGTCTTCTACATTGTGCTGCGTATCCTTATGTGAATCATAGTATTTGTAAGATCAAGGAGTTTCACAAAGAGGAAAATAAATCAGTATGTTTGAATTTCGAATTGTCATTTGGTGCCCTCCTTTAGTTCCAGCTAGAGCTGAAATGGAAATAGCAATGGTTGGGAGTGAGGAAGGGAACACCATCGTCATCAGATGTAATGTGGTAGGCCACCCCTGGCCAGCGATTTCATGGACTCGTAGATCAGCCAGCCAAATTCCTGCAAGAACCATATTCCAAGACAGAAATCAAATACTGAAGATCGCAAAAGTTGGAGTAGAGGACAGTGGTGACTACGAATGCAAAGCAGTGAATAGCCTGGCCGAATCGACCGCAATGGCCAAGTTACATGTTGCAAGAAAGCTCATGTTCATTGTGACACCGCCTTCGTTGATTACTGCCATTCGAGGCCAAACAAAGATGCTTTCGTGTCCATATGTGGGGGGATTGGCACCTATAGCAGCCACATGGAAAAAGAATGGGGCTTTGGTCACTGACAAGACATCATTATCACATGGCAATCAGACGTTGGTGGTCAAATCTGGCCTTAAACCTGAAGACGTTTATAAATGTGACGTAAGATCAAAGATTTCGGTTATAAGCTATTCTATGACAGTGAGGTATCTACTGCCACGAACGTGTAGGGAGGTGAAAGAAAGCGGCCAATCCGAATCGAAGCATTACAACATTTACCTTTCAAAAGATATTTCTCAACCCACACGCGTTTTTTGTGATATGAGCAGTCACAGTCGAGTGGGAGTGACTGTCGTGTCACACAATAGCGAGGCAAGATCTCCCTTCAGCGGAATTGAGGCACATCTTTCTTATATTCGGAAGATTGACTACGAAATTCCTTTGAATAAAATCAAGGAAATAATCAGGTTTTCGAAAAACTGTGAGCAACACATCAAATTTGAATGCAAAGGCAGCGTATTGTATTTAAATGAGAACCGTCCATATGGTGCATGGTACTCGGCTTCCGGCGAGCAAAAGAGGTACTGGGGAGGCGCTTCCAAAACACTGAGAGGCTGCGCATGTAAGCTGAATAACTCTTGCGCAGGCGGCAAAAGCTGCAACTGTGATATGAATGACCTTGTATGGAGGGAAGATTCAGGGTACCTCAAACACAAGGAAGACCTACCGATATCTGAAGTGAGGTTTGGTGATACTGGTAGTTCAGGTGAAGAGGGATACCATACAGTGGGAAAGCTCAGATGCTTTTAGAACTGTCCGTAGGTTGCGAATATATAGAGAAAAACATGCAGTTTAGTTAGGACATATGATGCAGTGCAAGTTAGGCCTGGTTGGGGAATGTAATAGCGCAAGAGACACAAATGCCTGCCCTACTTCATCATTGCCCAAGGCTTCTTCTATTACGTTTTACCTAATATCTAAGCAGTTTCTTAGAAAGCGGAATTCAACATAAGTCCAAATGATCATTGCAAAAAGTAAGAAGAAGTCTGTAAGAAGAAGTTATACGTTTCCTGTAATTATTGCAAGAGTTCGCAACAGTTTAAGGTAACTGATCAAAAATCGAGCATTGATAAGAAGGAAAGCAGGACCATTAATTCATTTTAGCCGTTGTTTAGAGAGACATGCACTGCCTAGCCCATGTCCTTTTCAATTCAATGCATTGCTTTTTAATTCAATGTGAATTTTCGAGCTCTCCTAGTTTCCTATCATTCGGGTGATGAAGTTAAAGCATTGTGTGAACAGGCACTCTCTTGTACAAACCTTGACAGTTTTTGTCAAAATTAGAGTTTTTTCCTCCGACACTCCTCCAAGCATGCAAACGTCGAAAAGTGACTACTAAAGGCTGACAAATTAAATGAAACAATCATTCGATAAACATCACTATATACCTATAGCTTCCACCGATATCCCGTTTCAAGACAATTCCACTTTTTATCGCATCTCTCAAGAGTCTAGAACAACATACTAAAGATTTACTTCAATTAGATTGGGCACCTTTTGAGAAACTGGTATCAAACTTAAGGTGCTTTTCACCTTTGCCACAAAAATTTCAGGAGAAAGTATTTTAGGAAAAGTATTGATTTAGCAAAATTACTTGAGCTATTGTATTTTTCGAGTCAAGCTAAATTGAGACTTGTTTGACAATTATACAAAAATATATGTAAAAGTTGATGGCGTCATTTACTATATCGTTCTATGACGTTAGTTGTCTATTTTGTGTGTCAAAAGACTTGGAAAAACAAATATTTATTGGATCAAGACCAAATTTGGCAACAGAGTACATGTCAATTAGAAGGCAAACATGTCTCAAAAACTGGCAAATTAAACGGCAATTTTAAAGGATATCATTGATTTGCAAATCGGAGTCAATTTTGCAAGGCTCTTTGCAGTTCATACGTAAAACACCTCGACACTCAAAACACAGCTGGAGCACTGTTCATTCTCGAAATATGTACACCTGGAATTCTGACACTATTTCTTGATTTGATTCCTACCCTACTGCAATGAGCCTCCTGGTTGGGCCACTGGCTGTCTGGGCAAGCAAGCGCTGTGCATCAACTGTTGATTGGATAGCATCAAGGTATCACGCATTCATTCAATTGATATTTATTGTATATTGTGAGAAATTCATTCTTTTATCGCGTTCAGGTTCATTTTATCTAAAGAATGCACAGAAAACTTTGCTTCCTTTTGGTTCTACGGAGATGCTGGTATCTTGTATGGAGGGCTTGTAATAATAATCTACTGAACAGAAAACTATTGTTTTTACAGCCAATGAATTTTGTGTACAGGTCAGATCGTCTAATCCAATGAGTATTTTTCAGCTTTTTAAGAACATTGGTATGATGTTTTCGTAGCGATTTCTACAGATACTTCTTTAGATTTTGCTGTAAATGTTTTTGGCTGAATGACACCAGCTTGTTTCCATCTGGGGGGAGGGGTCCATAGAAGGTTCCCACCAACAGATTGCTTATTAAACTGTCATAAATTTCCAGACAAACTTATACAGACACAGTCCATGTAACACTTCATTTTCTCTTGTCATTATAAGTTCTAAAAAAAGCAGCACATGTTTCTACTGTTTAGTAAACAACTTTCAATTTAGCCCTTCAGTTGCAGCCAGCCTACGAGACAGGACACATAACAAAACAATGGGCTTTATCTCTAGTGGTGTGGGGAGATCATAACCGCACACAACGGAATACGTAACACTTTGCATGTATACGCAGTTTGGCCTTCAAAAAAGATTGAAGCTGTTTCGAAGCAAGAGTCAACAGTGTCAGGCACCGGGTTATGGGGAATCAACAACAGCCCAGTGCAGCAAACACAATCCTGCAATATGCTGTGTTCGTTATGTGTCTTGGAACTCTTTCCTTGTACACAGTGACGATTACAAGGCAGCTGGAGAGGTCGATTGAGCAAATTGAAAGCAAGGTGTACCACAGGCTCGAGAAGAGACTTAGTAATCTTGAGAGGTGCTGCAGGAATGAGCAGAGACAAGTTCAGGAAACGGAAGGCATCGTGAGAAGTATTCAAGGTACAACTGAATATTTTTATCCGTTGCTGTTGCTCTTCCTAGGTAGATTGTGTCTGTGTTGAGTACACAATTTCCGAACGTTGCGAATTTTGAGTACGAACTTAGATTAGATAGGAGCATCCTGTCAACAAATATGGCCAATAGGAAGGTCGAGTGCATCTTCTCAGCCAAATGGAAGAGGGCTGGAAAAACAGATTTAGGAATAGGATCGGTACCATAAAATTAAGTCTCCTTTTTTGATAATTCCTCTCTTACAAGCCCGGTCTAAATAAAGATCTCTAGCAAATCTACCCCTCAATACTTCCAACAGATTCATCATGTAGATCCTCTCTTGACCGAAATTACTGCTTCACTTAAGCAATAGGCTGTAAATATGATGAGGCCATACATTTTGAAAGTTTTCGAAATTGGGCCATATACTCTGGGTATGTTTAACGCAAGAGGGCAGGCTCAAGTGATTTAGCCATCGATGTAAAGTACTGAGCAAGTCCTAACAAATGGGCACCATGGCTGTCCTTGAGGGGACCTGCCACAAGATTGGGAGCATGCTACCCTTGTGCGCGTTAAACATTTTTGCGAGTAAATCACCAAACGAGCATAATGACTCTTCGCCAATCGTCTGGAATTTTATACACAGGAACCATCAACAGACGGAAGAAACGGGGCGTAAATCAAGACGATCAAATTTCACAAAACTTGAGACTGATGTTGAACATCCTCAACGGAAGTCTTGTACTACCTATCAGTTTTCACAGGCCACATTATCTGCCAGGCCCTGCTGGACCACCAGGGAGACCAGGCCCCGTTGGACCGCAAGGGAGACCAGGCCCTGTTGGACCACAAGGGAGACCAGGCCCTGTTGGACCACAAGGCCATAAAGGTAGTCGAGGAAAGGCTGGGCCAATGGGCTTCAAGGGCACCAAAGGGGATCCTGGCATAAGAGGAGCAGAGGGTGCCAGAGGTGCAACAGGTAACCAAGGCATAAAGGGTGACAGTGGAGCACGGGGTCCAAAAGGAGCCAAGGGACAAAAGGGGTGTTCCATAGCCGCACCAAAGATAACAACGCCCCCTCAAAGTCAGACAGTTTTGGTGAACAGAACTGTCACGTTTACCTGCGAGGCTGCGGGACGCCCTGTGCCAGAGACGCGCCTTACTCTACGGGGGAAGGGGGTGGTTGATGCGAGGTACGAATGGACAGGAGGCAGCATGCTGACGATCAAGAACGTGAGGAGCACAGATAAAGGGACATTGTTTGCACCGCGAAAAGTCTCATCGGAGAAGACACCCGGGTAGCCACGCTAGAAGTGAATGGTGAGTGTGTTTCTGCCGAATTATGAAGGGGGCTATGTAAATATTATCGAAATTGAATTGGTTTAACATGCATGTCATCGTTGGTGTACTTTGAGAATGCAATGTACATCTATCAGAAGCCCTCCATCAATTGCCTTCCTACAACAGATGTTACTTGCAATATACATTTATTGCAATTTAAACTTATTGCTACGTCCAACAATCATCCACTAATAAGATCAGTTAGCAAGCAAACTGGATTCTCATTTCTCGTTAATTACCTCTCATTAATATGTGATACTGATATTTGTCATTACGTGTATGGATCTTCAGTCTTCTACATTGTGCTGCGTATCCTTATGTGAATCATAGTATTTGTAAGATCAAGGAGTTTCACAAAGAGGAAAATAAATCAGTATGTTTGAATTTCGAATTGTCATTTGGTGCCCTCCTTTAGTTCCAGCTAGAGCTGAAATGGAAATAGCAATGGTTGGGAGTGAGGAAGGGAACACCATCGTCATCAGTGTAATGTGGTAGGCCACCCCTGGCCAGCGATTTCATGGACTCGTAGATCAGCAGTCAAATTCCTGCAAGAACCATATTCCAAGACAGAAATCAAATACTGAAGATCGCAAAAGTTGGAGTAGAGGACAGTGGTGACTACGAATGCAAAGCAGTGAATAGCCTGGCCGAATCGACCGCAATGGCCAAGTTACATGTTGCAAGAAAGCTCATGTTCATTGTGACACCGCCTTCGTTGATTACTGCCATTCGAGGCCAAACAAAGATGCTTTCGTGTCCATATGTGGGGGGATTGGCACCTATAGCAGCCACATGGAAAAAGAATGGGGCTTTGGTCACTGACAAGACATCATTATCACATGGCAATCAGACGTTGGTGGTCAAATCTGGCCTTAAACCTGAAGACGTTTATAAATGTGACGTAAGATCAAAGATTTCGGTTATAAGCTATTCTATGACAGTGAGGTATCTACTGCCACGAACGTGTAGGGAGGTGAAAGAAAGCGGCCAATCCGAATCGAAGCATTACAACATTTACCTTTCAAAGATATTTCTCAACCCACACGCGTTTTTTGTGATATGAGCAGTCACAGTCGAGTGGGAGTGACTGTCGTGTCACACAATAGCGAGGCAAGATCTCCCTTCAGCGGAACTGACGCACCTCTTTCTTATATTCGGAAGATTAACTACGAAATTCCTTTGAATAAAATCAAGGAAATAATCAGGTTTTCGAAAAACTGTGAGCAACACATCAAATTTGAATGCAAAGGCAGCGTATTGTATTTAAATGAGAACCGTCCATATGGTGCATGGTACTCGGCTTCCGGCGAGCAAAAGAGGTACTGGGGAGGCGCTTCCAAAACACTGAGAGGCTGCGCATGTAAGCTGAATAACTCTTGCGCAGGCGGCAAAAGCTGCAACTGTGATATGAATGACCTTGTATGGAGGGAAGATTCAGGGTACCTCAAACACAAGGAAGACCTACCGATATCTGAAGTGAGGTTTGGTGATACTGGTGATCGAGGTGAAGAGGGATACCATACAGTGGGAAAGCTCAGATGCTTTTAGAACTGTCTGTAGGTTGCGAATAGATAGAGAAAAACATGCAGTTTAGTTAGGACATATGATGCAGTGCAAGTTAGGCCTGGTTGGGGAATGTAATAGCGCAAGAGACACAAATGCCTGCCCTACTTCATCATTGCCCAAGGTTTCTTCTATTACTTTTTACCTAATATCTAAGCAGTTTCTTAGAAAGCGGAATTCAACATAAGTCCAAATGATCATTGCAAAAAGTAAGAAGAAGTCTGTAAGAAGAAGTTATACGTTTCCTGTAATTATTGCAAGAGTTCGCAACAGTTTAAGGTAACTGATCAAAAATCGAGCATTGATAAGAAGGAAAGCAGGACCATTAATTCATTTTAGCCGTTGTTTAGAGAGACATGCAGTGCCTAGCCCATGTCCTTTTCAATTCAATGCATTGCTTTTTAATTCAATGTGAATTTTCGAGCTCTCCTAGTTTCCTATCATTCGGGTGATGAAGTTAAAGCATTGTGTGAACAGGCACTCTCTTGTACAAACCTTGACAGTTTTTGTCAAAATTAGAGTTTTTTCCTCCGACACTCCTCCAAGCATGCAAACGTCGAAAAGTGACTACTAAAGGCTGACAAATTAAATGAAACAATCATTCGATAAACATCACTATATACCTATAGCTTCCACCGATATCCCGTTTCAAGACAATTCCACTTTTTATCGCATCTCTCAAGAGTCTAGAACAACATACTAAAGATTTACTTCAATTAGATTGGGCACCTTTTGAGAAACTGGTATCAAACTTAAGGTGCTTTTCACCTTTGCCACAAAAATTTCAGGAGAAAGTATTTTAGGAAAAGTATTGATTTAGCAAAATTACTTGAGCTATTGTATTTTTCGAGTCAAGCTAAATTGAGACTTGTTTGACAATTATACAAAAATATATGTAAAAGTTGATGGCGTCATTTACTATATCGTTCTATGACGTTAGTTGTCTATTTTGTGTGTCAAAAGACTTGGAAAAACAAATATTTATTGGATCAAGACCAAATTTGGCAATAGAGTACATGTCAATTAGAAGACAAACATGTCTCAAAAACTGGCAAATTAAACGGCAATTTTAAAGGATATCATTGATTTGCAAATCGGAGTCAATTTCGCAAGGCTCTTTGCAGTTCATACGTAAAACACCTCGACACTCAAAACACAGCTGGAGCACTGTTCATTCTCGAAATATGTACACCTGGAATTCTGACACTATTTCTTGATTTGATTCCTACCCTACTGCAATGAGCCTCCTGGTTGGGCCACTGGCTGTCTGGGCAAGCAAGCGCTCTGCATCAACTGTTGATTCGATAGCATCAAGGTATCACGCATTCATTCAATTGATATTTATTGTATATTGTGAGAAATTCATTCTTTTATCGCGTTCAGGTTCATTTTATCTAAAGAATGCACAGAAAACTTTACTTCCTTTTGGTTCTACGGAGATGCTGGTATCTTGTATGGAGGGCTTGTGATAATAATCTACTGAACAAGAAACTATTGTTTTTACAGCCAATGAATTTTCTGTATTGGTCTGCACATGTTAGACCGTCTTACCCAATGACCTTGCGCTCTGAGGGGCTGCTCAAAATTAGGCTGCAATTCAAATTTGCAAAGGAAACAAAAGTTTCGAAAATCCTTCTTGGGCCTACATTATCTACTTTGGCTAGAAATGCGACAAAAAGACCTTGTTATATGTTGACATCAAGACAAAAATCCTTGATTTACCACAACTATGGCACAACAATTATAAAATGATATCCTACCGGCGAGAGAACGACGACATTCGGATTATGTGACTGCTAAAGCCTTAACTAAACTGGCCAACCAACCAAACTTTGTTGCCCCACATTGTTTCTCGAAGTTTTACTGATTTTGTTATCGTCGAAACATGGTGACCAAACTGAGAGCATTATCGAGCAGCATCTTTTGTGATGTTGTCATAACTGCGTAACTTATCATACCAAATGTGATATGATAAGTTATTGGAAAAACTTTGCTACGTATGGCAGAAAGCAAGCAAGCTGCAGCCACCCGGAGCTGATTTTGTCATCACAACACCATTGTATTGCTTTAAGCTTATTGCATTTAACATCATTGCTTATTTGTTATTGCTTTCATTGAGTTCCAGGTGGGTGTAGACGTTTAAAAAACATCTTAAATATGCACGAAAGAAGATAAACGCTATATCATTTACTAAAGGAACGGGACCATTTTTAAAGAAAGATTCTGATTTTATATGATTTTATTCATTTGAATCGACTTGATTGTTTTGCAACACAACACTGCGCAAGTTGTTGGAAATTTAGGTGAATTGTTGCCCGACAAGGTGGACAACGTAGAGCTGAGCAACAAATGTTGCCGAAAAATGTTCGAGCATGTTCAACATGGTTGCCAAACTAGACAAAATTTAAGCAACATCTAAGCAACTATGTTGCCCAGTTTGACCAAGGCTTTATACAACCATAGGCGCCGATTACGTGGGGGCTTGGGGCTCGAGCCTCCCCTGGGAATTGCTATGGGGAGGGGGGGGGGGGGGCTCAGCCCCCCTGGGAATTTCGTTTGAAATCAATCAAGGAATTGAATTGATGATACTGAAGACCATGATGTTATATCTGCTTTATTAAAATATTTTGTTTTGTTATTATACATACTACATATGTTCTATTACGTTATAAAAGCGACAGGTAATTTCTCTACCTTTAAACTTTTTTTAATTTTTTCAAATTTAAATTTTGAGCCCCCCCTGGGAAAAATAAAAGTCGGCGCCTATGTATACAACGCTTGTCAACCGTTTCCCTCGCGTATTTCCTGGGTTATCCAGAGCGAACCCCCAATTCATCGAATTCATTATTCAATCAATGACTTTGTTGATTGCTGAGTAGAGTAGCTTACGAAGGGGGTGCTTATCATCTTATTATATTAGATGTGAAATATATTAGATTTCTACCAAATGAATTAAAAAATAGGTGAATTATTCAAATTGCCATAACCTTTCGAGAACCCAATGCTCGCAGAAATAAATTCTTTAAAGCTTTTCATTACAATACACGAACTACTTTGGCATATTTCAGAGGGCCCCATTGACTTCGCGCCCAGGCCCCCGGGTGTAAATGGTACCCTGTGTACCACGCTGAAAATCTTGGATAAGTGAGAATTTTCCCCGGGAGAGTGAGAATTAACGGTTAAAAGCAGGGAATTATCTTTTGAAGTTTCACAGGGATTTTTAGCGTGTAAAGTGGAGAGTTATCATTAGATATTTCTTTTCTTTCTATTTCCGTTTGAATTTTGGCTATTCGTTCACTTATTGCAGCCGTTTAGGTAATTGTTTGGCTGACAGTTGCTGTGGCGCACTTACATGAATTTTTGAAATTATTGCAACGCAAATGTTTGACGGATTCAAAGATTTTCTAAAGAAGATTCATTCATTTCAATTCATCAGAACAAGGTTCAACGAATTTTTTAAATGTGAGCAACTGTCATTTTCCACTTAAGGCCTATTCAGTCATACTTCTATCCTATAATGTCAGAAAGTTATAACATAACATGATATAAACAAAATAAACAAAGTCATCTCCAGAGTTTATTTTCTAGCGAATCAAATCAAAGTAGTTGGTAATAACTTTTTGGGTTGTAGTAGAAGGTTTACAAACACTTTTTGAACATGTTAGAAAGGCATCCCAGCACCCTTCGGTACAAAATAAACTGGAAACGTCGCAATAACTGAACAAATGGAAGGATAAGTAATATTTAATGATAACTCATCACTTTACACGTTAAAAGTCCATGCCGAATAACACTAAACCAGCCCTTACAAGGGATCAGTATACCCTTGGTACCAGACTCACTTATATAGTACTTCATCTGATTCCTTTTGCCTTATTTGCCTCACAGGGCACAATGGTCAAACCTCAGAGTTAGGCATCTAGCGCCTTCGGCGCTTCTATATCACTTCTTTTGGTCGTAGAGTTAGGAATATAAAACACAGTGCTTAATAAATAATATATCGTTATAAAAATCAGAGTGTTTTATATTCCTAACTCTATGCTTTATCTTCTGGATTCAGAACGAGGCTTATCGTGAAAGGGAGGTCCATGCTTGTAATGGCGTACCTATCGAAAGAGTGGAAAATCTTCTTTCTTGGCATATTTGTTCATGTACTTTATCTTGCAGCGATCTTCGATGTTTATTTCAGATCGCCAGTGGTACGAAATATAAATCCGCTACCAGTCAAAACAAAGGCCCCGGCAAAGCGACTTGTTCTGTTCATTGCAGATGGCTTGAGAGCAGACAAGTTTTTCACAACGGATAAGCAATTCCCAAGTCAAGGGCACCATTCCTCCGTCTATATAATAGAAAAGAAAGGAACATGGGGCGTTTCTCATTCAAGAGTTCCTACAGAGACTAGACCAGGTCACGTTGCCATTATTGCAGGGTTTTTCGAAGACGTATCGGCTGTCACAAAAGGTTTGTTAATAGTTGTTTCGCCAAGTTGGTTTGCAGCTTGCGACCTACATTGATGGTTGTTCGTTTTAACGTGAGAGACCTAATAAGGTACTAAAAGTACAGAAAATAATAATAATGTATTAATTGTTTTGTTTATCTTATAGGACCTTGATTGAAATTCTTCGCACACTCAACGTTTTCTAAAAGTATCTTAACTGCCTTAAGAACACGTGGCGTTGAGGATAACTGAATTCAACTCTTTACAGCTGGCAAGACCCAGTTGATTTCGATTCAGTTTTAATGAATCAAGACTTACCTTCTGTTGGGGCAATGAAGTGTTTTACCAATGTTTTCTACAGCTGCCAAAGACATGTGATTAAAACAACTTATAAGGAGGATATGGTGGACTTTGCTGACAAGAAGGGCTCTCGTCTTGATGAATGGGTGTTTCAAAAAGTTGAAGCTTTTTTTCAAAATGCAAAATCAAATAAGACACTGCTTGACCAGCTTCACAGTGATAGAATTGTCTTCTTCCTCCATTTGCTAGGTATGTATGCATACTTTTCTTCAAGTTGGGATATCCACTTAATTAATATTGGAGTTTACTTCTGTAGCAATGTTTTAGAGTTTGATATTCTTTTTAGCTAATTTGATATCAAGATTATCACATTTGTGTTATGTCAATGCATAATTTAGCACTATTAAGCAAATAAAGTGCCCTCCTGATTAATACTCTGCATCTTTGTTTCCGCAAAGACTGATGTATTTGTATCAAATCTTCAGGTCTGGATGTAAATGGACATGGATACCGTCCCTATTCACAAGAATATTTGGACAATATAAATTCTGTTGATTTGGGTATTGAGAAAATGGTGCATATATTTGAAAGTTTTTATGAAAATGACAGCAAAATAGCATATTTGATGACATCTGACCATGGAATGTCAGATTGGGGGTCTCATGGTAGTGGGCACCCTGATGAGACTATGACTCCTATAGTTGCTTGGGGTGCTGGAGTAAAAGGCCCCCAAAGAAAGACTGGAGCTCATAACACAGTCAAGGATTCTATGTCAGAGGTATGGCGGCTGCAAGAGCTGGAAGGCTCAGAAATCAGTCAAATTGATATTGCCCCCCTGATGTCGACATTGATAGGTACTTTCAATTTTGTCTGCTTCATTTGGAGTATTTTGACCAACTTTTTCCATCTTTGATGAACTATCAAACAATTTGCGAAAATCCACATATTGTTCATAGCGGTAAGTAAAGTTTAGATAGTATTTATCTTGTTTCAAAGGCACATATTATGACAAGGAAACAATGAAACTAACTTCACTTCAAGTGTACACCTAATTCTTGTGCTATGAGCAAACAAGGTACTGGACCACAAATTAATTAATGTAAAAGGGAGTCTCAATTCACAGGCTTATACTCAGGCTTAATCTGTACCATGAAAATTAACCAGAAGCACCTCTCAGAATCTATAAAAATCTCTGAGTCAGAGAGAACTCTGCAAATTTACACGGAGACCTTGCATATTACAAACACAGTCATAGTCTTTTTTATGGTTTACCTCATAATCCTCGTTATTCTTTGTGTCTGCATATGCACCACATTAAATTGACAGCAGGGGGCTTGGGTACAACCGGAGAGTCAGCTTCATCTTTGTTGTTCAGCAATCCTTTCATATTTTGAAACTTGAAGCAAAGGAAGTTCTGTGTGAAGGGCATATGTTGCTATATTTTGAAATGATTTTGTGGCATTTGATATTGCTGGCATGCTGTTATGCTTGTTAAACTTGTGAGCATGGGGCTTCAACCATTTGCTAAAGTCCTCAAACATGTTCTTCTTGACAACCCCTGTCTTTAGGTGTCCAGCCCCCTTTTCTCATGCTGTGATGATGTACTTCAACTTTATGGCTCATCTTGTTTGTGGATTTCCAACTTTGATATCATCTTTTGAACTGTCCTTCCAATCCATAAAAGAAGGTTTTGTATGTACCCTTGGAATTGGCATTTAATTTCTTTTGAAAAATACTTTTTCACTCAGGTCTGAAGCCAGCAAAATGCCAATTTTCTTTACTTTGTAGCACTGAAGTGAATTGTTAAACTTTATTACAATGTTGCTGAATCTTTATAGCACTGAAGTGCTATTTAAAACACATATAGAAAGATAATTTCACTATTTAAATGCATTTTTTATTCCTTTTATAGGTGTTCCATTTCCTGTGAATTCGCTTGGAGTTTTACCTGTTGGTTTTTTGGATGCTGCTAGTGAATTCAAAGCCGAGAATCTCTTCAGGAATGCAAAGCAGATACTAGCTCAATACGAAAAAAAACAACGATCTATCAAACTAAGCTCTCTCTGGTTTAGGCCATTTGCATTGCCAGGTGAGCACCATTCACTTCTGATTTCCCAGGAGCAGGGGCGAAACTTCACTCTTTTCATTAGAGGGTGTGAGGCTTAGATGCCTGAGGGCGTGTCATGCTTGCAAAGGGGCGTGTCATGCCTGAACATCATCTTTAGGGAACATCGCCTCAAGCGTTGAGGACATCGGGGAGCCCGACAAAGACTCAGGCTGTTTTTCAAAGTAAAAGAATATGCCTCTTGTTTTACTGGTATTGGCCGTAAACGCGTTCGAAAAACCAAGTATTTGTAAGGACTGTCTTTTCTATAAAAGAAAAAAGTCATCACTTTCTAAATTTTCTGGCTATTAAGAGAGCAATTTAAAA
Organism: Nemopilema nomurai; assembly: GCA_003864495.1. NCBI lineage: Eukaryota > Metazoa > Cnidaria > Scyphozoa > Rhizostomeae > Rhizostomatidae > Nemopilema > Nemopilema nomurai. Next base: position 1,480,952 of record ML133421.1, on the reverse strand, counting down.
AAGAGATTGAAGTAGGGTCTCAATTTTATCACAGTAAAACATCAAAACAAAACAATATTGGAATTCAGAAACGGCTACGCAGTCTACAATGTTTCAACAAAAATAATAATCTCATATCAAAATCAATAAAAGTCAATTTTCTTTTTGGAGTTTGATTTTCTATCACTCCAAACCATCAATGCCATATTCAAGTCAATTTTAACAGTCAGATCTAAACATTGCTTTACATTTTCGGTGTACTCGTATATGAGTGAATCAAGAGCCTCTCTAACAGCCTTTCGATAGTATATATTAATGGCCAGCGATGCTTCTGTGTCTTGACTCTCGTCATACCTCCTTGGCATTTTTCGTTGCCTGTGAATTCGAGCGTATTGATCTTCTGGGTCTGTTTTTAAAGTATTTTTGCAAAACTGAATGCAAGCACAGACCTCATTGTCAATGTCGTACGTTCATTCCATCATCGATTCCAGAATTGTAACAGTTTATTCTACCAATAAAAGCGCATCCAAGATGTTCAGCTCTTCTTTTTGCATTGCCAATGTCAAGAGATTTCTTCATGACTAATCGCATAAACATTAGTGCAAAGACAAAATCAAACTCCTGCATACAGGGCTTCTGTTTTGTTTTCCCAACTGGGTGGAGACCATAAATTCAAAAAATCAAGCTGTAGCGAAAAAACAGCAATAAAAGTGCGACCTAAATAAAATTTCCAAATTTGCCCGACAAATATACTGGCGGCAAAATATTTGCCCGACAGAATCCGCTTTTTCTAAGATTAGGGGGTGCAGCACCCCCCCCCCCCCATACCTTCCCAGCAGTTTAGAAGACCAAGTGGTCCTGTTTACACAAGTCTTTGTTACATTTATCTGCTTTCTTCATGTGTACTTTGCAGTCTAAGAGGAATACAATCCTTACGTTAAAATACAGCAGCTTTACATATATATCCACTGTTATAGCTTTGCATATATCCAGGGTTATGTAATTATCTGAGTACTGTTTGTTTATGTTTGTCTGCTGTTATCTTATTCAAGGCCTAAATGCTGCCGTGACCTTGAGCATGTGAACCTTTATGAATGGCTCAAACTATCTCGTTACAGGCTCCCTTCAAGAAGAATTTACGCGAAATATAAGCTCGCTTATTCGCGGTAAGCGGTTCGAGGATGCTATGCAGCAATCGCGAAATTTGATACAGTTAGCCAAACGCGGACTTCGTTATTATCACGGCCATAACACTGTTTACATTGCAGTTTGCGCTACAATCGGGTTCGTCGGCTGGATCTTTCTTGTGGTGATAGAAATATGCAAAAACTATACGGATTTTGAACTCCGGGGCAACCGGCTGCATGCGAGGCTAGCACCCAACAGGAGGCTGATGCTCTGTTTTGTAACAGCATCGCTGCTAACAGTGACTGGTTTAGTGGCAACATCCGCAACGTTCAACGAGTTTTTGTACTGCCTCATGGCGCTGCTGGTGCTTTATCAGCTGACAGCGGATCGGTGGGCAGCGAAGGACCTGTTCAAAGCCGCCTTCCAAAGGATCTCTATCTTCAAATTGACCTTGTTTACCGTAGGGTATGGTCTTGCGCTACTTCTGTTGGTAGCTGCCTTCACCTACCGTTCCATTCTCTCTGTTATTTTGCTCGGTCTTGGAATGTACCCCATCGCGTTTAGGCGACACGTGACTTTGTACAGTCTTACCTGGCTCGCTTCCAGTTTTTTGCTGTCGATATTCCCGCTGCTGCCTACGATCGGACGAGAGGAAAATTACGCACTCGTTTCCTTAGCAGGACTTGTCATCGCAACAAGCGGTCTCGTATTCGCCTGTAACTTGGCAACCGAGGCCAAGCATGTGACTGTGATGACGCTTCTGGTAGCGGCCGTTGTATTATGTACCATGCTACGTCTACACACGTCGCAAAGCATTGCAGCAAAAGAAGGATTACCTTTTGTCAATCAAGTTCTTAGCTGGACTATGCTTCCAACTTTGCCATCTGTCGCCCTCGTTTCCCGAAAGGAATCTGCAACGAGGCTTATCGCTGTCTTTACCAGTCTCTTATCCATTTACCTGTTAACTAGCATATCATACGAAGGATTTTTTGTCTACATTTTGGCACTGACGATGATTTTATGGATAAAAGTCGAAGAACAACTGATGGCATCATCACCTCCGTATATTGATTTACAGAACAGTTCGTCGTATTCAACGAAGCTCTCTTTCGATCACATAAGGATATCGTTTACTTACATTTTCTTCATTCTACTCGCTTTCTTTGGTACTGGCAATGTTGCAAGCCTCAACTCATTCGATCCCGCGTCAGTTAACTCGTTCATAACTCTGTTTAGGCCCTTCGTGATGGCCTGTGTTTTCTTCATGAAAATACTCATTCCCTTGCTCCTCGTTTCCTGTGGCTTCAGTGCCATGCAAAACACACTACACGTGCAAGTTCGAGGATTGTTCTACATTGTTATGGTGATGACTGACGTGATGTCAATCATGTTCTTTTTTCTGATCAAAGATGAAGGCAGTTGGCAGGACATTGGCATCAGCATCACACATTTCGTCATTATGTTGGCATTTGTAATTTTTCTAGTGCCGTTATTCGAAATAGGATACTTATTAACAGGACACGTGAACCTCAAAATGCAGAAAAGTCATTCAAGTTAGTGAGGACCTTTGTTGGTAGTAAAAAAGGCTATGCAGATACCAAGATAAATACATTTGCTTGCAGAACTTCGGTGGTACCTGCTGAAATACTAATGTGTTTCTTCCAATGTGTTTCTGTTTAATAAACTGTTTTACTGGTAGCATGCCATTTATAGTTTCCCAATTATATTTTATTGACACTTTATGTTTGTCCTAATCTCTAATTAGTCACTTTCTAAGATCATTCTCTTACTACTCGGCATTTTGAAAAGTGGCCAATTAATTTGGTCTAGTGACATTTTAGATCGCTTTTAGTGCCATTCAGAAAAAGTAAAAACAAAGACACTTTTATGACTGTTAGTTATTTTTTTCGTTTTTTTCAATTGCCTTGCGATTCACAAGAATCTTGCATTAGCGATCTCAAGCGTCGACCTTTGACCCAACCATTTATGGAGAGAACGTGGTTGAATGCAGCTTTACTTTAAGCCGACTTTGAATTGCGGTAGATTTGCGCAGATTCTCTTCCCGTGCCCTTTACAGCAAATTCCCGGATTGTCTTACCATGTTTGGTAATAAGGGCATGGCCTGGAAATTCGAGATTACTGCGATCAATCAAAGACACCGAAATTTCTGCAAAGCGCCAGATTGACCATCGGAAGAGGAAGGACAAGTTCCAGAATGTCCGGGAGCATGTATTGCACAGGTGACACTCATTGCATTCTTTACAATGTAATTTCCAAAAAAGTTAAATAGATGCGTTGTTTAGCCTGTGTTCTTTCGTAGTTTTCTTTTTCGCGAAATACAGATTTGTTGGGTGGGTCACTTTGGTGTGACCGTCCATTTCAAAACCACTTTATGTCTTCCATACTTCTGCTTATCATTTTGCTCAGCGTTGGAGGAGTTGTTAAGGAGTTCACAGTTATTCGTCGGCATTCGCTTTTCTGTTTTATGAAACTTGACGCGATTCAACCCAACATCATCAAGGTGTTTTACTGGAGAGAAAAGCACGTTGGCTACAAAGACCTGTGACATAGTTAATTGTGGCAGTAGTATCTTTCTTCGTAATGATCCAAAGTACTAGTCGATACTCATGTTGGAAGATCGTATTTGGTATCTGACGATATCGCCTTCCTCCTTGCATTCAGTTTCCGGGTAGAACACTAGCACACCCTGGCTGTTGGGTGCGATTTTCCAAAAGGAATGTGGCTGAAATCTACATATTAAAAGATAAGAGACTTTATGAACCGTCCTATTATGCTTTTCTGCCATGTACCGGACTACTTATCGGTAATTTCGCGTTAAACATTGGTTTGTCATTTATCCCTGTTTGCTTCTAGTACTTCTGCTGTTGGCGGTAATTTTGCGCGCTTCCGTCGAAGCCAGCTCTTGCTTCAAGAGAAGCACCGAAAACATTAGAGGTGATCACCTTTTTCACAAAAAGACAAAGCCACTTATACTTGGCCACCGGGGTAATCCAAAGGAATTCCAAGAAAATACAATCGAAGGTTTCAAGAGTCTTGTGGGTCTCAAAGCAGACGGGCTCGAAGTGGATGTATACCTCACAAACTATGGTCAACTGGTTCTCTTTCACGATGACAATGCCTTGGTATCTATTATTCGTGATTTCTGTCATTATCACGCATACAATAGTAACAATGATCTACGAAATTATCAGCATACGTAATTAGGTAATTTTGACAGTCAAATTGATTATGGTAGTTTTTGGGTAAATTTCTATTATGTAGACAGGGTAAATTTCTATTATTTAGGACCTGTTCATGTAGTAGTATAAACTTTCGATGAATTTTGGTACTCTGAATGGCTTGAGCTAGGAATTATTCTTAAGTGACCCATTTGCTCATAAATTAGGTATATAAAAGGTCAAACTATCTCTACCAAAAACGGTTTTCAAAGAAGCGCCAACGAGAGGCTTGCTTCTACCAATAACGGTTTCAAAAAAGCTCCAATGAGAGGCTTGACCAATGAGTGGCTCGCTGCAAATTATGCCAAGTACTACAATATTTGGCTACTTAAACGTGACATTTGATCAATTCGTGAATCCATTTTGAAGTACGATGTGCACACAAAATATAAAGCAAAGAAAAAACTGATATCAGATGTTTTATTACAGTTCCAATTATAATGGAAAATCAGTCAACTTTGGCCAGGAAAATGAAATAAATAGAAACAAAGTGTTTTACTCCATTACACATGTATCCACATTATTGTAATGTATCCACAACTTGTAGAGCAGAAAACTTTGGTTGTTGAAATGGACACGGCCTATTAAACTCAATTTATTTCACAGAAACTGACAGGTGTTGACAAGCTGATATGGGAAATGACACCTGGCGAAATTAGCAATTTGACTTACAAGAAGAGTCTCACATACGGTTGGTCCCCTGTTTAGCCTTCTTAAATTCTGAAACAGAATGTTTTGCACAGACCAACACCCACCGAGACAGGAAGACGCGAAGAAGCCTTGATAAACCAAATTGTCACTCTCAAATGCCTAACTGAACCAAGTAAGACATTCGCAGAATGAAAAAATGGAAACGTTCGCAATTTGGCGAAGCCCAGTGAGCTTATTCATGCTTAGGAACATGCACCCGATGCTAGTTTGTAACCTTACTGCTCTAACGGCATCTGTCTTAACCTTGGGTCCACACTTATTTGAAATATGAAATCAAACTCACATTTTTAGGCAAAATGACCTACAACTACGCGAAACGACTTAAAGTAGGCCTTCTCGAGGATCTTCTGGCAGCAACTAAAGATTCTGGCTTGTTGCTGTACATCGAGGTGAGGACTCGAGTTGTTCTGTTTTCTAATTCACAATGTTGATGATTGGAAATGTACTTTATTCTAATTAGTTAGTTGCTTGAGTAAATAAAGACAATCTCGCCAACACAGACAGGGGATAATTAAGATTCTTCTCTTATTTGATAGCCTTCGTTACCTTTATACTCACTGCAATTGCTGCGTTACTTTTATAGAAGCTGCTGCAATATTTCTTCTTGATATTTTGTGGCCATCTGAAAAGTGCACAAATCGACTTGAGCACATCTATTATTTGGATGGTGATACACTGGCAATACTCATTGTAGATTTGAGACACTCTTCGTTTAACCAAAAGACATTCTTGCTAACCTATACCAAGAAGCATCCTTGGGTTTAAAAGGTAGCCTTCTTTTTAGATCTAGGTAGTGCTAACGCATTTTTGAAATTTCCCCTAGATGAAGCCAAGCCAAACGGTTTATGATGACATACCAAAAGAAGACGAACGAAGCCGGAAGACCGCCAAAGCAATAGCGGATCTCGTCACCCGACTAGGCCTAGAAAAGAAAGTCTTTTTGGCCTCGCTTGATTATAAGAAGGCCCTTCTTGCAAAACAGATTAACCCTAACATCATGGTCGGCTCATTCTACCTGGAAGGCTACTGGAAAAAGTCAGCAAAATGGTATCAAGGATTGAAGAGCCAGCTGAGCTCATCATTTCCCGGTTTGCAAACATGCCTAAGCTCTTTGCCAAGCAACAGGACAATGATGGACACTTTGTTCAGGACAGGAAGCATTTTCAAGTCCATGAACGCCTCCTTCCTCGACTTGCAGCTTTCGATCTACAGCAACAGAGATATCTCAGGTGATGCATTCAAGGTTTTTCGAGACAACTACAACCCAAGAATAAGCGCTGGTGCTTCGACGATTTACGACATGAAGCTCGATGCGGCCGAAACGCAAGCGTCAGAGCCTTTGGTGACCTATTTGATTAGCAAAGGCGCCGAGAGACTGGCCACTGATGACATCACAAGGCTAAGAAAGAAACTTGGCAGAATCTCAAGTGACAGCTCGAAGAAGACAAATTCTGAACTGTTGTTGATGTTTGCTTTGTTTTCCGTTTCGCTCTTTTGCCAATAAAAGACAAATAAAAGTTCTCGGACCTTTGCTTTTACATGATGATTTTCTTTTATATAATGATCTGCTTTAACATAATGATATGCTTTTATGAAATTTATTAACAATCCAGTTTTATTAACAATCCAGAAAGATTTACCAATGGTGATGACATAACAGCCTTTTTTGCCAATGACCTTGTTTTCCTGTCTTAAGAACTTGATATAATTATCTTTGTTGTGTAATTTAGCCTTGCGTTGAGTCTCTTTTTAACATGCAGCGAGCAGGGATCCAGAAAAGAGTGGTGGTAAAGAAAACTGAGAAAAAAGGTGTTGTTGTAATGTTGGATATTGCTTTCAGGTTACAGCGACTGACTGGTTATACCAACTAAAATTTCAATATGCAGAACGAAAAGTGTTAGATCTCCCTGAAAGGGTGGGCGTTTGTGAATGGAAAGACTCAGTGGGGCATTCTAATCAATAGCAAAGTAATAGCACTTGTTGAAACATTTGAGGCATTGAATTACATAACTTGATCAGTGGCAAAGCCAGGGCATTTTAACTGGTCCTGCTTATAAAATATTGAACAGCTTCAAATGGGGACCATACCTGTTTTTAAAGATTGAATTGAAAATTGGTGATGTTTGCAGAATGAATACGAATGAAAAATATCGAGTGAGTGAAATCTGCCAAAATTGACATAAACAAGTCTCTACAGTAACACTGCCTCCCTCCCTTGACCCAATCCATCCCTTCTACCTCCTTGCAACCCCACTTAGCCATTCTCCTTCCTTTCATCCTACAGTCAGGGAATGACAAATGCCCCTAATTTTGGTTCATACAGCCGCATAGGATAGATTACAAGTTGAAGAACTGTGAACAGAAGCTATTTCATGACAAAAACTTTCTCAAACAAACGGGATCTAGACAAAACCAATAAATTCATTGTGCAGTCAAATACAAACAAATAAAGGCACTATTATCTACTTAAATTCTATTGAAAACTATATCTACTATGTATATAAGGATCTTCACTGGCTGTTCCATCTGAAGATTCATCACTTAATTCTAAACATGCTGCTTGAAGTGAAATAGTAGACCCTGCATTTACGTTCAAGGTACAGATACCTGGAATTAGAAAATAGATATAAATGAATTTGTTACAATACAGCTTAAAACCTAAGAGAATAACAGTGTTGACTAGGAAAATTGATCTAAAAATTGAGAGACATAGAGGCCCAATAAAATTTTTATAATAAAAGCATGGTAGTAAAACAGTGTAAAAAATCAGCTCTTGGCTAGTGATTGAGGTCATTTTTGGATGAAGAAAATTTTTCTTTGACCAGGTAACATACAAGTGAAGTTCAACTAGTTAATTGAGAGCCTTTGATGGCAAACCAAACTCTTAATAGATTTGATTTCTGTTTTAGATTATTACTGGCAGTCAAATTGGCTTAAGGCACTTATGACATATTCAAATACAGAGTTTGTTTGTGATGCATAGCCGACATAGACACTATCTGTTTGCCTTTTTCAGAGATAGATCACATATGACACATTACTCAATCGGGTTACGATTCTCATTGAAGACATTCACCCACCAATAACTAAATGCAACTCAATCTAGAAATCAGATGGAAATGCTGACACATGCAATTTGTTGTAAATTAATATCACATATATAAATATTCATGACAGAGAAAAAAGACATTGATGATGCATTATCATAAACATTGCTTTTCTAGATGCTTAGTCTAATTCTCTACTCACAATAATTGGAAAAGATTTCAAAATTTGCACTTACAGAGGCTGCAAGCTCCCAACTTGCTCAAATTTTGATGCTGCATACTTAACAATCTCGTTTGGGTAATGCTTCGCTGAGAAAATCCCCTAAAATGTTGCAACAAGAGAAGGGCATAAAAACTCAAGGCGAAAATTTCAAGAGCTATATTACTGCTAGAAAGAACTTTCATGGAAAATATTGGACACCAGAACACTGATCAAACCACAGATGATAAACTAGATGCTGATACAAAATGTTGACCATACTAAGCAAAAATAGGAAGGATATTTAATAAAGCAAACATTATAAAAAAGTAGCAGTATGATAAAGAATAACGCAAACATTTAAAAAAAAGTATTTTTAAAAACAGAATAACACCTCTAAGTAACTTAATCAGGCAACATTTGACAAAGAATTTGTGAGAGAATTTTTTTGGAAAAACTGATAAAATGAAAATGCAATGTTGAGAAGTATTTCAGGTAGAGATGTGCAATAAATGGCAGGCCCTTAAATTGAAGACATTCATTGGCTATATATACATTCACTGGCAAAATTATACAAATATCTAGCAAGAGAACAATTCTCTCAATTACTTACATTTCAGCTTTCAAAATACACCTACTTAACTCTTGCTTTTCAAACCCTGCAATCAAGTAATAAATGGGGATAGCTTGGTAAAAAACAAATGGCACATCTGTAAATTAAACTGCATCAAGTAAACTAAGTAGGTTTAGTCAATTATAATAGTCTAATTTACAAAATCAAAGCCCACTAAAATATATACATTTTATTATATTTGATGCAGGTGGAGTCTTCTTTCAAAACCGTCCCCTACATTTTTCTTGAAAACGAACTTATCTAAAACTGGGTCGTTTGAATGAATATTGCTCCATGACAAAATATCAAGTTTTGGCAACAAGTTCAGCAAAGAAGAGACGTCTGGACTTGCATGCTAATTGTAGAATGTCGTGGATTAAACTCATTAACAGTTCTTCATCCAATCAAAATTCGGTATTGAAGTAAGACTTTGCTTTAGGAACTGAAACTCTTTAATTTTCACCTAACAACTGCTTAAAAGTTCATAAAAATAAGTGCAATGCAAAATTAGTAGTTGTTAGTGTTGTGTGATAATTTTAGTAATTTTCACCTGCGGAAGACTTGATATTTCCAAGCTTTGCTGATGAAGACTTTAAGAAGGATCTTGATCTGTGTGCAAATCTTGCTAATGATGCCATCACTTGACTCGGTACAACAAGCAATTGTCGCCTTCTTCAAGGCACCCTACACAATATGGCTATTCCGTGACCATGCGACTGGGAAAGCAGCCTCGTTTCAAGTTTCATCGGCAAGAAACAAAGACGCGCCGAAGCCAGAAACAAATGAGACGGTTGGCCCCTTGGATAGATTTTGAGCAAACGTAAATTGCTTTTGAGTGAGTACCGTAAATCCTCGAATTGGCCCCTCCCCTCGAATAAGCCCCCCCCCCTCGATTTTTTTATTCTTGACTCCAGAGGTTGCCTTTGACATTTTCGTGAATTACCACAAAAATTTATATTTTTGTTAGTAACTTGATCAATTATTACTTTATAATTAGATTATTTTCTATCTTATGAAAAGAAAGAAATTTAAAAAATTATCTTTTCATGTGACATGTTTCAGGTAATTTTATAAGCCCCCATCCAAAAATATCAAAAATAAATAAGCCTCCGGGGGACTAATTCGAGAATTTGCGGTAATGCCTGATTGTGAGAAACTTCTAAGAGCATTTAAGGGGTTTTAATGGTAAGAAGATTGCTGAATTTCATGAACTTGAACACCAAACTTATGGGGGTCATTTCCACTAAAACATGTTTTTTCTGTCAAATTTGGTTTTTTCTTGATTCTCATGTAAGCTTCTATGAAGAATCACTTGGTAACATTTTTTTTGCAGTCTGGTCTGCCAAAATGTGTTAAATTTGCTTTGTACTATATCTACCATTCATGCTCTTCCTTAGCAACCAAAATTTGTACGGTTGCTAGGGAGATTTTTGGATAAAACTTGCAGAATTTACGATACATCTGAAGAAAATCCGTGTTCTGTTCTTCAGTCCATATTCTGTAGTCCATGTTTTACTCGATGTCCATAAGGTATCCCATGATTCCTTTTCCCAGTGATTGGAGTGTGAGTTTCAGTGTGAGTGGAGGTGTAGATCGACTGGGCGAATAAGTAAAAAATCCTTCGATATTTACCAAATTAAAACATATAGCAGAAAGGATGCAAAGGAAGAAATCTCTTTTCAAAGGTAAACCGTATTGGGCCCTCAAAAGAGACACGGAGAGCCTAGAAACAGATACGGAAACAACTGGGCCATCAATTGATTTTGGCCAGTGTTCAGATGAGCCAGTTTTCGTTCAAACACAGCTTCCAGCTAATGAACCAGAAGAATTTATCCCAATGATCGATACAGATACTGTTCAATTTGTATCCGAAGAAGGATTGTTAATGATAAAGAATTACAAAGATTTGCAAGAGGAAGAGGATGTCTAAGTAGACATGGATTTGTGTGAATCGGCAAATGTGTAGTGACCCTGCCTAGGCCTATTTTCCATCTCACATCACTCACCCATTTCTGCCCATTCATCACACGCCACTTCCACCTAACACACAAGGCATTTTCCTACCGGCAATTACGACATCAACATCATTGATCACCATGGAGATCATCAGCATCAAAACACTGATCTGCTCACATAGCATTTCCTCTCCATTGATCATCCGTCGTCACCTTGCCTCTCCCTACCTATGCTTTGTTTTCCTGGCGTCATTCGATTATATTTAGAACGATCCATTTAGTATATATTTGTGTAGATATATTCAATTCTTCAGTTACGATAACCTCAGTTCAAGTTAACACGTGTCTTGCTGAAGCTCCTCTGACTCCGTGTTCTCTGCACGTTAAATAAGACCATACATCGAAGTTTCAACTCATCAACGGAGGATCTCACGTTCCTATAAATGCTTTGTTTAGAGAACTATCTTTCGAACTCGTTGGAACCACATCTACCCCATTACCGTACAGAAGAAAAGCAAACAGTTTTATACCTCTGCTAACTGATGATGAAATGAGCACAGATCAGAGTATACAATCTGCATCCCAAAAAAAGTTGTTGCATGTATCTCTGGAAGATTCAGATGACGAAATCGTAAGCCCGGTGTCTTCAACTGATTTGAGAGGATACAGAATTTTAGGCATGGAGTCATTGGCTACTGCAGTAGGAACCATGCAATCAACATGCCACAATGCAAATTTATATTTGGGGCAGGCAATTGAACAGCAATATGGAATGGCTACAGTGCTTTACTTTGGATGCTCTGTCTGCCAAAAGAAAACATTCTTTCCAACAACCAATGTTAAAAGTGAGCAACTCAGAAAAATAATTATGAATGGAAAATTAAGACCACAAGACTGTTTGGATTTGAATAATCGTGTTGTCCTTGCTGGCCTTGAGACAGGTATAGGCAAGACTGGAGTTGATAGACTTGCTGACCTGTTTCAGCTAAATTACCAGTCTTTGTCATATGGAGATCACCATGCATGTGGCAAACCACACGCATTATTTCTTTCATGCGTGTGATTCACACTCTTGCATATCTGACTATTTCAGACCCTCTTTACACTACCCCCTTTAAAAACGGTACCGTCGCAGTAAAAAATTCGTTTCCGGATAGCAGAGGGCGAAAATTTGTTGTTTCTCCGGAAAATTTTCTTCACCTTTTAGATTCTGTGATGCTTTATGAAAGTGAGAAAAAGACACTAAAGATTTTTTGCCTGAATTTTAGACTTTTTGTCAAAGAGAGTTTTTCATCAGTGTTTAGTGTTTAGATGTTAAAAACAAGCATGGGTTTTTTAAAAAACTGCTTCGATCTATGAAGACACAATTTTTCAGAAAATGAAAAATAGGCTAAATGGATGAAATAATAAAGAACCTTGTACTGCAAAGGTTCAGTGTCCAGGTCGCGCAGTTATGTTTGAAACCATGCTGGATTGACGAACTTTCTGTATAGTGTTCAATTAAGTTGAAAGTTGCTATGAGGCTATATTTCTTCTCTTTCTTTGGCAATCCAGTTTTTATCAATTATGTTCATACATAATAGCATCTCCATCTCCATTGCAATAAACACACCTTCTATCTCGTAGCATCAAGCGTAGTGTACTAAATGCTCTCTCTACTGTAGAATTCGAGCCACTTATGGAAATAATAATCTTTGCACAGACAGGGCATTTTTTAACATACTAGGTGGTGGGGGGATTGCCCCATCGGGCCCTACGCGTTTCCCCGCTACTGAAGAGAAAAATGCTACATTTGGCCCAAATGTCGGCCATTTTGTGGCCCTTCTAGATAAAAGTAGCCGGTGTTTCAATAGGTTGATAACAAATTTGGGGGCTCAATCGTTGTTGATAGCAATCTTTATATCACTATATTTCTCATCTATCCACCTTGTAACTCGATTCATTGCCCAATGTACCAAAATCTTAATCTTTCCTTGCATTTTTCAACCCTACTCAGGCTGAGATATTGCCTTGAAATTAATATATCCCGTCGTTTCTCGTGTTTTTAGCACATTTTTACCATAATAGCCATCAGTGCTGGTAGTGTTTCTTGCTGTCAACAAATAAGTCCCCACCCTCGAGTAAGCTTTCCCCTCGAATAAGCCCCCACCCTAAAATATCTTTTTGCGGAATAAGTCCCTGGGTCTTATTCGAGGACTTACGGTTGTGTCGTATCTTGGAGGCAAAAGTCTCAACCCTAAAATAGTCCAGTATATATCACAATCTCAAGCGTCAATCCGAAGAGTTACGTCATTTCTGGTAGTGTATAAGTGTGTGTCTTTAAGAAAAATGCCCCACCACTCAAAAAAGCTTAAAAAATGCCCTGTGCACAGAGACAAAGTTGGGGAATTTTTCGCGTTTGAATTTAAGTATTTTTGGCCACAAAGACCGGACAGTGCTTCCACGATAATAGGCCTTTACAAACGCCTTGAATTTCCATTCGAAGAAAACCTTTTATATTCACCATTAATTAACCTAAACTGGAAGGCAGAAATTTGAACAAAACCTGACGACCACCATGTTTCTGGGGGGATACGAACATAGCAAAGCGATCAGCCTTTTTAAATGAAACAATTTTGGCAACTCGATCAACACATCATATCACAATAGGAAGACACAATAGGCACTATTAAAAGAACTTGCTGATGTTGCTCAGCTAATGAAAACAAAATTTCCAATTTTTCGTTAAAGAAAACAGTTTTATGAAGGTCGAAAGCAACGGTCAAGTCAAATATAAATCTCATGTGTGCGCTAAATTATTGGCGCCATGCGTGTGCGGATGCGTGCAACGACCAAGACTGCATTACAAAGGCCACTCAAAAATGTGGGCACAAAAAACTAGAAAGATGCTCTTGCTTGCTAAAAGTCATGCAAGTACTGTTTATTTCTAATGCAAGAGAAAGAGTTCGACGAATAATATTGGAAGAGAATGGCATAGAGTATTGTCAAGAAACCCCAATTGAATTTGCTGTCAGCCATGATGGCACTTGGAGCAAACAAGGCTTCACTGCCAACTTTGGACTTGGTTTTGTTATAAGTGTTGACAGTGGGCAAGTTTTGGATTTTGAGTTTCTCAGCAAAATTTGTCCAGAGTGTAACAAAAATTGTGATGCGGATGATGAATGGAAAGAAAGGCACAAATTTGATTGCCAAAAAAACCGTCAAGGTACCAGCAAGTCCATGGAAGTGGTAGCTGCTCAAAGCATCTGGAGAAGGTCAATGGCATCTAACATCAAATACAAATGGATGGTTTGTGATGGTGACTCTTCTTCATACAATCCCATTTGAAATACATATGGTACATGTGAACATTGTGAGAGGTTCATGAGCCATGGCAAGAATAATGGAAGTCTAAATGCCATCAATGATCTTATGGATATACACAGTGATGAAAATGTTGTTTGCAACAGAGTCCTGAAGCTAGACTGCATTGGCCATATCCAAAAACGAATGGGGAGCAGCTTGCTAACATGGAAGCAGCAGCATGGAAAAAAGATTTTTTCATGAAAAAGATTTTTTTCGATTTTTTTTTGAAAAATAATTTTTTTCGATTTTTTCATGAAAAATGAGTTTTTCGATTTTTTTTTGAAAAATATTTTTTTTTGATTTTTTGGATGAAAAATAATTTTTTTCGATTTTTTAGATGAAAAATAATTTTTTTCGATTTTTTTATGAAAAATAATTGTTTTCGACTTTTTTTTAGGAAAATAATTTTTTTCGATTTTTTAAAAAGATATTTTTACACCTTGGAAAAAAACTGATAAAAGTTTGCAGAAGGCAACAAAGAAGCCCAGTCAGAAAAGGCAACAACAATTTATTTGTAAAGAATGTAAAAGGAACCACACATTAACAAATGAAGTCATAAAGAAGCTGCAACAGTACTATGGAAAAGCTTTACGAAGAAACTGCATTCCATATGGATCATCAGTTGCTGGAAAGGAGAAGGCTTTGGAAAAGATGCAGCAATCTGTCCTAGCTGTTCTGTACCACAGTCTTCTTTTAGAAGATGATGTTGAGAGACATCAGTATTGCCCAGAGCAAACAGAGGTGTACAACTGGTGTGGTTATAAGAATGAAACCAGACTAACAGAACATCAACGGCACCATTTGTGCCCTAAATACCTGCCATATTCGCTTCCCATTTTTGAGAAGCTCGGCAGCAAAGCCTTGCTCAAGAGATGTCTTTTAGGCTTCTCACAAAATGCAAATGAAAGTTTGAATGCTGTTGTTTGGAAAAGAGCTCCAAAAGAAAAAAACAACAGCCCCAATGCAACACACCTTGCTGCAATATCAGCAGTAGTGCAGTTCAATGATGGAAATATTGGAACACAAAGGTTTTATGAAGCTTTTGCCTTGCCTTTTACATCATTTCAGCATGAAAAGGCAAAAGAAATAGACAGAGAAAGAGTGAAGAGGGCAGAGTACAAAAGGAAAATCAAAACAAGACATAGACGCCAGAAGATTACGCAGAAGAAAACACGTACTGAGGCAATGCAATGAGAGTGGATCATTTAATGACTGAAATTGATGACTTAGTTTCTAATCATGAGTTATTAGTTGTTTATTACATTTTGATATGGTTTCATGGTACTTTTTCAAAGTAAAGCTCTCGTTCATCAACACGAAACTTCAATTGCGAATTGCCGCAAACCTCAATTTTTGGGGTAAAATGGGTAAAACTTTTTCATTTCTCATTAAATTTTTACCAAAATTGGTACCAACATACTTTAGAAGATTGTCTTTAAGCCTATGATTCAATTTTCCAATATTAATTAAGATCATGCAGTTATCAATGACAAAGTTAGGCAAAACTTCTGCCATTTTTAGACAGCCGCCATTTTTGATTAGCTTTAAAAAATCCAAAAACCCATCATACAATTGCTACCCATTTTGTGAAATATATGTATGCCAGTTTTCATCTTAATATAACCACAGAAAATTGAGTTTTAAGCTTTTAAAGTTGAACTTTCAAAATCGGCAGCTCGTTGAAAGGTCTATTGTTCATTTACACAATTGGGGTATTGTTACAGATATTGAATTTTTTTACCAAAATATTAACATTTATTCTTTGAGCTTTCAGATGATACCATACATGCCATAATAAGAGTGTTTTCATGAAGTTTCAGCAACTTTTTCCTGTAGCACCTTTACAGCAAATATTAGGGGAAATGACCCCCTTATGTACCTCAGTGGAACCAAGCCAAATCGATTAGATTGCTAACTTTGGATCGTTTTATTTTTTTATCTTGGCAATTATGCTCAGCGAGACATTTGCACAGCGGATATCTAAAGGACCAAGGTAAAGTGGGGGTCCCCATTCCCAAACAGGTCTAAGGTATAATGTTATAAAGGGGGCAGGCAGTGGCGCAGAGAGGGGGGCAATTTGCCCCAGGGCCTCGGCCTGAACGGGGCCCCAAAATTATGATAAAAAATTTTCAGCCTGAAAATTTTTTCACATTCATGAAAAATATACCGATTCATCTTTTAAGCTGAGTTTCCATGAGTTTATCAAAATCGTACTTACTGGTGGGAGGGAGCCCTGATAAATGAGGTAACCCAAATAATCTTGTTTTAATCTATGGCCAGTTCAACTGAGTCATGTTTGCATTTAGAGTCGTTGCATAAAGCTTTATGAAATGCGTAGTTCTACATTGTGTAGCTCATTAGAAAAAAATAACCAGAATTGAAGGAACACATTTTGAAGTCAACTTTAATCAGCTAAAAGGGTGTGGTCAAGAGCGTATTTTAATCGCTTATCTTTAAAATTAATGATATGAATTAATTACATTTGTGGCGCTGGGGGCAGGGTACAAGAAACAACATTTCTTCCGAGAGTTATTTCAGAGGAAAGAATGCCCTTTTTAGATTGGACATTCACCAGCGTCATTTCCCACCAAGCTGATATGCAAACAAATAATTTTAGGCCCTTGTGCAAGGTAGTGTCCAAACTGCGACGAGATATAATTGTTTGCCAAGATAGCAGACAGACATAAATAGGACAAATAATTCAGAGATATTTCAACGTTTCAAAGATAGGATTGAAATACACACATATTAATTTCAATCAACTAAAGATATTGCCATTCTAGATCAATTGTAATTCTGACCAATTTATTTACCAATGTTATATCCCCCATTGGGTTGCAACATCGGTTGATGTCAGAGAGAGACGGCCACTTTCGGTTCACTGAAACAGGAAAACTGAATACTCATAGTTGGTACTCATAGTTCTTCAAGAGGTCTTTCTTAGACGACGCTACAAAAGCTCACAACAATGGTCGATAGCGCAAAAACGAGCCACAATGGCACGGACAGGGCACTGGCCGGACTTCTACTGAGTTTTTTCCGCAGTCTCGGTACGTCATCCGTAATCAACCGCTCAGCTCCGTTGTCGATCAACAGCTGTACCTGTTTCTCCGTAGCCTCGGTTTCAGCGGCGTTCAGCTTCATGCTGTACACCGTCCACGCGCCAAAACTGATCTTGTTGTTGTAGTTGCTCCGGAGCGTTTTGAAAGTATCATTGCTGAACTCCTTGTTGTTGTAGACAGTGAACTGCATGTCAACAAATGATGCATTCATCGACTTGAAAATGCTGCCTTTTTCGAAAAGGAAGTCCATCAGTCTTCGATCATCGGGCAAGCTGTCGAGGCAAGTTCCTAACCCTGGAAAAGACTCTTTCAGCTGACGCTTTAGGCCACTGTACCATGCACTGCTCTCCTTCCAATATTTCTCTTCGTAAAAGGAGCCAACAACAAGATTTGGGTTTTCTAGCTTCGCTGATAGGGATTTAAGGAAATCAAACGAAACAATGAACACATTCTTTTCCAATCCCAGCTTAGTTACCAACTTTGCGACCTCTCTTCCTGTGTTCACACTTCGCGTTTTGTTGGTGTAGACAACTTTGCTCGGCTTCAGCTGAAAAACCCAAATTAAACTGGGTTAGAGAATCCGTTAACTTGCTAACCGTAATTAACAAGAAAACAGCGAGTTATCGTGTCGATAAAAGCATCAAAAAATGCGATATCTTGTTGAACTTTGACCTTTGACTTAGCACTCGTTTTGACTTTTGAGCTGTAATTAAAATATCACAAAACCGCGTGCTTTGTACAAAAAATTCGCATTAGATGAAAAGTAGTTGTAGAATTGACAGTAGCCCAAAATCATGTTTACTTCCCTCATAGGAATGTTAAAAACAAGAATTGGATGGCGGGTAACTATTTTTATTAGTTCACTTTAGACAAATGTCCAAAAATTTGCATAAGAGAGCATTACTTTCCAACCTCGTGTCACGAATTTGTCAAAAAACAGGCAAAAACGATCCTATTTGATCATTAAACATTCCTTCAGGAGACGGTAGTCGAGAATGGTGGCAACTCTACAGTTTCTAATGCTTTAATTTATTGCTATTTAAAGCTGATGAAATGCAATCCAATTCAGCTGCGTCTCACCTCCAGGTACATGAATAACCCAGAATCCTTTACGTCCTTTAAAAGATCCTCCAAGAGGGCAACCTTCAAATTCTGAGAGAATGTGTAGGTTTGCTTTCCTGTCAAACAAAAGAAAAAGAAATCGAGGGAATACTTTACAAAAACAGTAGCGCTTTAAATGGTGACTAACAGGTTTTCTCTCTGTCTGCACTTATGCAACGAAAAAGTCTTTTTAGGGCCATTTTGAAATCTTCGATGTCGTAAAACAATTCTTTAATGACCTATAAACTTTGAGTTGAACCGAGAAAATGTCAATGCTACTGCATGGAACTACCAGTTTCCAGCTTTGCCTTTCTGTTCGCAAGTTATAGTTGAGACAATAATACCCACCGCAATATGAAATTTTCTGTAGTCGTTATAAATTGACATGTTATTGTAATTTTGCAATTGCAATTTATAACTTTTTACTTCAGTTTGGTATGTTATTATTTCATGTTATAATTTTATGCTTGTCATTAGTGAATTTCAGAGGACAGAGTTTGTATACTTTACCATAAACGAGAGTCTTCTTGTAAGTCAAGTTGCTGATCTCACTTGGAGTCATCTCCCAGATGGTTTTATCCACACCAGTCAAGGCCTAAAAAATAGCTCTGCTGGTAGAAAGTTTTCAGTATTTCAAAAGAATCAGGGGGCTATAAGCGCCCAAATTTTTATTTGCTATTTTGTATTTGTTTTTTACATAGTTTTTAGGACACTGAGAAGCTTAAGCTTATCGAGCAGTATCCTGGTCCTTCCTCTCGATGTGACCACACCTCGTGATTCCTTATCCTTGGAATTACAGAGAACTGGCGACACCTCACTCTGTGTGAAAGTTTGGTCATGCCAGGGACTCGAACCACGGACCCTTTGGTCCATAGTCAGTGACTCTAACCACTGAGCCATCCTCGCATTTGCTTTCGAAAGCAGCTCTATTTATCTTGTAAAAGCAAAAAAATTTCCACGAAACGAAATAACCCGTGAAAAGAGAAGAATATATGCAATCTACTGGTAAATGATAAACGAGCTTCGTGGTTCACCTAACAAAGGTTGGGCTTCGTATTTTTGTTGTGTGCACTTTAAATCAATGAGAATGAATGACTGAATCATAACCGGGACGTGACGCTTTGTCCATTGCTCTTAATATTTTGAAACAGTGAACAAACATTCAAAAGAGACGAACTACGTTGGGCTCTTTGTATTTCATTGTTGTTTAATGAAAGAAATAAGGTAACCTACTTTGGCATTGTCATCATGAAAGAGAACAAGCTGTCCGTAGTCAGTAAGGTAGATGTCAGTTTCAAAGCCATCAGCACCAAGACCAACAAGGCTTCTTATTCCTTCCAACGTGTTCTCTTGATAGGCCCTTGGCTGTCCTCGATGGCCTAGTATCAGAGGCTTCGTCGTCTTGAGGAACTGGTGATCGGATGGAATGTTCGGGGTTTTTCTTGTGAAGCAAGTGTTGGCATGCACCAACGCCGGTAGAAACACAGCAAACAGTAGAAATACTGTCGAAAATTGAGATTGAGATTTAGTCAAGGAAAAATGGCTGTCTTTACTGTGATTACCAAGAGTGGTCAAATGCAGCTGAAATCGCCTAAATAATACCGACGGCATCTAAACAAGGAAACAGCTGAAAATACACAAGATAGTGCTTCTAGATTTTGCTACTGTCAGTCGAA
Source organism: Nemopilema nomurai (assembly GCA_003864495.1). Taxonomy (NCBI): domain Eukaryota; kingdom Metazoa; phylum Cnidaria; class Scyphozoa; order Rhizostomeae; family Rhizostomatidae; genus Nemopilema; species Nemopilema nomurai. The sequence goes on along the minus strand of ML133421.1, from coordinate 1,460,897 downwards.
GTTTAGGAAAGCAATGAGTCAATGTCATGGGTATAATTAGTTTTAATGAAGCAGGCCCAAGATTTAGTAATAGCTTATAATGGCAGTCCAGTCAAAAAAATATGAAAGAAGAATATGTGAACAATTGCTATGAGATGTTCAAACCAAAATGTCATTTAAATTTCTTGTTTTTCTTCACAATAACTAGAAATAGCGGAACAAGTTTTTGCATCTTACACAGATTCCGTTTACACTGTCCCGTGCAAATTTGGAACCGTGACAAAACCGTCGCGGTTCGCCCTTCCGTTTACACTAGCACTGTGAAGCCGTGACGATTTTGCTCCGCTATCCGGAACAGTTTTGACCCTGCTTTAAAAGCGAACGAATTTTGTACAATTACGGTTCCGTTTTTGAACGGACAGTGTAAACACCTATCCGAGACGATTTTGTCACGGATTCACAAAGAGGTCTATTGTATGGCTGTTTCAGGTCAATCGAGACCTTGATTTTGGCGCAATTTTTTAGACGAGGGAATTGTCAAGATGGCTGTTGAAAATCAAAACAACGTTTTCAAATTCAATATTACCTTGCTAAATTCAGTGACAGCGATCGCTGGGCTGAATATATATTTAGCAGCCTAGAAGTAAAGCAACCTCTTCGTCTGTCCAAGTGAAGTTTTATCCATCTTCTCCATTTTCGCTTTCATATGATTTCGAATGTTGATTTTGGCGGCAAAATAAAAGCCTCGGTTGACGAAATACGGCCTCCTTTGAACAATACCGGTACAGGGTCAACGGAACGGCTAAACGGAACAATTTGGAACAATTTGGTACAGTGTAAACAGTCGCGAACCGTAACGGTACAAAATTGTCCCGGGACAGTGTAAACAGTCTTAAAAGACAAATCACCAATAAAATTTCGGACACCTTGTAGTGACTCCTTTGTCTACTTTCCATTGTCACACCATGTCATGCTGACACATCGTTTCTCGCTCCCCAGCCTAGATTTTTCCATCCGCATTACATCACCATTTCATCATCCTCTCTCATCCCTCGTCAGCAAATTTATTCTTAGATTCATCAGTATAAATATAATAGTAAAGTAAATCAGAGTCAGTCAGGAACAGAGCTACAGAAAACAACAGACAACGCGTCGTCTCTCTCTCTCGGCCTGGCTCCGTGTTCTCTGCACGTTAAATAAGACAACTCTGGCACGGATCGTCCATAGAGGTTGAGCAACGCAGTCGGTAGAAACACATCACAACTCGTTTCTATAACCTTTTGTGAAAATCCTATTGTTTTATCAAAAAACCCCTGGAGATCCTATTGTTTTCGCGGAAATCCTGTACGCTATTTGCAAGAATGAATTGCCCCTCGCTTAAAAGTTCTTTTTCGTCCAACACTCCTAAGAGTATGCAAATGTCGGAAAATGATCAAAATCTGACAAAACAATCAGCTCGCGCCAAAACATACAATGACGACAATTTGGTGTTTTGGAATCTGTCTACGTTTCAATGGCAAATCCAGTTCTTTGTAAACAGAAAGAGTTTGTCTTTTCCCTTGGGCTGTTCTAAAGTTGGGTGTTCAGTAACGTTGAATGGTAAATTATTATAAATCATCACCCTCGCTATGTTTTCGATCCACAACTGGCTACTGTGCCAGACAATTAATTGTGCCAGATTTTGGACTTAAAGGCCGGGTAAGGCCGGGTTACACGATCACTTTCTTCCATCTCTTTTTTCGATATTGGACCAACAAGTTAAAAAGTGATCGTGTAACATACTGGAATTGTGCATTTTCGCTGCAGAATTTGATGCGATTATTATGTGTTTACTCTGAACGGAAGCAGAATAAAATCGAGTTCATCACTTTATTTCAAAGGCGCCGACAAATTCTTACGTCACATGATGTTTTCTTGAGAAGGGAACGGCCTAGAGTTTCGAGAAAAGGAGAAAAACGTGATTTGTGCCAAGGAACACGATCATTAGTAGAAAACGAATATTAATAATGATTTGGAGCCAATCGAAGAGCAGCACATTACAGACGTTTTTTTTATAAATAGTGATTGCAGTGGAAAATAATGTTGCTATTAGGAAAAAAATTAAATTCTTATCATCAAAGTATCCAAATAGTCTACATATGTACACAGTTCAGTCCTGTGGTCAAACAAGACATTTCCATTTCCATGGAACTTGTCCAGGTCCATAAAAATGGTCAGCGAAAATTGCGTATTTTCCTATATCGAATGAACATGAGTAATCGTTTGGAAAAGGTAGTTGGAAGAACACAAAACAGTTTTTTTATTGGAGTGGAGCATGAAAGGATGCTTCCTTTCCTTGCTGCGTTTCACACCAAGCTGTAGAGCGCACAGCGCCCTTGCCAAATCCAGCTCAGATTTCATCGCATTTCATGTATCTACAAATCTCATCGCGGCGTTGCACTCTACTTTAATTAGGCCTTGAACGCACCTGAGATTTATTTTGTAATCTAGTCCTATCTCTTTCTAGTGTTAGCCATCAAGTAACAAGAAACAGACTCTGCTTACTTGCCACTTCAACCAAATGGGCGATTGCTGGCAATCCATCTCCCAACGCCTACCAGTCGACCACAAAAACCCATTCGCACACATAACTAAATGATGCTAGCCATTATGAGCAGATCAATTTACATGGCCGTATTTCTTTAGACCACAGTCTTGAGATTCCCAAACGTCGTTATCATTTGACAATAGTAATAATTTCCTCCTTCTATGTGAGGGTATGTTTTGAGAGAAGGCAAACACACTAGTGAATGCAGTGCCTAACTTTGCTTTCACTACAACAAATCGGTATAAGCTACTAAGAACATTGTTCTTACCTCGAAAGGATGCAGCAAGCTTGCAAGTGGTTACCATTTTGTTAAAGCCTAGCGCACACAGCAGATATTTGTCGCAAAAGACGAAGCTTTTTGTCTTTTTCATAAAAACTGATTGCCCGCACACAGCACGATTTTTTTCGGATTAGTGCCTCGATTAAGTTTTGTGACCTCTTTTTCACATTGTTTGAACTTCTTGGCGCGTAAAATAAAATTCCAAACACGAATAAAATTGCTCAAGAAACTGACAAAGGTTATGAATTTGACAAAAAAGAAAGCACTGTTGGCTATTATCCTTTTAATAAAACGAAGAAGAAGGAGGCGAATTGCGAGACGAATGTGGGTGAAATCCTGGATTGAGCGTAGAAATGAGCTGGGAGCATATCAGAATCTTGTTCAGGAGTTAGCATCGGAGGATAAACCTATGTACCAACGCTATTTTCGTCTCAACGAAGACCTTTTCAAATCTCTTCTTGCCAAAGTAAGACCAATGATTCAAAGAAAAGACACTCACATGCGAAAATCAATTAGTGCAGCAGAAAGACTTGCAGTCACACTACGATACTTAGCAACAGGTGAGATTTCACAATAGTCTGCCAGCTTGATTCAAAGAGAAAATATAGGATACAAATGAGAAAAGTAAAAATATATTTGTGAATAATAAAAATAACTTTAAATATTCTAAATGTTTCTTCTACAGAGTTCGTAGCAATACTTAATAACAATAATGACAATACTTCTTACTAATTGATATCTTTCACAAACCATTTCACCTTTAATGCCAATCATAATGAGCATTTTGAATTGAGTATCATCAAAATGAATGAATCTGATAATCTTACATGGAGAAATTGAGGTAATCATATCATTTTAGATATTGATTGGTATAATAAGATGTTGCATATCTTTACAGGAGAGTCATTTCACAGCCTGGGATTTTCATATAGACTTGGAGAAAGAACAATTTCATCAATAGTGACAGAAACTTGTGATGCAATTTATCAGAATCTTAAGGATAGATATCTTAAGGTACATAACATTTTTTGTTTTCTACTTTTTGGTTTTCAATACAATATTTAATGTGCTAATTAAAACCAACTCACATAACATTGAAGAGTGCAGTGAAAGCAATATACTGTATGAATTTCAAAGATTAGAATTGTCCGTACGATGGCCCTTCACTCATATCTTGCTGGTCAAGTGACTGCCTGAAAGACTGCATTCTAGCATGTTGACCAGCATGATATGGGTTGTTGAATTCATTTGAGAAAGAGCCCATCTGTGCCTGAAAAAGAGCATTTTGAATGTTGTTCATTGCAACAAGTCTTGTTTTCTCATCCATCACAGACAAAGCATGTGTAACGTATTCCCCAAAGGGCAGCTGGCTTTGCATCCTTTTTTGCAGCTAAATTTTCATCTGCAGAGAAAGATGATGCAAGAGACTTCAGAATGGAGAGTTCTTCCTCTTCCTTTTTCTGCTTTGCAGTTTTGGATTTTTTAACAGCAGCCAGTGGCCTGCTTGTTGAAACTGGTGTCTCTGCAGCAGGGGCATCATTGTCGTCCAAGTCTCCATCACAGTCACTGTCACCAGTGTTAAGCTGTGGCTCAGATAAACTTTCAGTTGAAGACTAAAATTTAATATTTTTGTATTTTAGATTCCAAGCACATCTCATCAATGGAAAACAATCAGTGATGGTTTCTACAATTTATGGGACTATCCTTTTTGTGTTGGTGCATTAGATGGCAAACACATTGCAATCAAACAACCAAAAATGTCTGGATCAGAGTACTTCAACTACAAGGGATATTTCAGCATAGTCCTTCTAGCATTGGCAAGTTATGACTACAAGTTGATATTTGTTGATGTTGGTGCAAGTGGAAGAAATGGTGATGCTGGACTTTTTGAAACATCGCCTCTAAATCAACAGATGAAAGACAAATCAATTGCCTTTCCAGAAGCTGAGCAATTTGGGGAAACATGCATCAAATGTCATTATCATATCATTGGTGATGATGCATTTCCCTTGAGAAATGATATCATGAAACCATTCCCATTTAGACAACTGTTACATGAACAGCACATTTTCAACTACAGGCTTTCTAGAGCACGACGGGTTGTCGAAAACGCTTTTGGTATCATGGCTAATAGGTTCAGGGTGATGCTGACAAAGATTATGTTGGAGCCTGAAAAGGCTAAGCAAATTGTGCTGGCAATTTGTTGTCTGCACAACATGCTGATTGATGAGCAGCCTTCATATAAAAATGCATGTGACAGTGAAAGAGACAACCATGAGCTTTTTCAAGGCAGCTGGAGATTAGACAAATCTCTAACTGAGTTACAGAAGACAAAAAACAGAAACTGTTCATTAAGGGTCAGCGTGAGCTTTTGAAACAATATTTTTGCTCAACATCTGGATCAGTATCATGGCAAGATAGTATGGTTGCAACAAAAAATAATGAACTCAACTAGCTAGTGTTGTATTGTACCTGCAAATTAGAAATAGACACTCTGTTGGATACATATGGGCTTAAAAATTGAAGGCGGTCTTCTATCCATTGAGTCTTCTTCGTCTTTTTTGGTCGTGCACTTCCACTGCTTGGGATTCTGCGGGAGCGTGCATATTGCGTGCGCAGAGATGCGATTCTTTTTTTTACTTGATTCACTAGAATGAATAAAACATGAATTCGTACAGCAATGTTTCACTTCAAATTGAGTAGGCCTAAGAAAAGAGGACTAGCCTAGCTAGCTAGTCAAAATTATTCACTCACCGTTTGAAGAAAGTTTAGTTGCAATTTCGTTCAGGGCTGCTAGCTTCTTGTTTCTGTCTGAATATTCTGGAGACGTAACCATATACAGACAAGCCTTTTCTTGCCACAGATCGACAAGCTGCTCCTCTTTGCTTGCTGTCCATATACCGACTTCGTCTTCGTTCTCGATCTTTTTTCTTTTGGCGGGAAAGAAAGGCTCCACAGAATTCACGTGACCATATAATCCAAGTTTTATTGGTTTAAAAATTAAAAACTTGTCTTTCGACCCCGCACATTGCACGATTTTTGTCTTTCGTCGTAAAAGACAAAGACAAATATCAAACATTTTTGATCTCAAAGATAATCGTAAAAGACAAAATCTTTGCGATTTTGCCCCGCACACTACAGATTTTCGTCTTTTGAGACAAAAATCTTCGTCTTTTGCGACAAAAATCTGCTGTGTGCGCTAGGCTTTAGTAGAATCAATTCCAGCAGACAGTCAGTAAGAAGCCTGCAACGAACGCCGAAGCTACTGATCAGAATCGAGGCGGTCCGTTCCCCTGTGTCGGCCCAAGATCAGTGACTAAGACCACACGGGGCAGCTGGACACGTTTCGAAAAGGGAAGGGGGGGGGGGGTAAAATGAACAAAAGGGTACACAAATTCTTTTCTTGAAACACTGGTTATAGAACCAAATGATGCAAACGCGCACTTTTTAATGCAAATATAAGCAGTGGAGCTTGTGCCCCCCGAAAATGGCGCACATTATAAGAAACCTGCATCTGGTGGCAGGGCCGTAGGAAGCATCTTAAAAAGTGGAGGGGGATCTCAAAGGGGCAAATTTGTATGGTTCGCCAAAAAGGGGGGCCACAGACTCTCTGCTCCTCCGGTTCCTACTTCTGTGTGTCGAGGGTCGACAAAATAAGAGAACTTGCACTTCTGATTTCCATACGATATCAAAGCTTATTTAGAGAATTGCTTAGGCAGGCACCGCGGAACAATTTGTGCAAAAAAGTCAAACATTAAGTAATAAACTACCAGTAAATTCTCTTTTTTGTATGGTTTTAGCCCCCTCCCCCCACTTTTCTCAATGCCCCGCGGTGCCTGTTGCTTCAATGCCCCATGGAACATGTCTTGGAAGAGATGCAAGCACCAAACCCTGCATACGCCAGTAAAACACGATTAAAATCTATTTCCCTGAGAATCAAGTTAAAAAGGAAATATTTTAAACGTGAACGTGTCAGTGCCATTTTCCGGCAATTCGTCTTCTTAATAGAGCTGTATGTTATTAAGAAAAATGATGATTTGCAGACGGTTTCAAGCAGAAAAAACTTGAGTGGTGGCCCCGAAGAAGGAGTTCATCACATTTGCATCATAAGAGCAAACTTCTATTTACAACAGATTTAAAGAGGCTTTCAGTCAGATCAACAGACTCGCTAAAAATACAAAACCCCTAATACAAATTGTACGAATACTTTCGACGTTACAAAGCTAACGAAACCAATTAAGACTTGTGTTCTAGCAATGCTTTGCTCTACCTAAATAAACTTACTATAGCAAAATTGTCCAGCAAATGGTAAGAATATCCAAAACGCATTACGGAGACTACCTATTGTAATACATTAACAGACACTCATAAATATGATTCAACTGTTAAACATGAAACTCTCATGAAAAAACGCCCAATAGTCAAAGATTACAAATCGTGGAATGGTCATTTCCATCAGTTTTCTTCTGCAAACCATAATGTTATTGAAATTATTCGATTTGATCAAAAGTACAAAGCTTTGCTTAAAATGCCTTAAAATATATTTTTATGTAACTAAGTAGGTACGTACAATCAGTGATATGCCTTAAGACAGGGAACAGGCCTTTCTGAGAAGCCAGAGCATTTAAAAACTATAACATTTATAAAACACCAGTTCTAACGTCAAACTGTGCATATCCAAGTGGGAATGAAGCACAAACTAAATATGCACTGATTGCATTCAGTTAATATTTCAAAATGTGTGGCTAATTCGGTCATTATTAATATGATTACTGTTAGCATTTTTAGAAGAAAGGAACTCTATTTCCTCGTCACTGTCATTGTCTTGGAGTTCTGACATCAGGATCTTGTCCTCTCCGTCACTTCTTTGTATGCCATTGCTGTTGCTACTAGCCATTGAAAAGAGTTCTCTAAGAGAAAACCTGAACTCTCTGAAAGCATGTAACAAGAACACCCCTACAATAATTGTAAGAAACCCACAAAGGGCACCAAGGATGTCTCTGGAACCAAGGTTTTCCCATTCTTTGAACAGAATTGCTGAAGCAATGATGGTGCATGTTGTAAACATAACATAGTAAATAGGTGTGACAATAGAGGTATTGAAAACATCCAGGGCCTTGTTAAGATAAACCATCTGGGTGAGAATGCAAGCAATGCAGGATATGACAAGCATCCACGAAACTGGGTTTGCCAGCTCACTGTAACCAGCAAATGTTCTCTTCAGGACAATGCCAAGGCCTTTGCAAGCCATCACTGTTAGGGAACCAATCAGAGAACATATTGCTATATAAACAAGAATGTTCTCTCTTCCATACTTTGGGGAAATCTTTATAATCAGAAATAATGCAGCACCAACAGCCAAAACAGTGTAAGAGATGAAACCTGAAAAATAGAGTATTCATAAAGATTTTGCCATGTAACAAAAAAAGAGATTGTTTTTTCAAAGCTGGTGTTTTAGCCTTACAATCTATTTCAAAAATAAACCACCACAGAGGCAAAAAGATGACTTAAACTTTCTCTTCGCTCAGGTCTTTAGAGAAATATATAGAAGCATTGAATTTTGAGTCAAAAAAGGGCACAATTCCAGCATCTGGGTATGCAACTGAAATTGCTGCCCACTTTTAAAAACTACCATCAACAGTATTGAGCCTAATTAATACTGCCTTTAGATAAGCAATACTGTTAGGTAGTGTTTTCTGGATCTCCTAAGGCAACTTCAACAAACTCTACTCTGCTTTGCTGATTTTACTCACCAGGGTCTCTTAGCTTTACAGATAATTCTTCCATGGTTGATACATTTTCCTCTTGCGGGGCATGAATGATCAAAATGGTTGATCCAAGGATGCACAAAAAGCAACCAATCTTTCCATACAGATTCAGTTTTTCATCAAGCAAGTATGATGCCAAGATGGCACTGAAATTCAGACCAAGATTATACTATCAGCAGAATAGAAGAGGTATGCCTAAGAAATACTTAATTGAATTTAACCAAAGAGAGAAATTTCAGCCTGGGTATTCACAAAAGATAACAACTACAAAATTAATATACAACTTGAAATCTTAAAATTTACAAAATCAGTAGTGCCTTAATGTTGTCAGGCACTCAAATATGAAAAATAGAGGGCATATCAATGTTTGGGGCTAATTTCAACCCCTTCTTATAGACATTTCAGATTAAATTCCTAGTTTTAAGAAGTTTGAGCTTGCTTGGGTACACATTTATGCACAGTATGCAGCTGTCGGTTGTAATTAAGAATCTATGAATTCTTTATCACCAAACTAACTTGAAAAAGAATGCTTCAAAAATTAACCAAGTTTATCCAAAACTTACACAGATACATCATATCTTGTATGAATAGCAAATCTTTTCTGTGCCATTGAAAAATATCTTTGACAGAAAAATCATAGCCATGTATTTAAAGAAACAGAATAAAAAGAATTAAATGTTTTTCAAACTGGTCCCTTACCTCACTAAAACACTAAGGGCTCCCAAAGGGGTTACCAAAATGGCAGGAGCAAATGCATAAGCGGAGAAGTTAGCTGCTTCGCCCACTATCACTAAAATGGAAAATGTTATCACACAATGTTATCATACATTGGTTCTGAAATTAATACAATAAAAATATCATCATTTGGAATGAATACCAAAACATCATTTCAAACTATCTTAGGTGAGAAATGTTAAGTCACAGGCAATGAAAACTCAAACTTTATATTTGTTAGAGCAGTCTGGACCAGAAGAATGTCCTGCTTATTTAAAATTTCATCTTTTCATTTTGAGTCTGTTTACATACCAATGTGAATCCCTAATTTGTGTAGAGATTGCCTTAGCAATTAGGCAAAAAGATAATAAATTTTAGAAATTGTCAGCTTTTTTCGCATTCATTCTGTTTTGAGGAAGTTTACAAGCACTTGTAAGTAGTTTTTAACAATTAGCAAATGTTAACTAAGAAATATGTCAAGCCACTACCATATGCTAAACTGATTAACCTTAAAAATACCAATTAGTTTTAATATTCTTCTTTTCATGGCAAAAAGGATGTTTTGAAAATTTCTCCTTGACAAATCAGGCAGCTAACAATTTATTATAAAACTTAGAGTTGAGATAAAACACTTCAAGCTTTCTACATACTTGTTATCATACCAATCCACCACATCCACTCCTTCAGGTAGGCAAACCCACCTTGGCCTTACATAAACAAACAGCATAAAATTAAATTAATATTTAAGTAATAACTTCAGCTAACAAGCTTGGTTTATAGAATTTCATCATTTTTCCTTTATAATATATATATATATACGTATATATCATAGTCAATAAAATCTACTTTGTAAGAATTGCAGTATTAATTTGTCTGATTACATCTACTTTTATCATAGAAGACCATTTCTGATATTGGATCAGAAAAATTCAAAAAGTTCTGAAGAAGCCCCTGCATTTGGAAAAGAATCCAACAACATGGTGGAAGTAAATATTTGCTTTGCATTGTGCAGAAGAGATTTTGCATGAATAACAAACTCACAACTCTATATGATACAGCCTAAAAGTAAACATATCAATGCTATTGGGCACTGTTTAAGAAGTATTTTCTGAAAATCAAAGTTCCTGTTTATCTAAACTGAAATCATGTAGACCCTCAAACATTGTACTTTGTACATTTCTGGTTCGCATTGCAGCTTTCAAAAAAGCATAAAGCATTTCTAGGGTGACAGAGAAAGATACATAGCGCTGTTACAGCTGTCAGGTTAAATTTATCTTCGTACCTGCTTTTCAAGGAGTTCTTTCAATCGTAAACGTCGAAAGCACCATTATAAACAATTTGAATAAAGACAAAATGCTAAAAATGGTTGATTTGAAAACACAATTATAAAAATTTACCTGCTCTTCCTCCTGAACCAGTAGCCACTCTGAGCAGGCCTTTCTTTTTAACAATGAAGCTAGTACCGATGAACAAGCAGGAGCTAAGGGCAAGCCCAAGACCCTTGTAGAAGTCTGAGTCATTATTACTTGTATTCTTTGAAGCCGCTTTTAGGCCCAGTGTCGGAGTACTCATCTTAACAAGCAATGTTGTCTGCGGTGCCATTGTACTGTTAGGCGTAAAGAGTGCTACAGGCATTCCTGCAAAACGGGTCATGAGTAAAATTCCGAACCTCTAGCGAAAGTAACTGTCCTTTCCAATTTTTGCTAAGTGACTCAATTCCCCAGGTTCATCCATAACAATTCAGACGCATGCGTGAAAGAGAGGTTACGTCACTATCGCTGACGTTGTCCCCTCTGGAACAAATTGACATTTGGCCAGGTAGCAATTTTTTAAAGCGATGCACCCCGTTGAAAATAGAACGCAGAAGTGCAGTTTCCCAAGTGCATAGTTTCTCGCTAAGCATAGAAAGCTTAGCGAGAAGAATGCTGAATAATTTATGATGAGAATTGGTCATAGAGGACACTCAATCTATCACCATGCCACTGGTGCGTAAACAACAGTGCAAGTCCAAACCAAAAGGCAAGTTAAGCTCTCATGTAGGAGCTGACAACATATTTCTTCAATATAATTTTTACTCTTGTGTTGTTTTCTAGGTTTTCTGGCAGTGTCAAACTTAGGTCAGTCACGGAACGATAAAGTTTGTTCAGCCAAAATGCGATTGTTAAATCTGCAATATATTGTAATGAGGTATGGTATGCAAATAGATAGCATTTGATGTTTCGATGTACGGTGTAACTAGGCAATTTTATGGAGTGCATTGTGTTTAAGCTGTGAAGTAGCACAATTACAAAGACGAAGAGATACGAGAAACAAAATCACAATGCAAGTGGTGTTAAACTAAATTTATTCATTTTTGTATTTGACACCAAAATTGATTTAACTGTTCCTCTGTTCTTTGCGCTGGACGTGTCACGCGACTAGCTTTGTCACCGTTTCACAAAGAGGCTTTAAGCGGGTGGCAGCTGAACTTGTCGGCTAATCTAACTACTTTGTAATCCATATAGTCATCGTTATTCAGAAAAGAATTGAGACACCTCTTTCTGGGGTCACCTTTTCAAAGGAGAACTCTATTTCTACCGGATTTGAACTTTACTTTGTTTAGTGGGACATGGCACCCGCTGCACTGACGCATTTTCCCATGGGCCAACTGGGCCCGGGTCAAGTAGCCTGTGTTTCAGACCTCTATTTTCAAGTTAGGGGTCTGGAATACAGGCTAGGGTCAAGAGGCCCCTTAAAGATTTTGATTTTAGGGGGCCAAAAGCAAAATTAATGCCTATACAATACGATGAAATATTCGGTTCAATATTTTTTTACCCGTTTTCGGGCCCCACTTTCGGGCCCGGCTGCTAGGCTGTAATAGTTATAAAGAGAAATTCAAAAATGGGCGTTTCTATTATATCCCAGGTACCTGAAGGATGTGACACTAAAATCCGATCATAATATAATACACCCATCCCCCCCCCCCCCCCAATCGTCGCCTCTTAAATCCGCCTCTGCTTGTTTGAAATTTCGTTTTTAGTAGTATAAGTTCTTTAAATATTTGCGCCTTCTACATGTAGGCTCCTTCGATAAAGTGGTTCCTTTAAAAAAAAGCGTGTATTCCTAATTGTGCAAATTTTTTCTTTTAGGTTTCTTTTACAGATTTTTCCTTTGAAAATAATTTAATATAAAACAATAATTCATCAAAGAGACTGTGATTTCCTGTGATTTCTTTTCAGCTTTTTCTTAGGTACGGTGCCCCTTCTGGGTTACCCATTGCGTGGGGCCTGGGAGCTTGGCCCCCTGAACCCTGCCCTAGAGCCGCCACTGATTTAATTGTTTCAAATTTGGTTAAAATTTCCAATTAACGTTAAGTTTCCCAAGGCATGAACAAATTTAAGAAATATGGAACAAATTTAGATAAGGAAAGTAATGAAGAAAAAGTTTAACATTGATTTGAAGAGATCGCCTTTGTGAATGGGAAATAGTCCCTTGTCAACATGATGCTGCTAGGCATTGTAGGTTATACGCATGCTCGACCGCTCGTGGAATCATCGTAAACATTCGAAGCGCCTCCATCTTATTCCAGACGGGAAAGTTGGATTATTGTTGTAGTTAATGATCTCCCAAAAAACCAGAAATCATGAAATAGCAGCAATGTGTATTTTCTGGCAAAAGTTATGAAGGGTAGGTACCGCCTTGAATGTCTTTTTGTTGGAGAAGCGATTCTTAAAGCTTTCATATTTCTCGTCGTTAGGCCCGTAAACCACCACATCTAAAATGTCGCACCCGTGGCAATATCTTGTGGTCTGTAATTATAATGTATTTTTTAAAGTTTCTCAACTTGATAGCTGCAACTTCTGTAAGTTAGGGGTTGTACGGTGTCCCGTCGGCTCAATTTCTGAACACAACAAAGAACGTAACGCCACGCACCGCGCAAATGGCGATGATCCTTGTTTGCTACTGCTTTCTTACACAAAAGTATATTAGGGCTGTATTGATCACGCAAACTCTCCACTGTCCTGGTATTGAAAAAAGCCCATGTTTCATTGGTGAAGGCAATTACCTTTGAAAGGCAAACTGTTTTGGTATAATCCCGATTATTAAGTTTTACATGATGACTTTAAAGCAAGATGGAGTACATTTTTCACTGGCATTTTCCAAAGTTTTTGTGGTAAGTTTGTCAGTGGAATTTGTGTCTTGTAATAATGTCACTTTGTTGATAATATTGTTGGTTATTCGCCATTTCCTACTGCAACTTTAATTTTATCCAAACACCATCATTTGTCCTAGTGTTTGGACACATGGCCACATGATTAAATTGAACTTAAACTATTTTCAAGTTTACTGAAAAAGGGATGGTTAGTTCCTTTTGATAAAGCTTATGTGCTGTATTGATCCTAAAGATCAGATTTGTGTATTTGCTTGCTTTGGTCTCTTGCTCTTTGTTTTTCAAAACCCAGAGTAGAGCAAAAGTATAACAGCCAGTCAACATTGGTCTGAATACTGTCTTGAAGATGAAGAGCTGTTAAGTTATCAATTGCATGATGATTGTCGCGTGAATCGAGTTCAGTTTCATGTACCATAATTGGCTTTCTTTTTGGCCTTTAATTGTATACACAATATCATTTCATGAAAAAGTGTATTTGGGTCTCAAAACAACCAGGTATTTTTTGAAATTCCCAAAATGGAGGGACAAAAAAAGTTTTTTCTCCCCAAACACCACAAGACATAAAACATTGCTGCTTCTCATTTATAGCTACATATTTCATATGTTCTCTGATTCTGGCAATTTTTTATTTTCACATTTAGCAAAAAATGGATCATAGAATCGGAATCTTCATGTTGAAATTAGTCTGTGCCAAAACTTTTGGGCCAAGTTTTTGGGCCGTCAGGCTGGGAATTAACCCATTTTAAGACTTTAGCTTTTCCTTTACATTTTAAGGGAAATTGCTTGACAAATTACAGTCAAATGTCAGTAAATATCTAAATATTAAAAAAAAAGTAACTCACAACTAAAGGGTCCAAGCAACATGAGTTTTTTAGTATAAAGTAATTTAAAGATAAAAATTGCAATTCTGAATTTCATTTTGGAAAAAAGCAGTAGATAGTGAGATACAAAATCGATGACGTCAACCCAACCTGGAGAATTAAACTGCTCAGTTGTTTGACTGTTTCATTACCATTTTATAGTTTTGCTCTATAAAGTTATTGCGATTGGCTATTTTGCAAGCTTGGTGAGCCATTAATGACAGCTGCTTATGCCAACGCAAACACTCTCAGAAGCACTTTTGAGTTCCTATTTTCTTTTGATAACTGATGTGATGCAAAGATAAGATTTATGAGAGGGTGATTTAAAGTGCAACTTGTGTCAAATGCTCAATTAAAAAGTTCTTGTGACATGTAGTGCCAATCAAATGAGTAATTTTCATGATCTAGACATTAGTCTGGAACTACCTAAGAATTTATCATACAAAAGAGGCAATTCCATTTTCTTTAAGTTAAATAAGATATCATTTTTGAAAGTGTTCACTTGTTATCAACTCATTTAATTGTAGAAAAGCTCTTTTAAGAATGGCTGTGGAATTTTCATCTTGAAGTTGGACTAAATGCAGTTATTGACTTGTTTTCACATTTACCTGCTTTTTCTAAAGGAAATCATATTGTTTTGTTGTATATGAAGTAAATATTATGCAAAAAAATATTATGCAAAGCGACCATTTGAAAAAGTACTCAGAGTTCTCAAGATCTGTTAAGATAGTGAGAGAGAGTCATTCCATCTTATTTTAGCAAAAAAACTATTGTCTGGTGTTTTGTTGTTTGATGTACAAATATGAATTTTGAAAGGGATACTTTTATGTTATTGAGAGTCAACTGACAGATTTTAAGAAAAATCTTAGATGCATGGTGAAAACCCACATCCATGAAGTATGGAATGAGTCATGAGAGTTTTGGCAGCAATGGTTTTTCTTTAGTTTCAGATTCATGTCTAAAAATTCAATTAATTACAAAATCTTTCAAACTAAAGACAATTTACTTAGAATTGCATTAGTTTATTTTGCTTTGTTTGCTTGATCCTTTCCCTTTATCTAGTATCAACCATTTCTAGATAATATGAATTAATTTATGCAAGTAGGCCTATTCAGACAAAAATTGTAAATGAATTTGCATCCTGATTTATTATGTAAGTGCATAATTTTTGACAATTTTACTGTTGTCTCAGAACCTTTAAGCTTTACTAAAAAGTAACAAATTTTGTCATAGCAATGTGATGTTTTAGTGATATAACACATTATGAAAAAAATCAACAATTAGTCATTTTTCAACCTTATGGTTGGTCAGCTCAAATGAGTGCCAACAAAGATTTTTTAGTACACTTTTTTCTAAGATTTCAAAGAAAATCCTTAAAAGATGCTGTTTTCTTTAATAATTTAAGATTCAATAACCCCAAAGCAAAACAGATGTTTTATAAACAATTTTACTGAAAGCGCTTTTTGACAACTTTGATTTGATTTGTCACCAGGTATGCAGTCATAGCTCTACAAGAGCAAATTTTGTCCAGCAACAGAACCAGGTTGAGACAACCATTTTTGAAGCATGTCTGCAAAGAAAGATAGTCCTTCATTTCAAAGTGACAGTTCTTCTTCAGTAAGCCAGGTGGAAATACCTGTCTCAGGCATTGTTCTTAAAGATGAGAGATCATGGAAGTCATTCCTTGGCACATCAGATTCAGGATCTACTTCAATTTTGCATATGAATGGAGATGACATTTCTGCTGGAGCTTTGGGATTCTTCTATGATTATTATGGCATAACAGAAGAAACCCAACATGGCCCACCATCTCCAGTAACAAGGTATCTCTTTTGTTATTCCAGGGTGTCTTGTCTTTTATCACTACTCTCTGCTTCCAGGCATGTGCTACATGGTTCCTTCCTTTTTCTGGTGTACTTGACATGTAGAAGGAAAAATTTATCCATATGATCTTGAAATGTAGTTTGAGCTTGTTTTTAATGGGCCTTTAACATTGATGATTTTATGTTATGATGTTAGGTGATAAACTGAAATAGTAGCATGTCCATCTTTGAAGTTTGCGAGTGTTTGGGAATTTTACAAAGAACCTTTTGTGGCAAATCACAGATGTAAACAAGATTTTGCTCAAAATGAAGAAGGACAATCAATTTTCAAAGATCCTAGCCAATTTGTATGCTCTTGTAGACGTTCCATCATTTTTCGTGAAGACCTTTACAAACAATCAACCTGATAAGCTAATTGATGGAATGATGTTTCCTTTTAATTTTTGGAAAGAGTGCTTTATTAATTTAAAGGTTCAGAAAATATTGTCATGCATGGTTTTTTATGATGAAGAAATTGTTTCCTTGTCTTCCTATAATGAGTGATCAACACCAACCTTTGGTCGTTCCAGTCCATTTGCATCAAGCAATGAAGATTCAAAACCAGTTTCAAATGTTTCATCAAATGGCAGTGAGAAGGTAATTCTATTTTTCAATTTTTACTCATATATTTATCATACAAAGCTGGAGCAAAAAATATTGCAGTACTTTGTTTATATTGGCCTACAGAATGAAGCTTCAATCAAAATGCTAGTTTTCAATTTTGTGGCTTGAATCTAAAAAAGGTTTTTGTTTGGCTTTTTGACAAAATCACATGAATTCATAATTTTGTAAGCACAAAGTGATTCATTTTGCTGAAAAAATCACCAAAAATTTGAGGCAGCTAACAGCTGAGGGCCTCAGATATGATTCTTATGTTGAATATATTTCATTACTATATTTTTGGAATTTTGAAAAAAATCCTACATTTTGGCTTTTATGTTGTAGTTTATCTTGTGTCATTAAAATGTGAATGAATCATTTTAAAAACATTTTAAAATATTATGTTGTGATGATGGGTAGAAATTTTGTCAGAACAGTCATCTTGGATTTTTTCAATTGTAGTTTTTGTTGAAGACTCCAAGTCTTAAGTCATTATCACATCTTAGTACTAAACAGATTTGTGCTTTTACTTGCTAATGTATTTTGATGTTTACTGAAGCTCAATTTGGGGCCATATTAAGTATTGTATTGCAATATTATTGATCTTCAGTGTATGTTAACAGTCTTTTCTCACATTAACGCTGTGAAAAGACAATGGATGTCGAAAAACGGGAATTAGAATGAGAGCAAGGGCTCTACATTGAAAGTTGTTGGTTGTTTTTGAGTGAAATCTCAACAAGCCAAGTAGCTTGTTTCATCAAGAAAGTAGCTTAACCATGAAAGACACCTCCTCCCAAGTACATTTAATGCCTCCTTTTTTAGAATGACCTGAATCTATGCATGGACGAACTATTTACAGAAGCCAGGGTGAGACTCAATTTTGTAAGGGTGATGAACAAAATCATTGTGTGAAATGGCTCCATCGATCTATCAGACAAATAATGCCACAATTTTCCCATGGCTATGAGTTTTTTATGTGTTAATTGACTGATTTTACCTTTCAAAATGCGAATGAAATTCACCAAGCATTGCATAATCATTTATTATTCTCAATCATTGCTTTGCAACTGGGTTGAATCTGTAAACTTCTAGTTTTGGCCTTATTCAAGACCCTGTAACTTTTTTTGTTAACTCTGATACTAGAATCTTAACAAAACTGATATCAGACATTATAATATCTGAGAAGTCTGTAACTATTCAGTAACTTTTGGGTCACTGAGGTCGGATATTGGAGGCATTAATCTTCTTAAAACTACCTTGTTGCTCCTATATTTTTGTTTTTCCAATTTTTCTAGAGCTTTGTTATAATTTAGAAATCCAAATTCTCAAAGACTTGCAGATTTCAGAATTTTTTCTTGGAACTTTGATGCAATTTAACAGGGAAAAACCAAGTCAAGTGGTTTGAAATTTCAAGAAAATGTGAATTGAGACTCTTTCAAAGTCTTTCAGGAAAACAAGCCAATTTTGGTCTACTTTTTGAATTGCTAAAAACTAAAAGTATAGGAACAGAATTTAACATTCACATTCCATAAAATTTTGGGTTTTTGGCTTGCGTTTTTTGTTGAAGTTTTGTTGCTTATTATAACTCCAATTTTGTTTGGTCTGTGTTTACTCCTTGATGTGTCAAAGACAAACAGAAGTCGACTAACATTTGCGATTGAAGGGATTTTCTTTAAAGGCAGCTTGCAGAGGGGTTGGTGCAAGTCCAAAGCAATTCTTGGTAGTGTTCATCTGTCTCATTCCTCTCTGAGAAATTTTCCAGATAGACCTTCTCTGGTTTCATCCATCATTATGAGTCGCTGAATCTAAAGGCCATTAAAAAATCCTCTTTCTTTGTTTCTCTATTTATTATAATCAATACCAAGGACTCCAATTAAACTAAAAAGAATATTGTAAAACACTAAGCTGGCCCTTATTGTTAAGAAGCAAAACGAATTTATCACCATTTCTGCTGCCACATAAGCCGACAGCAAGCTATATTGTTAAAACTTTGGGTTAAACAATTCAAACTTTGTTGGAAGATCTTAATCCAGTCTTTGTAATATGAAAATAGGCTGCGTGCGGCATTTCGCACGTCTTGATTACTTTGCTTTGTCAAGAACTGGGTGCTGCTTTTACGGAGACCTTTTGTGTTATAAACTGAACAGCAACCAAGGAAATTGACGGAGAAACTAAAAAAATTTTGTGGCAAATTCTTTGTTTTGCGCGTGCGATGATTAGCACGCCTCATATTACAAAGACTGTTAATCTATGAAAACATCACTTATTTCGCTCTATGTGATCCAATGGCGAATTTTACCCAGCATTTGTTAGAAGAAAAGCCATTGTCCAACCTAGAGAATCTCTTGAATTCTCCTGGAATTGGTAAATGCATTTTATGTGGTGCTAGATGCCAACCCTATTGAGTATGTCCTACCTTTTTGTGGTAAATAAATAACAATTTTTTAGTTTTTTAGTTTAGTTTAGTTTAATTGTGAACTTTTTAGTTTTGTAGTTAAAAAGGTGCCTCTGGCACTTCCGTGCCTCCCATTCACTAGGGTATTTGTATACTTTGCTGTCTTGTTTGCAAAATAAAGTTTCAGTCATTGTTGAACTTTGGAAACCAGTATCCTTTGTTCAGCAACCATGGGCCAGTTTGGCTAAGTGTTTATTGATTTATGTAAGACTAGTGGCTAGTGCCTTTTTTACCTCAAGCATGATCTTTCTACCAATTGTTGATGTATAGTTGTAACAAAGTTTAAGGAAAATGCAGTTATTCTATACTCTCTTCTTGTTCATAAAATACCTAATGGTGCACTGCCATTTCAAACATATTTAATATCAATTTGAAAAACATCTAAATCAGCTAGAGAGAAGGCAAATGTTGGCAAATGTTCTTTAAACAAGTGAGGGACCAATACTGGCTGTTCAAATCATGGAGCATGGGTTTTAAGCATTTTCTCATCCACCTGCACCAGATATAAAGTGTTAGAGAGTGTTATAAAGTGTTAATCTGTATCCAAATAAGAAAGGGATCAATTTGAGAGATGTCCAGTTCTTGGTATATTTAAAAATGTGCCGTCTGTGCCATTTTCAAATAATCTGCTTTCACTGTTGAGTCTTGAAATTTTTTAAGTTTCTTTTTGTGTAATGGTAGTACCAATCAAATTCCCTTTAAGGATTCATCTGGAGAAGATGCTGCTGCAGTTCAGGATGAAAGACAGGGAAGGTCAGCATACTATCATTCTTGATCAGTATTTGCAGTCTTCAGATGTTATGTCCACCTATAGGGACTTCCTACTACTGTTTATTTATTCCTTTGAATTACTGTTTTATAAAATCAAAATGTACTACAGCATTGGTAAGAAAATTAGTTAAAATAGACAGATGTGTGCCAATGTCATGTAATAGAAATGGTAAAATTGAATGTTCATTGAACTTAGGTCCATTTTTTTCTAATAATCCTCTTTCTGAACTTCATAAGAGAGCTGTCTCCCCACAATCTTAGTCAATCAAGCATTTTAATTTCAGAATCAAATTGGATAATAGTCCTTAAATGAATAAACACCTGTGTATTCATCATCTGTAGTGACGGAATGGGGGTGAGAACAAATGTTTTCATAGCTACCTTTAGCAGCAAACAAATTTTCTTTGTGTGATTTGACTGATTTTGTTATTCCATTAGTAATGCAGCTGAGGAAGACCCTTCATTGACAGCTTCCACTGCTGTTATCACATCGTCTGCTGATGAGGTTAATCATTGATAAGTATTTCTTTTGAAGAACACCTTTTTCACATTTTTTTATAAAATTTGTTGCCTTTCAAAATGGTCCCACTAACAACTTGGAGACAGGGGTCCAAAATATTTGAAAGAAAAATTATAATACTGTTCAAAGTTCACATTATTCATGATTTTTTAAATTTACCACAAACCAAAGTTTTTATTCGTTTTAGGATTTGTCATCAAACAAAGAAGCACAAGTCAAGCCTGAACGAGTGTATATATTTTGATGTCAAATTTCTTTCTCTATTGTTTGGAAAGCTCAGTGATTTGCTATTTGTTTATCATAGATGATTCATCTGTTCCTTTTTTGTTATGGAATGTAATTCTATTTTTATCTTTTACTTGTTTACGGGATTTTGTTGAGGCCACTTATATGGTGCCATTTTTTTTAAATGAAGACCAAAATTATTTCCAAACTCTGTGAGTTGCTTCAGAAAACCCAAATGTTATTGCTCAGTTAAATTTTGCATTACAGTTCACCAACTACACCCGATGATGGCTCAACTTATGGGTTTTTAGCTGTTGATGAAAAAGAATTGGTATGGTTACTCTTTTGATCTCACAAATTTTTCTGGTTCTATTTAATTATGGTGATTCTGCCTTCACTGACAAGTGCTATAGCAGTGGGAATGTGTAATCAGCCAGCTGGCAATATTGAAATAATCAATGAGGAAACCATTTATTGCTGAGGGGCAAGGAAATCAAAGTGATGTTTTTTTATTTATGAAGCTAATCAAGTCACTCACCATGTTACAATTGATTGCATAGAAACCTATTACTTTTTATTGGCTAACAGTCTTATGCCTTTTCTGCTTCTGATGTTTTGGGTCATGCTTTTTTGACAAGTATTTGTGAAGTCAATCTTTATGATGCTGATAATATGTTTAGCTTTATGTTCATTGGGTGTTTGGGCATTTGTTGTAGGCTTCACTTGGAGCAGATTGTTCAGAACAAGTTCCGAAGTGTTCAGAAGATGAAAGGTTAGGCTTGACTGACTTTTTCATATTAGACCTTCAAATTTTGTATAACTTGTAAACCTTATTTTTAATTTCTATAGAAGAAATTGATATACACTATGCAAAAACTGATTCCGCTATTTCTAGCTATGGTGATTGATTAATGTTTCCATTTAAATGTCATATGATTCTTTTATTTGTAGGTATATAAATATTTTGGAGGCACCAACTTCTATCATCCAGAAAAAGGGAGAAGATTCTTTAACATACTTGAATAAAGGTTTGTACTCTGAAGATCCTAAATGTCAATTTAGCTCATAAAGAAACTTGATTCTGTTTGCATTTTTACCAGAAGTTTATGTCTCTATCATTTTTTGTCTTCTGTTGCAGGTCAGTTCTATGCTGTGACTTGTGAAACAAAACAGTCAGTTCCTAGCAACAGAGTAAAGGTTTGTTGAAAATACTGTCTTTATTTTGGCACCTTAAAAAGAGAAAAACATAGTTTAATTTGATTCAGGTGACCATGCTCAATCTATAAAATATACAAAAAGTATCTTTACCAATAAAAAAGGATTTCATCCTCTCCCTTAAGCAGCAATGATATTTTATCAATAGTTTTTTAGTATTTGTCTTTATGCAACATTTGCTATGAATTTTCAGTTGTAGAGGATAAACAAAGTTTTTGGAGAGACTGTTGATGTAGCTTTTTATATGTGTAGATTTCAATATGTCATATTAGGTGCTCTAAGTAATTCTTGTAAGTATTGTATGTGAACATGTTATGTTAGCTCTTTGTGCTAGTTGGAATTGTTAGTCTTGCTACTAAATGTTCTAGACATTTGGGGTGAGAGATTGAGATTGAGGCCCTTACACCTGAAAAAGTCACATTTTTTATCCATTTTGTAAGAATTCATATAATTCTTCATGGATTTTATTTCCTTTCTATTTCTTTGTCATTTTATTCATTTCCATAAAATCTTTTATGATTTTTTAGTCATTCATTTATTTGGCATTTCGGGATGAGAAAGACCCAAGAAATGAAATGAACCACTGGCACTTTTGGAGTTCACAGCAACCCAACCCAAACCAAAGAGCATTTGATATTGACAGAAAGGCATGCCAAAACGTTGATGAATTTATAGATGAAATTGGCTACAATGCTTTTGGATTCACGTGGAATCCCAACAGCAAAGCTAAGGTTAGTTTGAACATTGTTTGTACATGTAGTATAGCCAGCAATTTATAGATCAGTTGGATACACATGTTTGTGATTTGGTCATTACATTTGCTTGTTATACCAACAAACAATTCCAATTTTATTAGAAGTTCCTTAATTCCTTGACTTTTCCTAAACTTTTAATTCAAAAGACTCATTTAACTTTATCGGAAAAGCCAACATTCTTACAGTGGCTACAGGCATAAGGCAAATCACATTTAAGTGCTGGTAAAACTAAGAAAGTGTCCCATTTTATGCTGCTCAGTAAGCTCCAAGCCATATTTTCTTTTTTCTGCAGCCTTCTAGCCACTTCGCACAACCATACCATTTTGTTTTGAGAAGCTAAAACAGCTAATTTTGTTCTTTGTAACCCATGTGATTTAACCATTGTTGCAGGTTGTTATTCGTATCAATTGCCTCAGCACAGACTTCTCACCGCAAAAAGGTGTTAAGGTAACATAATCAGGTGTTTCAAAACATTATCAGAAGTTATCTGTTCCTTTGCGTAGTAGTTTCTATTCAGCTTAAAAATGGAATTTCTATTAAAGCTCAACATGTGTTAATAATGTCCAAAATGGAAAATGACAATTTACATGGCATTGCAATTTAGCAATTGCCCTTCAAAGTTCTCAACAGGAAGCTCCAAACATTTTTCTACTAGTTTAATTATACCTCAGAGCCATTAAATAAAGAATGTCAGCATAAAAAAGACAGAGGTCAGAGGTTTTAAGTCTAAGTAGCTTTCATGATTGGTATTTATTTATGCTTACTTGCTTTTACAGGGTATCCCCCTACATCTCCAAGTTGACACTTATGAAGATTTGTCCAAGCAAGATGAAGACCCTGTTTATCGCTCTTTTTGTCAAATAAAAGTGTTTCGAGATAAGGTAATTTTTAGTCTCACTCAGGTTGTTTTCCGCACTCTCTACAAACCGTCTTAAAATATCCTGTTGCCTATGATAAGGTAAATCTCAGGAAACACTAGTTACAACTTATGCAAAGCAGTTTTAATTAAAACTTATGGATTATTTATATTAACTATAAATTATGGATTATTGATAATTTTAACTACAAACTTCCCTTAGTTGTCAAATAAGAGTGTTTTGAGATAAGGTAAATCTCAGAAAACACTTTTATGTTACATCTTATGCAATGCACTTTATATTTAAACTCATGGATTATTTTTAGACTATGAGAATTTTGACAATAAACTGTCCTTAGTTTTAGTTAAAATGTGATTATTTGGTAGAAATACTCAGTAATACCAAACTAATGATAGACTCAAAGGCTGAAAATTGTTCTGAAATTTATTTTCTATATCCAGTCTTACTAAACATTGCCATAGCCTATGTTGATAGTATGGTCTTAACAATGCATTCCCCAATATTTGATATTGAATATTGGGACTAACGAATTTTACAAAAGTCTTTGTTTTCTCTGAATGTGGTAGGGTGCAGAGCGAAAAAATAAGGATGAGTCAAAAAGTGCTGAGAGAAGGCTCCTGAAATTCTTGAAAAACAGTTCGAATTCAGGTATGAAAAGTTTTTTTAAGTCTTTTTATTATCAGTGAAGCCAAAATTATCTTAATTTCTGACCTATTTAATAAAAGAAAGGTCTAAAGATTTATAGACGTAAAATTCAAGGCATACTTAGATCAACTATCAAAGCTCAGTTTGTATTGGTCTTCCAGTTGTCATCAGTTGTTAATTGCTCTTCCAGTTGATTATTAGAATTCACTATTACACTGCTTGCAACCTAGCCCCAATATGGACAGGTACTAATAGTAAGTTAGAATGATCAGGTGACCAATGTACAACTTTTCTTTCCTAGTAACAAAATGTCTGCTTTCATTTTATTGTAGGGTTGCCAAATTTTAACTCAATTTTCCAAAGCCCGAACAAGGTGACCAGATTCCTTTCAGTGACAACAAAGGGGTTAAAGCCATGGGTTTTTGTTCCTAAACATCAAAACGTAAGTTGACACCACTTTCAGTCTTGAATCTTCTTCTACCCTCCCCTTACCAAAGTATTGCAAAGGTTAATTCAATTGGCTGACTGTCACAGAGAATTAATGTAGTAAAGCACACAATTGGTCTAAAAACAACATTTTTCTGTTCTTTTTGGAGAAGTTGATGCATAGTTTGTTTTCATCAAATTTTCAAGGTAATAATGATTCCCCAATTCATTCCCAAAATTGTTGGGTACACAAAATTGTCTGATGCTCATGTGCCTCCATGACTGCTAAAC
Source organism: Nemopilema nomurai (assembly GCA_003864495.1). Classification (NCBI taxonomy): domain Eukaryota; kingdom Metazoa; phylum Cnidaria; class Scyphozoa; order Rhizostomeae; family Rhizostomatidae; genus Nemopilema; species Nemopilema nomurai. The sequence goes on along the minus strand of ML133421.1, from coordinate 1,435,916 downwards.
AGTATCAGATCTATTATCATTGAAATTTTAGCTGTAAATAAAGAAAGGGTAAGATTCAGTTCTTATGGTTAACTAGAAACAAATGTGGATAGCTCTACCTATACAGCATGGACTAATTTGATAACAGATTCCTAATGGTAGTCTATATTGTAATCACTGTAATCATTGCAAGGGTAATCACTATTGAGATGCTAAGTTGTTGTCGCTGATCTACTAGATAACAATTTTGCGCTTGCATGCTCTTTTTAGAATAAAGGGAAAACATTGTTTGTGTTATTTGTTAACAGTGCAGACAAAGTTGTTCATCAGAAGAAAGTTGTTCTGGCACTCATTCATCACCACCAACAACAGCAGCAACAACAACACCACCCTTGTTTGTTTCCATTCGGTATTTCATTTTAGCTATGTATATTTTATGGTTTTGAGATTAACAGATAGAATGATATCTTACAGAAAATTTCAATGACTGTTGCCATTCCCTCCATAGATATTTGTCTGTGATCAGACTCCTTTGTTTATCCTTTTGAGAATAATTAATGGTGAATGAAGGTTGTCTGTGTTACCTTTTTGAAGACCTTAAATGTTGCAATTTGTGTGTGGTTTTTGGTCCCAAACTAAAGCACAAAGCATATAACGTTAATGAAATGATATTTCTGAGCTGATTTGACTTTTGTTATGTTCTCTTTACAGTGCACAAGAATCAAAGAGGCAGCTAGCTGCAGCTGTCAATGTTGCAAAGGTGACACAAAATCTGATCTATAACTTTACTCTATTCAGGATGCAAGCCAATGACATATTTTGTTTAAATCCTGGATTCTTTGCTGATGGATTTGGATGCATCATTGATAGAGGATTAGGAAGCATAAACAAAGCTGTTGCTTCTTAAATACTATGTGTTGAACTGAAAGTTCACAAGTAAAACTGCTTGCCAAATTGACCTGTTATTTATGACCATGTTTATTATTTGATGAAATGATATGCTCACAAAATACTCTAAGGAGCTAGTTTAGGTGCATTGCTTTAATGTTTCCAGGCTGACATGGAGGACTTATCAATGTTGCCAAAGCAGCCAAAATGCAGAGTGATGAAGCGAAAAACTCCAGGTATATTTTCAAGTGAGAAACACTAGTGCAATATCCTGCTAATTTTAATATATTGAGTGTGACAATGAAAGATCCAGATTGTCAAGATTGAAGTACAGAGAGAGATGACAAGTCTTTAGCTATAAACCCACAGTTTGCAAAAGAACAGATACACATAAACTAAAGACACTGCAGCTGTTTATGTGAACATTATTATTTTGTTGTTAGGTACGAGGAAATTTTTGTCAATGAATAAAGTAATTTGCAGAACTTCATTTGTTCGAACTGGTCCCAAGTAGATGGTTGTACCTTGGTATTTTTTTAAAAAACTGGTTCTAGGCTTTTTCAATAAAAAGTCCAGTTCCAATAGAAAATATCTGTTATCATGCTAATCTTTACAACATACACTTTCTAGCTGTGACTATTTATGTAAGAAAGGAGGAAGAGAAAGTTTACAATGCACTGATGTTGGAAAGCCTAACTTTGAAGGATTTAAAGGATGCTGTAAGTGATAATCTTGATGACTGCATGTTTCCCTAATATTTTCCTGTTTGAAGAAGATTATTTAATTCCAATTGATTGAAAACTTCTTTTTGGGTGCAGCATATTTTACCACTGCATGTTTTATATGATGTGAACATAAACATTACGCAATTCTGTTCACTTCATTGAACAATGTTTTTAGTTGAACAAAATAGAAGGGAAATAAAACCAATGGTGCAGTTAAACGTAATATGAACTTTTCTATATTGAACTGTAATTTTTTTAAAGGTTGCTCAGAAGTATGGCATGCCTACAGAAATGATAAAGAATCTATATAAAAAGACCAGAAAAGGGTAAGGTTTTTTTCTCTTAAGGCTACGTTTATACAGGACCCTACCCAAATAGGTACAGAATTTACACTAGGCCTTGGATTTACACTGGAACTGATAGAACTGAAACAGAACTGCTAGCTGAACGGAAATTTGACTAGAGGCAATTTGTCATGCATGAATGGATAAAAAGAAACCACTCTGCACAATAGGGTTCCAAAGATATCATTTAAATAGAAAACAGGGAGCCTATCCATACCTAAGTGGAACCATTTTATACACGACAGTTCCAAAGTGCTTGCATGAAGGCAAGCTAAATCTTTTCAAATGCATAAATAAATCTTTATCAAATGAACATACTTTTTACTGAGAGATTTTTAGAATTCTTTACTGAGAGATTTGTTTATCTTATCATCAAAGTAGAAACCAGATGTGTATGTAAACCCATTATCTGGACTGATGAATAACATTTGGGTGTAGTTTCATTTGGTATTGACAGACATTTTGCCAGTTGTCAAAACCCTACAGAAGTGAACTTTCTGTTTCTTTTTCCTTAAGGATTTTAGTTAATATGGATGATGCCATGGTAGAGCAATTTGTGGATGAAGATGACTTCTTAATTCAAGTGAACTTTGATAATCAACTTGGCCATTTTGAGTTGACATTCCACTATTGAAGGGACCTACATATAAATACTCCTTTGCTTTGGATTTTTAAATAACATCAAGCTAGGTCTGTAAATGATCATGTGTAAATTGACCCCTCTTGTCCATACATTCTTAAATGTTCACAAAAATTAAAAAGTCATGAACAGAAATGCTTTAAATATTGACTTACTCTGTATAGGTCTAAAAAGCAAACTGCAATTTTTAGCTGGGTGTTTAAGAACTTATGGTATTCTTTCTTCGTCAAGAAATTTAAGACAAACAAAACTTTGTATATACATTCTGGTTTTGTTTGGCTTTTTAGTTCTATTAATCTTTTCACTTCCTCTTTGCACATGGCCTTTAATCTTTATGAAGTGGAGTTGTTCATAGATGTCTTTTGGACGGTAATTTCTTTTGGGTGATTTATGCAGTTAGAGTCACATTCATTAAATTTGATTAATGAGCTAAATTTTTACTGTGCTACATGAGGCAGGGTTTTAACCTGAGTTATAGGGGCTTTCCTTTCGCATCTGAGGATTAAATGCATCTGTGTATATGTTTTTCATGTAATGAGCTATCTTGTAGTTTTATTGAGGGCATAATTTATTGTATAGATGTAGCATCAAGTAGGCAGTGTTGCAGTATGGTTTTTCTATAATCATGGGATGCATTTGACACATCCATTTCTATGCTACATCTGAATGTTCTAGTTTGATTATATCATTTTGTCATCCTGCCAAAATCTAGGTTTAGAAAGTAATAAATGGCACTTTTTGGATTGTTAAATATTTTTAAAATGTGACATTTAGGCAGCTGTGTTTGTTGTCTTTCCATAACCATGACATAAAGTGTCACAATATTTACCACTGTCCTCTTGTGCTGATTGTGTCTCCCATTTTGCTGTCATTATTAATAAAAATGCTCTTTTGATTAGCTTTAGTCATTCATGGCTGTTTTGCGAATCAGATAAAGCCAAAATTGCTCTGTACAAGTCAACTGTTTTGGTTACTCAACCCAATTTTTCTGTATGTTTACTGTAAATCAGTGCCTGATAGATATATGTATTTTGTACAGATTAGCATTTCTACACATGTTAGCAAATACTAGCTTAAATTCATATGTTGTTTTCGTATAAAGTTCCTTATTTGCTGATGAGTATGCAGATAACTGTCTTTGCTGGGCCATTGATACAATGGTCAAATGCCTTAAAATTATGCCATCACTGCATCAACTTCAGGTGAAAATTAAAAATAAGTCTTTTCAAACTTCTGGTTACACATTTGACATGTCATGGTATACGATAGCACACTGCATCATGTAGACAAAACCCATTACCTGAGCTCTAAACAACAATGCCAATGTTACTGATAAGGTCGCTCACTTTTCTTAAAATTTTCGTTGACATCTCCAAATTTTGCTACCATAATCATACTACAAACACAGAGGATGGAGAAGAAGCATTGTACAGAAGGACCTGTTGCAAAGTGATATTTCAGAATATCTAATGTCGCAATCGCAATACAATTTCTGCTATACAGTTTCTTATCTCCAAAAGAGAGCTTCCAGGGAAGCACAGTTATGATGTCAATGTCCTTGTTAAGAAGCTTTCACTACATCACCAGCAAAGACGCGAAATCTTTAGTGCTTGCCACGGGATCCTCTTTTTTGGATTCCCTGGGTATTCAGCCAAATGAATGCTGTAAAACTATGCATGAGGGTGGATTTTTAGACCTTAGACCACAACTTTGAAAAAAACCTGACAACATGTACTTTTCCCTTTAGAACCTGGTGTACGTAGTTAATGGTCCCACTTTCCTTCTTATCATACTCAACTTTTGATCAGTTGCCTTAAACTGTTGCGAACTCTTGCAATAATTACAGGCAGGGGAGGATCCAGGCCACCGCAAACGCCTTACGGCAGTCAGAATTTTCCAAATCTTGCAAGAGATTTCTTAGCGTTACTAAGATTTTTGCGGGATTAAAAAATTTCCCCCCACTGTTTCGCTTTATTTTCGCCTTTAAATAGCAATGACCTCCATATCAACGCTTGAATCTCAGTTTGGCGAATTACGAATAAGATCCAGTTTCCCCCCATATTTGGCTATCCCTTTGAAAACTCTTGCGGCATTTGCAATGATCATTTGGACTTATGTTGAATTCCGCTTTCTAAGAAACTGCTTAGATATTAGGTAAAAAGTAATAGAAGAAACCTTGGGCAATGATGAAGTAGAACAAGCATGTGTGTCTACATTCCCCAACCAGACCTAACTTGCACTGCACATATGTCCTAACTAAACTGCATGTTTTTCTCTATCTATTCGCAACCTACAGACAGTTCTAAAAGCATCTGAGCTTTCCCACTGTATGGTATCCCTCTTCACCTCGATCACCAGTATCACCAAACCTCACTTCAGATATCGGTAGGTCTTCCTTGTGTTTGAGGTACCCTGAATCTTCCCTCCATACAAGGTCATTCATATCACAGTTGCAGCTTTTGCCGCCTGCGCAAGAGTTATTCAGCTTACATGCGCAGCCTATCTGTGTTTTGGAAGCGCCTCCCCAGTACCTCTTTTGCTCCCCTGAAACCGAGTACCATGCACCATGGACTTTCATTTAAATACAATACGCTGCCTTTGCATTCAAATTTGATGTGTTGTTCACAGTTGTTCGAAAACTTGACAATTTCCTTGATTTTATTCAAGGGAATTTCGTAGTTAATCTTCCGAATATAAGAAAGAGGTGCCTCAGTTCCGCTGAAACGAGATCTTGCCTCGCTATTGTGTGACACGACAGTCACTCCCACTCGACTGTGACTGCTCATATCACAAAAAACGCGTGTGGGTTGAGAAATATCTTTTGAAAGGTAAATGTTGTAATGCTTCGATTCGGATTGGCCGCTTTCTTTCACCTCCCTACACGTTCGTGGCAGTAGATACCTCACTGTCATAGAATGGCTTATAACCGAAATCTTTGATCTTACGTCACATTTATAAACGTCTTCAGGTTTAAGGCCAGATTTGACCACCAACGTCTGATTGCCATGTGATAATGATGTCTTGTCAGTGACCAAAGCCCCATTCTTTTTCCATGTGGCTGCTATAGGTGCCAATCCCCCCACATATGGACACGAAAGCATCTTTGTTTGGCCTCGAATGGCAGTAATCAACGAAGGCGGTGTCACAATGAACATGAGCTTTCTTGCAACATGTAACTTGGCCATTGCGGTCGATTCGGCCAGGCTGTTCACTGCTTTGCATTCGTAGTCACCACTGTCCTCCACTCCAACTTTTGCGATCTTCAGCATTTGATTTCTGTCTTGGAATATGGTTCTTGCAGGAATTTGACTTGCTGATCTACGAGTCCATGAAATCGCTGGCCAGGGGTGGCCTACCACATTACACCTGATGACAATGGTGTTCCCTTCCTCGCTCCCAACCATTGCTATTTCCATTTCAGCTCTAGCTGGAACTAAAGGAGGGCACCAAATGACAAGTCGAAATTCAAACATGCTGATTTATTTACCTCTTTGTGAAACTCCTTGATCTTACAAATACAATGATTTACATAAGGATACGCAGCACAATGTAGAAGACTGAAGAACCATACACGTAATGACAAATATCAGTATCACATTCCGATGAGAGGTAATTAACGAGAAATGAGAATCCAGTTTGCTTGCTAACTGATCTTATAAGTGGATGATTGTTGGACGTAGCAATAAGTTTAAATTGCAATAAATGTATATTGCAAGTAACATCTGTTGTAGGAAGGCAATTGATGGAGGGCTTCTGATAGATGTACAGTGCCTTCTCAAAGATGACATGCATGTTAAACCAATTCAATTTCGATAATATTTACATAGCCCCCTTCATAATTCGGCAGAAACACACTCACCATTCACTTCTAGCGTGGCTACCCGGGTGTCTTCTCCGATGAGACTTTTCGCGGTACAAACAATGTTCCCTTTATCTGTGCTCCTCACGTTCTTGATCGTCAGCTTGCTGCCTCCTGTCCATTCGTACCTCGCATCAACCACCCTCTTCCCCCGTAGAGTAAGGCGCGTCTCTGGCACAGGGTGTCCCGCAGCCTCGCAGGTAAACGTGACAGTTCTGTTCACCAAAACTGTCTGACTTTGAGGGGGCGTTGTTATCTTTGGTGCGGCTATGGAGCACCCCTTTTGTCCCTTGGCTCCTTTTGGACCCCGTGCTCCACTGTCACCCTTTATGCCTTGGTTACCTGTTGCACCTCTGGCACCCTCTGCTCCTCTTATGCCAGGATCCCCTTTGGTGCCCTTGAAGCCCATTGGTCCAGCCTTTCCCCGACTACCTTTTTGGCCTTGTGGTCCAGCAGGGCCAGGCAGACAATGTGGCCTGTGAAAGCTGATAGGTAGTACAAAACTTCCGTTGAGGATTTTTAACATCAGTCTCAAGTTTTGTGAAATTTGATCGTCTTGATTTACGCCCCGTTTCTTCCGTCTGTTGATGGTTCCTGTTTATAAAATTCCAGACGATTTGGTGGAGAGTCTTAAACAATGGCATTTCATTATGCTGGTTTGGTGATTTACTCGTCAGAGTTTAACAGCCTAAACGCGCACAAGGGTAGCATGCTTCCTGGCTTGATGAAATGTCTTGTGACAGGTAAAAGTCCCCTCAAGGAAAGCCACGGTGCCTATTAATTAGGACTTGCTTAGTACTTTACATCGATTGCTTAATCACTTGAGCCTGCCCTCTTGCGTTAAAGATACCCAGAATATAAGGCCCAATTTCGGAAACTTTCAAAATGTATGGCCTCATCATATTTACAGCCTATGTCTTAAGTGAAACAGTAATTTCGGTAAAGAGAGGATCTATATGATGAATCTGTTTGAAGTATTGACAGGGGCGTAAATATTGGGGGGGGGGTGTGGGGTGTGACACCCTCCAATAATCGAAAACCCGCATTGTGTCGGGCAAACGCCAGACAAGATGTTCGCAAATCCGCAACTATCGGGCAAAATTAAAACAGTAATCGAGAAATTATTTGTTGTTCTCCCGCTTTGTCAAACAGCTTTGCCCGAAAAAAAAGTGATGCTTCGCTTGACGAAAAGTGATGTTTTTCCAACAAAAAGTGCTGTTTTTCACAACAAAAGGTGATTTATTCTACTAATAGCAAGGCATTTTTTAACAAACTGTGAGGTGAGGAAATTGCCCCACTGGGCTTTACGAGTTCCCCCTCCACTGAAAGGAAAAATGCTACATTTGCCCCGAATGTCGGCCATTTTGTGGCCCGTAGAGATAAAATTAACCGGTGTTTCAAAAGGCAATCCTTAAAAAATGCCCTGCCTAATAGGTTCTGTTTTCAACAAATTTGTAGATTTTCTTCTATTTCATGCCGTTTTGTTGTTCAAATACTATTATATTTTGGGTCTTTCTTCGTCAATATTTTGAGTAAATTAATATTTGGAGTGACTCCACCAGCCTAAACGCCTATTAGCTAACCACTCTTGAAAACTAGTGTCGGTTTTTTGCCATCCTGGGTGCCACAATTTTACCAGTGTCTGGACGACGAAACCCAATAGTCTATTTTCGAAAGAACTTTGATAAAATCATCTTTTGTTAATAGTCGCTTATCCTCATTGCCATTACAATATTTTACGAAAGGAAGTTAACACGACTGAACTGCAGCTTGTCTAGTCGTGAATTGATCTTATAATAAACACTGATTGACATATGAACAGCAAGGCATTGACTTTTGGTTGAAAGGAAAATATAAAATAAAACAAAAATACATAAAAATACAACTACAACAAATTTCAGAACGGTTTTAAAATATAGAAGGAACACCGCGAAGTCTTCTCTCAAAACAGATCTCATGACATTTTAGTCAGGCAGTGGCGAGAATGTCGGGCAAAATCTTATAATCTTATAAACAAAATCTATTGGCCATATTTGTTGACAGGATGCTCCTATCTAATCTAAGTTCGTACTCAAAATTCGCACCGTTCGGAAATTGTGTACTCAACACAGACACAATCTACCCAGGAAGAGCAACAGCAACGGATAAAAATATTCAGTTGTACCTTGAATACTTCTCACGATGCCTTCCGTTTCCTGAACTTGTCTCTGCTCATTCCTGCAGCACCTCTCAAGATTACTAAGTCTCTTCTCGAACCTTTGATACACCTTGCTTTCAATTTGCTCAATCGACCTCTCCAGCTGCTTTGTAATCGTCACTGTGTACAAGGAAAGAGTTCCAAGACACACAACGAACACAGCATATTGCAGGATTGTGCTTGCTGCACTGGGCTGTTGTTGATTCCCCATTACCCGGTGCCTGACACTGTTGACTCTTGCTTCGAAACAGCTTCAATCTTTTTGAAGGCCAAACTGCGTATACATGCAAAGTGTTACGTATTCCGTTGTGTGCGGTTATGATCTCCCCACACCACTAGAGATAAAGCCCATTGTTATGTTATGTCTCGTAGGCTGGCTGCAACTGAAGAGCTTCTCTTTTCGACCATTTCGGCTTTAGAGCCCCATTGTAATAATTTCTCAGAAGTGGTCGCTTAATTAAGTTCGTTTCTACCTAGCATGAGAGAGGACGAGAAAATAATGATGTAATGAGGATGAAAAGATCTAGGCTGAGGAGCGAGGGATGTGTCAGCATGACATGGTGTGACAATGAAAAGTAGACAAACGAGTCACTACAATGTCATTGTTTGTTTTTTATGCTTCTCATCTTTGGAGAGTATTCATCTATTTTTCTAGTCGGGGTCTTGGGTACTAAAACTTTTCTTGAACCATGCTCTATACTTTGGCTACAATTGCAGCCTGCTTGGCCTGCTTATCTTACTGTTAGAATTACAATAAAAACTTTTCTCCGATCATTTTCTTCGCTTTCTTCATACTCAAGTCACGCCCTTTTGACCACACCTCTCCCTAGTCGCGAAATAGCATGACTAGTGATTTCTTGCCAGCTTCACCACTGCTTGGTTAAGTCCTTGGCAGTGATTAGATTCTTACTAGCTACTAGCTGTTACTCTTATTGGACTTCTTCATCTTTGAAAAATTTACCCCATTTTTTTAAATTTTCTTGCAATTATTGAGATTGATAAGCAAATTTGTTGCAAACTTGGGACTCATAATTGACTGCTTCAAACCATGTATAAAAATAACTACTTATGGCAAGAGTATTGGATGTGACAATTTATGGTAGATGCTGACTATAAAATTGCAAAATTAAAAACATGTAGAACACTTTTCAAGATATTCACATTTCTAAGATATTTTAGTATAGATTTTGCCTAATGTGTATAAGGCTCTCTATTTTTAGTTGTGAAGTATTGATTGGCCTATGAGCCCTTAGGAGATACAGAGCCATAAATATTTCCTTATTATTAATATTATTATTATTAACACACCAGTTTTTAAGCAGTTTTTTGCTTAGCATCTTGGTCAAGTAGTAATTATTATCTAAAGGGAGGGAATTTACCAATATTACAAGAAACCACCAATTGTTATATAAAGTGAAATAATGATGGGTAAACATCTCCTGAATCTTTGGGATGTATACACATTCGGAGCCCCACTTTATTTTTCTTTATCATTCACAAATATGTTTGAGGTTGTAATGGGTAGAAAGAGATCAATCAGTTATGAAAAATGGAAACCAAACCATAATTACTGCTAAAAATAGTAGCTTTCATTCCTGGATACTTTGATGTCTATTATTGAAAAGCTTGGCTTAGAGAATGTTGTCCACTTCCAAAGGGCTATCTCTAGGGAAACCTAATCCTGTAGAAAAGGCACTTGGAAAACAACCATACAAAATAAAATTGAAATAAATGAAGAAATAAAAAGAGCTAATATCAACTAAAGAGTTACACACCTTTTTTATATGAAACCACTTTAAAAGGAACCTACATGTAGAGGGCCGAAATAATTAAAAAACTTATACTACTAAAAACAAAATTCCTAAGGAACATTTCGATTTGAAATTTGTTTATAACTGCAAGCATCAAGAACCAAAAAGCAGGGTCCATTCATTTACAGTGAATACTCACATAAACTGTTTGCTATTTGTGTGTCAAGTGCTTCATTGAGTAGTTTGGGCATATTCTGTCTCGTCCCTCTCTCTATTAGATGTTAAGGCTTATTGATGTGCAATGAAAATTAAGGAACTTCTAAGGAACTTTTGGTACTAAAATCTGCTGATTTGAGGTCTACGAATAAGAAATTTTTGGAACTAGGCCTTATGGTAGGTTCCTTATAAAAAAAGCGTGTAATGGATCAAATATTAAAGAAGAACTCGTAAGAATACACACAAGAAATGTTGTGTTTTATTACAGAGATTTCATGCCACATTCGTTTAACATCAAGTTGAGTTTATATTCGTTATTATCATCCAAGTATGGTTGCTGAAGCCACATTGAAAGAAAAATTGCATCCTTTGAGGCTGCAATGGTCGGTTTTGTATCCAAAAAGTGATTGGAAATCTCCTGTTTAAAAAGCCATTCTTTGGTATAGCAATTTAGAATTCCTCTTGCACCCTTAAATAGATCTGCCACCGACCAAGTACAAAAAGGAATCATTTGAGTCTCTTGTTCTAGCGAAATGAAATTAATAGCTTCCAAGTTAAAAACAATCCTTTCCATTTTCATGTACTGTTCCTCCATTGCTTTCAAATTCTTCTTATGATCTTGAATGAGTGATTCACGAAGTCTCATTAGCTTTACTTGATATTTCATGCGACAATATTCTGAAACGGTGGACATGTCTTCTTCGCTGGCCTCTGTTGACGACTGAAGTTGTGTCTTCGAAGTGACCAGCGAATTCAATGTTTGGAAGCTTTTCTGGTTCAGCAGCTCCCATTTTTGGACAATCCCGTGCAAGTCAATGATCAAATCCTGCATCCGTTTCTTAAGTGAAGGGTCTGATGATACTCTTATAATTTTAGAAGGGCTCTGTGGTTTCACGATTCTTGGCGAAAGACCAGGCGTATTACCGTCTTCCGCCATTTTTGGCTTTTCCACGAATTGTTGAACTTAGTACTTTGCGTCCCTGTCTTGTCCTGCGCAGTTTCTTGAAGGAGGAAGGAGTTTAAGCTCCTCCCGAGCAAAGATGGCGGCAATAAGACACTCTCTGCAACAGGAGCTTTTCAGACCAAACGATGAAGCTTTGTATTCTGTTGTAAATGTTGCAAAAGTCAGTGGTGGTAAGAAGAAAAAAACGAGCTTTCTTTGTGCTGCAGGTAAGGTATTTCAAGCAAATTCCAGGGAAGCTCAGGATAAGACATTTCAATTTTATGTAAATAATCGATAACCATTTAGCATATAGAAGGCCCGGGGTTAGACCGCAGTGACTTCACGGGATATAATTTGTTTCGCATCCTAGTTAACACAATGGGCCTAAGGATCTTCTGACCGAGTTAGCAAAAGGAATTCTGACAAAACCTCTATAACCTGAAATCAACGTTATACACAAAAAGGGAAGTGGAAATGCTTTTGAGCCCCCCCCCCTTAGTGGCCCCCAATATGAATCACGAATTCACAGAGAAAAGTTTCGAAATTCATACTTTTCGTAAAGTTTTTTCGGCATTCACGTCCACATTAACTTGATTTGAAAATTATCAATAGAAATGTTTGGAAATTTCCTTCCTGGCAGTGTGGTAGTCAGTGAAGTTGATCGACCAATATAGCTTAATATCCAAACCGCTGAACAATTGGTTCAACCTAAAAAATAATGCCAATTTAGAGAAACCAAAACTAAAACCCAAATTCCCGTACATAAAAAGTGACTATTCATGTTCATGAGCAAACCTTCATTAACAAAATCACGCTATAAATTTTGCGCTATAAAATATCCTTGGGCTCAGCTAGATTCATTTCACTAAGATTCACTGAACTGGGATTTCACAAAGGCAGTTTAGTCAAGTCCGAAAACAAGAGTTTAGTTAAGAATTTGCAAAGGAGCTTTAAGAATAACAGACCAACATTTGCAGGTATTTGACAAATAGTTTAAAAAGTCCTGATGAAACCTTAAACTCTTTTTTAGAAAGTTGCCATATTTCTGGTAGAAATAGCACATATCTATGAATTATCAGCAGGCATAACAATTTTTCTTCGTTTTCTTCATCTGGTGTAATTGCAGCCATTACTACCGATTTTGTCCATAGGTAGCTCTACAATTTCAACCCAATTTGGACAACTAGCAGAAACACTCATTTATATAGAGACATCAGCAGGCACTATCTTCCCTTTTTAATGACTGGATAATCTAGTTCTGCTTAAGGCTGCGTTCATTTTCAAAAACGTTGTGAAAATTGAATCAAATGCTGATCAAATGCACGCATTTAAAAGCCTGCCAATGTGAACAGGAAAGCGCTCGCAAAGATGCGTTGCCACCTACTGCGCTTGGAAGCCAGTAAATGCATGTGCAGTGTGAACGCAGCCTAAGACTAGGGATCACATTGGGCCATTGTTTTGTCTCAAGTTATGGTCATAACAGTCTCCTCCTATATGGCATTGATGCTACATCAAATTCATTTCATTGTTTTCAGTGACCAAAGAGAAGCCATTTCAAGTTAATATATATAAAGTTCAGAAATCTGACAAAGAGGTTTTCAAGAAGAAGCAAACATGGCCTTTGTCAGATCTCAAGGTTGTAGATGGCAAGCAGGAACTTGAGGTAGAATTTTCTTGACAATTTGGACTTTGTACTTGATTTCTAAATTTTGGATAAATCCATCAGACTTAACATTGCAGTCACTGGACTGCTATTGGTGAATGCACATTTTTTCAATCATGCATTCTATTCGCTACTGATGCCACTCTTGTGTCAATATCACAGCTAAGGAGTATGTAAATAGAAAGGAATTGTGCTTTTAAGAATCATTTCTTCCATGTCCAGGAGCCATGTAAAATGACCCATAAGCAGGAATTTTTGTGCAATATAATTTTTCAGTGATGGTGAATAATCAAAATTCAGTCTGGGTTTATGCTTTGCCTCTTTTGAGTAACTTTGTCATTTTATTGGAAGCATAACTACAAATATGATCATTTATGAAGGTGATTGCCTTTGGTGTTTTACAGGATATTCCAGAATTCGACCTTCACTTTGAAAAGTGTTACAAATGGACTGCAAGCAGGGTAGCAGATAAAGAAGACTTCATTGAAACATTGTTTTCAGTAAGTCTTTTTGAAATGCCTATCATCAAGAATTGATCAAGTTAGTTTTCTTTGGACAACTTTTAGCTAATTAATTTGGTATATAATAGATTTTGAAATGCTAATTTCTTTCACAGTTGTCAGAAAGGTATCTTGCTGGAAAAAAGCCTGCATTTGTCAATGTTAGCCAGAAGTTATTTGAAGGAGGTAAAGTTGCATTTATCAAATTATTTATTTTTCAGCTTTTTGTTTAAGAACATTCTCCCCACTGTGGGGAATCTTTACATGTTTGCATTTATCATAACACCGAACAGTATAAAAGCTTAGTGGATATCTGAGAATGGGAATTTGTATTATTTTGGTTCGATTTTTCACAGTAAAATCAAACCCAAAGTTATTTGTTTGCAGATGTTGCAGGACGAACAAGAAGTGGTACAAATCGGTCCCAAAAATCGCATCATGGAGCAGATTCCTTATCTGAAGGACAAGGTAGCTTCAAAATAATTTAGATCATCTCAGATATTTTAGATGCATGCAGGAGTTTAGCAGAAGAAAATGAGCTTTTTTAAACTTATTCCTTCTGAAGATGCGCAGAAGAATTTTGGAACTGTCAATGTTGCTGTTAACAACTCATTCAGGCAACTCATTCATTGCAAGGCAGGGTGAATCATGGAAATAATCTTATCAAATTCTTTTTGCAGCTGACGATTACCAAGAGCTTACACCAAGGGAGGAAAGTGACCTGGAGAAGATGCTGTCACAGTTTGAACACGCCTTGGGAAATTTGGAAGAATTCACCGGCCAGTTGTCGAAGGAACTTCAACAGCTGGAATATGTGCGTTGTTTTGATACCTTACATTCATTACATTTCTTTTCATGTGTGCATAGCATATTGTCTCGTTATTGTCAAATTTGCTGTTGGCCCTTGGCAGAAAATTTTAAAGTAAGCATTTGCAATCCTAGCTCAACATCACAGCACTAATGGGCTCTGAGAAGCAAGCTCAAAGCCTCGTTTCCTTGATCGACCGTGGACTGGACGAGCTCGATCTGCTGGATGAGAGGCTCTCGAGATATGACGAAATGCTGTCGGCAAGTATCACGTGGTTCTCCACTGAGTTCGCAGTTTTTTTCTTCCAGTTTTTTGTAGAAGCGCAATCAAGTATATAGGTATTTTAGATATTTATTCGTAAGAACCTAGAGGACGCTTTTTACTCTTGCATATTTTTACTATGATCACTTTTTAAAAATTATGCGTTGAATTGCGATGATCACTTTATTCTATAGCTTTCCGCAAGTCCTCCTTAACACCTCCTTGCATTTATGCTCAAGAAGTTTGTCGATTTATTTTTGGCTTTATAAAGCTTTGCCGCTTTAATTCAACTTCAAATTTTAGAAATTTTAATTATAATGTCGCTGTTTCTAGGTTTTAAGGATGTTTTGGTGGCTAACGAATGTTGACTATTTTTAGCGCGTAAGTGAGCAAATGGGACAGATGGAGTTTAGAGACAACAGAATGGAGGTAGAGAGAATAAACAACAGGAAGATATTGGGTGAAGTTCGGTACATTGTGGTATGTACGCGTTTTTGCTTTGCCTTCCTTATATTCAGCCCCCCCCCCTCTTCCTCAATATATACAAGCTCGAGTTTGCTTCAGTTCAGCCCATTGAATAAAGCTTATTAAATAGCAGCAGCACATTCTTGTTATATTGATCCTTGTTGCTGACATTCTGGTCCGTATTCATCCTGATTTTTATAATTTCTCTAACTTTAGTCATGCTCTTTTTATAGTTTCTAATGATGCTCTTGGCTTGGATGAAGCTGGCTCCAGGTGGCCGCTTCCACGTTACTAGTGCAGCTTTTGATTTCGTCACACCTTAATTCCAGGGAAAGCTTGATATTTCGAAGCGTCATGTTATGTCACTTAGAGAAGGTGATTTGTACAATCCTGCTGGAATCTCAGACGTTGTTTCCGCTGCAAAGATTTTGCTGGAAGCATCACAAACGAATTTCAATCCTGGTAATGTTTTGTTGCTTCTTTCAACTGCACCTCTGACTTTGAGACGTATTACAGTAAAACCCTTCGTGTTTATTTGGGTTCATATTCTAGACAAAGATATTGTGAACTATATCTCTGCACGTAGTTAAACTGAGATTAAGTGCAGGAATTGAACTGAGCGCAGGATACTACGAAAGTGTTATGTCTTAAATCCATGCAAATGGCTAAAGCTATGATCTTTTATAATACTTCATTTCATTCTTTATGATCTAATGAAATATTCTACAAATATCTGAGGATGTTTGAAGATGTTCTGATGTGAAATTATTCGACCTTTTTCTAGGCATTACGGAACTGAAGTCTGTGAGGGAGCAGCTCGAATATATAAACCAGCTCAAAACTGAATTTGCAGGTCGTTTCTACCAGCACCTTGACAAGTTTATTTCGCAATATGTATGTCATTTCTTCTGCTACGTTCTCTTTGATTGTAGCTTTTTTATTTCTTGTAAATACTACGTAGCCTGGCTCGCGATTCCCCCCCCCCCCCCCCCAATGAACCGAACCAATGTTCTTCCGTGCAACCTGTCTCTCTTTCAAGACGCCTCATCCATCAGCGGTGACTGAGGTGCATGAACCTTTGCTGATCAAACACCAAATTGCCCAGGGTTTCCCCAAAGAACACCCTGTCTGAACTGTGTTAAACTGTGGAATTTGACAAACTGCACTTCGTTTTCCGGCCCGACCCGTATGTTTCGTAATTATCTGTGATTCTCACTATGCCTTTGATGGTATGGACCAGGTGACAGCCCCGTCTACTTGTGTTTGTAGAGCATGTCTGATCGGCTGTCTTCTCGGACCATCGGGGGAGAACTGACCCTGTCACCCCATGACTCTGTTCACGCAGACTTCGCCAGGTATGAAGAGCTGATGGGCTGGCTCAAAGAACTCGATCGCGATAAATTCAACCAGATGAAGAAGGTAATACGATTTATTGTGAAGCCTTATTGGAGAAGAAAGTATTGTTTTGAAGTATTACCAGGCAATAAAGTATTATGAAGTAACACCAAACAAGAAAGTATGGACAATGCAGTAGCATATATTTCATGGTCGTGGAAGGGTGGTATTTTGCAAGGATAGTTTTAATGTGCACAGTTCATATTGCCTTTAGATGTCAATCTCTGATAATCTGATGCAATCAATTTTAGATGCCTAAGTTTTACGACCAAGTGTATTTTAACTCACTACTTTGACAAAGTCGGGCATGGCATGCTTGCTTGCCTCAAACATTTATCTTCATCTTTTTCGACGCAAGCCTTAACTAGATCTTGAAGTCAGTTAGAAAATATCAGTCAAGAATTTACTTTTTGTGTTTAACATTTGATATTCTGATGCTCTTTTAGCATTATGAGGAGTCATTTGGAAGGATGTACGAGCGAGAGATACGAGAATTCATCGAGGCCGCCAAGGTTAAGGCATCCAAAGGGAAAGGTTTGTGAGCAAATTTTGTTGTCAGATAAAGAAATGGTAATTAAGAGAAAAAGGTTGGATAACTGATGTTGCCCTGCGTCTAAGAACTGCAAAAAGCTTGTGTTCTGATTGTTATGAAGTCAAAAGACATTTCGCTATCGAAATCCCTCTACCTGTTCTTTCAAAAGTGCTTCGGACTGAATTGAACTGTTCAATATTTGTATTTTAAGAAGTTATCGGAAATTCAGAGTACATTGAGAGCATTTGTAAAGTGCTTTAGTACGATCCCCTACTTCTGTGGCTCCTGTGTGGTTCGATCGATCTTTGAACGCGCGAATTTAGGGTCATACTGAGTTTATGAATACTATCGATGAATTGGCATTCATTTTGGAGCGAATTTAATTGCAGCTTCGCGCGGTGGCTTGTACGCTGCCCATAGCCAAGAAGGTCTCATTTCGAAGGGAAAGAACAAGCAGCTTGGAG
The DNA here is from genome assembly GCA_003864495.1 of Nemopilema nomurai. Taxonomy (NCBI): domain Eukaryota; kingdom Metazoa; phylum Cnidaria; class Scyphozoa; order Rhizostomeae; family Rhizostomatidae; genus Nemopilema; species Nemopilema nomurai. The sequence continues at coordinate 1,418,286 of ML133421.1, read as the reverse complement.
CCTTGGTTCGGTCGCCTTCGAAGGAGTCGATCAACTCAATGGGATCAGTTAGTTCGGAGAGCAGTGTCTTCAGCGGTGGCAACAACAGATTCGCCGAGGTACTTCATAGATTTCGGGATTGCGAGAGAAGGTGCCCAAATTTGATCTGGGCTCCTTAAAGTATACAAAAATAATTTTTTTTGAAGCTACTCAATTCATCAACACCACTTCATGTAGGTTTTCAAAACTTTGCTCGGGGTCCCTTGAAGTTGAAAATCTTAGGGGGCTCCTTGGACCAGGCCCTGTAGGATCGTGGGTAAATGCGTCACTGTCACAGATGCAAATATGCAAAATTGGAAACCATCCGCCTTCCATCATCTGTTGTTACATTTTCAACGAATGCTGTAAGTATAAAAACACAATACAGGCCATTTTTGTGTGACAGTGTTTAATATCGGCAAGAAATTTGACATGCAGAAGAAACTATGAATTCATCCTCTCATTTGGTGCATCTGGACTGAAGACGTCAGCTTAATGTAAGAGGCGTCTAGGTAAACTAAGGCATTTCTGTGCTTCACATGGGTTTTTAATGGACTACTTCATTCTTAGGCCTTTGATTCGATTCTCTCCGAACTCGAGCCTTACATAATGGCGGAGCAAGATTTTTGCGTGAAGTTCTTCCATTTGAGATTCGCTGTTCAGGATTCAGAGGTATTTGTCCGACTTGATGTGTTTGTTTTCAATTGAACTGAACCCTATTCACCATCAAAGGATTTAATCCTAAGGTTTTCGAGCATTAGGCAGATCTTTTTTCGAACCGATGCAATTTGTGGATACCTGCTGCTTAACGGTAGTACTTTGGCAGGCGACGGCAGCAGCAATCGGTGTGAATGCTTCCATGCCAAAAGACATCGGCGTACGCGTGTTCTTTCTAGCCAAGAGCGGTGAATGCCCCGTCACAGCAAATGGGAAATGAATTCAATGCTTAAACCAGTTTTGAACACAGCAATGATGTTTGAAATGTCACTCGAAAGCCTGGTTGTACAATGCCTGTGTGGTAAATAAGGTGGCATCTTCTGCGGAAATGGGTCCCCTTGTGTTGAAAAATATTGGACTTTCCCAACAAACTGATACTTAATGTGATGTTGGCAGAATGGTAATTGGTGATAGTAGAGTGTTCTTTTGACGACGGCCCTACCGTTCTGGCTGCACCCGCCAAAGCCCCTTCGTTATTTCAGGAACGGTAGTAGAAAGTCCCACACCATCAACCTGAATACCTCTGCGTGCATGACATTGAGCAGTTAATGACAGACAGCAAAGAATAATCTTCCTTCAATGGTAATGATATGCTTAAGTCTTTCTTGGATTTTCGCTCTAGTTATAGTTCAATCCCGATGGTGCCTTTGCATTTTGGTGTTTCTTTTGGCTATTTTGATAACGTTTTTCTTCTAGTCCTCGAGTTCTGCCTTTGACGTTAGAGATGGGGGCACGATGAGCCGACCAAGACCTACGTAAGTACTTTTGAAAATGGATGACTGATCTTTCACAGAATAAATCGATGCACTTGATGCCTGTTATATTATATTCTATCATTTCTTCAGTTACTTGATTTCAAGAGTATAGGGTGAGGGTTGATTTTCATGAGTTCAAAGGGGCCTCTTATCCTAGGTCTTGTTCTTCCTTTCCTTTTATTTTACTTCTCTTCACAGACATTTTCTCATTCCTTTGCATTTGTATCGCACACGTTTGAGATCTGTCTTGTATTTAGTGCATACTCGTTGTGAATAATTGCACCACGATTTCATTTAATTGATGTAGATTACGTCAAATTTGTCTTTCTGTCGTTTGATAATGTAATTATATAGACAATATTTAAAGGTATAGTTATATGAATTTGTACGCTACATCGTATAATATCCTTGTATTATATCATCTTGTTTGATATATAGTCAAACCATTGTGTGGATTGTCACCATTATTATTGTCATTTTCAGGAAAATTGCTGACGAAGTCAAGTAAGTGAAGTTATTCATGCTTTGAAAAACCCGTTTGCAGATTGTTACCTTTTTACATCGAATTTCGGCCGTATGTGTTTGAATTCGAAACCCGATCTATGTTGACTGGTCTTTGAATGCAGGAAGCTTTTAGATTTTAGATTATTGATTAATCTACAATATGCCTTCAATTGGCTTGAAGTTTCGTACGTCATTGCTGCATTGGAAGCGTCATTTAATTAAATTTATTAAAAGTAAATAAATATAGCATTAATTAACTTTGCTGCAAGAGGCATGCTTAAAAGTTTTTGGCACAAGTGACCTACGATTTCTGAATTCATTTAAGAGATTTTCTTACTACATAATTATTACAGACATTTCCGAAAAGACCAGAAAAGTTCAAGCAATGTTGTTTACAATAGTCATTCGTTCTAAAGAGACATTTGCTTGGCAAATTCTAACTTTTACCTTGCTGCTTTTAAGTTGGTTCTCGAAGGGTGCTTAGAGCTTAATACGTTCACTTGATGCGTTAGCGTAAATTAGATACATCATCACATTAACATATTTATGATTCATTCCTTTGTAGGGAGTCGATGACCAACATTTTTGGCTATTTAGATGCAGAGGTGTTGAACTTTATTCAACATGGGGAGAAACTAGACCCCCAGTAAGTTAACATCGAATTTCACACCCTGAGTTCCTGGTCGTGCATTTTTAATGCACTTTCTATTCTACAAACTGTGGATATCTGAATCACAATTTTGCCAAACAGATCCATTCAACTGCAAGCTATTAAATATCAGAAGCTTTTTGAAGATGATATTTTATCTTGTGTATAAGCTTATAGCTTAATGTTGGCATTTTCGATTTAGAAATTGATGCCGAGGTCCTTTAAACTTGTTCGCCAACTGATAAGGTTTAGGCGAACGGAACATTGGTAAAAGTAATCTCTTCTAATGGACGCTGCAAACTGCCTGCAACAAAGAACTAAAATCATCTTTAAACTGATATCTGCTTTCCCAAGGGGTGCAATTTCAGAATAACTTCCTCCCCCTGACTTATTCTTGTAGTGTCTTTTTTCTTTTTAAGCTGTTCTATTTTTAAACTGACATTAAGACAGGCTGAAATTTAGGACTTTTTTCATTAGTTCGGAGGGAAGTTGTTTGAAAGCCGAATAGTTCTATGTCACGTTATTACAATTGAATATCAACGTAAGTTTGATATTAGTTCGATTCTCGGCAAATTTTGAGGCCAATATCTGTTTAATCTGTCCTTATGAAGAGTGTATCTGAGTGTCTTGAGTAAGGTCTAATGACATCTTAAGAGTATAACAACTTATCCTATGACCACATTAATCACGTATGATCAGAGTATAATAACATTTGCACCCCCGTCTTATTACGAATCTTCCCCTTCTACAGCAATACGATGTACATGATAGTGCGAATCAACAATCAGGCGGCCCATTTGATGACTAGTCAGTCGACCGGGGGCCCACCATCTTTTCTTGGAACTATGTTCGCCAGTTGGCTCATTGCGACCAAGAGACTTTTCGACAAATATGTTGTAAGTTTCCTTTTTTATGCAGTACTACTTTTACTCTGCATTAATGTGTTAAGATCTTAACATTTTCCTTCATTCACCAACTTCAAGCACCATTACTTATAAATAATGTGGACAAAGGAAGATTAAAAAGGAACCTATGGCATTGATATTGATTTGTAACATACTTTAATGCGCCCGTTGAACCTCTGAATTCTTTAAAGTATTTTGTACAGGAATACGCAGTGTCGTTATGCTGTGGCGTTAAAGTTATTTTTGTCTTTCTTCAGACCGGACTTTGCAGAAGTGTCGAAGAAACAAAGATTCACAAAAAGCACAAATGTGGAACATTTTCATTTGTCACAAAGTTTGAGGTAATTAACCAGTTAATGGAAACCCTCTCTGTCACAAATTCTGAAGATCCATCTAAAAGCAGACGGTAAATGGTTGTCTTGTCTGTATAGGGTGAAACTCCTAAATTTTCTACACTTGACTTATTTCTCCTATTTCTTGACCTTCATGTCAGCCATAGAGTTTGATAACTCACCAAGATGCTAGCCTAAACACTGATAGCTTTCTGTCAATGCCTATACCAGGTGCTTTATTGTCCACTCTAAAATTCGATCTTGAAATTTTTTTAAAAAACAAGATTTAAAAGTTTCCAAAACTAGAGAGAGAGGGGTTATCACCCCTGTCCTTGATAGTTTGGGGGCATTATTTAAATGACCAGTTCGATATATTGGACTATTTAGAAATTTCTTTATGTCCTTCATCCATTTTCTCCCTATGTTCATTATTAATTTTTGCTGAAGGAATTTTGCAACATCGCCGAGGTCATATTCAAAGGATCAGATCGACGCAGTGACATCGACAAGGCCTATAGCAAAATGATACAAGTGATGTTTGATAACATAGAAAGAATTTCATTTGAGCACGAAAAGATCCCACCGGAGATTATTATGTTTGGTAACTATATTCTTTCATTTGCTCTTCCTGGAGATGGTCTTGATGAGACGTACGATCGGTATTAGAGCCATATAAGTAATGTGTCATAACTGGCTGTTCTAACATGCACTGGCACTTTTTGATGCCCATTTGGGTGCCATTCCTAGGGATTCCATCACAACTAGTGGTCATTCAATAGCTAAATCCTTTGAGTGTATCTATCTACTTTTTTCTAGTGAAAGCTGTAGTTAAGTACCATTTCAATTTAGAAAAGGAATAAATTTCTTAGGCAAAATCTTGAGAATGCGTTCGTTCATTGTTTTTTTCTTCTAATCTGTTCTTTATTGCTTGCGAAGTAAGTAATGTTTTAGCATGTAAATTTTCTGTCTCCATAATGTATTTATAAATTACTGAGATTTCATCATCTTTATCCGTAGAGAATTACCATCAATTACATGGTGAGTTTTGGCGATTTCGTTTTCCAGTAGTAATTTCATTTGAATGACAAATCAATATTTAATGTGAAGCTTTTTGCCCATGCTTTCCAGCCTGACGTTTTTGGCCTGCGCTTTCGCTTAAAAACTTTCCCCTCCTAATTGACAGTTTTGTCTTTTTCAGTCAATTAATTACGTTTTTCTTGGCAAAAAATGAGATCCCGCTTTTTTAATGAATATTTCAGTGGATCTTTTGTTCATCTTCGTTTCTTGCAGCAATTTTATCCGGTTTGAGAAATCAAGCATTGGAAAAGGAAAAGAGGGATGCGAAACAAAGAAGTGCCGATGCGATGGCGCAGTATGTCAACAAACGAGTCGGTTTGCCGATTGAAAAGATCAGCGTACGTGCTCTATAATGCTACGGCATGTTTAGATTGCGCCTTCGCATTCATCTCGTCATGCAAAATCTCGTGAGAAGCCACTCTCTCTAAAATGTATGGATGCAAAAGTTTTTTATATCTGAATCGCAGTGTTTAGCGTGCGAATAGAATACGACTGATGAATGCATACACTGTATTAACCAGAAAAAATGATTAATCCAACCAGGTAGCTAAGTGATTAGTAAGCTAATGTTATTTCATTAGTAAGTCACGTTCTTAGCTAATAGAACTAGTTTGTTAATTAATTAGCTAGGTAGCTTGTAAATTGCTTTTATGTTTAGTGCGTTATTCAATAGTTGGCTATTAACTTTATCGCGAGGTAATTAGTTTCAACTTTTTTATTTAGCAATTGGATCAGTTATTCATCTGTGTGATGAAGTAAACGAATGCTTATTTTTGGGTGATGGATTTGACCAAAGTTTTTTTCCGAGAATTTACACTTTTTGTTTTCTTTCAGAACTTTTTCGAAGGTGTGGAGGATTGCATAGCTTCAGGAGTGAGGATGGAAGATGTTGGTTATCAAATTGCCTACAACCGACAAGAGCTTAAGAATTTGCTGAAAGAGTACCCTGCTAAGGAAGTAAGTATTACACATACAGTGCCCAAATTAAATGTGATTCTGCTATTGGGCAACATGTTTTAGGCGATCCACATTGCGCTAAAAATATACTAATGAAGAGTTCCCTATGCATTTTAGGGTCTGTCTTCATATAAATGCAAATCTCATTCTATGTGGACGGAAAGAGTTCGTCCATTTAATAAGACTCTTCTAAAGGGAAGGGTTAAACAGCCAACCATGTGCTTATTTTCATAGATTTTCGATCCTAAATTCGCTATTTATGTTGTCACATTTCGGTAATTCGATACTATTTGACATCAATCGTTACCCATGTCACTAATGAGTGCATTGATTTTCACGAAAAGAATTTTTGCTGTTGATTTTGATTGGTAATAACTGCTCTTTAATGTAGATCAAGAAAGGCCTGGAACATCTATATAAGAAACTAGAGAAATACTTTTCAACTGATAACCTGGTTCAGGTAAGAGTTATGAGATTAATTTAAACATTTAACTTTACGTTTTTATAGCTGGCGAGGCTATAAATGATTTTAAAATTGCATGAGATTGTTTATCAAATTGTTAAGCTTCTTTTATAACTTTTGGAATGTCGGTGGCTGAGATTCAAGCGTGCGAAATTTGGTGAAAATTGATTCTAGCAGATGAATGTATATTTTATGCCGTTGTCTATTTGACAATTTTGAACGAAGGTTGAAGTATTGTTTTCAGTTTTGTTTCTGTTCCTCGTCACAATTAATTTCGCCCATTTCATTTTTAGGAGGGGCTGATTTTAATGCTTGCCCATTTTTTGATTTCATCAAAATTTTATCAAAATTTCATCAAAAGTGAAATTGAAAGCCTATTAGAATCAGCTATTGTTATTGTTCGAATTAAGTATAATTAAGAACAACTACTAAGTGTTTGTAGACATGAAACAACACGTTTACTTGAATGCTTGACAGCGTTTCTTCACGAATTAATTCTCGCATCTGCCATCATTTTACTACGTTGTTTGTGAGGCCTTATAAATCAATACATTTCTGACTACGAAAGTGACAGAAGGCTCCTTCGCAGGTGATATGGCGCAGCTTGCAGTTGGAGTTCGTGCAGCAATATGGACACTACGAGGACCTGATTGAAAAGTGTTACCCAGGCTCCAACATTAAAATGCCTGTCGAGGTCGATGAAATACTGGAAATGTTCTCGAACATTTAGGCCTTTCGCCAGTGCGTTTAGCATTGAATAATCAATTATCTCAAATGTAAATTTTTAATTTTTTATCAAATGAAATTAATTTTTCCTCGCATTTTGTATTTACATAATTCAAATTTTTTTGCAAACAATAAATATATATGGGTGTTCTGCTGAAATTTGGCGAATTGTAAGTATTTGTTTTCGGTTCAATGCACTGAAGCTTATGACAGGAGTAATCGGCAACGAATTATTCAAGTTTGTTGATTACACGCTCATTCGAGTTAACTTTGTGCTTGGACCCCGTTTAAAGGATTGAAAGGCGTCGAAGACTAGATAGCTACAGCCGCTAGTGGTACCAGGCTCAACATCACTGTCCGGGACCTCCGCTGTAAGGGGGGCAGTGGGGCAACTATCCCTCCTGCCTTCAGTAAATAGCTTAACATTGTCGTTTGGCTATCTTTCGCATCTTTCTTTATGCTTTTGCCCCCATAGCCCTGAACACATGTAGGCGTCCCTGTTACTTGTAGCCACTACCCAATTACGGGGTGGCCTATTTTACAGAAAATAGAAACAAACGTTCTAGATATAAGTATTAAATGGCAAGCAAAGTTTTATTTTTAAAGTTTTCTCTCTAGATTTTTAACAAGACAAACAGTACCTGTTACTTTTTGCAAAAGATATTTTTGTTTTTTGAAATTGCCTGGAATAGGGGGAAAATTGCTGCTTACTTTATGTTTCTGCAGTTTCGCACAATTTAATATCTTTAAGTAACAATTATTTCCAGAGGCAGTATAGAATCGTGCCACAAAAGCTGTATAGTCTTCAATTTTTGCAAAACTTGAATTAAAAGCCATTAAATTGGTGTTTATTATGAAATATAACATGATATCACCAATTATTGGTTGGCGCCAAAAGAAATGTTTGAAAATATGACACTGATAAAAAATGGTCCATTCTTGATTTATGGCTGCTTTTCGAATCGACCATGGGATTGCAGCAATTACCATGTCAAATAAATATTGAAAGTTTAGATCGAAGAAAACAACGAGGTTTTCCAAATACGTTTATACAATCTCTGCCAAAAGTAGTTGGAACATCGTGAGATTTTTTTGTGATTTTGCGACCCCCGTTCTATTTCCGTCTCTCCTTTGTAGCTGCAACCCCCCTGCCCCCTTTAACAATGTTGCATCTTTAGGGGAAGGCTATAGGTATATGAGAATTCTTCACTCTTATTTTTAGGAATATTCACTTTTGTGCTACAAAACATTGTTTGCAGGGCGAGAAGATTTGGCACCTTGCGCGATGCGTAAGTTAGAGCAAGTGTTCCAAGACTTTTGGCAGAGATTGCAGCTTCACCCGTGTAACATGCCACTTGATTCCATATTGTTTGTGGTCTATGAAGCAAATCAACAGTTGAATGGATTCCGTAGAAGCAATGTATCCCAGAGGGTTCCGCGATTGCACTCAACCTTGAAACCACGGTAAACAAAATTTTGAAGTTACCATGGGCAACTGCGACTAGAAAGTCTGCGAAGTGAAATGGCCACACGGACCAGAGAGTACATTGATTTATTGTCAGCAGAAGATTTTCCTGCACTTTTGGCAGAGAGTTATCTCGTTTACGAGCAGTTTCTTAAAGAAAAAGAAGCGACTGTCAGTGAAATTGATGCGTGCAAGAATGATTTACGTGTTGCAGAGAAGTCTTTGGAAAAACAACGACAGCGACTTGAGCGATTAAAGTTCTTCATAGAAAGTGAAATAGAACAGAAAGAGCAACTGGAATTAACATTGACACAGAACTCAAGGCCCACAAACGTGAGAGAAAAAATACAGAGTGCTAAGGATCAGTTGAAAAAATACAAGGAGGAAGAAGATAAGGTTGTTTCGACACATTTAAATTCATTGCAATCTGTTAGAGACATAAACTCTTTGATAATGAACAAAACAGAAAAGTTGGCAGAACTTGACTCGAAAATATCGAGCAAAAAGAAAAACATCTTGCTTCTGAAGCAAGGACAGAGCAGGTTGAAGTGGTCATGATTGCGAAGTTTGTGCCAAAAGGTGACAGAATCTCTGGTGACTATGTTGCTGTAAACAAGGAGTGCTTGTGGATAAATGGTTTCAACTCGAATGCGAGGTGCCGAAATTTAAAACGAGGCAATCTAAAAAGTCCTTACAACTCATGATCACGCTGTTCTTGTGGCTGCCTCAAGTTGGCATGCAGGTTTCGTACAAAATGTTTCGCTCGGTTATTTGGCTCGCTGTTCTTCTGAACACCGCCTCAACAGTCTTTTCTTCTTTTGCTGTTGATAAGTTCATGAACAAGTGCTTGGATTCCAAAAATCATAAAGCCATTCCTGGTCCCGAGGGAAAGGATTTTCTCGGTCATTGTAGACCGTGGTCTAATCACTCATGTTGCACTGGAACGACGGCTCAAAAGATTGAAACAGATGGGATTTTATCTCTATACAATATGCTGCTTGATCAATGCCCTTCAATTAAAAAAATGTCCGATAAGTGCCGCAGTCATTTTAAGAAGGATACGTGTTTTTACGAATGTTCCCCTAATTTAGCACCATGGATTATTGTCGACAACGTTTCCAAGAAAACCCGCACGGAAAGAGTTACACACATTCCACTTTGTGCTTCAGAATGTGATCAATGGTTTGAGGATTGTAAATTTGACTACACTTGCAGCGGAAACTGGGGTAACGTAAGTTCTTGGAATTGGAAAAGCAAGGGCACTCCCAACATGTGCACCCAACCCTGCAAAACTTTCAAGGAATACTACGGCAATCCAAGAACCTTCTGCGAGAGACTTTTCAACTATTCGTATAAGTATGGGTCAAGTAACAGCTCAGAATGCATGTCCATGTGGCCAACCACATGGAAAGACAATCTAAAGCTTGCACAACGGTATGCTAAAGATAGAATTTCAGGCAATCCAAAAGGATTCGCTTGGAGGCTATATCCTGGCATGATCCAGATACCATTTATACTGTTTTTGGTCAGTTTATTTTTGTAGACCATCCTCCTCAAACTGTTTCTCTTGTTACATGATATGTTTTACTTTGGTGGATATGATTAACACAGATCAGGGTATTGATAAGGTTAAATGTTGGACTGTAAAAAATTTGTTGTTTGTGATTATGATCTGTAGTAATTTATTTAATTGTGTTAGCTTTTGAAATTTATCAGCACTTTTTGTTAATCATTTTTCAAACATTCACTTTTATTTGGTTGGAGAAGTCATTATTTTCTGCTTGCTATATTTATTCCTGTTCAATTACCTTTTATAGAAAAGTATTTGTAATTGATTTTGCAATGTTTTATGTAGAGCAAGTATAAATCTACAGATACTCTAAATTCTATCTTTATATTCTGTTTGGAAAATTTTTGTATTATTCAGAACAGCATTGGCCCTAACTGTCCGTAACATCAAAGAATTGTTTTTTTCTTAACTTTATACAGCAGTTTTTAAGTCTTAATTCCTGTGGTAATAATTATGTTTTCGTGGTGGCTTATCTTGACAGCTTTGATTGGGAATTTTTATGATTTTTATCTTAGCTTCTTCAATTGTGATTGTTTGTGTGGTGTAGAGGACAGGGAAATAAAGTGAAATGAAGCTTTAATTTTGTGTGACCTGGTATTTTACTTTGTTTCTCTTCTTGATATTCAACTTTATGTTTTCCCTTTGCTAAGGCTTTATCAAGTAGAACTTGTTATCAAATGAAATGAACAGTTTAAATAATTTTCAAATGACAAAGATGAGCTCAGGATGACTAGATATTTTCAGTAATTTGACAACAATGCTCACCAACATTTCCTTAGGATCTTACTGCAGAGCCTTAAATTTTATTTTTCTTCTGTTTGACCCTCTGATCAAGAACTTAAGTTTTCCCTGAATGAGGTTTGCACACTTAACCCTTCAATAACTGACTTCAAAGTCAAATCATTCTTTAGATGTAGGAAGTGTCATAATTGATCAATTTAGCCTGGAAATTTGTTCATTTGGAACAATCAAACATCACTCTTACTATCTAAACCAAGCTTTCATCATAACACACATTTTCTGTCAAAGCAAAACATTTTTGCCCCTGTGAAGCACTGCAGGACAACTTATATTGAAAAAGATCCTTCTTTAACAGATAATTATTGTTTTTGCTTACATTATTATTTACAGTAGGTCCACTGTTTAAATGTGCATAAATGTTGGAGCTTACGGAACATATTCGGTTGTGTGCCTTTTTTACTTAACTAGGATAATAAAGCAAAACTTGGCGCAGCTAGATTTGAGTTATTAAATAATTATTCAAGTTTGGGTGTGGGACAATGAAACCCATACTGTTTTCTTCTTCAGATAGATTATGCTGAAAGGCACCGTCTCCACTTCCTTTGTACATTGACAACATATTGTGATTTCAAAAGAGTAAGCATTTGAATATTTGAACTTGTGTCGGATGGTTGTTTGTGACAATTAGATATCAAATCATTTTATCATCATAGTTGCTCCAGCGATTCAGTGTCTTGTTGTCTCCACTAAGCTGGCTTTCTGCTAAAGAGTCATTTCAAGAATATCAAGTTTCTATTCAGTTCAGTTTCAGTACCACTTGCGGTTTTGCCAATGGATGAAAAGTCTTAACTTTTAATTCATCTGTGCAACGGAAATACTAGGCCAGGATTAAAGTATCACTTTCTTCTGCTTGGGTTTGCTCAAGTGATGCAATATGCAATATGTGATCCATTATTCTAATCTGGCTACAGCGCTAGAAATGTTATCCTACAAAATTGGTGTCTCGAATCCCCTTCCTCCTGACTGGTACAATGGGCGAAGGTTATTGGAGTCACCCTAAAGGTCAAGTTCACTACATTTTCTGGGTAAAAAAACTATCTGGTTATCTGAAAAAGATTCGATAGGATGCCCGACCAAAGAGAATGTGATAAATGAAATGTTTCACACAGAAAAGTAATTTTTCGAAAATAATGCATATTTCATTTTCCCGCCGAAAATAATGCATCGTTGACGAATTGCGTCAGCTTTTACTCGACAGCTTTCGCTGGAACTGTGCATGTAAAGGTATTCCAAAAGAAAGCGAATCAGGTGGTAACTTTTTTTACCAATCAAATTAAACTCTTTATGTGGTGCTAATTGAGCCAATGACAGCTTTCCACCACTGAGGAGTCACGAGTGCTATTTGCGTCCCCTTACCAACTATTTTGAAGAGGTGATAACTTGAATTTGTCTGAAAACAGCATTAAAATTTTGGGTAAGGGCTGGCCGTCGTTCAGCGGCCAAGGACCGCCTCATGGTAGTTGTGCAAGAGTGCGAGGACACGTCATCTAAAGAGATGCTACAATTTAAGCCCCGGCCAAACGACTCTATTTTTCACTCGATGTTTTACTCAACAAGAAATCGAGTGAAAAATCGAATCGTTTGGCCACCTTGTCGAGCGAGTCGAATGCCATCGAGTGATGTCGAGTAAAGCTTGATCGTTTGGCCATCCATACTCGACTTCGCTCGATTTTGAGATCAAATGTCGAGAATAAAAATCGAGTGGAAAATCGAATCGTTTGGCCACAGCTTTAAATGTCGTCCATTTTCTCGGCATTTAACAGTTTCAGTTAAACGGTAGGCAGAAGAAGAACATCCCTGTAGGCTGTGAAGCGGCATTTAATCTCAAATGCTAAACTCGATGGCACGTGCTCATAGGCGCCGACTACGTGGGGGCTTGAGCCCCCCCTGGGAATTTTATTTGAAATCAGTCAAAGAACTGAACTGATGATACTGTAGACCATGATGTTATATCTGCTTTGTTAAAAATTTTTGCTTTGTTATTATACATACTACATATACTACATATGTTGTATTACGTTATTAAAGCGACGTTAGGTAATTTCTTTTTTTTAATTGAAATTTTGAGCCCCCCTGGGAAAAATAAAAGTCGGCGCCTATGCACGTGCTTCACGCTGCCTCATAGGGGTGGGATATGCCCTCCCAAATAGAAATTTGGGCAAAAACTTGCCCCCCCCCCCATATGACTTTAGTTTTTCCAGTGTTGGCATAATCAAAATTCCATGACATTGCTGCTTTGGTAAGAGGGGACGCTCATTACAAAACCAGTACAAAACCAAATTCATAATACTTAATGTCTTGAAATATTCAAGTGTTATCTTTGAAGCTCTAACGAGAGGTTTTTTTTCGAGAGTGGCGCCCTCTCGAGAAGAACTGAGCAGTGTGGCATTTGCAGAAAAAGCTCAGAAAGTGGCCCGATGCTGCCAGACGCCACCCCAACAAGGGTAATTTGATGCCCCAATAAGGTAACTGGGCACCATTTTTCCTTTGGTTTGCCTGCCTGACCATTTCGCTAAAAAAACCCAAACTCAAGTTCTAACTCTTGAGAAGTTTCAGTTTGTAATTTGTTCATTGTTATAAATTTACTCATAATTGATTGTTACCTTTAAAAAGCGTTAATTTGCTCAAATACGTCATTAAATATCTCTTATCTGGTTTTGCTCCCCTCAGCTATGATTTGTGGCTCAAGTTTCTGTACTCCTGACAGACAGCCCAGACAAAGGCCAGAGCTAGCCAACTGGAAAAAATTAGAAACCTTAACTTAGAAAACACTTATCAGATAGTTAGTACTTAGAAAACACATCTCCTGGTCAAGTTGTCAAAATCTATGAATTATTCCCATATGCCACGTGACAGAACTATTACCTCCACGATTAATCACAAGCATGGCTTCCCTCGTTCGCATTCGTACAAAATTACACTTTGATTGGAAATGCTGCAAAGACCTCAAGGTCGCCAAAAAGATGCTTGACTTGTTCAACACAGAGCAGATGTACACCAGCACACCAGCAGCACCGAATCTCAGGCTGACAAGGATCCTGATTGTGAAGATGAAAGACTCTACTCTTATTGACTTGATAAACTGCTACGGCCCTTATTTAATCCTATTGAAAACACTTAAAAGATCTGCTTATCAGCACTCACAACTCTTTGTTTGTTGAATTGCATCTTTAAAATCTTGTCATTGAAGAATTTGCATGTTTTCACTGTGTTTTCGCTATCTTTTCTCCGGCTTAGCCATTTCTTGTAGACCTGTACGCAAACTGAACTGGTCACGTAGAAATGAGTTAACTTGCATTTGATTATTTAAATTCAAAATTACAAATTCCACAACAACCAAACAAATTATGTGCAGCTTGTAACCAGACCAGTCTGCGCCCTGGCTAAATATTTTTTGATTGAATTGACACGATACGGCCCTCGAGGCAATCCACCAAATTAAATGAATTTGGCTTCTTAGATATTTAATTAGCTATTTTGGCTTTTATTGGCTTTTTCGGAGCAGAACAAATTTGGCGTATTTTGGCTTTTTTCTGACAACGATTTGGCTTAAAACTTACGCATGCGCCTGGCAACCCTGAGTGGAAAGTGTTCTGGCAAGGCTGAGAGGGGTAAGTTCTGTGGAAACACAGTTTTATTATACTCAACAAAGTTTTTTAAGAATGAAATCTTTACTTAATGTTTTCAGAAAAGGTTTTTGATGAGAGCTAAAATCTGCTTCGACAAACCGAAATGTCCCGTGAACGTTAGGCTCACCAGCATTTCGTGTTCTCCCCGCTTCAAAGTTCACAGGGGTGGGTTGCCCTGTGGCAAAATCTATTGAGAAAACAACCACAAATAACCAGCCACGCAAAATTTTACTGGCAACTTTAATTCTACCTGTATATTAGCTGTTTTAATACGAAATATAAAGTCATTTTTCTATGATGCTTTACGATATTAAAGGAACGAGTGTTTGAATGTATGAATCTGAGTCTAATACCCAACGCCTGATTGGGTTTAACATTTGTGCAACCAGCAGCATGCCCCAATGTTGGGGGGCTATAGACTGTTAAAGCTCTATTTCTTTAATGGTTCAGATTTGGTTTTTGAAAAATGAATTCCCTGTTGTGACTTAGCATATGAAAGATGTTTGATCCCATTCAGTTCATTGAATTATGTGTCCTTGAAAGTCCTTGAAAAATGTCAGAACGATGGTAATAGTCTTGTTCAGCTTGTTCATCAAGAGACCAATATTGACTTATGTCTACCTTTCTATGAGAAATCATATTCTTTGTAGACAGAAGAGATAATTGTTTCCCTTGGGCTCTTCTAAAAGTGAGGTGTTATACACAAATTTGTAATTAGACGGCCAAACATAGACTCTTGTCACCATACTTGTGTTTTAAATTCGCAACTGGCTTTTTTGTCAGTTTTTGGTCATTTGCTGATATTTGCATACTCCGAAGAGTGTCAGATGAAACATACTCTAAGTATGCAAAAGCTGGTTCTACTATTTCTAGCTATTGTGAAGTTCCAAACCATAAAGCACTTGCTGAATTTGATAAAGAGGCACTTGTGTCTGACCACACCCTAAGACCAAAAGGGTCCAAGAGCAAAATTCTTTCCAACTCTTGGTATCTTGGATCTTACTGATGAAGTTCTCATAGACTCTTGAATCTGTGGCTTTTGGTTATTATTGGGTGGTCATTAGTTGGAAATTGATTTTTACACAAGAAACTTCAAGAGTGTTTATTGAGATGTAAACTTTCTACTTTGAAATAAAGCATTATCATTGAGTTGGAATGTAAATAAAAATAACTTGTTTTCATCTCTTATGTCTCTGGAGGCTAGTTGCACTTGGAGTACTTAAATAAAGATATTCAAGTTTTCACTTTTTAAAGAATTAGATGATGTATTGAATTGGCTGTTGGGTTTATGAGACTTGTTGATTTTTGGTTGTCTGTTAGGGCAACCTGTATACTATCTGTATGTACTAGTTGCCTAATGTTCAAATATTTCTTTTAACAATTTATCTACTAAATATCTATAGCATCATGCTGAATAAAGCAATTCAGGTCACAGCATTAATAAATATTTCTGATGTAATAGATGTTTAAAGTGATTACTGCATCTAGAGTAAAGAGCAAGGAAGAAAGATTAAAATTAGATGTGTCTGATCTCTCTCTTCTTGTTATAGCTCACTTTTTTCCGCATCACTGCTAATCCCTTGCATCATATTCTCTCAGTTTTTGTTAGAACCAGAAGATGAACTTTGACGATAGAACATTCTGCCTAATAACTGGAGGCAGCAGAGGCTTTGGCCAGGCAACAGCTGTTGCTTTAGCGAAACAATGCAAGTTTCACAAAGGTTCTACCATGGTTTTGATGGGGAGAAGCGAGCAGGGACTGAACAATACAAAGAGTCTTGTCAAAGAAGTGAATGCTTTGATAACAGTGGAAGTGGTTGTTTGTGATATGGAAGACTTGAATGCAATTGATGAATGTATTTCACATGCTTTGAAAGTCAATTGCGATAACTATTCCACTGCAATATTGATAAACAATGCTGGGAGTCTTGGTAACATAAAAGTCCCAATCAAATCACAGTTCACAGATTCTGTGCAGTTCACCGGGAAATATTTTGACTTGAATGTTACATCAGTTTTTCATACAACATCTCGTTTTGTCTCAGCTTTCAAGCAAAGCAAAACCTTTGTTGTCAATATTTCATCTCTGGCAGCCATTCAAGAGATGCCATACATGTCCTTGTACTGCAGTGGCAAAGCTGCCAGGGACATGTTTCATAAGTGTCTTGCATGTGAGGAAAGTGGCATCAGGGTGCTTAACTATTCCCCTGGTCCTATGGAAACTGACATGACCATGGAGATTCAGTTGACCTGCGGAAATGAGGCTTCAAGAGAATTCTTTAGAGAACTGAGAGAAACACACAAAATCATCCAGCCAGATACTTCTGCTGATAAGCTTGTCAGGATTTTAAAAAAGAATGAATACAAGTCGGGTGACCATATTGACTTTTTTGATGTAGAATAAGGATCAAATGTTTACAGTGTGCGATGTGTTAGTGAGTAGTCATGAAATGCCTAGAATATTTTTTTTATAATTGCATAGGTAATTGTGACTTTTCCTGACTTTATTTTACACATACTTGTAATTATATATTCTTGATAATATGACTAGAAGTCTTTAGACAATGGATATTAACTTTGAATTTTTTGTTTACTCTTTCTTGAGAAAGTTCTAGGGTGAATTAGTTCACCAAAAATATTTTTAGAAGGACCTATGCATAGCTGAAAGAACTGAGTTTTAGGCTCACTCACAAAGAAGATTCAGGCTACTTGGATACTCAATTCATATTGAGCCTGCGCTACGCTTGAGCTAAAGCATCAGTGTAAAGACCCTAGCTTAATTCAACTGTTTGTTATTTGTACGGAGGTAAATCGGCAAAGTTGAAGGTCTGTTGCTCATTCCCTGTGTTATCATCGTCTTCATTGTCTTCATCATCTTCAAGAGAGCAAACTGATATGGCTTCTTCGTCTTCCCTTCTTCTTGAATTTTCACGAACGGATAACACTGATCTATTTATAGCTGGATGTGGTCCTGAATCGATATTATCAGGTGTCCCACCAAATGCATTGACTGTTATTTTAGGAAAATCACTTAAATCTTCTTCTTCTTCTTCTTCTTCTTCTTCTTCTTCTTCTTCTTCTTCTTCTTCTTCTTCTTCTCCCTCCATTTCCTTTGCATCATCTTCGTGCTCTGTGACATCACGTGACATGTCTGCTTGGGACTCTCCTTGCGGGTCTTCGTTTGTATGTCTCTCTTCCAGATAATCATCATCCAGCCGAGGCTCATCTTTGTGAGAACTTGCCACACTGCCCATCTCTCTTGTTAGGGGACGCTCCGAAGGCGTTTTTCCTTCTCCAACGACACTTGTTCGTCCTTCAGCTGCAGATGAAGCCTTTAAGAGAAATGAATGATTCAGGCCTCGGCGCATGCCCGCTTCTTAGGAGTATAAATAGTCTACTAGCTTGAAAGTAGTTATGAAGAGTATGCTGCCTTATGAAATAGGCCACAGATATCATTACAACAGTAAAATGGTTGCAATCAATCGCAACAGCTTCAGTATATGAGTATCTCTATAGTTTGTTTTGCCCCATTGTTGTAATTCTAGCGGTTATGAACCATTATTATTGTTGATGCGAAAACTTTTGAGGCACGCCTCTGAACAGAGCTTCCGGCCAGGAAGGCCAATTTGGTACACCTAGCGCAGTGCCAAACCGTCCCATTTCTACTGTTGCAAGCTCAATGCCTAGTCGTATCAACTTTTGTTCTGTCTCGTTTGTAACCACAACTTTAAAATCGTGCATATTCACACAATCGTGCAATTTGGCTGCGAGAAGGAAAACTCATTTGGTGCTACAGCGCAAGAAGAATGAAGATTGTTTATTTTTGGGCAGAAAATGCATCTTGCTACCTGGTTTCTTGTTTTTAAGCTTCTATTTTCAAGTTGCACTTGAAATAAAATGAAAAGCCTTTGTTTGTTTCTGACAGGTGAGGATCAACTAATTGGAGGCGGCTGCAGCAACGAATGTGTGAGCGAAGTTTTGCACTTTTTTAATTTGAAGCTTTTACTGTGTTTACCTGTCTGACACTGGGCTCTGTGTCATGCTGCTCTGGTTGCGATAGGGAATTCAGGCTTGCCATACTGCTCCTTGCTAAATTGTCATCGACCTGGCGCAGGGAGTCAAGTTCGTCTCTGCTACTATTTTCACCGTGATCGTCCTCTTCTCTCATTTGATATTGTGAGCCCGCTGTTACCCGTGACATGCGGCTGCCAGGTGCAATGACGTCAGCCTTCACCTCTATCCTGCTCCCGTGGGATGTATTTGAGGATTTTCTATCTTCTTCGTCGGATGACTGGAAATAAAATAAGAACTTTATCTTTACAGTCAGTTTCATATCTTTACTCTGCAAGGAAACGACCGAAAATTCTCTCATCAATTCGTCAGTATATGATTCAAATTATTGTTTTAGATAAATATGAAAGCTTTGTTAAATAAGAATAAGCAATACCATTTGAAGCTCCGACTCGATATCAGAGGTTTCTCCGTATTTTTCAGAGCTCAGAACAGAGTCGCTTCTTACTGACACTTTGCTTTCGTTGCGATCCTCCATTTCAATGTACATGTTGTAGTCGGGAGAGCTGCTCTTCAATGGGCCCAAGAAGGATTTCGCGAGTTTGAGGTCATACTAAAAGTAGGCCAGAATTGGTCAGTGAGTAATAATGATCAACCCCGGCACAGTAATGTGACGTTAGAGATTATCAAATTTAATTAGATTCGTCTAAAAACTATTGATTAAATATGCAAGTACAATAAATTACGGTAAAAGACAGTGCTTTACAGTAAAGTACAGTACAGAACAGCGCTGTGCAGTGAAGTACAGTACAGTGCAGTACAATACAGTGCAATACAGTACAATACAGTACAGTGCAGTACATTTGTATTGACTAAGCTGTAAGAGCAGAGTACCTACCTTTTTGAATCTTCTCCATTTCTTATATGCTTTCATCGATAGAGATGGACCAAACGGAAATTTAGACTTTTTCTCTTCACCTTTAGTCTCATCTTCATTGCCCGTTGGATCCTCCTTCGTTTCGTGGTCTTTGCCTGGCGTTTCAGCATAATGAATCTTTTTGTACCCAGGCCTCCGCTGAAGTGAATTAGACAAGCATGAATCAAAAAGAGATGAACCAAGAAAGCGCTTTGCTTTTACAGCAGTCAAACACTAGAATGTCTTCTAAAGAAGCCCCACCTTTGTCACATTGGCGCGTGTCTATCAATTTTTAAGGACATTTCTCGAAACAACATAAATGCTTTCACTCTAACATATTTTGACGGAGAGACAAAGATTCTGAAAACCCAATCACGAGACATACTGCCAAATGTAGGAGCCGAAGTAATGAAGAGTTTTGTTACCTGTTTTGCACCAAGACTCATCAATAGCACCTAAAATAAAAATATTCTCATCTTTTTAAAAACATTTCTTTTTTTGGTAGTTTTACGTCCACACGAACTAAAAAGACGACAAACTTTTCAAAGTAGTTAGACGCTTCAAAGACAAAAGTTGTCAATACGCTCTTACTTCTATTGCTTTTCTTTACTAAATGTAAGTTCGTACCCTCATGTAGTAACTCGAGTTTTGATGCACCCAAGACAATTGTGTAAGCCAGTCAGCTAGCGGAAGAAGTTACACAGATGGGTGAATACTAAGGATCCAATTAAAGCGTCTAGAAGTATCTGCAACCTACCGCGAGAGTGATGGAAATGCAAAAAATGAACTGAAGGGAGAAGGTTGTCTTGTTCAGAACAGAAAGTATCCCAGACACAGCTGTCACGATGAACAGTGTAAGCTGCAGCAGTTCACGTGCGATTCGTTTCCTGAAAACAGAGTAAACATTGCGTTTTAAAACCGGCTTTTTGAATTCACTGGCGTTTTTTATTTTGAACATTTATCTAAACTTGAATGGAAAATGAAGCTCTTCCCACTTCATTCGAATAAATGAAGGCACTGATATTTGTTCAAATTGATTTTGAGTTCAGATGGCAGGGGTCAGAAGCCGATTGTGGCTCACATCTGAAATACAGAGGCACTTGGTTTGCCCATCGACACAAAAGATCTGATCAATCATCTCCTGACCCTGTCCCTCACCCTAAGTGAACAAGAAAAGTTTAACACAGGGATTTTGGTATTAACATATGTTTTTGTTGTTATATTGACTATAGTATCTCGGTTTGTTTCGAAGCAAAGGGCGAAGTACATTTATGTAAGATTGTTTTAAGATAAAGCAGAACTGCTGAACGTATTCTGGTACTAAGAGCCTAGACACTCCCATTACTGGGTGTGTCTATTTTTACCTTAACTCTGGATGATTAAAGCGTTCCACGTTTTTCTTTGTCTTCTTGGAGACTTTGTATAGTATCAGGAGATTCGCCTGGTGGAAGAATTTTAGACATATGGCTACATATTATTTGAGTTTCAATGAATACATAAACATATAATTTGGTTCGGATTTAACTTAACACCAAGATAAGAATGTTTAGGAGAGAAGTTGCGATAAGGAAATTTGAAGGGCTCTTGCAAAATGATTTTTCATTAAAGCTGAAATGAACGGTATGAAATCTTGAGACCTAAAAGTAGAGACCATTGATTTCTAATATTCCAAAATTGCCATTTGTCTGGATTTATTTCACTCATATCCTAGTGAATAAAGACCAGATGAGACAGTAGAAGTTTGCATTGTCAAAAATAATGAGCCCGTACTTAAGATGGGAAGCCTGTCAATAAATGAAATTCGACTTTTTAATCAAAACAAGATACTCACAAGGACAAGGAAGTACGTGGGAGATGTGTATCCCCAGACGGTGCCACCAACCAGCGCAAGCCAACAACTGCAACAACATCACTCGTAAAACAGTTTTGCAGACAGATAAACATAATGAAAATGATTTGCTTCAACCAGTCACATCAGAATAGCTTATCGCGCCCTCTCTATCCGGTGATAGTACTGATATGCAATTAAACTAAGACGATAATTTTCAGCAAAAAATTATCAAAACACTTCATTATAAATTAACCTGAATTTGAATCCTCAAACAAGTGTTTACGAAATTGATAATGAAATTTTCGAAAGTTGCTTTTCAGTGGACATTATAGAGCCAGAGTTTTTTTTACGTGACGATTCGCAGTAAGAATCTACTTTGACTTTGTTTTCCTTGAACATATACGGTCAAGTAGTGGCGGACTGGCTCAGAATTTTTTAACCGGTCAAAAGGACTGAGAGGGGCCCAGGTGGGTGTGGTCTAAAAATTGGGGCGTGGTCAAATGAACACTTCACCAAAATCGGTCAATTTCTAAGCAATATAGTATATGTAGCTGGAATATAAAAGTTGAGCTGTTGATTACAAATGTGTGCAGAGTACTATAATTGAAATTTAACATTAAAAATAAAATTCGGTCTGATTTGGATTTAAGAAATTTTGCGCAAGATATCTCCTGTAGAAAACAGAGATAAAATAATAAGAAAACTAACCTCAGGTTCTTAAAGGATAGTAAGTTTAAAACGAAAGAATATCTGAGGTGTGAGAAAGCCTTATCCCTACTAAAATTTGAACTAAAGTTTACAGACCTAATAGCAAACTACAAAGGAAAGTATACTGATTCTTTGTGCAGAAGGTGTGGTTCCCATTAGGAATTCATTGAGCGCTTATTGGATTGTCAAAATTTTTATCAAAAACCCAAAATAGAAAAGGGTTGTAATAGCGACAAATCAAGCCAAAGTTCTGGAAAAACCAACAACACTTGAACTCAAAATAACGGTTTGCTGATACCAAATTGCGAGGTAACTGCTTCGAAATGGAGATTTAGCTTTCTTATTATCACTATCAGATATTCTATGCTAACAGTTGGTGCCAGCTTGCAGATATTTTCATCAAATTTTCATTTTCTTTACAACTGTGCCAAAATTTCATGCCCGAATGCTAAGAAAATCGTAGCTAAATCATAGCAAGAAGGTTCCCTTGAATTTTTGGAAAACAACCGCTAAATATAGTTTGCTGTCTGTATTTCAGACTCAATACATGCTTACATACGATATTTTTCACAAAACTTCTAGGTTTATTATTTCGAACAATACTTGAATCTAATGCTACCAGAAGCTGCATTTCTTTCCTTTGCATTCCCTCTCTGAAAACTACTTGCGACTCAAAGTTTATTGTGTTCAGAATAATGCTAGCCTGAGCATGGTTATATTTAGCAATTACGCTTCACTTTCCTTGTATACGTAGCAAATTGGTTATTGCATAACACCTTAGGGAATCCCCTTGTGTCTCGAATGTTCTGTCTTCGTGACCCTTTCGTGACCATGATTCTTTTGTTGCCGGATTACCCCTCATTAGGATTACATACACGCTTTTTTTTATAATGAACCACTTTATAAGGAACCTACATGCAGAAGGCCGAAATATATATTTGTATAACTGCAAGCATCAAGAGCTAAAAAGCCCGTTCCATTCATTTGCAGCCAATACTCGCATGGATTGTTTGCTATTCGTGTGTCAAGTGCTTTATTGAGTAGTTTCCGCATAATCTATCTCGCCCCTCTCTCTATTAAGTGTACAGGCTTATTGATGTGCAGTGAACTAGGCCTTGATGTAAGTTCCTTTAAGGAACTCTTGGTACTAAAATCTGATGACTTGAGGTCTACGAATAAGGAACTTTTGGAACTAGGCCTTGATGTAAGTTCCTTATAAAAAAAGCGTGTATTGTGTAATTTGTAGTAACATTTTGTGCTGATCAATGCTTTTATGGCATTTTTCCCATGCATACAAATATACGTAGTTATTTAGATTTAAGAGCAGAGAGTGGAAGGGGAGACGAGGTAGGATGCTCGTCCCTTGAAATCGTAATATGATTCAACTATAAATCATCGAGAGGTTTTTTAGTGGGAGCGGGAATTCTTTTAGATTACAGTCAAAGCCTTAAACGTGATTGAAACATTCCCCACAATTGGTCCATTATGTGCAATTTGGCTAATTCTTGTCATTTTCTTGACATCTTTTTCATGTCAATTTTACATTCCATGAGGCAATACCTTTACCCGTTCGTGTTAAAACTAGACTTCGCATTGCATTATCTTAATGCCATGGCTTGGGTAAAAGAAAAAGTTAACGACGGAGTTTGTTTTAAAGTTAACAACTCCTTTACTTTGTTGCTAGCTTCGACCCTCGCCACAGGCATAAATCTAAGTAAACTGCGCCTGGGTCTATGACAAATAGAAATTACAGAGAATTCCATAGTAATAAAAGATCCAAATCCCTATTTCCCTTCCATAACCTACGCAAGTCATACTCAAGTTAAAAACATCACAATTTAATTAAATTAACCCATTCTTTTCTACAACCACACGCAATGACCTCAGTTTTGATGTCATCCATTACGTTTAAAATTCGTAATGGGATACCGTAAGGCCTCATATTCCTAAAATGGGCCCCATTTTTCTGCAATGATGGGGCCTTTTCGCCAGATTATATAGGGGGCCCACCGGCCATGGGCCAGTCCGCTACTGGGGTCAAGGTTAACGCTTCAGTGGGTGGATTAGTGGAAGTCGCCCTTTAGTGAAATGAGAACGAAAGCAGTTTAAAAGATGCCTGATTATTGGTATTAAAGTGTAAGATTCTGAGCGAGTTGACCTCAGATGATGGTTTTACAAAAGAGAACTGTCGTGACTAGGGATCACTGTCAGGTTTGGTGCAACGTGGTACAATCATTGCTCGTTAACCCTATTGCAGGCAGCGTTTTATCCATGTCCTGCGTGTCCTGCGATCAGTTGGTGACGTCACAACGACAAGCCGCCGTCGAATATATCCGCTCAATAAAGCACTGTGTTGGTATTAGAGGCGTCGCCCTCGAGTTGTTACCTGTTCGTCCAGGCCTCGTTTGCTGCCCAACAACATGGCTAGCTCGCGGCGAATCGCTTTAATTGTCGCTTGCAGCTGCCTATTTGTGTCTGCCTCCCTTGCGACGGAGCAACAGAAACGAACGCAAAATGTGAAGTGCAGTTTCTTGAAGTCTCTTGTGGACAAGACATGCAACCAGCCTGCGCTGCGAAATGGCGTGTCGGTCGTCCTTCAGAAGGAGCGCTGCTTCACCAAGTTGAAAACAGAGACAGTGAAAGTCAGAGGGTGCAAGGCAATGAAGGTGCTAAGTCGCGTTTGCAAGGGTTGGTGTAACTCCGTTTGGTTCCCGGGCCAGGACGCTGGCAAGCTGGGCTGTTTTGGGTGTTTCCCTGCTTCGGTTCAGATGGTGCCCCTGACTTTGCATTGCCCAAAAAGAAAGTTTCTCAAGCTCAAGATCAAATACCCGATTGTAAAGAGCTGTAAGTGCCAAAGTTTCAAATGTGTCACTTTACTAAAGTTCGGGCTGAGGAAATCACAGACTTGATTACAATATCAATGTAGTTATTGGAGATCTGTTTTGTGGACCATTAAAAAAGCTGTTGTTATCAATCTAAAGAACTTTTTTTAAAAGGTTCTATAAATGATTTCAGTATTTAAAACATCAATTTCCTTGGCTTTTAAATCCAGCTGTTTTCTTGTTTTTGTTAGTCTAGACCTGTAGGCATTTATCCATTAGTCATTGAAAACGCCGTGCGAAATGTCAGTGATGAAGCTTCCAATTGTTCTTTCTAGACGTTGTTGAGTATGATCTAGTTAGGTTGTAAGAATCGCAGCTAGTGACGTAGACTCCTTCGTGTTGTACGGGAGACGCTTGAGACGCTACTCGTTCCAAAACAGTAAGGGCAGACTTAATGGGCAAACAGGTCTAAGGGACAGACGGGCACACTTAACAACAGCTTCGTAATGGCAACGGGCATTCATAGAAAGCGTTGAGCAACAGTCTAGAAGGTGCATAAAAGCACTTCTTTTGTGGAAGGAACTAATGTGAACTTTAGTCATATACTATGAGCTTATATACCCATGTGCTTCGTGAGTTTTTTAATGTCAGAATGGGTAAGCCTTCGGTTTGGGCTTAGGCAAGGAAAGATTCGAGAATCAGAGAGCTGCGGCCTGTGCAAAAACCGGGCGTCGCCGTGAAAACCATTGCCGCGTTACGTGTATCTTTTTGTAAAGTTTACCATTTCCTTTGTGTTGCTGCCTCAGTTGCTCGCCTCACTCTTTCCCCCACTTTTGAGCGTCCTTGTGACAATATGTGTACACGCGTTGGTTCTAAGGTTGGTGCATTTTAATTGCATTCCAGTTTGATGATCTCAGAGCATTTGTGCTTTCGTTTACTTCCCTGAATGCAGCTAGTTTGCGGTAATAAAGGAACGACGACGTTAAAGTTCGGAACCGGTCGTTTGTTTGGATTTTCAAGTATCATTTGGCAGTCACAATTTGTAAGGCACATTGAGTTGAAGGGACGACAAAACTGGACGACCCCATGAAACAACGTGGGTAGAATTGCTTTTGTGGCAGCCTCCAATTGAAACGCGTTGAGGGGCTCGAGGCTGCCAGCTATCGTATGTCGAGCTAAAGTCAGTTGTCTCATCGGACAGCTCTTTGCATAATGCCTACTTTTAGCCGCGTCTGAATTTTTGTGCTTGTGGATATAGTGCTCCGCTTCCTTACACAGTGATCCGTTTGCGTAAAGCAAAATGTTTCCTGTGTTTCATACGATCAATTATCAGATAAACTCGGACATGACGCATATGACGTAAACAACAAATGGATTCAATTAGCAAACTTCCTTCCTAAGTTTTGTCTAGAAGAAATGTAAATAACGGGAATGTCACTTTCTAGAGGCTTGGTGATAAAGATCAGTATGAACTATGATATGCACCTTCTTATGTGTAAATTCCGCAAAATTTGTTTTTGGCTGGTACGTCTAACGACTATAGTTGTATTTACTTTTGGGGAATGAATCAGGCAGGGATGAAATTAAGAAATATCACTGTTTCTAGTTAGTTGTCGCCGAAAAAGCATTGCTGAAGATGATGGGCCTACCTTTGCGATTCTTCCCTCTGGAAAAACATAGCTCCACCCGCCATTCCAGCAATGAACATGGGAAGTGCTGCAAAATATTAAACGCATTAAAATCAGGCCTTTCAAACAACATCGTAGAAAACTCACAATTTGGATCATTGCATCGAAAAAACAGCTCAAGATGTCTTTATTAGGATGAATTAGGACAGGGGAAAAAGTGTCCCCTAACACAATAAAGTTGGCAAATTTTGAGTTTTGTAATCGTCATCTAAAAATCATAGTGTTACTGTCTGCATTGGTAATGAAGGCAGTTCAGGGCAATAATGTGGGCTTTTGACTAACTTTGATCTCGATCACGACCCAATCCAAAATAGGCATCCATACGCTTGCTTGGACAAGAGGCCACAAAAGTTTTATAAGCCTATTTCTTCTACGTGTTTAAAGTTGAATAAATCTGAAACATACTCCATCCGAGAAGAAAGTAGAAAAGGTAGATGTTTCTTCCGCTCGCAAAGAAGTCATCGAATTTCCCGCTGAGCTGAGCTGCCTTGAGGAATTGCCAGAAGAAGACGCCGAGGCCAAAGTAGTAGAGGAGAAAGGCCAGCAGGGCACACATGCTCTGAAAAGACAGCGTCACCATCAGTCAATCCGCTGGTCAGTTAGTATTATTTTCAAGTGGATTTCATGCAGATTCAGCAACAGAGAAATTAAGTAAACAATCATTCACTTTATGGGGAAGCTCCTGGCCTATGTCGCGCTTTGATCTGCAAATTATTTAGCTTATTATGGTCGATCTTAAACACAGTCGCTGTGCTCGACTACGTTTCTAGAGCCTGTTACCAAATTTAATAAAGCAATTAAATTAGACTGGAGCCTAATTTTTTCTGATTACAAAAGGTTTAATCGTCCTTTCGCAACTACATTCGTCATCTAACTTTAAGCTAATTAAAAAGAATTTTCGCATGCACGTTACAAAACAACAACAACAACAACAACAACACTTTTTTCCCAGGCCCTGCTTCTTCCATCGTAAACTAAATAAAAATTGCAGGTCAGGTTGCAAATAAGACATGCAGCAAGTTGAGATGATTGATTCACCAATAGCCGTACCGTCAATGGGTACCGTGGTGAGGAAGGGAGAGCTCGCAGCTTACCTTGCTGTAGTGCAAGTGCAATCCACAAAGAATAACACCAACAAACAAGACGAAAGACAAGGCCTGGTTGAAGTTTATCCACTCAGGAACATTGAGCCGTCTGAAAGAAAAAGCAGCTTCATTTCCACATTTCGATTGAAACCGTCTATGGTTAAATATTTAGCCGTTAACTTGCAAGTTTTCGAAAGAAATGCTTACTTTCTGGTCTTCGTTAGTCCAAAGAATTAACAACTTTTTTGGTATGTTCATGGTAGCAATGACTTCCAGGTTGGTTTTTCTATATGCATCGTAAATATTTGGGAAAGAAAACCAAGCTTCTATTTGAAAAAGGAAGTCTAGAATGT
The DNA here is from genome assembly GCA_003864495.1 of Nemopilema nomurai. NCBI lineage: Eukaryota > Metazoa > Cnidaria > Scyphozoa > Rhizostomeae > Rhizostomatidae > Nemopilema > Nemopilema nomurai. Next base: position 1,390,304 of record ML133421.1, on the reverse strand, counting down.
CAGGAAAGCATGGTTGCAAGTCAAAGAATGTGTGAAGTACAATGCCTTCAGGCCTGCGGAGGATCGACACTTGCTCCTTCACATGAACCTCTGCATAAATAGCCTCGATTTGAATTCTCGTCTGATTTTGTGGTGCTCTATAGACCACTTATAGTTGTTAAAACAAATTTTCATGAGTTGAGATATTTTGATATGAGTAGTTTATCATGACAATAAATCAACTGATTGATGTAAAATGGAAACCATACCTGGAAAATGCCCACTGCCCCATCAGGAGAACGAGCCAGACTAGAGAGAAGAAGATGCCGGCATAGAATGTGCCAGTGAAGCGGAAAATGTCAGAATCCTCCTGAAACTGTAACAAGAGAAGCTTGATTACGTCATTTCACTGTGAGCTGCATCAGTTTTCATTCATGAATTACAGCCGAGATGTGTCATTCGATTTCACAGACCAGTATTGAACACTCTAGGAATTGGCGGATTTCTCGGCGCCCATTCAATGTAGCTGCGACGCAGGGTTTTGGATTAGAGAATTGTCTTTTAAAAAACTGATATTTAACAACTAATGGAAGAAACAACTACAAGAACACAGCGTCTAATAGCCATACCCCCGTCCTTGCTGACCCGTGCCCAGGGAGTGGATACTTACGTGTGATTCGGCAATAACTGCAAATATTCCCGGCTGTTCAAAGTGGCAAGTGGTCGAGAACTCATCGGATCGGTATACTTTGCCCCCTTTGCGCGTCCAGGATCCACTTTCTGTGAACCTGTGAAAGGAATTTTGTAGTCAGCTTAGCCACATTTCTGCGTACCTAGCAATGGGCACATGAATTTCGAATGAAAATGTCGCAGCTAAACAGTGAACAGAGACATACTTTTTCAACAAAATTTTAACTTGAGTTAATTTAGTCTGTAGGAAATAAACAGGGAAGTAGGACGCAGTTACGAAGAGGAGGGAGATCAAATAGTGGGCACATGACCACTCCCATATTTTTTATTTGGAAGGGACACTTCTGTATGGTTTGCCAATAAGTTGGGGGGGGCGTGGCCCTTCTTGCCCCTCCGACTCCTACGGCATTGGGAATATATTTCTTAGTTTCATAAAGCACTGTGATGTATGATTTTATATCACGATTTTTACATTATGACGTACATTCTCGTGGAGTTCCTAGAAAGCAAGGCCGTTTGGGTAAAACTCACAGTGTTGTGTCGTTCCATATCACGCAATACTTTTTAGCCGCATACAGAGCAGGAAAAAGTTTGAGGTCCTAAAACAGAAGCGGGAAACGAGCAACGAATTATTCAGAATAGATTAAATTGTGAAGTAAACCTTTCTCGATGGAAATATCTGAATAAATAACTTTTCGCGCTCCATTTTAGGCCTCAGTCTAAAACAGAGGCCGTCATAGAGGACTCTGTACATGAAAAATAATAATTCACTGAGCTTTATTGGTTTAAATTTAAATATTCTCAACGGTTTATAAATTAGAAAAGTCGCGCCTCCAGTTGCTGCTTCACAGGAGTTTGTAGCGCTCGCGCAGTCAAGTGTATTTTGGCGGGTCGATGCATTGAGCGTGATTCAACTTACAATGACGTGATCGAATACGACGACAACATGGCGGCTTTGCATCTTCATCGCTGGCAACGTAGATGTTGAAATGATTCGGCTGATTATGTATGACTTGTATTGGAAGTAGCAGTAGACATCTCGGCTGTTAACACAAAACTGTCTCATAACATAATTGCACACATGTGATTTGATTGGTATATGACGATATATTGATACACTGATATATGTATTTGACATATAGTTACTGCTTATAGTTGGAAAAACTAGCGTTAATGACGAAATTTAAAAAAAATAAACTTACACGAGGCGCTTATTTGGTGGTTATTTGGCAAGGGGCCGCTAATTGTGAAATATACAATAATTGTTATCGAAATTAATTGCTCCATCAAGGCTTTTGTAAATCTGCTAGGCTTTTTGGCGGTCTTTACACTTTGGTATCGGAAAGGGGTCTCGGCCCAAGTCTAAGTCCTTGTTATGGCGAACCTTATCTTTCTGCTTCCGGTGAAGCCAATGTTTAAAAGTCTTTTTCACTGCCACAAGAAAACAGTGAAATGGAAAGATTTTTGTTGCATTCTTCAAATATTAGCATCGAGTGTTGCTGTTACGCACGTCATACCTTTTCAAGGAGCATGTTGTTGGCTTTTTGAAGACTAAACTGAATTTTTTCAGGTCATACGGTAGTGGGCCTATCTGGTCAACAACGATGTTGGAGTTAATGATGAAGCCGGGATCTAGAATACAAGAGACATTTGGAATTAACGTGAAAGTTGTTAAGCATCAAAAAAATAGTTGTGTTGTCTCTAAAACTTTAAGAATATAAATAGGAGAAAACGAAGAATTCATGTCGTACAGTGGGGGATTAAAGGGGGCGTTAAGGGCTATTTCTGCAGAGCAATGATTATTTTCTACTGATTTTTGCGCTAGCTGAAGGGCAATTTTACAAAGAATCTACGCTCACCTACGCCAACCCCCCCCCCCCCCTTCTAATAATGTTGGATCCGGCCTTGTCGTAGGTTATCTTGTAGTTATCAATGAAATAAGAAGTTGATTTAAAAATGTTGCCTTTGCATAACTTGTACTTTGAACAATATCAGTCGGTAACATATATTAAATAATTGTTGGTCGCAAGTGGAACTTCTAGAATGTAGATTCAGTGGTGTAAAATGAAAGCATTTTCCTGGTGTAAAATGGCTGAGCACAAAAACTCTCGAGAAAGCTCTCGAGCTGTAGATGCAGGCAAAAATGCAGTAAAACACTATGTAACTGTGACACTTACGCGGGAAATTTGGCTCGGTGTAGTTCCAGCTTAAAGCAAAGCCATAGCTTTCTATAGTGTAGTCTGTCTTCATTTTGATAGTGAGTATGTTTAGAGAGGAGCGCACGCCTAAGGGTTTCGAAGTTCCACAAAACTTCCCTAGTGACTTGGAGTATGTGCTTGAGCCATCAAAGAACTCTACGCTGTCGAATAAACAGCGTTTGTCAAATTCGAGGTTGAACATTTGGAAGTTGACCTGCACTGCGTACTTCACTGGCAGCTTGATGTGCCAAACACAGGACATCCCCGCACTGTAGTTGCCAGGATAGCCCGGTGACGTCATATTGCCGGTCAGCCCTTCATAGACAACCTTGCTTCCACACACGCTGGGTCCTAAATGTGGTAAAAAATAGTGAGTCGTTTTGTAAATGTTAAGCACCTTAATCTCTAGCGACTCATTAAAGCAAGAGAATGTTCATATTGAAGTGATATAACTTTTCTGGAGTTATATGACTTGACTGATATGACTATTCTTGTTATGGGTTATTTTGTCCCGTTTCCCCACTAATTGGTGAATGCTCTGGTACCCAGGGTAAAAACTCCGTCATAATTGTTATACTTAATAAAATGCAGCAAAATAAACTTGTTAAATCAGGGCCCCCGACGATGGGGGAGTCGGGGGGCCATGGCCCCCGCACTTTTTTGTAAAACAATAGAGCTTTTCTGAATATCTTTTGTTATGATTTTTAAAATCTTCCTTGGCCCCTCCACTTTCCAACCTGTGTCGGAGCCCAAGTAAATGCATTGCTTATTCTTTGTTACATATGCAAGGCAATAATAAATATCATTGCCATTAAATGAGCAAAAGCCACTTTTCATATTTCAAAAAGAATATTGCAATTCCAAGAATCTTAAGAAGAGCTGGTTACCACTGATCGACTTCCGCTTCCTGCTGTTCCGCCCATTTTCATATTCAATGCCAGCTTTGTTGTGTTTTCCGTGCAGGCTTCTCTTCACTCTAATTTCTGCATGCAGACTGCTGTACTGGTTCGAAGAAATGTCTAAATCGAATACAATAAGAATTGCTTTATCGCTATTTTCATGATTGAATTGATACGAAGATATGAAGATACGAGTTTCTTCTACCGAGAACTTCTTTGGATTTAATAAGAAAAGATGCCATCAACAGCATCAGCCGTCAAATGTTGGCCCAAGCTTACTTTCTGATAAATTAACAGGGCTCAACTTTTCACTTTTCGAGTGACCTGAGGCCAGAATATTGATACATTATCATAATCTACTTAATGATTGTCATCTGTTTGATTTGATTCACCTAACTAAAAGGGAGATTACCAAACCTTCCGGCATGCATTTAGGTGCATTATAGTAATAGACTTCCTTTAAACGGAAGGAATATCCCAATCTTAGACACTGCATCTGGAGAAGAAAGTTTTGCAGTTTCGTTTGATTTCTGGATACCTGTGTTGTTTCTTCTGCAGTCGACATCATAGTATAGATTGTCTCTGTAGGTACCCCACTTTCCTGGAAGGGGTTTTGCAATTCTTGGAAATCTGTTGCTTACGACTGAGTCACATCTTGTTGTTGCAAACTCGAATGCTGTTCAAGAAATATACAAAAAATTAACCATCGTTTACGCTAATTAGGCTAATTAGGCTAATTATGCTAATTGATCATGCTAATTATGTTGTATGTCATCATGATTATGTGATGTAGTTGATCATTGGATGGTATCGAGCGTCCACAGGCCATCTACAACAGGAAGTTAAAAAGGGAAAGAGAAATTTAAAAAGTCACTTATTTTCCACTTAATTGATCAAATAGATCGTACAATTTATGAAATTCATAATGGTTAAATGTATGAAAGACGTGATTGGTAGTCTTTTAATATCAAAATTGACTCACCGGCTCCTGGTAGGTAATTGCTTTTAACTAGTGCTGTTTTGTTTAGTGCGAAGTGCGCGCTTAGTTCGAACAGGGACTTCTCCAATGACCGAATCGCCTGCACAGCGGCTAAATCGTTGGCCTTGTAGGTTCCCGCGTGTGCTTGTTTCTGCGAGAAAAGGTTTGCATTCTCAGTTGTGCTTCAACGTACTTGGAAGTACTTTAATTCTTATAATATGTAATTTAACCCGCGGCTACTTAGAAAGGTGTTTGTCATTTTCGTTTTAAAGGTCTTGGTTAATCGAGTTCGGACTTGGGGTTGTTTTGCGAGCTTCAATTTCCCCGTTGATTTTATTTGGATGCATCATGTGCATTGCTAATGAATCATTTGCAGGGTGCAATCGCCTGCATTGATCAAGCCTAGTTAGCTTATCGATACGAAATGATTCACAATACGATCAAAACAATATGCAGTGGATCTTAATTTATCCCTAGCATTGTGCTCGCAAACTTTCTCATGCACCAAAAAGTTATATCCTTCTTCGATTGTGTCCACTTGTATGGAATCGACGCAATCAGAGGAAGTTTTGTTAGTGACTTTTAGTGATAAATAATTATCAGTGATGAATCGTTTTCTTTCAATTTGATTTGTAGCTAGATTTGCTATAAGATGAAAATTGAAAGCGATTAGTTACATATAACTACATATAGACCAAAAGTGTTTACTTTGAAGCGTTTTGCTGTGTACCAAAGTAAAACAAATGCTTGAATTTTAGATTTAAAATTGAATATAAAATTTGCAGCGTGAAGTACTCATGTTGGTCAATGCTCCTAGTTCTAATTAGAAACGAAGAAAATGTCAAATAAAGTATTTTATGTCGTAATAACTGTTTCCAACCCAACTACTTTTGAATTATTTTTTCTTGTATAGATGTCAGCGCGAAGAAATCTCTTAGCAGAAGATTCTGAGATTCCCAAAATCATTCTTTCTTCACTCACCTCTTGGCCAATGTGTGCAACATCATTTGCCAATTTATCAATCAAAATCTGTGAAAATTCTAATCCCAGCTTCAAGTCGGCTGCAAAGACTGAAATAAACATTTTAAGCAATTAACAAAGATAATTTTTAATTTTTGATGAAGAATATTATGTAGAGGCGCCTGCAGCCGGGGGCAGTGGGGGTGACTGCCCCTTATCCCTTCAGTAGAAAAGCTTAATTGTTTTGTTTTGCCATCGTTTTGCCATTTTTGTCATGCTCCCCCCTTGTTCCGTGAAATGCAGGCGTCTCAAAAGTTATGCAATGTCGAGGTCAACAGTTTCGCCAAGGGGTTTTTAATTAGCCAGTTAACATTTTTTTGACTTAGACAACCTGCTGTCCTTTATTTAGAAGCTTTATGAAGTTATTCACCATGCTATGAATGAATTATGAGGGAGCGTTTGGAATAGCAAGTTGCTCCGTTGAAGCAGTCAGGGAAACTACCTGTAACCGACACAGAAGACCATCATAAGAAAACCAACTTCTCATGAATGTTTCTTTTGTGTCGAAAAGAAGCACATAAGAAAAACTTGAGAATTCATGCACCGCTCTCTTGCCTGATTCAAGTTGATACCTTTGGCCTAGGCAGAGCAAAGGGGTCCATTGGTGTCCATTGGTGAAGTGAAATTGATATTCAACTGCGACTGTTGAATGAGTACAGTCAGGAAATTGCTGAAGTTAGGCATCAAGCCTGAGGCATCGTACCCAAGTACTAATTGGTCACAGTTTCTGAACGATTAAACAGCTTGCTTGCATAAGATATATTGCACTCCCTGACGCAGTTTTGTGCATGCAATGCCATCCATTTTGCATCCTCTTTTGTTGAATTCAAACCTCGAAATAGCTTACAATAAGAACTCGGCCACTGCGTCTTGTTATTGAACATTGCCTCACACATTAGTAAAAGCCTTCACCGTTTTGTTTTGCCTTATACTGTTTCATGTTGCTCTCTGGTTAGTTTGGTTCAGTAATCTATAAGCAATGCGATGCTACATCTTATTTTGGTCTACAGCCCTACTCCAGTTGCATCTTGACCAAACGATGAAGTTTCCAAAAATGCTTTTGAAACGGAAACCCCACTGGCAACAGCCTTTGCAACTTCACGATGACCTCAACTTGTCCATATTGCAAAGCTGAGCCAGAAGTTTTGAAAAGAATGCCCTGACATGATAAATTGTTCGACTTATTTACAAACAAAGCGTATTCGTTATACTTTCTCTCTTTGTTGCTAAAATTTCCGAGCTTCGCAGCAAATTTACGCCTAGATTTGTCGGCGCGTTCAAGAGCTGATGCCAACACTGCATCTATGGTTGCCTCCTTGCTAGTTAATGTAAGGCATCACCAAAGCATAACCACATCTAAAATTTCAGCTTGATGCAACGATATTTCAGTTGGCGTGTTGTCTTAATAATGTCGGAAACTAAGCAAAGCTAAACAACCTCTTGAAAGTCGCTGAACATTTGAAAGGCATCGCTTGTGTCATTGAAAGGCAAAGAGGTTTGTTAAGCATGCTTAAATCAAATTTTCTTCATATGTATCTGCCGGCTCCTTGCTATTTTTCTACATCACAGTATTTTGTGTGTGACTACGCACTTTAGAATGACGATTATGCTGGACGAGTACATCAAATAAAGCTCATATACCTGTAGAGTCTCCCACGCGAAGTGCCAACAGCCAAATGATGAAGAGGCTCTCAATGCGCTGTACCATTTCTGCCTTTCAACATCTTCAGCGTAAACTTGAAAAGCAACACGACTGTGAAGGACTTTTGTCGACTTTGCCTTTAATTTTCAAACAAACTCAAGTTTCTCCTAGTTTGCCGTGAGACTGAAGTCTGTTACCACACACAAGAGGAAATCTGAATTGAATTGTTGGTGGCCAAATGCAATTATTAATGAGGATCTGATGCTGCATTCCGCCCCAAGGGGTGTTGCTATAGGAACAAAATATTTGCATCTAAGTAATTTAGGTAAACCTCTGTTAAACAGAATGGACATGATATCATAACACTATGCCTTGGCGATACTTTTCAATCGAACTGCTATCAATTATTCAATGTTTGAAAGTCAATCAGTTAGTCGTATGAAAATTGACTGAATCTGCAAATTAAGAATGGTGGCCTCCGAATGATATTCTTTATTATGTTAAGTTTCCTGTCATGAAGTTTACGGCACTGAGTGTTTTTGTCAGGCCTAAGTGGTGCTGTCATAGGCAACCATTTTTGAAAAAATGAAAATATTTAACAATGCATCCCGAAAGAGTACCACCGGCTGCGTATGATAAAAGTCAATTGAACGAGTTCAAATTTTGCTACCGTCTTTTCTAATGAGCAACAGTTCAATCCAGTTCCAATGATTGAACTTTTCTTGGCTCTGAAATTCATTACCCAAATGAAAATGACATTAACCCTTAATTTAGCTGCTGGTGTTCACTTGCAAACTTTAAATAAATCTCAGTAATTATGCACAGCAGGGTGCATTTCATTGTACACTGGCAGAAGGTTGAGCAAGAATCGAACAAATTTGAAATACATCTCACATCATTTCTTTGGGAACCTCTTTGCTGTTGCTTGCCTAAATGATAATTGCCACACACACTATAATAACACTCTGTTAATGATGTACACTAATCACAAAGCTGAACAAGAAATTACATCATATTTCTTTCCAACATTCTTCTGTCATTCATCATAAATATCCTACTGTCTTAACTATAGTTGGTAACACCAAATATCTGAAAAGATGCAACCAGTTCAACCAGTTAAATCAACAGAAATATGTGATACCACAACTTTAGATAGGACTTAGATTGAACAAACTCGGTGCCAAGAGCTAGTGATAAAGAGGAACTGTCAAGCGGATTAGAGAAGTGGGGAAGCTATAGAAATTTAAAAAGTTGCTTAGCCAGAAGAGTTTCTGAGAAAAGACTTTGCAAGAGTAAGTTGAAACCAAATTGATGGAAGCATTTAGAGCTATGCACAAGAGGTGCAAACAGACTCAGAATTTGAGAGCAAAGCTAAGAGCTATGTTGAATGGAACTATTATCCATTGAACATCTATTAGCAAATCCTTAATATAGGCAGCATCTAGCTATCAAGTATGGTGGGTTGAGGCTCCCAGTGGCTTTATTTATGAAGAATGGCATAAAGAAATTGGCAGGAAAGGTAGCCAAAAATACTTGTTAATTTGCCTTTACTAAAAAACATAAAGGTGCTAAGATATTGAGGTTGAATGTATATATAGCACTCGGGAGAATTTTACTTGCAACATAACTATTTATTTCCAAACCAGCTTGAAAAATGAAAAATTTATTTGCTTCCAGAAATAAAATTAATCATCAAAATTTACTTCACTCAAGTGTCTGAATTCAGCTTAATTTAAATAAACCATAAAATTGTGCTTTTTAAAATTTGAAAGTTTGAAATCATAATTCAGCAAAAATAATGATTTCCAAGCATTGCAAAGCATTGCTTTACAGTCTCTTGGCAGTTATTGAATTCTTGCCAGGGGAGTTTAACAAACTTGCAAATCAACTGAAGATGCTTCAAAAGCCTTGGCAAATGTTCCTTTGGACATCCACCATCCAAAACTGCTGTCATTGACTGGGTGAAGTTGACCCTTGAATCCTCAAACTCTGCCAATGTGAAATGCAAATCAAGCTCACATGCATTGCAATAAAGACCCATTGTTGCTGGCCTTTCCTTACCTTTTATTACCAAGCTACAATTTGGGCATTTAAATGCAAGAATTTCACAAGGCAGCTCATGATAAAGAGGCCACTTCTCATAGCATGCCTTGCACTGGCAAGAAAAGAAATACTGTGATGATACTAAACTTTTTCTTTCTTCAAAACAATTAACAGCATACAGTGAGCCATAATTATCAATAATCATTTCTCCTTTTTGGATTTGCTTGATAGCTCTCAAAGCACAAGAGCTGCCATAAGAGTGCCGCACCACACTTGGGTCACAGGAGTGGTTCAGCAAACTTAGTGTTGCATAGATTGCAGAGCCAATTCCCTTGAGCTGTGAGTCAGCAATTGACGAGCTGTTGATTTGTAGCTCAGAAACTTCATGGGCATTACAAGGTAGCATCTGAAGCTGTTTCAAAATGTGGGCACCAATGCAAACTTTCTTCTCATGTAGTAGTCGGTCATCATCAGTGGATGCAAAGAATTGGTCACTTTCTAAAAACCTAAGCAAAAACACGGCCATGACAGCTCGTCTAAATAAATCACTCAATGATCTTTTCTCACTGTGGCCTATCAGGCTGTATACTGATGTGTAATCTAGGCTGTCATACACCCCCGCCAGGTTAAGTCCACTTTGAGAAATTCCTCCCTTTTCCTTAAGTTGGAACAAGTAATTAAGCCCTGCTTTTATAACCATCTGCAAAGCCAAATGACCCAAACCAACATCAGACAAGTAAAGACTGTGTAGAAATCCACATTCACATTTGTGATACTTCTCCATTGCCAAATCTTTGCAGGAAGCATCGCAAAAGCCAATAAAATTGCATTCAGAACATCCAATAAGAGTCTTGCATCTTTTGAGGCAATTGTAGCAGTGTGTTAGTCTGTTTTCATAAAACAGAACAGACGCATAAGGCCTTTCAAAAATTATGAGCTCTCCTGCGTCAATTTCTCTTGCTGCAATGGCATGTCTTCCAAGCTCAGAATCGCGAACAATTTCAAAAGCTGATGTAGCACAAGGATAAATAGGGTTTGAATCAGCCTTTTCGTTCTCCGGACTACTCACTTTTTCATCATGGAGCTCAATCTTCCCTCTTGAACCGGACGAAGAGCAATGCTTCTCCATCGCACAATACTCAAATGCTTTCTTGTTTTTCTGATCCACTGACAAATCAGATTTCGACAATGCCAAAAACGCAGCTTTGAAATATTCTCTTGCACGCTGGAGTCTGTTCTGTTCGAAGTAGCATTTCGCTGCTCTGTCAAGCAGTTTGTACTTCAGTCTGTCCGGGTAGCCGCATGCAAGAGCTCTCTCTGCGTCAATAATAGCGTCAGGGTAGTGCCCAAGTTGGAAAAGAACAGCTGACCTGTTGGCTAAAGCCATCGCTAAGGGTTTCGAGTCCTCCCCACAATCTTCAGCATTGAAAATACTATCCGTGTACCTACCGAGAGCAGCTTTAAAGTTTTGCTTTTTGAATAACAAATTGCCATCCTTTCGGAGCGCTTCTGATGAGACAGATGACTTGGGGCTTATGTTTTCACTCCAGGTAGGCCAGTCACCAAGGGTCTGATCTATGAGTTCTGTTTTTAAGATAAATGACACACGCTCCTCGTCTGTATTGCACAACCTAAATTCTGACGAGAGACCATCGATTTGCTCTTTTTCCGATAGTCGCGTCGTTATTTCGGTGAACAGAGAAGCAAATGTTCCCGCCATTTATTCAAGAGATCTTCTTGTGTCTGGGTTGTTCTCCCACTTCCGTACCACAAAATATTGAATTGGATAGCCAAAGTTGTAGTTTATTATTGAATTGGATAGCCAAAGTAAATCAGGGAACTTGAGACCCAAGAAGAATGGGTTCTGTATATACTTTTTTCTTCTAATATTTTCTTGTCAGATTTGAATGCCCTTTAAATCCATTCCCTGCCACCTTCTACTTTCTGGTACCAAGGAAAGAAGTGTCATCAAACTATTTTTAATTTATTACCAGTAAACAATAACGGCGAGTACAAAAATGAAGAAGGCGAAGGGCTTTATTAGTCCAAGCAAATAATAAGAAGCAGTTGCATTGGCAGAATTAGTCTAGTTCTGAATTATTAGTAAAAGGCCACAAGATGGAGTCGATTACCAGAGTTTGCTGTCGACATAAGTATTTACGTTTCAAAGAGCTGATTGCCTCGAGAAAAATGCCTACGTCGATCCAAAGGATGTAGATTGGAATGAATTCTGATCTCTCGTTCAATTTTATCGGCTCATTAAGAAATTTTCTAATTGGTTAATGGTAGGAAATCACAATGGACAAGGCTTGACTGGACTAAAGGGATATCTCTTTTGAATGGATTACTAATAGCACCTTTTTTCCTTTCAGGTCAAGATTCAAACAAGTTCAAATGGGACGCCCATCATTACGAACAGCCAGCCCTTTGACTGTCGTTGTTCTTTTCAACCGTTTCCAGAGTTTTGATGCAATTTTTAAAGGTATCTGATTTTATTTCCAATTTTAAAGGTATCTTATAGTAGATGCATGGATCTGCATTGCTTTGAACGTATCCAGAATCTTTCAGATACCTATCCATTGTGGTATTCCAGCATCTTGCGGATTGTTTCAAGCCATAGAGACTTTTTCGAAGTCTTCAAACCATATCTGGATGGTTTTTATCAACTTAGCCTTTTGGCTGTTCCATGTAGATCTGATGCTCTAAATGTCCATTTAGAAATGCAGTTTTCACGTCCATTTGGTGGACTTCAAGATTAAGTTGATTTGCAATTGCAAGCACAGATCAAATAGAATTATATCTGGCTACTGGAGCAAAAGTATCATCATAGTCTTTCCAGCTTTTGAGAGTAGCCCTGAACCACCAATCTAGCTTTGTATCGATCAATTGTTCCATCTGCTTTACGTTTCATTTTGAAGACCCATTTGCATGTGACAATATTCTTTCCTTCTGGTAATTCGACTAAATTCCAAGTTTTGTTCTTTAGCAATGATTGGTATTCGATGTCAGTAGGAGCTTTCCACAATTTCGAATTCCTGCTGTTAAATGCTTCAGTGATGTTTTTGGGTTCTCCTTGATCTGTAGCTGCAACTGAAGCAAAATCCCACCAGTCACCAGTTATCACTCCAAAGCGATCATGAACAACTCCCTGGAGCTGTGATCTCCGTGGAACAAGGTCTGCTTCATTTTCTCTATCAGCATTCTCTCTATCATCATGTGTTTCCACGTTGCTGATTTCTGCATTACTACCATCAAAGTACACATCATCATCAGTTATTGTAGATTTCTCAGTATACAAATCTTCATCGTCGATTCTCTTTTCATCTGTAAACATGCCATTATTACTGAAGGTGCTTCAAGAAACTTGACATCACGACTCCGAATGAAGCTCTTTGTATTAAGCTCATAAAGTTTATAACCTTTAGTTCCATCTGGGTACCCAACGAATACAGCTTGTTTGGATTTCGCATCAACCTTGTGGCGGTTCTTGTCTGCAACATGTACATAAGCCATGCAACCAAATAATTTGAGGTTTGAAACATTTGAAACATTCGAAAGTTGCTTCTTATTGACAGCAATTGTTGGACTCCGGTTTCTCAAGAACACTGCTGTGTTCATTGCTTCTGCCCAAAACGAGGTTGGCAGATTAGCATGGTGCAACGTAGCTGTTTCAAAAATAGTTCTATTCATACGCTAAGCTACTCCGTTCTGTTCTGGATTAATTGGTGTAGTCTTGTGGTGTTCAATTCTCTTTTCCTTCAGGTATTTTGCAAACCCTTTGGAGCAATATTCACCACCATTATCTGTACGTAATTTCTTGACTTTCTTTCCAGTCTGGTTGGTTGTCAAATTGACGAACTCTTTAAACTTGTCGAGGACTTCACTCTTGTGCTGTATGAAATAAACATAAGTGTATCGAGATACATCATCTAAAAACGTCACAAAATATATTGACTTTCCAAGTGATGCCACATTAACTGGACCACATACGTCACTGTGTATTGTTGCAAGAACTTCAGATGCTCGATTCAACGGTGCTTTTGGAAATGGATTACGATGTTGTTTTCCCATGAGGCAACCTTCACACAATTGGTCATTTAAGGCATTGAGTCATGATAAAATGGACTGAGTATACCCAAAATGCCAAAATCCGCTGAGTCATGATTTTCACCTGGAACTGGTCACATGAACTCACCTCGCACTGATTGACAAAACAATTTCCATCAATAGCAAGTTGTCAACAACGGATGCAAGTATCACATGTAACAGCAGCGATCACGCCGAAACCAAATGACCCCCTATAGAGAAGGCCTATTTACCATGACTCAATGTCTTTAACATCATCAGTTATGCTGCAATTCATTTCAACAACTAATTTATCTGTCACCAATTTCTTCATATTGTCAGCACCCAAATGGCCAAAGCGACAATGCCAAATTGACTGACTTTTATCTTCATCAACTGTAGAGCCAAGGTAAGATGTGTGTACTGGTTCAGAGTTCAATTTGTACAGCCTTCCATGCTTATGCCCAATAGTCAATGATTTGTCATCAATTATAACTTTACAGTATTGTCCTTTAAACTGTACATTAGCTCCTCTTTCTGTCATTGATGGCAATGATAGCAATTTATTTTGTATCTTTGGTACATAAAAACATCCTTCAGAACCACTTCCACCTTTTCTGTGCCATCGTAGACTGAGATGCGAAGACTTCCTTTCCCATGTGCCAGCAAAATGCTGTTATCGGCCAGTTTTACCTTCAGTGGATATTTAAAGACAATATAATCATAAATTCCCTTCTTCACAGGTGTCGTATGCTGTGAAGCACCAGAGTCAAACCACCATTAATTACACTGGGAAATATGCCGGTCTGCAGCAAATGCAATCTCTTGTTTTCCATCTTTTGCATCATCAATAGTTTAAATTCTATTTGCAGCTTCTTGGTTTCGAGGCTTTCTTTCGTCAGTTTTTCTTTTGAAACAATCTTTAGCAAAATGTTCCTACCGTTTGCAATAGTGGCACTTGAATTTCCTTTTGTCGAAGGGTTTCCTCTGATCTATTGCTTTACAGCTAATTAGAGCATCTTGATTAACATCTCTTCCACTAGCAACGACATTTCCGGTATGCATCTTCTCATATTCATGAAGCAGCCATCACGTACGTAATCCCACGTCAATTTCTCTTCCGCGATGGTTTCTAATGCTGTTATCAAAAATGATACCCGTCAGGCAGACTACTAATAAGAATTATTACTAAATCCTCTACAGCAACTCCAACTGCTTCTAATAGCTGAGCAAGTGTTTTTACGTAGTTTATGTGCTTTATCATTTTGGTTCCCTTTTCCATGAGAACAGCATAAAACATCATTCTATAAAATACCTTTCGAGAAAGTGATTTATCTTCAAAGTGCTTTTCCAGGTTATCCCATGTTTTTTTGCATTCTTGACTAATCGTACGTAAATCTGCAAGTTGGATAAACAGATAAACAGACAAAAGCGAGGGCTTGCTTTTCGCGTTTCCTGAACTTTCTTTAGTCTGAGGCTGTAGCCTCTTCAGGCAATGTTTCGAGCCCCGTTACCATGTCCCAAAGATCTTCACCGATCAAGCACATTTTCATCTGAAATCCCCAGTGAAGTAAACGCACAACATTAGACAAAGATAGAAAGAAATATACCTAAGACTAGGTAGACTAGTTACGAATGCAGAGTAAACATGAATACTGTATACTAGTTAGGGGTGGGTCGGATAAGTGAGAGTGATAACCTTATCTCTAGGTCAAGTGTGTTCCATTCAGAGAGACAGTTGGGATAAAAGCTGTTCTTGAATCTTGTCGTCCTTGCTCTTATCTGCCCAACTAAATCTGCATTACAAAAATAATACGCAGCTTGTGGTAATTGTAGAATAGAGTATCTTATGTAGTCAGGGGTAATATCGTTGACAATCTTGTAAAAAGAACGAGGCGTCTGCTTCAACGTCGTAGGCTTTGGCATTTCAAACCAAGTTGGTCGTAGTGTTTTCACGGGGTGTTCCTTTCCATGCTCCAGTCACGGCTATTGCAGCAGAATATTGAACTGATTCAAGTTTTTCCATATGATTATTCAGAGAGGTATCATGACTGAAATCGCATTTTTGGGTGGGATGTGGTAAATGACATCGCCGTTATCTAAGTAGCGGCACATACACTTTATACAACAGTTGGTGTGTTGCGGAGCAAATACTTTGAAAGAAATTTTACTATTCCTATTCTGCGTCTATATTTTATCATGATTGACTGAATGTGAGTGGCAAAAGACAATCTAGAGGCAAGCATGATATCAAGATCTTGCATGATGCCATTGAATAGACCTGTTGGTAATCGGCTGAAATTTTCTTTATTGAAAAAGTCACATCAACTGCTTGTTTAGTTGGAAAGGGATTAAAAATCATGCGCAAACATGTGCCCAGCTTTTATTTAAATTTTTTTCCATCAGCATAGCTATTTTGTCATTTACAAATGCATTGAAGAAGATTAGCCTAGTAATTGAGCCTTGTGGTACCCGATTCAAGGATGTCATCACAGCGAAGTTCCAGAATTCTATTCTATTCTAGTAAAAGTTATGGGCTTGAACTGTTTGATTTAATCTACTTAAGGTGTCTAATTATATGCCTTTAAAAATACTTTTTGAGGAATACTATAGGGAAAATTTATGAAAAAATATTATGTTTTAATTCAATAGAATGACCCCATTAAAATGATCATTAAGAATCATTTCGGAGAACATTGATATCGAGTTGTACGAAGATGTTTGCACAATAACTTTCTATTTGCTCTGTATCCAATGAAAACATTTCAATTCGAAAATATACAATAATTATATTTAGATGGTAAATGATAACGTACTTTAACGAGTTTAAAACATGAATGGAGATTGAGAAACAGCATGAGTGCAGTAGAGGCTTGATACGAGCAGGTCGTAGATGACAAAATTATCCAGTGACACTATCAGTGAAACATTACGGTTATCTGATGTGATCTAGTTTTATTTCGTTAATTTTGCTCCCCTTAAAATTTCCTAGGCTCTAATGTTCGTTCAAAATGTATAAGCTATTTACAAAGCGAAATATATTAATTCTTCAGTTGCATCGAAGTTGATTCTAAGCTGTCGGGTCTTCTATGTGCGTAGGCCTCTATAAAACTCATATACCAGTCGAAAGAAGTATACCGTCGAATCCAGAAAAGTGATTATCTAGAAAAAAACACAATAATCATTTGACTGTTGTTCAACACTGGTATCAAGCCATATAAATGGTTTAATTCCCCTACACCATTCTCTCGCTTTTTTCGTGGAATCGTAAATGTGCAAGTACCTTCCCCTGGCTAAATCAAAGACTTGTTTTTAATTAACAAAATGTCGTTATTACATGTATCTCTGCCTGGCCTACATTTGAGTAGCAAAAGCACTAAAGCAAATGGTTCGGTAAGTTATAAAATAGTCATAAGATATATACTGTAGTTACAGACTTCAATGACTAAAGTTCTGGAGTCTGTAATTCAATCCCCCAAAGACAGTACATTTTGTTTTCACTGGCAAAAGTGTCCAATCGTGATCAAAGAGGCCCAAACTTGATTCCCCCCCCGTCACTTTTGTAAAAACATGGTCCAATAGGTGGTTCTTTGTCATCTCAAGTAATCATTCATATTCCTTGTCAACTAGCAAAAATTGATATCCATGGAAATGATCCTAGCAAATTAAAATTTACACTGCGATGAATAATTGTCACTTTAAATAAGCTTGAAGGTGGACAGTTTTATTTACTGATCTCACTTACCGTAAACTTTTGAATTAAATGCATTTCCATTGTCGGCGTTTCGCAAAAGATAATTCCATAGGTGGCAAAGATCGGAAAGAGAAGTGCATAATCGAAGATTTGTATCCGTGATTTAGTCATCTGTGCCAGCTAGAAATAAATGATATTTTCAGGCCAAGCTGACCTCTGTAGACCTTGGACTGGTTTGTTTGGTGTTAAAGTCATAACAACATTCTCCGTTTGTGCAAAAGTCGCTGCTTCAAAATATTCTAACGGAGCAGCATTGACATTAATGGTTTCTATTACCAGCGCATAAGGTACCTTCGACATGTGAACAGGTTATAAGCGAAAAATAAAGTGACGTTAGTAATGGTTCAATTGATGTACGCCTATTGACAATCAGGGATGCCTGCAGCAGAAGTGGGGGCAGCTACCCTCTGATGCCCTTAGTAAGAAAGTGCAATGCTTTAAGTGCAATGATGTATTTCATGCTTGCGCCCTGGGCATACACAAGCCTCCTTCGGCGTAGGGACGCTCATAACTGGGTGGGGGTTGGGGTGATGGCTAGCACCCGGCTCATGCAACCATCTCAATTAACATAGGACGTTGAGGAAATACTCACCAATAGCTGAATGTGGATTTTCATGAAGGAGAAACCAAAGCAGAGCAAGAAGAGAACGGAGTGGCCCTGAATGAATTCTCTTGAACAGAGGCAGAAGCTGACCAGTGTTGATGACGTAACCACAATTAGCGGCACCAATGGGGCCAACACCTGCATTTTCGGCTGCGAATTTCGATGATATTTCAGTCAAACTATGAACTCAGAAAAGAGCTGTACAATTTATGTGCTACGTCATCCCATTTGATTTGGCCAGGGTGTTTCCCTTTGGTATTGGTGCAATGATTATTTGGTTGATGAGGCTCCTTTGCTCTTTGTTGCAACCAGTGGTGTAATGCACGGTATGCAACTTTAGGGTAGAACTAAGGGCCCCCAAACAATTGGGCTCCAAGGGGTTTCCCCGCCAAATGTGGTGAACATTTTTATGGGATAAAGTCATTTCTTAAAAAGATTCATAATATCATTAAAGTGGGCGTATGTCTCAATTTTCTATTAGTATCACACAATATTGGTTTAACTGCATAGTCATATTACTTGAATCGATCAAAACTTACTTAAAGGTCAAAGATATCCCAATTAGGACTCAATAACTTGGCAATACTGTCTATAGAAAATGGGGAAGCCAAATCAATTTATAACGCTGAACTCATTCAACGATTTGCAAATGTTAATGCTCGAAGACAAAAAAGATTGGCATGCCAAACTGGAAATTGGATCTTAGACGTTGAAAAACTTCAAATGACTTTATATTAATGTTGGTTTTTGAATATTTATGGGCAAGCTATTGCAGGACTACTTAGGAGTTCTATTGATTACATTTATGGTTTGATTACCTTGATGAAGCTTGACTCAAACAGGTAAAGTAATAGTAAATTCTATAATTATTTAAAGTAAAACTTCCTAGAAATCTACTATTTAACCTGATTTCACATCTTAATAATTGTTTTGTTGATTTTAGTAAATGCTTTATAAAAACTGTATAACGCTGAAAAAAAGTTTGGGCCTGTAAACTTGATTTGCAAAGAAAATAGCGGCATAAAACCACTATTTTGACTAAGGGCCCCATATTGCTTTGCTACGCCACTGCTTGCAACTTAAGTTAGGGGTAAGAAAGCAAAACTAGACAAAAATGATGGACAACTCTTTTTTAGATTTGCCTAAAACTCGGCATCATGTAAATATTCTTCAACTCTGCAAACATGCTTTTACCTTTTGAAGATCTTTTGCTGCATTATATAACTCTCGCGATTTCACAAACAGCACATCGGCAATCATTATGAATTTCACAATGTAGAATATATGTCTTAGTCGGAAGCCTAATGCGGCAATAGGCTGAAAGAACAAGCGTAATACAAATCTTGAAAAGTAAGGCAAGATAAAGAGCAAATGTAAGAAAAGGGGTCAGTGGAATGTGGTATGCTGCGAAAGCCTAAATTTCAGGTGAAGCGTTCTTTTAGTTTTTGCAAAAGCTGACTCTGGGCTTCTGGAAATTCAAACCAAAACGGAAAAGGCTGGTCGAAGCTGCAAAAAGGCTGGGGTGGTAATGAGCTTACCTTGTACGCCCAAATTTCGAGGCCGTAAACAGCAGAAACGGAGCCTATGCAGACAAATGCACAAAGTACTTCGAGAAAGTCGAAGCTAAAAGAGAATACATTGAAAAGTCACCTCAGCATGTCACGAAAGAGTTGATTACTATATTTACATCCAGAATGTTTCCTGATCCCGTGTAACACTTGCTGTTTATTTTGAAATCAACAATTCAAGCTAGTGTAATGTGGTATCTGTTTCATTCATGAAAGTTCGCTGACGATGCTAGGGGTCTGTTTGCATGACGCTGGTTTCAACAAAATGAAACCTTGTTGTCATACCGTTCACGTCATGTTTTTCTCATCTTGGACAATGTTGTTGCCACAAAAATAATGGTTGTAACCATCTTTAGGAATTTATATCCAGACTAGGAAAACTTCAATAACTCGCTTTTGTCATTGACAAGAAAAACTTGGCACATTCGAGGCAGTCTGCTTACCTTGCATAATGGTATTTGTTGCAAATGTACATGGTGTACGCTTCTGAAATGTAATTAGCAAGGAGATCTGCGACAATCCACATCAGGAACATCTCTGGGCATTCAGATACGCGCAATAAGCATGCAATGGCCATCGACGCCAGCATAAAAGCAAAGCAATCTCCCCCATGATCCAAGAGCTCCCCAAAGGGGCCACAGAGACCCCTCAGTCTCGCAACCTTTCCATCTACGGTGTCACAAACAAGCCACACGAAGAAGCCTAATGTACACCAACTTGTCATTTGCTGCACGGCCTGTGAATCAAGTACATTCATCAGTTTCGATTTTTGTTTTCTCCTACTTACGGTGATTTACAATGATTTCATAATTAATAATAGCATTTTTTTTTATCAAGGCTAACAAAGATTTACTATTATTTACAATGATTTCATAATTAATAATAGCAATGTTTTTTATCAAGGCTAACAAAGATTTACTATTATTTACAATGATTTCATAATTAATAATAGCAATGTTTTTTATCAAGGCTAACAGAGATTTACTATTATTTACAATGATTTCATAATTAATAATAGCAATGTTTTGTTATTAAGGTTTACAAAGATTTACTATTATTTACAATGATTTCATAATTAATAATAGCAATGTTTTGTTATTAAGGTTTACAAAGATTTACTATTATTTGCAATGATCAATAATGATTTGAAATGATTCGAAATCAGTTGCGTGGCTAGAAATTTTTCGGTGCTTGGGCAAAATAAAAACCCTACCGATAAATGATGGGTGTATTCGTTTTTATGGAAGCATTTGGGGGGCGGGGGCTGATCGGGCGGCAGCTGCTTCTATTGCCCTCTCCAGCTACGCCACTGCATACATTTATTTTATAACCAAATTTTATAGACACAGCTTGGCGAGCCTAGCATAAACCTAGACCCTTTCTTTTAACATCCTAAGATATCTTTATAAGAGGACTCAGTGATGTCAGATGTTCGCCTAGTAAGCCTCTTTCTTATCCCCTTATCAGGGCTACTTGGCTCCATTATGAAAGAAAAGTCCATCTCATGCTGGCGATTCTTCCTTTTGTTTCAAATATGAAAAGCTTATTATTCAAAAGTTGTTTTGTTGATTTCTAAACTTTGATTAAAAAACTCTTTGAAGCCTTTACTGGAATAAAAACTTAGGAAATCGTCGTTGTGTTTACGCTTAATATCAGAAGTACAATTGTACAGTTAAAGAAGTACAACGAACTTTCTTTGCAAACTGAAAAATGAGATGTAAACGGTCGAAGGCTGATTTCGAACATGTCTTAAGGGAGGATACACGTGTCGCAAAGAGTCAGGATGAAGAGTTTTTGAGAATGATGATACCAATGACTTCAAATTTAGAATATTCTTGGTACCGCAAACGGTTGAATCAGGGCCAATCTACCCCTCGCTTCATTTTAAAGGGACAGTGCCTCCGCTTTTTACTTCAGTTGGTTCTCCACTACACTACTTTCTTACCAAAGGCATCATGTTTAAATATATTCTCTGACATTTTGCCTTATGCTGCTGGAAATTGTAGCAAAATCGGGATTGCTTTGGCCAACGAGGTCTAGAGGTGGGCCTCCCGGGTTTTCATTTACTGTTGTCGCATTTTATTAACGGCTAGTAACGTGTCGTAAAGATTTTGCGCCTCGCATACCTTTTATTGGCATTGGCATGGATATACTATTTTACAGTTTACCTGCACCCTCATTCTCAACCATTTTCATAGAGTATGTCAGACTTCGGGTTTATTCGTTTAGAAATTTTGAATAAAGCTATATCAACACTGTCCTCGGAGCTAAGGAGGGGTGCTGACAGTTTAAGAAGTTAAGAATTAACGCATTATGACGATTTATACAACCCCTTTGTGATTTTGAGAAGCAACCCATCACGTTATAAAAGTTCACCACACTGCGAAGATTTTGCAAGTTGTATTACACCAAGGAACCAGCGGCTTCGTGCTTAGAGTGGTCTAATTTTTCAAAAAAATCTAGATTTACTGTCTTATGATAAAGGCCTAGATCAAACGTCGCATTTTACATGCATTTATAGTTCCCCAACTATATTCGACCGATGTGAAATGCGACGTTTGATCTCTAGGCCTTAATCATAAGACAGCAAAAGTAATGACTCGCCTCAGTGCTGCCCGCGTGCTCATACCATAGCACAAGGATACAAGGAATTATGGTCGATACTAATCCGGTGATGGTCAGTCCGTTTGGAGAGATGTTTTGTGGCAGCATCTCAGCAATTTTGTCAAAGCCTGGTTCCAGAAACGAGAGAATCTCGTGGCCTTCGCATCGGTAACGGTGTTTTCTGATCACGATCAGCTTCTCTGCATCCAAGATTGCCATTGTAGATGCCTTGTGTGACAGCTTTGAGAGAACAGATTCTGGTTTATTAGGAGAAAAGCATTGATTTCATCGATACCTATATTATAACAATCTATTACTCTTCTTTCTGTATTGTGATTCTACTAAGCTGCTCTGTGTGTGATTCATGGTAAAGCAACACATCAAAAATTTAATATTTTTCTTTGATTACAAGGCGAATTTAAACTTTGTGTTTGGTAGGAGTAATATAAGAATAAGATTAGGCTCAAAATCGAAAATTTTTAAGAATAATGTGGCTCGGCAAAAAAGTGTTCTCTATAATAGATTTTTCTTTAAAAATTTATAAAGAAAAGAGTGTGTACTAAATTTCATCACTTTCCAGTACAGTTCATTAAAATTTACATGAAGATGTACGGCTGTGTACTAACGAGATGAATGCATGCGTTGAAGTAGGATTGGGAATATTGGTTTTGCTTTTAACCCGTCCCATGTTCTCTCTGCTCGTTGAATGAACTTTTGACGCATTAATGTGAGTTAATTCACAGTCCCTTCGACTGAAGACACAGTCCCTTTGACAGTGTAATTAGCATCAGTTTTATGCACGGCCACCTTCAGATGTTGATTTAAACGCACGTGATAAGCCATAAAAGAAACGCAAAGAAAGCGACATGGTTCTTCTTTGATCCTCAGTCATTCCAACCTTAATTAAACACCTGCGTAATCTTGCTGGTTATTGGCTTTCAATTAACGTCTCCTTGGAAACTTAATGATTTTGACCAGCTATTTGCAGCATACTGCGGCAAAGGAAAAAGTGCTGCAAATTTTCTTTCCTGGCTGCCAAACCCTTTACCTTACGCCCTAGGTCAAACCAGTTAACTTTTCATTCGATTATTCGTTTAAAGTCTTTCTAATCCAAAACTTGTTTTAGAGAGATGTTCTTTGTTGATGATATAGGCCTAGCCTCCCACGCAGAGGCTGCGATCCATTGGCCGTTTCGCTGCTGCCTACGCAGAGTCTGGCGTCATCACAAGATTGAAGAAGTGCACCTAGCGTATCCATCAGAGACCATTCCAACTCTTCGCTCGATGCTGAGATAAAAACCAGCGCTGTACACCAGCAATAAAATGACAGTCCACCGGGGGTACGTGTCGAGCTTTCTCTTTTGTGACAGTGAAGCGTAGAGACCCTTTGCTGCCACCAGGAATGAAGGTCGACCGTCTTCGCTTGTGATTCCTGCTCAAACTGAGTGAATCATTGCGTCATATCATCACGAATGGTCCCAAGAGGTGTTGCTCGGGGAGGTGGCACCAGGCGACAGGCCCACAGGGTTCTCAGTTCTCCGCTGCAATGATGTGTGCAAGCACGACCCCAATTTTGGTGGTCTATCCTCTTTCCTCTTCCATTCTCCTTCGCGATTCCTTCCCCCGTTCTTCATCCTTAGGCTCTGGCACCAAGAGCCAACAGCTGTCATCAAAGGCGCCCCCACAGGCACCAGCAGGTCATGCGGCTCTTGTACCCTGCGCGGTGGTCTTCACGAATGTCCTCGATTACATTCCCCCTCCAACCCCCCCCCTCTCCCCGTCCCTCTGGAAAAGTCATCCGTCAATGAAACCAAACAGTTATATAGGCAAACAAAATATATATCTTAGGTGCAACATTAGCAACATTGGAAAATCTAAGCTTTCATCCATCCAGAAATGCGATTTCCTGTCCGTTTATTCCTTTCGTTCCAAATTACAAACAAGTTTTGACTGCCTGATAATCTAGGCACGCAATATATTAAACATGATATTCAACAAACATGCAGGACCTGTTGATATTTTCAAGTTAAAATCATTATATTACACATCTGTAATATAATATTTTGATTATTTAGAATTAAAAACAGCTGATGGAATTTGATATCAAATTGATAGATAAAAATCTAGCAAAAATTACCTCTTGAGCAGCGCACGTGTAAGACCTGTTCCAATTTTATACTCCAAAGAGTGATCCTTTGCCGCAATTTATTCAAGCCCGCGGTTTCCATAGCATTCCAAAGTGCTTACAGAACAATTGTTCCACGCCAGCTTTTCGTGTGCTCAGAACAAACTCAGATTGTGACAGTGAAATCGGATACGCCATCTCCGTATTTACTGGCCTGAAACATGAACATCGCCGGGAACCACAGTGAGGAGGAAGACACAACAACAAGGTGAAGTAACTGCCAAGCCAAATCTTCATTCAATTGAATTTTTTAGCATAATTTTGAACCCGACAGACGCTTAGCCAAGCTTTAACTCCACATGCTCTTGGGGACAAATTCTTTTGACAAGCCTGGAGAAACTTGGCCTATTGGAATGAAAACCATTTTTTTATTTTATTGGATTGGTCAAGATAGAGATTTCGACAATGCAAAGGCCCGTGAACCAGTAACCGTTTTTCATGGCTTCAAAGTCTGAAGTGTTGGCGGAGAAAGCTCTCAGCCATGTAACCGCACAACAAGATTTTCCTAATTTTATGAGTTCGCTGACTTGTTTCTCTCTTTATGCAACTGGTGCTAGCTTGAGCGTGATTATACGTTGTTTATAGATTGGTAGATTCCATATGGATTCGTTGCCAAAGGAGCTCTTTTCCACACTTCCCGATAAAATAGCTGTAAAACCCCTCGCCTTTAAAAGATCAAGTACACTCTTTGTTATGAAAATACCTATTTTTTGCCGAGCCTCATTATTCTTAAAAGTCTTCCATTTTGAGACTCAGGTTATTCTTAAATTATTCTTGCCCAACACATAATGTAAATTCAAAGGTTGAAGGAAAATATTGAAATCTTTTTATGTGTTTCTTCATCATAAATTTCAACAAGAAAAAAACATATAGATACACAACGTTCTGCTTTGGGGGAAAACTCAGATTAAGGAGAAATTTTTGTCTTGATGAAAGTTGAGCCTGGCATTATTCTCAAATTATTAGATTTTTAATGCATGCAACTATTCTCACTTTGCACTTGGTTTTGAATTGTCAATAATTTTTACTTCTTAAAGTCATATGTCGTATTTTACATGTGTCGGACTCAACATACATACTTTCATTATGTACGGCTCATGTAAAATGCGGCCTTTGACTTGGTTAAGTAGTCGACTTAATGATTAAATCCATTAGATTTGTACGAATTTAATTCTAGAATTCTAGGAAACGACACTTACTAGAGTTCTAGGAAACGATACGATTTTATGTTAAACATCGTATTTTACATGTATTGAATGAAACCATAATAATAAACGAGTTCGATATGTTAGAGACTGTGATCTTTTTGGAGGCGGAGAAGCGGTAGGCCTCGCCAAGACACGTCTGATGTTCGTGACTCGTCCTCAAGCTGAAGAAGGCATCAGTGAACTAACACACTCGTCCCACATGCAAGAAACGATTGCTTCACTGCCCTCGTTTACATTTGTGAAAAGAGTCGAAATGTCTAGGACAGTCATATCAGCAATTGTGACAACATAATCTATCTGCTGTATAAAACTCCATAAACAGATTACAAGGCGGAACTGGGTCTTCATAAGCATTATTTTCTTTCAGTTTGTGAAGTTATGCTGAAAGTTTCCTTGTCAAACGAAATCTCTTTTTAAATCGTTTTTGGTTATAACTTGTCTGACTTATTTGACGTATTCCGCCAATCTGACTTTGATCCGTGCAACCTTCTGCACGATCCTGGTTCAATCACTCCTGTCCTTGACGCCGTTAGCAGCAGAAAAATAGAAAGGGCTTTCAAGAAAGCTCTTCTTCTGGCAATAGCATTTGAAATCAACTTCTGCAGAGGTTGTAGACGCCTTCAATTTGCGGCTAAAACTTTCCTCAATAATTTAGTCATTTTTATGCGCGCCATATTGTTCTCAGCAACTTCACCGCAACTTTCGTCACGCAAGAGGAAAACAAATCTCTTGAAATACTCAGTGAATAAAAGTCACATACGACTTATAAATGCGCATTTAAGTTATGTTTGTGCAAAAACTCTTATCATATGTAATTCGACGTAAAATCTGAGCCACGTAAAGTTTTCACACGAGTTGCTGGGCAGGGTTGAGGAGTTACGTTGACATATAAGAGTGCTAACTAAAGCGAATCGGAAAGTTATGCAATCATTTTACTCAGCTATTTGTATCTTATATAACCTTGGTGATTTGTGGTTTAAAATTTTGTTAATCTTCTTGTGTCGAACTGAGCACTGAAAAGAAGAATTGCTGTCGTACAAAGGTAAATAATATCGTTGGCCTCGCCCAAAGGTCCAATATATACCAGTAGTCGAAGCAAACTCCACCACATCCCCCAATCCCCCCCCCCCATCCCCCCCAAAATGTTGGTAGTTAAAAGTCCCTCGTTTTGGAAACATCGAAAAATTCCAGTCGTCAAATCTCTATCAATGACAAAAATCAACATTGTCTGAATGGGGAAAGGCCCGAAAATTTGACTGTTGTTGTTTTTGAAAGCTACTTGTAAGTGACTAAAGCATCTCGCATGAAAAGTTAGGCCTTTGTTGTATGAACAGGAAAATAATGCTAATAACTGTTTTTTATTTATTTCCAGTCCAGCAGCAGCCCTGCTAGAAACGAAGAGAAAACAGAAGCAACAGTTCACAGAGCAATACAAATCGAGATGGAAGTCGATTCGAGTCAGCTACTTCACCATGTTCATCAATGCAGTTGGTATGTCCAGTAGCTCATTATTATCATCAGCCATTACACGATGAACGAACTCTGTCCGTTGCCCAGGTGCCGCCTCTGATAGGGCTATGAATTTCAAAGATCAATTCCGCTCATTATTACAGACAATTCCATCTCTATCTGTTTGCATTTTGTTTTGAAAAATTCGGCACCTCTTCTTGTGATTCCATTCATTTTTGTTTATTATATTTCCCAATTATCCCTATTTTAAAGGCGAAATCCAAGTAATTAAATCTTCAGGATATTCCATCTCAGCGTGCCAAAAGTTTTGAACCTGGATAATGAACTTTCAAACTGTACATAGTATGAACCATATCCAGCGGTTGATGTATCTTTTTGATATACGGTGTCCAGTAAATAAGATTATTGGTTTTTTCTCATTCCAAAACTTTTCCATTAAGTTAACAAATCTGATTATGGTTTGCTTATATCGAAACTTAATTATGCTTTTGTCGCAACTCGATTGTATTGGCAGCTCTTTCCGGTTGCCGAAAACACGACGTTTATCGAATAGGGCTAAACAAGCTTAAACAAGCTTCACCCGGAATAGGTCGAAGTTGTAAAAAATTTTGACGAGGCTTTTGACTTGAGTTATCCAAACCAATGAAGTACACTTGCGTATCTTCAAACAGATTAAAATGTATCATTGAAAGAATTTTTGTTGCTTTTGCTTTATGGTGTGAATGATCATATTGAGATGATGTTAAAAGCATGAATTTGAAAATAATCCGTGCTGTAAGTAAAAGCGATAAATGATCTTGGAAATTATCTTCAAATTAAGCAATATTTTCGACTTTTTCACCAGATGTCGCCTTAGCAATATCACCAAAAATTGACGCAACCGCTGAAAGTTTTTTGAATTTCGTTTATTTGCATTTCAGCGACAACTATTGTTTACTCGTCGCTTTGGCCGTACCTGAAGATGGTAAGTTCTTTTTAACCGGTTAATTCGACAATCGATCAATACTCGTATAAGGTCTCGCGATTCCCCAATACGGCATCAAGTTATCGTCAACTCACACAAGTGGCAAATCAAGCTTATTTTGGTATATCAACTTTATTCGTGAAAATGATGTAGATTTCCCAATTTCTTAATAGATTGTACCCTTTGGTTTTCTAATTTCATTACAACGAAATATTTCTTCTACGACAACATATTAAAAGAACATAAATCAATGAACAGAACATGGACAATAAAAAAGACATAAAATTCGATCATACGGTGTCAAATTGTTTGTCCCTCGCAGTACCAATTCTCTTAAAGTGCCCCTCCACCTAAAATCTTCTATGACGTTTATCGATAGGATACTAGACATACTTTACGTAAACAACTAGACCTGTCACAAACCTACAAAAAAGTCAAAGTAAAAAAGTGCAGCAACTACACAAGAAGGTTCTTTGTAGATGTGAATTCTTTGAAGGAATGATATGAAAGTCGGGAAGTTGCATAAATGTTATAACATTTTTGCGATATATAGCCAATATCCCAGCACGATTCAAGATTTATTGATGGGAACTTCTTTTGTGGAATTGCATAGCCCTTGAACAAATCTATCCACAGTCCTTAATACCGTATTTATAATGCCTGCTAATGGGCTTTGGTTGATGCATCGAGAAATGGCCATTTAAAAATAAAGAGCACTGTTCAATATTATTGATGGATCCACCATTTTATCCCATGACCCCAGCTGGCATGCTATGGCCCATGTTATCAATCCTATGTTATCTCCACCGAGCCTCCCTGTGTAATCACAGAAGTCTTTCTAGGTTAGCCTACATTAGCCTGTAACACTACACTAGTGTCTGCTAGCAATTCTGGTCAATGCATACTCTATCTCGTTTATTTCCACAGTTGTAACCTTGAGCACTCTGTGTGCACAGATTCCATTCATTTAACTGTACTTTTAATAAAACGCATTTGACTAGCTGTGTTGTGTTGTCCTGGTTTGTTTCAATTTTGAAGCGAATACTATGATGTTCCAACGCTGAGCTGAGTAAACAGGCACCGCCTGTGCGTGCCTAGGTGCGATCACCGAATCCCAGTCTGTTTAAAAGGAGACGAGAAGATTCCAAGCAAATTTATAGTGGTTTGCAATGTTTCGAATCTTGCTAAAACGCTTGTATGTGCGGTGGATTCTGATGAGAAATAAATGAAACATCCGAACTGGAGATCGATCTTCGAACGTTTAGAAAAACGACGACAGGAGAAAATCAGTTCAAACTTTTTCCTCTGGCTTTTTCAGAGGAAAAAGTATGGATATTTAGGAGCCAACAGCCAAATGAAAATAAAGTGGGACTTGCATTGCACGCTAAATGAAGGGCTCAGAGGTTGAACCTGGCGATACCAGCCACCAATTGAGGCAGAAAATAATGCAATGATCCAAAGAATCAAAGATTTCACTTAGTGTTGCTAGAAATGTCACAGAATTGCTTCAATACGTAAATGATGGGAAACAGATGTTTGGGCGACAGAAATATACACGAAGTGATTTAACAAATTCTCTTAATAATGTTTAAGATTTTTAATTAGCTCAGGCCGCTTTCAAACTTACCTCTCTGGTATATATGACTTATTTGTTGTTTCCTTTGCTTGAAATAAGACCACAAGCAGGAGTGGGCAAAAAGTTTATTCGATAACAACATAATAACATGTTGTACTGAAAATAAAGTAAATGCTACATTTTAAGGATATACGGAGACATTATTGCACACATCCAAAACTGAGCATTATGATGAGTATTGAAAGAATCATGCCAGATTGCCAAAAATAGTAGAGACTCGTTTGCCTATTAAAGCGGAAGTATTGTTCTAGCAAAGTTCTCAATCTTTTGTAGCTTCAACTAGAAATAGTAACAACTGGTACCTCCTTCTTCTTCCAAAGCAAGTGCGTTTTTATTTGGAAAATATATGTTTTAGATAGTTGGATGGGGCCCAAGTGATTGTAAATTTTACCGACACTATTCAAGATACAACTGAAAATGCTTATAGTTACAGCTGAAATAGTAATTTTGATGTACTTTTCAGATAGACGTGCACACGACGACCTGGTACCTTGGCCTCGTTCACGCGGTATTCAATTTGGCTGAGCTGGCCTGCATCATTCTTTTCGGAGCCTGGGTACAATACCGGCCTGGGTACGAGCCTCTGGCCTTCTCTCTCATCTGTTTGATCATCGGGAATTTGCTTTATTCTTGGGCGTTATCATTTGGTTACTATGGAAAATTTGTTGTGCTCGTTGCTAGGATGATTATTGGCTGCGCAACTGGTAAGGATAATGCTTTCGCTTTTTTGAGAGTATAGAGTAAGGGCGTTTAGATATTGTATCTATCGACTGCGATGGGACATGGCCTAATTAGCATGCCATCAACTTGATTCGGCTAAAATGTTTATAATTTACATGACCGAAGTTTAACCTGATGATACAAGAAGTAATGTATTATAGTATTTTTGTAGCTATGAACCCCAATAATTTTTAGTCGCCAAGCTTAGGTTGTGGAAGAATCTTTCCAAGTAAGATACCTCGTTGGTACTGCTATACCTTCTGAAAAACTTTTGATTTGCGAAAAATTATGGTTTGAAATGACATTTAGAATAAGAATGCCATTGCATAGCACTGTAGCAAAAGAATGCTATTTCAGACAAGTTCTCTTACTTCATATTCTCTTTATTTCAAATATGTTTATACTGAGTTGTAAATCTTAACATAATCTCCTTACTTTAAGTTAAAAGATCTTTTTAAGCCACTTGTAGCATTAAGAGGTTCCCGAAGGTACAAAAACTTTCTCTCGATGTCATTAAACTCGAAATCTATTTTTTTTCCAACCCAATTCAATTATATCCACAAGAAATAGTCATACAGACAGGCAACAAATTGAATTGTATTCTTGTTGAAAATTTGTTGCAAAACTGCATGATTCAAGTTGAAAAAATGACTTTCGGCTCGGCGGATGCAAGAAAATGAAGAATGATGGCGAAACCTGGGTAAAAGAAGCCTCGCATTTCATACGGAGGTTGTCAGATACTTGCTCAATGAATTGATAGCTCCTCTTTCCTAGAACTGTTCTTCCTTCTTTTAATCTCAACAGCTACAATAACAGCTTCCATTTCTTGTGATTGTTTTTATTCAAAGTGAATGCCTGTAATGCTAGTTTTGCCAAACTGCAAAACGATCAAGTAAAAGGAGATCTGAAAAGGAGGATAATGTAGGAGAGCTAAAGAAAAAGAAATTATTAGAGGAAAATTAACAAGAAGAGAAAGAACAAGATAAGAAAGTAGGAAAGAAAAACAATGGGAGGTGTTGAAGAAAAAGTTATTAGGAAGAAGAAAGAAAAACTATATGTTAACGGAACCGGATTTTTCAATTTTTTACTCAAATTGAAACTCTAGCCCTATACCCTTGAAACGTCTTTCGATTTCTTCGTCCATCCTTTTATTCATTTCATCAGTGAAGTGATTCAGTGAAGAAGAAAGAAAATTATATGTTAACGGAACCTGATTATTCAACTTTTTACTCAAATTGAAACTCTAGCCCTATGCCCTTGAAACGTCTTTCGATTTCTTCGTCCATCCTTTTATTCATTTCATCAGTGAAGTGATTCTTCCAGTCCCCGATTTCACCTTTCCTAATGAAGCTGCCATTATGGCCGGGGACAAACGCCACGTCTCTAATGGCTTCATTGTTCACAGCATTATTGTTTTTCATTGACTTGAAACTGAGGTGCTCGACAAGCTTCGTTACTTGCTCCTCTGTGATTTCTTTTTCCAAGAATTTGGCTACTTTCTTGATCACCGATGGAAGGTCCTTCTTCATATCCTCGTAGAATATGATGCACATGTTGGGATGGTGTCTTTTCATCCAGGCGTTTGCAGCATATTCGAAGTAATCACCATAAATCACAAGCTTTCGCATGAAAATTTCGAAAAAGTCCACGAATGTGCCGACAAATTCATGCAGCTTGAACATCTTCTCGTGGTGGTAAAGCGAGACCAGGGTGTCCTTCGGGTTCCGCAGGCACATGATGACTTTGCATTTGTCAAGTAGGTCAGGGGGGAACAGCTCCAAAGGAAGATGGGTCTTGAGGGTCTTTGGAGATGGCAAATTTTGCAATTTTTCTATGAAGTCTCCTGATTTCAAGCCGAGCTCTTTCTCACAATTTCCATTGAAATCAGCTATCACTGCCATATCGATGAATGGGATTCGCTCGTTCAACAACGTGCTCTTGGCTTTTTCTAACTGGCAGTCGTTCTGCAAGCACCAGATCATCTCCCGTGCCCATGTTGTGCCCGTCTTCACCCATCCGAACAGAAAAGAATCCCCTTTGCCCAATGGCCAGTTGTAGATCTTCTCCTTCAAATTACTGTATGCGATGGGCAAGGTGGAACCCCCGGGTTCGACTCTCGCGTATTCCTGGCCATTTTGCCACGTTGAGTAGTTTTTCTTCATGATTTCCCTTTCCTCATCGTTCAGTCGTGTTATCTTTATACCATCCATGATGTCACTGAAATGAGATGTTTGTCGTTAATAAGTAATTCTGGTGAGCAAATGTTTCGTTCTGCAAAGGTTTCAAAATAGCGCGCAACAGCGGAATCAAAGCATTTGCCTAAAAGGAGCACTTTTAGTCCTACAGCTCGTCTTTGCTCTAGGACCCTGCTAAAAGAAGGCATTAATGAAACGTAGGTTTCAATCCGCAACTGGCTTTTCATTAAATCAGCTTTCGGTCATTTTCCGACGTTTTCACATCACATTCTAAGGAGTATCGGACGAAAAAGAACTTACCAGTACCATTATGGCTAAAGGCATTGAGTCATGGTTAATGAAAACCATATACCCAATAACAAAAGTTGCTGAGTCATTATAATAGCTTCGCCAATCATGTGACTGGCTGTCAAGCAAACTGCACACGTGATATTATAACCTCGCAGTTGATGTCTGATCACATGAAAGCAATATATCCACTTGAAAACAGACAAACGTAGGGACAGGCAAACAGAAATCTGAAGGATGATTTTTTACATTTCAGGAAACGATGTCGTGGTGACAGCAGAAGTTTGTTCACAGACGACGATCAAGGAGAGAACCAGCGTGATTGCGTACTGT
The DNA here is from genome assembly GCA_003864495.1 of Nemopilema nomurai. Taxonomy (NCBI): domain Eukaryota; kingdom Metazoa; phylum Cnidaria; class Scyphozoa; order Rhizostomeae; family Rhizostomatidae; genus Nemopilema; species Nemopilema nomurai. The sequence continues at coordinate 1,357,261 of ML133421.1, read as the reverse complement.
TCCTTGGCACAGGCGCTTGGATTCATGCTTGGTCCAGGTAACAAACCCCTTCAGTCTTAGATAGGGCCACGGGCTACGGATAAGGGCAAGAAACAAAGCCCTGGCCTCCTTTGACTCAATGTTGCCTCTCTCTGAGAAATACCAATTGACTTGGACTTTGCAAAAACTAAAACGCCATATGATGCAAACGATGATGTTTTATCCCTTGAAAATAGCTTACTAAGACAAATGGCAGAAGACCTTCAACATTCTATCCACAAACATTTCCACTTTATTTAAGAAATATTTCATTCAGTTTCATTTCAATAAGGTTTCCCTTCAGTGAATGCCAGTTTACCAGGGCTGCTCCACTCATTTTACAACATAATGATTAAATGATTAAAACAAAGTTAATATAAATGGGCATTTAGAAATAGTTGATTGCTGTGCTGGTGTGTCTGATGTAGCTCTTTGCAGGAGCACATGAAAAGTGTGGCTCGTAGTTTCTGCCAGGTTGGCCTGCCCCGGGGGGACCATCCTCAAAATCGAGCGTCTTTTAAACCACTCTTAACTACCACACCACTGCTCTATTTAATTCAATAGATCGGTCTAAAGAGCTTGATTCCCTACGAAACTGCTAGAATTCGACCCAGCAATATATAAAAATCTGAATTGGTGCACTAACTTAGAAGGAAATAAAGCCAGGGCATACTTTTGCAGCGATACAAGCGGCGCTGGTTCCCGTTGGTCGGGAGGGCGTGTTCATAAAGGCTCTTTGGCTTCATGTCAACTTCTGTACTCTGGCTGGGTTGGTGACTGTCCTTTTCGCGGCTCTGAATCTGACTGCGATTTGGGTGCACGGCCGAACAGAGTACCGAGTGGAGAACCCTTACATCGACACGGATACAGATGATTACCAATCGGAAACGGTGCCAGGTAGGCCCTCGCGTTCATAATCTCAACATGTTTATAAATTTTCACCCACTGCTCGCTTTTCATCCAACTCTGACAAGAATACAGACCGAAACTGTCGGCATCAAAGTCCTCGTTTTGCTGTAATACACGCTATTCTCTATAAGGAATCTACCTCAAGGCCTAGTTCCAAAAGTTCTTATTTGTAGACCTCAAGTCATCGGATTTTAGTACCAAATTTCCTTAAAAGTTCCTTAATTTTCACTGCACATCAATAAGCCTTAACACTTAACACCTCGTTTTGCTGCACTATTATGCCTGGGATCAACACATGTTTTATAACACCCTGTCCAGAGAAACTCTGGTTCGGAATACTTTATTCGTGGTCCTCTAATTTATTTGCCAATATTATGAAAACATACAATAGAACCGCTCATACGTGAACAGATTCCCCAGCTCGGTTTGGAACCAGCCCATTGCACTAGCATATTAAATTTACAGCCCTACAGGGCAAGATCAAAGGTACCTAAAGCGAGACTTCGGTTAGAGGAGCTAGCCCTTCTCTCATATAAACAGGAGTTATAACACCTGTCCGATGAATCCAACTTCTTTGTTTCCACAATAGCGTTGTTATCCTACTGTCTAGTATATATTCCAAATGGATTTAGACCCGCTTACGTCTCGCTTAGTGCTAAAGCTGCCATTCTCAAAACACATTTCCTCTCTCGCTACCCGGCCAAACGAATGAAAAGAACGGCATAACGCATCAAATCCAACATTGCTGCATACAACATGTTCTGTTCGCTTACTTAGCCACCATGTTCTACAATGTTTCGCTAAAGGATGTTTTGTAACTATCAACGAAACTTTGTTTCCATCAAACAGGGCTGTAAATCTATCTTGTCAATAGGGGGGGTCAGCCGAACCAATAACACGGAGCGACACCAATATACTAACATAACCAACCAACCAAGCAAACATTGATTAGAGCTCGACAAAGTGGCTATAGCACGAAAAAACAGTGTAGTGCTAGCCCAGGTACAAAGGAACCCATTTCTTTGGAAGAAAACGATATAAATTCTAACACAAAATCACTGCTCTAAATTTTTGGGGGGGTCCGGTCCCCCTCGTCCCCCCGGGATTTACGGCCCTGCCACGAAAAATTGTTGGTCCGCAATATTGCACTTGTTTAGTTGCCCCCTTTCACTCTCTAAACAATAATCCCCCCATAGTATGTTCTGGGTGTTGAATGGTCAACAAAGACCACAATTCTAAATGGCACTGCAGCGTCGATAATGTCCCCATTGTTCCATCTTCAAAGGAGGCCTATAGGAAACAGTAGGAGTTATCGCGAGAAACTCCAAACGGGGGGCATACGAGGCCAAGAAAGGGAAGGGGGGCCCATACGTATAGGGAAATTTTCCCTTAACTACGGGCGCAGGTAAAGGCCTGCAGGGACAGCTTCCGCAGTGGTTACAAAAAAGATGCTGTTAAGTGGAGTTTCACGAAGAAGGGCTACTCAAATGAATGTGTCGTGGAATTTTGGCGTGAAGGCTTCTCAACCAGTAGAACAATTTCTGCAATGCCCGGTTTATGCTAAATGTGATTTAATATTAGCTTTCCCTAGAAAACAATTCTTTTGTACTTGTCTTAGAAACTTACGATCATCCTGGCTCGTTTCCAAAATTCTGTTTTCGAATCATCGGTGTTTCCATCAAAACGATCCGTCTTCAAATCATTCTGCTTTCAAATCACTCTGCTTCATCAGTGTTTTCAAAAGTCACCGTTTCGATGCGTATTAATGGAAACACAATGGAAACATAGCCTGAATTATCATCACGAATTTGCACTGCCATTATTTTCCATTTGGTGCGGTTGTTGGCCTGTTTTATCCGCCTATTACGAAGACAACTCGAGAACTATCAATTATAAAGGCCAACTGCTGCAGCAAAAACATTGATTAAAATCAACCGGCATCAAAATTACAAGTACTTTTGTATGACTCACCATGGGAAAAGTCCCTTCCAACCAGTGGCGAAATTTCGCTTCACTTCTCGAATCAACTTTGCACAACCTCAGTCATGCGTGCCCAAAATAAACCTCGGTCCAGGTCGCAGTGCATCCTGGTAGTTGTGGTTGAAGCCGTTGGTGCGTAATTCAAAAGCAGTCCCTGCAGGGCCCACGCTATGAATTTGAAAGTGGAGGGGCCGCCATAGTTAATGATACTAATTATTCAGAGTCAAAAGAAATTGGTTTAATTGATTTCGCTTTAGAAAAAAGCGTAGAAGAAGCGGCAGGCTTAAGTTCTCAGAAGTCCAGAAACGCTGCCCGAACGTCAAAGCCTAAGAATGTTTTCGCAATTTGTAATTTTTACATCACTGACCTGGTACCTGCTACCTGGATCAAATTTATCCGGTACAACAATAAAAATATATCCGGATGATAAAAAGTAATGTCCGACTTTAAGCTCTCGAAGTACATGAAATTACTTCCAGTTATGTTCCCTAAATTCCACTTATATTAGATGTGTTGTGGTCAGATGCATGAATTGAGATTTAATCTCATATATGATTAAGTTTGTTTACTTTGATAGATCAGCTTGCACTGATCTGTTCCCCTATTGTCAGTAAGTCCTGCGATTGAAGGCACGATCAGAGGGCATGTCAAATGACAAGACTTGATTCAGACTTCGCTTGATGTGGAAGGAAGACGAGAGGGAAAGCACAACTGTTGTTGGCTCTCGGTAGACTGCTTCAATTCCCCAATGGCTGTTGACCCTGGTCTCAAGAGGATGATAAGACATCTTCTTCTATTAACTCTTAATTCTGAAGTTTTACCTATTCCATTTGCGTTTTCTTTCTTTTTCTGCCGATTTTTATCATAAATTTTAGGTCTGTTTTGTCTTCCAAGAACAGTGACATATTCACGGAGCACAGGGGCCGCTTATATTTTTAACTTCAGACCTATGAATGGTGCTGTCGATGAATTGAGTGGCATGACATGAATTCTTAAGGGCTACTTGCAACTAAGGGCTTATAGCCCCGGCATCATCATCATCAGCGCGTTCCTGTTGTTCGTAATTTGAGAATAATAAGATTTTTAAAGTAGAGGAAAAATTACCGCTTTTACCGCCTGCTTCAACAGTTGTGAGTTTTTGTGGCCACTTTGGGCACTAAAAAGGCAGAAAAGTGGTAGAATTTCTGTACCAAACTTTAAGCAAGTAGTTCAATAATATGCCTGATTCCTGGCCAAACTTATTCTAGTGACTGAGTTTCTAAACATCACTTCAAAGGGCATTTTTCCTGAACAGCTACAAGCGATAGGGTGAATTATTCATTTGTCCTTTTTTCACGATAGAAAGCCCGAATGGACGCAAGACCATTAAAGCGAAACTTGGATTTGAGAATGCGCCAGATGTTGTTGCTGTTGTTGTGGTCCTTACTGTTTTTTTCGTGGCAAGACACGTTTTAGTCTTTCTGGAAGTGTAAGTGTCTTTGTCGAACATTTCGTTATGATGTAAATTGGAATATCATTTTTCTTGTTTTCATTGTCATGTTCTTCATGATGTCAAAACCATATGTCATAATTAGCGCCAGGGAGGCAATAAATCTAAAAGCAAGTGGCTACTGATACGAGACAAATAAAAAATGCTGGATCGAGACTAAAAATTAGCATCATCATCAACAAGCATGGTATCATTTGCTGTTCATCACAAACTTTTGATAAAACGGCAAATCTTAAACAACAATTGGACAGTATAATCTAAGGGCATCAGGACATCAAAGTACCAGCCTTCTATTGCCTGACAATTTCAGTGACGTTATTTTACACACATGTTCCCCTCAGAGGTAACAAAGTGGTGTCGACCGGTTGTTACGCATGTTAGACTTGGTACATTGACCAGGTACTTAATGTGACTGATCATATTTTACAGAATGTTTCCTCCGATGGCAATGGATCAGTATGCTCTCTCCGATTCAGACACAGTTCTCTACATCGGTATAATTTTGTCAATTTCTGGCTTTCTATCGACATTCATCTTCGTCGCAACAGAAAAAGTTGCCGCCTGGTATGTTGATGTTTTTTCAGTTTTGACATTATTTGCTTACTTTCCTTGATAAACATTAATTATTCATATATTAAAAATTATTCATTCTAAATCTCTCTAGCTTTTTTAGATTTATGCGAAAGATGTACGAGTCTTCTTAATCTTGAGAAGAATTAAATTGTTGCATATTTCCAATTTACTCTTCCTTGAAGATTTTTTTGAATTTTGTTTCGAAATACTGCTGTCGAAATGCTCAATTCGAGTTTTCGTTTCGCTGCATGTGGGCGCCAGAGCGAGTTTCATAGAATTAATTCATGCCAATCAGGGGGGGGGGGAGGAGGAAGACAGGAGGGAGGGGTCTGGGGCCCTCACCGATTTGCAACTAGGGTTTTGAGATCGAATTGTATTGCTTTTTAACAGTCTACATTTTTAAATACTTTTAAGACATTAACAAAGGGTGATTTAGCAGTCGACAGTTTATCCGTATCGTGTATTCAGTTGCATTCTAAAAATACTGCCATCATTGACAGTAACCATTTGTACAACTGCGCGTAAACTACTGGCCTAAAAAGCCAGCCGATTCTCTGTAGGCTGACTGGCCCATTTCTTCTCGTCTGGATTCGCAGCGTCAAAACCTTTATTGCCAACGTTGATTTCCAGCTGCTGTGCCAAAATGCTCAGTACTTCTATTTCATTCGCTGTATTGTACGTTTTAGCATTGTACGTTTTTGCATTGTGCATTTGGATACACCTGCATGTGTATTTCTTGTTATAACTTGACCATCAAATGAATCATTTTCTTCTTAGGATTGGTGACAGAATCCCAATCATCTTCTCATGCTTCTTCATGTTGGTTGGGTTCATCGTGCTCTGGCCTGTATCCAATCGCTATCCTGTGATTGGCCATTACTGTAAGACGATTATTGGTTTACATTCTTTCTATGGTTTGATGATATGTTGATTGGGTTCCTCGTGCGCTGGCCTGTATCCAATCGCGATCCTGTGATTGTCCATTACTGTAAGACGATTATTGGTTTACATTCTTCCTGTGATTTGATGATATCATATGATATCACAGAAGGAGTCATGTTATTTCAGTCTTTTTTAAGATTATGCAATTGTAGTAATTCATTAACTCTTTCCATTTATTAAATGTTCTAATTTCACCCAGTGATAATTAATTCTACTTTTATAAGAACACGATAAATGTACTTTGAGCAAACATCATCAGTCATTAAAGCATATGACATGGCAACTTTTTTAGAAGCACCAAAAAATTAAGTTATAAAATTTCTTGAAACATGCCACATAAAAGATAATTTTTGAAATTTCTTTCTTTTCATAATATAAAAAATAACCTAAGTATATAGTAACATTTGATTAAATTATTAACAAAAATATAAATTTTTGTGTTCATTCACTAAAATGACAGACAACCTCAGGAGTCAAAAATCAACAAACCGAGGGGGGCTTATTCGAGGAGGGGGCTTATTGAAAAATTTTAGTTCTAGGGTGGGAGCTTATTCAAGGGGGGGGGGGCTTTTTCGAGGGGGGGGGCCAATTCGAGGATTTACGGTATTAAGATGTAGCCTGTGTGATGCTTACTTTTGTGCATGTGCCAGTAAGGGTGTCTGTCAACCAGTTTTAAATCTGTCCCTTAGATACTGCGCTTGTCAACACAACGGATGGCATGGAACACGTGACTCGGCTCAGTCCCGGATGCTCGCCCTCGCACACGTGGTGCAGAACGACCCCGGTCGTGACAATAACCCAGTTCGTAATATGCATTGTTCTGGTGACCTTGTCCTTTCCCATCTCCTATTCACTTTTGCCGTCGTTGTTCTCAAAGGTCATTCCACCGGGAAAGCAAGTACGTATCGGTATACATAACACCGTTTCGGTTCGTAGCGAGGAGACATTTCGGTTGTCAACTCACGGAATTCGTTCCAGGGTACAAGACATCCCAAACTTATATTCAACATTTCAAACGTTATTAAGACTAGTTACTTGAAGAGGTCAACAGTGGTAGCAGTGGTTTGTTACCTAACAACTAACAACAGACCTAGCGACCACAAATGTCTGACTCAGTTTACGTCACGAGTTAACTAGTGCCAGGCTGTTTTACTAACGCGGTTTTTAGGCAATATTTTGATAAAACTAGGACCTTTCAACGCGATTTTCAACCATTAATATAACTCATACGTGATTTCTACAAATCAAACTCTGCGTACTGTAAATGTATGGAATAGAGAAAAAAAACTCTTGACCGGACTTGTCCTTTAAGCCAATGGACCTCCACTTTTATAAAGACATTTCTAGTTCTAACTGAGAACTGAAAGGTCGCTGCTGTGAGAACTGAGGGCCTCCTTTTGACAGGACTGACCTTTTTGCTTCTTCTTTTGTAAACAATCATCACGTTTTTGTCAGTTCTATTGTGAGACTTGAAATGAGACTTCAGTTTCCTAAACGATATTGGACGTAAAATGCGAACCCAATGAGTTGTTGTTGTTGTAGGTGATGTTTGATGTTGCAACAGTTATGTAATAGACCAGCGTCAAATATTGAAAAGTAGTCCTTTGTGGAGGAGTCTATTATTATAACCCTAACTAAGGCTTATGTGGAAGCTAAATAAGGATGCGGTGCGTAATAATAAAGGGGGCAGGTTTATGGAGGTGCAAGATCCAATCAAGTGAATTAGATCTGCAAAGGTTGTAAGAAGGGGCCTTCGTAGTTGCAGAAGGTGAGATGTACTTGTCACCGAAAAACAACGAAGCAAAAAATGAAGATTTTGAAGATATGACACATCAATTCCAATATGTAGATAGGACAATAGTAGTTCTGTCATGCTTTTTGGAAATGGCAGTTTGCTTTTCTTAAAGATACCTTCTCATACTTTGATTTATCTTATTTTTAGGGAATCCTGGTTGCATTATTTTCAGTATCAGGAAATCTATCAAGAATAGTTGGACCAACTGCTTTTACCGTACTGTACTCATACTACGGACCGAAACTTTTATTTGTCTTAATGGACGTGGGGCTGACCTTTTCATTTCTTCTAGTTATCCTCTTTTATAAAAGACTCATTCCCTACAAAAAATTCCTAAGACAGAAAAAAGAGCAAAGCTTGAAATGAATCAATTATTCCATTCAGCAATTATTGACGGTTTAATGTATATCTAATAAGAATGTTAGTGATAAAACTATATTTTTGTCATTTCTTTATGTCTGTCTGAAAGGAAAGCATATTTGAAATGAGCTATAGGTCTTTATAGCCTATCAAGCAAATTTAACAAAAGATTCAACGCGTGCAAAAGATAATAATCGTGTGGATGGAGCGTTGGGCAAGCCCACGGGCAAGCCGGTCTCCACAAACTTTGGGACAAGGTTTAGGCAGTTTCACAACGACACACCGACCCATGAGCATGGTTTTCGTTTGTGAGAAAATTAGACTTGTGTCCACGTTTATATAAGATTTCTAACAATATTCATATCGTTAGTCAACGATGATTGGGAATATGCACTTGTTGTTTATATGACCAGAAAAGTCAACTATTAAGGGGAAATTTCCGTTGAATCTGCTGGTCAAAGGTTCTGCTTAGGCCGTACCCAAATAATCGAATCATCATTACCTTGTCATTACCTGCCGTAACTGATTCGAAAGTCAGGCGTAACGAGGCTCGAATGTCTCCGTAACGGTTTTCACCTCTGTTTTTAATTTGCTGAAAAAAGTCTAGCTTTTCGCGTGAAGACAGAGAGAGAAGAGGAAAAGTCGTTATGGTCAAATTTTTGGATTGGCTTTAAGTGGATTTGGTAATGAGCTGGAAAAAGAATTAGCCTTTTGCATGGCTTTCCATTTCAAGTTGTCATGCTGGCGCCGCACGAATAGGAAGCATGGTAAAATGTCCGAAAGCTGTGAAAGGATATGAGAAAGTGTGAATGATTGAGTGTCTAATGAATAGTCCAAATCAAAAGGCAAACTCTTTCTGTCTGCATAGAACGGTATTTTGCATGTAAAGCTAGACAGATTCAAAAATCCTAAGAGTAAGGACGACCTAAGCAACCAAACATATGAAATTTATAATCACTCTTCAGTATATGTTTTGGTGCAATCCGGATCTTCTAGAAGGCTTCGCCCCATGGCAGAACCACAATTTGAGCAGTGCGAAATTGGTTGTTTTGAAGTTGTTGTTGCCTTTCTACTGGATCTTATTTCCAATGCTAGTTTTAGTGTGTTGTTTTTTAAATTCTTCTAACCTCTTCGTAGTGCGTGCTATAAACCAAGCTTGGCGAATGCAAAAACATTTATACTGCTATATTTTCATGAGAGATCGATGCATCAACTAACGTTGGTTTCTTAGAAATAGAGCCTGCTTTTCTCAACCGAAGATCCCAAAAATTCGGGAAGTTGTTGTGGTTCTCTTGTACAGTAAATTTCAAGGCTAGAGCCATGCAGATAGCGAGGGCTGGCCGTACGTTCGCTAGCATGGCCGAAGAGCTCGCAGGTGATAGCCCTGTCTTGCTAGATATTTTGAAATGATCGGTTTGAGAGGAAACATTTCTGCAAAGAAAATGCAAATAAAGTCAGTTTGATTCAGACCAATTAGTGGTTTTATCCTCGAAGAACCGCAGAATTGGGAGTGCATGAGACATGTGGATCATGCCATGCATTTCAAAGCACTGTCCTGCCACCTCATGTAGTTGTCCCTGAGCTTTGAAATGAGAGCTCATGAATATGAAGATTTCTCACTTCGAAAGCCATCAAAGTGAAAATTTAATTTAGTTCACTATCTAGTTTACAGCTGCCTTTTAGTATTTTGGGAACAAATCGTAGTAAGTATATGAGAAAGTCGTGGACAACTGAAAATCTGCTCCAGAATCCGGGCAGGTAGTGAGATTTTGCAAATCCCTGCAAAAGCAAGAAAGAACTTGTGCCTAAAGCATACAATGATCTTTATTTGTACTTTGACGTGACAGGGTTCCACGCAAGAGAGTTACACGCTTTTTTTTATAAGGAACCTACCACAAGGCCTATATTGCAGTTATAAAAGATTTTCAAATCGAAAAGTTCCTAAGAGATTTCGTTTTTAGTAGTATAAGTTCTTTATATGTTTCGGCCTTCTACATGTAGGTTCCTTATAAAGTGGTTCCTTATAAAAAAAGCTTGTAGTTTGACAACCTTGGTGGGCGATTTCGTTAGGGCAGTACATAAATAAATTTGTGTTTTTACTGCACTCAAATTAAAAAGGGTGGATCTTCAAAAATCTCTCATTTTGAAAACCGTTTAAAAAGACTGGTAAACCCACACAGGTTACCGTTGCAAATATTTTTGCAGTATTTATGCAATGTTGTGCTTAATATTCTGAAGCACCAGCATCTGCCAGCTCAGCTACCTGAATCTCGTATTCAGTTCAGTCTCAATTTCGCCCAGGGCCTAGGAATTTGTTTTTAGGTTCCTTTGAATACCAAATGGCGGGATAAAGGAAGTTGGAGTACAGCTGTTGATTAGTTCTAAGAATCTACCAGATTTCTTGACGGGATTATTAAAGAAAGTGAATTTCTTAAGAAGATCTATTCTCTTGAGGTAAGAAACGTCATTCGCTGTTTTACATGACTCTTCAAGCTGACTTGTCGGTTTTTCATGTTGGGTGACGTAAACAAAAATTTGCGCTATCCGCCTCGCAAGTCCAACGAGCAATTGATTTAGTCAACCTACATCTATGTTGCCGATGTTAATCCATACCTATGAAAGAAAGCACTTCTTATAAAAGCAAGCGCATGTTTTGCAAAAGTTTGTATCTGCTCTGGTGATTGCCATTTGCTGTTTGAAGGCACGAAGTCCAGCAAGAGGCAGGTCTTCTTTTCTACAACATTTTTACCCATTAAGTCAGCATCTAGAAAATTGGAGATACACCAGACACTAGAGTTATAATTAAAGTTTAGTCAAATCACACTTTGCTTGGAGGAGTTTTTCATAGTTCCTATGGCCAAAGCAGTATCCAACGAATTTGAAAAGGAAGTGAAGAAAACCAAAATATGACAAAATATATAAGAAAGAAGATATTACACATATTTCACTACACTTAATTTCTTTGTAAGAAGACACTTTGTAAGAACACTGAGGCTCAATTTGCGAAAAATCAAGAGAAAGGATAGAGCATTAAAAAATTTTGAGGAAAAAAATTTCTCACTTTGAAATTAGAATTTGTGTATTCTTTTCATTTGAGATGATGTATCAGGATGTATCACAATTTTCACAAGCACTCAGCTACTGTACCAAAATTCTCTTGACAAAAAGACTTTGATGATTGCTTTAACTTTACCCAGTAGAACGTCTTAGAAACCATATATATTACAGTATGAAATTTCTCAAATACTTGCAGAAAACACTCTTTAAACCACAAACAAGTTAATTGGCCTGAAATTATTAAAAAGTTGGGAAGTTTCATGAAAAAAGAGCATAATATATTGTTTACACTGAATTCCGGCTACAACTTCGATTATAAGGGATAAATTCTTTTTCTAAAAAGTTCTCAGAGTTTAGACTAGTTGACATTCACGCCTCCATCTATTTTAATTAAAACACTAATTTCCAAATTGATTAAATAAAAAAATCTAATTAAAATTTCCAGTCATTGAAGGATTACCATTTCCTGTTAATATTGAGACTTTTGTATTCAAAAATCTAAATTCTTCCAATTTTTATGAGTTTTTCTTTCAAAACACATCATCATTTTAGTAGGCAACTTTTCTGTCATTTTCACAATAATGTAAAAAGTTTAAAAAGTCACAAACTGATACTGAACATGAAAGAAAAGGAGATCAAAGTACATAATTTATTTTAGTTGTCTGTAGATGAAGAGAACTTCTTGGGAGTAGGACATGGGTGTGTAACTTGGGATATATTTTTTTCTGGTAGAAAGAGAAATACAGTTGCTGATAAGGAAAGGTATAAGGTATGCAGACAAAACAAAGAAGCATTGTACCCAAATTTCAAATGCACTGTAAAAAACCTCCTTCTGTGCATCAATTGCAAACACACAGAATAAAAGCAATATCCAGGAAAGTAACTAATCTCATAAAAAAATTGAAGCTTCATCAATAGATGATTCGCCAGAGCCAGAGAGTGAAGACAAAATTAAGAAACTTTGGCTTTTTGATTAAATTTTAATTGGCCCTCTACACTGAGCACACAAGTTTTTTTCACAAAAATCAATATTTGAATGTTAAAGCCCTAGTTTTCTGGTGGCCTACATCTTGTTGATTCAAAAAGCTGAAGATATGCTTTTTAAAAATGGAAGCAAAGATAAAGCATAACATAAAACCAAGCATCACACTATCATTTAATAAATAAAGTGTTGCGCTTTACCAAAACATCTCAGAGATTAAATATTGTTCTCATTTTTAAAAAAAGATCATGTCTGCTACTGCTTATCCTCCTCTTGTTTTTTGGGTTGTTTTGCTGCTGAGAAAAAGTTTCATTCAATTCCTAGCTTTTTCAGATTATTAACTTCTTAGGTTTCTTTATAGACCCCAATACTATAGTCCATATTTTCAGTTGAACATCATCGGTAGTTGGTATATATTTAATGCATAAAGCACATGCATGTGAGACATTTACTGTTATAGAATATAATTGTTTAAAATGAGCATATGCTCTAAGAACATTCAAAAGGAGGTATTTTTTTATTGTGAGGTTGCCATATAGAGCCTGTCTTGAGTGAGCTGACAGTTTGATAGATCTGAGGGTGTTCTGATTTATATTTTGACACCTGTTTGGCAGTTGTTTTTATTAACAATTTATTAATTAATTATCAGCATCTAATTTTGAAGCTAGATAAAGTTGTCAAAATGTTTATGCAACTTAGTTTTCCACGCACCAATGGATTGTGGACCAAATACGATACTGTTACCTATTTGTCACTATCTGTTGTATGTTATCATATGGAACATAAGTAGCTAATCAGTGACAATTTGCAAGCGAAAAAAGTTTTACTCTAATGCCATTGCAAGGATCATCCCGTTATTATTCTGACTTGTATGGGATTTTTAAGTAGGGCAGAAAAAGCAGGCTTCGGAAAGCAGCAGAATCCCAATAAAGTTGTACATCAACAATAAATAATTTAGGAATCTTGAGTTTTTAGAAACAAGCAATCAGCTTTGTCTTCGCATTTCCTCCGCAGTGGCAGGATAGAGCAGCAGCGCAGTAACAGCGTAGTAACAGTGTTGTAAGCGCTAGATATTTGATCTGGTGTGGAATCGTTTGAAGGGGGATTAAACCCGACTTTTTGCGCTGTGTGTATCAATATTGGGTATTGTTTTTGCCATAAGCAGTGGTTTCTATGGACAATGTCAACATATAAATCTAGGATTAAATCTTTATTTACATTAAAGTAGAATCTTGGTTGTTCTAAAGTTTACGAAGAAATTGCGATTAAAGCTCCAGGCAGTTGTGTTTCGGCCTTGGCGATCTGTTGACAGATGAGTTTTTTTATCAAACACATTCAGGAGCCTAATGGGATCACATTACATCAAAGTTGTGTAGAAATTAGATTTGCTGGGGGATTTTTTGGACGGCGATTAGATTCCATTTGCATGCAGAGTTCAGTGCAAGGCCTCGCTGCCGCCGCAAGACTAGTCCACCTGCACAGCACAATAACCTCTTTCATTTAATCTCGACTTTGTAGCATAGTCGATGGCTCAATCTATGGAAACTACTGATAACATTAAAAATGTACGAGACGTAGAGGTGAGGCCATATTTTACAGGTGCTTGCATATACACTGGCTGAATCTACGATTTCTTTACGCGCTTTCGTCTAGTTATTGTATTTGTCCGGGCTTTTCTATGGAATTTCGCAGAACCGCGTGACTGAGTGATTGCATTTTGTCAATTGCTTTTGCCTAGGCCTGTATGGGATCCTTTTGTCGTTAGGGTCAGCGTCAAGATTTCACCATATACCCAAGGATATCTGCACACAAGTACTTGGTAGGTAATCCTTTACTCTTCTCGACATTCATTTAACATCATACTCGCTAAATCATTCTACTGGCAGAAAAGTAGCACATGTTGTTTTGAATGAATTATGCTGGCACATTGGTGCATCCGCTAACCGATGACCGTATAGGCGAATGAAAAATTCATTTCGGGGACAGCCGGTAAAGATTCGCGTCATCAAGTGACGGATCATTGCCTAATTACAAGGCGAATGAGATGATTTGATTTGTTAAGTTGCGTGCTACACTTGCGCGTCGTCTTTGCGGCAGTTCGATTGTTGTATCGCCAGTCGTAAGACAATCGCAACTCGTAAGACGCAACCTCGTAAGATACTCGGTCGATAACACGTCAGTTTTGCTTTTTTACGAGCGAGCGGAAGGCGTGTGATTTACGTTGGTTTTGTCGCGTGACATCACTGATCAATTGCTTTGTTGTTTTACAAACATGCTCTTCTACCACATGTCAGGGTATTGTTCCGCAATACTGAATAGTTGTTATCGCACTTCGTTGCTACCTAAACACGTATACAAGTAGCTACGGTCTTGCATCGCACCTAATTTTATTTTTCATTTGCTGTCTTTTTATTTGTAATCTATATTCTGTATATTTTTTACCGTTGCTCTCATTTTTTGATACATTTGTCTTAACTTCCCATAAATCCAATTAGCTTCAATTCTCTGTTACTCTGTTTGACAGATATTATTTTACTTGATTTTGTTTCTATACAGATAGCCACTCCTGTATCATTTCTTTGTCACTCCTTTCTATGTCATTGTCGATACTGTACCACAACAGTATCACTCCAGTGCCACATTTGATGCACGTTTCTTTTATACTTTTGTTCCATTTCGTTTTCAATTCTGTACCTAACCAATTTCACTCATGTACCACTCTAGCATGACCCTTTCACTTCAGTGGCACAATTTATGCTCCTTTCTTTTATACTTTTGTTCCATTTCGTTTTCAATTCTGTACCTAACCAATTTTACTCACCTACCACTCTACCATGACCTTATCACTTCAGTGGCACCATTGTTTCTTCCAAGTGCCATTACTCAATCATCTATCCTCGTTTCTTACTAACTTCTGTTCCATTTAACTTTCAATTCTTTTACTCATCAGTGTCTCTCTCGAAGTGTCACCCCAGTGTCACTCTCGATTAATTTATGCTCTTTTTTGCTTTTGCTCAATTTCATTAATTCTGGACTGCTTCAGTGTCACTCCATAGCATGACCACCCTATCACCTCAGTGTCATACCTGTTTAGTTTTCGTGCATCTCCAGTGTCACTTCTTAATCACTTATGCCCATTTCTCGACTGCTAGGCCACAAATCTTTATTAGTGATTGGTGCTAATTACCTTTTCGATCTAATGTGCTAATAAGCCATGACATAAAATCAATCATGAGCACGCTTGATGATAACAGACCAATGCAAACACGACCAGGCAGCATACCCTTATATCAAACCATATCAAACGCAACGTGACTGCTTTGTCACTTTTGACCTTAAGGTTTCCAGTTCCACCGATAGCATGTCTTCATCGTTTGAGATTACTGTGTTTGGACTTACGTCTTCCTTATCTCTTTCTAACAAACGTGTGTAATCGCGTTTTACAGATTAATCTGTTTTTATTGAAGCTCTTATCAGTACTTGCAGCTAGATATGAACAGTATGCATGGACGAAGCATTCCTTGTCCTATCAGTATTATCCGCTTAGTAACTGTTTTGATATACAAGATGGCATATGCAAGTGTTCCATAGTTAATGTGTCATTTCGCAATATGCTAACGTCTTTTGGACGGCTGTGGAAGGAAGACCATTGAACGTATAGTCACCATATGCCTACAACAGATAGCTTAAGACTGCGTCTTGACCTTGCTCTGCTGCACGATTCTCTCAGATTGGCTACAAAAATCAGAGGTAGGCCTCTCCTTCTCTTATAAGGCGTCTCCACTCCTTTCTATGCTTCTCTACGAAGGCCTTAAAGGCGTAACCCTACTAAAGATTGCCAATGTGCCAGATGGCAGTTTTTTTTAATGAAGTTATTCGTTTGTTCGAGGACATCAATAGATTGTGAGCAAAGACAATTCTTTACCTTCAATACTTTGACTCTATCGATTTCTGACCTTTTCTTGAACTATTTCCAGCTTTTTGTTTGCTCGTGTATAGGCTATGATTAACCTGTATCCAGAGGTCAGCACCAATGTTTGTTACCGGATCCTAAAAGAAGCTTGTTAAAACAGCGATGATGCATGTTTAATATCTAATGTGGCAGGTTATCTCTTGCTATTCAGATGAACTACAGCATTCAGAGAGCTGACAATCACGTGGTATTGGGAACTGATTGCCAGAAATGTTAAAAATCATTGTTTTGGCTCATAGTTTGCATATTTTTTCAAACTTAAGAAGTGAGGCTCATTGGCAGAATGGATGAGCACCAAATACCATCTACTTGTGCCAGCACAACTTGAACTGATTTCACACGTCTTTCAAGGACTCAATTGGAAAATTCAAAAAAAAATTCGCCATTATTTTGTTGATTGACTTCAAAGTTATTTGGTTTGCCTTTGAAAGTCGCTTCTCATTATGCTTGTATATAACACAACGTAGAAGAGTTTCCCATTTAAATTGCCCAGAATCTGTACTCGTTTCGTTTTGTAAACTCTAATTATCAGACAAGTAAATCTCATATCCATTCTGTGCACATCTCCCTTTCGTTCGTGTCGTAATTGTCTGAGAAGAAATCAAATCATAGCTTTTTATCATAAGCAAGTTAAATAGAATTTGTGTTTTCCAAGTTTTTGTTTTGAAAAATGTTGAAATGTCAGTGCCGCTCAACAAGCATCTGTTTTGGCCAAACAAGGGTAGTTTACAAACCTACGCAATTGGCAAAGATATTGGAAGAATTACCAATTTGTTCATTTAAGTATTTCAACGTGAGAATGGGAGATTAGGGCTCGAATGGAACGTGTGCAATTCGAAGCAGAGTTGTGATTTCTTTTAATACCTTTTGTAAGGGGCGGCTAAACGCAGCAAAAGCTCCAACCAGCCTTCTGATTGCGGCAGGAGTATAATGAAAATGTTATTGGATAAAACCTTTGAAAATTAGCTTGTAAGCTTCAACATTAAATCTTTCTAGAACCCATGAAATCACAGGCTGTTGTCTGGTCCTCATTAATGATATATGAAGCCCGCAGGTTCAATCAGCTTTTTCAACACAGAGCTGCTCTTCACAACTGCAGCCGGGAAGTAGGGACTGCATTTTGTTGCGAACCGCCTTGCCTATCTTGCCCACAATGCATTTAGTGCTGAGAGGCGTTGTAATGCGTATTAAAAACTGCTGGTAAAAGATGACAGGGCACTATTGTATAGAGTTTGCCGTTATTGGCAAGTCTAGATTTAGCCTTGTACTCTGCAACAGGCAAGCCTGGTCTTCGTGGCAAACGGCGTCAAACTACATTTTTGAATTAGCCGCAACTTCTTTCGTTCTTAATGAAGTAACCTGCGGCGTTAACTCGATAGTATTTAGGGGAGCAAACGAGGCCATAAAGTGTTGTCAATACCAGCATTGATTTATGACGTTGCAGTTGCTACATTGCTTCCTAGCTCCTTTATACATCCATGTCAACTAAGCATCGAGGTAGAACCAGGGGCGGATCCCCCGGTCCCCACCCCCTCCCGTAGATCTGACCCTGGGTATAACACAACATGTTCTATAAGTTGCGACGTCTTTCGAGCGCATAGACACCATTAATCCCCCCCCCCCCTTAGTGGGGCTTTTCAAATACAGGAAGTTGTAATTTGCAGGAAATGCAGAAGCAACCATGAATTGAAACACAACTTCGCGCAAGAATAAGATCAATAGTTTCAGCGGATCGAATCATAGCTGCAGTTATAGGAAGACAGTAGTCTCCCTGTTAATTGTTTTCAACGGTTTCTTCCCTACATGGCTATTGTCCTATTGGCTACTACACTAAGCGTTGACTGAAGCAGACGGATTGTCATGTTTCGTTAGCCATTACGTAATGTAAACAGAAGATTTGTAGAGAATCACAAGGTTCACAGTTTAGGGCAGGAAATATTTGAGGAATATTCTTTGTACCTTACCGTTGTAACTCGTGTTTGGCAAACGTCAACATGCCCAAAGTATAGTCGTACTTGACGTCAACCGAAAATAAATAGTTGTCTTGTTAACTAAGTTGTCTTCAGTTCTATGTAAAGCACTACGTTGCAAGATGCTTTTAAAGGTAAACACAGAAACGAATAGGACACGACCGGACAGGCCACATAAGGATACGATGCAACTCGGTCGTTCAAGAAAGTTTACCTGTGTTTGGATGACGCAGTAACAAGATGAGGTTCTTGGAACGAGAGATTAAGTCTCTCGATAGTCCACCTAAAAGACTCTAGTGTATAGATTTCGAAAATGGGGTAGCTTCACCGTTTGAAACGGGAATGGATAGGCACGACACGATGTAATAAGACACCACATGGCATGCTATGACACGATTTCATACGCAAGCAATTTAATTTAGGTGTCCGGGGTATAATTAGTATCAGCGTGTGAAAATGGTGTTTGAAATTAAATTCCCCCTTTTTTAAGCCCCTCAGGCTTGGCATGTGCAATATACAAGCGTTCCAAAGCTCCTATTCACAGGAGATTTCGTTTCGTTTTTGCAACAGTTTATTTGCACGATCTAACTCGTGGAAGCAACGCCCAACCGTTGTTACTGGTTCTGCCCCATAAGGCCTGTTGCAATAACAATCTCATCTGGCGCTTTCTTGTTTTTTTTTAATATAAGATGCATGTAATAATATAAGATCGCAACTGTTGTCACGTTCACCATAATTTTGCGGTAGCGAAGACGTGAGATCATCCACATACTTGCGATTTGCGACTCAACGAGCTTCCAGCCTCTCCTGATTGGTGCGTCCAGACACCTCGCATTGCAAGCGTATGCTGCGGCGTTTATTCCAAGTCTGTTTTTCACAAAAGCTGATTTTTACAAAACGACGATCCTTGTAGCAGTGTATAAAGGAGGATTGCACAATGAAGGGGAAACTACTAGTTTATTTGACAGGCTGCTAGATCTTTATTTGCATTGACTGGGCAGAACAATGTGAATCTGGTATCGTACTAGTTGTTGTTGTTGTGATGCAAAACGTGTCATGACTAATGACCTTACAACCACGTCTGTACTGCAACGACTTGGACCAAACAAGAAGATGCTTCTTGGGATGCAGGGAAATACCTGAAAAACAAAACCAACAATAGTGCTGACTGCCTTGTAACTTCCATCCCTACCAAAAATTGTCTTCGTCAACTCTGCAGTCAGCATGACAATGATGATCATAATTCCATCTTGCAGAAGTTCTAAACAGCAAAACCCATACACACACAACACTCGCCTCCACATTTCCCATCTACTACCCTTTGTGGAACGCAATGCCATCTTGAAGAAGATTTGCATGTCAAGACGAAATATCTGATTTTTTTAAGCTGTATAAAAATTTTTTAAAAATATTTACGATGTTTTCTTTTAGTGCACATGTTTTCTTTCTTTCTTCAAGCTACTATCCCCTAATCCGAATCCAGATTTTTCTTATGTTTTGTATCCATTCTAAATTTGGTGTGTTCCAAGAACTACTAACCCCTAATCCGAATCCAGATTTTTCTTATGTTTTGTATCCATTCTCAATTTGGTGTGTTCCAGGAACTACTATCCCCTAATCCGAATCCAGATTTTTCTTATGTTTTGTATTCATTCTCAATTTGGTGTGTTCCAAGAACTACTATCTCCTGATCCGAATCCAGATTTTTCTTATGTTTTGTATCCATTCTCAATTTGGTGTGTCCCAGGAACTACTATCTCCTGGTCCGAATCCAGATTTTCCTTGTGTTTTGTATCCATTCTCAATTTGGTGTGTTCCAGGAACACTGAACCCATTCCCAGGTGCTAGCAAAGATAGCATAGAAATTTTTATCTTTAAATTTTTTAAGCGTTTTAATGCATTGTTAAAACTAAGTGTTCCAATGTAATAATACATCATATTTGACAGAACAAATTATGAGAAATTAAAGCGTAATATCCTGTGTTTGTTTTCGGATAAGAAACCCAAGAACCTTGAACATGAAACGGTAAAAGAATTCCTAATAACCAATTTCATTTTAGTAGACACCCATGTTGAGTTGTTTTAACAACTAACAGCGATGCATTCCAAGCATTTTTCTGGATTCTTCGAGTTATTTCGGTTATTTGGCTGGATTATCGAAATGTGTTGTTATAATTGGCAAAGAAGTTGATTGAGACTGCGATTGCGTGGTCGTCTTGAATAAATCATTACCTGGTGTGTGATTGATCAACATTTCTTTTCAACAGCAAATTCAAGCATGTTTAGCCGAAATAACAATCAAATCAGCATTCTATTATCTTCCCTTCAGGTTTAAAGAAGCTCTAAAGTTTGACATGCGGAGATTTCTGGTCCAAACGACCGCGGGACTATGCAGTTCGAGGTTCGTTGCGGAATGCGAAAAGCCTATAGCCAGCCAAGCATAAAGACGCACGATTGGACTTGTCGAGTGAAGAGGCGCAGATTCAGTGCCCCAGTTTAAGAGGTATTGTGCTCGCTTTGAATAGCTTTGCTTTTGATAAATATTTTTGGCGACTATCTCGCCATCAGTTCAACAATAAGCGTGGCAGCTTAACTCAAGGGTACTAAAATATTTATACATCGAATAGTCTGCTCAAAGTGTTACTCGGGAGCTGTTTAAGAGATGTAGGTAAGTCGAAACGACCTACTGGCTCCGACGCCATGTTGCAGGGTAGATGTCGTTATTTTCCAATTGCAGGACGACCTGCCAACTGACGGGGTGGTTCTGCAGTGTGTTGGTAAGATTCTGTTGCGATCAAGCGGCAGACTTTGGCGACATAGCGAGCAGCTGGCCGTTCTGTGCCTTTGGCTTGTCTGTCGAATTAATTTGGACGCTGGCGAAGGCAAGGTGATTCGTATAGTCTTTGTCTTTACTTAGCTTGACGACCACGTATCAAACATTTTTGCTAGTCGGCTTTAATTTAGTTAACAAGAAGCATCGTATTACATGGGCAAGTGAAATCGATCGTTGAAGATAAATATTGTTTATAGAAGTTCAAATGAACACATTTTCTTTTGCGATTTAATCTAGACTCCCAATCATGTTATGTCAATAGACTTCATTGTCGATTCAGTTAATCGCATGAATTTTCGCCAAATAATGAAACTGATATTCCATAAAGGATTGTTCATTAGGTTGGCTTTTGTCTATGGGTGCTGTCCTACGACTCTATTCATGACTAGGAAATGTATTTTGCGTGTTTTGATGAGAGATAATTTGCACCTGATTCTTATTTATTTGCATGTGAATAACTTAACGTGGAAAAGATTTTAAACTGATAAACTTTTTGAATGCGTTTCTCTACTTTTCGTTGGCTCGAACTATGTGGAAGCTCTCGAAGTATTTTCCGTATTCAATTGCCTGCACCTATCGTCTACTAAGAGATAAAATTTCGATATTTTCCTCAGTTCTTTGAACTTTCATCGCACTTTCAAACCCTATTTAGTGCAACCTGTTCTGCTGTACCATAAAATACCACCAGGAAATCTTTTCGAAACCTGTCCTTGCTATGCCAAGTATTAATGTAGAGACCAGATAGATCGCAAGAAATCATGCACATGTAAAGAATTCTCCCTTTCTCAAAACCTTCTTTCTCCGAACATTTGGGTAAACTTCTCAACCCAATCGCTTGCTTTCTGATGCTTGAAATCACCCTGATACTATCACCTTAGTTATACTTCACGCTTTTGTATAGTAAATTAGACTTTTTATTTATTTTATTTATTTCTAAACTTTTATTTTTAGTGCTCCTGTCGAGCAATGTCTCCTTTTAACTCGTTTTAAATTAACTCGAACCGAATCTTTTCTAAATTGGCGACCTATTTTACTCGTTATGCCTTTGTTCCTGGTCGTTTATATTTTGTTCGTATTTCAATGCCTTAATAGATATCTATCCGATTACTCTCGAGGGGATATTGAATCACATGGTACGTCAAACCGCGACCCAGTTTTGTTATAGCGAATCTAATCCGTCCTCGGCTCAGGTGAGCTTGTTTTCATCTGCGGGATTTGCTGCAGCCTGAACTACAGTCTGCGAGATTAATTATGCTAACATCTAGGTATGCTATTTCCCTTGAGCGTGGTATGCAATCATGGACCCGATCGCAAGTAATCCTCTTACTTTGATTGAAAGGCTTTGAGCAGTCTGCAAGTCACGGTTGCTAACGGTCTGTGCTGTTGTTTGTTTTGCTGTAGTTCTGGCGAAGGACTTTTTATCGATTTGCTTCGAAGTGGCTCGTCTTTCTACAATGCTTCCATGATCTAATTTGAACTCAGCTAATTAGTAACCCCCGTCCTGTGTCCCGAACATGCTTTAACGGGATTCACTGAAATCTGTTTTTCAAGAGCAATGACGGCAAAAGGATGCTATGACGCCATCTGCAACGAGCAAGAAGCCATTTCGCGGGAAGCTGACGATGTTGTTACTCGGTTGCGCTAAGGGTCGTTCCCAATCCCCTGGTCGCCCGATCGGCCTAGCACGAACAAAGCCGTTTCAAGCAATGACAATTTGCGTGTTTGCAGTCTTTGCTTGCTGGGTGCCGAAATTCCTTTTTTGTGATTCTTATTAAAGACAAAAGTTGATGAGAAAGTCTTTGCAGGGTCGTGTTGTTTGCGAGAACGGCCTTGATTGTCGAATGGTTGGGGAGGGTGGCCAACTAAAGCCGCATTTCTAGCTGCATTCAAAGTTGTCTCGGCTATGGATGTTACTTGTGTTTCGTTTTCAAATTGGTCGTGTATTAGAAATAATTGATCTTCTACCATGAAAAGCCTCAAGCATCTGATGCAGTCGGAATAGACTTGTTAATAAACCTGAGGGATCCGAGGTAGTAATTGTATTATTGTTATGATAATAGCATTCAGTAAACAAAATTGCCTGTGACCTGTTTTTTGCGGCACAAATAGCAATGGCCGTCAGTTCGATTGCATCTCATCTTGCTGATAGTCTGGGTCGTTTTCAAGCTCGTTCTTGTGTTTGCTTGTCAAGTACACAGTAAGGCGTTAGCAGACTTGGAGATTCGTAGCTTGTTGTGAATCGGGGCGCATCGTTCGAAGAAGCAGCTGTGCACGTTCAATCCAGAGTGGTTTTTGTTTTGGGAAGCGGCAAATATTTGGTGGATATTGCATGTAGCAAGGAAGCGTGCTTATTTGCCTTTCAGTAGGATGGTAAATAGGACTCATCCATTTAGTTGTCTGATGTTCGAATATACAGCATGTTATCTGTTGTAACAAAAGCGAACTCTTTTGCGTATGTGAGAGAAAAATTAAATTATTGATATGTTTTAATTTTTGAGATTTTGTTTTTGCATGTTACTAATTGCTGTTATATGTCATGATAATTCTCGGTTTTGATAGTAAATAGACCTCTATCGGATAATCTGACTTCCTGCTGGTTATTGACTTGTACGAGAAGGTCCTCGTTTTGCAGCAATTGTTGTCAGCTACTTCGCTTCGTAGGCCTTGTTCATAGATATCCCTGGATGATCGAACCGGCTTTTCGCTTTTTAGGAAATGAATGGCAAAGGCTCGTTCGTTCTCCGTGCTGCTGAACAAGGCGACCTCAACGGCCTTATCCATGCCCTGGAGAACGGAGACAACATTGAAACAAGAGATGCGGTGGGTGACCTCTTTCTTTTTACCTACCTCGATTTGGAAACGAGGCTAGAGCTTGGCCGCTTTTTTATAAGGGGATTGGATCACTGGTTTCCTTATTTGAAATGATGTCGCGTGGATTTGCTGTAATTAATCTTGTTAAAAAATGTGAAGATCCCCACACATGATCTCATGGCAGTTAATTTTCATACGAACTGATCATAATTTCTTTGTCTTTTGTGGTGAAACAACTTCTACTAGTCACATTTAAAACTTAGCACATCAAACTCACCTGCCTTGTGTACCATTTTTAACCTATCAAGGAGATGATTTTGTATTTTCTTTTGTTTATATTGATCATTTCGTCATGATAGTTGCATGAAAGGTTTCTGAAACTTTGGGCATTTGCCCAGAATAATATACGGGAGGACAGATGAATTTTTGCACTCCATCACAGATGCAATGACATTTCAAATGGCATTCTAGTCGCTTCGAGAATTGTATACTCTATTAGGAGGAACAAATGGTTTCTCAAAATAGGCCCAATCTTCATTTGTCTGTCCTCTTTCGATCCCCATTCGGCGAGCCGAACCTTGAAATCTTTTCAAAAGGGCAGAATGAACTTAAATGACAATAGAGACTCATCAACATTCAATGTTGAGTCATTCTCAATAAAGTTTATTGCATTTCGGATTCCACTTATAATGAAAAGATCTTTATAAGACTGCTTACACATTGGTGCATTTTAAACATTAAGGACATTGTGTACAAATTCATAAGGACATTCCAGATCATTGTATGCTTGGTTTGCTCTGCTATTTAAGAATACCGCAATAGTATTTCTGCTGAAAAGAGTTTTGTTGGCTTATGATGGATTAAAGAAGCTTTGGATTTTAAAGGATTCTTTCTCGATTAACTGTGTGCTAAGTATGGTTCGCCCTTTTATTTTGCACAAATCTTCTATATCATGCAGTCATTGAAAACACAAACACCAATGCTGCAAGCTCGAAATAAATCAAATGACTAAAATATTGTCATGAAATTTGTTTTTCACAGTGTGATTGAAAAGTAGTGGCTTTAGAGAAATAGCTACGAAGGACCAGTTAGAATTAGAACATCAAGTCTGGTGTCAAAATCTGTTTTCGTAGAATATCGCATTTCTAGTCCTTCTTAATGCTAAGGTACAGAAGCCGGATGAGATTTACTGCAATGCTAATGCCACGTGACTTATTTATCGCATCCCAAGGATATAGACTGGGATACGGAAAAAGTATAGCACCACACGTCGCCAGGTCATTCGCGAACCACGAGTCGACTTTGCTTAATGATGGACCACGAACTGTCCCAATTAGTTGACCCATTCCTTGCAAAAATGTTCCCAAGTTTTACCTAGCATTTTTTCGAAAATCAGACCCATCTAGCAGTGTGCTAGAAATAATTGTATGGGATATGAAATAACCACCAACGTCATTTGTTTTGAAAAATGCCTTCAAGATCTACATTTTTGTACGATGAAGTCAAGTTTTAGCCTGTAGGTTCTCTTAGTACAATAACCTGTAGACATGCACATATACATTCAGTTCGACCAGATTTCTGTTTCGCTCCGTTATACCCATGTTATCTTGAACGGGCAGTGCGAATCAGGACAGGGGAACAACGAAAGAGACTTAATATTACAAGCCAGTCCTTAGTGCGATACCTGCGCGCGCAGGTCCGGAAAGCCAAGGTGCTCAGACGGCCCCAAGTCCCACCCAAGCTCCATCATCATTATGGCGTAAAGACGTTTCAGTCAAGATTTCATATTAAGTGGAAAGTGGCATTTTGCCTAAAAACATTAATCTTACTCAGACGCATGAATATTGATTTGTTATTGACCATACAGGTCAAATAGGCCTATTACTGGGTAATGCGTTTGAAAAATCTGAACTGCATTTCAAAACAGGAGGATCGAGTTCTTCATTGGAGACTAAAAACATCGGTGCACTGTCTTGCAGGAGGAATGCCTCCGCAGTAAGGAAGATGCATCTGTTGGGTCAAATGACCTTCTGTAATGTGCTGATCAATATTGTAACATCTGTTATCGGAGGATTATTGTGTTTTAGTTGGGAAACAATAGAACGGGAATTACTTTCGCAACCTCAAAGGAATAGCTTCATTTTTGGATCCTCAATTTTCCCTGAGCCTGATGGGCAACTTGCCCTTCGGATAACTTGTCCAGCCACCATGCACACGGGTTATAATTCGCTTCGTGTAAACAATTGCTGATGCCAATAATGTAAATGCTGGAGCGTAAATATCCGATGTTTTGTCTCAGTTCAATTAGGATTTTTGCAGTTTTAACTGCTGCAGCCTTAGCAGACTGTAGGCTACGAAACGTTAGCAGAAATCCCTAGTTAATGCAAATCAATCTTCCTTGAGACATTTCTTTGCCAGATACCTGAACACACCAGTAAATACTCTGATGATAATTGAAAACCAATTCATGACATCACAAATTTGACCGCTCAGCTCACCAAAATAATAAAATTTGTGCAACCAGCTCATTTCAAGCAGCTCCAGTAGCCTATGTAATGTCGATCAATGTAAAGTCGCTTTTTCCGGAAGGTTTTACAATTTATCTTTTCCTGCAGAATGGGCAAACACCGCTACTGCTTGCCGCCGAGAAGGGGCATTTTGGCATCGTTAGAGAGCTGATACACCGAAACGCCAGTGTCAATGCAAGAGATCAGGTACGTCAAAGAATTGGGTTCTCTCCCAATAGGTTAGTAAGCTCACGTGGCGGTGATTCCCCGATTATACTTTTTAACTCTCAAATAAGTAAATGTTTTGTCTGTGATGATTTCTTTTGGAAAAAATATTCCAAAAATAAAAGCTTCGTGACAATAATAGTTTATCGAAATGGTTTCGACCAGTTTGCTGTGGTTGCGTATTAAATGCAAAGTTGGGCGAGACAAATGCTGTTTAAAGGGAAAACAGCTTAAAACATGATTTAAGTGGGTTGCTTTTCGATTGAAGAGACTTCCAATATAAAGATAACATAATTAACACGCGAAGAACTAGATTTAAACAACTTTTCGTTTGAAAAACCAAATGTAATTGGGCGGCAGCTACGAGACTCCCAAACATGTCTTTGCTAAAGAGAGACTGTACTTTCTATTCAAATGATCCACAGCTACTTCGTCCCTGTCCGTCCTATGCCAAGTTCTGCTATTGGTCTTAATCCCTCTCGACTCAAAGTGCATAGCTTCGTTCTTCTCATCTTCAAGAACGAATAGCAGGCCCCACAATCAAACCTATTGTACATTTATTGAAATATCACAGATTGTCAAATATTTTATTAATTTGGTCTAAGCCACACTCTAAGGCCTGTTTCCAAACGTAAGCATCGTTGTCTGATCAATTTTAAAGATGAAGAATTAATGTTACCTCATAATAAATTTATGTTGCTAGAGAGACAATAAAGTGTATTCCATCATGCAGAAGGCTTCTTAATACCGCTAAATACCTCAACATTACCACATGCTAAGAGACGTTTGTTTTATAGGATGGCTGGACGGCGCTGATTGCTGCCTGCAAAGGAGGCTACCCGGACGTCGTTGCTACGTTACTACATAATGGCGCACGACACAATGTTGCAGACATGGTGGGCTCATTTATCATCTATTTCTGCAACAAATAAGCGGTGGCTTCGTCGCAAGCTTCTCCTAAATAGTTAGCAACAGAACTTTTCATCACTTTTTTATCCATAGGTCGATTCCCGTTAACTTTTAGTTTTAAAAACTGAAAGTTCTGGGTTACAAAACTAGGCTTAGACACTATTCAAAAATCCATGCGACGTATATATTGCAGTTTGAATGGGAGAAAGAAGTCTAAATCCACGCCCTATCCAAAGCTTTCTCCTGGCTGTTGAAGTCGAACGTAGGCTCATCTAGGATTTCGTCGTGGAAAAGCCAAACATTTGAAAACATCTCCATGGTTGTTTGATTTGATGTTGAAAAGTATTTCAAAGCTCGGACCAGTTAAGTCTCATTAAGACGAGAAATAGGTTTACAGAAAGCCTTAATCTGGTATAGCAATGGAGTATTTCGCTTTGCATTATAGCGAAATCCCAGGTCCATCCTTTGTTCTTTCTTCTACTCGGTGGTACAAACGCTTATCCGTACTAAAACACGTCCAGAAAACTTTTACCAATTGCTTTGGAATTGAGAACAAAATTCCGTTTCATAAATTCTGCCTGCAATTTTTGGCTCTTCACGGAACGTTCTCCAGTTTTTAACCGCTTCCCAGTAAGGTCTTTCTAACTTGTCTAAACATCCTAATTCACATTTATGGAGCTTGAATATTGATTAATTCCTTTCGCTTCGTTTTGTTGGCACCGGCTTCGTTTGTGAGCCACATGCGTATCATTGGTTGGCCTAGTTGAACTGTTCACAGCCAAACTATCAAGACCACAACAGAATGAGTGAAATAATTCATTTGCTCCCTATAGATACTTTTGATTTTATTCCAATTACCAAAACATTGCTAAAGACCCTCGGTAATGTGCCAAGAACTGTTACGATCCTGTTTAGTTTTGGTCAACCCTTGTTGCTTCCCGCTAAGGTGGTAGCTTTTCTTAGTTAAAAGCTTCTTGGGTACTGCTTTGTTGTCCTCAATTGAGATTGAAAGCAGGTTTTGCTTGTTTCTAGTTGGTCCTTTCTTTAAGGCGACTGCATCATGATAATCATTCTTTTCATCGAAATATTTATCCCGAATCCAAACCTTTTCTGTTGTTGCACTAAGCAGACTAGACTAGGAAATCATTGCCACTTATAGTGTGTCTCGCTCAATGTATGAGGATGCTCAACCCCAAGATAATCGAATCTTACCCTCATGATATTAGATTCAAATAGTCCCTTCTGTTATAATGCCCAGTGGAACAGACATAACATATCGGAATTTCGCGAAAACAACATTAGTCTTGCATCCAGTATTTTGCAATTCCTTGTATTACCCACGAGACTATCGGGTGCCTTTGAGATTTCCCTTGATATCCAAGAAGCCTGTTAACAGTCTTCCATTAATGCAAACATGCGGTCTTCCATGACTCGGCCGTTTACGTCAAAACACAGAATTTGACAGGATTTTGCATCCTAAGACCATTTGCCGTTTAGTAATCCAATCCCGATCAACAAATCACAACATCTTTGTTTACATATTGTTATATTTCATCGTCGCTTCGTGCTCTCAAGAGCACTTTGAACAGCCAGCCCTCTGTAGTCTTTCATTTTGGAAACAGAATCCAACTTTTGGCAAACGTGTTTGCTATTACGATTGTTGCTAGGCTTTCGAATCGCTTTTAACTCGTAAGATTTTGATGACGTTCAACTTTTCTTACAGGGTGGTTGGACACCGCTCGTGTGGGCTGCCTATAAGGGGCACAATGGGGTTGTCAGGGAGCTGCTAAGATATGGTGCAGACCCAAATGAACGAGGCCAGGTATTCACCTACTCTTGTCCATATTCGCACTATCTGTTCATAATTTAGAAAGCAGGGCCCAAGAAATGGGATACTACCGCTATTTCTATCATTGTTTTGGGTATTTCCAATCTTGGAAAAGCGCTTGGTTGAAACCTTTTTATTCTTAAACTAAAGTTGATGTTTTCATTTTTGCTTGAATTTTTTTACATCCATTAAATTTGAAATTAAGACTGAAGATTTTCTTTGTTGTGTTGAATATTTTTCTCTGTTTTCGACCATCTGTTTCGATTGCAATCATATCTTTATTAATTCTATCGTACTGTATTCGCAACTATCTACCTCCCACAGCATAACATGACTGCACTGATTTGGGCCGCAGGAAGAGGCCATACCAACGTTGTACGGGAACTTCTTGAATCAGGAGCCAGGGCTGAAATTGCTGACAAGGTATTCCTTTCCTTCCACGTTGTTCTTACGAACCCAGCTGACGTCATAGTGTTCGACCAAATAATGGACTGTTTCTTTGACGATAGAGCGTAGCCAAGCCTGATTTCTTTTTCATCTTCTAAGCTCTCAGCAAAGATGGATTTGTCTTGAAAAATAGTCCTACGATGTCAGAAATATAATAAGCTGTCATCAACAATTTGCTTAGGCAACACAGTATTATATTCTATATTAAACATAAATAGTATTATTACAGTATTATAAGTAGTGTTTTTACACAGTATTATTCGACTAATTTGCTTCAAAGGCGAATCAGAGACCACCCTTCGGGGAACATCTGTCTTCGCGTTGATGTATTATTAATGCCACAGCACTGGTCTTTCATTGACTTCTTGCTATTAAGGTAATGGAGTATTAATTAAACCCGTCAATATTTCAAGTTAGTTTCAGAGATTTTTTGTCCTACGCCCTTTTCGACGGATCTCGATTCGCTGTATTTCAACAATGCTTGCGAATGGCATGTGTTTGCCAGACTTTGTAGCTGGTCTTCTTGTACGGAACTTTACATCTAGGCTCGCAACTTTCTTGCAAGGAAATCCAAAGTCGATAATTTATCGAGAAATTTAAAGCCAAGGCATTATCCAACCTAGACAGGCATTTTGTTCAATTTACACGTGTTTGGATACCGGCAGCAGCGCTTAGACGGTATGATGAATGGGCGAGCCTGCTTTGGCGATAATTCTTTTTGATTTGATGCCATATATTTAACTTCTCGCCAAAAGATGATCTTTTTTAATCTACAATGCGATTAAAGTAAGCTTGTTCTCGATTCGATGAACCTGGGATTTTCACACCTGTTTTGATGTACTCACCGGATATTTCCTCCCACTCTGATATAGTATGGAACCACGGCCTTAATCTGGGCCTGCAGAAAAGGACATTATGAAGTGGCCGAACTCTTGATTGCCAAGGGAGCCAATGTCAACAGCGTGGGAACGGTGAGTCAAGTAAACCTTTTCATAAAGCACATTAAACCTTTAAATGATTAGCAGCTTTTGCAAGTTGGCATAATTTTGCGATATTTGTTGTCTGGTGTTGGGACCACAACAAGCAAATGTCTATAACCGCTTGGCTACCTAGACGGTATGAAAAAATTATCATTTCTAAATAAAGGTAGACAGATAAATAATATATTCGCTTCTAGTACACATGCTCCAAAACTACACATACACATGCCCAGATACTAATGGATTTGAAGCACGGGGCCTTATACCCTTAGGCACGCAGAGGAAGCTTCTAAACAAAGCTAACGATGGATCCCCACCCAATCTGCAATTTCATCATTTGCTCAAACAATTGGATTTGAGAGCAACCATTTTTCGATTGTTCCAAACTTCTTATTTCCGGGGATTATTTTGTTTCCCACGTGACCGTCCTTTCTGGAATTTAATGTTGCGCTTTAGTTTTTGATCGCAAATTGGTTGAAATTTCGTCGTATTTCTCTAACAGAGCCAGTTTGGTAAGTAGATGATAATGTATAGAGTTGAAGTGAAAGCTAGAATTTTCGTTTCGGTTTCTCTAATGCTGTTTTTTCTAATGGGAATTTTGTCGCATTCAATAGATTGCCGTTTTGCTTAAAAATTTGAGCTACGTTCGGTAAACATGGGAATATAATTTGAGGTTTTGTCTGTTGGTTTCGTCTTGTGAAGTTTGTCTTGTTTTTTCGTAGCACGGTTGGACACCGTTAATCATGTCAGGAAAGGGTGGGTTCGTTGATGTGGTGAACCTTTTGCTGGAGAGCAGAGCCAATGTGAACCTTGTAGACCAGGTACTTTGGTTTTGATACAGTTGTCTCAAATGTTTTCAGCTTCCACGTCAGCATCATGTTGTTGCAAAGAATGATGCTGTCAATGCCCGGTTTCAACTGTTTCAGAGTTAGAGATCGCTCACCTTTATTGCTGGGGGGAGGGGGAGGGAGGGTAAGAGTTTCCTCTGTTAAGATGCATCGACCTCTCTAACCTGAACCCCTTTGCTTGAAAGATAATCCAATTCTTAAAAATTGTCCGGCATCCTGTGCCCTTTGATCTAAATTCAAGTGTATTTATGTCAAGTGCATACTCTAATATCGAAGTGTCTGTAAGTATATACCGTTATCGACCAAACATAACTTTTGCAAACGCCCTAATTTTGAAGTTATGTCATGCCATTCAGCCTTAAACCTAATTTTCTTATTTCTTTCACCTGCGAAAACAAGGCACCACGTTATATGTACTGCTCTTCAAGGCTTCTCGCGTTTTTCACCTTGACTAATGTCAATAGATGTTTTGAATTTTGAATAAAATCGATTCAGTGCTCGAAGCCACTTTTCGAAGGTTCTGTAGATTGTTTCAAGTGTTTTGTAAAGCACTTGAAGGGCATTTGTGCTGCTGCTCAAGTGACCGTGCATTCACTTTAGCAAGATTGTGTTTATTCATAATCGCCAACCCATTCATAGTCTATTCATTTGAAAATGCCATCTTAATGCTATTCCTCAAATGAGAATCCATGGGATTGTAACTTTAGTCTGTTGACCCAGAAATGTTTTGTCCAGCCATTTTAATTACAGCGATCGAATGAAAAGCTTAAATTTTCAGAAAACGTTTGCGTGAATTTTTTGCAGTCAGTGTGAAATAAATGCAATCTTTTTGGTAAAACTACTTTTGTTCTTGAATCCGCTTTGTTTTTAAGCGAAGCTCTCTTTCGGTGAGCAACTTTTATTCAATCAAATCCTTCAGTTCGGCATTTACATTTTTGTTTGGGAATGCCTTCTTGTCTCTCGAGACCTAATTAATTTTGCGCAACTGATTCAGGTAGTAAATCCTTGCGTCGACTTGAAGTACTGTTGCATTTGATGAAGATGCAATGTTTGGCAAAAAATCTTGGAGTTTGCTGATTGCCTTTAAAACGACAAGAAAGTTTCCTACACCAAAAGCAAAACTCGTAGTGTAGCGAAATCTTTTATTTTCCGCAACACAGCGTCGTATGTACAATTGAACTTGCTCTTTGCAATGCATCGATTCGATGTCTCTTTGCTGACACAAGGTAATTACAACGGTTCTGAAAACCTGCTGTCAGCACCCTTATAGTGCCATCAATCAAATACGTCATAGTCATTTTTTCAATTCTGTCATCAATTGTCACATGTTGGGAAAACCGCTCCTGGTCTGGCTATCATTAGCAAGATCAAATCCAGTCGTAATCAGTTAACTCAGCGACAGAAAAATGGACTCTTTTTAGTAAAACTTTTTCCACAATGGTAGAAAATTTAAAATGTGTTATTAAAGGCTTTGAACACTTGAGTCTTTTTTTATGATTCAGCATTAAGTTATTGAGAAAAGCAAAGTTTTCTTGTGCTGTTTTTAATTCCCGGTGCTTATTTAAAAGCCAAACTAACCAGAGCCATTTTCAGTTGTTGAGAAAATCTGAGACCACATTCAAGGCATGTTTAATGGCATTACGCAATATCAAGGTTTGGTAAATACACAAATATCAGGTAATCCTGTTGGTTGTAATCACTCTAACCAAAATTTTTCCATTGGGAATCGCGGATAAAATAAAACTTATAATTAGTTGCCTCACTTATTATTCGCTTGCCGCTCGTATTGCTAGCCTCAATTAGTACTTTTCCATTCTCTTCAGTCTTTCATTGCGAATCATTGTGTTCATTGCCAATGTGGATCCTTCATCAAAAGGCTAATATCATCAAATAGTTTTATGAATGTTTCTTAAAGAAATTTGCAGATATCAAACCATTTAAAAGCAAATGCTTATCTCCAGTGTATGCTTCATGTCGAAGTAGATTCTTGTTAACATCCATGTAAAATGATTATTTCATCTCTCTGCACTTCTTTCAGGCTTTTGATAAGGTCTAATCTGTACTGTTACAGAAACTATGAGATAAAGCCCTTTTGTGAAGAAAAAGCTTTTATTCAAAGCAACTCAAGCCGTTATAACAAGTTATTAGACCTTACCCAGCGTGTATCTGCACAAGGAGCTATTCTTGCGCTCATTCTATTCTTGTTGTATAAAAATGAAACTAGGAAAGCGAACATTTATTTATTTGCTGATGATGTGCGTTATGCAGAAATGTTGGAATCAAAGCCATACGCGTTAGTACTGTGGAACGAAGCATTAGGTGACATTCCTTAAGCAAGGAGAGTTACTTTCCTTAAGCAGAGCCTTTTTTTCTGCTCAAGTCACGACGAATAGGAGCTGCATTCGACAATTTCATATCCATGTAGAATACTCATATGCCCTTCATTCCCTGTAGTGTTTTGTTTGTTCGGTACTGAAAAGCGAAAGATAGATATGATTTAAAGATGTACGAGTGTTTTGTAGCGAATGAGTTCCAGCAACTGTCTTACTCCAGTGCCAAGCAATGCAATGTTCTTAGAAT
Source organism: Nemopilema nomurai (assembly GCA_003864495.1). Classification (NCBI taxonomy): domain Eukaryota; kingdom Metazoa; phylum Cnidaria; class Scyphozoa; order Rhizostomeae; family Rhizostomatidae; genus Nemopilema; species Nemopilema nomurai. The sequence continues at coordinate 1,323,245 of ML133421.1, read as the reverse complement.
ATTTACCGACCAAGTGGCTTCAACCCTTTTTCGTGCCTTTAGCAGTTTGCGAAAAGCATGTCCTTGAGTATGTTTATGTCGAAGGAATTAGTTCGCATTCCATCGTAGAACAAGGTCCCGTCTCTCTTTAGCATTTAATATTCCAATTGATTCAAGAGCTCTTGGGTCATCAAATGTAAAACATGATTGATTTTCATTGTCATTACCATTACCTTGGATTCATCACTAGAATCTGCATGACCATCAATCAATATTTATCGTTATCTTTAATTGCTTTAAAATGCGATTGCCGGTGATAAATAGTGCCATCAAATGGGATTGTTCGACACAATCGTAAACTGTGTGGCTTCAGACATAAATACCCATCTGCATTACACTAACCTAACCCCATTTCCTCACTTGTCCGCCACCATTTCGACATTGCATTGCTAATGGCTTGCTACACTTCTAGAGTTCGGCCCTAGATTGTTTACAAGAGGTTTCGATTTCATCCCCCAGGAGGCGCCTTTTAGCTTACTCTTATCTCTGCAATGCCCGAATCGCAGTACTCTGGCACAAAGTCGCGTTTTGCTGGGTCGTCTTTAACCGACAATCTATCTTGCGGACTTTTTGTCAACTTGATGTGGCAACCTAATTATAAACTTCTCGATTAATTATTAAATGCCTGCCCACGCTACGCAATTGGAGGACTAACCACAAGGTGCTGTACAAACACCATTTTTGTAATCCTGTCTGATTTATATCCTGGCCGAACTCTAACTGGATACCATTCCTTCTGCTAGGACGGAAGATCATCTCTTACTTGGGCTGCCAAATGTGGACATGAGGCAACAGTACGCGCGCTTCTCCATCATGGTGTTTACCTCAATATGCCAGACAAGGTATGCTTTCTAGTTTTCTCCCATCTTCACGTCGATGAATTTCTCGTTCGCTCTAGCTATGGTAATTACAAGTAACCATTGCAACTAGTTCAAGCTGCTTTTTGCCATTTGTGGTATCAGGGGAAATAAGTTTTTGCATTTCTCCAAGTATTTCTCGGCTGAATTTTGCTCAGGTTTGATATTAAGCAGACAAGGTGTAGGAAGTCTAAAGTTTGATATCCCAATTCCGCCGATTTTTACGTAATAACCTCTTTTCATCTTGACTCAAAATGTTAGTTAAAACACATTTGGTTTCGTGAAATTAAGCACCGTTTGCCACCTTTTGCTCTACGCTCAAACTGGTAAGTTTCCTCTAGTCGTTAAAACGGATACTTTAACCAGCATCGTAGAAGAAATAAGACCCGACACACTTTCCTATCTGTTATACGCAAAGAGATTTGGCAAGCTTGGCTAGAAGATTGTACTTTGAAGCCGCCATGTTGTGTACGAACGTTTCTCGATTTGCGACTCGCTGCTCTTCACTGTCTGGTAATTTTCCTTAGCATGGAGACACTCCTTTGATCATTGCTGCGAGAGAAGGTCATGCTGACGTCATCAAAGCCTTGCTGTCGAAATACGCTGATCTTGAGCTGACAGACTCGGTGAGTGACCATTGTCGGATTCTTTCATATTTGGATCCCCTTTGTTCGACCCAACCAACCGGCTTATTGTAGCATTATAACATTAATTTTTTATTGATTTCAAATTCTTGTCGATCAACAGTTTTTAAAGGCAAGAGGGCATTAAGAGTTCGCCTCCCCATCTTAATTTTAGTTTAAATTGCAGGAAATCTTTTGGAGATTTTAGGACCGCCAATGCTTCCCCCTCGAATAGAAGCTCGCCTTCCTGTGGGTTTTACTGCCAGCGCTCGAAAGCTGTTTATCTAAGAGAAGAGTTAGCATCCTACTCCCCAGTCTATTCATAAGTCATTAATGTCATCATTATGACGTCATAGCAGTCACATACAGAGAGCAAGGGCTGTATCTTGTCTGAAAATGCAGCGAGATGAATCAAGTTGATTGTAGTTCGTGATTCTTGTACAGAGAGATCTCCTCTTAGTAATTTTGGTGTCACTACCTACTGCCTGTAAAACTGTCTTGAAAGCCTTCCTATTGAAGTAAGACCCGGTCAGGCGGTTAGAGTTATACCGGGCTACCGGTCATTGCTACCGAATATTAGTGCATTAAGGTGGACAAGGATGTGCAAGAGGTAATGCTTTGGCGATTTTGAGATACCGATTCTGAATCAGTAATACAAACGCATATGGGCAAGTGTCATTGCGGGTCATCTTGCAATGATAAGATGCTGTCTTCCTTACAAGGTATCAATCCGAGCGCACGACAAGACGTGCTTCTCCTTTGTAAATCGTACAACGCAGTGAATCATTCGCAATGAATTACTACTATTGCCACTTAAAATAGCCATGCTAACAGGATTGGCTAGTATCAACAACAAAGTAGCTAGCACCATCAACAAAGTAACTTTGAATTCGCACAAGGTCAAAGCACAGCGCCAACGAAGGCAGATGAACTGAAAGAGGAGGCGCCATGTCAATGGGAAACGCAATCGAAGATGTAATGAAGTGAAGATAAAGACTATGAGGAGGAATGAGTCACGTTGCAAGCAATTACCCATCGTCTTCAAGCAACAACTTTACATCAAAATCAACTGCGTCATGCATCTTTTGTTGGAAAGTCTTGAAAGGGATCGCCGATTTCGCACATTTCACCCGCCAGGATATCTCCACTTGGACCTCGGGTGGACTTTTTGTATCTGAAGGCTTCTAACTTGTCATAGCGTATTTGAAGTGTGTACCCCCGTGAATATTGGGCATCGCATATAAGGAAATTGTCATCATCACCATCATCATCATCATCACCATCATCATCATCTGTATTATAATATGCCAGCCTCTAGGTATGAGATAACGAGCAACTTTTTTGAAAAAAACAAGATCTGCAACAAACGAGAGAATTCGCCAATGTTCTCATAAGAAGAGATTCCTTTACACGAGTCTGGAAAAGTATCTCTTATTGTTAAGTTTCAAGAATGGAGATTCACTCAAGGTGAAATCATAATCAGTGAAAGAGGCGATAAGGAACTATTTCTTTACCTGAAAAGCAAAAACAGGTTTCAATAAAAAAATGTCGCTTCTTTACTAATTTGGAAATCGTCTTCAACTTGTTCAATCCCATATTTCCCAACATCGTTTTAGGTTTTCTGCAAAGTCAATCCGTGCATTCATCGCCAATTAAGTCTTCTTAGCTTTTTTTAATCAGGATTTTGCTAAATTGCATTTTTAAGTCCATGCTCATTAATATCTGCGAAAGGTTGACCTTGAAATGGCAAGGAGCTTCATTAGGCAGACAGCAAATTCCATGCGATATAATTTGTCTGATTTTGTCTGCTTCAATTTTTGAACGTTTTAAATCCAACCTCCTCTGAGTTCTCAAATTGTGGCCTTATTGTTCAATGCATATTCAATAAGCATATTTTTATTTTCAATTACCAAATTGTACAGATTTTCACCGGGATTTGCAATTCTATGGAACTAATGATTATTCTACCAGTTCCAAGTCAGGCAACGAAAAGCTCTTGTTACGTGGGTTGAAACTTGGATTTGTGATTTATGACTGTTATGGTACCCCTTGTCTGACTGTTATAGTTGTTCGTCCTATTTGTCCAGCTACGAGTACCTTCTCGTTCTTCGCAGTCTTAACCCTTTTAAACGCCCCACCTCACTATTCCTGATCCTTTTCAAGGAACCATTGTCCCAAATTCGTGACAACCAATTCCTGGACACGGCCTCTTGGGATCTTCCGATCATACCCTCTTCCCATTCTAACTCGTCTTTGCTTTCGATGCAAGCGGAACTGGGCGTTGGCTGGCGATGCCATACTCTTGTTGTGTGCGTGTATCTTTGCGAATTAACACGAAAGCCATTGACCAACTCTGACGAGCCTTCACAAACCAATATTGCTCACAATTCGGAAATTGAAAGGATTTGTGTTAGCTAATCTTGGTGATTTTTGTACGCAAACTGCTAGTCATGATGAGATCCTAATAATTCCATTAAACACAACAATAGTCGTAGATTAGAGGTCGATGCGCAGGTGTTTCAGCGAATTACACGTGTCTCGAGATGTTACGCCCAGCTTTGCGATACCAAGCGAAATCCACACGAAATCGTTCGACGTATCGCGCATTGTCTGCCTTGCGTCTCCTGTTTGTTGTTGGCAGTTCATACAGACGCCTGCGCTTGTATGTAACGCTTGGTTCGTCTTCGTTCTATTTAATTTGTTGTGATCCTGTAGATTAATTCCACCGTCCCTCTCTTTTGCATCATCAATTATTCAGCGACATTGTCTTGCTGCCAAGGGAGTCTGCATTTTGAACTCATTACAACTTATCCTTGCTACCTACAAATCAGTTCCTTTCAGAATGCGATTTGCAGAAATGACTAGTCTTCGTGTTTGCTGACGTTCTTCGATGAATTAAAGTTAAGCATGGCAATCGGGACTGTTTACAATTTGCTTTGAGATTTCGATTGCCTTCCAAGCAACACTGATGCACTGTTTGCATTGTTAAAGTTTTTAATCAAGCACTGGTCGCCACTGTTTCGTTAGAACGTTGGCTATTGGACACTTGTGTGGGAATAAGGAGCCTACACACTTCATAAAGAATAGCCCGGCAGGGCAAGCCATCGAGTGAAGCCTAGGACCAGAGGCCGTGTAATCCAAGATTCTTCTAGATGAAGTCTTGATTTGAAAGGATTGCGTGTTTTTAGCAACATCTGTATCGCAGATTGCCCATCTCACTCGATCCAGTAGCGAATCTTGAATTGTGATTGCCATTTTTGTTGCACCCATGTAGGAGGGGAAGACTGCATTGTACAAAGCCGTAGAAAAGGGACACGTTGATTGTGTCAGAGAGCTACTAGTCGCTGGAGCCAACACAGAGACAACTAACAAGGTTCGTCAATCTACGTTGAAGCCGTTTTTTTCTTCATTTCTCTTTCGTTCCGCTACATTGTGATTGCATCTTGTTCCAGCATTGGTTCTTGGAGATTTTTTACAGGATTTGGTACTTTCTGTCGCACATTCTTAGCTTGCCTGCTTTAGCACAATTGAAAGAATGAAATTTTTGAAAGAAATTGGTGAAAAATCAATGAAAATATCGCCTTTGAAATGGAAAGGTTGACATACTTGGTACCTGTTTATATATTGCTGTTGCGAATTCATCTTCCAATCATTATTTACCCTCGTTAACATCTCTAAAAGTCCAAGGCGTCCAAAATCGTAATGGTGTTCATGCATTTTGACACTTTCATCGGATTTCGTTAATAATTGAATTTATCACAAAGCCCATCTACTAGACATCTGGAATCATATCCACAAGGATATCTCATAGGTAGACAAATCTAACCCTTTAGCTGCCAAATTAAAGATATGCACAGTTATCTAGCTCACTTGAAAGAATGTCTCTAATTAACAAATTGTGGATACCAGTAGACCGTGAGATTTGCCACGCGTTACCTCTGCCAATATTCTCATTTCGACATCGAAGTTGTTGGAATGAAGGGTGAATAAATACCTGAAAGTTAACTTTATCATTTCTAGGTTAGTTCTCTTGCTTCTGTAACACTTCATGTGGTTTTTTAAGCACGAATTTTCGCCAAAGCTATTTTGCTTTTTATCGACCTATAGTGCGGAATACGAGTTTTGTTTTTTTGTGCTAAATGAAAATGATTTTAAGTTTGGATCTTCTGATTCTATCAATGCCATATACCATCTTATCATGCAATGAAAGCAATACCAAAGCATTGCAAAGGCAGGTTATTGTAGGTGCTGTGTTTGCACCCACAACAGCTGAACCTGAGCCCAGATAGAGGAGATATTTAGCAAATGCAGACGCTTCGGGTCTGTTAGAAACTGCTGCATGATCACTCTGAATACGATTATTTTTTGTTTGATTAACAGCATTAACTTAGCGCTGAAATCAGCTTTATCTTTTGCAAGGAATAAGTCCATGTCATTCTGTCCAATTTATTCCGATCAAATCTGGATCCCTTATCGCAACATTGGAAACCTGTGGATTTGTCTGCTTAATGTTTTCAGCTCAAACCTGATCGCCCTTAAACGCCCTCTTCTGTCATGTAGGCAGTGCTCTGAACTGGTTTTGTCAACATAAGCCACTACTATCAATCCCCGTTTACCATAGCTTGTGCCACCGCAGCGGCTTCAACTTCTTCTACGCAGCAATGTTGTTGTTTACGGCCTATATCCCAGTTTCGATTGCATTTATTAAGCATATTTACATTTTCCTCTACGTTTTTATTTTCATTTAATCCCAGCACTGATGCTTACAAAACGTCACTAAAATGAAACGATCAAGATTTGTTAAAATTTATTTCACCCACTTGAATGAGATGATGTGTTGAAGGCTAAATAATAATAATAATAATGATATATTTATACCTTCATTCACATGACATCAAAATCTTTGTTAGACGAAGCGTGCAAAGCAACTCATGCCGCTGTGAAGATAGATGACCCACAAATGTTTCTTGCAGCTGAATCCTACAACAATAAGACAACTTTCTACCACTTTTTTATCGACCTCAATGAATTTCCTGGCGCTCACTATCTCTTACATTTGTGTTTACTTGTATGTTTGCTCTCTAAACTATTTAGTTTCGCGGGATCCCATTTATTTTTATGTCCATAAACCTTGAGTTACTGCCATTCGCTACACATGAAGGTGCAGTTTTACCCAGCGGCTTCCAATCAACTCGCGTGTAACGCATAAACGCTTCGTTTCGCGATTCGTGGAGCAGGCGATGCGTTTCGAACCGTGAACTGCGCGCACGCCCACGACGATTTTCCCGCTGGAGCCTTTCCCGCTGGAGCCTTTCCCGCTGACGCCCAAGTAGGAGCCCTTAATCACGCATGGGTTCGCAAATTCGCTGCGTGCAAAGTGCTGTGTCAGTAATGATCCACTGCTTGCAAACTTTGACTCACATTGATAAGTTTAGTAATCCGCCAAAGTCTCTGATTAAGATTTATGAACAGCTGCCCTTATTGATTCGTGTCACTGACATCCGCAACATAAAGATCAGCATGCTTTACAGCAAACAGTTTTATCAATTTACATTTGAACAAACGAAGCCAGGTGATATTTCATTGATTTTGATTTCGACTATCTTTGCATGTGTTTTATTAAAAGCCCTGTCGTATTGTGCACGCAGTTTTGTTATTTCTTCAGTCTTGCTGTTTGTAGAAACAGACCGATCGGCCTACTCGCATGCGTATTGTCTTCTTCTCGGTCATAATAACTTACAAGATTAACTATGGCTGCATCAGATGTTTACAACTCGCTAGTTGCTCTGTTCACAAATGCCGCGCCGTCAATTCATATTCCCGATTACTCTTTAGATAATTAAAATCATTGTTTTCATCCGGGTCGTTTTGATCCCTGCCAGAATCCTAATATTAAGGGAATGTCAGGAACTGCGAGGCAAGCACCTTTCCGCAAATCGATAATCATCAAGAACCGCCGGCTCTATTTTTCTCCATTGTGCCAGGTTGCGTCTGTAAAAATGCGTTTTTTCTGTAATGGCCAAGATTTCACGGCGCGTAGATGGTGTAAAAGCCACTTTCTTCTAGCTTCAATTTTTTTCTTTTCTACGTCGGGTAAAGGACCCCCCTGATTTTCCAGTCTCTTGCGCTACGTTCAAGTCACACTTATTTCCTCAGGATTGATGACGTAACCGGTGCCGCCATATATAAGTTTACATTACCGCTATCTGATAACGCGCTCCGACATCTATGACATCACATCGTGATAATCATTTCTGCTTTTCACGATCAGTTTGCGTGCGTGTTTGTAAGCGTGTTTTGCGCAAGTTTGTTTGGTTGTTGTCACCTCACTAGTCTTCCGGCGATTTTTCCCTTGCAGGATGGAGAAACGGCCCTGATTAGAGGAGCGAAGAAGAAGCACACCCTTTGTGTTAAATTGTTGTTGGAAAATGGTGCCAATCCAGCCGCGATCGACAAGGTTGGCCCTTTTTGCTCGTCTGGCCCCTTTGTAACCTCCAACTCCTTTTATTCGTTATCGACCTTCGAGGATTGTGCAAGAGAGCGCTTTCTATTCATTTGCACTGCAACCAGTATTAATCGTTCTAAGCTTGTAATCCCACCTTTGCAGGTTTATGAAAAAATTAATTTTTTGCATAATAATTTATAGAACGCGATCCAGGCCGGAGAATTTCGGGCCGTGTGAGCAGATTTGTTGGGTTTGAGTGGCGAATTGTCTGCAGCTATATTTATTTCTTTCGTCCATTGAATAAATTGATAGGTGTTATAAATATCGTGGAAAGAAAAGCCGGGTGCTATTTGCCAAATTAGATCGAATAAACATTAGTAGGCACGTCAGCATTGGAGTTTCTGCTCGTTTTAAGGGAACTGATGCTACACGAAAAACTGATTATAAGCCAGCCATTGCCAGCTGCTCTTCTGGGTATTTTTAGCAACATTGAATGAGTCGGTCGTAGTGTACATGCATACGCAATGATTGTAGACTGCTGCTTTTCAGTGTACGACGCGGGAAAACGAGGCTCGCGACTTGTGATTCTCACGTAGTCCCTATGGCTTTACATCAGAGACTTTAAGTTGTGACTGCATATTGACTATATAACTGGTGTATGTAATTACATAAGTGAATTTGGTTGAGTTTGTGTTCTAGCGAACTGAACGTATGCATCGAGATGCGTAGTGATATGTTTAGTGCTGATAAGGAATCCTGAGTCTCGCTTTCCACCCACGCCGACTGGTCTAGCTGATTACGCTCTTTTTCGTTCAACAGAAAGGCGACACCGCCCTTCATGTATCCATTCGAATGAAGTATGCAGGACTTTGCGAAGTTTTGCTGAGGGATCCGAGGAATTCGCGTCTGCTATACAAACCGAACAAGGCTGGCGAGACGCCGTATAGCATCGACCGTGCCAGCAAACAAAGTGTCCTGTCTCCTATATTTGGAAACAGTGAGTTTTTACTGCATTGTCCTAAGTCTTGTCATTTTTTTGTTTTGCCGCGCAGTTTAGGGCCCGCGATCCGCAACGCCCGCTCGCTTCAAGGCCGTCCGCTAGCGGAAGACCTCCTAACCGCTTCGCAATGGTCGGTAGTCGGCGGTTGAGTATATATTATTATCTGGGCGACTTTCCAAGCGATGAAATACGGGCATTTTTGCTATTATTTGCTCGATTTTTTAGACAGTAGAGAAGCTACAATCTGGAACAACAGTGTTTGAATTATACTGAATGTATTTGGATGCATGGTAGACAATTAACCAATGCCAAGAACAATCTTGTTGTTTTCTGTCGATCAAGTACAATTGCCATCAGAATACCGTAAATGTGGCATCCATATACCCTTTGGTCATCAGCTGTAGCCCTATTTTTGTTAGCAAGAATAGCCTGGAGGAACACCCAAGAACCCCTCCCCTAGCAAACGCCCACCACCCCCAATCAGGACTCCTATACGCAGCTGCCTTGGTTTGACACTCAAGTGATGTCCTCGTACCTACATTTAGAATCATCACCACAGCATCTGCATCGTAAACAAAGAAATCCAAGTATTCTATTGTAATTCGAAGTTTAATGTTTATTGTCGAAGACTTTCGTTTATATTCATGTCTGAATGCAAACGTGGAATTTCAGCATATTCTGGCTGGCTGCCTTTGTTAACTGCATGCATAGATTTTTAAGAGTCATGCTGAAAGCTCCTCTTCTCTTGATGATTTTGTTTCATGGCACCCAATCAAAGTTTGCATTCATTATTTTGATTTTTGTCTTTGATTATTAACTCGCCCTTTAATCTAATTACCACCATATTATGATTTCTGCTGAGAGAAGAAAAGAAGTCTTAATTTACCGAAGTAGTGATATATGTCAATCATGAGTTTTGTTTTCCCTGCATGTGATCACCCGGAGGTCCCGATTGCGCGCCGCTTGATATGATGACAATCAGCGCGGCTAAAAGTCAACACTTGATAAATTCGCGTCCTGTTATTAAGGGCTTTTTGAAGCGAGTGTCTGAATGCACTGTTTATTTGTTTAACTGACCAACTTTTAGACGAAGGCAGATACTTCTAGTTTCCGTTGAATTATTAATGGAGCAAGTCTTGAGTGTCGATTCCCTGATCTCTTTGTCAACAGGAGATCTGAGTGCTGATATCAGTAGAATGGAACTGCCTTCTGGCCAGGATAAATTCGTTATGGCGTTGGCAGACTTCATCAGTGATCCTTCTCTTTCTACTCCCCTTACTGTTGGTCTCTTTTCAAGATGGGGAACTGGCAAATCGGTGATATTGCAGAGGATTTACGGTGAGTCATCTACCTATAAATTTCTGATTACCCGCCCGGCACGACCTGCCCAAACTGATTTTCACCGTCGTGCAGCGTGAATTGCTCTTGCAGTGGTGCACTGTGTTTATATTTCCTGGGCTCGGTCTTACGTAATTGCCACCGGTTTTGCTTGCTACTGGTCAATAGAAAGCTTCTTGTCAAAGTTAAATCACTCGATCGCATTTTTTCTAATGTTTGGCCGCAGCTTGTTCATCGATAAGACTTTAATGCATTCTACGTCCATTTGTACTCCTTTTGTCTTCCTCTGTCGTATTTGCATCTGTCGATTGACAGGTCAATTTTTCATACAGTTAACAACTCTCTGCTACCTGTTCCATTTATTAAGACTTATTATTTAACATTGCTTCTATTATGACCTAAAGAATAGAACATCGTTGCTACGAAATCGCGGATTTGAAAATTTGAATCGACTTCGGATTACATTGTGTGTAGGGCAACAGTTTTGTATGCGCCGAGTTTAATCTGGATTCTTGATAATTTTCATAGTGGATCAAGTAATTCTTTGAATCTCACAGCCTTCTCATCCTTTTCAGAGCAACTAAAGGCGTACGCCTTCCAAGAAGCAATCGTTCTGTTTCGCATCACAAGCGGTGTCCTCCTCACCACTATCTGCATCACAGTGACCATCGGACTCATAACCTGGGCAGTGTCCACGTGGGTGGAAGGACTTTTATCGGCCCTCGCCACATTCGTTATTTTGATGGCCCTCATCATTCTCGGCCGCAGCTCCCACAGGTCGCACGGCGGCGGCAGTTCCAACCGCTGCGGCGTGAAGTTACTGCAACTCTTCGAGCGCGCCATTCTTTTCTTTAGGCTTGTGTTCTGCGTTCCCCCGAGCGTCGAGTCCGTACGGCCGATGCTGCCGATTCACTTCATTTTTGTCGACCTGACAAAATCGACTATTTTCGGAGACAACCCACTGACTGCACTGGTTAATTTAGCTCGGGAACTGAACGATGCCGTGGAAAAGGACTACGGTGTTTTCGTGACGAGACTGTATCGCGTTTTCCGCTCTGGGCCTTACCGGGCTAGGCAGATATCACATTTGAACCTCAAGTCCCGGTGGAAAACATCTTGCTGTTGCCTGCCTTCTGTGGCCTTTACAATTTTGGTCGTTCTTGCGTTGTGGATCGGTTTATTCTGTCTGGCAATATTTAAAAACAGCAGCGATCGCAGGATCCTTGGTGTCGAGATAGGCAGTGCCTGCATTATTGGTCTGGCTTTTATTTACAGCATTCCGCGGCTGTGCGTCGTTGTTTACTGCCTGGTGCTGTCGATGAAGAAGCGCATCATGATCGTGGCATCCCAGCCCGGCATCCGCGACGAGACCTTCTTGCACGTGCTGAAGCAGGAGATCGACCTGCAGGCGGACATGCTCGAGTGCCTGGATGGTTTCACGAGGCGCCAGACACGTGTCGTGCTCTTCATCGACCTCCTGGAGTCGTTGGAGCAGCAGAAGGTGCTCCATTTCGTGAACTCCATCAACGCTCTGTTGTCGGAGGCTGGGCATCCGTTCTTGTCACTGATCAGCGTTGATCCAAGGCTCTTGTTAAAAGCCATTGACCAGAATCTCCAGCTCCTTCAAGACTCCCACATATCCCCGTATGATTATTTCAAGAACACCGTCGACCTTCCATGCTATTTTTCAGACCCGTCTAAAACGCCGACTACTGGCTTTTTGTCAAAGGATACGATCGCTGCGATTTCGGGATTGTCCGACAATGCGGAGCAGTTTGATGCCAACCAAGGGCTGGTGTGGGGCGCTGGGATGATAGAAGATGAGGAGGAGGATGACGAAGAAAGCCTGCGGGGTGGGTGCAATGGCAAGGTTCCCCTGATTGAGAACAGGCATTCGCACGTGCGTAGAATGTCGAACGACAGCTCAAACTACTCGGATGACCACAGGGACAGAGACATTGAGCACAACGGAAACATCAATTACGAGGAAAAAGATAACGTATCCACTGATCTGTCTAAGTTTTTGCATGATAACGAGAGCGGGTCGTTGGCAGATATTAAGCGAATAATGAATATCGTGTCGCTTACGGGGCGCTTGTTGCACGCGCGAAACATACCGTTCCGCTGGCGAACGTTGGCGTCATGGGTAAGCCTGGCGGACGCGTGGCCGTACAAGATCAGTTGGTTGATCCTCTTAGCAGAGGACGTGTCTCTGAGCCTCAAACCCGAATTGTCCCTAAGGAAGCTCTACAGTGTCTCGGGAGCATTTATGCCAGTCCTTGGGGAGCCGGACATGTCCCTAGATGCCGACATGGTCTACTTCGAGACGTACTTGTCAAGTCGTCATCCACTCCTGACTGTCGGAGACATGTGTATGTTTTTGCCATGCACCTTTCACATTGACCCCGCGATTAGGAAATCTATGGCCGAGTACCTGCAGGCTCTTCGAACTGGGACAGTGGCCAAGGCACAAATAGCTGCCTCTGTCTCGGAGGGAGCCACCCAGCACGTGACCTCTCCATCGAGTAGTCGGGTAAGGGATCCACTAGAGTAATTATAACAATCATGGTTGAATATATCTGGTAGTGCCTATTCATGTCTTTAGGGTTGACTTACCACTGTACGACTAACGCCTCTTGTTAACCTAGAACAGCCAGTGATCCAGTGACATGATCAGCTCGTACATAAAAGGACAGGCACCCTGTCACATGTTGTCTTTTAGAAGTACTTCTTCGTTTACACATCTGTGGCTGTCAGGTCACAGACGATAATCTAAAAGCACGTTACTTCCCTTTCATCGCAATATTGATCAGATTTGGCATTAATGAAATTTTGCACCTCGCTCTGGTTTCATGATTTCAATCGCTTCTATTTTCCCGTAGTGATAGTTCTCCATTCATCAAAGCGTCAATTAATCATCAGTTTCTCACCGTTTTGTTTGCTCTTAGTTTATGTGGCGAAGCGTCGCAGAGGATGCCATACTCAGCCAAATGTCTTCTGATGACGTCATCAAACAGGTGCGTGTATTTCACTTCCGGTTACCTGCTTTGATTCCAGGAAATTGATCACGAGCTCTGAGATCTTATTGCTTCAAAAGGCGCTTCTATTAAGCAGGATATTGTAGACATTTCAATTTTCTCTCACGAAGTTGTGAGATAGCTGTTGCTTTTACTCCGCACATAATATCAAAGATGCCAATGAGTATTTGAGACTGAACTCATTCGGGGTATTTGTGATTTAGATTGCGGAAATCGATGGCATCAACTGCGAAAGCATAGCCCTTTATCAAATGCAACTAAAGGACCACAATATCAATGGAAAAGTTCTAGCTGCTTGTGATTTGAATGAGCTCAGAGATGCGATGCAAATGGCTTTCGGCGACTGGCAGCTGTTCAAGGCTTGGATTCTGCTGGCGAGAACCCGTGAGCAATCTGTCTCTCCACGGTAAATATATCTACTTACGTTGGTAGACGGGGTGCCATGCCCCCCCCCCCCTAGCTTTTAGAGGTGCCCACCTGTGAGCGGACAGTACATTTCAATTCATTAGTTACTCAGGTGGACGTTTGTGTTACTGCGTGACAATAAATGATGGCAGAGTCGCAGTTTTAGGACTGTAGTTCAATACTGCCTTTGCAATACTTCTTAATGGCAGTTTGTGCGCCTCAGTCCGCATTTTGCATTGGTTCCCAGTCTAATCGTCCGCTTCCTCGTTAGGGTCACTATGCCTGCAATGTCATTCCAATCTCATTCAAGGGCAGATTCAACAGTCGGGGAAAGTCACACTGATTCCACATCTGAAATTCCGAATTCGCCGGGAACAAGCAGAGGTATGTGATAACACTGGTATCTTGTCTCGTATCTGGTATCATACTAAGTAAAGGCCATTAGAAAGAGATAGATTTTTGCAAGCAAATCAACAGAGCAATCGAAGCAACCTGAAACCTGAAATGTAGACAAGAAAAGTTTTACATGCCTTTCAAAAATAATTTAGAATTTTTTTTATTAAAATTATTTATTTTGTACCAACTACAACAACGAAAATGCGAACAGATCAAATGAAAACAATTAAAATCAGTTAAACTCTCATTTTGACGCAAATTTTTTTCACTGGCATTGTTTTCTATTCACATTTTCTAAGATGAACATTTATGTGCCGTTTTTTCTTTCCTTTTTTCAAGCAGTTAAGAGCAATAAGCTTGAAGTCCATGAAATTGTTTGAGATTGCATGAAATATGTTCACATTATTTGGAAAAAAATTTCAATGATTGAAATTCCTAAGAAAGAATCTTATTTTTGCAATAGCTAATAGACAATTGCTATTGGGACGAATATTTGAAGTTATATTTACATAGAAACCTGAAGTTATATTTAACCTGAAGCCCATAAGTGTGCTTTCGCTGTTTTATAAAAACCGGTATTAAACATTGGCACCCGTTGACAACTTGATGCTTCAAAAATGTGATAACAAAAAATAGTTCAGGTATAGTCAAATATAATTTAAAACCTTTGACAGAAGCACTTTAGCCATTCCGTACGTACTATCATCGTTGGAAGAAGATTAATTTTCTGATGCTTGAGATAATCTTGAGGCCAAGTTTGTGCCTGACTATATTATCAATATTTATTTGCGTAATTGAAACTTCAGGCTGCAGAGGAGTTTCAAGTGGCTCAGAACCAGCACCAGGAATACCTGCAGATTACGAAGACGGAAACATTGAGGGCAAGAGGCCGTCCAAGGGACCATACGGCTCGCACACAGTTCGGCAGGTCCTGTCCCGCAACCAAAACACTCCTAGTAGACAGGTTAAACAGGACAGCGTGGACTCAGAGAAATCCGGCAAGTTTGGAAAGGGGACCGTGGGGCTGGATGACCTCATGGACGGTCGGAAACCGGAGAACTTCAATTCGCACATTCGATACTTGACCCATTTGCAACGGTCAGCGGATTCCGGGTTTGCCAGTACGGAGGTGGAGGCGCAGCAACAGGCTCGGCTGAAGCCGTTGATGCGGCAGACCAGTGTGCAGGAGAACAAGGAGTACGAAATGGAGATGGCGGAGCTGTGCAGCTCAAAGACGAGCAGCAAAAGCGAGCTGAACTACAGGGACTTCGGCGAGGAGGCCGGCAGCTCTGCGCAGGCGCGTAAAACGTACAGGGAAGACATGATGTTTAGGGACCCGATCCCGGAGATCAAAGTCCAGTCGAATTTTAGTCCAAAGGAGAGCGAACGGGAGAGCATTTTGCTTCTCGACGAGGCGGTTAGTGCGCCAGAGGACTTTAGAGATCAGCTGACGGAGGTCGTGACAACCATCGCACAGAAGCACTGGGAGCAGCAGGCGAAGGCGAGTGCCAAGAGCCAGAGAGGCGATAGGCCCAGGGATGGCAACGAACTGCTGCAGAGTATCAAAATGGATTTGTCGTCCGCCACCCAGAGAGGCCAATATGGCCCTGGCTACCCGTCCCCTCTCGCCCAGCTGAGGAAAAGGGAAATCCAGGTTGGGAAAACGTCAAAGGGTGGGGAAAGGATGAGCACAGACTCGTTTTCCGATATTCCCCTGCCCCCTGCATGTATGCTCAGCGAGAAGCAAGTGAGTCAGAACTCCACCCCCTCGCCCCCTTTACCCACACCGCCTCCCGAAATGCTGACAGACACTGAAGACCCGACCTTTTCGTTTTCGTCCTTCGGCAGTACGCAGCCGCAAGATCCTTACAATGCTAAGGCTAGAACTTATCCGCTGCACCTTGGCGATGCAAACGAGGCTCGGCCTCGGGGTGATATGCAGGACCGTGACGAAACGCCCATAGGCCTGGGAGCAAAAGCGCGTAAACCTCATATTGCAAGGATTCCAGCGGTGACCGCTTCAAACTCTCCTGTTAAACATGCTAATCCAGGAAGTGTTCAGACCACAATCGAAAGTTCTCTGCAAAGTAAATCAGTTAAAGTGAAGCCCCCGGCTGTTAGCAAAAAACCTCCAAAAGAACTGCATTCGTAGCATTACCACACTCAGGATATTCAAGGTGCAAATGATCATTGGATACATCCATGTTCACAACACTGGCCGGGGGATGCAATGCAATCGTTTTGTACAAGCAAGTTTATATGAT
The DNA here is from genome assembly GCA_003864495.1 of Nemopilema nomurai. NCBI lineage: Eukaryota > Metazoa > Cnidaria > Scyphozoa > Rhizostomeae > Rhizostomatidae > Nemopilema > Nemopilema nomurai. Next base: position 1,306,840 of record ML133421.1, on the reverse strand, counting down.
GCTAATTTGAATCTGAAAGAGCTTGATTTGATTCACAGAGCAAGTGAAGCTTCAATACTACCAAAATGAATCGCACGCTTACTTGGCAAATGGAAAACGAGAAATCGACACGAAGAATGATTGTTCTTGATCTTTCTTACCATTGTTAGTTTGTGCGTAGTATTACAATTGATTTTAAATCTCTAGAAAACGTCGGGTTTCATCATTGTAGTTTGCATAAATTACCCAGAATTCATAGCAGTGAGTATTAATAGTTGAAAGCAAAATTTCCTAATAGTTGTAAAAATTTAGATGTGGTTGATATTTGAATGTTGTATCCTCCGTTACTTTAAAATCGAAATATGTCGGTTTATTAACTTCGAGGTGAAGCCAAGTTAATAAATCATTTTTGTTCCATATTGTGAGAGACGCGAAATAATAGGTTGCTTCTGGGCCCTTGTTTTACTTAAATGGACACTTCATTTTGACAGCGAATGCGTCCGTTTCTGCAACGCATTCAACAGCAAACTTGAAGGATTTTAGGCTTTGTCATTTTAAATTAGCTGCTCTCACGTTGAATAATGTCTTTGTCATGTACCTTCCTTTTGTGATTATAGTTTTTATTTGTAAATCCGTTTATGTCACATCGTTGAACAATTCCTAGATATTGTGTATATATTACGATGACAATATTGGTAAAGAGAAATTGTTTATTCCGACTGCGTACGTCTCTCCGTTGCCTGTGCGCAGACATGATTACTGGGAAGGAGCGGGAAGCACTCAACACCATCAAGCTACAATACCTGCCGAAGCTGCACCAACATTTTGTCGCCAATTTTGTCCTGCTACAAAATAAAGCAAATTTTCCAATAGAAAATATTGATTTGTGCCAAGGCATTATTCTTTTCATCCTACCAAGAGCAGTTTGACTTTTGTGTCTGGTCTTCACCAAGAGCAGTTTGACTTTTGTGTCTGGTCTTCACTGGTTTATTTTGTCATTTGTTCATAATCGTATGGAATGGATATCACCAAACAATTACTAGCTATTTCAATTTTATGAATGCCAGCAAAACTGTCTCGAATTTTTTAAGAAATAAATAAAACTTTTTAGTGTTCGATGTTTTTGAAAGCTAGGGCGTTGATGTGTGCCCAGCCTTGTTGAACGGGGATTGGGAAGAGAACGAAAGCTTGCAGGCAGCTATGACAATCGTTTTACAATATCCATTATTCGTAACCTGCGGGTGTGCGCGAGAATACCTCGCATTTTACAGTTTCAAAGGTTATTAGCTGCATCCCGGATGAACTTTCCACCAGGAATCTAGACGTACTTGTGGGTGGACCCCAACACTTTTGAACAGCAGAATTCCCCAGAAGTTCGCTTTAGAAACTCTTATAATTTCTGTGCTATAAGTTATGGTATTACGTAAAATTGCGTTTGGGACTTCACAGCCAGCTGGACAAGACATCAAAATGTTGGAATAACTTTTATTTGAGAGGGTCAGCAATGCCTTGAGCAACAAATTGTGACAGCGACTTTCTAATGAAATCTTTCAAGCGAAATTTTTGCAGGAAATTTGAGCCATTTTATTAGATGCTTCTTTACATATCAGTTGATCTAGAGCCATGTCAACATGTTTTTATAATCCGTTTGATAAGTGATATATTTTTAGCGGAAGACCCAAAACCTTATAAAATCAAGGGGAGAAATAGAATAGTTGGAAAGTGAATAAGATTCAGACTGAAGGTTTGTCAGTATATCAAATATTGGTTTTACTTAAACATCACCCAAGACATTTCCTTCTAGTTTTTGAATTTTGTATAGTTTATAGCTACTGGGATGGGAGCTAATCAAATGCAAATGATTCATAACATGGGTTTTCTTTCACAATTGTTCCAGGTGTTTAGTTGATTGTTCACGACTTAAATGTTTTGAAGGTGTTTTCATTTTGACTGCAAAGAGAAAGGCTACAACCTTGTGAAAATGGTTAGAATAGTGTTTAGATGTGTGGCTAAAACACCCTGCAGCTCTGAGAAAATCATTCAATGTTTAGACCCAATCTTTTCATTGACTGATGCACCTTGCATCTACAAATGAAGTTCTACTTTGATAGTCATATGATAGCTGCTAGACTACAACCAGATAATCAAGATCGTGCTAGAAGCTTGACCACTGTTACAATTACATGCTTTTCATTTGGGACAAAACAAGGGACACATATGGAAATGATCCTTATCACATTTGGTAGTAGTGACGTATAGATCATATTCTCAAGTATTTGTATTCTATAACCAACCAGTGTAAGCATGCATAAACTTTTAAAAATGTTTCAGCATAACTAAATTAAGCTTATCTATCACTCCATACCCTTAGATTTTCACCCTTTAATGTATGTTTTGTAAAATTTTCCAGCAGACTAACAGTGGTTGTAGCAGGTCAAGTTTCCATTTGTGCATCCTCCCCCTACTTTGCTAGACCCTAGCATCACTTTAAAAGGATGACGAAAACAGGTATCATTTTGTGCAAACAAGGAAATAACCTGTTGACTTATAAATGTAGAGTTTTTTTATTGCTTTTGAACCATATAGAAATCATATGCCCATGGTCCGATATGTAACAATGCATTTGTAATTTCAAAGCAAGCAATCAAATAAAAAGACAAAATATGATGGTAACAAAAGGTCTTCTTAGAATAAAGAAAATGTACTATCTAAAAATGTTATTTCAAGTTTACATTTCATTTGATGTTTTTGAAAATTTCCATTGCAGCTTTGAGCATGGCTGTAAAATTTGGAGTTCCATTGCCTGTAACTGGGTCCCATTGCTGGAAGGCACAGAACCCTTGGTCATGGGTCAGGCATCCCTCATTGCAGCCGGAAGTGACATCATACAGGGCAGCTGAGTTTTTGTACAAAAATGGATTGATGAAACCCATAACTGGTTTCATGTTGTTCAGCCTAGCATCGTTGAGAAGGCTTATGATTCCTGCAACTGTTGGGGTAGATGCGGATGTCCCAGCAACCCCAGGCACTGGAATAAGATTATTCACAATCCAGAAGTGGTTTGAAAGTGCTGATATATCAGGATAACCTCTGCCAGTTTTGTTAAAATACTTCTGTGCTGGAAGATTCTCCATTTTGCTCAAATAAAATGCAACTTTTTCACTTTGGTACTTAGGCTGTGCAAAGACATTACTGAAGCCACCACCACTGATTTCATAGCCATATTCCCCTGATGTTGTAAATGGATTTTTCAAAGCAGTGCCACCAACAGATGTCACATATGGACTTGAGACAGGGAAATCAGGACTAAATTTGTCATCTTTGCAGGCTGCTCCATCATCACCACTTGCAAAAAGAATTGTCAGTCCCCGGACACCAGCTTTCATGAACTCAACATTGATCCTCTGCATGTATGCCACAGACAAGCTACTTTCAACATCCCCATAACTAATGCTGTGTACATAGGGGACATCTGACATGTTGCCAATAGCAACCATCCAAGTCAAAAATGGCTCTTGTGTTTCGTGCCGCCCTGGTGTACTCCAAAACCAAGTTGGGATATTGGCTCCAGTGCTCATAATATATTGTGTGTCCAGACTGGCCTCAATTCCAGACCTTCCACTGTCTGGGCCAACAACTTTTGCAATTTCATTCAAATGTTTGAATCCACTTCCAAAGAGTTTCATGAATTCTTTCAAATCTCCTGCATTGTAGAACTGTTCAAGAAACTGGGCAACAACTTGGCTGTTGTTTTTGTTTGATCCAACAGTGTCTGAAATGTTGTATCTTTCTCTCAGTACAGCTGGATAAACACCGATATGAATTTCTGGGTTTGGTGCACCTGAAGCATCTTTCACCCTCTCTAGGTTTATCTGAAATTTGCTGCTATTGTCCTTGACTTTTGGTTTAATCCAATTAACCGCAGGAAATCTGTGCAGTCCTCCAACAAAATCCAGGTGCTCTGCAATGTACTTTGGAACGTAGTACCGTGACAGGGATCGGATGACTTTCTTCGAGAATCTACTGTGCTCAAAGTAGTAGAAGATGGAGCCAGGGAGAAGTTTTTCAGCCACGCCACAAGACATTTTGCAAACCAAAAAATCAGAGCTCAGTGTTTTTTCACATGTCTTGATGCCATTCTTCCAAAGCCACCTTTTCACTGAGGAGAAGCTGCGACGAGATGGAGATATCAGCTTGCTCACTTGCTCGACAGTCAGGTATTTGCCATATGATGGAGAATCTGGGTCGGAGACTTCGTGAAGCATTTTCTCCAGTTTGGCGGTATTCCTTTGCTTAACTGCAAAGGTAAGCTCGATAATCTTGTCTGGTTCGGCACGACTGAGGACTTTCCATCCGTCACGTTGCCAATACGTCAGGCTTTGGTCTTTCTCGAGGCTAGTGAGGTAGGGTTTAGCAAAGGCCGGTGCGGACGCTAAAACCAGCATCGCTGCTGTCAAACATTGCAAAAGGCCAATTCTCGCCATGTTCAGGTGCAGCTCTGAGCTCCGTGACTTGACTGCGACTTGGCTGGCTACCAACAGATCTGGCCAAAGGTATTGTATTCAAACAACTGTTACTCGTGACTTCCCATACCAAATATCACATGATTTCAAAACAAAAGTCAACTTTCGCGCCAGGTTGTCCTGAACTTGAGACTGTCCAGGGATCAGCTGATAGAGGCAGCTATGTTGTACGGAGGAGGAGCCAAGGATCACGAAAAATAAACGTCGCAAAACGCGAGTACTGCGATTGATGAATAGCCCTCTACAGTAGGGTAAATAGAGGGGGCTAAGAGGTCCAGAAGCGCCCGAACCTCTGCACCACAGATTAAAGCACACAGTAAAAAACCCTTTGAAGGTCAATCATAGAAATGAGGCTACGTTTCAAAACAAGTTTATTGGGCCCGAGAGCTTTGATTTTCTTTCTGATTTTCTTCTTTTAGGTGGCCACGGACCATCATCGAAATGCAAAATAATGGAAAAAGCTCTTAATCTAAGCAACAATAATTTGCTTCAACAAAAAACAAAGTAATCCTCTTCCACCTGAGTGGTTGAACAAAGATCAATCAAATAAACTGAACACTTTTTATCAGTGATGACCCTTATTAAAAACAGCCAACTAAAGAGGATATTTCTTTTCCTTTCGACAATAAGTCTATGCTCTCTTTTAAAACTGTAAAAGATGCTGAGACAAGAAACTGATGAACATCCCATCTAATAAAGCAACTGGCGCCGATAATATTGACATCAAATCTTTGACAATTAAAGCAGACATAGTATGATGGTATCATAGTGTCCTCATACATAACATCAAAGGTCCCCCTAAGGTAAATTATTCAACATGTAAATAAAAAGATACCAGCCATGCTTGACAAACTATCATCTAATAATTCAAATAAACATTGGTATGCTGATGACCTACAGCTACATTCCTCTCCCAAAGCTAAAAAGTACAAGAAACACTCCTTGTTGGAATGTCATCTAAGATGCATCCAAAAGCTGTCTCATGTTGCTCAAAGCGATTATCATTAAAGAAAATTTTTGAACTTTTTCGACCATTTTGCAAAGGTTAGAGCCTTGCCTTTTGGGTCCAAAATTGAGCCGCAGTAAAGAAACTATAATCTTAACCACAACTTCAAAACAATGTCAGGTTGCGATGAACATCCAACTGAAAGCTGTTTCCTGTCGTTTCAAGCAACTTTGAATCGAAATATTTTGGCACTTTTTTGACCATTTTTCCAAGGCTATAGCCTTGCTTTTTCAATCGGAAATTGAGCCGCAGAAAAGACACTAAAATCTTGACCAAACCTTAAAAACAGTGTCAGTTTGTGATGTAGATGCGACTGAAAGCTGTTTCCTATCGTTTCAAGTAGTTTGAATCGAAATATTTTTCTCACTTTTTTGACCATTTTTCCAAGGTTATAGCCTTGCTTTTTCAATCGGAAATTGAGCCGCAGTCAAGACACTAAAATCTTGATCAAACCTTCACAACAGTGTCAGTTTGTGATGTAGATGCGACTGAAAGCTGTTTCCTATCGTTTCAAGTAGTTTGAATCGAAATATTTTTCTCACTTTTTTGACCATTTTTCCAAGGTAATAGCCTTGCTTTTTCCATCGAAAATTGAACCGCAGTCAAGACACTAGAATCTTAACCAAACCTTCAATACAGTGTCAGTTTGTGATGTAGATGCGACTGAAAGCTTTTTCCTATTGTTTCAAGAAGTTTTCAATCGACAATTTTTTGCACTTTTTTGACCAATATTCCAGGGTTATAGCCTTGCTTTTTCCATCGAAAATTGAGCCGCAGTCAAGACACTAGAATCTTGATCAAACCTTCACAACAGTGTCAGTTTGTGATGTAGATGCGACTGAAAACTTTTTCCTATCGTTTTAAGTAGTTTTGAATTGAAAATTTTTTGCACTTTTTGACCATTTTTCCAAGGTTATAGCCTTGCTTTTTCCATCGAAAGTTGAGCCACAGTCTAGACACTAGAATCTTGACCAAACCTTCACAACAGTGTCAGCTTGGGATGTAGATGCGACTGAAAGCTGTTTCCTATTGTTTCAAGTAGTTTTCAATCGAAATTTTTTTGCACTTTTTTGACCATTTTTCCAAGGTTATAGCCTTGCTTTTTCCATCGAAAGTTGAGCCACAGTCAAGACACTAGAATCTTGACCAATTCTTCAAAACAGTGTCAGTTTGGGATGTAGATGCGACTGAAAGCTGTTTCCTATTGTTTCAAGTAGTTTTGAATCGAACATTTTTTTGCACTTTTTTGACCATTTTTCCAAGGTTATAGCCTTGCTTTTCCATCGAAAGTTGAGCCACAGTCAAGACACTAGAATCTTGACCAAACCTTCACAACAGTGTCAGTTTGGGATGTAGATGCGACTGAAAGCTTTTTCCTATTGTTTCAAGTAGTTTTGAATCGAAATATTTTTGCACTTTTTTGACCATTTTTCCAAGGTTATAGCCTTGCTTTTTCCATCGAAAGTTGAGCCACAGTCAATACACTAGAATCTTGACCAATTCTTCAAAACAGTGTCAGTTTGGGATGTAGATGCGACTGAAAGCTTTTTCCTATTGTTTCAAGTAGTTTTGAATCGAACATTTTTTTGCACTTTTTTGACCATTTTTCCAAGGTTATAGCCTTGCTTTTCCATCGAAAGTTGAGCCACAGTCAAGACACTAGAATCTTGACCAAACCTTCAAAACAGTGTCAGTTTGGGATGTAGATGCGACTGAAAGCTGTTTCCTATTGTTTCAAGTAGTTTTGAATCGAAATTTTTTTGCACTTTTTTGACCATTTTTCCAAGGTTATAGCCTTGCTTTTTCCATCGAAAGTTGAGCCACAGTCAAGACACTAGAATCTTGACCAAACCTTCAAAACAGTGTCAGTTTGGGATGTAGATGCGACTGAAAGCTGTTTCCTATTGTTTCAAGTAGTTTTGAATCGAAATTTTTTTGCACTTTTTTGACCATTTTTCCAAGGTTATAGCCTTGCTTTTCCATCGAAAGTTGAGCCACAGTCAAGACACTAGAATCTTGATCAAACCTTCAAAACAGTGTCAGTTTGGGATGTAGATGCGACTGAAAGCTGTTTCCTATTGTTTCAAGTAGTTTTGAATCGAAATTTTTTTGCACTTTTTTGACCATTTTTCCAAGGTTATAGCCTTGCTTTTTCCATCGAAAGTTGAGCCACAGTCAAGACACTAGAATCTTGATCAAACCTTCAAAACAGTGTCAGTTTGGGATGTAGATGCGACTGAAAGCTTTTTCCTATTTTTTCAAGTAGTTTTGAATCGAAATTTTTTTGCACTTTTTTGACCATTTTTCCAAGGTTATAGCCTTGCCTTTTCCATCGAAAGTTGAGCCACAGTCAATACACTAGAATCTTGACCAATTCTTCAAAACAGTGTCAGTTTGGGATGTAGATGCGACTGAAAGCTTTTTCCTATTGTTTCAAGTAGTTTTGAATCGAACTTTTTTTTGCACTTTTTTGACCATTTTTCCAAGGTTATAGCCTTGCTTTTTCCATCGAAAGTTGAGCCACAGTCAAGACACTAGAATCTTGACCAAACCTTCAAAACAGTGTCAGTTTGGGATGTAGATGCAACTGAAAGCTGTTTCCTATTGTTTCAAGTAGTTTTCAATCGAAATATTTTTGCACTTTTTTGGCCATTTTTCCAAGGTTATAGCCTTGCTTTTTCCATCGAAAGTTGAGCCACAGTCAAGACACTAGAATATTGACCAATTCTTCAAAACAGTGTCAGTTTGGGATGTAGATGTGACTGAAAGCCTTTTCCTATTGTTTCAAGTAGTTTTGAATCGAACATTTTTTTGCACTTTTTTGACCATTTTTCCAACGTTATAGCCTTGCTTTTTCCATCGAAAGTTGAGCCACAGTCAAGACACTAGAATCTTGATCAAACCTTCAAAACAGTGTCAGTTTGGGATGTAGATGCGACTGAAAGCTGTTTCCTATTGTTTCAAGTAGTTTTGAATCGAAATTTTTTTGCACTTTTTTGACCATTTTTCCAAGGTTATAGCCTTGCTTTTTCCATCGAAAGTTGAGCCACAGTCAAGACACTAGAATCTTGACCAAGCCTTCAAAACAGTGTCAGTTTGGGATGTAGATGCGACTGAAAGCTTTTTCCTATTGTTTCAAGTAGTTTTGAATCGAACATTTTTTTGCTCTTTTTTGACCATTATTCCAAGGTTATAGCCTTGCTTTTTCCATCAAAATTTGAGCCACAGTCAAGACACTAGAATCTTGACCAAACCTTCAAAACAGTGTCAGTTTGGGATGTAGATGCGACTGAAAGCTGTTTCCTATTGTTTCAAGTAGTTTTGAATCGAAATGTTTTTGCACTTTTTTGACCATTTTTCCAAGGTTATAGCCTTGCTTTTTCCATCGAAAGATTTGCCACAGTCAAGACACTAGAATCTTGACCAAACCTTCAAAACAGTGTCAGTTTGGGATGTAGATGCGACTGAAAGCTGTTTCCTATTGTTTCAAGTAGTTTTGAATCGAAATTTTTTTGCACTTTTTTGACCATTTTTCCAAGGTTATAGCCTTGCTTTTTCCATCGAAAGTTGAGCCACAGTCAAGACACTAGAATCTTGACCAAACCTTCAAAACAGTGTCAGTTTGGGATGTAGATGCGACTGAAAGCTGTTTCCTATTGTTTCAAGTAGTTTTCAATCGAAATATTTTTGCACTTTTTTGACCATTTTTCCAAGGTTATAGCCTTGCTTTTTCCATCGAAAATTGAGCCACAGTCAAGACACTAGAATCTTGATCAAACCTTCAAAACAGTGTCAGTTTGGGATGTAGATGCGACTGAAAGCTTTTTCCTATTTTTTCAAGTAGTTTTGAATCGAAATTTTTTTGCACTTTTTTGACCATTTTCCCAAGGTTATAGCCTTGCCTTTTCCATCGAAAGTTGAGCCAGAGTCAAGACACTAGAATCTTGATCAAACCTTCAAAACAGTGTCAGTTTGGGATGTAGATGCGACTGAAAGCTGTTTCCTATTGTTTCAAGTAGTTTTGAATCGAAATTTTTTTGCACTTTTTTGACCATTTTTCCAAGGTTATAGCCTTGCTTTTTCCATCGAAAGTTGAGCCATAGTCAAGACACTAGAATCTTGACCAATTCTTCAAAACAGTGTCAGTTTGGGATGTAGATGTGACTGAAAGCTTTTTCCTATTGTTTCAAGTAGTTTTGAATCGAAATTTTTTTGCACTTTTTTGACCATTTTTCCAAGGTTATAGCCTTGCTTTTTCCATCGAAAGTTGAGCCACAGTCAAGACACTAGAATCTTGATCAAACCTTCAAAACAGTGTCAGTTTGGGATGTAGATGCGACTGAAAGCTATTTCCTATTGTTTCAAGTAGTTTTGAATCGAAATTTTTTTGCACATTTTTGACCATTTTTCCAACGTTATAGCCTTGCTTTTTCCATCGAAAGTTGAGCCACAGTCAAGACACTAGAATCTTGACCAAACCTTCAAAACAGTGTCAGTTTGGGATGTAGATGCGACTGAAAGCTTTTTCCTATTGTTTCAAGTAGTTTTGAATCGAAATTTTTTTGCACTTTTTGACCATTTTTCCAAGGTTATAGCCTTGCTTTTTCCATCGAAAGTTGAGCCACAGTCAAGACACTAGAATCTTGACCAAACCTTCAAAACAGTGTCAGTTTGGATGTAGATGCGACTGAAAGCTGTTTCCTATTGTTTCAAGTAGTTTTTAATCGAAATTTTTTTGCACTTTTTTTGACCATTTTTCCAAGGTTATAGCCTTGCTTTTTCCATCGAAAGTTGAGCCACAGTCAAGACACTAGAATCTTGACCAAACCTTCAAACAGTGTCAGTTTGGGATGTAGATGCGACTGAAAGCTGTTTCCTATTGTTTCAAGTAGTTTTGAATCGAAATTTTTTTGCACTTTTTTGACCATTTTTCCAAGGTTATAGCCTTGCTTTTCCATCAAAATTGAGCCACAGTCAAGACACTAGAATCTTGACCAAACCTTCAAAACAGTGTCAGTTTGGGATGTAGATGCGACTGAAAGCTGTTTCCTATTGTTTCAAGTAGTTTTGAATCGAAATTTTTTTGCACTTTTTTGACCATTTTTCCAAGGTTATAGCCTTGCTTTTTCCATCGAAAGTTGAGCCACAGTCAAGACACTAGAATCTTGACCAAACCTTCAAAACAGTGTCAGTTTGGGATGTAGATGCGACTGAAAGCTTTTTCCTATGTTTCAAGTAGTTTTGAATCGAAATTTTTTTGCACTTTTTGACCATTTTTCCAAGGTTATAGCCTTGCTTTTTCCATCGAAAGTTGAGCCACAGTCAAGACACTAGAATCTTGACCAAACCTTCAAAACAGTGTCAGTTTGGGATGTAGATGCGACTGAAAGCTTTTCCTATTGTTTCAAGTAGTTTTGAATCGAAATTTTTTTGCACTTTTTTGACCATTTTTCCAAGGTTATAGCCTTGCTTTTTCCATCGAAAGTTGAGCCACAGTCAAGACACTAGAATCTTGACCAAACCTTCAAAACAGTGTCAGTTTGGGATGTAGATGCGACTGAAAGCTGTTTCCTATTGTTTCAAGTAGTTTTGAATCGAAATTTTTTGCACTTTTTTGACCATTTTTCCAAGGCTATAGCCTTGCTTTTTCCATCGAAAATTGAGCCGCAGTCAAGACACTAGAATCTTGATCAAACCTTCAAAACAGTGTCAGTTTATGATGTAGATGCGACTGAAAGCTGTTTCCTATCGTTTTAAGTAGTTTTGAATCGAAATTTTTTTGCACTTTTTTGACCATTTTTCCAAGGTTATAGCCTTGCTTTTTCCATCGAAAGTTGAGCCACAGTCAAGACACTAGAATCTTGACCAAACCTTCAAAACAGTGTCAGTTTGGGATGTAGATGCGACTGAAAGCTGTTTCCTATTGTTTCAAGTAGTTTTGAATCGAAATTTTTTGCACTTTTTTGACCATTTTTCCAAGGTTATAGCCTTGCTTTTTCCATCGAAAGTTGAGCCACAGTCAAGACACTAGAATCTTGACCAAACCTTCAAAACAGTGTCAGTTTATGATGTATGTGCAACTGAAAGCTGTTTCCTATCGTTTTAAGTAATTTTCAATCGAAAATTTTTTTGCACTTTTTTGACCATTTTTCCAAGGCTATAGCCTTGCTTTTTCTATCGAAAATTGAGCCGCAGTCAAGACACTAGAATCTTGATCAAACCTTCAAAACAGTGTCAGTTTATGATGTAGATGCGACTGAAAGCTGTTTCCTACCGTTTTAAGTAGTTTTGAATCGAAAATTTTTTGCACTTTTTTGTCCATTTTTCCAAGGCTATAGCCTTGCTTTTTTCATCGAAAATTGAGCCGCAGTCAAGACACTAGAATCTTGACCAAACCTTCAAAACAGTGTAAGTTTATGATGTAGATGCAACTGAAAGCTGTTTCCTATCGTTTTAAGTAGTTTTTAATCGAAATTTTTTGCACTTTTTTGACCATTTTTCCAAGGCTATAGCCTTGTTTTTTCCATCGAAAATTGAGCCGCAGTCAAGACACTAGAATCTTGACCAAACCTTCAAAACAGTGTCAGTTTATGATGTAGATGCGACTGAAAGCTGTTTCCTATCGTTTTAAGTAGTTTTCAATCGAAATTTTTTTGCACTTTTTTGACCATTTTTCCAAGGCTATAGCCTTGCTTTTTCCATCGAAAATTGAGCCGCAGTCAAGACACTAGAATCTTGACCAAACCTTCAAAACAGTGTCAGTTTATGATGTAGATGCGACTGAAAGCTGTTTCCTATCGTTTTAAGTAGTTTTCAATCGAAAATTTTTTGCACTCTTTGTCCATTTTTCCAAGGCTATAGCCTTGCTTTTTTCATCGAAAATTGAGCCGCAGTCAAGACACTAGAATCTTGACCAAACCTTCAAAACAGTGTCAGTTTATGTAGATGCGACTGAAAGCTGTTTCCTATCGTTTTAAGTAGTTTTCAATCGAAAATTTTTTTGCACTTTTTTGACCATTTTTCCAAGGCTATAGCCTTGCTTTTTCCATCGAAAATTGAGCCGCAGTCAAGACACTAGAATCTTGACCAAACCTTCAAAACAGTGTCAGTTTATGATGTAGATGCAACTGAAAGCTGTTTCCTATCGTTTTAAGTAATTTTCAATCGAAATTTTTTTGCACTTTTTTGACCATTTTTCCAAGGCTATAGCCTTGCTTTTTCCATCGAAAGTTGAGCACAGTCAAGACACTAGAATCTTGACCAAACCTTCAAAACAGTGTCAGTTTGATGTAGATGCGACTGAAAGCTGTTTCCTATGTTTTAAGTAGTTTTCAATCGAAAATTTTTTTGCACTTTTTTGACCATTTTTCCAAGGCTATAGCCTTGCTTTTTCCATCGAAAATTGAGCCGCAGTCAAGACACTAGAATCTTGACCAAACCTTCAAAACAGTGTCAGTTTGGGATGTAGATGCGACTGAAAGCTGTTTCCTATTGTTTCAAGTAGTTTTGAATCGAAATTTTTTTGCACTTTTTTGACCATTTTTCCAAGGTTATAGCCTTGCTTTTTCCATCGGAAATTGAGCCACAGTCAAGACACTAGAATCTTGACCAAACCTTCAAAACAGTGTCAGTTTGATGTAGATGCACTGAAAGCTGTTTTCTATTGTTTCAAGTAGCTTTGAATCGAAAATTTTTTGCACTATTTTGACTATTTTTGCAAGGTTATATTCTTACGTTTAAGTGCAAAATTGAGTTGCACCGAAACCATTGAGTTTTTCGAGAATATCTTACAAAGAGAATCCTATTCAGGATTCAGATGCATCTAAGGAGTATTTTACTGTACTCTCAGGTATTCTCTTCCAGAGAAAGATCTTCGCTTAGAAACATGAGACAAGAAACTGTATTGAAAAACGCAGGAACAAATTCTAGATTGCAGATTACCTATAATACATGTAGGTGCAAATACGAAGCATTCTTTAATGAATCACGAAAAAATTTCACATAAATCCAATCACACATGCACAAATATAGGAAAGAACTGGTCACAGGGAAATAAATTCGGCCAACGTTGAATACCCTGTTTATATCTTTACTGATCAGTATACATATTTTTGAGTTTAAATCGAGAAACAAAAAATGTACTTTGTAGCTGTTTTGGCTTTGGTTCGATCAATAAACGTCGAAAAATTTATACGGAGAGAACATTTTCTATTAACAATCTGGAGATGACCTCTCATTTAAGCTAAAACTCTTCTTATCTAAATATAAAAATATAAAAGCCCAGGGTATAGAATCATGCACGAAGCACAAAATGTTTTACAAATTAAATAAAAAAATTCATCATAATCTATTTTTATACGATGCCGACAAATAATTTCTTACAACTTTAGAGACTCATGTAAAAAATCAATAATGACTTACACCCGTAATAGATAGCAAATGGCTGCTATAAACACCTAACCCGATGGTTGGGTTTGTAGATGAGCTCTTTGTTGCTCGGATATCAGAGTTCAAAGTCCAACAGAAGGTAGCCCCTGACTGGCAATGAACGGCCTGCGTTACCGCGAAACTTTGGTGGCTGTGAAATTAGAACTGTGCCATTTGCTACGAGTGTTCTCGTTCCATCGTATGTTAGGGATACGAAATCGGAATCGTTACTCAGACTCAAATACACTCTGAAGGAATAATTCGTGGCACCACAACAGCATCGAGCTGCCATCAAACTTCAATCTCCTGTTCGGAACTTCGGTCGGACATGGTCACTTTGTCACTCCTTCGGCTGCCCCTGGAGCTTCTTGACTTGTGACTTCGCTCTGCGATGTCTAAAACCGACTCTGGCTTCGAATCCATCGGTGACGCTAAGCTTGGAGTCTCAAGAGGAGACACTGAAGGGGACCTCGTGATGAGTGGGGTAATGGCCGGCGTAAAGTTTGGCGACAAAGGCCCCGATGTATAACTGGACTGTGCGCTGAGAGGAGACCGAGGCAGTGACGCAAACGAGGACAGCATACTAGTTCTGTTGGAAATGAAATTCGACTGAGTTACCTCCCGACCACAGTTCGGTTTGACGCTGTCCGGCTTCGAGTGTACGCTTTCGCTGCGATGCACCGCGGTTTCGCGCGGAATGATGCGCGGGGCTTGGGGTACGGACGTCTCGCCTGTTCCCCGGTCCTGCATCGCTGCTGCCCGGATTACTTGCATCTCCATCGGTTTGCCATTCAATGTCCGGACCGCGTTCGGTCGCCCCTGCATTGACTGTTGATTCAACAGTGAGGCTCTGTTTGGCAGGGACATCGACTTGTCCCCACCTTCCCCCCTATTTACCCTCGCAATCTCCGAGAAAACGGACGCAACTGGTTTGAACTGTGGTCCCCAGTCCACTAAATAGTCCCAGTTATAACTGCCCCGCATTTCTTCATCACTTCCAATGATGGTACTCAAAGATCCACCCCGCGAAGGCGCACCCTCCTCCATAAAAGGTCTTGTTCCATCCATGACAGCCTCGTTTTCGTCTGCATCCACCTCCGCCAGTTTTGTGTACAGGAGATTGCCGAACTCGATCCTGCCCGCAGCCTCGCCTCCGCCCTCGTCTTTGAAGTCGTTCAAGCTGTCGTGGCTCTCGCTCTGCGTGGAGTATTCCTGCCCAAGCCTGAGCTTGCGCGACAGTGACGAGTTCACCTCGTTCCTGCGGCCGAAGGACGACCCAACCGACGACGCTACTTCAGCCACTGCCATGTAGGGCATTTCTGAGGACGGCGCAATGTCACTTATTGTCACATCCGACAGTCGGTCAATGTCTCCAACGATGCCAGAGTCGAGCACGGGCTTGTGATGGCAGAAGAACGAATGGGTACTGCCGTTGTCAGTAGCTGTGAAGGAGGCTCTGCGGCTCTCGCCCAACAGCTGGCTGCCCGACGACCCATGCCCACTGGACGCCCCGATGGACGGTTGCTTGAAAATGTTCGGGTGAAACGAATCAATGTCATCTGGGTGCCATACTTCCGGTTCCACAGCTTCAAATGGAATATTCGATGGCGCAACAGCATCATGGGATGCCTTGGTTTCAGCTTCTTTTTCAGACTCACCATCAGGCCTGTGTCTTTGTCGCCATAGAAACACGACGAAGCACAACAGCAACAACGCAAAGATGGTGGCAAAGACAGTCACCAGAATTAAGGGAACACCCTGTAGGCCACCATCTCCAGTTCTACTCTTCACGACGTAAACGAGGCAGCCCGGGCAGGAGTAATCAACTTCGACCTCCAACGGCACCGACTCTGCCAGTGTGTTAGGCCCATTGTCCGCTGTTATGTTGAACAGAATGGTTTCCGAGTCTGTCGACCGTCGTTTTCGTCGTCGCTGTTCCTTTCTCTTCCTCAAATCTGCATTCACAAATATTTCGCCAGTGTCCGAACCAATCCTAAACTTGTCGGTACTAATGGCATATCGAACTTTACTCCAAGAGCCTCCATCTTTATCCAATGCTCGCACCTGCGATAGTGAAAGTAATGAATACCGGGAAAAATAAAAAAGTATGGCCCTTGCAGCTTCAGGGAAAAAAGCTTCTCTGTCTGAACTTCCCCTGGCTTGAAAACCATTCAAAATCTGCTACAAATCAAATTGGCTATTGTTTCTGCCAACTTGCAAAGCGCGCTTATTGCTTATATTAGGACGCAAACACCAAAATGAGAAAACCCTTGGTGCATGACTATGCTTCGTAGCTTGGACAGTCATGGCGAAGTTGCACTTATTGGTATCTGTTGTTAGCTGGATAAACTTGCTTGTACATGTTTTAAGCATTTCTGACTGGCCTATATCGAGCCACAACCGGTCATGCATTCTCATACTTATTCTTCTCGATAAAAGGTCTAAATGGAATGCCCGGTATTCAGTTAGTGTAAGAAGGAAATGGTTGATCTACTCAAACGCCACATTTAAATTTCATGCCACTAGAAAAACCTTTGAATAACAAATAAACATATCTAGTATTTATCGCAATAAACACTTGACTAAGCAAAAGCATATCATCGGGTAGTTAAAAATAACGAAGCTTGCATCGTCTGTCTTAACAAATGCAAAATAACTGTATGAGTAGCCTTACCACTCCAATTTTGGTTCCGGACTTCGCATTGCCTTTGACGCTGAATCTGTAGCTTTTGTTGAGGAACTCGGGCCTAAACTCGTTCACGTCCTGCACAGCAATGCGGTACTCCTGCGTGCTACTCTGCGGAGGAGTGCCATGGTCGACGGCCATAACCCTCAGCACGTAAAACCTCTGCGTTTCATAGTCAAGGTTGTTGCCCTTGGTCCGCACCCACCCCGTCGCATTGTTGATGGTGAAGAAATCGCGACCATCCCCATCGATGATTGAATACGTAACCTGGGGAGGGGGAATAATGTAATAAATAAAACATACTGCACTGTTTAATAGAGGGTGCAAACGCAGAAAATGCCTAGTACATTGAAACGAATTCCTCACATATCGAGCTGCCAATAAAAGACCTGAGGAAAAAGGGGCAGTTTTCGTCACGTGATTGGGCAAGCATCCTTGGACGGCCTATTAGAGGAACAGAATGAGCCAGGTATCAAAGCACGTGACTATGATAACGAGCCAGCAAAAATAATTTGGAACAACTAATGTAAGCACCCTACTCTGCAATTTTCCCTTATTTTTTTCGGCAATCACCAACTCAAGTCTCAATCGATCCAAAAGACAATGTTGTGAATCAAGGTAAAATATCATGCAAGCTATACAAAAACACATTTTCCATCTCAATTCATTGTGTTGAAGCAACCCAACATTCTTTCAGTGAAAGAGATTAGAAAGATAATTGAAAACGACTTCAGGGCTTAAAGTGATGGCATGATGTGACTTTTGTGTCTAATGTCTATCAACGGCAAAGAGATCATTTGGAGAGAATTTTTACTCTCCCAAATTTATATACTTCTTAATGAATATTAATAATCGTACTTTTTCTTGCATGCATTCAAAAGGGGCATCTTAAACACAGATGCCAGAGGGCTAGGGTTCCCACTTTCACGCCATATCAATACAGGGTTGGGGCTAATCAGGGATGAGTTGCGTGGACACCGGGGATGCTCTTGAGAAAAGGGTCGTGAAGAAAGGCTGTCTCGCAGTTCACAGTGCTCTGGCAAACCAGCTAAGCTGAAGCCTTAAGTGGTGAGTGCCACAGCTCGACGATGTATGCATTTCAGCATTCAATGGCCTTAATCAATAATTTTTGTAAAGTGAACAGTAACAACAACAACAAGAACAAGAGAAAAAGAAGCAAAGTTCGCTACCAGGCCATTGAGCCCTTGGTCCCGATCATCAGCGGTTGCCTTGAACACTAGTTTGCCAGCCTCGGATCCCTCCAAAACCTTCAGATTCTCGATGTTAGGGATTCCCAGCTCTGGTCTGTTGTCATTCACGTCTTCCAACTTGATCACCACCGATGTGTCCCCAGTTAGCGGTGGTTTCCCTGTGATAGAAATAACCACGTGCGTCACAACCCTTTCTAGGCCAACGTGATCAGAAAAGCACAAATAATTAAATCTCCAAATGCCAATATGCGATGACCAAAACTTTAACACCCTTTAAAATCAACAACATCAATAAATTATTCACCCATTCACTTTAAGTAAAATGATCACTGTTGCACTTTGCAATAGTCACGGGGTATGTTATACTTGACACGCGTTCACTTGTCAGCAGCTCCATATATATGAACAAATGTAGCTTTTTACTGGGCTGGGGGATGTTGGTTTATTGCCATCAAGCTTAAAGCGGAGAGGATTACGTTTAAGGATGACGTCAAAGTAAATCATGCTTACAATGGTGATTGCAATCTTGATAATGGCAATCACAATTATGATGATAGCAATCACTATTATGATGATGGCAATCGTGATTATGATGGCGGTAACACTGATTATGACGATGCAAGAATGGAAAGCGCACTAACCTTTGTCGGTGGCTGTCACTGTCAATCGATGAACGGGGGTTGACTCTCTGTCCAGCAGCCGTATCAAAGTGATAGCCCCGTGTGAATTGATCTCAAACCAGTTTAACGAGTTCCCACTCGTGATTGCGTACCTCCCGATGATTCCATTTCCGATGACCGGGTCAGGGTCGTCCCGGTCCGTCGCATTCACTCTCACCAGCACTGTATTTTGCGGAATGTCCTCCTTCACAGACACGACATACACCTTCTTGTCAAAAACAGGGCTGTTGTCGTTTGCATCAACCAAGATGACGTCAACAGTCGTTTCGTTGTACTGCGGAGGAGTACCTCGGTCCGTCGCTCTGACAACCAGTCTGTAACTGCTTATATTTTCGCGGTCAAGAAGAGCCGCCAGCTGTATTTTGCCGAACAACGGGTCAATGTAAAAGCGTCCTTCTTCGTTTCCTCCCCGTAAGCTATACTCAACCTGCATTCCGGGCAAATTAGATTCGTCCATCACTTTGACCGTTTCGATTAGGCCGCCGATTGGCATATTCTCAAATATCCGCCTTCTCTTGGGGTAGATTCGGCTGTCGAACTTAGGCCCTGCATAATTGGGGTCCTTGACACGTAAATGGACTCGGGTGCGTGTTTGCCAAGGAGGCATGCCTCCATCCAGTGCAAATACTAGTAGCTCGTAGGGGGGGTTGCGTGGGTTCAAGACAATTCTCTTCGTAGCAGTGATAACCCCCGTGTTCTGATCAATGAGGAACGCATCGATGGGTGGGTAAGGAATGCTGTAGCGAATCTTCCCGAAAATGCCGCTATCCCGGTCAGTTGCATTCAGTCTTATGATGACGTAGTTTGCAGGAACAACTTCAGGTAAATAGACGTCATACCCTGGCTTGCTAAACTGCGGCGCGTTATCGTTCGTGTCTTCCACATTAATAAGCAGTGTCATGTTGGACTTGTACTTTCCATCGCTGGCTTCAACTCCAACTCTAAACTGTCTCCTTTCTTCGTAGTCCAGCTTCCTGAGCAATTTTACTGCCCCCTTGGTTGGGTCGATGTAGAAATGCCGTTCACTCACTTCGTTTGGTATCAGGTTGTACTTGATTGCCTTCTTCGAGCTTTCGTCCAAGTCTGTCGCCTCCACGATGCATATCAAGGCCCCAGGGCTGGCGTCCTCCGATATCTTTTGAGGTCCAACGCTAACAAAGACGGGGGGATGGTCATTGACATCTACAACGTTGACGGTGAAGCGTGTGGTCGTATATTTCGGCGGGCTTCCTTCATCCTTGGCTTTGATTTCCAGCCTGTGAACTCTCTTCCGTTCATAATCGAGGCTCTTCTTCAACACCAGAACACCAAGGTGCATATAGAAAACATTGTCTTCGTTGCCAGCAGAAATGCTGATCGACTCTATCTCTCCATTCTTCCCCGAATCTGCGTCACGTGCAGTGAATTGCTTTACGACTATGTCTACTTGACTGTCTCCCGGTAATGCTTCTAGGAATCTCATAACGTGGTTTCTTTGATCTATAACCGGAGCATTGTCATTAACATCCGTCAGATTTATTCTGAGCCTTTCGTAGGTGCTGAGCGTGTCATTTCCGTTGATGGACGCTCGAATGACAACTTCAAACGACTTGGTCTTTTCGTAATCCAAAAGAGCTGGGTTATTGACGGACACAACCCCCGTTACCGGGTCAATCTTGAATGGTGGCCTAGCCCCCGAGCTTTGAGCGCTGGCTTCGATCGTGTAGGTGATGCGAGAAGAAGAGCTTCTGGCAACCATCTTGGCGACAAAGGAAGACTCCGCGAGGTTCTCGGGAATCCTGACGGAGGCTGACTTGTTCAGGAACGTCGGCATCAGCAAGCTGTAACTTCCCACGTTGATTATGAGGGTGGTGGTGCTGCTTTGCCGGGGTGTTCCTGAGTCATATGCCTCAACGTTCAGCTTGTATCGTCCCACTGCCGGGTTGTGGAACGTCACTTTCCCGGTCTCCGCATCGATCTGAAAAACGCTGTTGCTTTGCACGAATCTGTAGCGTACTTTACCGTTCAGGCCACTGTCAGCATCAGTTGCTCGAACAGATATGGAGCCAGTGCTGTTTCCTTCAAAAATTGGCGAGGTAAATACGGGTGCATTGTCATTGTAGTCGCTGATATGAATCGCCACTGTCGTCGTATTTGTCCGCTTTCCGTACGGGGCCAAGTCGGACGCTTTCACTTCAAACCTGTACATTTTTGTCCCCTCATAGTCAAGCTGGCCGTTCACATAAACATCTCCTGTGTTTGGGTCAATTTCAAATGGTATGGATGTCTTGTTCCTGGTGATCGTGTAGACGATTTGCCCATTCGAGCCTGCATCGGCATCGGATGCTTGAGCACGCAGTACTGTCGTGTTTAGTGCAGCATTCTCTGAAATCGTCGCAGAATACAATCTCTTCGTGAATATCGGATTGTTGTCGTTTAAATCGCGAACAAAGATTCTCGCTGTTTGTTGCACTGAATGATACGGTGCTGCAGTATTCCTTCCCTGGACTTTGATCTCATACACTGACTGCACCTCCCTGTCTAAAGCCTCCGCAGTTGACAGAACGCCGGACAAAGCATCCAAGCTGAACTTGCTCCGGTCACCTTCAACAATCCGATAATGAATGTCATCATTTGGTTTTGTGTCGCAGTCACTAGCGACAAATCGGTGGGCAACTGTCTTTGAATTTTCAAACACGGTGAAATTGATCGAAGGCCCGTCAATAAACACTGGAGGACAGTCATTTATATCATTGACATCAATGACAACATTCGCTGTATCTGAGTGAAATGGCCAAACGTTATTGTCCGCTGAAATGCTCAGCTTGTACCGTGACCATTTCTCCCTATCGATTTCTGCTTTCGTTGAGATCCAACCAGTTTGGCTATCAATCTTGAAGTGGGAATTCTCTTCCAGACGATATATTATCTTTGCATTACTTCCTGAATCCATGTCAGTTGCTCGGACCTGCAAAACATTCGTGTCACGTGGCCGACCTTCCGTGATATTTCCAAGAAATGTGCGTTGAATAAAAATTGGGCCATTGTTGTTAACATCGATAATCTCGACATTTAGTATCTGTGTGCTTGAAAGACTAGGACTCCCTTTATCCGATGCGACGATCGTTAATGAATAGTGTGACTGCTCATTGAAAGAAAGTTTTTTAATCAAAATTATCTCTCCAGTGTTTGCATCGATTCTGAATTTCCCTCTTTCGTTTCCCCCTACCAAGGCGTAGGATATTCTTGCATTACTTGATTGATCTGCATCGCTGGCAACAACTCTTTGCACTGGATAGCCTATTCTCTCGTCTTCCATCATGTAACTGTAATTCCTTGAAAGAAAATGTGGTCTGTTGTCGTTCAAGTCAAAAACTATAAGCTTCATTGTTGCAGTTGTGGAATGTCTAGCACTGGCATTGATGGCCATGTCTTGTGCCTTGATAATCAATGTCCACTGGGAAACTTTCTCTCGGTCCAGAAGCTTTGTATTTGTGATCATGCCAGTAAATGGGTCAATATCAAAGGAGGGTTCACCTGGGCCCTGAGATATAATAGAATAAAGCAGCTGCCCATTGCTTCATAATCATTGTCAATGGCCATAGCTTGGTACATAAATCCCCTTGGTGGGGTGTTTTCATTCTGACCACTCACCATAGGATTCCTTAGGAACACTGGCCACTCACGATTTTGATCAAGCACAAAGATGCAAAGATACATCACGCCAGTTCTTGAACCACTAATCTCTTTGGCTTCAATTTTAAGGACGAAGCTTTTTGTAACTTCATAGGATAACAAGGATGCAAGCTTAATCGCACCACTGCTTCTACCAATCTGAAAATATCCGCCAGAATCCCCATCCGTAATCTGAAATTCCCATCCACTACCAGATCCTATTCCAGCATGCAGAATTGTTGTGTTAGGTCTTGTGTTCTCAGCAAGTAGAAGAGTTCTGTTGTAATTTGAAAACACTGTACTTTGTCCATTTCCAGGCAAGAGGAAAACAATAACTGTCTGAATGTTTGCCATTTTTGGCACTCCTTTATCCATAGCAACAACAGAAAAATTGTACATATTTTTAGAAACAAAAGCAAGGTTTCTGTTTGTGCTGACCCAACCAGTGGCTTGATCGACCTTAAACAAATGCCTTGCTTCACCATACAATCCATGCAAGGAGTAAGTTATCTCTGATGACAAGCCAAGGTCCCTGTCTGATGCTTCTGCATGCAATATATTTGTATTCCTTGTTAAGCCATTCAAAATGGCCAAAATGTATGGACCCTTTTTCTTGAATAATGGTGCATTGTCATTAACATCACAAATACTTATTGTAACATCAATAAGAGAAGATTTGCTAGGGCTTCCACCATCTGTTGCATTTACCACAAGACTGTACAATTCTTGGGGTGATTCACGGTCAAATTTAACCCTTGTCTTTATCATCCCAGTTATCGAGTCAATTTCAAAATATGGGCTACTCGGCTGCAAATTATAGGAAACAAGACCATTACTTCCTTCATCTTTATCAACAGCTGTCACTGCTTCTACAGCTGTTCCTGGGGACTGTTCCTCACAGACAGAGAAGCGGATACTTCTGACACCAAACACAGGCTGGTTGTCATTGACATCAGTAATAATAATAGTCAGACTCACCTGACTTGAGTGTTGAGGATAACCTTTGTCTGTTGCAACAACAACAAAAGCATAGTCAGTTTTTACTTCCCTGTCAAGTTTCTTTGCCACCTGTACTCTGCCATCATATAACAACGTAAACATGTCTGAGTGTGCTGACATCTTAAACGCCAATGTGAACTGTCCATTAATGCCAGAATCAGAATCAGTGACATTAAATTTAAAAAAGGTATGTCCAATTGCTGCATCCTCTGAAACACTTGCAAAGTAAGATGACAGTTTAAAACTTGGGGGGTTGTCGTTTACATCAACAATTACAACTTTGAGGTGCAATGTTCCATTTTTGGGTGTTCCATTGTCCTTTGCAACAATAACAACATTGAATTCCTTCAATTCTTCATAATCAATTAAACTTTTTGTAGAAAGGACACCAGTCTGTGCATTCAAATCTATATGCGTTGATGGGGATTGGAATGAATATGAAATTCGAGCATTCTCTCCTGAATCCAAGTCCACAGCTTTTGCAGAGAAAAACTGGTATCCAAGTGGGACTCCTTCATTTAACCGAACAGACATTGCACTGGCATTAAACAGTGGGTAATTATCATTAACATCAGAAACAGTTATAGTCAAGTTTGTGGTGGCTGTTAGATTTGTTCCAAACACTGTTACTCTGACAACTGAGAAGAAGCCTTTGTCCTTTTCAAAGTCAATAACTTTTCTACTATGAAGACCTCCTGTGTAATTTATTGAAAATGACATAGCCACTGTTTGAGACAAGATCTGAAAATCCAATGACTCGCCTACAAATGCACCATCCATTTTGGCAACAATTTGTCCAACAAATGACCCAGCAGTCTGGTTTTCAGCAAAAGTGAAGGTGTAATGGTTTGACTCAAACTTTGGCTGTTTCTTAACAGCAGGTAAAATGTTCACAATAACAGAGGCTCTGTTAGTGCCTATTAGGCCACGTGCATCTTTACATGACACTGACAAATGATAAATGCTTTGAGCCATGTGGTTCAAACGAGCTGCTAACAACAAGTCACCAGTCTTGTTATCAATTGTAAACATACTGCAAGGATTACAACTATGCAGTTCGTACACAATAATGGCGTTCTCACCAGTATCATCATCTCTTGCAACAATTGAAGCAATTCTCCTTCCTGTTGGAGTATTCTCATTTATTGAAATGTTAAAGAATGTCTGAGGGAAAAAAGGACTATTGTCGTTGATATCAGCAATATTCACATTGACAGTGGAAGAACCTTGTAGTCCTCCAACATCAGATGCCACAACTGTAAAAACATGTGTTGGTTGTTTCTCTCTATCAAATAAATGGCTTGTTGTTATACCACCTGTTGATGGATTAATCTGAAAGTAGGTTGAGCCTTGAATAGAATACCTTATTGGTAAAAACTGTCTTGTATCAGCATCTGAGGCTGACACAGAACCAAGATATTGCTGGGAAGTTCTATTTTCCACAACAGAAAAAGTGTAACTTGACTGTGAAAAAACAGGTGCATTATCATTTGCATCAAGAATTGTGAAAGCAATAGAAACATTTGCATCTTTTGATGGTTTGCCATTGTCTGCAGCATTAACAAGAAGTGAAACTGTGTTACTCTTTTCATGGTCTATTAAACTTGTAGTATATATATTTCCAGATGTCTTGTCAATTGTAAACCAACTTGAGTACTCAGTGTTGTTAATAATGCTGTATGAAATTCTTGAGTTAGATGCCAAGTCTTCATCTGTAGCTGTTACCCTGAATATTGATTGGGAATGTGACACTGATTCGTTCACTTGTGCTGAGTAGGGTGTGTTCTGGAAAACTGGTGAATTGTCATTTTCATCTCCAATGTTGATAAAGAAAGTCTTTTGTGATGATTGTTTTGGCACTCCATTGTCAGTTGCATTTACCTTAATGGATATCTGAGAATTTTGTTCCCTGTCAATTGTACCAATAACAGAAAGCAAAAAACTCTTCTGAGAACGAGAATTCTTTGTCAATGAAAAGTACTCTTGGCCAGTCATTAATCCAACATTACACTCAGCATTTTGGCCAGAATCAGCATCAGACACTGTAATCAATGCAACATTTGTGCCAACAGATGCACCTTCCTGCACCTGGTAACTCCCTTCTTTGAAATATGTAATCTTCAAAACTGGAGGATTATCATTGACATCAAGGATATGTATCTTCACATGGGCAATGTTGCTCTTTGAATTGACACCTGCATTATCTGTTGCTTTTATAATTATCTGGTATTCTTTATTCCTCTCATAGTCAAATCTGGCATTGCTTATCAAAACCCCTTTCTGTCTAGAGCTAAATGAAAAGAGGCCCTGTGGATCAGAATTAGCTTCAATTGAATAGCTGATCTCTGCATTTGTCCCTTCATCAATATCAGTTGCATTTACCCTGATAATTGATGTTCCTACCACCGAGTTTTCAGTTATATTTCCATTGTACCTTGTGGGGTTGAATACTGGGGCATTGTCATTGACATCTTGCAACTCTATCTTGACAATACAAAAGCCACACCGTTTTGGAAGGCCGTGGTCACAAGCTGACAGATTTAGGCTAAAACCCTTTACTGTTTCTCTGTCTAGTGATCTATTTACAAGAAGATCCAGCATATTGGTACTGACAACATAACGAATGCCAAAACTAGATCCAACATTCCCTGATAAAATGTTGTAAGCAAGGCTCCCATTTAGTCCAAAATCTCTGTCCACAGCAGGAGTCAAAGACAATTTATGTCCAACAGGAGTCGATTCTAAAATCTTGAAGCTTAATTCAGAAGAACTGAATGTTGGAATGTTGTCATTTATGTCTTTAACGTGAACGTTAGCTTGAAAGATAATA
Source organism: Nemopilema nomurai (assembly GCA_003864495.1). NCBI lineage: Eukaryota > Metazoa > Cnidaria > Scyphozoa > Rhizostomeae > Rhizostomatidae > Nemopilema > Nemopilema nomurai. The sequence goes on along the minus strand of ML133421.1, from coordinate 1,280,845 downwards.
CCTCCGGGCAGAGAAATCAACAAAGTGAATTGAGAGAATTCTTCTCTGTCTAACTTTTTAATAGTCCGAATTATTCCATCGTTAGACACATTAAATTTTTCGTTCTCGTTCAACAAAGAAAACGAATTTCCGGGGTGAACTTTGCCTACAAACTGACCAGGACGCTGTTCCTCGGTAACACTGAAATTGAACACTTGCACAGAACTAACACACCATGAAAACATGGACAGTATGGCAAACAACCAACTCAAACTCACGGGAATCCTGGACAGCCACAGCATCTCGTATCCTGTCGTTTTTCTTGAAATATGCATCCATCAATATAAGAATTCCATTCTTCCGAGAGCTGAAGCACTCCGGACACTGATTGTGTCCTGGCAGGATCACGGCGAACGAGCACCGACTTATGATCAGCAAAGGACGGGGTAAATGCCTCAAAAACAAGTGCCGATCTTCGTGGAACAGTAAGATGGAACCATTTCTCGGTGAAAAGACGACAAGGACTCCCTCGTTATATGATATAACCGAGATTATCACCAATTTCCAACGATTTGTTTGCAGCACGTTCGGTCCGAAGAGTCATAATACTCAAACATGTCAATCAACCGGTGAGAGCTTTGCGAACGCGCCAGCCCAGCTACACCTTAGCTGCGTAGCCAAAAAGACATTTGGGCCTTTCGTAAACCTCAAATTGATCGACCTGCGTGCATTGCTCCATTTAAAATAGCAATCAAGTTCCTGAGATGAGTATTTCTGCATGTGGAGCGAAGTCAAATAGTGTTTAATTAGCTTCTTACCAGTCAGTTATTTCCACAACGCGTCGGTATTGCGCCGAAGTTTTTAATTTCCAAGCATATCTGTGCCTGTCTTCTTTTTCTTGCCAAACTGCTCCCACCCTACAGTATTGCCTCCAATAATATCATGTATGTGGTAACTAAATTCCCCTTTCAAATTCTGTTTTCTTTTAGGTTTCAAGGGTACTAAATCATTAAAATAATGCTCGTTAAAATAATAATCGTTTGATGTTTGGTTTAAAAAAACAACTTCATGACAATCCTACATTTACCCATGGGCTCCTAAAGGATTTTAATTTTTGGAGGCCCCACGCAAAATTTTATTAAGCCTATACGAAATGCTGTTGATGAATTGAGTAGTATGATACGAACTACCTTGGCACATTCAGGGGCCCCAATTTAGGGTTAGAATCCAACAATTTTTGTTATTTTAGGGTATTGCAAAGTATGCCCCTGAAGACTTTTAGAATTTATTTGATTTGATTAAAAGTAACGATAATCATGAAGCTATGACACCTCATCTTCTACAACAGTGTCCCGGAGAAGGATTCGTCTGATATACATATTTTTTTATTATCCCTTGATAACTTCAAAGGACCAGAGGGGAAATTACATTACTCTTTGAAAGATTATAAACAGTCAAGCTGATCCTAACTTTTAAGCTCCAAGAAAAAAGGCTGTTAGCGGGGTTCAAACCTGATGGTAGTCCATCAATTTGACATCCCCTCTGAAGCCCCCACAAAACAACTGCACGGAAAATGCGACAATATAGTGAAAGGTGTTTCAGGTATCGTTAAGAGATGACGTCATCTGTAATGAATCGATAGAGAGGTAAACAGGACGCATTTCAGCGTGGCGGCGGATGCTATTAAGAGCCAAATGAAAGGGCGGTTACCATTGGCATCATTTGGAGATAATTACGACGAAAACAGAATTAATCAGAGGGATTGGAATTAGCAATACGCCGCTATTCCATGCCAGCATATACTGAATGGAAACAAAAGTGCAGATGCTGACACAGGGCATCAAGAGGACATCGCGTGTTTGCCGAAGCGTAGTCCGATGGGTTCAAGAGGCGGCGGAGGCTTTGTCTGCGATAATTAGGGTTTAGGCCAAAAGAAATTTGGACAAAGACACTTGATGCAGGACAGTGCGAATCTGGTGTATACATGCCGAAGGTGATTCACTTGAGTGATTCACTGTGTTTCGTGGGTCGTGCTAATGATTATAAAGCTTTTGTGAATAAAACATCTCATTAAGCTACCATTTGCAGTGATGTGCCTAGACTGTTTGTTTTGGGGGAGCCGTCATTCCGAAATAGTGACCGCCATATTCTACATTGGGGATAGCATGTGGGAATTTCTGACTGAGAGATGGATAAGTTAACTAGTGTTTCGATCCGCATCTGGCTATTTATTAGGTCAGTTTTTGGTTATCTTTCGACGTTTGCATACACTGAGAAGTGTCGGACGAAAAAAGTACTTTTAAGTATGCGAAAACTAGTTCCGCTCTTTCTAGCAATTGTGAAGTTTTGTAACACAAAGCACTTGTTCACAAGTTAACTAACTGTACGACCCCCTTACTCGCCCATTTTCAACTCACGAAACCTTTGAGAAAGGAAGCACCAGACTTTAAAAGGAGGGCATATGGCAGACACTGGCCAACTGTGGCCTAAGAGGGAGGCCTTGGTGCTTGTGTCATATCTTCGCTATTTCACAATTTTTGAAAATATCAAGCACCGTCGAAAATATGCTCATCTAATATTTAGGCCATTGTCCTGAACACTGGCTATTTCCCATATGTAGGCCGTGTATCTCTTTCCTTTTCTATCGTTTATAATAATTTTTTCTACATTCGCTTTGATAACTTAGTCGCTCTAGCACGTTTTCCAACCACAATTTAAGTATATCCATACAATTATGGATTACCCTACCCCCTCTGCCGCCCCATACGAACAAGACAAGCCTAGCTCTCTGCACTTCAACTTTTGAACTGGTGGTTATTTCCATTCTTCATATCAGTCAGGGCATTTGAACAAACTTAACCTGCAGATTTACAAAACCTTTAAACACTAAACTTTTTTCGATAAAATTAAAGTTTTAATGGGAAGCAAATTCAGACAGGACTTCCCTCTTTTCAATTTTTGGAAAGTACTAAATGCTTCTTTGACACTAAAAGCTTACAGATAAAACTGGATTATTCTAAAAGCTCTAATCAGCAAATAAAGCTGCTTATCACTCCCCGAAGCCTTCCAAATTAAATTTGTTGTAAAATCTGCCAGAGTCAATTGCAAATGTTGCTGGTTAGGTAAAATACAATTTGAAGAAGAATCCGGCACTATTCATTTACAAAACTATCAAAATTATTAGCAGTTATGTGAAGAATAGTTCTCTACACTGACGTTGTATAAAAGATTTACACCTGGATGTCAATAAATTAAAATGGGTTGATGTAATGTCCAGATCCAAGGGGTGAAAAGCTGTTAACTCTGGCCCACATAAGGGCTTCGTTGTAGGGAAGTGCGGAAAAGCCATCTTCCAAGAAAAACACGTGTCCCTGTGAGTAGGAAAGAAAAAGAAAACAATTACTTAAGCAGTTAAAGAAGAGACTAGTCTCAGAATTGCGAGAAACAGCGGAACAAAAATTTTAGCACACTGGATATAAGCTTTTGTACCTGAAAACATTTGTTCAAGCTTACTTCAGGGGGTTGTAAGAACCATCTGAAGGGCATTTAATTTAGCAGTTGAAGACATTTCTTTCAGCAGTTATATGACAATCTGAGAAAAAAATAAGGGCGGCCCTTGAGCACGTCCTAAAGTGACAACCAAGGCCTCAGAGCCATTTCAGAAAGAGAAAAGATCAGAAGATGATTCTACGCTGTGGCCTACGGTTGACATAAACTTTTCGAATCTAAATAATTTTCGGGAGTGGTAATTGATGGCGTCACTATACATAAACTTTAAGAGTCAAGCTGTGAAAATTGAGTTCTTATTCCATCTGTCACCAGGTTGTCAGAAAAAAATACAAGCTACTCTTGCAATAGAAAAACTTTAGGGTTTTTGTTTGACCTTCGAGAAGATGGTAAATTCAACGAGAACTTTTTGTTAAACAAACACTGGAAGCTTTGATGGTAGGAAAGAAAAAATAATTGGCTTAGGCCCTTAACAGGAACATCGCAGTCGACGTGGCCAAAACCGGCGCTTACAAAGACGACGTAAAATTAATGATTTTAATATGGCATTATGTGACCCAGGAAAAGTGAAATTGCTTTTGAAATGTCTGCAGCTGATTGTACGGGAGTGTGACCCATTAATCCCGTGATATCAGGTGACCTACGCCGTGACCCAGCCCTGTGGAAGGCGCTTGCATTCCCTCTACCTTGTGGCTTTCTACAGCAAACATGGCCTTTGATTCTAATAACTGGCTCTTAAGGGTTACCATGGCTCTACGCTAACCTCTAATTGGCATTAAACATCACTAGTAGTTTTGTCAGCATAGTGCAAAGACTCGGTGAATGACTACAGGAGAAAATGGAGAAGCAAATCTGTTTAAAACCGTAGACTCTACGGGCAGGCCAAATGGAACCAGGGGGGGAGGGGGCTGGCTGGAGTCCCCCAATAACTGTCAAGCTGCAGTATGTTCTTTTTATTAAAGTATACTGAAGAAGAAGAAGGGATACAATGGGCAGCAAAGCCCCCCCCCCCAAATATGAATTTCGGCACTGAAGGATAACTGGCGCCTGTCCTTCGCGAAGGGGAACTGAGAAATGTAGAAGAGATATAGGCCATACACACGGTACCTTGATTTTACTTTTTGTGAACATGGAGAGGTGTGCTTCTGAATGACTGGGGAAGTGTGAACCGGCCACCATGTACTCGCCACAATCGTATTCGTTCGGCTCTTCGCCTGTTGTGGACAGAAAAACAATTAAAATGATATTGCACACCAAACGCCATTTTACCAAGCTAAAATTACATCTTGCTACGTGACCGCTACTTTATTGAAGACCTGAGGAAAATGACGTAAAAGTGGCATCAGTTGTCGGGCTGAGGAGGCGCCTCGTCCCATGCTGCCTTTCTACTTTTAAACTTCTCTCTTCACACATCTGGGTTCAACAATATCAACACATTTTAACTGTCATAGCACATTTCTAGAAAGTAGGACTTCTAAAGATGGCTCAGAAGCTCAATTCGCACAGATTTGTGTTAAATATATTGCTGCCTGTCCTTAAAATGCCAGATCATGTTCTACATTTGCCTGCAGCTTAAAACTAAGACTAGAGATTCAGCAGCTAATATCGGCCTATTTATGGCTTTATGGGTGGAAAGCTTGATGCAAAATAATGTACCAAATTCCAAACTTATTAACTCTTTCAGTTCAGAACCGAGGCGTGTCTAAACTGAATCGATCACTGTATAGCAAGTCAAACCCGTCACTCCCTAATCAAAAATCTCAATAACAAATAGGTTTTGTAAGAGCTTGGCTTTTAGATAATCTCATGACTGGCAAGGCGATTTAGGACAATGTTTTTACGGCTTTCATAGCTTTGGCATTCTTAGGGCTTCTCCTTTTACAGAAAAATCATTACTAGATTGAGGAGGACTAAGGGAAGTCACACAGCTCTGTCGCAAACTATCAAATTTACACTGAGACCAAGGATAAGATCGTTGGAGAATCAATGAAATGCACTTAGTGTTAAGAAAATTGGCGAAATCCTTTTGAGTTAAGGACTTATTAGATAGAGCAAAACATGCAGTACCTATTAATTCATCACCCTGCATTTGTATCTATTACAGAATAGTATAGCTAGCAGCAACTTATAATTTATTTTCATTTAAGCTTTGGAGTCAATTTGTCGTTTGTGGCCTATTATGACTTCCGTATATTGAATGTTTTTAATTCTCTGAACCGGGTAATTTTTGTTTGCCACATATGGCAAAAATCGACCATAGAATTTGAATTTCATTGAAATAAGTCTGTACAAAAAAAATTTATGTAACTGGGTCATCAGGCTCGAATAAACCGATTTTCAAAATTTAGCTTTTTCTGTACATTTCAGTTCATCTTTTGAGAAAAATCCGTAGATACTATAAAATTGATCTATTGAAAAATTGATTATTCACTTGTGCTGTAATGATAAGTTTGGTGTGATATGATAGCAGAGTGAGAAGAAATGTGACATAGAAAAAGAAACAAAAACGCTCCCCGGCGGGGAATCGAACCCCGGTCTCCCGCGTGACAGGCGGGGATACTCACCACTATACTACCGAGGACACATTCTAATTGGGACACATCTCCGACGTGAACGGGCTGTCAGATGACACCGATTGGCTTATACCTTCTTCATATCAAATTTCTAATAAACATTTACTCAGTATTGGTAATTCCCTTCACTGGCAATCATAAATGCGGCTCTGAGATTTTCAACATCTTACCTGGTATCACCAACAACGTTATCAATCAACGGCCAATCGTATGGGGTAGTTTTAAGGAGCAACTCCTTTCCACAGAAGGGGTTTAGCCCACGCAGCGGGGTTTTGGGGGCCTTCGTAAATACTAACCTATTTTTGCTTTCAAAGCGTTCCAAACATGCGTTTGATCTTCAGACGGTAGAACTGCAGGAGTCGTCTGTCTTCTGAAAATATACCGAAAAGGGATTATTCCAGGCGTCTCAGTTTTCCTTCCACATTTATTTTCATCGATAGTTTTGGAGAAACTAGGTCGAAAAGATTTTGGTTCACTAGGGTCGAGCGATTGGTTTAGAAACTAGTTGAGTAGAACATGCATGGACATTTAAAGAAAACTTCTTTAATTCTGAGACCACATTTCCCTGATAAATGTGGCTTCAAAAAGATTTCAAGGTAATTGTCGCTATGAATAAATGCGTATGTGACAATAAGTGACAGACAGACAATGTCACATTTGTATTTAAGCTGTCAATGTTAGAGACAGCTTTAGCTTGAGAGGACAGTGAAGGCTATGAAACAAAATAAATTAGATAAGGGTTGATATTGAGATTTTGGTTTTGGAAGAAAGGAAAGATTGTAAGAGTCAAGGAGGCAAGAAGAGGTTAAGGTGTGGATTAAAGAACAGTTGTGAAACCGAGCCAATATAATTCGCAGTTGTTTCATTCCTGTCTTTCTCTGTACTGTTAACAAACCCAAAAGCTGTGACAGGTTTTTAAAATGCTAATAGCATTATCAAATCAGCTATCTATCTAATTTAAGAGATTTTAATGCCCTTCAAATAAGTACAAAAAGGACGGGATGAATGGCTTTACAGTCATTGCCTTTGGGGAAATAATTATACATAATTAATTATATAATTAAATTCATCACATAATTTAACTCTATATTTTTATTTGCTTAACAAAGGAAACGGTAAAGCATCCAGCCTATAGGCAAAGCTTGCAAAAAATTTAAATCACCTTCAAAGAAAAACTTTTAGAAAAATACGCGCAATGAAACAATTTACTAGCGGCTTAAAGTTGCCCACAGTTAAGAAGAGAATGATGTACTCACCGAGTTTGCAGCCAGTGAACTAACCATGCCTCCGATTCTGCCTGAACCTGGGCTTGCTTCAAGCCAATGTCGCATTTATCTTTGGAAAGCATGTAACTAGAAAATTGAGAGAAAGCTGGATGGGTAAAATACTTAAAAACATTATAAGTTGATGAAAATTGCTGTTGGATGCTTCATCGTGAAAATGGAATGTTCCAGAAATGCAGGTATCAAAATTCATTGGCTTAATTGTATGACAATACATGTTATATTATTGCACTTAATCTTGAATGTTCGCTTTGAACAAGGTTCGCTAGAGCCGGAAAGAACGCCCGGTAGCGTATGTGTTTACCTAACGGCCTGAAACAACGGCATCACAACAGGGAAGTATTTCTTGCGAATAGCATGCAGGGCAGCGATATAGGCACTCACCACCAAGAGCTCATGGCGCAGTCTACAATGGAAGCATGTCAAGATTAACAAACATATTACAGACGAACTATGTATCTAGTTTAAAGTGAACCTGTCAATTGGAAAATAGTCCGAATCGAACGATGCCTCAGGTACTCGAAAACCTCAAGATGCATTTTATAAAGCAAGAGGATACTTTTTAGGATAAAACATTTATAGAGTAAGAATAAGGTAGAATAGAAAAATAAGAAAAGAATGGAATATAATAAAATAGATTACAAGGGAACAGAATAATCGAATAGAATTGAAGAGAATAGAATAGAAAAGTATACAAAAGAATAGGAGAGATAAACAAATTGCTAACTAGGGAAGCAATGGGCACTAGAAATAGGCTAATTCAAACGGCAAAAATGAAGGAAGAACCCAAAAATAGGGCTCCCCAAAATTAGTGCAAAATGCAAACAAAGAAGGCAATCTTAAAATCAAACATCTTACTTTAAGATTTTGCCGACTTGCAGCTTTTCACCTCTGATGCAAGAAAGGAGCTCTGTGACGGGCAATACTTCGTCGAGGAGCCAAAACTTTTTGGCCAAAGTTGCTGAAATACCAAAATACTTGAAATGAAGATTTCTGAAAAAGTTAGTTACAGGGGAACACAAAGAGATTGCGTGTGACAATCACAACAATATTCCACCAAAAGCAAAGTGAGAAAAAGGGAAGATTAGAGTGCCAAAACGGGCGATTTGGTTGGATGTTGTGAATAAAAACTGAATAATAAAAGCAAAGAGCTCAATTAAATGGGAATAAGAAACAATCATATTTTTGTAGAAAGGCTTATAGAAATCAGCGCATGAGTTAAATAAACGTTTCGCTTTAAGAAGGACCAGACAATAAGTCATTTGCGCATAGATATTACATGGTATAGGCTATAGATTCAACTCGACAAAGAGCTGAAATCATAGCATCAAAACAACCATGTAGTAATAGTAAATTAACTCAGTAACTGTGCTTTAGAAACCTTTTATTAGGGAAAGGCCGATTTCGAGTGCTTGCTCTGGATGTTGGGACAGAATGAGATACTCTAAAGCCACGAGCATATTATTTTCTTCTTTAAGTTTTGAAGCTTTGACACCGCATTCTTCCATAGTGGGTAATCCAGCCTAAAGAAGTAACAAGAATACCAATAAGATGCATGGCAAAAAATCGCATGACAACAATGACTTGTATCTTTGTGTCAAGTGGATTATATTCGTAAATTGGCAGAACTGATGGGGAAATATTGCTCTAACCAAGTACATGGAAGTACTTCTTGGTACGGGCATGCTTAAAAATTATACGATTGAGGTCACTTATCTAAAGTTGTTATCAATATTCATTGCACGTTGTTCTGAAAAAAGACGCCTGAAAAAACCTCTTCAATTTAAAAAAATTGACCTCCAAAATATTTCGATAAACTGTAAAAAGGAAACTTCGAGAAGCGTTTGCAAATTTCATACAAAAGCTCGGATAACGATAGAAAATGTTTTGGTGGATGAAAGGTATTACTCAAACAAATTTTGTTTATGTTTTGATAGCTCTAGCACGCGAAGAAGATGCTCAACAGAAACATCGAAAAACTCATAACAGATTACTAACACCCAACAACTTATGTGTAACTGAGTAGAGGCCCTAAATTCTTAATAATCGCCGTCTTAAGTTTCCAAGAAATCAAATAAAGAGCAGAAATGTATAATAATAACAGGCAGCTTGTTTAGATAAAATAATATAAGACGCAAACTAAAACGACCTGACCCCATTTTATTTCATTTGCAATCTTTTCCGCACATCTCTCATGGAGGTTTCATGTTTTTCCAAAATGTAACAGTTTCATATTATTAATGGCAGCATGCGTGGTACAAACAGAAAAGGTCATAAATTCATCCTGTTAATTTCAAAAAGCTATATAACTGTTTGTCTGCCCGTGAGCCCGTTTTGAAAGTGGACTCCGCAATAGAATAAAACAGCAGACACATGCAACACACGCATTCACAAGCAAATAGCAAACAGGCTTCCTTGCATTCGCACCTTGCTGTGCATGTCGTTGATCTCCTGGTGGGTCCCTGAGTAACGAGCGCAGACTCTGCCAAGGTATTTATCCTTGTTTTCGAGTTTATTCAGCAAGGTTATGGCATCATTCCTGTAAAAGAGAGAGAGAGATGTTGGAATTTTTCAATTTTTATTCGAGGCTGCCAGGAATATAGGTGAAAGAAGGAGAAAGTTTTGAGGCTTTCCAAGATATTCTGGCAGAAACGGTAGTGCATTGATGCAAACATAGGAGTATTATTGAAAGTGCTAAAAAGGGGTTTAAGATTATTAATTTCCACTTGCAGAGCAAGCAAAACATCTAATAGCAGATAATTTTTTGGCCGGTTCAAAGCAAAATAAAAGCGCCAGGCTGAAAATGCAAATGGCGACCAATTAAAGGCCGAGCATACCATTGGCCTAACTTTTCGCAGCGTTTAACCAAGAGCAGCGTAGAAATTTCAAGTAGGTCTTTTGTGTCAGGTAAAATCCTGCACAAGCACAAGGCCAGCTCCAGCTCGTTGGCCCGGATCAACTTGGCAATCGCGTTCTGAAAGAGAGTTGGTGACAATAAGAAACGTGACGTAACAATACAAAATGGGCGGCGTTGGATGAAAATACAAAATGGGCGAATGCGTTATTTGCTGCGAAGGAATAGCAAGCTTTGAGGTTGAAAGTAAGTGGATGCCAACCTTGGTGTCTCCAACAGCGAGGTGACAGCAGGCAGATAGGACCGGCTGTGCATCCATGAAATACCAGTCTGCTAGACGGGTGCTCGCCTCCTGCAGCAGTCTACGGAAACAAACAGCATCTAATACACCTGCAGATCTCCCTATGCAGGCAATCAAAGACGACTATCGCCTTCTTTCCTATCCATGTTGTTCGATCTCACATGTATGTCATGTTATATAGATTGTGCTCTCCTTGATGAGCAGAACTAGATCATTGCAACCTGCAGCTCCAAACTTTAAGGAATTGTTACTGCAGAAAGTTTATTGAGCATATGCGAGTTCGCTTAAAAATACAAGCCGATACAGCTTTTAAAATTTTGTCTGTTGAGTGACTTTTCTAGCCACTAAATAATCGAATTGACCACTGAGCGATCATCACCGTATTTAAAGGTGCAGTGATTAGTTCACTTGACTAGATAGATTGGCAGCCGCAAATACTTAGGCTGTAAAAGACACTTCTTTACACTTTCATTCGAAACAAACTTCTCTTTAAAACGACCAGAGACATTCATTCTTGAATAAACAACTTAATATAAATTTGATGAAATTTTATTGTGCAGCTGTTTCTATTGCCAAGTAAAATTTCATTGCCAATATTTTCTTTTGTATTGTTTTGATTCAAAAATGTGAACAAGAAATCGATAACTATTTCCTTTTGTCAAAATATAAAGACATCTCTTCGTCATCAAATCACAACAATCAATTAAGCAAAGGGTCCGTCTGAAAGTTCCATGAAATTAATTCACAAACATGATAAGTGTTAAAACACACAAACATTAATATCAAAATCGAGCGCTCACTTGGGACTTTCATTTCCAAAATGATCAATGGCAGTGACGCTAGCGTCACTCCTCCGCAGCGAATTTCGGTTTTCATCGTGCGGCGTTGTTTTGGTGAAATAGCCTTCGCGGGCTGCTTGCGCAATTACAACGGCATCTTGAAGCTGACATCGGCTAGTGAGGAACTCAATCAACTGCAAATAAATGAAAAATCTCTCAAAGTCAGAACTTTAAATGATCAGAGTTTAAATGGAATTTACTTAACATAAATTATTCTCTGAACCTGAAAGGAACTAGATACGCATCGCAAACAAATCAATGCAACCCATGCCATGGTTTCTGAAAGACTGACTCCTAATCAACGAACCAAGAAAACAGAAAAGTCAAGATTCTACTAGAATCGAGATGGAAATGACGCCCACCAAGGCCCTATCAGGTGCTGCCAATAATTAAACTATAAACTGCTAGTTGTTAGCTACAAACTTTTTCTATTTGACCTGCAGCAACGCAGTATGGCAATGCATCGATGTTGTCTTCCACAATGAGCTGATCCGCCCTCCTGAAAACCAAAAACCAAGATGCCATCACGAAACGCGAATGGACCCATTTGTGAGCACCCTCCCTTCCCCACTAAACACTTCATTGAAAAATGAAACTCAAAGAAAGGACTCCGAGTAGAATCTTAGCCTTTATCTGGTGCCCTCGCATATTACAAAAAAAACACAGTGAAGAAGAGGGCAACTTGGGGAAGAGGGGGAAAACTTGGAGAAGAGGGGGCAATTTGGAAAAGAGGGGGCAACTTGGAGAAGAAGGGGCAATCCTGATAGACAATTTCGTTGTTTCTTTCGCTCATTTTTGCAGCCGGCTCTTTCTTAATTTACCGAATACCATTAACTCATTTTCTGTTCATCAATGTACACTCGTACCAGAGATCTATTTGGCATAGAAAATATGTATTGAAACGTTGTTCCAAAGTTCAAATTCACTGCACCCGTTGAACGAAAATTTCCCACTTGCAATAAATTAAAAGGGCAGGTGCATTCAAAATATACGAGTAAAAACTCAACAATATAACAAAGACGCTCGGGGGAGTTAATCATGAGTAGTAATTGGTTGATTGGGAATCAAGATGCTGCAAACAATTTGGGTAGCAAGGGAGTAATTATTGCCTCCTTCACCCTGTCGCAAGGGCAAGCAATACCAAACAATTAACGGCCTACATTACAAATTGCAAAGACCGAAATTACATAACAATCACCTTGTGGAAAGCTGCTTCCAGTACTCCACGGAGACGCCTGGCGCAGCGGCGAGTGCCTTGTCCCACTTGAAGGAAAAGAAGTCAGTCCAAGTTAATGACGTCAAATGCGAAGTCACTTAACACATGGCAGCATTTAGACAAAACATCAAAACTTAACATTCGATACTGCGGAGGCGGAGCAGCCGTATCACCACTGCTACGAAAAAGGATGAATTCCTCGCTAATTGTCGGGGCTCGGTCAATAAAGCCCTGTATTCTCTACCGTGCATCACCCTCTAGTAAGGGAAGCCGCGGTTCGATTCAGGTCTTAGAACACGTGTTTTTAAAGCATTTACTCGTACGATCACATGCCTTGAGAACATATATAGTACAGTTTAGGCATCATGATCCAAAATATATTTGAAAGGAGGAAGGTGATTTAAAATGGAAGAAAACTTTTGCGAAAAGGCCTTGCAGTCAATAACATGTAGAAATGTTTTGAGAATTGAAGAACAAGGCTTTTCCCCCAACACGTTATACTCGTGGACTATTTAGCAGACATAAGAAATTTGTTGCTGATATGATCTAAACGTTGCTTGGGTGAAACAAAGATCCTTACTCAAAATAAAACAATCTTCAATTTACTGCTTGTCCACTATGTTTGAAATAGCATGGCGTCTAATGTTGTCTAAAATATTTAGGTAATAACACGTTTTCGAAGGCACTTGCGACGCCAGACTAAAAGTCGGATTAAACCAAGGAAATATAGTAAAGCAATGTGATTAGCAGCCCACTCCCCGTGTATTACAAAAAAGGGTTAAACTACATGTGCTTGAGTGCGTATTTACGAAAGCAATTGGAGCCACCAGACTGACCAGAACTAACAATAACAATCTGATCTGCTTTATTCTTGCAATGCAGATTCGATGTACGGAAAGCATTACGTCATTGCAGCACATCAATATGCAATGAAGCCCCCACATTGATTGGTAACATTTAGGATAGAGCAAAGCTTAACCGAAGTCACGTCACGATGCAACTGCGAAAATCTGGTCAAAATGCCACGAGGACTAAATATGAACGGCTTGTATTAACACACTTCTCCTTGTTGTGCCTAGCGAACACGCGGCCAGCTTATTAAGATTCATATTCTGGGAATTAAGCAAGCCCATGTGTTAATAGAATGTGAGGTTTAGTTATCAAACATGTCCAAACTCAGCTGCCTTGTCTTGTGCACCACGTCAGTCTGGCCTACGCACAATCCACGTGACTTGATGTGATGATAAGAGCTTTAAGGCTAACCGAAACTAGCAGCAGTCAAGGCCAGAGGTAGTTCAGGGTTCCAGCGCGGCATTTCCCCATCATCGAACAGTTGGCATAAAAAACAGGGCAGCGAGGGACAGAGTATGGCACCATCTTTGTGGACTGGGTACGAGCTGTGCGCATCCAGAGGATTGCCAGGTTTGTTTGGGTTGATGCATTTCTCTCAAATCAACTGAATCAATATACGCGAGAAAAGCAGTTATCTGTGGGTTATCAAGGGCCTAGCTAGAAGCTCTCTGTGGCAGCATCAAGATATCAAAGCGACCGTTACGGGACGGATGTATATAATTAACCGTGGGCTTTCCCCCATGTGATTTGTAATTGAGCCGATTAAGAAAAGCAGTGACGAACGTAAATCTTCAGGACCATTATCTGTCATGCAATGCGAAGGCTCTCAGTAATTAGGCGCATGGCAACGCCTGCTTCGCGTGTTTCCATGCGAGTCTCTTTGCTTCATCATAAGCTTCATTTCAAATAAGACCTCTTCCAGTTCAACTGACTGAGCAAGGATTACATTCTCGTACAGTTACCGACGAAGAATAGATGGAGATTTAAGTTGTAATCGATGAACTGTTGATTATCATGAAGTATGCGACGAGCAAATCTGAAGCTACAAATCAAAAGAAGATAGACTAAGTGTTGTCGTTAACGTTATGGGAACTTGAGAGAACTACCTGAAACTGAAAAGAGCTTATTGAGGGGTGAAATTTAGCCGATGGACGAAGATTTGAACTGATGAACGAAATATCTCCTTAGAAGGGGAAAGACTTGGATGACCTGTTGGATGAGCAATCTAAACTTACATGCACAAGAATATCCAAAAAGCAGAAGAGAGATTGATAAGCGAAGAAGTCCGAGCTTTACGGAATCGCCCGCTCTCAGGCAATTCCAGCGCAGACGTTCTCCTTTAAGCTTGGAGGTCTCCCTAAGCATAAAAGGGAACCAAGAAGGCATAAACTCTGACGAAGATAAAGCACCAGTCGTCGGTCGGTGACTTGCGCCTTGCGGCAAAATGTTGTGTGAGACTCTGCATCCGAACCAGAACCTGCTGTCGTCATCCAACATTGCGGCACTCGCCTCGATGAACATTGTCGTCGGGCTTCTAAACATCCTTACCAACAGCGTGATGGTCTACTCCCTCTGGAAGCTGAGGATGACCAAGACTTTGTCGTATAAATTCATTTTCATTCTGGCGATATCGGACGCCGTTATTGGCGTAACCGTCTGCCCGGTGGTGGTCGCTCTGCTTCTGCTGCAGAGGCAGCCATTCTGCGTCTTGGAACACTTCGCCCAATCCTTCACGTTCATGTTTTGCCAATTTTCCGGCATCATGGTGGTGATAATAACGCTTGACCGGTTCATTCACATGAGGTATCTAACCCGGTACAATATGTACATGACCAACTTCAGGGCCTACTCGCTAATTGCACTCAACTTCAACTCCTGCCTCGGCACTGGCCTCCTTTTGATGCTGGCTTCGATGTACGGCTTCATATTCGAATTCGAAGTTTGCCTCGTATCGATGTATTTTGGGCTGGTCTTGGTCATATTCCTACTGTACATAAAAACATTTGCAACATTGCGGAGACGAGTACAGGACATGGCATCACTTCAAAACTCTGCTGCTGCTAAAAACAGCAACAACAACAGCCTCACTCCCACCACTACCATCACCACCATCACCACCAACAACAATAGTGAGAGACAGGGGAACAACCGGCGACAAGCAAAAGTAAGCGAGACGATGGCGGAGAAGCGACACAAAGCTGAGATGATATTTGCCAAGGGGATGATCTTCGTGCTGCTGGGAACGGCGCTGTGCTACTTGCCCTGCTTCCTCTCCGGAACTGTTTGGGCCTACAAGAAGTACGTGAACAAACAGGACCCGCCTTCGTGGCTGCACTCCACACTGTTCTGGACCTGCATCCTGATGTACTCCAACTCAACTCTGAACCCAGTCATCATGCTAGCCTTCAACAAGAAGCTACAGCAGTTCGCATTCGACCTTTTCATACCCAAACGACTTCGAGGCAGCGACCAGTGCAGGAGTGAAATCACTGATCTGCAGAACAGTAGGCGGAGCACTGCAGCCACCCAATCCAAGGCGAACTGCAGCTGAAAGAGAGGCCCAGACGGTTTGTTCTGCATTGCTACGCGGCCTATACCTAAACAGATAAAACTGCTCTCCAAAGATTCCTAAAGAGGTACATTTGGAAGACTTACAGAAAACTCTCAACCATAAAGCCAGAAATTTGACTGCTGCTGATTGATTTCTGCTGACAAACCTTCGCAACATGAAATTAATTATCTGGTTGCATATCTCAAACGACATTTGTGGTGACTATTAGATGAGTAAACCATCTTCTAGTCCGGTATGAATTTGGACAAGTAATTGGTGTGCGACATGCAATAACACACAAACTATAATGGCCGAAAACAATCCTACACAAATAAAAATTCACAGTATGTGCTTTGTATCAGTAAGTTGCTTTACAAGTGCTTCGGGATAAATCACGAAAAACAGTTAGTTTCTGTTGTGAAGAAAACAAGATACAATGACGTGACTCCAAATCACAGCTAAGCATGTAAAATTTACGGCTGTAAAACGGTGGTGTTGTTTTGCCTTATGGTTCATTTATGACATAAATGCTTTCCTTTTATGCAGACTAACATAGCACCTTGCTGCTGCCCGTGACAAAAACGTATCGCGTATATTTCTGTATCGTAGTTAACATCAACTGTTTGAATAAACGTAAATAAAGCGAACTTACATGGCCTAGTTCGAGCATGATTTCGCAGTATCGTTCGATCTGCCCCATCTTGATTTGAATGTCAGCTGCTTCCATGAGCTTCGCCTCCTTTGAAGCAGCGCCAATGGAGAAGCCACTGTTACTCGCTCTGACTGTCTCGAGTTCTTGGGCCTGGGACTATTCAACGAAATTCAGTTTGTGAACGCACTGTACTAGACACAGGGGCGGGTATGGGAAACGAGGTAACCGCAAATCAACAATTAGGCCTAATACAGACAATTTAGCTACGAGGAGGGCAGATTCACTTAAAATGTATGCAAGCACTCATAGGAATGCTAGCCAAGCAAATTTACAAAATCATATAACTAGCTTCTATCATTTGTGCTGCTCCTCACAGAACAACTCTAAGAATGCGTCTTAATCTTATTGACTGGTGATAATTACCCGAGAGTTCAAACAAATTGAAGAAGTAGAATGCAAGAGCAAGAGCAGGGATACCTGATGAACTTGTCACATCCCATTACAAATTAGAAACGAAAGAGCAATTTTTTCAAAGTAGACAACTTAGTAAAGAACGTTATGCACGAAAAGGCTGGAAAATCACCCTTAACTTTAAACGACACTCAGATTATCTAATGCTTCCAGTTTAAAACTGTTGATTCTAATCAAGATAAACGATATATCTGGATGAAGACTTGCATCGACATATCAGATATTTAATCTGTGTAGTTTTAGATGGCTAGCATTTGCTGTTAATATAGAAACCCTCTTAAATGCTTGAAATACAGACCTAAGCTTCGAGGAATGAGAGCGTTAGTCAGGTCAACAGCGAACGACCCAATGGTTGAAAAAAGGCTGAAGAATAAAGAGAGCACCTCGGTGGCTCTAACAACTGTTAACAAAGTAATTCAGAGATCGATCTAGCCGATGGTCGGCCGGCTTATCGTTAAGTAACTTTGGAAGTTACCGGCTGATCGTTAAAAGGGGTCCTCTACAAAGGAGGCTTTGGAAAATGTTAAACCTATTATGGTACGGCAACTTGCAAAACATTTTCGATAAAAACTATTGGGCTAGCATTGTGAATCAATAAATTCATTAAAATATGGTACTTGATGTTATAAAATATGGTAAATATGTCAAACAGCAAGGGTAAACCCACAATCTTTCAATGTTTTGATTGGAAATTTAGGCCTAAGTTTCAACACTTCTGGCCAATTTAAAATGCAAGCTTCCAGCGTACCACACCTACGTAATTTCTGCATATATTCATGCAGCGCATTTTAGACACTTTAGATCTTTAAACAGACCGGTGCTACTTCAAAGGACAGTTATAATTTTGAAAAGTTTTACAACATATTTTCAAACGGGCAACACATTTGAGCTCTATCATAAACCTTGCAGGATTTGAGTGACCTCTAAAAGCACAAATTCCGAGGTTGTGTCTTTCATTCTTGCAACGTAACTGTTAAGTTGCGTTGGGCCTTTAATGACCAAATTTAGCATCGTCCAAGTACATTAGGCCTTGTCTGAACTCAAAAACTTTCTATCGTTATATCATATGAACACTTGAAAGAGATTGCTTTGGTTTCTTTTTTGGGGGGGGGGAGGGGATGCCCCTTTCAAATATTTTCGGCAGAATTAGTCCACTTCCTTTTTAACAATTGTGGCAACACTAGGCCTTGCTTCAAAAGTTGCCAACATTCTTACGCCTTTTTATAATGAAAAGGATACCCATAGGTTTCATTAGCCTATTTCCCGAATCCCGTTTGCCTTACAAACAGACTCTACGTCAATAGGAACAAGATACTTACGGCTCTATACTTGACGGCGTGCCTCGTATGCATGATGCCTCGGTTGTAGTCGGTGGGCAGCTGTTGTTGGTCGTTGTCCAAAAGGACGGAGACCAGAACCCACAGGTTTTTCAAGCCAAATGGGGCCTAAAACAGACATACAAGGCCAGTCAACAACAAGTGTGAATCCAGATATGATTCGCCTATTGATATTCTATTTGAAAATTAGGCCTTTCCAGACGAGCAGTCAGAAAAGAGTTTAATCTCACCAGAAAAAACCGCGAATACAGCTTTGCGACTTTCCTACAGTATCTGTCCGTTTCATGCTCAATAAGTGAATTGATGTGGCTCGAAAAACTGCCAGAAAATTTCCACTTGATCCCCAAAGAGTCTTCATTTTGCTCCTCCTCAGTTACTAAAACGAATAAAAATTAAGCAGCGAAAGACAGTCATTGCCGGCTTTGTCTGTCAAATCACAAGCTATGGGATCACGTGCTGCTGGCTGGACAGAAGCCTTTGTCGTCAAAAAGTCGTCCAAAGGTAAAGAATATTAGCTGAAATGAGGCCACAGCATGCGACTATAGAAGGAGTGTCTTTGAAGCAATCTAGCAAACACATCCAAATTATTAGCTACCGGCTATTGGTCTTTGAAAGATCGAAGAAGGCTCTAGTAATGTTAGAAACCGGGACATTGAAAACGCAAAGAAGCTTGGCATACCAGGTTGCGTCTGCAGAATTTCATTGAACTTCAAGTCAGATATAAGCCGCAAGTAGAGTGGCCTCGTGAAGTAGTCTAGTGCCCAGATCCTCACTGTCGAGTCACGTGATGAAGAAGCTAGGATAAACGGTCTTTGTCGATGGGATGCTAAACCTAAAATGCAAACAAATTAGAGCTGAATTGAGCGAATTCTTGCGGCGAAGGGTGGGAGAGAAAGGAATGGGAAATGAAAGAGTTTTAAGTATTTCATAATCAATGACAAATTTGTGGCTAAAATCACCAGGAGAGCGCAGGGTTGCAAATTTGTGCAGCTAGAAGAGTGCAGGGTTGCACCAAAAAATGAAGGAAAAATATATTCATTAGCTGATTGCTTCATGAATCTGCATGCTTCTTATCTCTGAAACGAACGAGCAGACAAGAAAATATATCAACCATTGTGACTTACCATACACATCAGCCGCATGGTCTGAATTCTTTTCTATACAGTAACCAGTCCTACAAGAGGAGACAGGAGCATGAAAACCACTAGCTGGCAACACCAAGGAACGGATTTCAGAATTAAGAATCAACAGCCTAAGTGTTCACTGAGATCTGCTGAATTTTTTCAAGCTTTGCTGTTCACATCGCATTTGCTATTACAATCTGGATAATGGAAATAGCTGTGCAAGGTCGAAAGTGATTGCCAGATGTAGCACCAAGAGCCGTTTTTTAGGATATCAGAAATTGCACCATTTTGCGAATAATTGGAGACTTACTTGACATTCCATATTCGTAATGAATAATCCCAACTGCCGGACACAAGCACATCCGGGAACTCAGAGTGCCATAAAAGCCCGCGCACTGGAGCAGTGTGTCCTTCGAGGACCGTGACGCAACCATCCTGCAAGTTACGAAAGGACTTGATGAATCGCAGAAAAGGATTGGGCGATTAGACACACAAGCTAGAGACAAGCTAGCTTTCCTTTGGTTAGAGTGACAGATAAAGCATAAGAAATGAAACTTTACTGTTATTTCTGCAACAATAACAATTAGAAGAGATATAACTAGCGACTGGACTTTAATTAGAAAGTTGATTTTAATAAGCGAAATAAAAACAGTTGAATGAATTCTTAATAAGACTTACCTGGCTGTAATCCCAAATACGTATGGTCCTAAAAATAAAATCGCATTAGCTGATAGCAATATAATACTCTACACAGAAATACTTACTGAAAGAGAGAGAGATACAACAAACAGCTGAGGGCTAATAATAACTCCGATGAAAGGCAAAGACGTACCCGTCATCTGACCCACTGCACAAAATTCCTTCTCTCAATGGAGACCATTTGACATGGAAGATTTTTGATGTATGTCCTGTAAAAATTTAAGACTAATTACTGGAAACGACTCTATAATACCAACTAGTTCTACCACAAATGAATTTTTTGCAAGGATGCAACGGATGTAGATATTCTATGAGGCATCAATCAAACGTTAAAAAACAGAGGTTGAAGATAATGGAATCAGGCAAAAACAGACAGCCACAAGGTTCCCTTTAATGCAGAGCAAGACTCATATTGGGTAAAAAGGTACAAGAAGACCGACCAAAGAAAGAAGAACACTAGCTGGAAATACAAAATAAAAGCGGCCGATTTTCCCAATGCTTTCTTAAACAGCTTTTTGCAAAATATTGCGATTTTTAAGAACAGGTATTAGAAAAATTGCTTCAAAACTGCTGAAAATGTAGTGACCAGAGCAATAAGGGATTAATAGATTGAACGAACCAGAAAATGTGCGGATGGCCGATTCTCCTTTGGAAGGGAGGTAGAACACTCTGACCAGCCTATCTTCGCACCCAGTTGCCAGCAGGTCCCTGAAAGGCATAAGGAAACGTGGAGCGAAACCGAGGCTCTACCTGAATGACGTCAATGAGGATTAAACTGGATTGGACAGACACCATTCCACTGATATTGAAGGTCGAATAAGTCAGTAGCTAGATCAAGTGCAGGGAATTTCATCAGAGGGTTATTAGTTCAAGATAAGTCATTTCGCACCAGCTAGAAACATGAATAAATAAAGCACAGGAAAAACCAATGTTTAAGGAAGTTCAAAGTAATGCGTGTATTAGACGATTATCCTAAAAGCCGCTTGCGCCTTTTGCGTTTGCACATATTGAGGTCTAAGCAAAGGTTTTACCGGTTGTTTGGGCTCCAGTCACAGCCGAACACAGCTCCCGGGTGCTTGTACCTTTTCACCAGAGTCCCATCTACCATTCGAACAATGCTACATCGAAACATTCCAAATTAAGGCAAAACAGCATAAGAAAATAACAGCAAATCAAAGAATCATTAAAAAATATCCACAGCAAAACAACAACGGTACCGACGCCCAGTAAACCAGTTTTGACAGGTGCCTAGGCCCAATTCCCGAATTCCTGTTGGGATTCTGTCATTTAAATACTCAATCGTGACTGCGTTCAACCCAATGATTTCAAGAGCATGCTAAATCAGGGCCCAGTCTTCGCCACTCGTTGCTTTAGCTCCACATTTTCAAATGAGTAAGAGATTTTGCAGGTTTCTTGGGTAATTCTGTTTTTGCAGCCAAGCCTGCGAGTCTGTTTTAGGCCTTTGAAAGCCTAAGCTTGATCTTGCCGTCCAACTGTCATTCTCACTAAGATTGTGGCAGAAAGATTAGATCTGTGCCAATTCCGTTACCATAAAGCAATTGTTTGTTTCGGTTATTGATAAAGGACGCAGTGCATAGCTTCACTCCATTGCATTGTTGCGGAAACAAAATCGCCAAACAGCATTGCAAAGGAGAAAGAAAATGTTCGTCAAATATTTCACAGTCATTTACTGCAGTGGCATTCGCTACAGAACAGTTTCAGAGAAAGCATCGCTTGGAAATCTTCGGGAAATAATTATGATGCTTATGTGGTAATTAACATGTGCAAAAATAGCAAACGAAGAAATTCTAGATAAACATTACCAATTGCAATCTGAACCGGCTGAAGCGATGTACTTCGAGTCCCGTTGATTCCAAGAAGCAGTGTAGACACTGTGTTTGCCGTGTTCGTTGAATCGCATGATGATTCTCTCTTTCTCGACATCCCAAATGAAACAACCAGTGCGAGAAGTGGCAGCTACCAAACAATTCAAGTCCCCTGCCAAGCAAAATTGCACTTCAATACCAACTGGTGACTTTCAAAGCAATTTCTAACAGGCTCGTAAAATCCAGACGATACTACGATAATACAGAGAGGCGATTCCGGCTTCACGAAGGCAGCACAAAACAACTTACGGGTTAGTTACGTCTTTGTGGACGAGGAATTCTCAATTGGCTAAACTTTAGAACCGAATGATCAAGTGTGGTAATAGTCAGAAAGGTGTTTGGGTGGAAAAAAATTTGAAAATCAAAAAAAGGTTGGGGAACTGAGAAATAGGTGGAGCGGAAGATAGAAAACACAAGCTTGAAAGGCTATTCATAACAAGTCGGAAACCGAAATCTATTCTTTTAAGCTTTTGGGGAAATCGAAATTCGATAGCAGGAGAGTACGTTATTGGGTACCTATTTCAAATAGTGATGGTTAAGTCTCGATTCACTAGAGATGATACATTGAGTTTTTACATTGGGATGAAGTAATTCGCCAAAAACGTGGCCGAAACCAGCTTGTCAAAAACCGACTTTCATGCAAAATCATGTTTACAGGAACAAACATCTCCAGAACTTCGATATTAGCAACGCACCATGATCTACTTCTTGGCAATGCGAAAAAATGACAAAATAAGTTCATGTTTAAAGTAAATCAAACTTAAAAGAGAGATGGTAAGCATGCAATTAGAAAGAAAACTTCCTTTCATAACACGTTAATGAAGATCGAACGAAGGTTTACGATCAAGAATCAACACTTTAACCAATGCCATGATTATCATAATTTCACGAAAGGCCATTCAGCAAGGTTGCACAAAATAATTGAGCGTTGGTAATTACTTGTAATTAATTCAATCGAGTAACCAATATCCCCAATTTTCATTCAGTAATTATAACTGGTTGTTCGAAGCAATCCGGTGTGCGAAAAGAATTTGAGATTTATAGCTAAAACTAGTTGAGTTATGCAGACCCTTCTCGACCTTAAACGCATCACAAATAAAACAAGCAATATCGAATATTCACAAGGGTTTAGAGAAACACTCCGATACACCCTCGCCCCGTCAGTAAAGGGCCTAGGCAAACGAAGTCTTTCATTGACGCCTGGAGACTTCAATGAAAAAGCAAAGGACGTTCGATTGGCGTGTCAGAAGAAACAGCTGTACTAAAACATGATAAAACTCAGATTACCTGGTGCCCACGCTATCGAGTATATAGCAGTTTCATTCCTAGAAGTCGATTTCACCTGCGAAAAAGGCGCAACATGACTGTTTTCAAATTCTAGATAAAAAGCGAACTTTTAAATCACTTTCATCTTATTTTAAACTTTTAAACCCTTTACCTTACTCAAGACATGGTAATCTCTGAAAAGAAGGAATGGTGAATCCATGAATAACACTTCAACTAAACATTCAACTAAGCAGGAAGAATGATGAGGGTCAATTTAAAACACTTCCAGTTTAATGTGATGCTGATAAGCATCAGTAGAAAACTCTAGGCTTAGATTCTTAGATAAAGAAAGACTCACAGCTTCCATTGTCTGGATATTCCAGACTTTGATTGTACCATCAAATGAGCAAGTTGCCAAAAGATCTGGGTCATCTGGATGAAATTTACAATCAAATATGGTCTCTATGTGACCCTGAAAGAAAAAATCATCTGATAACACGAAATGCTTTGGCCAGAAGGGCATTGGCTACTAAACTAATTCTAATAAAAGTAAACTGAATTCAAGTTGCTAAATGTTGTTTGTGTGAAAAAGGGTGTCCAGTAAACACAGGTAGAAAGTAGCCAATTTGTCCTGCTAGGCAAAGCTGGCACACTCTTTAAGCACAGAGACATAAAGTGATGGCTTCATGTCAAATAAAAACATTCTAAAGAAACATAAAAATGTCCAAAAAAATTTTGAAAAAAGAAA
Organism: Nemopilema nomurai; assembly: GCA_003864495.1. Classification (NCBI taxonomy): domain Eukaryota; kingdom Metazoa; phylum Cnidaria; class Scyphozoa; order Rhizostomeae; family Rhizostomatidae; genus Nemopilema; species Nemopilema nomurai. Next base: position 1,256,707 of record ML133421.1, on the reverse strand, counting down.
TTACGAAAAATTAAAAGAAGGAATTATAAATCATATAAGAGTACACAACTCACATAGTCCCTTAGAAAATCCCATCTTCGCTTGCTAATATCATAAAGTCCAATCCCTCCATCCAAAAAAGTGCAGACAACATGTGCAGGGGGGATTTCATAAGGAGAATTCATAGCTGAAGATGACTTGCCAGCTGAGAGTGAAGTAGATGAGGCTGCAACAAGACCCCCCTTGTTGCTCCATGGCATAGCAAGTGCTTTACTTCTATGAATGACACATATTGAGTGGAAACCAGTCTCCTTTATTTTCAGATTCAAAACGGGTGAGTCTCTAGAAACACTCCATAAGCGCAAAACTCCACTTTGGGTATCTATAATCATAAAGCTTAGAGACAGAAAACATGTAACATAAATGAACATTTTCAAAAGACATATCCTTTTACAAATAGTTATGTTATGTAGAATAGGATGGCTTCAAACTGCTTCTCTGAGCTTCATGCTATACTAAGGGCGGTTTTCACAAGTTGGTTCATTATACCATTAGTTGTTTGTCACAAGGTGCTTAAACCAGTCAACAAACAGACAATCTTTCTGGCTTTACACACAAATTAACTTGAATGGTGAAAAGGTTATATATAATTCTTATTGTTATCTTGAAGATATATAGCAAAGAGAGTATTAAAGTAGAGTGTGGGGATAACAAATAAAATGAAATTGCTTAATTTTGGCTTAATAGAATAAGACTCTGATCAGAAAAAAATCTGGACTATAAAATCCTTAGCAAGTATAAATAATACTAACCAACTTGAATGACTAATCCAACCAACTTGATCACTCCTTTCCATATTTCATCAAGATAAGAATTTAAAGAAAAGGCCTAGGCTCTTCTTTTAATTGGCTTAATTTAAGAGCACTAATGGTGGTGGTTTTGAGTTGGTTCATTTCAAAGCAAAGAATGTGAATGCTTCAGACCCACTGAGTAATTCTCTGACAAGTTGAAAATTCACCAACACTTGACTTATTTTTTGCCACCAACCTTTTCCAGAGTAAGCTCTGTTTAAGTAATTTTCTTTGTATCTCAAGAAGCAAGACATGTAATCTAGCTCTAGTTGCACATGATTTAGCTTTCATTATAATGAATGAGGTGTATTCAAAAGTCACATCTTTGACTACCAAATAAAAAGCAATCATGGAATTCTTACCAGAGGTACTATCCTTTGGTACATAAACCCAATACATTAGGATAAAGACAAAAAATTAAAAGAAATAGCAAAAAGCGAAATGTTATTGGGCTCTTACCTCCACTTACAAACATGCCTGGAGCATTAACAATCCACGAAAACCCAGATATTCTTGCAGCAGCACTAGGTAATTTAAAACTCATTATAATAGCCATAGACTCTGTGTCTATCAGCCTAATTCCAGTCCGGCTTTTATATGCAACAAGCAAATAATCAAGTGATAACGAGTCCCACTCCAACATTTGTACAGAGTCCTCTTCCCCATTTTCATCTGAGTTTTCTGGCCTTAAAACATGTTTTTGAGCCTTTTTACCAGGATTAAGCAAGGATATTGAGCCATCCTTGTGCCCAAATGCTAGCTTTCCAATCCGTTTATGGTTCCATGAAAAGTGTGTTACATCAGAATAGAAACTAAATGTTTCCTTGTGGGATGTAACTTCTTGATTAATTGAGCTGTTCCACATGAAAAGTGGGCCACAACCATAGATGAAAGAGATGACATCCTTTTCATGAGGTAACCATTCTATGCAAACCGGAGATTCCTTTATTTGCCTTAAGCGGGCAATAACCCGTTGATCTGAGATATCCCAAAGAATGATCTCCTTGTCAGTACTTGAACTTGCAAGAATGTTTGGATCTTTTGGGTTCCAGCTGATTGATGTTATAGTCTTTTTATGGGCAGATACTACTGAGTGGAGATTGAACTTCTTCAGATTTGTATCCCACTGCAATATCACATATTTTAGTTAAAAAATTTGAATATTCAAAGTAAAATTTAAAGAAATATCTTACATACATCAAGAAGTTGCATACACAAACCTCTATATCAAAGAAGACCTCTGGAATGATAACTATCCTCTTTTTGCAAAATATACACCTAATTGATTGGTGCACTCATCTTCTTGAACATTAGAGACTTTTTCTACATCTTTTGCTATCAATATGTGGACTGATAAAGGTTAAATATATGTTGACATAATCTGTACATCGAGCAATTGGAACATTGTTTAGAACATTAGCTACTTAAAGTGGAGTTTGGAAATCTGGATTACCTCGTAAATATATATAGCCAGTGTTGCACAATAGGCAAACCTTTCACCGCAGGCTGAACACATTCTTGGGCTCCAAGGCTGGGCCCCAGCTGTCAGCATCCCAACCTGCCTCATTGACATCTTGCTATCTTTTATGATTTATAGCCACATTTCCTGCCTGTACAAGTTTTCAAGCCTAAAAGTTAGAGACATCCTTAAAAGTAGCATGCAAAATAAGCCTATGATGTCAATCTCCTTCAGTTCTAAAAAAAATAAAACATTTCTAGTGTTTGTAAATCATTACAAGCTCTATTCACGTTTCAAATAATACAGAAATGTCCATAATGTACATTGGAGAGAAACTAAAAACGTCAACATAACACTTTCGAATTACTTTAACTTTGTGATTAATTTTATAATTAAATTGAGCTCAGTAAAATAAGGATACTGTTACTAGCAAATATTCGCATGTCTATGCTACACTTTTCTTCAGCTACTGAATCAATTTTAAAACAAGGATAGCATATGAGTCATATTCCTAATTGATAGTCAACACAAATTAAATTAACAGAACAACACTTTCTCTTCAACTTCAGAGTATATAACAGGTAGGTATGCTTGCACAGTCGTTCGTGTAGGCCCAAGCACATCAACAGCACCATTACTTATAGAGCATGCATTGGCCATTTCACTCAAAAATTGGAAACTTTTGTGCTCACCCGAGAAGCCATCAGCTGAAATTGAAGACTTAATAATGCCGACTTTGCGCGCCCTTGCTCTTTCAGGTCTTTGACGTAAATGCGGCGCTAAATGTCATTGCTTACTAGACGCCAACTGCAATGATTACCAAACTCGTCCACGCATGACCACGAATATGAATGAATGGGCGGGAAGTGAAATCTGAAAATGGCATTTGCAGAACTGTTTTCCGAGCAGCAGAGCAGGTGCGCTCAAAAAGACTGCAAGAATGAGGCTACTTGCTTAAGAACCATGCAGACAATGGAGAAAACTCCATAAAGGTAAATAGGAAGCTTTTTCCAAAAATGTACAATGAAATGTTTATGCTAATTGCCCTTAATTCGTGGTGCGCCTAAGGCATTTCTTGTGAGACATCGAAACTAAGTTGTTCAAGACAAAATTGCGATCAAATTTGAATATTTTTGAAAACCCAAACGCTAAATGACACCGCGAGAGCCATGACCTCTTTCTATCGACAGGGCACAACTTCGACAACAAGAGCAAACATGATTACGAGGGTGATTATAGCATCGCGTTGCACGTTGTCATGACGACTTTCAGCTTGCAGGATTTATACGAGCTCCAAATCATCTGGCATTGCAAAATGCAGAAATTTCCGTTTTCTTCGCTCATAATAGCAGAATTAAAAGTTGCCTCTCACATCACAAAAGGGTGTTCCCAAACAAGCTTCCGACGAAAGCGTTCCTCGCCATGTGGAAGCTGAACAAAAACTTTGATGCCCAAAAGGCAATCACAAATAAGTACACTACCGTTCAAAAAGTTTTGGGACGATTCGAAGTTCGAATCTTCTGGCGAATGAAAACAATTTAAGGCGATCAAAAAATATATCTTTTGAAAACCATCCTATTATCCTTTAAAATGGTCTAAATAACGCAGTAAAAGCTCTATCTATTCATTACAATTAATTATCAGAATTTGGAACCTCTGCGCTTTGACCTTCTAGCAAATTAATCGAGATGTATCCTGTTTTTTGATCTCTCAATAAAGACCGGAACTTCTTTCATGTCTTGGCGTCCGGAACTTCTTCGGTCTGCCAACCCTTGGCAAATGTTTCACGGTTCTAAATTTAAAGAACTTTCTGCATACAGCGAAAGCTGCATTCTTTGAGCAGCCTACAATTGATGCAGTTTCTTGGTATTTTTTACCATTATTTTCATAAAAGATAATTTCCAGACGCTTCTCGTATGATATTTCACGATGTTTGATAACCTCCATGTCCATGTTTCTGGCCTAGAAAAACTTTACGATTAATCTTTTTCGAATAATGTGGCGAAATTGAAATACTTCGAAACATGAACAATGTCTTATGAGAGTTTCATGGAAATAGCTGGTTGTCGTACTTAATAAGAGAGGATCAAATGCATGTTTTTAAAGCTTTTATCATAAGCGTCTTTCGAAACTTCGAATCGTCCCAAGACTTTTTGAACGGTAGTGTACATACACTGGTTTTCAAGTTAATCGTGGTAGACATGGCGTCAGAAATTTCAACATCCAAATCAAAGTATATCGCACAAGAACTAAGATTACAGTTTGGAAAAAGATCTTATAACAAAACCATTTTGATATTCAAGGCAAATAATGTTTCAATATTCACCAATCACAGCAGTTTGATGTTTGGTTGGCCAGCCACGCTCATTTCATAAGGTTGCATTGAGACTTTAAAGCATGCATCCCCATTCTCTGAACGACCAATAACAATCCCATTTTTTGTTGTTTGGTAACCAAGAGGATCAGAGGAGTTTTTCGTATGCAGAAAACGTCCTTATAACAATAAATATGTTACTGTTTGCCGGCCATGAAAGGATCTAAATATCATAAAATGTTGTGTAGACTTTTGTCTTTGGAACGAAAAGAGAAGTGTTATCACCTTCAGAAATAAGTGGTCTTTTTCTTCCCTGAGCAGTTGTTTGACCCACTAGAAAAGGTTGTTTTGAAGACAGCAAACCAATCGTCCAACATCATTAGGCCTAATGAACACCTGTAAAGCATAACGGATATTGAATTCTTAGACGAGGGCTCGAGAATTCAGTGTTGCTGATATTTTCAGTTATCATGTTATGAGGGATTTGCAGGAATTTTCTTTTCGAATTGACACTAATCCAAGAATACAACATCTTTCCAGCGCATAACTCCACTGGACTGGGATTCCACCATTGCAGATTGTACCCTATTCTCCCCTTAAAAAATGAAGGGCTTTCGCCTTCCCATTTGTGATTTCTCGCTGGGGGATGAGGATTTTTCCCGGGAAGCTACGTGCAGTTCATTTGCAATGAAAATCAACTTATTAAACGAGTGCCTTCTTGTAGGCTCATAGAAGAGTCATCAAATTTCATTAGAACCATCCTTGTTATCTGTTCGGGATGGATTGGGTCGGTTTTCTTTAGAGCTAATAAATACACTTAAACATGCAGAGCGATAACATTCAAAGCTTTTGCAGGTCACGCAAAAACACCGCGTTATCTCAATCTTTTGATAACGAGTCATTCCTCATATGCCATCGTATTTTGACCATCTCCCGATTCACAAGATAGGAGATGTCGTCAGCACATCTCTTCGTATCTTCCCGCCAAATCCTGATTCAAAGGTCCTCTAGATTATTGGTAATAGTAGTAGTAACTAGCCCTGGCAAAATCGAGTTGCTGTGGACACCATTTTCAATCAGCTTGTATTGAAACAAAGTTATTGAAAAGGTCTACGAAGATTCAACAATGCTGTGTAAACAATGTCAGGAACCCCATCGAATGAAAAAGACTGTCTTCTTAATTGCAAAGGGGTGTATCGCGAAATTTTGGCATAGAAGGCTTCTGCATTATGTAGTGAAGATCTTCGTTCTAATAGCTAAAAGCAAAATGTTTGGACTTCAGGAAGAAAAATGAAATAGGGCCAGCTAGGTCAGGGTCTTCGTTAACAACTTATTACAAGATTTGATGGATTTGGATTTCGTGAAACGCAGCTTATTCAAGAACTTGATGACAAGGACGACGACAAATAAAAAGTCCATGTTGCAATCGGTACAATGTTACAATTCCTTAGTAAAATAGGCGAATCCAATTACATGAATGACATAATCAATGGACAAATCTGTAAAAAGACGCTAGCCAATCGACATATCCGTATTGTGACACTGGCCAATTACGACACTGCCAAACGTTTCGACTCAGTCAGGAGTCATCTTCAGTGTAGATAAATCGGGCGAGAAATTCAATAAATACATAAGCTAACAAAGGGGATCGAGAACCATGTGAAGATAGCAGTACTTGAAAGGAGCAAAATGGACATGTGAGGAGCTACAGAAACGAAACAAGTAAACAATCTAAAGAGTGAAAACCAGGAATAAAGGCAAAACTGATTTCAGTGACAAAACAATTAAGGGAAAGAAAGTCAGAACAATATCATGGGGATAGAAGACAGTTGGGAATTAAGAGACGGCCGGTCGCTTCTTACTACTTGTTCGGGCCTTACTAGCGAGCTGGCGCTAAAAACGACATTTTGGCGATGTTGTGTGTTTTCCATCTTCTATTATCCTTTTTTACTTGTGTGACAGCATGCTTCCTCATTTCTAAAAACAGAAAAAAATTTTACATTTTGAAAAGACTTTAACTTTGATTCCAACTATCACTTTGATTCCAACCATTTACGTAGATATTTTGCTACTAAAATGTGAAAATCTAAACGGCTAATTAAATTATGTAGGTTCGAAATTATACTTTTTTCTGTAAAAAAAATATTATGGACCGAACTTTTACCTTATCTAGAAGTTTGAATCGGTAAGGTTAAAGTTCGGCTGCTCTCCAAGACTCTACACTTACGTAAAATGCAGCGTAACTACTAGAGCAGTCCAAATCATAAAAAAATATAACCTTCCTCCGGCGGCAATTTTTATAACTCAAATCTTACTCATTCATTCCTCAACTCAAAACAAAAATTCACAATCACTTTTATTGCTTATAAAAAAAATTCCTAGTAAGCCTTCCTCAAATATGACATTACAAGGCAAAAAATCCTTCCATGGGTTTTTCTGGATAATGGAGCAGTCCTACAAAATAACTTTTCTTCAATTGGTAGCTGAAAGCCATAAAACAAACAGGTCTCAATGCATAGATCCTTGGTGGGATGAGAAAGAAGACGAGGATTAGCATTGGTTGACAATTCTTAACACAAAAGTACCTGCGATAGTTAAATAGTTTATCTGATAATTAGAAGCAATATCATTTCTGGCTTTAACAAGTAATAAATACCTCAAATGACATTGCTGTAAAGAATAAACGGCAATTAAATTGAGCTGCTTTTGAAGAAATTGAATCACCAGAAGATAACACGAGTTGGCGCTAAGACCTGTTTGATGGCTTGCTGGAGCTTACTAATGACCCTTTTAAGAAACCTTTATCAATATTCAATACTATCTTCAGGAATTCGAGAGGGACATCATACTTGTGCCTCATTGGTATCCACCTACGAACTTCAACCAGCGTTTAGATCGGGTCACATGATACGAGCGTGGTTGTTGTAAAGCGTATACTACACTAATTCTTTATCAGCGTATACTACACTAATTCTTTATCAGCGTATACTACACTAATTCTTTATCAGCGTATACTACACTAATTCTTTATCAGCGTATACTACACTTATTCTTTATTAGAAACTAAGCTCGGGGCTGAGAGGCTTTTCTAAATTTGAGGAGACTCTTCCTTGAAAAATTTCAATATAATCTTCGGTGTCTTTTAGCTAGTGCGCATGACCCAAATTAGACCAACACTGTATAGGCTGTTTCCAGAACTTATATACTCCATACACTGATAATTTTTTATTCCCAGGAAAATTAAAACGTTCAACGCTAGTTCCTGACCGGCAAATTGTTGAGTGGCCTTGGAATGTCAAGTGTGGCATTTTTGACCGATTGCAGCTGTTGCGAATTCATGGAAAAGAAAGAGGGGAAATTGCACTTTTCAAAATTCGTAAGAAACATGTGCTCTTTTGCTAATCCACAAATGATCAGATGCCTTTTTATCAAACATGAGGATCCAAGATGCTTGAAAATACACTTTAAGCATATGTAAACAGATTCAGTAAGCATACGTGTTACTTAATTAAAGGTATGGAAGCATGAAACCTCATCCATATTATAAATGCTTTAGATGAACTGATAAGCTCTTAAACCTATGTGCATAGGAGGCAAAAAATTTCATAAAGTCAATTGAAATTCTTAGGTCATTTCGATAAGCGTCAGAAGCGACTACCAAAATCTACAGCAGGAAAAGATAAGATCGATTTGTGCACAGCTTCAGTAATAAAAAAGAGAAGTAGCAGCGAAGGCCGATGTCAGCAGTCTGAAAATGAAGAAACCAAACGTCATTGTCGACTCAGAGATTGAACTGTCAGGTGGAGGCGGGAAGCAAAACGTAGAAAAGAATTTTAGAAACTAATCAATCATTGCGTACTTCGGACGCCAATATGCTTTCTAAATCTGATGAACGTCTATATTATCGATCAACTCGTTTATAGCAGAAAGTATCCTCTTGCTACGAGCCTCATTCAAGAACTGAAAGCACGAAGGGTAGAAAACCTTTTGCAGATTCTCTGGTCATACCTTCCTATTTTTGGTGGAGTCTTTTTATACCTCCTCTCTCAATGTCCTTGATGTGATCATATCTTGCTTTCCCCCTCTAAGAAAATCTAGGGGTCTAAACGGCTGGCTGGTTATCTTTTCTTTCTTTCGATGAAGCAAGAAAAATTCAAGGATTATCAAAGGCTAAGGTTTACAATCCGGTCAGTGAAATTCAACTTTTCGCCGATAACGTAACAGGGCGTCACATCTATAATGGTGGTATAGTTTTTGCTTGGGGAATAATTGCAATTAAGTAAGGATGGTTCTATAATGAATGCAAGAAACATCATCAACATTTCAGAATTAGCCATCTCTACGAAGAGATGAATCAGAAAAGGAATGTGATTCATTTCAGTGACGCAGAAGCGTTAACTTTCTAAGGTTTAGCCCATGTTGATGAGAGATTGACGGGTGCCACATGCCAATCAAAAAGAGGAGTAGTGTAAATTACCACACTACGAAACGCGATTCGCTTACAAGGTGAGGCAAGGGTCAAGGGTCATTGTGGATTACCCCGATGACTGGAGAAATATCTCTTCATTAATCTTGATTCACAATGGTGTCCTTGTCATCTGTGACATTGATGGCGCTTTACTTCTAAACTTCTAAACAAGTGATCAATCAGATGAGATTGATGATGAAATTGAAAGAGAACAGGACGAATCGAACGAACACGAGACAGAGGATAATTAATTGAGTGAATATGACTCGGTCTCAGAATTCCTGGCGAAGTTGGAAGAGTGGCCAAGTTCCTCATTAGACAATGCTCTCGGTATAGATAATTTAAGAGACTGAGCAATAGTTTGATCCGTTGATTTTATAAGATGCAAGAAAGGTAATACGCAACCTCTGTTAGTTTGAATTTCTGTCGTTTTGTAGAGCTAGCCAAGTGTGGACATTCGAAGTTTGAAAATGGTGTTGTAGTTCTTTAAACAAGAATGGCTGACGTTGCATTTATTGTTTGTGTAAAGAGTAAATTTTTCAGTGCGTGAATAAATGAATAAAAACCATAATGGTGGCCCCAGGTAAGTTCTTCACGTGATTATCTGTAAACTTTTTTTCTAAACTTTGTTATGATGACCCAAGTCTTTTAAGCACCAAAGGCTTTTGCCTGTAAAAAAACCTAGACATAAATGATTAGAAAAGAAAGAGTCATTTATGAAGCCATTATAGCTGGTAAAGAAACCGATTCATTCAAGTTTCAAGTTCAGTGATAATACATTTCCACCTTTTCGTATACCAAGACACCTTCTTTCGAGGCTGTTCATCCTACAAAATAGTTCCAAATCAAGCATGTGAAATGGAACAAGTCTTGGGCTAACTCTAGTTTAAATCCCCCATGTAATGTTCTTTTTAGGCTCATGTAGCAGTTGCCTCTTAATCAATAGCAATTAAATCCAGATATTGTCATCTAAGGTCAAAGTCCAGGTCGATAAGAAGCAGCCTCAGTCTATTCTGCAGCTCGACAGATTCTCTCTGAGAAAGCGGCCCGTCACAGCGACTGTATATAATTCTATAGCAAAAGCTAAGCAAATTGGTCTCTTCATGACGCAAAATTCGCACCAACCGTACACTGTGTACTGTACCCAAGCAACAGTGACGTAAGGCTGCCATCAGCACACCCTCTGTTTCCCCTCCTCTGACCCAAAAGCAGAGATCGTGGCGGTAGCAGAGCGGGTGCAGGACTTTGGCTGAAGGTAGCAGCCCATCCACCTGCAAAAATGTCAAATAAGCAACCGAGTTTTGAAGCAACATGTAGGATCTACCAAAGGACAGCTAAGTTGTACATAATGAATGGGAATGCAGTTGTCTGTGGGAGGAGACAAAAGCCTACTGCTTCTGTCAGCCTGCTTGCTTAAATGGCTATTCCAGTGGCCTACTTTTGAAAATGCAATAAAATCAGTACCTTCGAGGATCCATTAAAGTTTGAAATCATTAAACTAGCAACAGAATTTTGCCTCTCACAAAATTTCTTTTATGCAAAATTTATTTTCTTTCTGCAAAATAATATCCAGAGTTCACATTTTTCAGGGGCTGTGTATGCCCCTGGGCCATTTATTATGAAAGGGCTTTTTTCATAAATTTATATTTGCTCGTTCAAGCAACATTTTGATCTTGCATCACTAGAGAACTCTTGATAAAGAACTATTGAAAGCAGGATATTCATTAGAGGCCTCAATTTTTACAGATGAATTCTATAACTATACAAAAAAGCAATCAGTCATCTAGTAGCTCACTTAGTTCATTTGCTACAGTAAAACATGGGGTTGTTGAGGGAAAATTAAACATATGCACATTGAAAGCAACTTTCATTAACCCAAGATCTAGAGCTATCATCATAGTCACATTTTGCCATTTTTGGGTAGAATTTGACCAGGGGACAATCATCGTACAATGTCAACGGATGAGCAAAATGCAAATCAATTTAATGAAGCATTCTACATGTTTCTTTGAAAGAAACATCAAGTCAGTATAAAAAATCAATGGATCTGGTTGGGAAGAAAAAACAGACAAAAGCAGTTCTTTAATTCAAAAGAAGTCATCCCTTACCATGCACTGTGAAAGGTGTTCCAAGAAGATCGTGTCTTTCAGCCAAAGTAACCGCAGGTCATTTATATTCAGCAGCGCCATGCATAAAAGATCTGGTCTTAAAACACAAAGGTTTTGATGATGTTTCTCTGTCTCCTTGACACCCTTAGATGATGTTTCTGTGTCTGTGATCAAACTGCCTAGATGTGCAACAGAAATATTATTTACTTTGATATCATAAAGAATCTGTCCACCTTCAAAACAGTCTTCAAATGAAAATTTTGATTTTCCATTCAAGCCAAAATATATTGCCTCTGTATCACTATAACTGTATTCTTCAAAAGGAACCTTGTGATACTTTGGCTGTGTCTGTGAATCTCTCCTGTTAATGGGTGGAGAATCAGAAATGTTATTTTCATCCTTTGTTATAGTAACCTCTGGTGCAAATGACAGCCAGGCTTGCATGTTGATATCTTCAAGAAAATTAGGGACCTCTTTCAAGTCAATGTCCCCAACATTTGATATTTCGTTCTGAAAATTCCCATCTGCTACAGAGTGCGTTGCAGGGTCCTTAAAAGACAACTGAACTAGGTGCTTTTGAAAAATACTCTCCATTGCAATGTGAAGTTTAGTTGCAAATTCGAACAATGTTAAGGATGAATCCACAATCACAACCTCGGGTTTTACAGGGTATGATGACGGAGAAACTTCTGTAGCTGTGTCAATGAGCATACATCCAAATGAGGTCACAGGAGAGTTTAAGTGATGGCAATCAAAACAACTCTGTAGGTCCAATTTGGTGGCAATCGAACTTCTAACAAGACACCTGAAGTCACTATTGATGCTGCTGGAATGTAAACCACCATATAAGTCATCCAAAGCATGTTGCACATAGGACAAACAGATGGAAAATGGGTGCCTGGGAATTGCAAAAGGGTTCCACTGCCTCAGATCGTTCTGCAAGAAGTGGTCAGTCTCTGCTATCACTGAACTTCCACATGTGAATATGCTAGAAAGGAAAGGATGTGATTGTTCAGTTGGGACTTTCTTGATGAACTTTTAAGATTCAAATTTAATAGATAATAACAAGCAGCACAAAACAATAATAGTTATCATGTGACTATATGCAAAATCAAAATAAATTAAAAATGTCTTCAAAATATGAGATGCCAACTACCATGGTTTCTCTTAAGCCATATAAATTGAAGCAGATGCATTCTTCTACTTAATTGAGCTCCAATCAAAACAGACTATAAGGACCTTGTATTATTCATAATGGTCTAAAAATAGTGGCTGTTGCTACAGTACCTGCAGTCTATTTCTCAACATTTAAGCATCCACCTCATCTTCAGCAAATAACTGAATGTCTTCAGCAATTACAAACTGCCTTTGCAGTATCTCCTATCAAAACATACATAAACTAAAACCAGGTTCACAACGCAGGAGACAAAAAACAAATGGCCCTAGTTGGAAGATGAATGAATTAACTTTTTCAATTTTTATTTACAAAAATTCTTGATCCTGGATTTGGATGAAAATTACCGAATTTCAGGTATGATAATTTGTTTCTCCTTCTTGAACACATAAGTAAATGATTGTTGTTTGACAAATCCTTTGTGAAGGTTCCCTCTGTACCCAGCTGGCTCATAGCCTGAAGGTACCAATGACTCAAAAGGAATAACCTCACACAAAATGAAACCTAAAATGTAAACCAAAAAATATCGAAGGATAAAAAATATCAGTTCAAAATCAAAGGAGTAGTGACACTAAGACTAAAAGGCCAAAGCATAAAGGTGAAGGTTGCAAATGTTAAGAAAAACATTCTGTAGATAAAAAGGCACCAACATGTTGCATGGCCATCAATAGAAGACATTATGACATCACAAAATTATGAATGCAAAGTTTGTGAAAGAAAAGCAAGTACCACCTTGATATTCAAAGCAACTACCCGTTAAAGAAATAGAAACACACCAGCTTTAGCTGCTTGAGTTGCCACTTGCCATGAGTTTCCATAACCATTTCTTCCAGCATCAAGAGGGGTGCCTCCTTGTCCTTTACACAGCGTGACAAAAACAAGACCATCTTTATCAAGAAAATCGACTACACTGTAAAAAAAGTCTTCCAGAAGACCTTTACATGCATTTATATTTGATTTTCCACCAACATGTGGAAAATTGAAAATGACGTTTTTGAATAAAGTTTTGCTTCTCTCTCCATTGTTGAATGTTCTATGTAAATTTCTTGCGTCGACATTGTGAAGTATACAAACATTACCGATTTCACGTAAAGCAGTTATGTTTTCTTTTGATACCCCATGTTGAACAAGAGTTTCCAACGGATCAAACGATGTTGCAAAGAATAAAATTCCATCAGCAAACTCTCGGCAAGTTGTAGTAGGCACACAATTCTCTGCAATGTCTAAATCCTGGTTGGTATGTAATGAAGGATGATTCCGCCACCAGTAGTTTTTTAAAAACAGCTTTCTATTATTTGCCAATGCTAGTGAAAACGAAAAGTTCCCATCACCAAGGATAAGTACATTTTTCGGCATTTCAAACATGTGCAATGTTGCAAATGTTCAATGCGTGCAAGCCATTTATAAGTAGCCTCTTTTCTAACAGTGGCAAAATTTTTGCTGAGATCGACAACTAAAAGCCCCGCCCAAGGAGCCTAGAATGTTTTCTTAGGCTGGAGAGAAAGGTTTGATGCTCCTTCTGAATGAGTGAGTATTTGAGTTATTTGAGGTCTCGGTCCGTACAATTTATTTATTCTATTCTTAAATAATGCCCCAAAATTTAAATTAGAATAATCTCGAAAAATTTTTCTAGGGCTTTTTGAAATCCAACAGTCTGTGACTTTGGTAATGTTAGCATGTCAAGTTGTCATCATGGGGTGGGGCGAATAGAATATACATCTAAGATTTACTAAACATTTATTTTTTTATGCCAACGCGTTTCATTCAGTGATAGTGAGCTGTAGTGGGATTATGGCAGCCCACCTTAATCTTTTGAGATCACACCCTTTAGAAAGTCAGAATACGCCTCTTTGTGCCATTTTTACATGCAGCTCTGTTATGTTAGAATTCTGCAGACTATTGGCTCTAATAAGAAATGGAATGGGCGAACAAAACCTTTTTTCTCTTCAGAAAAATATGATAAAAGCAACAGAAAAAGACTTTACTGCTAAACAATGTGCTACAAGATAAAGCAATAGAGGTGTCACTGATCATAACTACATGTCGATAACCTAAACAAATGGGTGCCCATTGTTCCTGTGAAGGGGGTAACTAAAATGTAGCAATGTAAATATTACCATCATTATTCCAACATGTTCTGAAAAGATTTCAATTAGCTATGAAAAGATTAATGTAACAATACAGTGAACAAAACTAGAAAAGAAGCATTCCTTCTTAAAAAACATCTCTCCTTAATATCTATCAGAGCAAGCTTTCAAGGAAATGCCTTGCCAAGTGCATCTATCAAGGCAAACTTTCACAATTGCAATTGCACCATCAGTTTTGGAGAAAAAAACATACTTGTAGGTGGAGTTCAAGCATCCAGATGTGCTAAAAGAAGTTTATCTATTATATGTCTTGTCATCTGCTAGAAATATATTTCATAACTGCAAGTGGGAATTCAAGGGAGACTTTGAATGACTTTGAGCATTTGGTTAATTTTAGTACCATAACAATAACTTCTGGAATTCTCAATATCTTATCCTTTTGAAGTGGTCTTCTGTACACAAGAGAATTCTTTTCTCTGACATCATCCACTTTTACAGTAAGTAAATTTTTTTCAAGAAGCAACTTTCAATGCAAAAATTTTTTCCTATGCAGATTGTTCAAAATGGATCAAGGTGCTCAGAAGTATACAAGATCAATATCAGGTGTCACTGAAAATGTGGAGTTGACAGACACTGACTTGCCTGGGATAATCCAGTCTGGTTTGCAAGAATGCTGGGAAAATAAACTATTCTTTGACACAGAAATACTAACTTGTGATGGTTTAGTGAAGTCCCACAAGATAATTCTTGCAAGTGTCAGTCCTTTTTTCAGAGCAGCATTTTCAACTCTCCATCAGCTTCACACTCAAGATGACCAGAACCAGATCAACCTTAAAATTTTATCAACATCAACAATGAATCGAATACTGCAGTATATTTATACTAAAAAGGTTTGACCTTTTCTCAACTCTCTAAGACTTCCATCCTATGAATTGTAAGTTTACTTAGCATTTTGGTAATGAATTTCAATGAATAACAGAATAAGCAGGATGTTTTTTGGGTTGCTCAACTGTACATTACTTTTGCATTTTGGAGCTTTTTTTGTAACACTTTTGATCTTTGATTGATTTGTTTGAAAAATATTTTTC
This sequence comes from Nemopilema nomurai, assembly GCA_003864495.1. NCBI lineage: Eukaryota > Metazoa > Cnidaria > Scyphozoa > Rhizostomeae > Rhizostomatidae > Nemopilema > Nemopilema nomurai. Next base: position 1,241,179 of record ML133421.1, on the reverse strand, counting down.
TTGTACTTCATATGTTGTCAGAGCTTTAAGTTAATCAACTGCAATGAAAGTTTCTGCTGTTTCTTAGTTTATTCAAAATTTGTAATTGTTGTTGAATCATTAAAATATTTTTGTTTTTTAGATTGAGCTCAATGGTGAAGTGGTAGAAGAACTGATAATTGCTGCAAACTTTCTCCAGATGTCAACTCTTGAGAAAATGTGCTCAGATTTTATCTTTGACAATTTTGACAAGTCAAACATAATTGACATAGTGAATTTTGCAGTCAACAGAAGTTTGGTGTTTTTAGAGGACAAATGTCAGACATACGTACAAGAAAATTTCCGCAGCATATTAGACTCAGGCCAACTTTTCAAGCTGCCAGTTGATCAATTTAAAAATGTTGTGAAACATGATGGACTCATTGCTAAAGATGAAAAAGACTTTATTCCTCCATCTTCAATCCAAGAAATAATTATTTTCACAGCAATTTTGAAGTATGTGCAGCTTATGAACTTTGATGCTCCAAAGGAATCTACTTTGAAGAGGCTACTAAAACATGTGAGGTTTGACTTGATCATGAATTTTGAATACCAGTCATTGCAAAAGGAAGTAAATGCAATTTCTGATAGAAAATTGGCATCATTGTGCATGCAGACTCTTACCAAAGCGGTTGATGTTGATAAAGTCAAAACATTTGATGAGATTAAAGCAACAGGAGGACAATTACCAAGACTTTTCTCATGTAAGTGTGCTGATTTGATTTAGTCAGATTGTAGCTCTAAAGCAAGCATTCCAAGCCATCAATGCAAAGATTTATTTGGTGTATACGTCAACCTAAAGTTTCCAGCCATGTTATGCTGAAAGAATCAGTATGGAAATTCTAGTTTAGACTTCATTTCTGGAGTATCAGTCAATGTTTGTGTTCAGTAATCAATCACCCATAGTTTGTGCTAGAGCTGTCTATGCTTTGAGCTCGGTACAAATTATTCCTGAATGGCAGACACAAATTTCATTGTACTCCAATTTCATTGTATTCATGTTTGTCAAAATATTTGTTGGAAGTAACTGAAAATTAGCAAATAAAGTCTGCATCACTGTTTAGTCTGATGTATATGATAGTGAGATGAAACCCAAATGTAACCATACCTTTCTCATCATTGGACCTTAATCCATTAAGAAACTTATTTTCTGATTTGAATGAATCTGCATTTTCATTAGATCTTCTAGCTCCTAGCTATGCATTCTCTTTCGTCAAATTCAAATTCCAGTGACTCATCTTAGCAAGACAGAAAAGATTGCGCATGGCTATATCAGAAATATCCGTCAAAATTTTGATGATGACAAAGAAGGTATTCATCGCTACATTAAAGGTATGAAGATCTGGATACGACGATGGGATGGTCAACCAGTATATGGCGGTATGAGCAAGCAATGTATTGGCATTGTTTTCTTCTTTTCATCCTTGAAAAACTTCATAATACTATAGAAGAGCTAAAGTTTAATTTTTGCATACTTAAAGAAATTTTAAAACACTCCACAGAGTAAGCATCAAAAGTGACCAAAACCTGGTGATGACTAAAAATTATGTATACTCTGTCACATGCAATGTCGAGCTTTTCTTTTCTTTAATATACAAAAACACTTTAAAAACCAAAATAATTTTATCCATAATTGCAAATTTGCAAGAGGAGTTTTTTTGTCCATTTAGTCATTGTTCGTCCATTTATAGAAGTTGACCGGGAAGTTTGACTTATATCTCCAGCGCTCATTTCTCCTGTTTCCACAGCAGGTGTTTCTTCGTGTTACAAGCCTCTCAGAGCTAAGATACTTGCTAGGTTGAATTACTTAAGCCATGCATTTCTTAATAGGTAAACCCTGTCAAGAGTGCCTTTGAGTTCCTTTGAGGGCCTTCAACTACAAATTTCAAATCGAGTTTAGTTGATCAGTTTGGTTCATTATTCTTTGTTCTTATTTCCTTTAGCTGTGGAAGTGCTTTACAGCGATGGAACAAAAGTATTTCACGGGCAGCGTTCCAATCATGAAGTATACAGTTTTATCCTCGAGCCGGATGAATTCATTGTCGAGGTTGTTGCTTTCTCTGACTATATGGTAGACAATTTATTGTTTACTACTAACACTGGGAAGAAATATGGGCCTTATGGGGGCGATGGAGGCGTAAGAATGGTCTTTACACCCCCCTCTGAAGCTGGATATTTGGCATCAATCAGTGGGACTGAGGCAGATACACAGGGTTCTATAGGCATTGTCAACCTGTCTTTCCATTGGGTCAGTTATGGTTCTGAGCCATCAGATAATCATGAACTACAGGAAGATGACAGGATTCTACTCATATGAGCTTAATTACATGCTTATATACTTAATTATGAGTAATTTTCTCCCACTGGGGAAGTCACAATAAATAGAGAAAATGCATCAAAGCTAAATGGATCCACTATTGCTGAGGTCGATCAATGTGCCATAACATAAGCTTTCTCTGACCTCCTAGCGACCCTATTCAATGTAATATTCAGCAGTATTTATAATTTGAAATAATGACTCTTCACTCTGGCTTATTGTTGAAACAGTTTTCTAGTCCACAGCAGAAGAAACTAAAAAACCCACTGTTCAAAAGCCTTTTATTAAATCATTTAAATGTCTATAGAAAACATTCAAATATTTACTAACTATAATTTATCACAAGTAGATATGGCCAATGCTTCAACTTTAACTGCTTTTGGTGGCTATTTAGTGATTCTATCATACAGAATTGGAAATTCAAAGAGAATTTTTAACAATCTTTAACATTTTCTTGCAATCAAACAAAAAAGGCTGTGAAACATTTAAAACTCTATGTCTAGGTCTATATGTACTGCTATTAAATTTAAAGGAAAAACCAGACAAATACTACCAAAAGAAGTTGTAGTGACTCTATTTAGGCCTGTTTACATCAATTTTTCCTTCTCATTCATTCCATCTTTTTCCCACATTCTCACATCGCAGCACAGGCATCCTCTACGTCACTTTCATATAACGCATTCGCTAATCCCTATTGTTTACTTAATCTTTGCCACGCTATTCAATTTACTCATCACCTTCACTCGCCCTTCCTATCCTTTGTTTTCCTTACATCATTTGTGCTGATTTTAGATATTCATTTCTGTATATAAGCATGTTAATTTTTATGTAAGTTCAGTTCAGTTCAGAGTTCAGTTACAATCAAGCAACACACTGTCTCTCTCTCTGGCTCTGTGTTCTCTGCACGTAAAATAAGACTCGCTGGGTTTGGAAATGACACGATAGTCGATGGATGGTTTTATTAGTGAACGAATCGCACATAACAAGGCTCAATTCTCGTTACACTAAAAAGTATTAAGCACAGATTAATCGATGGTACTGGATGTTGTAGAGAAAATTCAAAACATATTCTCTTTGCGTACGCTTTTGAAGTTGTTGATGCTGTTAGCCCTACACCTATATAAAAAGCACTGTGAATAAAATGTTTTTATTTTTATGGTTCAAAATTTCGGGCACCTATTGACATGTTTGCCCAACTAGTTGCTTGTCTACAAAATTGCCCTGCGGGAGATACCAATGTCGTTGTTGTTTCCAAAGATCCCGGTGTTCTGGTGTTGCTGGTTCATGCATCTGGCATTGTTAAGCCTCAAACAAGATTGGCATATCAAGTTGATCAAATTAAACGTATTGAGATCAGGAAAGAATGCGTGTGCTTAGGTGAAGGTGTATGTATGCAGCCGCCAAAGACTCGCAAAGTTACAGGATGTGAAACAATATCATTCTTCTTTGGCGTTTCAAAGATTAAAGTTCTCAAAAGCAAATCAACAGTGACGCATTTACCAATGGACCCCTTAAGGATTTAGTATTAGGGGGCCCAAAATTTTGTTGAGCCTATGCAAAGTGTTGTTGATGTATTGAGTGTTGGAAATATGCTGAAACAATATTTACATAATTGAACAAGTGCTTTGTGGTACAAAACTTCACAATTGCTAGAAAAAGCGGAACTATTTTTCGCATACTTAAAAGTACTTTTTTCGTCCGACACTCCTCAGAGTATGCAAACGTCGGAAGATAACCAAAAACTGACCGAATAAATAGCCAGATGCGGATCGAAAACACTAGAGGGTGATAAGTAGAGCGTGTGATTGGTTATAATTGACCAATCTGCGTTACTTAACACCTCACTTTAGAAGAGCCCAAGGGAAAAGACGAACTCTTTCTGTCAACAAAGAATGGGATTTTCCATTGAAATATAGACAGACTCCAAAACACCTAGGTGAAAGGACGACCTAGCTTGCCCAATTATACGAAAATTGTCGTCACTGTATGTTTTGGCGCAATCTGGATTCTCTAAAAGATGTTGTCCTATAGCCGAATCGCAATTAATTTGGGCATTGCGTCTTTTACAATTTCGACGCGGTTTCTCTCTTTCTGCAGACGTTTTGGTCCTTATGCTCGTGGGAACATGCTGCTTTTTCTATCCTCCAATTTTGAGTAGTGCGTCCTACATACCGAGCTTCACATCGGCAACAAAATTCATAAACGACTAAACTTTTTTTGTGGGCAGGAACGCAATCCTTTTGGGTGGAGGGAAACATGTTCTTAGCACTGTAGACCACACGAGGATTCACAGCTGAATAGCAGAAATTGATAGCTTTTTTATCTGATTTTCAAATTTTGCGAAACATCACCAATCCAAGGTAATTTGAGATAAACAGGGCACTTTTCAGGTCCAAAATGCTTGTCAGAGATGAAACTGGCAATTTTTTGTTTGAAACACTTCGAGATGATATCGTCAGGGTAGCCATTTTCAATAAGGATACGTTTTATTGTATCAAGTTCGGAAGTGAGCTTAGTTTTAGAGCAAATCATTAGCGCCCTGTGAACTAAGGTTTTGATGAGACCAATTTTCTTTCTTTAGGGCTAAAGGAATTCCAGCGAATATATTGACCAGTAAATGTTGGTTTCCTATAGACACTGGTGAAAAAGGAATCGCCCTCCTTTTGAACCGAAACATCCAGAAAATTCAAGGAGTTGTTTTGCTCCTTCTCTATAGTGAATTTTAGTGCTGGATGTAACGAGTTGAGTTTTCCATGAAATAGTCACATTCCAGCTCCGAATCAAAAATGACGTACGTATCGTCAACATAGCGAAAATAGACGGCGGGCTCTTTGGTTTGTTCAAAAAGCTTGTTTTCATAAAAGCCGACAAAGATGTTAGCTAGTGCCGGTCCCAAAGGGCTACCCATTGCTACTCCGTCAATTTGTCTATACATTATGTTGTCGAAACTAAACTCCACTCCACGAGTGGCAATTTGCATGAGCTCTTTGAAAACTTCCTCTGGGAATGGTGGGCAATCAAGATCGCCACGGTACAAAGCATCAGCGCAAATCCCTATGGTCTCGTCAAGGGGCACGTTTGTAAACAAACTACTGATGTCGAAGGAGCACATGAATGTTTTGGCAGGCTCAAGCTCTAAGTTTTGGACAAAGTTGGCAAATGTAAAGGAGTCTTTGATGCAACGCGAGGAAAACATTTTTAAGACCGGGTCCAAAATTTCGGATAGCCACTTAGCTAACTCATGTTGTGAGGATCCAATCATAGACAAAATAGGTCGAAGCGGGACTTTTTCTTTGTGAGTTTTTGGTAAGCCATACATGCGCGGACGTTGTGATCCTGTGGGTCTGATCCTATCATAAACTGTACGAGCCAAGGACTTTTGGTTGACTAATTCTAAGAGCCGTTTTTGTAGTTTCTGTTCGATCTTAGCCGTATTGTCGTGCTGAGAGGCATCACCCAACTTAATAAACTTGGTTTTGTCAAAAAGAATGTCTCCCATTTTACTGACATAATCAGTTTTATTCAAAATGACGACCCCAGATCCTTTGTCAGGTTTTGTGATTAGGATCTGTTTGTTGGCCCGTAGACTTTTGATGGCTTGAAAATGTTCCTTATGCATACTAAAGTCACCAAGGTCGACCGGAGTGCCACAGTAAGCGTGCGCCAAATCGCTTAGCTTGGCTTTTAGAGCACGAGCCTCAGTAAACGAAACAGGCTCATGCCGCTTAAGCTGAGCATAAAGAAATTCAAATTCAGCAAAAACATCCTCTCTGCTGATACTTTAGTGTGGAAGGCAAAAGTCAAGACCATGGCTAAGGACAAACTTTTCTGTGTCAGAGAGGGTGTAGTCCGAAAAATTCTGGATATGTTTTTCCTGTTTGCTCAGCTGATCGCCAAAACGTTTCCTAACTAAGAAGTGGATGTTCCTATTGTGTTTTTCTCCAGTATCTTTTTCCGTCCGCTGGTCAATGTCCGAAAGGTAGCGGCAAAAACGAATATAATCGAAAAATGAAAAGAAGCAACGAATTTTGGTCCAATGGCGTCTGTATATTTGTTTTAGATTGAGAAGGTTAGTTTTAATTTTCTCAATTTCATCATTAAGAAAAGCACGTTCAATGATAGGGCTATGCGTAGCACGGGACCTAGAAATTCGAGCAGAAATAAAATTTGGACAAACACGATTAGCTAAACAAAGTTGTAAAAATGAAAGAGAGAACTTAGCCGTTCTAATCTTACCTCGTAACTTTATGATGCGGTTCAGATCTCCGATCTGTTCCTGAGAGTACCTCCGCCGAAAATATGTGAACAAGTGCTTTGTGGTACAAAACTTCACAATTGCTAGAAAAAGCGGAACTATTTTTCGCATACTAACTTTCCATTCCCAGAGGAAGTTTTCAAAGAGCTCATGCAAATTGCCACTCGTGGAGTGGAGTTTAGTTTCGACAACATAATGTATAGACAAATTGACGGAGTAGCAATGGGTAGCCCTTTGGGACCGGCACTAGCTAACATCTTTGTCGGCTTTTATGAAAACAAGCTTTTTGAACAAACCAAAGAGCCCGCCGTCTATTTTCGCTATGTTGACGATACGTACGTCATTTTTGATTCGGAGCTGGAATGTGACTATTTCATGGAAAACTCAACTCGTTACATCCAGCACTAAAATTCACTATAGAGAAGGAGCAAAACAACTCCTTGAATTTTCTGGATGTTTCGGTTCAAAAGGAGGGCGATTCCTTTTTCACCAGTGTCTATAGGAAACCAACATTTACTGGTCAATATATTCGCTGGAATTCCTTTAGCCCTAAAGAAAGAAAAATTGGTCTCATCAAAACCTTAGTTCACAGGGCGCTAATGATTTGCTCTAAAACTAAGCTCACTTCCGAACTTGATACAATAAAACGTATCCTTATTGAAAATGGCTACCCTGACGATATCATCTCGAAGTGTTTCAAACAAAAAATTGCCAGTTTCATCTCTGACAAGCATTTTGGACCTGAAAAGTGCCCTGTTTATCTCAAATTACCTTGGATTGGTGATGTTTCGCGAAAATTTGAAAATCAGATAAAAAAAGCTATCAATTTCTGCTATTCAGCTGTGAATCCTCGTGTGGTCTACAGTGCTAAGAACATGTTTCCCTCCACCCAAAAGGATTGCGTTCCTGCCCACAAAAAAAGTTTAGTCGTTTATGAATTTTGTTGCCGATGTGAAGCTCGGTATGTAGGACGCACTACTCAAAAATTGGAGGATAGAAAAAAGCAGCATGTTCCCACGAGCATAAGGACCAAAACGTCTGCAGAAAGAGAGCAACCGCGTCGAAATTGTAAAAGACGCAATGCCCAAATTAATTGCGATTCGGCTATAGGACAACATCTTTTAGAGAATCCAGATTGCGCCAAAACATACAGTGACGACAATTTTCGTATAATTGGGCAAGCTAGGTCGTCCTTTCACCTAGGTGTTTTGGAGTCTGTCTATATTTCAATGGAAAATCCCATTCTTTGTTGACAGAAAGAGTTCGTCTTTTCCCTTGGGCTCTTCTAAAGTGAGGTGTTAAGTAACGCAGATTGGTCAATTATAACCAATCACACGCTCTACTTATCACCCTCTAGTGTTTTCGATCCGCATCTGGCTATTTATTCGGTCAGTTTTTGGTTATCTTCCGACGTTTGCATACTCTGAGGAGTGTCGGACGAAAAAAGTACTTTTAAGTATGCGAAAAATAGTTCCGCTTTTTCTAGCAATTGTGAATTTACATAATTATGTTAATAAGAATATAAAATGCTTTGTTGTGATTGGTTTAGTTGCTTGTAAGTAGATCATGTGACTTGCATAATAAGCTCCTCGTGGGCAAGCTAATTACCGTTCTGTTGATTGCGAAGTTCAGTTGAATAAGCGTGTGTTTATAAAAAGCTCTGTGAAACTACAAGGTTTCTGTCGTTTGTCTAGTATAATTTTAACAGGTTATGGGCCCAGGAAGCTTTGAATAAGTATAGATAAAGTATTTTTTTTAAATTTACACGAAGTTTACGAGAAGATAACCCGAAGAAATGGCGGAGATTACAAAGATCGAGAAGCTGAACGGAAGCAATTATCAATCGTGGAAATTAACGTGAAACTGTTGCTTATGGAACGTGGTTTATGGGGTTTTACCCAGCCTGATCAAGAGAGAGCACCAGCAGAAGACTCTCCAGCAAATGTAAGGAATGCGTTTCGCCTGAGATCGGACAAAGCCTATTCGTTAATCGCTCTAAACGTCGAGAAAGATCTGCAGATTCACATCTCCTCCATTACCGACCCACTAGTTGCGTGGCAGACGCTGCAAGGGCAGTTTGAGTTTGTTTCTGTGACGCAAATTGTAAGACTCTCACGCAAATTTTACACCGCAAGTATGGAAGAAGGCGAGAACTTAATGAAGCATCTAACAACTATGACATCTTTGGCAGAGCAGCTTAGAGAATTGGGTGAAGAAATCTCATCGAGAAAGTTCGCGACGGTTGTACTTGGATCGCTGCGGGAGTCGTATGACAATTTCTTGACTAGTTTGAATGCGCGAGCGGCTGATGGCTTGGACTGGGAAAACGTAAAAGGATTGTTGATCGAGGAAGATATGAAGCGAAAAGAAAAGAAGGAAAAAATGCAAGAGCCCGACAATGCTTTATTTATGAAAAAAGGTCGCGGCGGTTCGAAGCATCATGGTGAAGCAAGACGAGGATTTCAAAGCGGGGCACGTGGTGGCCGAGGAGGTTATCGCTCGAACAATCGTCGGGGAAATCGTAATGATGGCTGGAACGAAAGACACAAGGATACCAAATGCTGGAATTGTGATCGCCTTGGTCATTTCTCAAGAGACTGTCCCAACGCGAGTGGCAATAGAAGAAACGAGCGTGCCAATATGGCGGACGATACCTTCAGCGATGCCGAAAGGGAAGGAATTGCGCTCATTTCAAGCACTAGCGATAAGCAAGATTTTTGGTTCATCGATTCGGGCGCAACAGCGCACATGACAAATAACAAGAGCATTTTGGAACATGTTAAGAAGTACGAAGAACCGAAAAAATCTTTTTGGGGGACAATACGGTAATCTTTGCCTTGGGCGAAGGAACTGCTCGTTTGAACACCAGTGATACCGACAAATTTGTGCTGAATCTACAACGAGTGTTATACGTCCCTAAGCTTACCAAAAACCTACTATCTGTCCCTGCAATGGCTACGATGGGAGCAGAGGTGAGATTCGATAGTGGAAGATGCATCGTGTTAAAGGACGGAAAGGAGTTTATCATTGGAACTTTGTATGACAAGAAATTATATAAGGCCAACGTCGAGCATGCTGCGGTTGCGCATGCGCAATTACCGAATTCGGAGACATGGCACTGCAGATTTGGGCACTTAAATCATGACTACTTAAACAGGATGAAAAAGAATGAAATGGTTCATGGGATGGATTACACAGCTGCAGGAAATGATAAAGATTGTGAAGCTTGTATACTAGGAAAGATGCAGAAGAAACGTTTCCCAAAGTATGAGAATAAAGGAAAAGATACAAAGCATTTTGAAGATAAGAGAAGGGCTACAAGGCCATTTGAAATTGTGCACACAGATGTTTGCGGGCCGATGCAAGTAGAATCGAAAGGAGGAAGTCGTTACATGCTGACATTCACTGATGATTATTCACGATATGCAATGGTTTATTTCATACGGTACAAAAGTGAAGTACTTTCCAAATTCAAAGAATATGCAAGCTATGTGGAAAAGCAATTTGGACATGCAGTGAAAGTTTTGAGTTATGAGAAGCATTTCGGATATGAAGTTAAGATTCTTCGAAGTGACAACGAAGGAGAATATACTTCTTCTGAATTTATTAAGTTTTGTAATGAGAAAGGAATTGGACGAGAGTACACTGCACCACACACACCGCAACAGAATGGAGTTGCAGAGCGGCTGAACAGGACTATTATTGAATCTGCAAGATCTATGCTGCAACATGCAAAACTGTCAATTGATTTCTGGGCAGAAGCTTGTAATACTGCTATATATTTACACAACCGGAGTCCCACTGCTGCACTGGACAACGAAACACCATTTGAACGGCTATTCAGAAGGAAACCCAATGTCACTCATTTAAGAGTATTTGGATGTGTATGCTATGTTTATATCCCAACTGGACAAAGGAAGAAGCTTGATGCGAAAGCACGCAGAGGTATTTTTGTTGGATACCCACCTGGTGTAAAGGGATATAAGATATATGATGTGGGGAAGAAATATTTTGTTGTGAGCAGGAACGTTCATTTTATTGAGAATAATTTCGAACACTTCAAGAAATCAGAATCTGACAGCATGGAATATGCTATTTTGGATAAGTATTTATCAAGCAATTTTGAGGAGAATGAAGATGTTCCCGAGCTGCCAGTATATGCAGAAAATGTTGAGCCAGTGGGAGAGAATAACGAGGAACCAATGGGAGCACAGGCTCCAAGACTGAGAACCTTCGAAGACAACTTTATGGAACAGGTCAGAAACCTGGGTGCAACAAGAGAGCGCAGACCACCTGTAAGATTTCGAGAGGAATTGTGCAATATCACTGGGTCTTTAACTTCTGAAGTTGAAGAGCCCAAAATGGTCGAAGATGCACTAAGTAGTGAACAATCTCAGCACTGGCAGGATGCTATGAATTCTGAATTTTCATCTCTAATGAAAAATGATACCTGGGAACTTGTGCCTCCCCCTGTAGACAAGAACATTGTCGGTTCAAAATGGGTCTTTAAAGTAAAGCGAGATGCAAATGGACGTGTTGATCGGTACAAGGCGAGATTAGTCGCACAAGGATATTCGCAGATGAAAGGTGTAGACTATGAGGAAGTCTTCTCACCAGTTACCCGTAATAGCTCACTCAGATCGCTACTTGCTCTAGCTAATGCTTATAACTTGGATGTTCACCAAATGGACGTGAAAACTGCATTCCTAAATGGAACTTTAGATTGTGACATTTATATGGAGCAGCCTTATGGATTTGTTGATAAGAAGAAACCCGATTATGTTTGCAAATTAAAGAAGAGCTTATATGGACTTAGACAATCAGCTCGGTGTTGGAATACTACCTTGGATGATTATTTAACGTTAGTGAATTATCGTAAAGGAAATGCTGATGGCTGTATTTATGTGAAAACAGAAAAAGAACATGATGGACAAATCAATTTCATAATACTTGGAGTGTACGTAGATGACATTGTTGTGGTATCAAATAACACTGCTATGCTTGAGACAGAAAAGAAGAAATTACGTGCCAGGTTTGAAATGGCAGACCAAGGTGAGATACATTATTTGCTTGGTATGTTAATTAAGAGAGACAGAGACACCAAGACACTTACGATGAGTCAACAAACATACTTGGAGGGTGTACTGAAGAGATTTGGATTAGAGAACTCTAAACCCATTGCAACACCCTTGGAACCTGGGAGTAAGTTTAGACAATCAAGCGATGATGAGGAACTTTTTGATATCCAGACATATCAACAAGCTATAGGATGTCTGACATATGCATCAACATCAACCAGACCAGATATTTCTGCTGCTGTTAATGTATTATCACAATTTTCATCTAAACCAAGTAAGCAGCACTGGATCGGTGTTAAGAGAATCATGAGATATCTTAAAGGGACAATTGACTATGGACTTCAGTACACTGTTGGAGAAGAGGATCCTGAGTTGATTGGCTATAGTGATGCTGATTGGGCTGGAGACCCAGATACGCGTAGATCAACATCAGGATATTTATTTCAATTCGGAGGAGGATCAATCAGTTGGTCTAGCAAGAAACAGTGTACAGTTGCTAAATCTTCAACAGAAGCTGAATATATTGCACTTAGTCATGCAACACAAGAAGTTATTTGGCTGCGGCGACTCATGAAGGATCCTGGAGAAGACATGAATAATGCAACTATCATATAGGAGGACAATCAAGGTGCTATTGAATTGGCAAAGAATCCCAAGTACCACAGCAGAACAAAACACATCGATGTTTGTCACCATTTTGTACGAGAGAGAGTTGCCTCGAAAGACATTGTGATTAAATATCGCCCCAGTCAGGAAATGGTGGCTGATGTTATGACTAAAGGACTTGTTGAGTGTACCTTTGAGAAGCTAAGAGACATGCTTGGTGTTCAAAGAATTCTTTAAATGAACTACTAGTTTGGATATTACATTTTTTTATTGTTAGGATACTCTATATTTTCTTCTATGATCTTTTTGAGATATCAGCATAACTATCAAGTGGGAGTGTTGGAAATATGATAGCCTATGCTGAAACAATATTTACATAATTATGTTAATTAGAATATAAAATGCTTTGTTGTGATTGGTTGAGTTGCTTGTAAATAGATCATGTGACTTGCATAATAAGCTCCTCGTGGGCAAGCTAATTACCGTTCTGTTGATTGCGATGTTGAGTTGAATAAGCGTGTGTTTATAAAGGCTCTGTGAAACTACAAGGTTTCTGTCGTTTGTCTAGTATAATTTTAACAGTGCCTCCAGGTCCTTTACACAGCGTGACAAAAACAAGACCATCTTTATCAAGAAAATCGACTACACTGTAAAAAAAGTCTTCCAGAAGACCTTTACATGCCTTTATATTTGATTTTCCACCAACATGTGGAAAGTTGAAAATGACGTTTTTGAATAAAGTTTTGCTTCTCTCTCCATTGTTGAATGTTCTATGTAAATTTCTTGCGTCGACATTGTGAAGTATACAAACATTACCGATTTCACGTAAAGCAGTTATGTTTTCTTTTGATACCCCATGTTGAACAAGAGTTTCCAACGGATCAAACGATGTTGCAAAGAATAAAATTCCATCAGCAAACTCTCGGCAAGTTGTAGTAGGCACACAATTCTCTGCAATGTCTAAATCCTGGTTGGTATGTAATGAAGGATGATTCCGCCACCAGTAGTTTTTTAAAAACAGCTTTCTATCTTTTGCCAATGCTAGTGAAAACGAAAAGTTCCCATCACCAAGGATAAGTACATTTTTCGGCATTTCAAACATGTGCAATGTTGCAAATGTTCAATGCGTGCAAGCCATTTATAAGTAGCCTCTTTTCTAACAGTGGCAAAATTTTTGCTGAGATCGACAACTAAAAGCCCCGCCCAAGGAGCCTAGAATGTTTTCTTAGGCTGGAGAGAAAGGTTTGATGCTCCTTCTGAATGAGTGAGTATTTGAGTTATTTGAGGTCTCGGTCCGTACAATTTATTTATTCTATTCTTAAATAATGCCCCAAAATTTAAATTAGAATAATCCCGAAAAATTTGTCTAGGGCTTTTTGAAATCCAACAGTCTGTGACTTTGGTAATGTTAGCATGTCAAGTTGTCATCATGGGGTGGGGCGAATAGAATATACATCTAAGATTTACTAAACATTTATTTTTTTATGCCAACGCGTTTCATTCAGTGATAGTGAGCTGTAGTGGGATTATGGCAGCCCACCTTAATCTTTTGAGATCACACCCTTTAGAAGGTCAGAATACGCCTCTTTGTGCCATTTTTACATGCAGCTCTGTTATGTTAGAATTCTGCAGGCTAATGGCTCTAATAAGAAATGGAATGGACGAACAAAACCTTTTTTCTCTACAGAAAAATATGATAAAAGCAACAGAAAAAGACTTTACTGCTAAACAATGTGCTACAAGATAAAGCAATAGAGGTGTTACTGATCATAACTACATGTCGATAACCTAAACAAATGGGTGCCCATTGTTCCTGTGAAGGGGGTAACTAAAATGTAGCAATGTAAATATTACCATCATTATTCCAACATGTTCTGAAAAGATTTCAATTAGCTATGAAAAGATAAAAGAAGCATTCCTTCTTAAAAAACATCCCTCCTTAATATCTATCAGAGCAAGCTTTCAAGGAAATGCCTTGCCAAGTGCATCTATCAAGGCAAACTTTCACAATTGCAATTGCACCATCAGTTTTGGAAAAAAACATACTTGTAGGTAGAGTTCAAGCATCCAGATGTGCTAAAAGAAGTTTATCTATTATATGTCTTGTCATCTGCTAGAAATATATTTCATAACTGCAAGTGGGAATTCAAGGGAGACTTTGAATGACTTTGAGCATTTGGTTAATTTTAGTACCATAACAATAACTTCTGGAATTCTCAATATCTTATCCTTTTGAAGTGGTCTTCTGTACACAAGAGAATTCTTTTCTCTGACATCATCCACTTTTACAGTAAGTAAATTTTTTTCAAGAAGCAACTTTCAATGCAAAAAATTTTTCCTATGCAGATTGTTCAAAATGGATCAAGGTGCTCAGAAGTATACAAGATCAATATCAGGTGTCACTGAAAATGTGGAGTTGACAGACACTGACTTGCCTGGGATAATCCAGTCTGGTTTGCAAGAATGCTGGGAAAATAAACTATTCTTTGACACAGAAATACTAACTTGTGATGGTTTAGTGAAGTCCCACAAGATAATTCTTGCAAGTGTCAGTCCTTTTTTCAGAGCAGCATTTTCCCCTCTCCATCAGCTTCACACTCAAGATGACCAGAACCAGATCAACCTTAAAATTTTATCAACATCAACAATGAATCGAATACTGCAGTATATTTATACTAAAAAGGTTTGACCTTTTCTCAACTCTCTAAGACTTCCATCCTATGAATTGTAAGTTTACTTAGCATTTTGGTAATGAATTTCAATGAATAACAGAATAAGCAGGATGTTTTTTGGGTTGCTCAACTGTACATTACTTTTGCATTTCTGGTTCAGCTTTTTTTGTAACACTTTTGATCTTTGATTGATTTGTTTGAAAAATATTTTTCTTGTACTTCATATGTTGTCAGAGCTTTAAGTTAATCAACTGCAATGAAAGTTTCTGCTGTTTCTTAGTTTATTCAAAATTTGTAATTGTTGTTGAATCATTAAAATATTTTTGTTTTTTAGATTGAGCTCAATGGTGAAGTGGTAGAAGAACTGATAATTGCTGCAAACTTTCTCCAGATGTCAACTCTTGAGAAAATGTGCTCAGATTTTATCTTTGACAATTTTGACAAGTCAAACATAATTGACATAGTGAATTTTGCAGTCAACAGAAGTTTGGTGTTTTTAGAGGACAAATGCCAGACATACGTACAAGAAAATTTCCGCAGCATATTAGACTCAGGCCAACTTTTCAAGCTGCCAGTTGATCAATTTGAAAATGTTGTGAAACATGATGGACTCATTGCTAAAGATGAAAAAGACTTTATTCCTCCATCTTCAATCCAAGAAATGATTATTTTCACAGCAATTTTGAAGTATGTGCAGCTTATGAACTTTGATGCTCCAAAGGAATCTACTTTGAAGAGGCTACTAAAACATGTGAGGTTTGACTTGATCATGAATTTTGAATACCAGTCATTGCAAAAGGAAGTAAGTGCAATTTCTGATAGAAAATTGGCATCATTGTGCATGCAGACTCTTACCAAAGCGGTTGATGTTGATAAAGTAAAACCATTTGATGAGATTAAAGCAACAGGAGGACAATTACCAAGACTTTTCTCATGTAAGTGTGCTGATTTGATTTAATCAGATTGTAGCTCTAAAGCAAGCATTCCAAGCCATCAATGCAAAGATTTCTTTGGTGTATAAGTCAACCTAAAGTTTCCAGCCATGTTATGCTGAAAGAATCAGTATGGAAATTCTATCTAGTTTAGACTTCATTTCTGGAGTATCAGTCAATGTTTGTGTTCAGTAATCAATCACCCATAATTTGTGCTAGAGCTGTCTATGCTTTGAGCTCGGTACAAATTATTCCCCAATGGCAGACACAAATTTCATTGTACTCCAATTTCATTGTATTCATGTTTGTCAAAATATTTGTTGGAAGTAACTGAAAATTAGCAAATAAAGTCTGCATCACTGTTTAGTCTGATGTATATGATAGTGAGATGAAACCCAAATGTAACCATACCTTTCTCATCATTGGACCTTAATCCATTAAGAAACTTATTTTCTGATTTGAATGAATCTGCATTTTAATTAGATCTTCTAGCTCCTAGCTATGCATTCTCTTTCGTCAAATTCCAGTGACTCATCCTAGCAAGACAGAAAAGATTGCGCATGGCTATATCAGAAATATCCGTCAAAATTTTGATGATGACAAAGAAGGTATTCATCGCTACATTAAAGGTATGAAGATCTGGATACGACGATGGGATGGTCGACCAGTATATGGCGGTATGAGCAAGCAATGTATTGGCATTGTTTTCTTCTTTTCATCCTTGAAAAACTTCATAATACTATAGAAGAGCTAAAGTTTAATTTTTGCATACTTAAAGGAATTTTAAAACACTCCACAGAGTAAGCATCAAAAGTGACCAAAACCTGGTGATGACTAAAAATTATGTATACTCTGTCACATGCAATGTCGAGCTTTTCTTTTCTTTAATATACAAAAACACTTTAAAAACCAAAATAATTTTATCCATAATTGCAAATTTGCAAGAGGAGTTTTTTTGTCCATTTAGTCATTGTTCGTCCATTTATAGAAGTTGACCGGGAAGTTTGACTTATATCTCCAGCGCTCATTTCTCATGTTTTCACAGCAGGTGTTTCTTCGTGTTACAAGCCTCTCAGAGCTAAGATACTTGCTAGGTTGAATTACTTAAGCCATGCATTTCTTAATAGGTAAACCCTGTCAAGAGTGCCTTTGAGTTCCTTTGAGGGCCTTCAACTACAAATTTCAAATCGAGTTTAGTTGATCAGTTTGGTTCATTATTCTTTGTTCTTATTTCCTTTAGCTGTGGAAGTGCTTTACAGCGATGGAACAAAAGTATTTCACGGGCAGCGTTCCAACCATGAAGTATACAGTTTTATCCTCGAGCCAGATGAATTCATTGTCGAGGTTGTTGCTTTCTCTGGCTACATGGTAGACAATTTATTGTTTACCACTAACACTGGGAAGAAATATGGGCCTTATGGGGGTGATGGAGGCGGAAGAAGGGTCTTTACACCCCCCTCTGAAGCTGGATATTTGGCATCAATCAGTGGGAGTGAGGCAGATACACAGGGTTCTATAGGCATTGTCAACCTGTCTTTCCATTGGGTCAGTTATGGTTCTGAGCCATCAGATAATCATGAACCACAGGAAGATGACAGGATTCTAGCCTGGGAAGGCATGGACTCAGACGAATCATATGAGCTTAATTATGAGTAATTTTCTCCCACTGGGGAAGTCTTAATAAATAGAGAAAATGCATCAAAGCTAAATGGATCCACTTTTGCTGAGGTCGATCAATGTGCCATAACATAAGCTTTCTCTGACCTCCTAGCGACCCTATTCAATGTAATATTCAGCAGTATTTATAATTTGAAATAATGACTCTTCACTCTGGCTTATTGTTGAAACAGTTTTCTAGTCCACAGCAGAAGAAACTAAAAAACCCACTGTTCAAAAGCCTTTTATTAAATCATTTAAATGTCTATAGAAAACATTCAAATATTTACTAACTATAATTTATCACAAGTAGATATGGCCAATGCTTCAACTTTAACTGCTTTTGGTGGCTATTTAGTGATTCTATCATACAGAATTGGAAATTCAAAAAGAATTTTTAACAATCTTTAACATTTTCTTGCAATTAAACAAAAAAGGCTGTGAAACATTTAAAATTCTATGTCTAGGTCTATATGTACTGCTATTAAATTTAAAGGAAAAACCAGACAAATACTACCAAAAGAAGTATTAAGCACAGATTGATCGATGGTACTGGATGTTGTAGAGAAAATTCAAAACATATTCTCCTTAGTACGCTTTTGAAGTTGTTGATGCTGTTAGCCCTACACCTATATAAAAAGCACTGTGAATAAAAAGTTTTTTTTTTTATGGTTCGAAAATTTCGGGCACCTATTGACATGTTTGCCCAACTAGTTGCTTGTCTACAAAATTGCCCTACGGGAGATACCAATGTCGCTGTTGTTTCCAACGATCCCGATGTTCTGGTGTTGCTGGTTCATGCATCTGGCATTGTTAAGCCTCAAACAAGATTTGCATATCAAGTTGACCAAATTGAACGTATTGTGATCAGGAAAGAATGCGTGTGTATAGGTGAAGGTGTATGTATACAGCCGCCAAAGACTCGCAAAGTTACAGGATGCGAAACAATATCATTCTTCTTTGGCGTTTCAAAGATTAAAGTTCTCAAAAGCAAATCAACAGTGACGCATTTACCCATGGACCCCTTAAGGATTTAGTTTTAGGGGGCCCAAAATTTTGTTGAGCCTATGCAAAGTGTTGTTGATGTATTGAGTAGCATGACACGAACTACTCTGGCATATTTTGTTAAAAGCAGAGTTATAAGCAGGGCATTGGCACGCAAGAGTAATAATATTTAACTCTGTGCACCCTTCGTAAGACCTACTACCTTTCGTAATCCTATTACAAGCAACTTGCAACAATTCGCACATTTAAGTGTATCAAAGTAGTGGGCATCTATTAAAGAAAGGTATCAAATCCACCTGCAGAAAATTCTGGGCCCATTGTTGGTCAAGCCTCTGATGCAGCCAGTAGAAAGAGGATGCCACATCTTACGGATGCCACATCTTACGGATGCCACATCTTACGGATGCCATATCCAAAGAAGGAGAGCGATACACTCTCAATCGTGAAAACGTTGCTTTTTCTGGTATTAAAGGAGAGAATGGCCCTGAAAACCTTCCAGACCAAGACTTTGTGCATACTGGAAAAACGCTCATCAATAACCTCAAACATGCTTCAAGATTGTTGCAAATGGACTGGCTCAATAAACTAGATCTATCAATATGAGAAGTTTTGTTGAAAAGAGATGATCTACAGAGAGTAGATCGATGTAGAGAGCGCTCAAAGGCTTACGTTTCCTCAAGCACGAGAATATTTACATAAAATAAACAACGTAGAATTGAAGAAAGGAACTGAAGTAATATCAAAGGAAGTACCACCCGATTTCTTTCGAGAGCAAAGCTGACAGTTTACGGGAAAGGAAAAGTTCATAAATCAATTGTTGTATCGTTGCTCAATTCAAATCCAAAGGGACTTCCTTCTAATCGACAAAGGAGAGTAAGGATTGGCTCAAAGCAAGAAAATACTTCATTCACTACAAGCGCGGGTAAAATTGGCCTTTTGGATGATATTGTTGTTTGCATTCGCAGTAGAGAAATGCAACCAAGTTTTAAGCTGAAACGAATTATAAGAATGCATAACATTGGCAGAGCGATAGAATATAGAATAAAAAGAGCTTAATATGAAAGATTCAAGCACTTATCTAAATCTTCCCTTGATCAAAAATACCTATGTAATAGAAGGGGATGGTAAATCAATTTGAACGATTGTAAATACCAGATTTTCATGGGAGTTTTGACCCCACTTTAAATAAAGTGACCATGGGCTACAACCATCCACTCTGTCAATAATCGAATCGAACTTGCCTTCAAGGATGCAATTAATAAACCATTCTTGAAGGATTCAGTAAAACTATGTGAAGCCATTCGCAATCTATTCAAGAGATCAGGAGCACCAAAAGATGCAGTTCAGCAAGCTGCCGGTGTTGTTGCAATAACTTGCTATGAACTTCAAAAGATTCACAATTGCAAGAAAGTTTTGCATACTTAAAGTATTTATTCGTCCAAAACTCCTCAGAGTATGCAAACGTCGGAAAATAACCAATAGCTGACCGAATAAATAGCCAGTTGCGGATCGAAAACACTCGAGGATAATAAGCAGAGCGCGTGATTGGTTATAATTGACCAATCAGCGTTACTTAACACCTAACTTTAGAAGAGCCCAAGGGAAAAGACGAACTCTTTCTGTCTACAATGGGATTTTCCACTGAAATACAGACAGATTCCAGAAAGACTCTAGACACTAGAGAGCCACAAATTTCTGCTATTCAGCTGTGAATCCTCGTGTGGCCTTCAATGCTAAGACCATGTTTCCTTCCATCAAAAGGATTGCGTTCCTGCCCATAAAAAAGTTTAGTCGTATACCAATTTTGTTGCCGATGTAAAGAACGGTATGTAGGACGCACTACTCAAAGACTGGAGGAAAGAATAAAACAGCATGTTCTCACAAGCATAAGGACCAAAACCTCTGCAGAAAGAGAGCAGCCGCGTCGCAATGCAATTGAAATTGTAAAAGACGCAATGCCTAAACACCATTTGGAGAATCCAGATTGCGCCAAAACATACAGTGACGACAATTTTCGTATAATTGGGCAAGCTAGGTCGTCTTTTCACCTAGGTGTTTCCTTTCACCTAGAAAGAATGTAAGCAAGTCAGGTCTTTAACAAGCTGCAATGATTGGCAAAATATTTTGAAATATAGAACAAATGAATATCCTAACACCTTCAAGAAAGAAAGAAAGAAAGAAAGAAAGAAAGCAAGAAAGAAAGAAAAAAAGAAAGAAAAAAAGAAAGAGAATATTCAAAGCTTTAATTGAACCTGTCTAAACACAGACTGTTTCTCAAAACATAAAGTCATTAATGAAATTATGTTGATAAAGAGCAATGATAAAATAAAGTCACCAGAGGAAAATACACTGCTGATTGAAAGTGCTCTTGATATTTATATTTGAGTTTCTTCCAGCATCAATAGGGGTGCCTCCTTGTCCTTTACACAGCGTGACAAAAACAAGCCCATCTTTATCAAGAAAATCGACTACACTGTAAAAAAAGTCTTCCAGAAGACCTTTACATGCCTTTATATTTGATTTTCCACCAACATGTGGAAAATTGAAAATGACGTTTTTGAATAAAGATTTGCTTCTCTCTCCATTGTTGAATGTTCTATGTAAATTTCTTGCGTCGACATTGTGAAGTATACAAACATTACCGATTTCACGTAAAGCAGTTATGTTTTCTTTTGATACCCCATGTTGAACAAGAGTTTCCAACGGATCAAACGATGTTGCAAAGAATAAAATTCCATCAGCAAACTCTCGGCAAGTTGTAGTAGGCACACAATTCTCTACAATGTCTAAATCCTGGTTGGTATGTAATGAAGGATAATTCCACCACCAGTAGTTTTTTAAAAACAGCTTTCTATCTTTTGCCAATGCTAGTGAAAACGATTGAAAGTGCTCTTGATATTTATTTATCTATCAAAAACTTGAGGTGCAAGATAGAACAGCTAGTGTATCTAAGAAGCTATTCTTAAATAGCATCTTCATTTTGCTTAGATCAAGGCCTGCAACGTGATGAAACCTTTACCCTTGGATAAACTAGCTTCAAAGCTCAATATAAGCTTAGCTTCATTGCAGAAGCGGCTTCTCAAGAGGTACTGATGGCCAACGACTTTCATTTCAACTTTGCAATCAAAAGCATGAAGAAGATGGTGAAAAAAGATGACCATACAATGAATCATTGAGTTGGCTGCCACTCAGGTATTCTATGCATTTAATAGAAAAGCCACAGAATTAACAATAGTTAGAACCAGTGATTAGGACAAGAACATAAATGGAAGGTGTTATGAGCAAGTGTGCCAAAAAATAAAGAAGGTTGACCATACAGAGGGTTTTACCTCGGAATTTGCTGTAGACATTCTTGCAAAAATTTATGAGAGGATTGGAAGTGGCCATTTGGCAGAATAATCAATGTGACAATATTTTAGAGAGAGAGGGCTCCAAGGGTTAATCGTTCTAAGCCAGAGTTGTCCACAAAGGACATCTTCTGGGAAGGTTGGATATGTTGATTATGATGCGTTGAGAATTCATTAGTATCTATGATGATCACCGCTATATACTTATCGCTAACCACGCTGTTTACTATTGTTCTGTTGTGTTCAGATATAAATTGTGTTTTCTTTACACTGTTATCCTAATAGTACTTCTTCAAGAACACAAGAACAAAGTGAATACCTCCTAGCAGTATGGTGAATGGCACATCACCTTACCCCAAATAAAAAAAATCAGCTTATTAAGGTCACTGTTGAAACATTCTGTGGCTGCACTTTGAAAGAACCTGAAAATGCAAAGTATTTTTCCCTCATGATGGATGGTAGCCTTGACTCAAGCCACACAGAACATACAATACACAAATTCTCTCCAGTACATGAACAGTGAAGGTTAACTATATTTTGTAAGTGGTTTCTGATGTTTGTAGGCAACTGTAACTGGGGTGGCTGCAACTGCTGATTGTCAAGGCAAGCGTAAGATAATGCAGCCAATTTGTGCCGCAAATACAGAGGAATTTAAACACCATGTCCATCAATTCATTGAGCATTTAATCCCCTTCAGTTTATCACTTTCTCAAGCTTTGTGGAAAAATTCTGCAATGTTTTGCAGAGATGTTGTAATCTATTTTGGAATGGTGCAAATCATCTAACATCTCTTCTAAATTTAACTAAATCTAACTAAATCATCTAAATTTTTAAAACAACATTGGTTCCTCATTGCAGGGTTTGTTCTAGCAAGATGCAAACACAATGTGGGCCCTTTTGCTGCTCAATTTTGAAGTGTTAAAGTTGCACTCTTGCAACTCCATCCACTAAATCTTACACCTAAGACCACAAAAAGTTCAAACTGTACGTTAGACATGTACCTTTCCTTGTGTGCACTAAAATGTTAAAGAAAAAAGGCTCTTTAGGCTAGAAAACTACCATTGTTGTTGAAGTTGCCAATCTCCACAGCCTTGGGGCTGATTGTCCCTTGAGAAGTCACCTCAAATTGTCCAGCAGCCTTGTTGTCACTGCAATGAACATTTCAACTTAATTTTCTATGAGGCACAAACATAAGTAACAACTGCTTGATAATATAACACCATCTAAACTTCCATAACACCAGAAATCTTCCATAAAATTTGGTCCAAAATGATCCAAATTTGGTAGCTGTGTCCAACAAAGGAGAGGTATTCAGGTAGCCAGACTCTGAGCTTGTTTATGTTGATGTATTGACTTGTATAGCCTAGCTACTTGTAGTTAGCAAGTCTCCATAACTATCTTCTCGCGGTATTTGTTTACATTGTATATCAATTGCTTATAGTGTATAAAAATTGTACAGAATTCTTGTTGTTTTCCTATTTGCAATCTATCCAACAAAAAAGCTACTCCTTGGCAACGCGGAGTCGCAATTTACTGCCGCACAAGGCGTGACTCATGCTTTCGTCACCGACCACGCCTTGACCACGCCCTGCGACACGGCCCCACGATGCACCAATATATACACT
Organism: Nemopilema nomurai; assembly: GCA_003864495.1. Lineage (NCBI taxonomy): Eukaryota > Metazoa > Cnidaria > Scyphozoa > Rhizostomeae > Rhizostomatidae > Nemopilema > Nemopilema nomurai. The sequence continues at coordinate 1,217,668 of ML133421.1, read as the reverse complement.
ACTTCACTACTAGTATTTACCTACTGCTGTACATTTTAGCATACATTTCAACATGTAAAACAACAGCATGACCCTTGCAATTACAGGACTTGCAAGCTCAAAGCTCACAAATGCCTTTTGGATTTCTCATAAGTTACATAAGCAAGAGTAAAAACTCATTTTTTCTAGAATTATGATTCTGTTGGGGACAAATACATTAATTTTCACAAATTTAGCGAGAAAACCGAGTCTTGATTGTAAACCTGGGTGAGAATTACCAAAATTTTGGTGTGATAATTCTTCTCTCCTTCTTGAAAACATGCGTTAATGATTGTTGATTAACAAAGCCTATATGTAAGGGTTTACTGTTTTAATCAAGCTGGCAATTAGCCAAAATAAAGATAATAAACATACCAACTTTAGTTGCATGAGTAGCTGCTTGCCACATGTTTCCTCAGCGATATGCCTTTTTCTTCCACAGAGCATGACAAAAACAAGCTCAACTTCGAAAATAAGTCTTCCTGAAGACATTCACATGCCTTTATTGTTGATCTCTCGACAAGTTATAGGAATAACACCCAAGAACCAAGTTTTGTCTCTCACGTCATTGCTGAATTATGATGCGAATGAATTTCTTGAAATGAGGGATACAAATATTTTTCATCAAGCAGCTATAACTTCTGTTGAAAACATCATGTTGTACAAGTGCTTCCAACAAATCCAACAATGATGCATTTTATTTGCGTGCAAAGAAGAAATACCACCATCAAACTTTAAGGCACACAATCCTCTGCAACGTCTAAATCCCGGTTAGCAACCAATAAAGGTTAGTTCCGCAACCAGTATTTTTTTCAAAAACAGTTTCCTTTCTTTTGCCGATGCTAGTGAAGATGAAAAGTTACCATTACCAAGAATACGTACACTTCTTGACATTTTAAACGAGTTGCCTTCGAAATATACCCACTCTCTTAGCCATTTACAATCAGCCTCTCTTCTACGAGCAGCTTCTATGGTGAATTGAAATAATGCTGACATCGGCAATAACGCTTTGTTACCCCGCCCATGTTTACGGCTTGAAAATCGTAAGCAAAAAGGTTTGATGCTTATTCTTATGATATTATTTTACAGCTTTGCGAAACATCTTAAGGGGCTTTTTTGAACGTGAAAAAGGAAGTTTAGAGGAGTGAATATTTCTAGATTGTTTTGACTTGCACCATGCAAAATTTATATAAACAAGTCGTACGTATGTTTATGTACTTGGCGCTTGACGTACATGCTAGTAGTAAAATATTATGGCTTTAGTTCATAACAGTTTTAATAACTAAAAATAGCTTTACTTCCTTCAAACCGCATGCAGATTAATGATGGTGGTAATCCTTATGTAAACACAACTTGACAGCCAACCAAGGGTTAACGCGTATTACAAATGCACGCTGGTACAACTTTTATTGGTGCACTTGTGGCACTACTTTGTGTCGAAAGATAATTTCTACACTAGATTGGTTTATAATTTTTGCAAAATCAAGTCTATTGGCAGATGTTATGCAAAGAGCTTATAATTGGATAAACATTATGAATATTTAACCTTAGCAATATAATGCATTAAGTTCACTATTGCAAGAAACTGTGCTCTCCACAAAATTCTTTAGTGCTTTAGATCGATAACGGGCTTTTGTAGGTTATAGTTTACTTTTTCCTTGACATTATCGATTTGATATCAAACTACGTTGCTTCAAGTTGCTCTTTACGAAATATATTGTTTTGCAGATTGTTCAATATGGATCTAAATGCACAGAATTATTCAACATCAATGTTAAGTGCCTTTGAAAGTGTGAATTTGAGAGACAACAATTTGCCTGAGATTATCCACTCTGGTTTGGAATTGTGCTGGCAGGATCAACTATTTTTTGACATAGAAATACTAACTCGAGATGCATCAGTGATGTCTCACAAAATTGTTCTTGCAAGTGTCAGTCCTTTCTTCAGAGCAGCATTTTCCCCTTACAACCAGCTAGGCAATCAAGATGGCCATCAAAAGATCAACCTTTCCATTTTATCAACATCAACAATGAATCGAATATTGGAGTTTATTTATACAAAACAGGTTTGATTTCGCATTTACAAACTCTCTAAGAATCTCCATAACATGACCTAGAAAAGCCAATCAAAATGTTGACTTTGGTTGCCATATACTTGCTCATGATAATTAGCAGGATTAGCAGAAACTTTAGGTTTGTGTTGTGCAGTATCTGGTAATTTGTGGTTATGCCTTTCTTCTTTGAAAGTTATTGCTTTTAAGTTATGAGAAATATTTTTTTGTAACTGGACTAATTACCTTAAAATCATTTCCCACATTTGAAGAAGCATTTAATTTATTAATTATGAAATCTATTTTAAAATTAATTTATAGTTTTTATCCTATTTTCGAATTACTAAAAAAGCTACTTGATATTTAGATCGAGCCCAACTGTGATGAAGTAGAAGAGCTTACCATTGCTGCAAATATTCTCCAGATGTCATCTCTCGAGAAAATATGCTCAGAAACTCTCTTTGAAAAATTTGACAAGTCAAGAATGAATGAATTACTAATTTTTGCTGCAAACCGAAATTTGCAGTTTTTAGAAGACAAGTGCCAGAGGTGCATACGGGCAAATTTCCGCAAGGAGTTAGACTCCGGCAATATTTTCAAGCTGCCAGTTGATCCCTTTGAAAATGTTGTTAAACACAGTGAACTCATTGTTAGAGATGAAAAAGACTGCATTCCTCCATCTTCAATCCAAGAAAAGATTATTTTCACAACAATTCTCAAGTATGTGCAGCTAATGAACTCTGATGTTGCAAAGGAATCTACTTTGGAAAGGCTACTAAAGCATGTGCGATTTGACCTTATTATGAAATTTGAATACCAGTCATTGCTTAAGGAAGTAGATGCAATTTCAAATAAAATATTGGCATCAGTGTGCATGCAGACTCTTACCAAAGCGGTTGATGTTGATAAAGTCAAAACATTTGATGAGATAAAAGCAACAGGAGGCCAATTGCCAAGAATAATCTCATGTAAGTTTGCAGAATCTGCAAACAATGTCTGATGTATTTTATCAGTTTGTAGCTCTTAATAAAGCATTCTTTGCCATTGTTTCAAAGCCTATCCTGGCATAGATGTAAACCAGATTTTCATACCATATTTTGTAAAGGACCAGTGAAGAAAATTGACTTTTGTTGTCAAAGTGAAAGTTGATGTGTCTATGCAGAGGCCAATCAAAGTTTGAACAGTCCATGCTTCAAACTTTTGCAAGCAAGGCACAGAGTTTTCCATTATGCCCTTAGCCAACAGCCCAAAAGGAATTTCATTTGGAATCAATTGCTTTTTCAAAGGTTTTCTAAACATATTAGATTCATTGGTTTTAAATTCATTTCTAAAACCTTTGTTGTTGTGGGCTAGGGTTTTTGTGCTTCTTGTTAAGTGTGACTTTTCATATTGTATCTGTTTTTCTGTGTCAATTATTTCATCTTTCTCGAACTCTCTACTTTATATTGGATCAAAATCTAACAAACTTTTTTTATATTCTGTTTTTAATGAGTTTGTATAATCGTTTGATTATCTAGATTTGACAGCCTTATAAGTATTCTCTTTCATCATATTTCAGTGACTCATCTTAGCAAGACTAAGGAGGTAGCACGTGCGAATGTCAGAAATTTTGATGCTATCAAAGATGGTTTTCACTGCTACGTTAAAGGGATGAAGATCTGGATGCAACAATTGGATGATCAGCCAGTTTGTGGTGGTGCGTACAAGCATATTTGTGACATTTTGTCCTTCTTTTCCATGATATGAAGAAATGTTTTAAAGGACCAGAGAAATTATATCCATAATTGTAAATTTGCCAATGGAGATTGTTTGCTAGTTAAGTCAGTGTTATGCCATTTGCACATGTTGGCAGGGAAGCTGGTCTTAATCAGCTTGGTTCATTATTTCTTTGTTCTTATTTCCTTTAGCTGTGGAAGTGCTCTACAGCAATGGGAGAAAAGTATTTCATGGGCAGTGTTCCAACCATGAAGTATACAGCTTTTTCTTGGAGCAGGATGAATTCATTGTCGAGGTTGTTGCTTTCTCTGGTCACATGGTGTACAATTTATTGTTTATCACTAACACTGGGAAGAAGTATGGGCCTTATGGTGGCAATGGAGGTGGAAGAAGGGTTTTTAGACCCCCTTATGAAGCTGGATATTTGGCATCTATCAGCGGGAGTGAGGCAGACACACAGGGTGCTTTGGGCATTGTGGACCTGTCTTTCCATTGGGTCAGTTATGATTCTGTGCCACCAGATGGTTGTGAGTCTCAAGAATGTGACTCCATCCCAAGCTTGACAGACTCGGATGCTTCTGATTTTTGACTTCCCCTTTGTGTGAGCAATTTTAGACTGAGAAAATGCACCAAGATGGAAAATGCGCTAGAAAGGACTTAAAACTAGACATTAGAATATCTCCTAAATATGTTTTTATGATACCTTAATGTGGCCAATACTTCAACTTTGACTGTTTTTGTGAATATTCGGTTGATCTTTTTGTCAGAAGAGGATAGTCTTGGAGATATTTCATTCATTTACACGCACTTACAGCTAGACATGAAAAGACTGTATAATATTTATGGCTCCTAATTTTATATGCATTGCATTTTTAGCTTTAAGACAAAAATACCAAACAAGAAGCAGGTTGAATTCTTCCCTATTGAGCTGAAAATAATTTTGTTCTGGCACAGGGACCCTTGTGAAACAAGTTCATACTTTTTAGTGATATCCCCGCAATGTTGAACATGTGGGTTTTTGCTTTTAGTGTAAATAATTTGCTTGTAGATAATTTTTTATTTTTTGCTTGTAAATCGATACACCTGTATAATTAATTTAATTACACCTTAAATGAATTATGCATACATCTATATATACGTTGCTGAGACACTCATGCATACACCGCTTCATTCTTTAAAATCGGTCTCCATTTTCTGTTCTTCGCAACAGGTTTTTCTTTTACTTGAAGCTGTCCAGTGGCAAACTCATTTACAAAAATTGTCCACTATCTACTTGACTGGACACCCTATGCAAGCTACCCAACCACTGATTATAAAGTTAAGATGATCCCACTTCTAACTGAGCAGAAACACAGCGTGAGCAGTAACAAAAAGCGTTTACCCTCCAAGTCGACCTTGTGCAAACAGGAGATAAACATCTGCCTGACTGCAGCTACTCATCAAGCTTTTCGGCGAACCCATGTTTTAGCCTTGGCTTGTATTTTTGACCGAACCACACTTTGCCAACACGAAACAAAGGTGGTAGGGTTACGAGGGAATCGGGGCGTGACGTGATTGCGACAAAGAAGTTGCATGAAGTCATTCAGTTCCAGTTTGACAAAATGCCAGTGAAAAGAACTCAAAAACACTCTTATGCCAGTGACTAATAGAATTTTAGGAAATCAGTATTTACTTCAACGTGACAAAGGCCTGTACTTTAAGTACGGTTGGAAGGAAAGATGCATCAAAGAACATTCGGAAGCACTGGGGCAAAACATTTTACTGGCGAAAACGAACATACGCTTAACTTCCTTCGAAGAGATAGAAGCGTTGATCTTATATAGAAGCAGAGATAGATCTTAACTGGAGCCACTGACAAAGCTTTATAGATCTGGGTATTTGTTTTCGTGGAATTGATGAGGACTTGGTTTCCCAAACGTGTCCAGGGGCGTGCCGAAGTAGGGGGTGTGGGCGGGGTGGGGGGGTTGGGTTTGTAGAAGCCGTCGGTAATTTTTTGCCTGTTGGTAAAAGTTGAAACAACTATAACAGCGCTTTGGTATTTCGGGAACGAATTAAATTTGCACTTTTGTTATATCCAGCTTAGACACAAAGGAACCACTACGGTACTAGAGTGTAGAATTTGTGCGCTATGATTAACTATCTTTAATAAACCCTGTCGGTAAATTTCTTATGTTACACCCACATACGGTATATACAAATTCAAGATGCATCATATGCTAGCAACGCATACTGGGTCATCCAAAAAGACAGAGGTGTTCCAACGGGTAAGGATTTTTGCCTGAAACGGACCAGAGAACTTCCAACCCAAGTCGTAGTCCTTTGCAGCAGAGCACCATCAAACATTGGGACCATCTTGAGCACAGCTGCCCCTCTTCTTTCACTGACGAATGAAAGACTCGTGCCTGAAAAAATAGAAAAAGTGGAAATGAGGAATAACTGAAGGAAGAATAAAGTTCCGACTTTATCTGAAAGAGTCTCTTTTTTGCATTGTACTCGGGTCTATCACCTTGTGTTAATCATGACTTCACATATCTAGCTTTAATCTAAAATTGTTTTTGAACTAAGAATTCTTGCACGGAAACACCGGTACACCAATTGGAGGGGAACGTCGTGAAAACGATGAAGGCATTGAAAGCTGTCATGGAAACATCTCAGTTGGCAAGCTTCATCTAATGACGGTGGTCACGTTTTAATGTGCATCAATCTAAAGTTTACAGCAACGGAACACAGCTAGTCGATATCTCAAGGAGAAGGCATTGCAACCTTTTGGCGTTAGCAATCAACACGAAACAGTTGCACGAGAATGATAAACGAGTACAACATAAAGCAGAATAGCAGAATACAGCATAAACTGCAAGCTACAAAAACAATTAAATGGTGCAAAAGAGGAGATGGTCACATCCATACCAATATTACCGAGAAGGGGCCAAATGTGACCCCATCTAGGGTGCGTTTAACAAACTTGGCCGCAGGAAAATGCGCTAAATACGCAACATCGAATCATGAGGGGGACGTTGGCGAATAATCATTGATAGAAGGGAAAAACACTTGGTACTACATTAACTCTATTTAGCATCTGTAGAATGTACAGAAGAGATAAAGTAAACATATGACTATAAAAGCTGCTTCACCTTTGAAGTGTCAAGATCATTGCTCCGCTTAAAATAACTTCAAATCCAATGAACACAAGAGTGAGAGCACAGATTATTATCTCGATTCGCAAACTGAAAAGTGGAGAAAAGAGTAAGCTTGGCATGAGTGCTTATTGAGAAAAATTAGCTCAAAACAATGTTTACCATCATATAAAAGCAAATAGTAGATCGTGAGCATGTAAACATTTCCTCAGGTTTAACGGTAAAAAATTGTCTTTTTTCGGAGTTACAGGATCCTCTTTCACAAAAATTTATCAATCAATAACCTGGTTTGTGGCGTTCATTTAAAATGATAATGTATGACTAATTACTGAAAAGGGGGGGTTTAATGTCTGCATAGAGTAAGTTTTTGTACAACTATCAAATCTTCTTGAAATATAAAAAATACTAACACATATGTTTGCCATAGAATCAAGTACAACAGACAAAAGATGACTGGAACAGCTAGCAAAATTGAGTAAATCAGTGAAATCTTCCTCTCTGCTAAATTACCCTTGTATCCTGTAATGAGGAAAACATATTACATTACAGAAATTTTAGTGCAGTGTTCCATAACAAGATGAATAAGCATTTCTTAGAGTACAAGAAGAACTTGCAAGTCTCCCTTTTCTTTGAGAGCACAAGCACATAAACAAAGGCAAGAGTTTATGATTGGTTGGTAAAACAAAAAAATGTCAATTGTCACAAACTCAATAAATCTTCATTAGTGACTAGCTAAATTTTATCACAGAGTGTAATGGTAACTTTAAATAAATATGAATATAAACTAAAATATTAATTTAACTATGCATGGACACATCAATACCACAACATAATTTTTTGTGTAGAATACAAATGGGAACTTTGGAATACAAAATTGCAGAATGAGATTATGCAGTCTTCTAAAGGATTATGGGTGACAAAAGGCTGTAGGATAACATACAAAATTGAAACAGCTAATGTTCATCAAGATCAGGTAATGATAATTACCAAAAAATAGTCTTAGGCTTTCTAAAGCAGCCATTAGAAACAACAGAATTATTTCCAGAGCTAAGATTCCTCCTTGACTCGGAAAAGGCAGAATGCTTCCTACAAAGGTAGAAAACCACTATGAGATAAAAAATATAATGCCCATTGGACAATATTACTAAAGATTTGGCCTTTTAAGACAATTATGAATATCACATAATGCCCATTAGACAATAATGATCATCATTTTAAAGCCAATGCAATTTGAATGGAGAAAACATATGACATGTTAACAGCATACATCATAATCTGTTTTTAGAAAAGCATCACCAATTGACACAGCTTGACATACTTCATGGTTGTGTCAAACTAATGAACAAAGAAAACTGGCAAGTTATGATACAGCTTTAACATCAAACCATAACATCAAAGATCTTTAATTCAGGGCAAGAATAATACCTTCAGGAAAAATGTTCGTTTGCTTCAGTAAGTACTTAGATATGTTACTTGCTAAAACTTTTCACAAAGTAAGATGAATGAGTACCTTTATAAATGTAGAGTAGCAGCTCACCAAGCCAGAAGAAGGTAAAATAATAAACATTTAGAAACATCAAAACCTGTAGTGGTAATGATGAAAGCTTAGATCTTTGTCAAGGAGCATGGTAAACATATGCTAACAAAATCTTAATCACCCATATTAATTGAACTATCAGTACATATGGAATATATGATAATACCCAGTAAATGATTCCTTGAAATCAGGAAGGATATGCAATTAGTATTCTAAATATAGAGAAGCTATATACATTTCAATGAAACAGACATCTTCACTGCATGATACGGGACTAACCAAAAAATAAAATAGTTTTATTATTTAATATAGTAAAAAAATAATTTATTATATGAAATTGGAAAACAATAAAAAATCTTAAAAATTTTGAAAGGATACATCAATGACAACCTTTCGTCCTAAAAAACAAACATCACTAACAAATCAGTTAATAATTTTTTATAAATTGCATAAATAGAAGAAATAACCAAAATGAGTTTACTTAGAGGTCTGTGTCTATTATTACAAGTGAATTCTGATGGGATATTGGCATTGGTTTACCCAATACAAACTCACTTCCCCCAACCAAAAATACACCAACAGCACCAAGTGATTAAAATACATCTGGAAAGTCAAAGATGAATTCAAGGACTATGACATGCAATGGACTTTTATCACAGCAACCAATCCATGCAACAATATTATTAAAAGGTTCAATCTATGCTTAACAGAGAAACTACACTCCATCAAAGCAAATACAACACTCTTCTAAAAAAAGGATCCAAATTAGTCTCCAACTGCTGACATGAAAACATGTTAACCTATATACAATCACATTAACTTTATCAAACTTTATCACATCTTTTATGCATTTATAATGTGGTAGCAGGAATATTTTCATCACAGTCATTAAATTACATGCCTCATTTTTAACCTATTCTATATATCTATTGCTCTGCAATTTTGCACATTGAGCACTGCTGAGTTAGAAAAGGCAACACAATATATGCATGATTGGATAACCCACACAAAAGATGACAAAGACTTGGTCAATCAAATTCCCAGTGTCCCTTTTGAGTTTGCTGGTTGATTGATTGCATACCACTTACTAGAAGATTTCATAAATTGAATGATAAGTTTTTAGCTTAGGGGGTGCTCTGTCCTCGATTAGTCTACCTACTGAGAGAGCTCCTCCTTAAGAAATTCCTCTCCATACAAAATTCTACGTACCCTTATTGTAAAATTTGTATTTTTTTGTAATCTGTTGTATGTAGTGGAATTTTAAAATTAAACTGAACTGAACACACCTTCCTAACCTTCCAAAGTATTGTTTTAGTTGCATTTAAATAAACAAAAATCTACGTTATTCCATTGCCAAATAAAGAACAGGTAGATAAATACAAAGTCCACTCAAAGTTGTTATAAAAGTTCTTGAAAAGAGAAAAATTGATAAACCTTTGAAGACGTTTTTTGCCAACATTTTAGGTCTGAATAGCAACTTCCTCAATCCTTCAAAACAATGAAACGTAACAAAAGTTATTTTCCTTGATCTTCCTTGATCTAGACATCTTCCTTGATCTTCATTAACCTAACCATATCCCTAACCTTTAATGTTGGTAAACAGTATACTGAGATGGAATAGCGAATTGAACGCAATTTCTTAATATGTTGTACTAACCTTGAGACCTAGCGTTTCCGGCATCAGCATTCATTTTACTTCCAATATTTTCTCAAAAAAGATAACAATTCTGTGCATCAATTTCAGGAAAACCCGATGTCAACTAAATGTATGTCATCTTTGGGTCAGCCATTTTTAATCGGTTGTCGGCAAAACAAATGCCACAGGGAAACGAGTGCCACTAATTTTCTCCTTCGCAGTTGTCAAAGCCACAGGCAAAACTCTAAACGAAATCTAAGGCCTTGGCACAAGTAAAAGTTTTCTAACATTGAATAATTGAAAATGATAAACTTTAGCTGCATAATTCACTTCAAAAATCACGATTACCAAGAAATGAAATATTCTAACGATGATAGAAATCAGGATATGAATTCCTATGGTGATAGCATCCGTTTTTTTTAGGGAAAAACCCCTCTGTTTAGCATACGATATGCCATGTAGATATTCCCATTTTGCCAGTGCTTGAGATAGCATCGAGTCCCTTGAATGTCTTCTTTGTGCCATGCCCGCAGAAGTTTTACCTCCATAAGTTGGGTATAGACTGAAAGCTTGATTCCAGGCCATTTGATTGATTCCTTTGATGATAATTCTCGAAAACATATTTGTTTCATTTTCATGGCCTGTGAAATCTTTACTTTGATTCCTAAAAAGTCTTCAGCTTCACTAGGCAACTAATATTTACCCAGAGAGGTGTAACAGCTTTTGATATTGCTATAACTAAGATTACTGCAGATATTTCCTTTCCGGTCGTCGTAGTTTAAAAATGTGTTTCCATAATATACGTAAATAGTGAACGTTTCCTCCCCAGCATTGCTCAACTTAGCTAGGTTGAATTTAAAATTATTTATGTAGAGCTGATGCCCCTATAACTGATATAGAAAATTCGTTAACTACAGCTGCGCTGTGATTATCAAAGCATTTTGAGTACATAAGGATTTGCTCAACAACGATCGGAAAAGACAGAAACTGAGATTTTTCCAAGAAAACTATTTTGAACAGGGAGCAAATATTCAGCTAATATCATTTACACCAAAGTATGCCTGTTTTCTTAGCACATTATTACGCCTACTATTGTGTATCAACCATAAAATAAAACTTTCCAGCCGCTATTGCTAGAAAAGCACAGAAGCGTCTGCAGATGATTGTAAGTTTGGCATGGGTATAGCATAATGCTCAGGAAAGAGGAAGCAAGTATACAACTTTGAAAAAATTGAGCCTAAAGTAGCTTATGTTTCTACAATAATTTTTCTCAATATAGTTAAGTGTGGATGTTGCAAACAAATTGATAGAATATCAACACAATTTGTATTCGTATTTGTATTTGTTTCTACCTTGCACCCGAAGGTAGTTTTAGGACACTGAGAAGCTTAAGCTTATCGAGGAGTGTCCTGGTACTTCCTCTCGATGTGACCACACCTCGTGATTCCTTGTGCCTGGAATTACAGAGGGCTGGCAACTCTCCTCACTCTGGGTGAAAGTTTGGTCACGCCAGGGACTCGAACCACGGACCCTTGGGTCCGTAGTCAGCGCCTCTAACCACTGAGCAATCCTCGCACTCCACATAACAGCACTTTCAATTTCTCTGTCAGATACAGCAGTTTTAAAGATTGGCAAACAAATAGCAGCTTGTTTTTGCCTTTCTAATTTTGTCGGTCTCATTTCTTAATTCAGCTTTGCACGTTTTGAAGATCTAGATCTAGACGATCAAAGATCTAGGCTACTGCGCAAAGCAGCTATTGTGAATCAGGAGCCAAATGGAGCTACTATTCTGGGCAAGTTCTGATTGGCTAATTAACGCAGATAGTGTCACCTACTTGCTGAGCGTAGCAGGGCAAATAGTAATTGAATGTGACGTCAGATAAACAGTTGTTTTGTTATTCGTTGGAGGAAGCTACAAGCATTATTGGAGGCAAAAAACTGAGACAAATCAAGACAAAGTCATTGACACTTTTTCAAAACCGAAGTAGAATGTTGGCTCCGAAAAGGGGAAATGTGCTAATGAATGCACTGATTCAGGAACAAAACAATCGTTATTTCTGGAAAGATGGTCTTTGCCTTCCCAGCGACCGCCTCCGTAAACAGGGGTATTGACATGGAGAAAGCCATACATTGTTGAAACGTAGATTTAAACATTTAACATGCAAAGCACCAAAGTAACATCACCAATATATATATATATATATACATGCACATATACATACACATACATATATATATTTATAAAACCGGTAGAAGCGAAAAGTCTAAATAACAAATCGCAATCCCAGATTAACAGTCAAGGTCAGAAATAAAAACTCGTACATTGAACGTTTCTGCAGTAAACATATGAAAGCAGCTTAAAAAAGAAAATTGTAACTTTTAAAACTATAGTGGAACCCACTGTAAGAAAGGCTCAATAACAATGAAAGATCTACGCGGCCTAGTTCGATGCGCAGGAGGATTCAGACGCAACCAATAAACGGTCTGCTGTCGTCCACCACAGAATGCCGTTACCATGACCACGTGATGAAGAAAGTTACCCAGTAGAAGTTATCAACAGGAAACGACTATAAGCGCGTTCTTCTAATGACTGACCCCTATTTGACAAATGAAAACTGATGGGAGATTTTGACCCACCATCCACACAGATCTGCGCATGCAACCAGTCATAGAAAGGGGCCCCCAGACCCAAATGATACACACCCCGGGAAACAATACCCAAACTTGAGCAATGTTTATGATTATCTTGTTAAGGCTACTAGTCTTTATCAAAAAGGGATTCAGGGCGGAAGAAAGCAAGCTATCTACACTTTTCATTTCAGTTCTCGCGTATATCTTCCCTATCATACGTCGCAATTAGGCAGAATTCAACAAAACAATCCCAATGCATCTTGGCTCATGTAAATTTTGACAACTAGGTGCGCCCCCGCAACGCACTTCTCTCCACCAGGACTCTTTTCGGTGCCTCGTTTCAATTCTTTTCAAGACTGCATGCTTGACGTCTCGCCTTCGTCTGTCTGACTGTTCCAGCTCAGCGATGAGGGGAAATCCCCACTTACTTTCAGAGGCCTGGTGCAAGTCAATGCATCAGGGAATCGCTGGTGATAACGGGCTAATGTCACGAATTTAACGATAACGAGGCGACCTGAAAAGTAAACGGATCTTAATCGAAACACTGCCTTGTGTCGGCGGTAGTTATGTCATTCTTGATTCGAATACCAGTCAACAGACCAGTCCACAAAAATAAGCAGGACTTCGGATTCATTCGTCCCCTTCGTGTGGCAAAAATTCGACAAATGGCTTTTAATTTAAAGCAGCTAAAAAGTAGGAATCAATTTGTAATTGGCACCAATCGGCCTGATGTGGCAAAATTATTCAAGCGATTTGGGGACAAAAATATTACATCGCATATGTATGGCACAGCTATGTTGTTGCGGCTGTTGTCGTTGCCCACTCTTTATCAGTAGGCCAGAAATGTACGTGAAAAGAGACTGTTATTGACATGAAACGCACGTGGAAAATGACCAGATCGTATGATACGTACCATCAAACCAATTGCCATATACACTTCGGAATGCTTTTCCGGAGGAGTCTAGCGAATCACATTTGACATAAACGCAACCCTTAAATAAAAGTGGTTTAGCAAAAATTACAAAAAGTAAAAAAAATTTGGCGATGAGCAGTGCGGCCGAAATGCGTCAAGGCAAAACGAACGACCTTAGATAAAAACAACACCATAAGTCATTTTAGACTAGAAGGACTTTTTCCAATATTTTATCAGACAAAGAAATCCAAAGAATACGTCAAAGAAAATTGTTACTGAATACTGAATACCTTTAGCTGTTACTCAAAGAATACGTCATAACAGTTTCTCGTGCGAAACACGAAACAAAAAAGCATCATTATCTTGATCACCTTATTTAAAGCTAAATATCATTTAAGAAATACACAGACAGGCTAACAACAAACCAGCGCCAAACACAATGAATGACGTCATCGTAAAATAATATCTCAAGCAGCAGGCAATTACCTCGGCAGACTCGGCGTCGACGAACACGTGGAGAATGCGAGCGCCTCCGTCGTTACACTTTTCAAGCAAAGCATCACGAACATGCCGATTCCACTCCTCCTCCTTTTCACTAAAGACGTCATTGATTAAACAAAAACGGCATCGGCAACATATGAAGTGACATATAACAAGCAACTCGTTAGGTCATAATGTCAAGGGCATTCGAAGGGCCTTCGAAGTGGCCTGAATTGCAACAGATACTTAGAGACATTTAGTGGCTAGTCAAATATATTCTCGTAATATATCAACGATTGGTGTTCCTTTTAGGGCCATTGTATGGATTAACTGTTTCAATTATACTATACAACAAAAGGTGGCAAACGCTTTACAAAGGAAAATATTTTGATTCAAACAAGCATCTGCTATTGAAATATGCAAAATATATATAAGACATTAAAGAACTTAAAACAGAGGGATATAATAACGACTTACTTCGGGCCTCCGTGTAGATATCTGATCTTTAAGCAAGGCGTCGGTGTTATGATGGGCATGCGCACGACCTTCTCCAACTTATCGAAAGCTGGGGGGGGAGCAAAGAAGAGCCGTTCAGACAATAGCATGCGATGACCAGCAATTAATCAAGATGTCAAGAATTAATAGGAGGATACTTCATGAGTCAGATATAATCAAAGTAAAGGAAATACCTTGCCCTTGCCAGAATTTCCCTCTCTCAACTTCAGGTCCCTGAAAAATTTAACTGACCTAATAGATTTTGCAAACAAACGACCTGGTAGTTCTAGTGACGTAAATCTTACAGATTGATAAAGTATTTATTGGTGGGGATATTCAAGTGCTCCCCTTCAGCTAAGAAGCTTGTAAAACTGCAAACCTGAAAAACACCGCGACCAAAAGCTAAACGGCCTAGCAGTTTACAGGAAAAGCGACAGGACAGAAATGATTCGCCCAAAGAATGAAGCGCTCCGTGCGAAGCAAAAGTTGTCATATGAAGCGGTTACACTTTTCTTTTGAAACAGCAAGACTTAATAGCTGCTAGCAGACAAAACACCAAAACCTGGCATTTATAGCCTACTTGCCGATTATGATTCACAAAGTCACCTATTCATCATCCAAATTAAAAGCTGTAGTTACCAAGTGGTTACTGGCGCCGCTGACAGGCTTATCTGACGTCATCACCCCAATCCATCTCCAGACGTCAAAATCCTCTCCCGCGATCCTTTGCGTCTCTAAACGGATCCTTGCATCATTCGAGCTGAGGAAATCGACAGCTTTCGTCCACGCTCTGGACTTTTGCTTCCTGTAACAAAAACATCGATTATAATTATTTATATTTAATGGTCTTAACACGGGCATTCCAAATGCTTGAAAAGCAATATCAAGGGAGATTTTCTAAATTCCGCGAGAAAAGGGAATTATTATGTCTACACTTTGCTGACTTCGTTTTCGCTTTCGTTTTGGCATAATATTCAACATTAACTAGCTGATTGTTTAAAGACTTTCCATGGGATTGCAATCGAGGGGTCGCCGGTTTATGATAGTTTGATTTGTATAATTGAAATGACATCAGAACATAATTTCCATGGGAAATTGACTTTAAGAACAATACGTAAATTTGGTTTCTCCCATTGTAAGAGATTGATTTAGGGCTAAGAGTTTAAAATGACCCCGCTGAATTATGTTTCCATAGTATCGAATAAATCCTTGACATTTGAATATGAAATCTTTACACTGTTATGGCTGCTAGGCAATATGTAAAAGGCTATCGTAATTTACGAAAATATTATAGAATATTCAATTAGTCAGATCGAAGAAACTATCCTTCACCTTTCTCGCGGGGGAATGAGCATGTCTCGTACGTGAGGGATTGGGAGGTAGGCTGGGAGTTCTTTGTCATGCTGACAAGCCTCTGTGTGCCTCCGCAGCGTCTCTGTGAAAAAACCACTTGAATCATCACAACAAGTCAAGAACAGTGCTTGAAAGGACGTGTAAGAGAATGAAACGAGGGGGACCCTAGATATTATGCTAGATATCACTACAATATTATAAGTATATATATATATATACTAAGAGTGAGCGAATGTTTAGGCAATGCGGGCAAAATGGCTTGACTATGGGTAATGGTTTCAAAGCATTTCCCGATAGCTCAGTTGATAGAGCACTGACGTACAAAGTCAAAGTCTTAGCTCCAATCGGCCATTTTCTCGCACTCTACCTCATCTACATGGTACAAAACTATATGCGAAAATGATGGTTAGAATCTTAGAAAGATTTCATGGTGTTTGGAGAAGGCAGAAAGCGTACCAATAATGCGTTCGACGAAAATGAACATCAGTCTTGTGTCTTCATCATCCAACATCCACCGTCGTTTCATGAAGTAATACGCAGCTAACAGCAGACCTAGGCCTGAAAGGAAACGAGGCAAATGAATGCTTTCAGTAGAATTTTGTTATTGCTAGCGAGTATAGGTGAAACATTGCTGCAAGCACATTGCAAGCTTGCAGCTAAAAATGGCGGGTAATTCTGCATGAAATGTGTGGCCAGAAACAAACAAACTGTTTACAAGAAAATAGCACAACCATAATCAGCCAAAGAAAACAAACAGAAATGAACTAGAATTCCAAAGTGAATAAAAAGATATAAATTGGACTTGATGTTGTAAGGTGAAAAAGTTCGTGAGCTGAAAACAGAGAATGTCTACAGTTTGGGCCAAAGTTGAAAAATAAACAACAACAAAAAAGCTATTCCCTTAAAATAGGCCAAACGTGATTCTATTCATGGATGCGTGCTTACGATGACGATGCCTAAAAAGTATTTCGACAACATCTGCGCGGCCTGTCGAATGCGGCAGGTCAGTGGCCTAACGGCGGTCTTCGAAGAAAGGGTGATCTTTGCGAGGGTTTCGATATTCACTTTCACACCTGTTTTGGCTCGCTCGTCGTAAATTCTGAAAACGGTTGCATTGCATTCAAACTGTCATATTTATGAAAATTAAAGACCACAAAATGTTGTACGTATGAAGAATGAACAGTTGAAGAAATGCTCCACTAACTCACAATTAGAGAAGAGTACAAGATACACGGTGAATAGTAGCTGTACTGAAGAATCCATCATAACAGATCTCGTAAGAGAAAATTATAAATTGCGAGGTTATACAAATTGGTATTGCAGAGTCAACACAACTAAAATAACAAACAGTTTGCTTGCTACCTGAAAAACTGAGAATACATCTTGTCAGTGGCGAAATTCAAAACTTGGGACGCAAGGTGTTCATAGTCGATGAGTTTTTCCTGCAATTGCAATGCAAGGGTGTAAATAAATAGTTCAAAGATCCTATAGAATCTTAAGAGTGATCAAATGAAAAGGCTGTATTGTTCTCAATGAAAAGAACAAGGCTGTCAAAGAACTATGTATTAAGCTATACACCAGTAAAACTTGACTTGTATGACAAATTTATTCCGTATCATTTTTATTGGTTGAATAATCAACAGTTATGAGAGAATTCCTTCTGCCAAAATAGCATTTACTAATTGAGAAAAATCAATGTCAAAACAAAGAATCGAAGAAGATGAAAAAGAGTGGCCTTTGTAATAGTGGCACAGAATTGAACTAAAATATGGCTTCGCTCTTGAGAGCCATTGTTATTATTTGTTAAATTTTTATTCAGACAAATAATTCTTTGCGTTGATACAACTAGGTGGCTTTGTTCCTTTGGGCAAACTCACCTCTAAAAGGGAGGAGCATTCTGAAGAAAAGAAGGTGCCAAGTTCTCCCCCATTCAACTTTACTGTGACATTTGGATAACCACACTCCTTTTCTCCTATTACAAAGGAATAATACAATCCCTCTTAGAATTTACAAATAATTACATTACAAATACATTAAAAATGAAGGGGAACTAAAATTTTAAGTAGAAGTTGTTGCAAGACAAATGTAAAATGATCTAACAAAAAATATATTTTACTTAAATTATGCAAATGAGTTTCATGCATGAAAATTGGAAGCTGATAGAAAACTGAATAAAAACAAGCATATGCCATATTGATTTACATAAATTTGTGGCAACTTTCTAGGTTAAAAAGTGAGCTTGAAATGGCTTGGGCTAAAAAGTTAGCCCATATTAAACCAAAGCCATGGGAAAATGCACTGCTAGGAATGCATGTCAAGAGCCATGGTGGTGTGGTAGGACAGCCAGTTCCTATCCAAGCTGACTCAAGGAATCATTCACATCTAAGTAGAATGACAGCTATAACTGAGCTGCAATGAAACCTGGAATGCTGGAATAGCAATTAAATACCTAATCGCTTGGCTAAAAGTCCCACACAGAATTTTTGAACAACTAAAGAATTTGTTATGGATTTATGTTGAGAATAGAGCCAGGTTAACCTAATGAAAACCCAAAGCTTGACAAACTCTCAAGTAATAAGGAGGAAGTATCCATTGTTAGGTAAGTAGCATGAGTTTCATTACAAATACCTGCATACAACGACAACTTTTCATGCAAACATTGCAACATTTTGAATACGTCCTCCCTGCTCACCTACAACACAATTTAACTCTTGCACTAAACAGTAATGACAGGTTAAGTCTCTTCTAAGTTGCAAAACTTAAAAGTGACACTGGACATGAATGTGTGACCTTGAAAACAGGGGCATGGTTTATGACCATTTGTGAGATGATGCTAAGGGAAGATTGCCAGAAACTAGCAATAGCCCTTTGGACTATAAATGTAATAAAATTGACCAGCAACAAGATTCATTCTTTAGTACTATACTATTTGGAGACCATGGTAATCCATTAGATTCACCCCATATATCAAATTTTGTCTGGGCAGTTCCTTGCATGAGACCAAATATATTAAATAGTGACTGATGGCTATCTTAATGACTATTTAAAGATGACCATTTTACTACATAGAAAGATGCTACCTCCGAACATGATTTTATATCAGAATGACAAATAGAACATGAATGAGGAATACATAGTCCTAATAGCCCTTTGTGCACCAGCCTGTCCATGTAAAAGAAATGAGTTTCTCGTTACATAAAATAATGTGCATTCACTTTGGAAATTATCCATCTTGGTAGTAGATATCTATCTATTAGTTCCAGGGGGCAACTATCTTAGTTAATAAGTTCATTCATTAATTGTCACTTACCTAAAATTGCAACTTGATTTTTTTGCATACTTGGTTAGTATGTTTTGTGCTATTTTATAGCTTTGTAATATGAGACACACATTTACTTGATTTTTTCCAGAAATAAGTGTTGTGATGCAGAGGTGTAAAATGCTTAATGTGTCTCAAAATTCAATTGACAAAATTAAATGGCTTGTCACTCAGAAGTTACACAACACAAGAAACAAAAAAATTCCTACCAAGTGGGTCTAATTTGTTAGAAAAGCTGCTAAATTACTGATAAATTTTTTGCTTGAGAACCTCTTTTTAAAAACCCAAAACCAAAGAACACATTTATGAGACCTTTGATAAGAGTGTTCCTCAATAAATTGATTAGATATTTTTTTGCTTATGCAAAAACTGAATAAGACCATAAATTTTCTTCCTTCAGCATATTTCTCCAGTTAGTGATATTTCCAAACAAAGCATAATAATAATGTAAGAGAAAACCTGATGGAAAAAATGAACAAATGAAATGGGCAGGCAGGAAAACCAAAGCCTTTGGAGTCTTTAATGGTTGTTGTTGTTCCAAAACAATTTTTGCTAGTCAGTGTTAATGAAATGGAACAATTATTAGCACAACATAGCATTATGCGTAACAAGAAAGTAAACAAACCCTTCCAGATGATGATCCATC
The DNA here is from genome assembly GCA_003864495.1 of Nemopilema nomurai. NCBI lineage: Eukaryota > Metazoa > Cnidaria > Scyphozoa > Rhizostomeae > Rhizostomatidae > Nemopilema > Nemopilema nomurai. The sequence continues at coordinate 1,197,740 of ML133421.1, read as the reverse complement.
TTTAAGTTCTAAAAACAAAATAGTTAAGTGATGTCAAGGAATAGAGGGGGGCAATAATGCTTTGGAAATTTATCATCAGTAATTTATGATTTTTTCATTTGTCATCACCACTTGCATGTTGTTCACAACACAAATTTCAAAATTAGCTTCCTATTATGATCTTTATCAGATGACATCAAAATAACACTATAACCAAAAATTTAGCTGGTAACTTGCAATACAAAAAAATACAAACAAGTAGCTGCTTGCAAAAGATCATATAGAAAATCTTTTTTTCCTTTGAGACAGGATTATGTCTGGTGGGGAATATGCAGAATTTAAGGATTTGGCCTCCACACCTGGTTAAACAACATACCTGGAAGTTCAGGCCACTCAGACATTCTGTTGCTCCACAGGCTCATATATGATCCTACAAGGCATATGAGTAGGATGGTGACAAATATTGTAAATGCAGGCCCTCTCCAGCTCCTTAGAAAACTGCCATTTGGTGCAAACGTTAAGTCCAATTCCTCGTCATCTTGGCCAATATCGTTACTATCTTCTTTGTTTGAGTTCTAGGGCATGAAAAAAGTAGAATCGTCTTAAAATACAAACGAAACACGTTTTTATAGGATACATCCTTGAATTTTTCGTTTATAACCGACAACGCGGGAAGCTGCCGTAAGACAAACCTCAGGCTCATGTTTTACGCTGTCGGTTTGGTCACTGGTATTTCTGGGCCATCCTTTGGTCTTTGCTTGATCGGTGGTTGAATTCAAACTAGATGAAGTGACAGAACTCCTTGTCTGACCAGTTCCAAAAGATCTCGTTTTTCTCTTATGCACCAATTCACTCTCTTCTTCCAAATCAAAGCTGTTTTTTCTGTAATTGGGCCTTGACTTCTCTATCTCTTCTAGGTCCTCGTCATTTGCAGTAGCGGATGAGTCGTTAACTAAGTTTTCCGTCTGACTTGGTATTACAGTAAGAGATTTTGTCTCCCGTAAATGCGTTCTTGGCAAACTTCTCCTTCTTGCTACTCTTACAGTTTGCTCAGTGGTGGCAACTTTTTCCTCCGAGTTGTTGTAATCCCCTACATCATTGGGAGAGGTAACTCGAGGAAACGCTGATCTGCGTCTGGCTGCTGCACTTGGAGAATCGACAGAGGCTGACTTTCTAATTACAATTTTATCTTCATCACTTGAGAAGCCAGCCAGTAACTTCGTGCTCTGTTTAGACGGGGTGCTGGTTGCAACCGACCTGCGTTTTTTCGCCTTGTCTTCTTTTGCAGGAGGCTTACCAACTCCTGATTTCGCTTGATTTAGCTTCTTTAGTAATAACTCTCTAGTCGATGCAGTTATTGGGCCATGCTTCACTCCGTAAAGCATCAGCTGCTCACGTAGTTCAGAATTTGATAAACCTTCGTCCGCCATCTTGAAGCGCGGATGGTTCAACGGACATGCGCCTGCGCAGTTCACCTAAGTACACGAAGTCAATGATCCAGTTCATTCTGAAGATTGTACAGAGAATCTTGAAGTGGATGGGTAGCCAGAGTGGATGGAAAGCTAGTACTTTGAAAGATTTTGGAACCATGATTAGCACTTTGATTAGAATAAATCAGCCCATTATCTTGGAGGGAGTGTCCATGAGCCTTGGTCTGCGCACAATCGGTTTGAATGTATTACTCATTTTTAATCCTGGATGTCACAGCTAAAAGAGAAATACATAAAGTTATTTAGACAATATTTAGAGAGTTTTTAGAATATCGGAAAAGAATGTCCTTATGAATTTGAATTGATGGCACACGTGGCACAGAGCCATAGTCAACTATGCTCACTCTATTTGCAAAACAGGCAATACTTTGACTTGTGCGATTACACTTGTTGTTAAAAGGTTCAATCCCCGTATTGTACGTGGAAAGAGTGTACATTTACGGTAGTTTCCTGATCTGTGTTGAAAGCCAGCTGGTGCGAGTCATGTGTGTCTTTGCTGAAGTTGGAGGCAGGAATGGCTATCACTGTATTGCTTCGATTAAACACCCAGGGCGTTTATTTGATTTTTTATTTTAAGGGGGCTCTATTCGATGGGGCGTTTAAAATAAAAGAAGGAGCAGCTTCGGTCTGTGTGTTTCGAATACTCGCCCCTCTACAAGGGGGCGTCTATTCGAGAAGCGTTCATTGAGAGAACATTGAAATAGGGGGCCTTTATTCGGGGGACGTTCAAAAGAGTAGATTTAAGGGAAGCATTAGAGTAGATTGTAATGAATCTTGTATGACATTAAGCTCTGCGCTATACGGTGGACGCATACTCAACAGTTGATCTGATTAATGTTTTGTAGGCTTGCAATTTCAACTGCTGCTTATTAACTTGCAAATTTTGTCTTTGCAAATTGAGTTCCATTAGCTTTGCTGGTAATAGTGCTAATGTATTAATTATATTGAGTTTATTGTTAAGTGGCACCCCTGAATACTTGGCATTGGTGACATGTTCCACTTTGTATCCATGTAGAGTGTACTCATAATGGGACTTTTACTGCGACTTATTGATATTGCCTTGCATTTATCTGGAGGAAACTCCATACTCCACCTTTGCTGCAAATTGGCAAGTGTTTGCTAATGATACATGTTAGTGATTTAGATGTTGTGTACCGTGTCCCTTTCTGAAAATTAGTATTCTTGTCATTTTTTCTGATTTCGACCAGTTTTGCAGGAGTTATCTAAGGAGATAGACATTGGCGATTGCGCTATAAGGCTTAAGTATGGAACTCGGAGAGGGTCAAAATAGACATTCGCCGCAGCTGGAAATAAATGAACGAAACCTAAAATAACATTTTAAGCACCTGGAAATTAGTGTTCTTGCCAAGTTTCGTCAGGTTTCGACCCGTTTTGCAGGTGTTATTTAGAGAGTTGTTTCTCTCTACACTTTTGTCCTTTTTGATCTAAATTTTAGATAAAACCATCCACAGGTAGGTTATTCGTTTTTTGGATCGATACAAGTTTTTGGCTTTGCCTGTGGTAGCCGTTATATCTTCAAATGAGGTTTTTGAAGTTCTGTGTGAGTGTCTGGCTGGGAAAAGTTCGTAGGCAGTGCAAAAGAATTTCAACATAACCTACAATCCTGGTATAATGAGACTGTGCAATTTGGCCCCTTTGAAATAAGATAATTGATAAAACAAAAGCAACAGGGGGCCAATTACTAGGAAATATAAGTTCGCAGAATCTGCAAACAATGTCTGATACAGTGGGGGCATCACGGGGAGAATTGGGGAGGATGCGTCCGATTTTCTAATCATTCTAAATTCAAGGAGAAAATATTGGGGGGGGGGTAAGGTCATACAATTTGTTAAGACCTTTCTTCAACATATGTCGTACTCATGTATTGTTTGACCGTCCCCTTCCATTTTTTAATTAAGGGGGGAAAAGATGCCACTGCAAATACTCAAATCTGTCGACATTACATGTTGTGATTTAAGTAGTCACCTTGTTCTTGTCTGATCATAGTCAATATAAGAATTTACCATCGCACACATTCTTCTGACTATGATCTGACAGACAGATATATGTTGATTTTGGAAGAGAATGTCATAATATGTTAATTATGAGTATACCGTAATTAGGTGTTGGCCTTCGTGACTGTCGTTTTCAAAGACCTGATGATGACAGAGTTGGTGTCAAATCATTATATCAATGAATTCCAGGACCTTCGCCCCTACCAGAAATCCTCCCCAGGATTTAGCGGCTGGCGCCGCCATTGGTCTGATATGTTTTGGCAGTTTGTAGCCTCAGTAAAGCATTCTTTGCCATTGTTTCAAAGCTCCTCCTGGTATAGATGTAAACCAGATTTTCATACCATATGTTGTAAATGACAAGTGAAGAAACTTTACTTTTATTGTCAAAGTGAAAGTTGATGTGTCTGTGCAGAGGCCAATCAAAGTTTGAACAGTCCATGCTTCAAACTTTTGCAAGCAAGGCACAGAGTTTTCCATTATGCCCTAAGCCAACAGCCCCAAAGGTTTTTCTTTTTGGAACCAATCGCTTTTTCAAAGGTTTTTTTAAACACTAGTCATGAGGTTTTCAAAGGTTTTGTGTTGATTGATTTCAAAACATTGAGACAAACACCTTAACTTCACAATGGTGATAAACAGCGGGACCGTGACTCTAGTATTCTATAGTATGATACAATATGACAATATAATATGCAAAAAATCATGGCTCCGCTGTTTTTGCAATTGCGAGGTTTAGTGCCACAAAACATATGTTCGAATACCTAATATTTTGTAACCAAGCTTACGGAAAAGTACTCGAAAGCAATTGTGGATCAAACTTTGGTACCAAAAGCGTTTCAACATTGAATACTAAACAAACAAAACAAGAGCTGCCCTGTTGACAGTTTCGTCAAAGAAGTAATTGAAAAAGGAGTAATAGGGAGAAAAGAAGTGACAGAAGATAACAGGGATGTTTCAAAGTCGACACATCTCGTAAAAACTGGCAATTGCTTGAAGCATAGCTATCCGTAAATTGAAGAAGCTCGCACTTAGCAACGATTGCTCTGGCAGAATTCAATGCATGATTTGTTTACTAGATGTTGCCACTATAAAAACAGTTGTGGTTTAATGAAAATCATGATTTAATCATCCTAAATCCATAAAGTTCGGATATCAGATTTACGATAGCACCAAAAACCGAAGTCAAATGGAAGCATTATCACTGCTATCCACCCCTACAATATTCTATTCTCTATGACCTTGGGCAATATAGTTCTCTGCATCTCATGGCCAGACTGACTGTCTTCGCCAGCACTTAGCTTCTCTCTTCGACACTTGGAGCTATTTAGCACTTTCAAGATTTGAGGCAGTGGTGGCAAAAAGGTTCTTCCTTTGGCTGTACTCCTGTAGCTTGGCGTAGATTGGTCTGCATAAATGGAAAAAATCGTCTCGAGCCGATTAGCTCGTGGGTCCGCTTCGTTGTAAGGGACTCGCTGCCGATTTCTATTGCATTCCTTCTTCTGCGTGTTGCAGGGCCTGTCCTTCAATGATTGCATAAATCTTTGCATTCGCTTGACCTTCTCTCCCGGAGATAAAATCGACTCCTCGTCTTGCATCCATTTTCCTACAATCCTTTGATTGCTAAGCAAGGTTTCTTTAGATGGATAATTCACCATCTGTAATTCGTTTTTATAAACCCGCTTGGCAACTGGAAGCGATGATTTCGCAGAGATAACTTCATGCAACATCTTGCAGTTCTTCATAACCACCATAACGTAAGACACTGTCACTTACTTGTCCAGCGTAGCAGGACAAATAGTGATTGAATATGACGTCAGATAAACAGTTGTTTTGTTATTCGTTGGAGGAAGTTACAAGCATTATTGGAGGCAGAAAACTGTGACAAATCAAGACAAAGTCATTGACACTTTTTCAAAACGGAAGTAGAATGTTGGCTCCGAAAAGGGGAAATGTGCTTATGAATGCACTGATTCAGGAACAAAACAATCGTTATTTCTGGAAAGATGGTCTTTGCCTTCCCAGCGACCGCCTCCGTAAACAGGGGTATTGACATGGAGAAAGCCAAACATTGTTGAAACGCAGATTTAAACATTTAACATGCAAAGCACCAAAGTAACATCACCAATATATATACATGCACACATGCACACTCACCTCTATCAAGCCCTACCTCGTTCTCCTAACTCGTCATGCGCGAAAGCTACTGACCACTAAAAGGTTGTACAGTTGTCACTTGCATCATCAGACCTTTCAACATAATTATTGTTTCGCTGTTGTCTCAGTAAAAAACTTTTCAAGAACCCCCTTTTTTTCTCAAATGAACCTCCCCAAACTCATACGTCGGATTCACCCCTCGGGTGCTGAATTACAAATAGCATCCACTCTTACCTTCTTTTGAAAGATTTCAAATGAAAAGCCCTTTCTGCCTATATAGAATGGGCTTTTTGAATTGGAATGTAGCGGACTCCAAAACCTCTAGATGAAAAGGCGACTTGGCTTACCCAAAACGATTAAGTGTCTTCAGTGTAGGTTTTAGCGCAATCTGGATTTTCTGAAAGGTGTTTTGCAATCTCGAGGCGGCTACTTTCTTTTCGCAGGAGTTGCAACAGTAAGAACATGCTACTTTATTATTCCCTTTAATACTCGTGAGGGGCCTTTGACACACCGAGAAAATTAATGCACTGTTAAACTTTTTGTTTGGTAAGAGCCCTATTGATAGCAGATATCAAAAGAAAATTTCAATTTGCGGAAATGATTTGGTAATCATTTGTAATCATATCTGATAATTAAAATTATCATATATGAACATATGCCATGTTCATTGAAGAAAACTTAAGGAGGCTGACCCATGTAAACGAGTTAATACTTAATGAACAACGCGAAAGAACCACACATACCACCACTAAAACTACCAATTTTCTAAAGTCTTTTCTGATCCAGCTATGACATGCTTTTCTGTAGAACACATTCTGGATATGAAACCATCAAGTGCATGCTAAATTCAAATCTACTGTAATGTTGCTTGTTTTCAAAAAGTCAACTTACAGAAAAGCTAGTTTTCCCCGGAAAACTTCTTCAGAATATTAACATCTGAAATTATTTTCTTAAATCTTTGGAAGCATTTTAAAACTGCTTGATTTTGCCATATGTATTGCGGGGCATCTTGAGAGCCTTCCCGGTAGTTGGACAGCGAAATTCCGACTTTGGCAGCAAAATTCAACCAATTTAAATGACGTGAAACGATAACATCAATCCATTCATCACTTGCAGCCTATAACTCACACAAAAGGAGCAACAGGATAGCAGAAACGAAAACACTTTTATTTTCTATGCGTACTGAATAAGTAATGTTATTTCGAGTAAGTAATGTTTGCATAAACTACAATATAAATCAACACACTTGAAACAGTTCGTCTCTGTTCCATGGCTTTTCCCATTTATTTAGGCTTTTACTGGTAAAATGTCATTTTGATGCAAATCAGCATTGCCATAAAATGTCCTTTCATCCCTTGTTTCCTGCTGCTATGATGTCCTTGAGGTTGTATTTTGTGGTGAAGTACTTTTCGAATATGATGTTGTTGCCCTCTCCATTTCTCGTTACTATTCCACCCCTAGCTCGCTTGGGTAGGACGCTGGGCAGGAGAGCGAGATAGTGTCCGTTGACAACGAACCAGGCTCCTTCGTAGTTCATATGTATCATGACTGTAACCCAGTCAGCGGTCTTCCACATGATGTGTGAACAGTGGCCCTCACTAAAGTTCCAAAGATCAATCTTTCCATCACGCACAACCCCGTATTCGTAGCATGGAAACTCCTTGTTGAACCTGTCAAATACCAAGTCTCTTAAACATCACCCTCAAAATACAGTTGCAAACAAAAACAAACTGTTTTATCAAAACCGATGATAAGCAATCGATTTTGCTTCAAATGGCATAGTAAGCGGGATCCCCGGGGTCTCGAAGGAATATAATGCAAAACTTGGTAATTGAAAAGGCAATTTCATCGCATTTGGTGCTTGATTATCAAAAATAGTCTTTTTGAATACTTAGTAATGCAATCAGGATACTTAGCTAATTGCACATTTCGTTAGCTTTGTTAGCAAATTAAAAAGCATTTTGTAATGAACCAGTCTTGAGTAAGCGAAATTTATACTAAGGGGAAATTTAAGCCATCCATTGCCTGCGTTTAAGAATTCGGTTAAAAATAGGAAAGATGATAATTTAATTCATGGCAAGCCGATAAACAGAAGAATCGTTTGACAGTAGACAGAGCACTATTGAGTATAATTCTGAGCAAAATGTTAAGTTGTAAATATAAAAGCAAACTTTTGAGAGTGGAGTTGTGGAGATTAAGGTGGCACAAGTCAACAAAAGAAGAATTAATATTGACGCACAAAAGCACAGGAAATTACACGTGACTCGAATGCTTGAAGCAAATTAATCTAAAGGTAAAAATGGTTGAGAACAAAATTGTGCATAACCGTATAACGTTCTTGAAAGGTGAAAAAAGCAGTGGTCTACCGTGTATTGAATAGTTAACAACATTAAGCTTCGAATTAGAAGCATTGGGAAAAGCGTCGTGACACCAAGGAGAGATCCTAACCAAAATATCCACGAGAACATTTCAAGGGTGCGAGGGTCAGCCTTCGCGCAGAGATTATGCTCAACTTTGACAATTCGGTTTTGATGTTTCAGGTATCTCAATACGTTCGCCTGCATCATTAATTTCACAGAGGTTGAACTCGATAAAAAACAAGGAACACGTATGTAACAACATGCCGATTGCGGGATACCTGATGTAAACGAACTGGAAGTTGTTGATGTCCTGAACATTGAATAAGAGGCCTCCGCTTCCGAACTCTAGGCCATTCTTGTTCTTCCAGTTGTACATGTGCGCCCTGATGACGTAGTTTCCCTGGTGGTCGTCATTCGCGGTTGAAATGACAACTCTGCAGAACTTGCTCCCTGGTGCAAATGGCAGCGAAGCGTTGAGGTAGTAGCTGCCAAAGAGGTAGGTTGCGGAAGCACAGTCCTTGCTTGGATTGAATGAAGGTACTGCAAGAGGAGAGCAATGCCGTAGAAGTGCTGGCGAACCAGAGCGGACAGTCGGGACACAAGGCATGCACTCGCACGTCATACATAGTCACTTACTACGAGGCATACGTCTCGAAGCATGCCTGCTTTTCATATGTTAGACGCAGTCTGAAGAGACTGTTATGGGCTAACGCTCGAACGTTTGCTTTTATCAAATGACTAATTCAAATGCCTTCAAATCTCCATGTCTGTATATGATGACTGTTAAAATCTTGCTGTCAGTAACATGCGAACATTATCAGGTTTCGTTAATATGTCGTCAATATACACTCACTCAAATTCTTGTACACAAAGACCATGTTCTCGGCTCCAACACAAGACTTGTTTCCCGCAGCAGTTTTGCAGTCCTTGAATTCAGTGTCATAGCATTTTCCTGGTGCAGAATTCAATACATTTTTCTCGTAATCTCTGTAGGCCCAGCATTCGCCCCAGAACTCCAGGCCGAACATCGTGTAGCCTTTTGCGTGTGCGGCCTTAAAGCAGCGGCAGGCCAACCTATGGGGAGACATCCGGGCCGTCGGTGGACAAGTTCATGAGCGGTATGAACGAACGAACATGGGTATTAAATTGAAGTTGAATTGGAGGCATTGGATATTAGAGATATTGAATATTGGAGGTATTGGATATTAGAGATATTGAATATTGGAGGTATTGAATACTAGAGGTATTGAATCTTGGAGGTATTGAATATTAGAGGTATTGAATATTGGTGGCATTGCATATTAGAGGTATTGGATTTCGGAGGAGCCTTACTGTAGACTTTTGGAAGATGGCACACGTGACCATGGCGACTAGCCTTTAAGATTAAAGATTTTATTTACATGTTTTTGGCAGCTTTCAAACATGGGGTCAGTATTCTTTTTCAGGTGTAGATACAGAGAACATACGCTAAAACTCTGCAATCAAGTGATTACCTACCTGATTCATTCATCTGCAATCTACCTGAATAATTTACAACGTTGACAATAGATGTGTATGAAAAGTAAGATCAATTGGCTAAAAGAGCAAGAATGTTCCTTCACCATACCCATCTAAGTAAGCAGTAAAATTGTTCCACTGGATTGAGTGTCCGGATGAGCCATCTCTGTCATTTATGAGCAGCTCTGATTCGATTCTCACCTTGTTGATAGAGAAGCAGCCTTTGGGCTGAATTTGGCTTGCGCATCCACTCGAACCCGAGGCTGTTGGAGCTGAAACAGAACTGGCATGTTTAAAGGACCTCAAAATGAGGTTGCTAATAGGTTGGCGCAAAGTCCTTCATTTCTATAGCCTAGTAAGAAAAAAAAATAGTCAGGTTAATCTTTTATAAAATTTCAAAAACTAGACTTGCGTGTACCCACTTCATTTCTTCGTAAGACTGTGGCGTCACTTGAGGGAGGTTCTCATACATTTGCCATTTTCTAATGAATGGCATTGTTAGGGAACGAAAGACAGCGGTCTGGATTGCTACTCTGAGTTCAACGCTTGATGCGATCATCAGCCTTAGAGCCTGTATATCAGCTTAAATGAAAACGAACTGCTTTCTAATAGCACAAACATGAATCTTTGCGTAGCTGAAAACGTACCTATAGAGAGTAGAGCGACACTGACGATGAAATATATCATTCTTGGGTATTCTGCGATGCCACCTACGGAAAGAAAGTAGCCTTAACTGCCTGCCTTGATCATCCAATTCACCAAAAATCAACAAAGGATTGAAAGGAACTTGACGGATAAGACGAAGATGGAAAAGACAGCATTTTGCTCACAAATATAGTTCTGGCTCAGATAAGCTCAAAAGCTTCTTAAAAGATGCAGAAACACCTTGGGATGCTGGCAATCTGGACTAGCCAAAAACATTCTTTAGAGTTCTAGTTAATAACGTATGCAAAATTGGCATATGAATGTAAGCCACTGATATGAAGTAAAGAGTAAATGAATTGTCAAATAAGCCTTATGAAAAGCTGTTGCAAATATCTCACCGTGTCTCTGCCTTCTGATGACTTCGAACAAAAAATGTGCAGCTGAAACTCGCAATGGCGCTAATTTATAAACCTTGTGTGTAAACAAATTCGTTGTGTCGGTTGAAACGTTGTTCACCTACGACAACTTTCGGTTGGCGAGTAAATACGTTTGGCGAGTAAATGCAACCAGAGAAATTGAGATATCTAAGTCTAGCTGTAGACAAACAACTGTTGTGATTACAGCGAGTGATGTTTTGTCAAGTGAGAATAAAATGTATTCAAGTCATGGCAGATGTTACTTTTCGCCTGTTCCTTTCAAATCTATTTGTGCTCGATATCAAACAGAAGAATCGATTTTAATGGTAAGAGGTGTCTACATTCAACTTTCATATTGCAACCGACCCGAGCATTTTCACCGACAAGTTCCTGCAATTTTTGCTTCCAACAGACAAAGGGATGGCATTGGCAAAACAGAGGGAATACGACAAGATATTGTTGATCAAAGTCTTGTGTTTGTTTTCTGGAAGGTTCATAGGGCAGAGGCGATATTGAAATGATAACATTAAAAGTATACAGCTCTTTTTACTAACGATTGAGTGCGAGCATCGAAATGGCTGTTCCAGTGCCTTGAGAAAAGTGAGGCTGAATCCTCTTACCACTTTCTTAAATTAGTAATATGAAGGTCGAAAACATTTAGAGAAAACATAATCTTTACTCAAGGGCTCTCTCTACCCGCCATCTCTATCTCTACTCGTGAATTATTGTTCCCCCTCCCATATGATAAGAGTCAAACTAATCAAAAACAAATATCAACTTTTTAGGCTCGTCACGTAAATAATTGGATAATTGCTTGAAGAAAGTTTTCTTTCTTTTACAATACCTCGGCCTTCATCTGCCTAAGTTTGCTGTTTAATACATTACCAAGTAAGAGGTACGTTTTCTAAGGAAAGTAGTCTTATAGAATTGCGTCAAAATCAATCTTATCGCACTAAAGTGAATAAGAGAAATAGAGGATTTGGACAGATTTTCTTGTGTTGCTAATCTTTCAGCTAGAAATGAGCCCTAGCCCGTGTAATGACATTCTCTACGATTGATTATCAACTAAAACCATCACCTCTTTGCTCTTGTAAACATTTTGCTTCCAAAACACTTAGACTCCACAGAAGATATTGCACCAATACATATACGTCTGCGTTAGAAAAATAAAGCTAGCCAAATGTATAATTAAGATTTGCAGGGATAAAAGACTACCAGATGCGAACAGAAATTTTTTTCTTATATTAACAACTGCATATTTAAATTACATTCAAGGGCAAAGTACGCCAGATGAAAAGATTAATTTTGAAACCCCCTTCCATAGCATTGCTACCTCCATTCTCTTTCCTTCTCTTCCTTTTTTCATCACATACTTCCTATTTCAACCTGGCTTTGACATCCCTTTCAAAAGCTGCTTGAATATTCAAGGTCCAATAATTTCAATGTAGATGTCATTAAACTACATTGCTACACAACAAATACGTCATAAAATCTTTATTATCACTAAACTGTGACAGCTATTAGCACAACATTAGGGATGGCAAGGAAACATTTCAATATAGTCCTTGATTTTTGCGAGAACTAGAAGATTCGTACTAGCTCACTGGACTTTACAAGCCTCGTCCTGATTAGAAATAGGAACTGGCTCTCTTGTGCAATTCATCTTTGGCCCCGTAATTACCTCTTGAGATTCCTAAAAGCAGAATACATTTTGTTACATCAACATGAAACTTTAACACGAGAAAGAGAAAACGAGAACCAAAGTTTTTGCTAAGACAAACAGATTTGTTCAGGTTTTAAAAAAATAAAATCTCTATTAACAAATACAAAAAGTCTATACCTGGTTTGTTATTTGTTCTGTTCTGGTGTTCTCGTCGTTCAAAGGCAAGTCCTCTTCATCTTCTCCAAGCTCATCGACTTCGTCTTTGAAGCTAACCTGAAAAATGTCGATTTCGTCATTGTTAGTAATACTTTTAAATACTAGCTTATATTATATCATATAAAAAATCTACAATTTACATTATTGTCATCGTTATCCACGTTGATGAGCATCTAAAATCAGTCATTCGAGCATGTTTACAACCTAGAACATGTTTCAAAAGAAACGAGGGGTAGGCAACCAACTAAATGCACAAATGAAATATCATCTTAGTTTAACCCTGATTATTTGGCCAATTATCTTGCTCACCGTGGCAAAGAGAGACACTCGACTAGAGACAAAGTGGTCGTAGTTTCGACACGAGATCAAAGACCACAAAAGCCCAATAGAATGTAAAACGGACACCTTTCTCGATTTCTTGCTGGACCTCTTGACCCGATGTGTCGACATTATCGTTCTCTTTGAGTTCACGTTTGCCAGCTTGGTACTTTTTGACGTACTGATCCGCCAGTTGTTTTGGCAGGTGTTTCTGGAGCAAATGAATACATTTCTCTCTCTCTTCTTCTGCGGTCAATTCTAGAATGGGGCGTTTCCGATCGTTTTCAGACAATAGCGGCTCTTCCCTGACTACTTTTACAGGCTTTGCAACAGAGCACTCATCATCAGGCTCCTCCGCGTTAACTCTTTCCTCGTTTTGTTGACGGTCCCCGGTTTTCGTTGCCGCCAATTGCATGTACTTAGGAAGGACTACTTGCCTCTCTTTCATGACTTCTCCCCAGTTCTTTTCAGAAACCGAAGATCTATCAACTATGCCCAGTTTTTGTAGAAAACTTTCGAGCTCGGCAGTTTTATTTTTCTCTGCAAAAAAATCAGACATAGCAGAGAGTGAAATGATTAACTCTGTAAAAGGTGTGCATATGAACATAAGACGTGGGCAGAGTCGCACAAAACTGGCAAGATATTGTATCATTGTGGCTGGAGTTCTCTATCTTAAGGCAATCACTTCTCTGACTGCCATGATGTCCTTGGCTAGTACAAGTTGCGCGGCTTACCTGTTTCGTACCTCAGTTTTGCTCGTAAGCTCTCGTTTCGATACCTTGGCTAGTACAAGTTGCGCGGCTTACCTATTTCGTACTTCAGCTTCGCTCGTAAGCTCTCGTTTCGATACCTTGGCTAGTACAAGTTGCGCGGCTTACCTAACTCGTACTTCAGCTTCGCTCGTAAGCTCTCGTTTCGATACCTTGGCTAGTACAAGTTGCGCGGCTTACCTGCTTCGTACTTCAGTTTCGCTCGTAAGCTCTCGTTCCGGTGCTTCTCCGACGTAAATGTTGCGGTGTACAGCTTTCGCTGAGTGTCCTGCAACTTGTCGTTCTTGGCGATCAAGGAGAGCCGTGTTTGCTCGATCTCGCTTCGAAGGTTCCTGATCTCCTGCCTGCGAAGGAGCGAACGAACAACGTCTGTCTTTCAAAGGAAATGAACAAGCCAACAAATCACATAGCAAATAAAATCGAAGAGACTCTTAAGATAAATTTCAATAAATTTGGCATGCTAATTTTGCTGAAAAAGGGACTACGTAACATCTTTGGCTACAATCACAAGGAAACCGCTACGGGTCATGAATTTTCTAACTAATTCTATCTCTTTGGTAATGGCCATAGGTACTTCGAGTAGTGGACCAGCAACATTTTTTTAAACATGTTTTCCTATCATGAATAAATTTGAAATACGTTTCTAAAACAGTTTAACGTGATTATCAAAATGGCTAAAAGCTTCAGCTATTCAACAACATCGTCTATAAAGATTCCTGTTTTCCATCTGTCTTACAGTATTGGGTGCTGCAGTTTGTATGTTTAAAGTGCGGACAAAATTGTATATTATGATTGTAGTCTAAGTTCCTAAGTAAGTGATAAGAGCGGACATCACAACAAGGGGCCAAAATAACAAAGAAGGCCCCTTTTTAATTGAGCAAAGAAAGAGCCAACGGCTGATATACAAGCACAATATTTTAGTACGCTCATTTTTAAGAAGAAGCAGGTTATAAGAAATGGGATGCCAAATTTGTCAAAAGTTAAGAAATAACCCACCCCAAATTGAAACAAATCAAGTAACATTTAACAACAGGAAGGTTCTATTTGAAATTTTGTCCTGACTTCAATTTGACAGTGACGAAGAATCAGCTTCTGAATGTAAATGTGAGTGAACAATTTACCTTAGAACCACGTTTAGAAAATTCATTACCTTAGAAATTAAAGTAGCTTTGTAAAAAACTGCCTACTAGCACCGGTCCTTAGTTTCTTAAAATAATTACATGGGAATAACCAAGTTGGCAAAGAGAACACCAAGTTTCACAAATCTAGCTTATTCTTACTTGTAATCTTCAGCGTATGCCAGCAACAGGTTGACATATTCCTTGGAGTTTTCAGGCACATGATTAATGCCCAAGTCTTCTTTTGCCTTCTTCAAAGCATCAGTGGCTTTTGACACCTAGAGGCAAAACATACAGAATTCATTACATGAAAATCATATCAACTAATAATAGGGAGGCATTGCAAGATTCGAGTTAGAGATAAGAAATTGGTGCTCAAAAGTTGATTGTTCAAGGCAAGGTTAAAATAAGGATGTGTCTTTCTACGCCTTCACATGTGTCTCAGAATCAACTATTGTAATTAACTGTTAAATATTACCTATGAACATCATCTGTATGTATGAAAATCTTTTATAACTTATGTTGCAAAAAACTCAAGTAAATAGATACATGCATTAGTAAACTTATACCCGAAGGAACTCTGTATTTGCCACATGTCAAAAAACATTGAAGCAACAACAATATTGTATGTCACGTCTTAATCAGTCTCTTAATCAGTATTGGAAAAGGTCCCAGTTAAGAACTGACTAAGCAAATAACAAATAATTAACTTACACCCTGCTCTTCAAGCTTTTTAAGCTTTGCTGTTAACATTGTGCATTCAGTTCGTTTTGCAGTTAGAGATTGTTCCAAATGTTCAATTCTCATACGATCAGCACGGTCACTTCGGGTTTGGAGAAAACACAGCACTTGGTTCTTTAAAAAATAATAATTTTTCAAATACAGTTGCAGAGCTAATTTCTTTCTTTATCTAATAAAAACTTTTACAGACTATTACATAGATGATTCAAAAAAGTAAGAAGAACTGAAATGAAAAGAAATGAAATTGCCTGCAATCGCCATACAACCATTGTTTACAGTACAGTAGATTGTTGAAAATATTTGATTATTTGATGTCTTGGTTGGTAAGTCACTCATTTGTTATCCTGCTGATTATAGCATTGAAAACTATGCACTGGTGTTGTTCCGTGCAAAAATAAACTGTACCTTCATTTTCAAGTTGTCATTTTTTGCAATGACATATGCTTTTTGAAGGGATTCAAATTTTGCTTTGAAAATTGCTAGTCTCTTCTCAGCAACCACTCTTTTATCTTCAAGCTAAAAAAGCAAATATGTAGTAATCACCAAAGCATGAAACAATTGGTGAAGCTGTTTGATGAAAGAAGCACAGGACATATTACAACATCAGCTGTCGCAGTATTTAGGCTACCGTATGATGTTTTAGTCCTTGATGTATGTTTTTGTATGAGAAATATACTTCACCTTAACTATAGATAGATGGCTTGAAGAAGTTAAAGACAATGGCTGTTACTGCCTTTGACAATGCACTGAATGCATGTGATCTTCTCAATACTTGTATAGCATGTAATTCTAATAAAACAGACCAGGGACATCTAGCAAAGTCTAGGGACAAAAAGTAATCATAAAACATAAAACTATTACCTTTTTCAAAACCTTAGGCAATAGCCAAAAATTTGTGTTCTGTTCAAAAGCTTTTGGCAAGTGCAGTGATATGAATGACTTCATAAATGTCTGTGTTGTTGTGAGATTTTGATAACATTATGTAGATCACATTAACAATGCTTCAAATTATGAGTAAATAAACGTATATTGAAGAAAACAATTTTCAAAGAATAAAAGTTATGGTACCTCTCCAAAGAGTGAGTTTCCCTTCTTTGAATGACCTTGGCTCTTTAGGTCCATTTCTAACTGACTTACTTTGATCATCAACTCTGCAATTGTCTCCTTAGCATCCTTTTGAAAACCAGAAGACATGGAATCAGTTTGGAAACAAAATTTGGATGTACTGTATTTAATGCTTATCTTTATAACATTAGCTGTGTTAATTAGCTGTGTTACAATATCAATTTTATTTTTTTGATCCAATATTTTTTGTCTCCAAACAATTGTAGGATAGTTGCCAGTCTGCAAAGCTTGGTTGAAAACTGGCTTTAAACTGATTACAGCATAATGTTAGAAATAAGAATAGGGCAACCAAGTAAAGCCAATTAAGATCATTAGAAGGAGTTTCAAAAATCTTTTACCATGCGTGTTCTTATTGTTTTCGTGTTATTGAACATGCCAAACAAAATGATAAAAGCATAAAATCAAGTAAAAAATTTGTCTAAGAGCTTACCTCAAGATGTTTATAGCAGTCATTTTTCTGTATTGTTTTTTCTGCCATTTCTTCGTTCACTTCCTTTAGCCTTTCCCTTAAATTTGAAATGTCTAGGCTTTTTCTTTCATTGTCACATATCATTTCACTGAGATTTTCTTCTAGAGACAATTTTGTTTGGTAGCAAGTTTCCAACGCAAGTTTCATCTCATGAACTTCATCTGCATCATTGAGCACGTCAGTAACTTTTTTCTGCTTTCTTAGAGATGAGACTGTCTCGTGCAGGTTATCAATAGTTTCTTGATTTTGCTGTATCTTCAAATGCAGCTGAGATACTTCCTCATCGTGCCTCGTCTTTTCTTTCTTCAACTCGCCTTTCAGGTCATTAATCTTTCTGTCATACGAAGACACCAACTGTTGCTTCTCCATTTCATGACTTTTCTTTCTACTGTCATCACCTTCTTGTGAATGAGAAGCGAGCAGTTTTTCTTTGGACTCAAGCTTGGCTGATAAGTTATAGTTCTCCTGAATGAGCTCCTAAAAAATAAAAACCAACGCATGAGGAAAAAAGCAGGATTTCGGACCCAATATGCTTTCAATGCAGCATCAACATGCCTTTACATCTAACAATTTTGCAAATAATAAATTTTTTTATCTTCTTTCGAAGCAATTAAACTGTTAATTCTCACTTCTAACTTTGATGTGTAGCTATTCCTTTCTTCTTCCCTGACCGCTTCCAAGGTAGTTTTTTCCTCCAAAAGTTGTTGGCCTAACTCGGCAGCGGTAAACATTTCATTCTCACTTTCCTCCAACTGGCTAGTTAAATGGGCAATTTTGTCCTTCAACATAGAGATCTCATCTTTAAGCGTTGGTATGTCGTCATCGGGTGCAGTTATGTCTAAATCCATTGTGAAATTGGGTACTTCTCAAGCACTAGAAACTTATATTCTCCCAAAACAAAATTCGTTTACCTTGAAAAACACCCGCTTCTTTTCAAAACACTTGTACGAGGCCGTCTGCCCCGGAGAGGCAACACGAAAACGCGTAGCAGTCGAGCAACGAAATCAATTCGGAATGTTGTCGAAAGTTTTCTCCCACTGTTTTGCAATTTTTACCTCTTTAAACTTAACTATAAATTCCTCTTGGTTTTTCTTTGTGCTCGATTTTATTGGTCTAAGCTAACCGCTTCACTTTTTATACTTCGCTATGGCCTACCGAATAACCAGGAGCGAAAATTGGGCGGCATCGATTTAAGAATTAGACTATAAATTTGTGCGTAAACCATGATTGATGGTAAAAGCAGCTCTGTTAGGAAGTGTTTTTAGGAGTCGAGATGGGACATATTTATAATTAAAATGACAAAATTGAGAATCAAATGGAGGAATTTCATGAGAGAAACTGTATTCACCGGAACACTTCATTGTCTTCAGAAATCGAAAAGGCAGAATTCAAATAGGCCTGTCAGTTTGAAAGAACTAAGAAACAGTATTCTGAGTGTTTCTATCAATCAATATGAATTTAGGATGCGGTTTGAACCAGCAGTCTTGACCATGTCTATGTTTACCTTTCATCAAAAGCACACAAGAAAGAGTAGATTTGCGACCTTAGCACCTTTCTGTGAGTTCTCACTTCTTTAAACATCTCTTCAGGAGAAAACACAGAGTTCAATGAATGAAATGTACGATTTCTGAACTAGTTGATTGAAAAATGTCAATATTTAACATTCACGCGTCAGCTGCCAATTACAGGTTCTTTAACGAGACGTTCATCTAGAGGAAAGATAATTGATTAAAAAGTTTTTACACCCTCATCACCGGGCTAATTCGAACGATGTGCTCCAGTAACGATTCGTGATAATAATATTTGCTTCTAGGCTAGCGCCTGGGAGTCATTTCTTTACCACCGTGATGAGGCAAGCTGAATAGATTATCTGCAGCTATTCGTTATCTGAAAGAAAAACAACAGCAAATTAATTATTTGACTAACTGCAGGCATTTCGACGGGATTGGCAAATGTGATGCCTGATGTTGTTTACAATACATAAACAAATGTTTGCGAAATGGATTTTGAAATTGAAAATTAATGCTGCCCCGATCGCTAGATTTCAAAAGTATGGATTAACCGATGTTAATTTTATAAATTCATTAATTTTCCTCCTTACCTTCGAAATATGCCGCGTCTGCCAGCACTAAATATAGGACTCTCTGATAAAGATGCTCGTTCTTTCCCTCTAACAACTCGGAGAGCTCAGGGGCCTTGGCCGGGTCGAAATTCACGTCATCATCCTCATTTTCCTGCATTGCCTGCAAAAAACCAGCGCTTGCATCAACACAGCAACGAGCAAGATTAATTTAATATGCTGCCATATACTAGTAAACATTTCTCCAAAGAACAACAACAACAACAACAACAACAACATCACAGCTCCAGTCCCCCCGATCTCCATTCACTGATTCTTCATTCATTTACCAACGTGACAAACTGGTAGCCGAGAAACGAAAATGATGGTCAGTGGAAGAATGACAATTCTCAATTGAAAAAAGGACTTTCCATTTTCATCATTCTTTGGTGTTGAGTCTATCGCTTCATCTATTTAAATAGGATCTCCACACACATCTTACAATACAACGCAAAAATTAACGATACTGGCTCGATAAGATCGATCTGTTGTCATCGGAGAAAGAACATATGCCCCAAGCTAGCCCCTACCTGAATGTAGCGATAGACCTTCAAGAACCGATCTGTTCCAAGCTCGTCTTCTAAGGTCTTTCGAGATTCTTCTATGCGCTGGAAAAGCGTCTCCTTCGCTTTGGTTCTCTTAGCAGTCCTCGTTGCTTCCTTTATCGGGTCCTTCTTTGCTTCTGAGGCTAAATTGTCATCGCCATTTTCATCCCCCTCATCTGCAATATTAGTTTCCATACTAATCAAGTAAAAATTGCTCGCTTCTATCATTTAATTTAAACACGGGTATTTTTGAAAGTAAGAGAAAGTTCTTTAACATATGTCTTGATATTCAAAAAACGATACGTTTGAAGCATACTCATAAATAATCAATCAATTAGGAACTATTCTCCGTGAAGAAACCAAATCACAAACTGATTAGCATTATGTCTCTTGAACAAAAATAACTTTAAAGGATTTTCATGGCTTCTAGAGTACCGCAACTCTGAAAAAGAAACTTTGCCTGACATTTCACTTGCTACTTGGTGGCTCTACTTCTTCGCATCATCTTCATGCCCAAATAAGACTCACCTGAATCCCATTCTTCGTCAGATTTCTTTGACGCACTCGAAGAGCAGCGCTCGTCATCTCCATCATCTACAATGTACACATGAAATACACTGCAAAACAGGCCAATATACGTAATCGCGAAATAAACACACACATTTCGCCAATTATATCTCGGTGAACCCGACATTGTTCGAGTTGGGGTTTTTTTCTCGAATTAGTTATTGAAAGGGGAAACTGACCTTAACATGGCGGACAACCGAGTCAATGATGGAAGCTCACAATGCCTTATTGGAGATGTAATTCATATGAATAAGGAAACGGAAAGAACCAAAGGGATACAGCAAGTAAAATCAATATTTAGCCAATAAATAGAAACAACTTTAACAGGGCTGATTTTTGTCGCTCAAACATTTTTACGCCATATTCGACCTCTTAGGTCTTATTTTAAATAGAAAATAGGACAATGGATTATAAAGACATTATGAGACAGACATAATCCAATCGGAGGCAAGCCTACCTTTAGAAATAGGACTCTCCTGAGGTCCAACTAGTTTGGTTGTCCCTGGAGATGCCGAGTCTGAAATACAATCATCGATATATACAGTATACATGCAAAGACCAGAAATCAAAGGAAATCTACAAAAGCAAGAAGAAGAAGGAAAATAAAAACCGACCCTTACCAGTGCTACTCAAAACTCCTCTCATGGAGTTAAGCATTTGCTCGAAATCTTCCATTTCCTCATCGCTGCAAATTGACAGAGAAAAATGACACAAAAGTCTTCGTGCGAATTAAGACTTATTTGGTTTTAGAATCAAGATGGTTTGGGTTATTCGGCATAAGCTACAAATGAGTGTCGAGTAAATAGCATACCTTCGGTCTTCTTCAATATCATCAGCCTCATCTTCAAAATCATCATTATCATCATCATTATCGTCACCATTGTCGTCATCGTTATCGTCAGCTTTGGACGAATTTTCCTCTTCATCAGCCTCATTCTGATCTTCATTAGCCTCATTCTGATCTTCGTCATCCTCGTTTTCATTGACATCTTCCATGTCCTCTTGGCTTCTGACTACGTCGCTGGCTTCTTTTTGACTCTTCGACGAAATTTCAGGCATCGAAACAGTACGTAAGATCTATGAACAAAGCAAAGTAAGAACTAAAAAGCGGCATTATGCCTTAGGTATCCTGAGTCAGAAAATCACAAGGCGTGCTATACAGAAGTACAGAAGAAATACACTTGCGTGTGCTTCTCACCGATATGTTATGATAGCCATCTTATCATGAAAACTGCAGTGAAAATTAACACGCCATCCAAAAGGAAGACTTTGTTGGCAACATATGACATTAAAGACCCCTTTAACCTAATGGTTTAATCGTAGAGACAAACCTTTGCCGGTGAGTCGTATAGGCCCGTCTTCAAAGCGTCTGATCGTGTTTTAAGAAGGGATGCATTTGGTGTGTGGAACGAGCTACAATGAAACAACACAATTGGATAAAGGGGTATGATGACTGCAGCTTCTGTCCTCTTTTGATTTTCTGCTGTGCCATTTGCTGCTGTGAAGTAATTTGCGGCAATACTAGGAAAAGGCGAAACCTACTCATTCTCCATTGAGACATCTTCCAGGTTGATATCCGATGTGTTTCCACTCCTCTCCTTCCGCTCAGATTTAGTAAAAAGCTCTGCTTTAACCGTCTTGTCCTCTTCGTCAGCCTCGTTGCTTTCGACGTCATCGTTTTCGACATCACGTTTGAGAATTGGAGGCGACTTTCCTACGACTGCAACATTGGCAAAAAATTTAATTTGATGATTAGAAATACGATTTACACTTAAATTGTTAATGATGAAGCACGTAAATTTGCTAGAGCTTCGTATTATACTAGACTGTTTCGCGACTGGAGATTCGCGTGGATAAACGTCGTACCGTTTGCACCCCAAGCAGCTCTAGCCCTTGGTTTCTCCTGTTGTTTAGCCTCATTATCTTCTACCGCCGTCAACTCTTCGATATCCTCATCATCAATATCCCCTGCAGTTCGATGCTCTGAATCTTGAGCAGTGACAACAAAAGAACCTTTGCCTTGATCTGCATTGCCCTGTTTATTTCCATCAACATTAGCTCCAATGGACTGCTCCTTGTCGATGCTACTTTCTTTTGCCTCCCCCTCCTTTTTCGGGAGCACAATCGTCTCACCCGCCTTAGCAACACCCTCTTCTTGGCCAGGGAGACATCAGTTGCCACTTCAGTAGCCCCCGTTTGTTTCTTTGGCAATATGATTGTTTCCCCAATGGGTTTAACCTTCGGCACGTCTGGCTGCTTCGATAGTACGATAGTCGTTCCTTTTCCTGGGCTCGCTATGTCCCTCGGAGGCAAAATCGTCGCAGGTGCTAGTGTCTTGTTCTCCAAAGCAGAAAGCAACTGCGTTTTCCCAGCTGGTCCCCAGTTTCTTCGATATGGTGCACTCTCCGGCCTCGTCTCTCGAGCTGCTGGCTTGAGAACAGCATCGTTTACCGAAGTCACTACGAAAACAATTAACAAAGTTGCATCAATGCATGCAAAAATAGAGCAGATGCTTTTCATGCATCCACTTCGCTTCTCTCTACTCTCAAAATAGCCCAAGAAAGAAAATCGGCAGAATCACAGCGCCTCACCACGTTTTCAAAAGGATACCAGGCTTATGGCAATACTAATTAACTAGTAAGACCAAAACATTTATGTAGGACATTTTATTATTTGATGATTAGCCTTTTAAAGATTCTGAAACGATATCAGACAAATCCACGTCTAAGAGACACTTCAATGAATCATTTAGGCAGCCATCTTCCCCTAGGAATCTGCGTAACAAAAATAATAGGACCAACTCACCCTCCATCGCAGAGGCTGTTACTTCAAGTGGAAGTGCAGCTAATCCAAGATCCCCAGCACCATTCCAGTGCCTTCTGTCATTGATCATTTGCTCTCCTTTCTTGACTAAGTCTTGCAAATCACCCTATGCAATATCAAAATACCTCCAGCCAAATGGCTTTAACAGAGGAAAAAAGTCCATCACATTCTTTACTATCCACAAGCGTGCAAACAGATGGGCTGCATCACGCATTAAAAACACATCAGAAAGACGACGCATTCTATGAACCCAAATCGGGTCTTGCCAAACGGAAGAGGGCATAAAAAGATAAAGGGGAACAAGATGATTACCTCGGAGCATGATCTAAATAGTCTTGCCGCTGCCACTTGATTCATTGCTGTTTCCAAGCCAACCGCAGCAGCAACAACTTAAAAAAAGATTCGTCTTAAGCGTGCGGATTCCTTGGCATACATTTCCCATCATTTAGCATACAAGATCACTGGCTAGGTTTAAAAAAAGTCAAAGAGCAAACGCAGAATTGGAACGGAATTTGTCAAATTGCTTTGGTGAAGCCCAAGTGTCCATCATCATAGGATTGTAGAAATGATTGAAAACCTACCTTTCGGTGGTTTGTTGTCTTTGGCTTTGGCCTGGAAGGCAGGCAGTGGCCTAAAATGAAGACAGGAAACATAGTTGGTCAAAAGCTCATAATTCAAAGTACTGAGGGCAAATAGAAAAGAAATGAAAAAGGAATAAACGCTCCTTTTAAGAAGTTTACTTCCATGAACTTATTATGAATCATATTCTGACGAGAATCATTACAGACTTTTGTATCTTAAATTTCTATACCTAGGAAGATAAAAATATTTGTCAAGCATGGATTGCAAGATCACTGACACTGGAATGCAAGTGTTATTTACAATCCTTACCGCTCATCATTGGCATTTTTCACCAGGCGCTGTTGCTGTTGTCTCTAGAAATAGATATGAAATGCATTAGGAGTGCTGGATTCGTGCATTTCCACGCCATGGTATCGAACTCGCAAGATTGACAGGACTCATACCTCCTTCTCTCGTTCGCTTCTTTCGTCCTCCAAGCGCTGCTGCAGGGCCTTTCGGCGTTTGTTCAGCTCATCCTTCAGGGCAACCGCGCGCTGGTCCGCTTGGGCCTAACGCAACAATAACATCAACATCAACACGGATAAACTTAGAATGAGGCTTCAAGACATCAACAGACTTCTTCTTGAGGTGGCGTGAACAGGGTAGACATCTGATAAACAGTGGACGGGTGCTAGCAAAATATATCAAAGAAAATGATAGGACAATGAGACAGCGATGAAAAAGCCATTGGAACTGCAGCACGACTTGCGAGAGATAAGTCACACGATGACAGCGCTGAGATTTGTTAGGAAAGCATACACCAGCACGCCATTACCTTTAACGCAGCGATTTTTTGTCTTCTTGCTTCAGGATCGAAACGTGGATCAAGAGCAGCACCTCCCGGCCTTTCCTCCTGGTACTTGTTTGCCGGCAAGGGCGGCTTGTAGGCGTTATAGTTTTGATTCTGCAATGCTTTCCTCTCCACATAATTCTGTCGACGTATCTTCTCCAGCTGATCCAGATACACCTGAAATAAAAAACCTGAAAGATGCATTGCGTTCCGAACGCATAATTGCTAGAGAATATTCATAAATTCTACCAAACAAGTGAAGATAATGAAAATGATGGAAATTATTGAAAACACTAATAAAAGTAATGATTAAGATGACTGCTTGTCTTCCACGAAAAGGTTAGCAGCTTCTGTCTGAAAACTCTTTAAAATACAACAAGTGATTATTACTTCAAACAGAAAAAAGAAACAATGGGCTACCTGCTCCTCCCTATTACGTCCATGAATCGCAGGGGCTGCTATAACCGCTGCTTTAGGGGCACAGTGGTCAACTGAGGCGAAGAGAGAAACAAAGTTAAATTCACTCCACCCGAAAACGTTATTCATAATCATAACACAAAATAAGCTGCATACGAACGGCTCTGGAAACACATCGAATGGGAGTGTCCAAAAGTTCTTGGATTATATTGAAATTCAAAACCCTGTTTTACTTAATGGCCTATTGCGTTAGAATCTAGCAATCTAGTCACAGTAGGACAGCAAAGCAAAGGCAATAACCTGGTCTTGGGGCACTCTCTGGACGCTTCTGCTGCTGTACTGGCTGGTGAAAGAGCAGAGCATAAAATAAAGTTTCGTACAGGGCTATGTTTTTTCAGTGAATTGTGATCTTGGCCCAGCAAAGTGGGTCCAACAGAACAACCAATAATTTTCCAACTTATAAAGAAGGTTTGAAACGAACGCACGTAGATATATAGGTTTGTTACAGCTACACTTTTTAAGGCCTTCTAATGGCCGCACGTACATGTAATGGCCACATGTATATAGAAGGGTTCCAAGAGCGGCATATACATGAAACGGCTTACAAAGGCAACACGTACATATGAATTTCTGTAGCCACCATATTTACAGACGAGTGCTTGCAATGGCCGCACTTACAAGGACATATACTGACCGCACGTATATAGAAGGGTTTCAGTAGCCGCACTGCATAGGATAGTTTGCAATGGCCGCACTTACATAGGAGGGCTTGTAGTCGTAGCTCCCTCTGGCCCTGTTTTCAGCCGCTTCTTTCTTCCTTTGCTTGAACTCGTCGACTACGCGTGCTCTCTCGGCCGCACCCACGCCAACAGCCCTGCACGAAGAAGATCATTATGGACATGCGGAAATGGTTCATAAAACAGTGTCGTGTGTAATTAAAGGTATGTGATTGAAACAGATCAGTGTGAGAAAATAGTAGAACGATTGTACATTGGTTTTTTGGGCAAGAGAAGAGACGCAGCAACAACAAAGGATACGTGACATCTGCATGGATGCATGTGCCCATGAAGTACCTTTGGTCTCGCGCCTCCTTTGCAGCCACGTAAGCCTCGAACGGGCGGTCTCGGGCTGAAATCGGCCTCTGTTCTGGCACGTTCTGCAAGTTGGGGCTTTCCTTCTGATCACCAGCGTTTCCTTGCTCTTTGGGCTTATACTTTTCCATCGGATTCTGTTGCTTGTTCTAGGAGGTGCACAAATTCAGAACGCGTAATAGCGAAGAAAAGAACAGAAGAGCTTGAAAGGATCCTATCAAATGGGCCAACGTACGTTCAAACTGCGTGGCACTCCCCCGCATAAAACGCAACTACCAATTCGCTGCAAGTTAGCCACTTAAAGAATGCTTATCGAATTGAATTGAAAACGAACAGGAGTGATTTGTAGTCGAGAAACAAGCTTCACAAAAATATGAGTGAAACCTTTGCAATGTAAAACCTCAAGAAAGGTGTGGCAAGGGGATCAGAAGCATTGAGTGCAAAGGGGGGTTTTCCCTTTACCAAGCTGTTCAAAATAGAATGGCATAAACTAAGTCTGCATCAGTTTTATTCATCACATTACCTGGCTTTGCGGCTTTTTCTACAAGAAGAGAAAAACTGGTATTAAGTTGATGCCATTCGCAGCTCACAGACTAAAATGAGCAGGGGGGCTAAAATAAACAAAAATAATGGGGGCTACTATGGACAAAATCTACAGAGGGGGCTAAAATCGAAAAATGGGAGTGGGGGGGGGCTAAAATGGACTACAATGAGCAAGGGGAATCAAGGTATACCCAAGAATGACAGCATCATACAAAGTCGAAAGATCACTTGTGGTGCTGAGCTTAGTACGATCAATATTTCAGGCATTGCCCGAAAAGTCACCAAAGGCATCAAGCTTACATCTTTATCCTCATCTGATTGAAGGTAATTTTTCCAGCCAGCCTCTCTTGCACGATAAATCCTTTGAGCCTAAGTAAATAATAAGTACTTTAAGTTAGAAAAGAAGAAAAAGCCAAAATAAGGAAATGAATAACTGAAAAGAAGGAAACAGTAAATATATTAAGTTAATACATAGAAAGCAAATATATTATCATATAGCAAAAAGAGTATGATTTAAGCAATTGGCAATTGTCACCTGTTGTTTCTCGTGACGTTTCTTTTGAATGTTTTTCAAATATTCCTGATATTCGCGCTCCTGGTTCTCAACAAGGTTCCGTCTTCTTTTTTCTCTCGCTTCCAATTCTTTCCGTCTCTCTGCCGATTTATTTTGCTGCAAAAAATCGCCTTTTGCTGACAAAAACAACAAGAATGGTGGGACTGCTTCTGAAAACTATATGGTTCAAGTGAAATAATTCTTCAGGCCTCGAATTGTTCTAAAGAAAGCTGTTGATACCATGAAACAACTGATGCCTTCCACAACAGCAATTGCAATAAATCGTAAAGAAATGTAAAAGATATCTAACTGCCATGTCGACAGCTCCTCCCGGGCGTCTCGCAGCGCTTGAAGGTCTCTTGAAGATCGGTTGGTCACCATTTCCAACGGGTTTCCTGTGGGTTTCAAAACATACAAAGCTGTTGCAAAGGATCTACGATGTTTCAAAGGGCGTCAGGTTAGAAGAGCGGCGATAAGCCACGGCAAAACTGTCCTAAAGCAGCCTGGAATCTTCAATTACGAAGTACAAATTAAAACACTAAAATTAAATCATAACTTTTCAATCATATTCTAATTACTAAGAATTAATTTGAATACAGTCAAATTTGACGATTATCTGTATTACTTATTCGTGACGTCAGTTGAAACTCTTAGGGGCCTAGCCTCAAGTTTAAAGCAGACAGTGATACTGAAGATGTCCAAAGTTTTTTTAATTTAACTATGCGAAAAGGAATGCCTTACAGGAAAATGTTAAACTCGCACGCCTTTCGTCTCCACTCTTCCAAGAAAGAAATACTAAGTAGATAAGGTTTTGATAACTCGCCTTGCGAAGCTATTTATGGGTTCAAGCTTCGATCTGAGACATGAAAGGTGCCGTTCTTCCATAACGAGTGAACATACCTGGCCGGTTTCTTGGCTACACTGATGCCGTAGACCTGAGCAACTGGGTTGTTAGATTTCTTTGGCTCTGAAACTAAAACGCAATCACACGTTATGACGAACGCTTTATCGCGGCTACTTCCATGTCGGATATTACTTAGTCGTCGTCAATACTACTCCCTTTCAACTGAGGTATATAGAGCCTCTCTTACTTCAAACCGTTAAAAACGTTCGGTTCGTTAATGCCTAGTTTTACGTGAAAAATTGGGGGGCAAAAAATTTTCAAAAGAAGCTGAATTTTAGAGCCCAACAGCGGATAAAAAGGAAGAAATTGTCACTTTTAGAGAGCAATTAGACATCAATGATAAGATTTCAGGCAAATTAGCCAAGATATGATGTTTAGCCAAGCAAATTGGGGATCAATTGTCAGGTGACCAACAAAGAAATCGACATACAGGTTTGAGATTCTCAAAAATGTAAAGAAATTCATAAGGATGATACATGAAATCTTCAAAATCAAGCTCAAAATTAAGCTCTTTTTAGGAAAGCTTTTGCATAAAGGTTAAGGCACACAGTTGGATACAGCTGATCCCGGATTTCGCCGAGCAGGAAAGACTTGTTAGTGATTTAGCTGACTTATTTATGTCACACTTTATGAGATTGTTTGGTCAAAGGAATCGACTTTTGGCTGTGTCATTCCCAAACTGTCGTCAAAAACGTGATCTCCGTGGGTTCAAAATTGATTCAACGGAAGCAGATCTGACCAAACAGAGTTCATTTGTATTTCAATTTTTGGTAGATAATCGATTTAACAAGGCACCTGCGGAGGATGGTCTTGCAGGTTGCTGCTTGGGAGCAGCGCCGAACTTCTCTTTGTGGAGAACAGTGTGGCTAAATTCATCTTCCAATACCTAATCAAAAACGCTGTTTTTAAATAAAGAGCTTCACAAACATCTACCTGTATAAAATCATAATTCGTGACTATAGAATAATATCAAAACAGAAATCAAGCTCACTTAGATATAAAAAATGACATGCAACAATAACGAAAAAGCACAGACACCCAATAAATAAAGAAGGAAATAAAAGAATGAGTAACATTGTTAAATAAATGAAAAAGAAATAGGAGGCTGCTATTTATATCGTGGTTCGGGATAAACATCGTATTAAAAACGTCATAGCATTTATGAGAACTTTAAGATGGATCTCACTTCTGGAGAGAGGTACTTCTTTATTCGTTCCTGAATCAATGGGTTCTTTAAAATCCGGTTGACGGATGGTCTTTCCCTGCAAAAGAAAAGCAGGGTGAAATAAAACAAGCCAACAACTCGCATTAAATACTGAAAATACTCCTTGGGAAGAAATCGACCTATTTTTTTATAAAAACTGCGAGCACGTTCCGCAAAGACAAAAAATGGCAAGAGAGACATGGGAAATGAAAATGGGTTAACTAGAAGAGAGAATGGACGATGCAGATAAAAACTAAAAACACTTAAATCAGATTATAATCAAACTAGACAAGCAAAAATTCGATAATTAGCCCCTTTTAAAATGAAAATTGTTAAAACGTCCAATTGCCATTTGTTATTGATCAAAACGCGTGGAACAAGAAATATTTAGATCCAAAATAAAATTTTACCATAATCCAAAAGTAACGTTTCATAAAGAAAGAAGCAATGATTTGGGGATCACAGTTATCGAATTTTCAACATGGAAGCAGTGGAGAATTCGCATATGACTTGAGAATTCCATTCTTGTAGTCTAAAACTATTGCAGGTAAACGAAGGGAAAGAGGGATGTGATTCAAGAACATCTAAATCCCCTGGAACACCTGAAATGACACGCGAAAGACTGACGAATGACAATTATTCTTTCATTATGACGGTATAAAAGTCGTATCTTACATTGGGCTTCTTTTGAAGCAGTGTGCAACCAATGACCTCAAGGCTGGTGTGTATCTATTCGGAATCGGTGGGTAGTTGCCTCTAAAGGATAAACAAATAAATTAGTGATAAATAAAAGTAGTTTCAATGTATATACTGAATTAAAAACACTCAAACAAGCAAAGATCTGGACATGTCAAACATTTCCCTTAAGCCAAAATCAAAAAGTAATTTTCGATATTTTGCTTAAACACTGAGATCACTTGAATAATACAAAGATGAAAACTAAAGTTTTAGCTTGCCACAAATATTTAAAATTCCAAAATTCTTCTAACCGTGAATTTTTTATTTATTCCTCATGAAAAATTTACTAAATCTCATCCGAATAGACGACATCTTGGTGCTTCCTGTGCTTCACTCGAGTCTAAGACTGGTAAGACACTTAGTATCTCTGATGAATCTTAAAACAACACTAGTGAATGAAAAAATTATACCTTATGATCTTCAGCACAAGATTTTTCATATTTCCAGCTTCAAACTGTAATAACAAACCACAACAAAAATCCATTATAAACGGCAAATATACTTTCAAGGCAGAAACGAAGTTAATCATACAAAATTCCAGAAGTACAACCACCACAGTGTTCATTATGCCTTGCTCATTTGGCAGAATTATTCAATGATAACGTCAAATTCTAGCACAACTAGCCCAAAAGATCTAATTTTTTACAGCTAAGTCGCATCTAAGCTACCAGGTTGCAACGAAATCTGTTATCAATCAGGTAAAAGACTCCACTTGCATTCACACTGATATGAAACAAATGTCTTTCAGTTCAAATAAAATTGGCAATACAACAGTTTGTGGATAAGTTTCATGTCATAAAAACTAGTTTAAATCTAGCCAAATTTTCAAATGAATATAAATTTAAAGCAGGACTGGTATTAAGTTTTAATTAAAATGCGGCTTCTATCCAAACTCACAGCGTGCTTAAGGGTGCAGAGCTCGTATAAGACGCAACCAAGACTCCAAATGTCACTAGAAAAAACAAAATTTTCTTCTAAGAATGGGGACAAACTGACAACTTCTTTAGAAATAAAACCTTTCCACTAATAATTAAATATAACTATATAATTGATTTCTTGCGAACAAGAACGCCAGCAAAGGATTACACAAATATACTAATGATAGCACAAGAGCTCAGGAACGGCTCTTTGCTTATCCTTCGCTCATCGAGATGCACGTGTTCCACATCACTATAGCTTCTGTCCACTTATGTTTATCAATTTTATCAATGATCTTCCCGTTACCAACATGTTCGCTTTCACATACCTTACAATATTGAAGCCAATATCTCGAAATTTGAATAATATCTTTGATAAAAAGTAACATTCAAAATTTTTTCACATTCCCTTCCTCCTTTTTACGAAGGGTTCAACATTGTCTTATGGCTTAACCACAACACTTGATCTTTTACAATGCACTGTATTCCTTCGCTCTTCCTTGAGTCAGGATCATTAATCTCTACTTTCTATCATTAATTCTGATTTGAGGTGCCCTAGCAACATATCAATAAAATTAGTAGACCAAGGTAAAGTAAGGAGAATCCAAGGCAGACCAATCAAACTGAAACCGAAGAAAAGGTAGTTGACTTACCTTTTGTTGTTGTATGGTCGATTTTCACAAATTTCTGGTGAAAGATAGTATGGAGTGCCAATGCATGTTCTTGCTAATTCTACAGTACTGCAACAGAGCACAATGAATACAGTGAGTAATACAAAAAAGCAGCAGTCAAAATACATTTAACAGAAATTGACTTTATCTAAGGCGATATTTGGTGACAATGATGCTAATTGCAAATGCCTCAAAAGAGGGTTTCTGAGGAAAGGTTTGAGGCAAATAACAATTGTATGACATTAATCAAACTCTAGACCATCATTCCATGTTAGATACTTATAAATCTTTGAAAGCACTGTCTCCCTGAAAATGAATAATGGCCAGGAAAAATAATTCAATAACAATTGACATAAACACATAATTATAACAATTGAGAATGATATTGCGTAAGTAGAAATGCTAATGATATGCAAAATATCACACCTTTTTAGGACTCTTGCAATTCCAAAGTCTCCCAGTTTAACTATGCCATGTCTTGTCAGAAATATATTCTACAAAAAATGAAAACATACAGAAGGATATCAACGGGAAGGAGATCAAAAAAGGTGGTCAATCCTAAATAGTATTTGTAGTAAAGTATTATTGTATAGCATTAGTGCCTAAACTCTATTGCTGTTTTGTTTGCTGTTTCGTATTGTTGTTGCATGCTTTTGTTTTGTTATGTTTTCAGAGACAGCATTGCCTAGGCATACACATTGTTCTTTTTGTGTACTACTTAAAACTAATAACAACGTTTACAGCGTTGTTTGACATTGCATCCAAATTTGAGCAGCTCTTCCATTCTAATCAATTTACAAACCAATTATACATATTTGGATCAATCCAGTCAAACTATGTTTAGCCTCAGTTCCTTCTTTGATATAATTAATCTTAACATAGGTTATGGAACTCAAGATTCACCTCACATTCACTTGACTACTGGCTTGTGTGCATCTAAATGCTCTAGCAATGCTAACAAAATGCCAATTATTTCTTTTCTTGACAAACTGCTACTTTTAAAAACTGTTGTAAATGTTAGATACACATATGATGGCAAGAAGTCAGCTTCCATCCAAAACATTAAATGGCCAATTAGTGATTGTCTGAGAACAAAAGACAAACAAATAAAATTATCTTTACAAATGTGTGGTGTGGTGTGCAACAAAATTATTTCAACAATAATTACTTTCTTGCTCACCTGAGATTTAAGATCTCTGTGTAAAACTTTTCGGTCATGGAGATGCTTCAATGCTAAGCATATTTGCACAAAATAATCAAGAACCTGAAAAGATAAGTGAAACCCATCATTATTAAATAGCCTGAAATAATTCTTGACCTAAAAGAAATAGAGAAAGTATTACATCCAAAACAAGAACTGAAATGATCATTAGACTTTCATATTAAGATGTAGCTTTTGTTCAGAATTCTATTAATAAAAAGTCATCAGGTATTCAAGAAAGTGTCAATCTCAATAACTACTTTCAGTAAAATGCAGAAAAACCAGGTCAGTTCTTCACCTTTTTTGAGTTTGCAGGTGTGATATCTTTCAGTTCGCAATACATGACTCAGATCATAGTATATACATACACATGTCAGCAACTTTATTGTTTAAAATCTGTAGAAATTTGTGAAATATAAGCTGTTCATTGGGGTAAGCCTCTGTGACCCACCAAAACAACACACACCTGATTTTCTCCAAAATTTACCCCTCTTTGTGTAACAATTTTTTGATATAAATCCCCTAGAAATAAATGAGACAAATTTGAAAATTATAAGTATGTGATACATAATTTTGTTAGTTAGTAACTTGCTATTCATCTAAAAGACATTAGACTACTCAAATACTGATCAGGTCTCAACAAACGCAATAACCAAATGCTGAATTAATAACAAGAACTAATTTTTAATCTGTTGTCTAGTATGTTTATTCTGAAAGAAATCTGGCAAACAAATGATTAATAAAAATTTGAACAGCACCTCCTTCACAATAGTCCATGACAATATATAGATTCCCCACAGCTAGAAAGAAAGGAGAGCTAGCAATCATTTACTGAACAATATCAAATCAAACATACAATAATAAGACAACAATTCATATTACAAGGCAAACTGAAAGAAAACAACCATGTTTGAGGCAGAAATTGGAGCACTTACATATAAATATGAGGTGAGAAGAGTGTTTACTAAAGTGATAATGCCCAGAGTCTTCAATAAAATCACTCTTGCTGCAACAAACATGATCTGATTTGCCATTCTAATTTGCCCACTATTTTATAGTCAAAGTCCTATGTTCATCTTTTCTTCATAAACATCATAGAAGGGATTGAGAATGCGATTAGGAAACATACACTCGAATGATTCCTGGTACAAAACAATATTTGGGTGCTTCAGCTGTGATAATAATTTAACCTGAAAGAAAAACATTGGGCTTCTTCAATCTTGTAGCATACATGCATCTGGCATATTTAGCAATCATCAAGAAGCTCTATAATTGTGTTGAGGATTTATTTCAGTTTTAAAAGTGTTGGTTTGTATGACTTAAAGAAATCCTGATGTTGATTTGTATATAAAAACCGGTAGCATAATAATGAGAAACACAGGTTTACTACTGGGTAATTTGTTCAATTGAACAAACTGTTTTTTGCATGACAATTGAGCATCTAGTTGATTGGAACTTTTACAATAGAATCAATCTTAATGTAAATCAACTGGGCTTTTTTATTGGCCACTGATTCTTAGCAAAGAGGCATGCAAAAATGACATTATTTTTAACCAACAAATTAAAAACTTCAGACTATTCACCTCCTTTTTTGATTCTTCTCTTTCCCTGGAGCTCATCTGCAAATCAAATATCAATCCGTTTTAAAAACTTGCAAACAAAAATGTTGATTAATATCAGTCTTATTTCTTGAAGTATTTGAAATCATGAAGGTTTTTTGGTACAGTGAAAGCTAAGGGGTGATAAAGTTTACATATGAGAAGGTTGAAACTATATAAAGGTAAAATAAAAAGTATCTCATGGGCTGAAATGAAAATAACATGAATGAAATATTGGACTTCATTATCAAGTGTTCATATTCATTCTCCAGCTGTATGAAGATCTATGTGCAAGTCCCAATCAGTACATGACTTTCCAATACATCAAGTGAGCTGCTGCTGGTTTATGCTTTCTCTTTGATGGTTTGGGGTATGATACAGGCTCGAGTTAGGTTTGAAATAAATTTAGGATAAGAGGTAGGGCTAGTTCTTATATTCAGAGTTTTCGTTCAATAAAAACTCCCCTATCTGTAGCCGCAACATTGTCTTTGCCTGGCTTAAAACTGCAAAATACGTAGCCTGCAAATCACCTTTCCTATTGCGATCTCCTTGACCACACAGTGTCTACCATCAGCCTTTCTTCTCACCAGCAAGGCCTTGCCAAACGACCCTTCACCAATTTTCTTCACCCTGTCGTATTTCTCCATTACGACGTTAATATACAGACTTCCAAAATGTTATTATTTCATCGACTCGATACCAGCTTTGCCTAGTTACCAATACCGCGTCTATTTGTCTGGGCACATTCACAGAGTTTGGCCAGATCAACTTAATGCGGGCTAATATTTGAAATCTTCAAATATAATAAGCTAAAACTGGCTTGATCCAACCATGAAAACAGCTCTGGTTACACCTTGAAACGTTGTCAACAAAAACTCAAACCATACATTATGCATCATCCAAATTGGCGCTCCAATGCAGTCCTATCAAACTTCAAAATCAGAATGATAACGAGGCTGCAACAACTTAGTTCCTTTTTCGTTCTTCTCCCGGCTTCTCTGGTGATGCTAGTATGGAGATTTTTGCCGGATATAATTATTGGCTATCTTTTTCGTGTTAACTGTGTGTTTACGATATTTGGGGCCGACATTAAATACGAAAGATAGAACAGGAACATCGGCGTAGGGAGCTTAAAATTGGGGGGGGGGGGGGGGGGAGGTCTGAAAATTTTCTGCCCGAATGAGAATCAATGCTAAAATATGAACATTTCTCTGGACACAGCAACAGAAGTCTCCACAATAATTTTTCTCTGTCGAACGTTTTAGAAACTTATACTCATATGAACTTCCCAGAACACAATATCTGATAATTTTAAGAAACTTTCAGTCTTGCTCTGAATTTTTTGTGAAAAGATGTTTGTACTTGAAAACTGAGGCCACAAGATTCTAGTTTTGCCCGAAAAGATTGTGGATATTTTGCGAATATTTGCCCGACTGGCATTTGCATGTTTCAAACTTGAGGGGGTGAAGTGACGTTCGTCTGCCCCCGAATCCTTCAAGAATGTACGGTTGCTTCTTTTGCTCACAGACAAGGCATTGTTATGTGTTTCGAGCGCTGCACTGTGGCATGCACCATGGAAGGGAAGACCCGGCTAGGCTAGCTTCTGGTTTTAAACAAGTAGAGATGCAGCACTGTTCAAGACTATTTGGCCTAATAGCGCTAATACATTCAGCATGGAAAATTATAGTTCCCTTGTTTAGTGCCATTTCAAAAATAGCATAAACATTATAAAGGTTAAACTGAACCTTTGGAACAAAATATTTTAGATAACATGTTCTAACATCAGTTATTATTGGATATAATTGTATCGAACAGGTTTTTGCAGCTGTGTATTCTCTTCCAGCTCCAATGGTTTTGCCATCTCAATATTTGTCCACAATACCCTAAACCGAGTCTGATATAATGGTCTTTAGATCATCTCATCAGCTGGCTTCTAAACACATGTGCGATGTTTGAACAGATCTTTTAAAACTTAAGTAAGATGGTGCAATATGGACATGAAGATACCCAAAAAGAAATAAATCAAGTCTTCTTAGTTGAGCGAATTCAAGGAATTATCTCCCAGTTTATGGCTTGCTCTTTGGATTATATGAAAGTAAACTTCAATTATAGTGCCTGTTTATGCTCACGGGTTATTAGCGTAAGTAAACGTCTTCCGCATGCCCAAATCGTCCCTTGAAACACGCTCTTTGAAGACATAAACGCCCCAACAGCGCAACTTCTTTTAAGTACACATCCCAGAGGAACTTTATTCTAAGGTCCAGCATAATTCTGAAGACCTAACTGCATTTGAGAGTTATCTTAAAAGTCACCTATTTACAATCAATTAAATTTCATCGATAAAAGCAGTAAAACAACAGAAAGTGACCATTTGGAAAGAACTTAATAAAAGCATTCAAAATGAACATGAATACATTACGAATCATCCCCCTTGTTTACCAATCAATTGCAAAGTCGCCTAGTTACACAAATGTAAACAACGATATTTATAAATTATTACCTAAAGTTGTGGAGAAACTGGAAAAATGAAATGTCTAGATACGAAAAGGTGGGTTGGAAAAAGAAAGCTTCGCACAAAACAAAAGTATGGCAAGTTGCTTTGATTCCACAAATCGATAAAACTAATCGATATGACTAGTCCCTATAAAAATTGCATTTTTATGGTGATCTGCTTTAGAAATGTATTATTCATGTCTAATCGCCTATTGAAAATCTACTTAAAGATTGTTGAACTTAGATTTAGCATACTATGTTAGTTAGCCTTTTAATGAGAATGAAATAAGTATTAAGGTGAGAAATATAAAAAGTCAGATTAATAAATGAACGCAACTGAACCATTGAAATATTCAAGGTCCAATTTCTACAAAATCCACAAAACGAACAGGGGTGCCCGGTTCAAAATCCTCCTGTCGAAAAATGTCTTCGTATCATTTTTGCTTTACTTGTACCAAACGAAAACTTTCATTGAAGAGGATCTGGCCCAGATATCTTTGTTAGACACCCCTACCCCACCCAACAAACCTCTCCCTCCATATGAAACAAACAATTAAATGACTAGAAATGAGAAAAAGTGCCCCTCTGACATATCTTTTTTGAGATTGTTTCTAAAGTTAAGGTTAAAACGCTCCATCGAATGACGCATATATCTTCCGCTGAACTTCCGGTTTTTCAGGACAGAAATTTGGCGTGAAACCACGACGAAAAAACCCGGCGAGAGCATATTCCTCAGCAAGTTTCTACTGGAACTGAAATGTCTTCGGCGCACCAACGCGCTCTAGTCTTTGTCATCTCTGCTTTCTCTCGACAATGTGAATCTGTTTGGAAGAAAGATCGTACAACATTGTAATCCTGGCCGGCAGTTTGAGACTATCATTCAAAGAAGGTCACAGCAGGGAACAATAAAAAATTAGATAATACGATTGCATGTTGGAACTGCTTAGATGTGCATCAGATGCTAATCATGAGAGATAAATACATTCACTGTTAATCATGCGAACATGATGAGCAAGCTAGACGCAACCCAACGCGGGTGTTAACAAAACAGAATAGCGGGGAGGGGAGGGGTATTGCGGGGAGGGGAATTGGAACAGGTGCTTCAAAGCAAACTATAGAGAGAGACAGAGCTGAGAGTACAAAAAGAGGCTAGTAAGTTAGAAACGCGACTTTCATGGGTGGAGAATAAATGTGTTATGCTTTGTCCAAAGAAATATATAAAGGGAAAACACACCTCACTAAGAGCAACCCAATTTTCATGTTTATGGTCAATAACCCTGATCCGCAATTCTGCTACTGCACCAATACTGCTTGGTATTTTGTTGGCTGCAAGACCAGTTGCAGAGAACCGCCCCACTTCAATGTATTCCTCTTTGGGGTATTCGTTTTGTATAAAATGTTCCTTTTCCCGTACACTTGAAAGGTCGTCTTCTGTTACTAGAAAAGATCGAAATACAGCCAAGCTCATTCAATTGGAATTGGTTGTGTTGGTATTCTTATAAAGGCAGAGGCCCAATATAATCGGAATGACGCCCAACCGTATAGAGCA
Organism: Nemopilema nomurai; assembly: GCA_003864495.1. NCBI lineage: Eukaryota > Metazoa > Cnidaria > Scyphozoa > Rhizostomeae > Rhizostomatidae > Nemopilema > Nemopilema nomurai. Next base: position 1,159,423 of record ML133421.1, on the reverse strand, counting down.
GTTTATTGCTGGAAGAGAGATGTGATATAAAAAACATTAAAAACGATGTTAATCTCATTTTTTTTAAATTTCTCCTTCTCTCAAAATTTTCCAAATATTTAAAATGCCGATCCGAGTCTTAGTTCAATTTGATTTTGGCTCCCAGGGTAACCTAACCTAAAGCTTGAAAACTCTATTTTCATCTGCAATGAAACTACATACCCACTTCCACATTAGTTTCATCCCTACTTCTGTTAGGCGTTGAAATAATGTGGCTTTAGTTAAAGGAGGCATAAATTGCAAATGGATCTTCTAATATAGCTAACAGGGAGATAGATGCACATTAGCAAAAGGCGTCACATTCCACACCTTGGCAAAAAAATTCATGAATAAATGAAAATAAAATAACCACAAAATACAAACCACGTTGCTTCAATAAGTCTGCTTTGTCTTTTCGGGCCTGAGTCAACACCTCGACGGTTGCATTGACCAGGATGTCGCCAGGGTGATCAGCCATACCGGTTCTCAATTTGAATCTGTTTAAAACAAAAACAAAGCAGCTTCAATGAGTTTAGTTCCTTTAGACATACACATTTTGGTGGGCTCACAAAAAACATGCTTGCACTCTCAGGCAGATTAAGGATTGATTTTTCAATAAAACGGGATCTAGACCGGATGGATTATACAAAGATTCGTAAACAGCAATGATCCTGAAAAATACAATCAAAATTGGCAAACAAAAAATCCAAGGTGATTGATACAGAGCGCTTTGAATCAGACGTAATTTTGTACACAGAAGACCTGTGCAAATTTGCAAAAAGCATTCAAAAATGGGTATGATGTGAGACCCTTTAAGGTTCTAGTTTTGAATTACTGTACATTTAACAAATTAAGAAAACCACCTTAAATTAGCCACCTATAATGTTAAAGATCCAAACTTGAAACGTTTAAAACAATTAAAATGAGACTCTATATTCATTTCTAACCCTCTATTGGTGGCTTGTGAATTAAAATGAGACTCTATATTCATTTCTAACCCTCTATTGGTGGCTTGTGAATTAAAATGAGACTCTATATTAATTTCTAACCCTCTATTGGTGGCTTGTAATTGCTTATGTAACTGCTGCTTATATACTATACTCTATGTACTATGCATTATGCATTACGCATTGAGTAGAGAAAACTAGGTTTCGGCATTTGGTGGCAGCCTTTCATATTTCATGATTAAAGAAAAACATTTCCCGTAACTTTTTTGACATTTCACCTTTAAAACAGCACCAAATGGTTAAACATTGAACTAGAACACGGTAACAGTGTATGTTAGACTCTTGAAATCAATTATAACTTGATATAAACACGGCTGACCTTTCTAAGTGGGTTGGTTTCTTGAAGCAGAACCGCAAAACCTCGTCTGTATGGGGCGTGAGTGCCCAAAAGAAGGTCTGTCCGAGGTAGGCTGCCTCTGCGGTGTAGCGCATATAGGTCTCGAATGATGTTTTCACCACGGCCTTTGGGTTCAGGTGAGCCTGGAACATGGCCTCGTTCTTGAAATCTTTGTCCTATGGTCGAGAGCAGATTCTAACTACTTGTGTCCAGCGCATTAGTCTTATTTCTTTTCTAAAAACAAATAGCCAGTAGATGGCGAGTTCCGACAATGAAGGACTACAACTCGAAAGTAAAAATGTGACAAGACGGACGGGCAACATCAAATTTTCAGTTTAAAATTCTGAAAACTGATCGCCTCCTTTGCTTAGAATAAAATTTCCAATTAGTTTTTGAGCTGCCTCGACAGGGTATCCAATTACCTTTTTCGTGGGATTTAGAGAATGAAAGTGAAAGGTATCATCAAAATGTTAAAATGAAAAGAGAACGAATACTGGATGGACAAAGTAATAGAAAATTTGGAACAACAATGACAGGATTACACACTTTTTTAAAAGAATGGTGTCTATAAGAGTGTTGATGCTCACAATTGCTAAAATTTGAGAATAATTGAATAATAATGCCAGGCTCAGCCTTCATCAAGACTAGGACTTCTCCTCAATCTGAGTTTTCTCCCAAAGCAAACAACTGTCACGGGATGGGAATAACGCTTTTGCATATAAATATCAAAATTGTTATTCTGTTTGCTCTTTTTGAAACTTATGATAAACAACAGATAAAAAGGATCTAATATTCTTATTTGATGTGAAGGTGAATTAACACCTTGTGGTGGGCAAGAATAACTTAAGAATAATCTTAGGCTAAAAATTTAATTTTTTAAAACTATTTAGGTATTAAGTATTCTTATAGCAAAAGTGTTTATTGAATAAAAAGAAAGATCTATAGTTGTGGCATGAAGACCTGTTCAACTTGCTGTCGCTCACATTGAAGATGATATAAGCATTATTCAAGTCAGTTTCGGAAACAGTTACAGTACACAGTAACCAGAAATAGCGAAGAAGCAGCTGTCAGCACACAAACCGCGCCTTAAAGAATGACATTTGAGTTAAAGCTAAAGCAAAAGTCATAAAACAGGACAACAGATGACATGTAAATGAATGACGAGTTTGCAAAGATTATGAAAAGTTATTGCGTTTCATTGTTGCAAAACGACTAAATTGTAATTCAAATCCAACAATTGTCTGCTAAGACTACCACTTTCAGTTCTTTTTGCATACGACTTGTCATCTATCTATTAAATGCCATAAAACGAAAGAGTAGCTGCTGATAGATTGCAACAAGTGATAAAAATAGAACAAATTAGCAAAAATTGATCGCATTCAAAGGCTCTATTGTGACGTACGAAAAAAGGTAAAGAAGGAACAGGACTTTTGCCACAAGTCACTTTCGAAATAACTTGATGCATCAGCATGTTATGGATTCTTTATGAAAATGAATCAAATGAGGTAAATCAGGGGCTTTTTTAGCGATGAAGAGTCCAAAAAAGGTTGGGTGACCATTGCAAAATTCATTATTTGATTTTTGGACCTTCCATCGATGGAACGGTGATTTTAACTCTCGATCCCCTAACATACATAACTCGAAATAGGGGCTTACCACCAGGGCTTGCCTCTTCCCTTTAAGCGAGGAAACTTTTCCGACGTGCTGGAACAGCGATGGCTTAAATCGGATTTTCAGCTTCTGCTTTTGCAGATTGCAATGCTTCCCGTCCTTTTCTGGGTTGCAAACCTTCACCCAAAGAATGTGATCCAGTAGCCAATCGACAGGCTTGTCCTTATAAAACATCAGGAAGAAATCCACCATGATTACGAGGTCTGATGACTTGAATAGTTTACCTGTAACAAAAGCAGCTCCAATTGTATCTGAATACATAAACAATTAAACATGCAGAAGATAAGTCTTCATTTTACGGGTTTCTTAGATAGTCGAGCAGAAATGTCAAGCGACATGTAAGCAGGAAAAACAAAACGCAGTTTCGCGTCCTTGGCTTCAAAGCTTGGCACTTCTGCTAACAAGCTTTTTGCATCAACGACACTGATTTGGATAAAATAGCCCAATCAACAAAGATTGGAGCCTATACGAACTAGAAAAAGCATATCTAGCCACGGCAACTTAAGCTTTTTTTTGAAAATTTAACAAGCAAAACAAATATTTTTTAAACACGTTGAAAATATGTAGATATAAACAGCTGCTGAAAAGTAAGTAAAATTTGGCAACTTCTGATTTGTTGACGTTGCTTTAAGGCCTTAAAAATTGTTGATATCGCGGGATTTTCGATTTTCCAATGATGAATTTAATGCTGAGGCATGAATTCGGTAGCAACCAGGAAGCCGGAAATGACGTCATGAAGCTGTTTTGCCGATTCGTGACCATGCTGTTTTATTTGTCTTAACTGCTCCAGTTCAAATAGAAAAACAAACGATTAGCTAACAGGGCAGTTTCATACGTCATTGTCTGACGCAGTCTCTTAAGACCGGCCTACTTGTGGGTTTCCTACTTCTGCAGTCGTGCATCAGATTCTGGGTAAGCTAGACATTGGATTTCGCGCCAAACGGCAACCATGGTAACGTGAATGTCTTGCAATTATGTATGATTGATAAATTTGACACAGAGTCAGCGACACGCGTCTCCTAGAACAAACCCTAGTTTACCACGTTTCTTGAAACTGAATTACATTTAGACCTCTAGTGGTCAGGTGGTCAAAGAAAATCGGTCAAAAAGGCTGAAACAGGTGTGGTAGGCCTGAAAATTCGACGGTTTTATCTTTGAACAAAATTTTGATCTCATTTGGTTTCCAATTGGATTTAAAGTCTCAAGGCTTTGCTTCAGAAGGAAGAAATGCAAACGCTTCTAACAGAAAACACATAACTCTATTAGACTTAGCAATGGTGTAAGTGGAAGGAGGAAGTTGCTGAGAGTATGTAAACAAGCCTAAATTGAAATGTACCTATGAATCCAAGAGAGGAAAACTCAAGCATGAACCATTCGTTGTTCTCCTGTTGCAATGCGAAAGTCAATATGGTACTTGCATAGGCCGGGGTTGCCACTATGTCATCCTCCAACTGACAATAGAAGCGTGCCTTGTTTTGGGCATACATCATCATGTAGGAATAGTCCAGGTTTTGCTTAGTCCGCCAGCGAACCCTGTCTGGAGAATCATTAAAAGTCAATGGCAAATTATTCATATCTGGGTAAAACTCCTGGTTTGGAACAATGATCTCCAATATGCCTTCCTCAATTGCTTCAGAGAAGGTTCTCGTCAATGTGCGAATACGCTTCCTGGCAACAGCAGGGACCTGCAAAACAATACTCACATATAAGAGTTATGCACATAGCAAAAATCCATCAATTTCTGTTATTCATTAATGCAGTTTAATTTCAACTGGTTCTGATAAGAAATTTAATTTTGCAGGTTGTCAAATATTCACGATGTATTCACTCATGCCCTGTTCTTAAATTCTTGCGTAGCAGGAATGGCATCTTAGTAACCCATTAAAACCTTAAGATGTATGGCAAAAAATTATTAGAATGAGTGGAAGCAACTTCACAGGACTATAGATTGCTGTTATTTCATACTAAACAAATTATCTTTCAAGATTGATTCAAGTTACAACTCTTGGCAGCAACTATTGCTGTCTAAAGGCAATAAAAAACAAGAGCATTGCTCATGCATGATACCTTTGCAAACACAGGTCAAGAAACGAAAAAACTTAGAAAATTGCTGAGACATACATCACCAATAAACACAATGATAACGACTTCTGAACGATCATCATCAGTGAGTCCATTGATCAAGGAGCGAAGTGTCCCGGATAGATATGACTGCTCTCGTATATAGATGGAATACCAAATGCCAGGGAAACTAAAAGAAATACCAAATATCAATGGCAATTGAAAGTAAGAAAAATTGACAGAAAATGCATTTCTGAAGGGAATATATGCAGAACAAAAAACTATCCTAATTGCTAAAAACTTCTTATTGTTTTCTTGTGACTTTCTATCAGACAAATTGTTGCTGTCTTTTTGGCATTAAAAGATTACATTTTGCTTCACCTGAGCCAAATTATTGTATTTTAAGCTAAAATTGCTTCCCCTGTATCAGAATCATCAGGCTTCATTCCATGTGAAACATGAGCAATTCAAACATCCTTTTAATGGCATATTTGGCCTTGCCTGAAGTGTGGTAACCAATTCATTTGACTCAATTTTCACCCTGACAATAGAATGGGAAGCCTCCCAATTTTTCTCATTAAACAACTTAGTGCATATTATAAAAAAGTGCACATTTCACTTAGAACAAAAGCCACTTTGAAGCAAAGAGATGACTAACTTTTTCTGAACATCTGGTGAGAAATAATAGGGTACATCCTAGTTTATCTGAACACACAGGAAGAAGCAAACAAATTAAATACCAGAAACATAATGGGCAAAACCATTTACTGGCATCAGTTTTCTCATCAACTGGCCCTGCAGATGCTATCTTCTTATAAACATGTGCCTTTATGTAAAACAATCTTCATTGCAGAGAAAAAACTATTCATTTGAGTCAGAAGCAGTCATACATGCAAGGAAACCATAGCCTAGAAAATGAATATACAAGAATAAAGCTTTATTGCTTATTGCCTTCAACAAAGCAAAAATACCTTTTTTCTTTTTCTTAGTTCCAACATGCACATTTGGGACCAGTCCATTTGGCTGGGTAACCAGGTGTGGGAGAAAACCATAGATGTTGGGCAGAGCAAGGACATTCACTGATCTATTCGAAGGTGTCTTTTGGACAACATTATTTAAAGAGACAAGATCTCTAGAGATTGATGTGCTGGTGTATTCAACATCACTTAGCTTTCTCTTCAGCTCATCTACCTTTGTTTCTAACATAATTTGCCAGGCTTCTAGCTTTTTCCTTGGCATCAGCAAAACTGAAAATAAATAATGATAAAAGATAAATAGCTTCCTAACATCTTTTAGGAGCAGGACAAAATCACAAAGTTTACCACTGCATTAAAATCAATGAAATCAATGCTTTGTATGCAACAAAGCAAGCTGTGAGATCCAAGATACAGTTCTGAAAACAATGACCTAAAGGAATATGAAAATATGTCAATAGCAATATCAATTCTGAAAACCACAAAAGACATTATCAGCCACAATATCCAATGAAAAATTTATTAGGTAACAACTGTCTGCATTTGTGAGCATAACAAATGAGAGGTTTTGTAAGGCATTTCTACAAAGCAGGTAGCTAAAACATCTATTAAAAACAATTGTTACACTAGACTAAACCAGAGCACAGTCTCCATTAAGGTTGGCTTTGCTATAAAAAAAACCAATATGAGCTGTAAATAACAGACAATGAGGTTGTCTTCTTTTATGAAACAAACCAGCTTCTGCAGTTCAGCCATTGAAATATATGCACCTTTTAAAACCCTCTATTTTTAAAATTAATTTTCATTGCTAAACAGTATTGAATTTCTTTAGGTGTTAATGGGTAACAAGCAATTTAAGTAAATCTTTTTGGATCCCTTGACACCCTAGCTAAAGACAATACATATTTGATCTCTAGGAGCTTAGTATTTATATTTGACACTTTTCAGTATTAAAGGTGAGCATGAATTAAAAAAGTAATTTAATTAAAATCCAGGAAAGTTGATGTGCAACTGAAATGAATTGTGTAACTAACCAGTGCATATAGATGCAGAAAGTCAAAACAAGTGGATGAAGGTATCTCAACGGAAATAGAAAAACTGCTAAACTGTACAGTACAATGCACCAAATGAAGTTAACAGTTCTAAACAATATGTTTTGTAAATTTGCCATGTTTTTGCATTATTTTTTATTGAAAATGAAAAAAAGTTATTGTTCAATTTTCAAAGTTAGTTTTAGGAAACTTTCATTTTTAAAAAACAATTTCTATTCATCATGCTTTTGGTGATAGTTTCATTCTGTGAATATCTCAATCATTATATTCAGTGGCTTGTAAATAAATTAAATTGCAGTGCCTCTCAGTTGGCGCTTACTATTACTCATCTCATATTAATTTGATTCTAAATCAAAGAGTTAACTTCTAGCATCGATGTGTTCATTTTACGAAAGTCCATCAATTCTTTTGTGACCTGGTATCTGATACTTTTGGGTTTCGATCACGTGAGAAAAAGTAGCGTTGAAAACGAAATTTGGGTGATTTGAGACTTTATTGACTTTACTGAAATTCTTCAAGAACCTTTCATCCCTGCAAATATGTTACGATATCTCATTTTTGACTGCTGTAATATGTTTTCTTTAAAGTTTTTTCCTTCTTCGCGACTTACCTTCTGCCCTTTGCCTTCTTCTCACGATCAGGAACCCCATTGCAAAAACAATAGCAATAAAGCCGGCAACAACCTTTCCTCTCCTAAAGTTCATTGTGAAGAGGAACTTCGGCTCACGTACTCTTCATCGTCCTTTAACTGGGCATGTAAGCAACAAAGGTTAGAGCTGTGAAGTCGCTTTGTTACGATTTACAAAACTAAGCCTAGCATGCCAGTCGCTTTGCCTCTAGGCCGTTTCAGTTGATACCTTGCTGCGATGTCCCCATGATAATAAAAAATCAAACAAAAGTGATAAACCACACAGGTGTATCTTTATTATCTGGTCATTACATTTCTTTCTTCTCTCTTACTCGATACTTCTAGGATCAACACGATGTTCTTCTTCCGGAGCTAATCAGGCTACACACAAACAGCCACCATCCGTGTTTTCTCTTCAATAAAAAAGCCGGAACGAAACAATGGCGCAGTGGGATCCCGTCTCACCACCCCTCTTTTTGGAGAAAAGTATAATATTCTTAAAAAGACCAAAAATATTATGAACATGCTACTTTGGATGAAAGGTTTTAAGGTTCAGTCCATTTTTGCCCGCTCATTAAATTCAAAAGGCAGTTGGAAATTTGAATGTATGCATCCACACTTCGGCCAAAAATCGTTTCCTTTTGATCATATATAACTGTTATCCTATCTGTATAAAGCAAATTCCTACCAGGCTTTAATTTATCTTTTTTATTCATCTTTACAATGTGAATAATTATTATTCAGATCAAGTCACAATTTCCAGTCTCGTTCGGTACAGTCCGGGTTTTAGCTATGTCGGATAAGTTGACATGAGCTGACGTGTAGCCTGTTTCAAATACCACAGTTTGAAATTGTCTTCTCCAACAAATCTGAATATTATATTATGATATTTGCAAGATATCTTTTGCAAGTCTTCATCAAAGTGTTTAAAAGAAGAAAGCAAGCGCTAGCCCTTTTCTAAAGAATAAGACCAATGATGATGTCGGAAGCAATCAGAAGTTTGAGAGAAAATTTAGTTTGAGAAACTTTCTGGCACGTTATGCATTGATTTGGCTCGGTGAGACTTTAGATTTCCATAATTGAAAGTGCGTTGAATTTCAGGTGATTTCCTTCTAACCTTTTGAGTTTTTGTCCATTCACCGGGTACTTTTTCATGGTGCCACCGGCCGAATAACAAAGCGACTCTTTTTCTCTACAAATTCAAATGTACACCACCTGTCACTCTTGATTGCAATGATCAACATTTTTCAACCCCCAACTTTGCAGTCCACCATTTTACACACCATCATTTTGCAGTTAATCCATCATTATTCTACTTATTACGCCAGGTTGTGCTGCAACGTTAACCGAAAGATTTCCAAGCTTCGGGCCACCAAAGTCAAATACGATTTCTCTACACTGACTTTGAAATAGTTTTTCACTCGTATTTTTGACAAGAAATTATTAATACATATGACGATAGTTTGTGAATGAGGGATATTTGTTGGCTTGCGCCGACTAAAAAAATGTTGTTTTCCTACCGCCTTATGCAATCTGCTGGGATAGATGCACATTAATAATAAGCGAACTAGTATGCTTGATTATATTGTATATTCAGCGTCCATAAACTCAAAAGCATTCAAAGTCTTCAAATCTATAATTCAATGGGCTTATTTACAAGAACTGCTACCAGAGGAGTTAGACAAAAGTGTCATATTTTTGGAGCAAACTGTTGCAGTAATGGAACAAACTGCTCTAATTATCAAAATGATTTTGAGTTTGTCGTGACTTTGCAGAAACAGCAACGGGCAACACATAGGCCTCTTCGCAAAAAGCCAAGAATTAAAAAAGTTTCTGTCATGCGAAGATTTACAGGAGTGGTAGACGCGAATCTTCTTCCATCAGGAATGCAATTGTGGCTGGTCGCAGAGCAGGTGGTTTGAGCATAAGAAACATTACAGTTCAAAAATGAAATGCACTGGTCAAGGATGACGTGCCGCTAACGATGCATGTCCCAATGTTTATCAACAAACATCATTCTTGCTTTTGGACATCATTCACTGCCTTCAACGAGAACCAGCGATATATTTGGGCCAGACTGTACTTATGACACTAAAGAAGAGAAACGGCTTGCTTTCTTATGCAAGTGAAGAAGTTGAAGGTCTTACCACTGTCACCAAGAAAGAGAAGCGCGAAGCATGGCAACGAAACAACAACGGCCAACATCTTGAGCTTCCTGTAACACATTCTGGTACAGGAGCATAGAGCCGGCCTGCATGGAAATCTGTGTCCCACTGAATGATGATTTACGCTTGTATTCATACTTTGACACCCACAGTTACTGGGATTCAAGAAATTTAGTTATGAATTGCTATTGAGGAAGACAAATAGGACTGTAAATAGAGCCATACTTGTGCTTTCTAGTTAATCCTCCAATCAGGTTGTACAATTGCAGGTTGCGATATCAGATTTGTTTGCCGACAGAATGAACCTATTTGTGAGAAGCTATTCGCAAGTGTTCAATAAAAAGTTTTTGTTTTCTCAGCGGGTTGTTGTCGGGGCAATGAGTAAAAGCATTAATACCTCCCGAGGAAGACTGGGCCGGATGGCGATGTGACGTTGTGTTTGCACATAAACTCGCCTTCGGGATTTGACTCAAATCGAATATCACGTCATCCATTGGCGCCTAAATTTTGTAAATATTCATTCAATGCCAAATACCCGCTAAGAGAATTATCCTTGACCGTCCAACTTTTGTACGTACATCTGAATGTTAATATGAAGAACCTTGCTATGTATCAAGTGGGTTTTTTCATGTGATACCTATTTAACAGGGTCCTTTTTCGGGTAGGTCTAAGGGCCTAGGTACATATGCACCGTTTATCGAAAGTTTCCCCTAAGCTGGCTTTGCAGCATTTTGCTCATTGAAGTGCCCTTCTCTTGGTGTTTTCCTCTTCCCCATCTCACGATTGCATATACAGGGTTATACAGTAATTCTGCAGTAGAAAAAGGCCTTGCAATGATAACTTTCCCTGGACTTAGACAGTAGGACACAAGGCGCTGTTTGTACTTCCTCGATGCACATTGCAATGCTGGTTTGTACACCGCCAAAAGCCAACACGATCTCTAATTTTAAATATGGGAATCAGTCAGAAGATTATACTGAAGAGGGGAATCGATGGCAATATACATTCTTTACAAGAAAACAACACAGCAAGTTATTCCTTTCCCTTTATGGAGCCAGCCTGGCCTGAGGAGTGCTTTCAAGTGACGTATCGATTTTCCTTATTGTAATAAGTGGATCTGACAGTTATCAGCCAGAGTTCTGTGGCGTTTTATCAAAACAAATCGTCAAATAGATTATGCAGACGAATTTTCTGCTTAGGCCATCTTCCTTATGGGTTCTCCGCATCACAAAAAACACACGTCGTCTCCTGATAATCTTATCTGCTAAATCTTTCAGTTTTCTGATTGTAATAGACTTTTCCGATCGACAAAATGTTGAACAAAGATAATCGCGTAGGCAATTTATCAGCTTAGCTGCTGCCAGTGAGTTTTTGGATAATGACCATACCTGCAGCCTATACAAAAGATTCGGTGATTTACAACAATCATCTCTTCAGAATTTTTGTTTCTTGACAAAACGACATAAAGTTCTTAGAACAATATTTCCTTTGTAGTTAGTTAAAAACTAAGTTAAGTACATTTGTGGTTCTGGAAAGTAAATTTAGGGTATATTATTCAAATAATGGATGTTGTCAAGGAAAGAAGGTGACTAGATTCTTAGCCTTCTTTAAGACAACTATTTACCTCCACTCCCCTTCCCCCTAAAGAAAACAGCGAACAAATACATCGTAAAGGGGAGGGTGGATGTCGAGAAGAACCGCCAGTTAGCTGCAAAAATATTGTCTTCCCTCCAGCAGCTGTTGCCTGGAAATAAAGGGGTTGGTTTCCTAACCCTAGCACTATGAAAAACCTTTAGGCCCCGCAGTTGCTTTTTTGGTTGTTGTTGTTGAGGCTACCTGGACAAAGTAATTCGATGTGCAAGAATCCTTAATTGCAGTTTTCCTTTAAAAGCACCATTGTGCAAGTTTTAACTGGTGTGACACGGCGTCTGCAAGAGGGCCACTACCCATGAAAGAGCGGTACACTTCTGTCGGGGAATCCTATTGGGTGATTATAACCCTCAAGCAACATACAGTAGGGTACCGCCGATAAGAAACCACTTTTTAAGTTGAAGCCTCAGACAGTTTCTTATTTTAAGAGACCTTTTAAAAACCAGTGTTAAAGTTTCTTAGGTACCATGAAGTTAAACCAAGTCAAGTCAACGGTATGTTAATGCCCCGTGCATGCATGTGTACTAAACATTACTGGTATACATTACATACTGCATAGTACAATGTTCTTATATTATTAAAATGCTTTATGCACTTTGGACCAATAGTTCATTGAAAAGTACAGGCATTCGATTATAAACTATGACAAACCTGAAAATAAGAAACATTTTACTTTCAGACCTAAAAATGTTTCTTATAGAAGGAGCCCCTTTTTAAACAGAATGATGCCTGTTTCTTAAATACGAGATTTCTTTGTCACGGGAACCTACTGTAGAACAAAATCGTTTAGTTAGTAGAATACCAAGGAATAGCCTTTTCGTATTGTGATCTCGCTGGTGAAGCAATGATCTGGGAGAGAATTTGATCAAAGAGAGCTTGGCTTGAGCACATTGCTTCAGAATCGCTAGCATAAAATCGAGACAGTTAATTATTGATTGCGGTAAAACAGTGGTCACTCCGACTGTATTATGGTGTAAAGAAAAGAAGCACTCAGTGGTGACATTGTTGGCTGGCTTCTTTGAGTGGTGCCGCCTTGGTCGAACTGAATACATTTGCCAGTCGACCGGGTTTTCGCCTTGCGTAATACGCGGAAACAGAGAAACAACTTCTTATGGTGCTTTATAATATAAGCCTGGTTTCAACTGGCTCTAAAAACCACTTGAGCACAGGTGCTTGTGCAATGCTGCAACCGATTAATCAAAATGTGGGATTGGCAGATGAAGCCCGTGTGAAATGTTGAATTGTATTTCAGAAGTTGATAACATATGAGTTAATGTTACTCTGAGGAGTGTCGGACGAGAAAGTACTTTAAGTATGCAAAAACTAGTTCCGCTTTTTATTGCCATTGTGAAGTTTTGTACCGCAAAGCACTTGTTCACACTCTACATGCAAATCAAGAAACAGCGGAACATCATTTTTGCATCTATTTTTTCGTCCAATACTCCCTAGAGTATGGAAGCGTCGTAAAATGACCAAATAATGACATTACCCAATGAAATGTGCCATTACAGAAATGAAAGTGTTGTTAAATGTTTGATGGCTGTAAAGAGTGAACTCAATTCAAAAATGGTCAAGAAGAGCAATAATTGCTTCCGACCGTTCAATCCGAGTGAATGCGAGAAACCCTAGTAGGTGTCAAATTGAATTGCGGATCAGGCGTCAAGACTAAACTACTGATGCCAATGAAATGCAACAAGCAAGACTCAACAGCATTTTAAACTATAATAAAAGATGACATAATGGTCCTAAGGCGTGTCAAAAAATCCAAACACAACTATAATCATTCCTGCTTTAGTTGTCAGATGGTTGTCCTCCGCTCTTGAGGATATTATACAAAAGAAAGTATTAAATTATCAATACCAGGCAATAAGTTCAGTGGTGATGCGAGCTTAAAGAGATCATAGAGCCCATGTGTTTTATAACGGTGTTAAAGATTTGTGTTTAATCATCAAAATCTTATCTGTAGTGTTTATAAAAATTAATGGAAAAATGTGTGAAGTAAGTTTCTTGAACAAGCAGAATTCGGAAAAATTGATAAGCGATTTGTGACAATTTCAAACACTTTATCGTTTAGATACAACTCCTAAATTCACTCTAAGTACCAATTCCAGGGCAAAAGAATCCATTCCGTTGCTGGAGAAACAGTAAAAAATCTGCATGTAGTGCATTTACTCTTTGAAGGATTCTACGATGCTTGAAAAACTACAATTCGGTTTAGGTGAGGCTTCGCTGCGTCTAACTCAGCTTGGTAGAAATGCGCAGCAGTTGAACAAAACAGGCAAGCCAAATGCACGCATGCGCTGGTCGCAACGGCATGGCACCTGCAAAAGTCTTGAGAACACGTTCATTGCTTTTGACATCACCGCCAGCAAATCTAAATCAACAAATCGTAACCACTGCTCACCACAACAGGTATCTTCTCATCGGATAAATTCAATTTTTAATTATCAGTTAGAGTCCGAGATGAATAGTGGAATAAAAAAATTAATGAAGCTATAAATAGCACGAGGTAATGAGCTAAATGTCAACAAACCACAGCTCTTTTTTCGTACTGGGTCGACCAAAGCTTGCATTTAAACGAGCTTTAGGTGGGTTGATTCATACGAGTAGAATTTTGTAAAGATAATAAATTTGACAGGATACCTAACTTGAGCAAATACTTAATCTGGGGTATCTCTGAAAAGAAGAGATAGACAGGTAGTTCTTGATCAAATTAATCTCGGCTGACATGTGTCGGTTGACCTTGGAAACGATTCCCGGATTAAGCAACGAGATACGGAATGGTTCGTGACGTATGAAAAAGGATCGCATCGCGGCCTCCAGTTTATTGGATGTCTTGACATTTCCTGCGCAGCCATTAAGGTTTTTTTGTAAAATAGATGGACCATTAAGGCGTTTCATCATGAGACCCACAGTGAATAAAAGGCCTAAGTAGATTTGCAGAATAAAACGTATTCTAAAATAGAAAGAGCCTATTCGGAAATACCTTCACCGAAATCTTAACCGTTTGCAAGCACAGCGGAAATTAATCAATAAATGTTCCGTACTTAACTAAAAACTTAAAATAGTGGGGAACAGCGGGAACCATAATTTTTGCATAATAAACATCGGAAAAACCACTTTATGGTTTTGAAAACAGCGCATGGTTGGCTCTGTTGTAACCAGTTAGCGTCCATTTACACCGCTCTAAGTGAGATGGGGATTTGGATTTCGCAAACATATGTGGACCGAATCGATTTTACCTTCAATTCAAAGAAGGACTCGGACGACATTTTATGGACTGAATTTCCTTTTTTAAACAACCCCAGAAATACATTTAGCTTATCTGTAAATTTTTCGTGACAGCAGCTGATGAATAATAGCTGACTGAATCAACCTGTATAAAGAATGCATTACTCTTATTATTATCATTATTACTATTTTTCAATGTTCACAGGGCGGTGGTGTTGATAGCAGGATAGCAGGCCAACTCCCTTGGCTTTTGGTATCCAGTACTTTTCTTATTATCTTTGCTGTACCTAACAGGCAAGCTTTCTGCAAGAGTTCTGTGCCTCATTCTATTCCAATTTTCTTCACCCAGTTCTCAAAGTTCTTTCCAATCGTACCCAGAGCTCCAATGATTATTGGCACTGTCTTGACTTTTCTTACATTCCATTGTCTCTTGATCTCTCTCTTCCAGTCTTGGTATAGCTCAATTTTTTCCTTTTCCTTTTTTTTCAATCCTGGGTCGAAGGGGCAGGATATGTCAATCAGCAAACACAAATTACATACGATGGCAAGTCGACTATAATTCAGTTGTGTTCCTTTTTCTTGATCAAAACTAAGTCTGGCCTTCTAGCTTTAATCACATGATCGGTTTGGATGGTAAAGTCCCACAGTACCTTGCAAGTATCATTTTCAATCACACTTTCTGGCTCATGGTTGTACCACTTCTCGCTTACATTTACCCCAAACTTCCTGCATATGTCTCATTGGATTCTTCTTTCGACCCAATAATGTCTATTCTTGTATTCTTTTTGCGCTACTTTGCTGCAGTCTATAGCTCTTTTTGCGCCATTTATTACTATTATAATTATTATTATTTATTTGTTGCACATTTTCTTTAAATGAATCATAATTTGTCCTTGATGTTTGGTGAGAGCAAATCTCCCCAAGACTCGAGGACTTGCCTGAAGATTCTGGCAGAATTCAGGATGACTGTTTTCTGCAATTCAATAATTTTGGTCTCAATTCCGATTATTATTTAAAAGAGAACAACCGCGAACTTTCCTGTTAAGCAGTGGATCAGATCACTACCATTGACAGGGATTCACATTCTATCTTGTTATAAAAGTATGCTACGTTTTAACTGCCAACTATGATAATCTAATGTTAAAGTATTTCTGATACTTTACATTACAACTATATACATTTATCATATTCTTTGCCAACTTATATTTTTTTCTATTAGCTCACCGTTAGATTTTAATTTTTGCTTATTTTATTCTTCGGCCGTAGCATTTGCGATTTAATAAGTGGCTTGTGGCTTTGTCACTTATTGTCATGTTTTCCGTCATTCGTAACTTGCTGGTGACGTTTTTTTCGCTTCTCCTGGTTTTTCAGAAAATATCTCCCAATCCTTGGACATTATAAAGTTTCAAATTCACTTAACTGACACTAAACCACTTCTTGGTTCACAATGTACATTAATTGACTTCCTTATACAACCACATTATGTCTGCATTGTTAGGTCTATTAATATCGATTGCTATGATGTCTAAAGATCACAGCAATGTTCATTTCTATCGCTGTATTTTCCACCGTAATAATTATACATTGGCTTGAATTATGATTCTCAATGTTGTTGGCTAGAAGTTGAGATTTCAGAGCTGATTCACAATATCTCGAGCAGAAGACTTTGTCTTTATCAATATTAACATCAAAACAACCTACAACAATTTACAACGAAGATTTGCGAAATCCATGAGCTTTAACCATTAACTACATTACATGAATAGGTTTAATCGGCATTTAATTGCACTGTTTATCTCTAATAGATCTCCTAGCATCACAACAGCTCGTGGACACCTATTTTATTTCGCTATTTCTACGTTCCAATATAACATAATATAGATGACTACGATGTTGCATGTGAATTTGTAGAATAAATTTAGCGATGAAGATAAAACTTTCTTTAATATAACTTCAATGAAAAAGACACATTTAAGCCCTCCCCTTCTTCACTAAACCCAGCAGTTCTGGTTATAAACTGAATGAAGAATTGAAACGAAAAATTTGAATAAAGTTAGTTATACCAGAACCAACATCGAAATTTTAAGTATTATAAAAATGGAGTTCAAATGATTTAAAAGAATTCAACGGTAAAGTACGTAATCTTTTCACGCAAACAACACTTGCAAACGAAAATGATCTGGATAGACATCCTCCGGGTTGAGACTACCTACTCAATTTATCACCATACGACATGTAAACATTAGTATACACGAATTTGATTTAAAGTGTACCAATATGAGTAGTTCTCCTCCTACACAACTCATTGGGTGGGGGGATATCAGCTACAAAATGTACAATAAAGATACAATAAATCGTTCACAATATTTTTCAGTTGGGGAAAATTGAAAAACATTGAGAAAATGTTAAGACAAAGAACACACTAGGTAGCAATGGCTCCATTAAAAACCCTTTGAAGGCAGAAATATCAGGGATCACACATTCAGTATAATTCTCAACATTGCTTAATAAAGAGGATATTAACAGCAATGGAGCCCTTTAACAAATAAAAAGACTGGAAACACTGAAGTAGGCATGATATAGCTAGACCTTGGCACACAATAAAATTTGCATTACTGAGGTTAAACCAATACCCTTGTGTTGTCCCTTAATGCTGTGGTGACAGTTTTGGGACATATCTCAGAAAGCCACCGCGAAACATAAATACTGGCTAAAGGTAGATGACAGGAAACAACTTAACAATAAAAAACAATCCAAAAGGAACAAACAAGACCTGAGGCCAACAAACGCTTATCTAAAAAAACGATAACTAATCAATAAAAATACCTTTTTGATGAATAGCAGTTTTAATATTATCAATTGAAAAACCAAGTTAACTATTATGAGCTACTTTGCAAGCGGAAAGGTATATCCACCATTCTGTAAATTACTATAGCAAACACAATAACACTGACGCCATTAGAGCTGCCAGAAAGAAGAAATAATTCACAACAGTTGTGTTCACAAAATAGTCAGTCGTTGGGTACCATTTGAAAGCCATTATAACCAAAGCAAGCAGATGCCCTGCTGACATTGAAATGAAGTACATACCATTGGCTAGTCTCCTGAAACCACCAGTGCAGAGCCTATTAGCAGCATTCAGCGCTAAAAAAAATTTAGTTGAATTGGCATTAAAATAAGCAAAATCAAAAACTACAAGATAAATGCAAGCAGTAGCCTTAACTGGCTTCAAGAATGTTAGGGTAATGAAAGAAGAAACATTACCTGTTAGGCTTGACAAAGCTTCACTAAGTCCAAGCAAAAAGTACTGAGGTATCTGAACAAATACACTAAGCTTCACTGATGTAATATCAAGCTTGCCAATGGACTGACTGAAAATCATATTGGACTGCTTATGAAGAACACCAGATTTCTCTACACAGCCAGCTGAAAAAGAAAATGCCACTCTTTATAAAGAATCCACCTAACATGCTCACTGACATTCAAGCAGATCAACAATTCTTTGGGAACATTGATTCCTTTTTCAGGTTAGCAGCCATTTGTGTACAAAAGAGAAATAATTGTTCTTATACCTGGGTCTAAATAGAATTTGGTCTACAAATAAAAACTACATGAAAAATGATTATAATCTCACCTATAATAACTGAAACACACCCAAATATGAGGCCAAGAATTATTCTCCAAGTGACAGGAAAATGCAAGTCTCTAGATTCTAAAGCAGGGTAAATAACTTTATCAAGAAGTGGTGAGGCCAGCATAACAGCCACAACAGTAAACAAGTTCATCCAAGCAACTGGAAGATTTTTCCCTGCAATTCTTGTATCCAAATGTAATCCCTGATGGTAATAGGTTGTGTAGCACTAAAAAGAGTAATGAATGGGGCATGAACAAATGATTGATAAAAATATAATAAATTAATGATTAACAAAAAAAAGTTAAAAGATTTATATAGGATTAGAATAAGAAAACTTTAGAATATGTATAAGATGTATTGCTCCTGCTTTTGATTGTATAAAGTGTTTTATTTTATTGTGCTGATAAAAAATTAATTTCCAGCATTTTCATATCTGTAGCTTCTACACAAATTGAACTGAAAAATTCAATTGGCGGTCCCTGAAAAAAGTAATTATAGCTATCATTTGGACAATGGTCTTTTAGTCTCATTTTTAAAGGGCGCTACTAATGCCTAAACAAACAAGGAGATACAACTGTTAACTGTGAAAGTTTGAACTGAACCTTTCCTGTCATGCTTTACAATAAAAACTAAAGACCAAACCCCCCTGGTAAATCTAAATCCAAAAGAGCAACTCATATTTTAATTCTACCCCCATGCAAAATTTATCCAAAAAAGCCAGACAATGCCAAAAAGTACAATAACCTGACCTGTGCATGGATAATCCAATAGGGAATCAAGAGAAGGAACAGTATGGCCACATCCCATATGCACTTTACACTGTTAACATCAGAATCCTCATATGTTCCACCATGCTTTGACATGGCATAATCTATCCAGCTTGGTGGTCTCTCTAGGCCATTGGCACTTTCAACATTAGTAGAGCTAGGGAAACGATTTTTCAGCTTATTCATAGCAACACTTTACAAGCAGTAAGATTCACACTTAAATTCAAAACCCTATCAAAGGATACACCATTATCATGTATAATTGAGAAAAAGTTGACTGGATGAAAAAAAGATGCCCTTAATCAGTTAGTCAGCAAATGATTGCAGTGCTTGAATGTATCTTAATGCAGATTCCTGTAATCGTGATTGATGCATTTACCTTTTTGATGCCTTTATTGACCTCTTTCTTACTTCATTAGCTTCAGCAAGAACATTATAAGCAGCTTTTAGTGATCCAGTATGTGATGGACTCCTTTGCTTATAATGCTTAAAGGGCATCAAGAACAACACAAAACCAAGGACGATAAATGCTGTGCTCAAGTAGAATCCAGCTTCGAAATTTAGGTTTTGATCAACAGCAGTAATAATGGCCACAAACAAAATAATGAGAAAATTTGAAATCCAATGAAGTTTCCATGCATATGCCCTTTCTTTTTCTATTTCCTTTTGAGATGTGCGTATTATACTGAACTCTGGTAATGCTGTTCTTGTTGATGCCTCGCCAAGGCACACAATCAAAAGGGCCAAAATACTCCACAGCCGATGGGATCTAACGGAAAAACTCCCACTAAGCGCTGATAACGTTGCAATTCCAACAATATAAGCTAAAAAGCCCAGGAAAATGATTAGAAATCTTCTTACACCCAAGTCTATGCATACAAGAAAAGCTGCAGACATGAGAAGACAACAGCTAATAACAGCATTTGAGAAAATGAAAGAGTTTCTGGCATCACACTCCAAGTAGGTTTCCGCAAAAAGAACGAAGTCCACCACGAGGCAAAAGTAAACTATCTTATGCATACAGTCAGATACTGCTATGCATGCAAGCAACTGCTTAAACCGCTTTAAAACGTCATTTCGAATTTCAGTTTTCACAAAATATGTTACGGTGGGCTGATCTTTCTGTTCTAATAGCAACGTTTGCTCTGAAGAAGCTGGGTTTCGCCTAAAATAATGAACGCGACCGCTTTTTCCATCCCCATTTGCAATTTTTATTTCTTGCTGACCACCGCTGACTTCGTTTCTAACTATAGATGTTTCCCCATCTCTTGAACTGCTGTCAGCTGCGTTTTGCACGGTTCCTTCGGCGTCATCAGTGAAATCAAATCCATAGTTCGAGTAGCAATTTTGGACTCCTTCGACTGACATTGCTACAAACGAGCTTGGAAAAAGGATATAAGAGAATCTGCGATGCTATTGTATCGTGTGTTTCATTGCGTTTCTTGGTGGACAAACAAACATGTCAAACGAACGGCCGCCTTCATGACATGGCGAGCATCTTACTCCAGCCTCTTTATGAAATGTTTCTTGGAAAAGAAGATCTTTGCAAAGGGGGCGGGAACACGGTAGACAGTGAACAAAAGTGGCAAGTCTAAGGAAGCGGGAGCCTTCTACCATTGTCTAACGGGAGAAAGGTGTCACAAAATAATCAGAGCAATTCCTTCTTTTGACATTCTACTTAACTGCATACGTGATCAACAAAACGGAACCAAATTTACTGGAATTTTCCCTAAACTATGGTTTTAATATTTGCGAGAAGGCATTTTGTGATTGATTGATTGTCATTAATAAGAAGGATCTTCGATGAACTAATTCAGAGTTTCTAAGGCTGGTTACTAACAGAATCGACACTGCATCCATCATGAAGGTTGCTAGAAACATTAAAGCACAGCCAAGGATAACAGCCAGGGCTCTTACCTATTTGAAATTTGACATCGGAGCTAACGGGGCCTATTAGAGACAGGGGCCCTATTTGTGATGTTTTCTTAAAAAGAGGGACTTTAATGTAAGGGGGGCTTGATAGAGCCTTTGTAGTAGCTAAAGAATGTCAATGCGTTGTTGCTTTCAATTACTAGCTTGTTTGCTCTATCTTAAATCAAGAAATATCAATCCTGAACTTTTAACAGGCACTTTCAAGCATCAGAACATAGAGAATTAAACAAGAAGCAAACTACATGGGTATCTGATTCAGAACAAAAGACAACATCTAAATTATATACAAGATTATTAGCTCCAGCGCAAATATAATTTTCATACAGATTCTTAAAAATACAAGATCCATAACACATCACTTACATTATGGTTCAAAGCAAGACATTCTGCTTTCAGATCACAGATCCAAATAAGTTTATGGCAAAAGGCACAGCTGAACACCAAATTATTTCAAATTATCAATTATTTCAGAGAAAAATGAGTTTTATTTAGCTGATAGTATTATACAGTCACACAATATATTCAAGCAAAGCCCATAATTTTAACTATGTGTAAACAATCTTTTACTGAAAATTACTCTTGGCACCAAGTTTGCACTCAACCGATTTGAACTATTCAACAAAGGTTTTCTTCAGGAAAATATCTCAGCCAAATTTATCAAGGCATGAGGTAACCTTTCATGAAAATGGTGCAAATAAAACAGGTTTAAGGGTCTGGTACATTAAATTTATATTTTGACATATTCAATGATAAAGTATAAAGACAATATTTAACAACATTGAAAATGGTCAGCTCTGCAATTCAATTTCTGCATGATTTACAATGTGGGAAAACTATTTGGGCAATCAGAATTGACAAACCAAGTCTGATTTTTTCAAATTCATATTTGCTTTTCCATTGATAACTTTATAAAGGCAAATTCAATGCAAATAATGGATGACTAAGAATAAAAAACATGTATTCCTTTCAAGTACATCAAACAAAAGCAGTCTTTCAAACACACTCAGAATCAGTCCCATTTCTTATGTGCAAAAAGGCGATTGTAAAATAAACAGCAGAATCTATCATTTATCAGAAACTAAAAATCTAGTCCAAGGCAATTCGACAATAAGCATGGCAATACAGTTCTTTGCTTCCTGCAAGAAAATGTCAAAACAGGTATTTGAATACCAATCAGCAAACAAAATATTAAGCAAAAATTGGCCCAAAAACAAAGGGGAAAAATAAGGCTTTGCATATGTTGAATAAAGATATTTCATACAACATAGTTAGCATCTTTTTAAATAAATCCTTTTTTCTATGTACACTTAAAATGTATATAATGATGCTAAAAATTTTCAAGACTTTCGTATAAGAATACTTATTCTCGAAAAAATTTTTATCATGCATAATTTTGAAAAACAATTTTTTTACCTGTAGTAATCAAGCATTTCTTCCAAGGTAGAAAATCTTTCAAAAGATCCAGAAATGAAGGCTTTCTTTTCAGCAAAGCAAAGCTGCAATGTTTAAAGTAACACATTCATAACTTGATAAGGGATGCTGCTACAAGGGATGAGGAACTCTAGTAGGTAATTTTGTATACATTACTTATAAGCAACAGTCTTTGTTATAGACTAGGCTCCTGTTAGTCCAAAACAGTTTTCATACTGATATCAATAAAGTTGTCAAGAATACTAATTGCTCTAAATTATAGTCTAAATATAATGATATAAGCAACCGCCTTTGTTATAGTCTAAGCTCCTGTTAGTCCAAAACAGTTCTCATACTGATATCAATAAAGATGTTGATTTGTTGATATCAAAACAGATCTCATACTGATGTCAAGAATATTAATTGCTCTAAATTATAGTCTATATATAACGATAGTGTCTCAAAAAGTTACCTTAAAGTGAAACAAGACTTTTGCTGGTGATACTCCTTTGCAATAAAGTGCTAAAACCTAAAATTGGCAAAAATAAACATTAAATAAATATAGGTCACATTAAGCACAGACATAACAGGTCTAAAAACAAATATTTTTTTCTGCATAATCAAAAGAAAATGTCTCTCAAAGTTGAAGCAGTTAGCAAGTGAAACATACCCTCATTGAATTAAATTGAAAATTTAATTTCATATTGCTTCAGAATTTATCAGGCTACTAAAGAGGTCTCCTCCTAATACAACCAAACCCCCATACCAATGGGTCTCTAGGCAGGGTCAAAAAGTGCATGGTAAGTCTTCAAATATCAAATGTTTAATATGATCTTATCTTCCAGTTACAATGTGTGGGAACTAACATTATTGAAAACAAACTAAAAATCAGCAAAAATCACAATTTTACCACATAATTCATCATTAATCTGACCAGAATTCTATAAATTACAGAAGTCAATTTTTGTACCCACATACCTTTTTTACCTGGCAGTATATTCATGACCACAGATTCAAAAGTATTGTTAATCAAAAGAGCCTACCTTACAACCAGGTTCACTTTGCGAATCCCTTATCAAATATGTTCCATTTCTGAGGTCCTCTGGTAGTTTTGCAACACAGTCTTTGAGGTATTCATCAAAGTCCTTGATAATGATGTGAAACGATAAACATATAGAAATTCTGCTCCAGAAATGTTCAACAAATCAAAACTATACCAAGCAAGCCTAAAAAATGTCCTTGTACACTGGTGTGGATTGACATGCTTGTGAAAACATTGTCATATGCAATGTGTAAAGGTTTTTGGAAAATACATAAAGACCTGAATGCGTGAATGCTGTTTATGGATTATTTCTTTTGGAACTTTGAAGAAATAAAGATTCAGGTTTTAAATAGGAAAGAATGAAAATTTGGGAAACAAAACAAACCATTCGGTCTACTAGATGCTTAACAGGTGGAGTTGGTTGGAAGCTAGGACAATCTGGCAAGCCCACTTTTGGCATGTCAGCTGGTGGTACAATGGCATCATATGTTGGTTGCCTTTTTGGTACGTCTTTTCCTTGATGACCCATTGTAAGTCCCTCTTCACTTGAAAATGAACTGGAGCTACTGCTACGAGCTGCACTTCTTTTTGCATATTTTGATCTATATGGATCCGAACTTTTCCCAGTTGGACGTAATGAGCTTTGTCTATGCCTTCTTTTTGGTCTTTGAAATTTGACAATCCTTGACTCAGCCAAATCCTTCTTGCGTCTTTTCCTTGCCAGCCTGGGTGGTATTGTCTCTTCACTTGAAAATCTACTGCTAAATCCACAAGAGCTTCCCTGCTTTGTTGGTGTCACTGGATTACTGTAACGGCTATCAGGAAAACTAACCTCCGTCAAATCTGGGTAAAGATGCCTTGATGTGATACCAGAATTATCATATGTCCTGAAATTTGGGACACTGAAAGTGCCATACTTGTGGCTTGAAAGCCCTGAAAAATGATGAAAAAATTAAGCTAAGATACATTATGTCAAAGGCACCTTTCTTGAAAGGTCAAAACCTCAAGGCACATTGTTTACCAAAATAAAATGTATGGCCATTGGTACAAGTAAACATAAAATAGAATTGATGCACTTGCAATGTTCTAATGGTAGTTCTAATGGTTAATCACTTTGAGCATTCAGTTTGCTGTAAATATTTTTTCTCTTATATAAAACACTTTAAAAGCTGACATCTGCCATATTGAAGCAGAGTAGTAAATAGTTAGAAAAAGGCAATATGTATGTGAGGGCACTATCATTATTTCACTAAAAATTGAAACCCAGTTTAATCAATAATGCAATAAGGGAATTAAACTTTACCACTGTTCTAGTTTGCTATGAGCCTGAAAAGATCTTTTCAAAAGTATTTAAAAGACTAAAAAAGATTATTGAAATGTATAGCTTTTAAATTCCAATGTTTAATGTGTACTGAAAACTAACACTCAATTGCCTGAAAAATAATTTGACCCTAACCAAGTATTTGAAAATGTTTTCTTCTAGGAAGACCCAACATTTTTCAAAATAGGTGTTTTTACAAGTGGTGCCTATTTTACAAATGGATTAGTACCCCCAGGTAAGACTCTTTCGTATTTAAATCTGAATATTTAAATATTTGCATACCTTTAGCTAGCATTGCTGCTAAACTATATATGTAAAAAGGTAAAATGTGAGATCAATTTAACCTCCTTTTCTTGTCCTGTAAATCAGATCTTCTGCATCTGCATTCCTAATGACCTAAAAGAGATACACAATTGGTAGTGTGTGTTTCAAGTCTGCCTTCCATTTGAAGTCCCATTGATTCAGGGTAGAGAGGAATGAAATTGAGTTAAGCCTAAAGTAAAAAGGCAGTCAAAAAGCTAAATCTACAGAATAAATTCCGATATATTAAGAAAACTACTCTAGTTTTCTTTTAATTCCTTTTGCAAAAATGGTAAAGGAATTAGGAATAAGATTGAAATGAAGGCATTGGTAAAAGTTTGTTATGCAAGCCTTGTCGTATAGAATACAGTTGACAAAAAATTGAAAGAGAAATACAGAGAACATGAGATAAATCAAGAACAACATCGAATAACATATCAATTTAATACATACATTTTCTTTCAAATATTAACTCTCTTTTTTAGAAAAATAGGCACTATGGTTTCTATTATTGAGACTAACTATATCTACAAAAAAATGCAGTTTCGGTTTTCCAAACACTTTTCAGTAATTCATTTATTTCAGGTAAATTAATCTAACTTATTAGTGTAGACAGGTTCAAACCAGCGAGTGATGACTTTGGTATAACCTGTAATAGCAAGTAACGTACGGATTCATGGTTGAAAATTCCACCGTAGTAACAATAGGAAAACAGTGAGATGTAAACAAAGGTCCATCCCTTGGATTTACTGCTAAAATTTTTACGTAAAATGCCTTGTATTGCTTACTTCGTATACACTGTGGTCATGAGGTCTTGAGACATCAGTGAAAGTGCTCGCTTCAGAATCCTGTCGGTGTAATTTCTTTCTTGTTTTGACACTTGCGTTTTTGAGTTTAGCCCAAAAAGAAACGATTAAGACCAGCGGGACAAGGCCCCCAAAGCAGAGTAAAGCTGCGGCAAGACCATAGGCCCACTCTTCATATTCACAGACATATTGGATTCCATTATGGCTCAGCTCTGTTAGTATCGGACAGGCGAACGAGCAATTCATCGACATTGCATGTCCTCTTGCAAAAGTTTTCCGGCCTCTAGGCCCTTACACCGAACCCTCTTTGTGTCCCTGTAACTTGCCTATGAGAAGCACGTGATTTAGCTCTTTGCCAACAGTTGTTCAGTGCCAAAAAGTGTAAATTCCTACACAATTCTTCACAAAAGGCGAGTGAACAGTAATCTGACAAGGTTTTGTGGTGATTAAAATAAGTATTACTATTAGTAGTGCAGGACCGGTGATTTTTATTTGAAAGTGATGGGAGGGGGGGGGGGGGGGGCAAAATGTTTAGATTATGAAAGGGTTTAGTAAAGGTAGTACAAGAATCATATTCAGGGCCCTACTTATCAAAATAAATTACAGAATATTTGACCTCCTTTCTTTCTACTTATGAAATTCTTTCGATTTCCTTGTACATGGCCTTAAAAAGATTTTACTGACGATAAAGTTTATTTTGTTATTTGTAACCTTGGTAATTTGTCACCTTTGTTTTCACTATCATTATGTATGTAAAAGCGTAGCTTTGCAGGCTTTCAATTAGTTCTTGTTTATGTTATACAGAATTTTGGGTGTGCTACATCTAGAATTAGTAGAGGTTGGAGTAAGAGTTAGAATGGGAGTAATGGTTAAGGGCGATAAGATTAAGTTTTGTTAATAATGTATGGTTAGGTTCTTAACGATTCATTAGTGTGGCAATATGCTTCTTTAAGACTGTGCCTGACTTTATGAGAACGAATCGACGTTGCGGGACAACCGTAGAGAAACACAGTTACTCATTCGTGGAAAGATCGTTTGATTGGAGCATTGTGATTTTGTCTCTTTGCCTTAATGCTCATCGAAGGACCAGTTTGTCTTGACGATAGGGTTGATTCGTTTGTAAAAGAACCTATTATCATTTAACGAGAAAATTGAAGAGCAGTGGTCCCAAGACTAACCCCTGTAGAGCACCATTCCTGATCCCTCCCCATAATCTGTATTTTGAAGGGTGTTTCGCGTGAAATAATTAAAAAAACCTTGTTCTTGTAGTATAGCAATCGGTTGAGTGATATGGAAAATCTTTTTAGCACTCATACTGAGAATCAACTACAAAGACACTTTTCAAATGTGGACTCATTGGTGGAACCTGGCTGAAAAGGAGAATAGCACCCCAAGTGCCGAGAGAAGGACGTAAAATAATACCCTACGACTGCAATTGCATTTTTGGATTAGAATCGAATGATTCGTCGGCAGTTCAAGTATTCGCCATTAGCTACATACTGTTAGTTTACTATCAGCGCCAGTTACATCGTACTAAAAAGCGTACAATAAAAACCAATAACTAGCCACGCCTCATATTGAATATTGCAACAAAACGAAATTTGCTTAAAGAAGAAAGAGAAAACTTCCCAAAGACAGTGAGTCAGTGAATAACATGGGAACGGGACGTCTTTTTTACATGATCGGGTGAAGCAATAATTGCCATGAATGATGTTTCAAGGGTCTGCGACAAACGTACTAGTTTGACACTGGAAAGGCCAAGTTTGGGCGATTTGGACATCAAACAGTCCTTGTGCAACCCTGGGACGATGAACCATAAAAAAACGGGCAAAAAGGTTTCTTGGCTAGCATCAAGCAGCATGTGTTTTCTTGAATCAATAAAAAGATATCGAATCGCAGAAAATTTTTTCAGTAAGGTTAAAATGGTATATGAAGAGTTAACTAACAATAAACGATGTCACTTTCTGTGGTGAATTTGGTCTAATTGGGTACAAAATAATAAGAAACTTTAGCCAACTGCAAACAAATTTCAACAGAAACGAACTCCGGTGCTTCATAACTAACTAAATATTACAAAACGTTAAAAACACGCGCTTAGAAAATGCCTATAACTTTTAAACGTTTTAGAAAATTACATTACTCCATTCCAAATTTCAACAACCGATCTTTTAGGCTCTGACAGATATCTTTAACAGTTTGGTCAAAAACCTTTCCATTGGAACAATTTATAACATCCAATTTATCTAGGTTGGTGAAGGTCCTCCCATGCCTCCTGGTGCCTGTCAGTGGACACACCTTATCAGTGCCCGAATTGGTTCCATTTACAAGTGCTTCCTTTGCGATGCCATCGCTGCGTTCACTGCACGTTGCAGACGAACCCATGCCAGTAGTGACAACAACAACAGCACCACGATCAATGCTAGGCTGAGCATGGTGAGTGCCTTCGAGGGTCCTCTTTTCCGCAGCAGCAGCAGCAGCAACAGCAGCAAATCCGTTATCTTCACTCTCTTCAAAGTCTGTTGAACATAAATCCATATCTGAGCCGGAATTCGCAAGATCCTTGTTAGAAGTGACGTTACTAGCCTGTGCTGAAGCAACTTTCTCGTCTGATGCTGCCTTGCTGTAGACATATTCAACAGGCACACTTGCATTGGCTTTCACACTTGAATGGGATACTGGAGATGAACTTGAGGCATCTGTCACCAAAGCTAAGCCCGGTGTGCTTACGGGAGCTGCTAACGTCAAAGCGCTAGCCATTTTTACTTTCTTTATCGTTCTCATTTCTTTTATGTCCCATCGACTGGTGGCAGCAGAAATTTTACTACGTTTCGATAAATTTTTCGTTTCAATTCTGCGAGGACTGTCATGGCCACTCCTCCACCTCGAAGTACCTTGATTCCGTCTTGAATCTTTGCTTTTCCGCCGTGTGTCTCCTGAAGAGGAAACAAAATTTCTTTTAAAAACAAGTGCACCTCACTGTGATGATTCGTAAAAAGAAGATAGTAGACAAACAACCGTTGAAGCTTAGAAATGAAAAAGGGGCGGGAACGTGTATTCTGCATTCTCAAATATGATATACAAAGCCCCTGACTTCTTTAGAAGCTGCAAGCAAACAATTCCCATTCCCTACTAGCTGTTAAATCAGGTGATACCATGAATGGAGAACCGACCTCCTGCTAAACACAAGACTGGCATGGTTTCTGCCGCACAAATTAAATTAAGACGGTAATCCAGTTGTAACAACAGGTTGCTTATAACAAAATCAAAATTTGAAGTAAACCGAAAGCAAACAGATAAACTCAGCTTTTCAAATATAAAGCACTACCACGGAGATGCAATGATCTGAAGAAACGATCACAAGGGCTTTATCTCGGTCCCACTAAATCGAACGCCAAATAGTGCAAACGTTTGACGCGTTTTCGTCGCTCGCTACAAATCTGCAATTGAAGGTCAACGACATAGCATAGAGCACCACTCCGAGGCCGAGTAAACAATCTTCAATGACAACTTAGAAAGGAAGGGTCAGGCGTTAGTGTCTCTTCTTCTAAGATTTCCACTCACAATTTCTCTCTATATCCGAAAACACGTAAATCGAGCTGACCTGTTTATCGGGTAAGCTGAAAGCCCTTCTTCGCCAACCACCTCTCCAAAAAAGGGTCGGTTATCTTTCCTTGAAAGCAAGCCATCCTTTCGTCTCTGCTCGGCCTTCTTCTTCCTATAAATTACGTCCAAAGGCTTGGATGCTAAATGCGTGGCTTTCTCTTCATAGTCCTCGAAATCATCGTAGAGCTTCTCCATTCTTCGATGCAAGCTCAGGCCCTGCGGAGGAGCATCACTCACAAAGTCTAAGTCTTCTGCAAGGTCATTGAGGGGAACCGCAAGTGGATTGTAAGTTACTTTGATATCAAGAAGGGATGGTGGGTTAGCGATATCATTTTGCCTGGACGAGATTCGATTCGGGGAATCTACCCTCTGATTCCGTTCATACGATATCATATCGCTTCGAGCCCCTTCCCGCTGCACGTAATGGTCTTTTCCACTCTTAAAATTCCCTCTCTGCCCATACGGAGTCCTATCCCTGACCTTGGTGTGGTGGCTCGCTCGAGTTGCGGCATCGAGGTCTTTGTGGTGCTGTTTTTGATGTTTCTCGTAATACTGACGTTCCTGCTCCAAATACTCTCGTTCACGCTCTATGTCCCTGCCATGCAGTCTACGATCTTTGTCATTATCAATTAAAGCCTTTGGCCTTTCCACATACTCTGAGCGATTGTCGACATAATCACCATCATCATCATAACCGCGATCGTAACTACGCTCCTCGTAGTCCCGCCCATCTTGTTTGTCGTCAGCATCACGCTCTTCCGAAGCATACCCATACCTTTCGTCCAAATATACAGGATCTTCGTCGTAGCTCCCTAATTCTCTAAGGTCACGTGCTGAATCTCTGTTTCTTATTGGCCATCCTCTCACGTGTTGCGATTCATCTTGACTTTCAACATAGTAAGGTTTCCTTCCGCTGTACCGGGAAGCCAACGAACCGTTGTTTACATCACCATAATTCCGTTGCACACCTCTACGCTCCGAGCCTCGATCCTCTTCCTTATCGCTGTAGAAATGGTAGTCTATTCCATCACTCTTAGCATCATGCGGATCAGTGCTTTTGACCGCAACCTCCCGTCATCATATATTTTGCCGGTGTCAACTTCATCTTCGGTGGTGACACAATCGGACAATTGCTGACGCGTCCCCCGGCCTAACCATCCCTTTTCCCTCTCAAGACCCTTCCTCGCGTATTGGAACTTTCGGGAATCATGCCGACCACCTCTGACAAAGTTTCGATTATTGTCTTCCATATTATATTTGCGCAGGTGCTGCGATTTGTAGTTGTACATCGCAAAGTCTTTTTGCTCAATATAATCTTCAGTCGGCTCTTCAGAAAACTTGCCTTTGTCTCCTCGCGCTCCGATCCGCAACCTTAGGCTGCATCCTACCACCAACAGGCGACATCCGTTCTACGCTACTCCGAAACGCCTTCTCGTTAAAACGAGGTCTCTTTCCCAGTTCTCTGGAGCTGCCTCGGCTATTCCACGATCTAGAATTATCATGTAGATCGTTTATTTCATCATCAAGAATTTCTTCTTCTCTACTTGTATCTTGAGATTGAGATCTCTGACTCCTTTTAGCTTCAAGCTTCCATGAATATGCATCATCAATGATGTTTTTCCTATTCAAACCCAAATTCACCCTCTGGATTTCTTTGAAAGGCCTAGAATGGCTCCCTACCCGATCAAAACTTCTATGGTGCTCTATGCCATGTCGAACGCGGTTAAAATTCCCTTCACTTGCAAGCCCTTTTTTGTGATCAGCTCCTGATACAGACGAGCTTTCAGGTCTCAAAATCCTACCTTTCGCGTCATTAACAAATTTCGTATTTCTCCCTTGGTTTTTCGACAGCGAAGATCCGCGAGAGCGAGGTACGAAAGAGTCCATCCAAGGCGTGTCCACCCAAGGCAGAGAAAGTGAGCCACTCTTCGTATCAGGAACTGAGCTCTCCTCTAATTCTTTCTTTATCTCCACGTCCGCCAATGAAGTCACTTTTTGCACCATATTAGATTCGACAACTGCAATAGGCTCTACGACTGACCCATCTGGGTTGACTGAAGAAGTGGAATCCTTCCAAATTGGAGTTGGCACACCTTGGGGTACTGAACTGGTTGGACCCCGAGTAGAAGAGGCCGAAATATCGCGATGCTGGTAACAGTTTTTGGCTTGAGTTGGCAAAGTCTTTTCCGTAGAGATGGTTTTTAATACGCTTTCACTACGAATACAAAAGACACAAATTACTGACTGAGTGGAAAACCAATATAGTCTGACAAATGAACACTGGCTTTGTTCTTTATTGGCACAAAAGCATCTGTTACTGCATCAATTATCTAAACTTTCACACAGACATTCACACAGAAGCAAAATAACGAAGCATGGACACCTTCATCAATTTATTGCAAATAATACTAGCAACAAGACCGCAGTAATCTTCAGTTTTAACAGAAGATGTAAGCAATTCGGGAATTGGAAAGGCTTGTCAAAGGTCGACTGCCCAACATTTCTGCTATGACGGCGCTTTAAACAGAAACTTCAGCGATGCCATAACAAACAGACATACCCAGTACTGCCTGAGTCCAAGAGACCAGGAATCTCTGTTTGACTGAAGAGATTCTTTGACAAGGCCTTCGCGGTGTTTTGAGATGATGACATCAAAGTCTGCATTATTACTGATGGAGCCTGTAAGAGGGTGGTGCACATGGCATAATTAAACATACTTCGGTACAGCTTCGATGCAAGGCAAAAACAATACACCACATCTACAGCACCTTCATTCACAACACGTAGCTTTGAAAAACATGTAAAATATAATTACGAATCTCAAAGCCGTTATTACACCAAATTTGCTTACAGGACGATCTAGCTCTCTAGGTACAACTTCATTTAGGCCACTTTCTGGCCACTACATGGAGATCTAGGTTCACAAACATGGTGTAAATGGTGTAAAAAGAAGCGATAACTTAGATCTTCCCTTGAAATATGTGCAAGGTAATTGGACAAGGACAACAAACAAAATTATGTGAAGCTGCTATTCATTGCTGTCCAACTTTTTCCTAGTTGATAAGTAAAAATTGGTACTTGACTGCTGGTACAATTATGGGCTAAAAACTAGCCCAGAAGACAATAGGAATAGGTGTGCACTCACGTGGTTATTATCTGCCTTGTTGTCTGGAATGCTGGCTTCGTCGGCTAGAGAAAAAGCGAAAATGAAATAGATGGCTAGCGTGAATCAAAGGATGGCCCTACAAACATGAGTAGTTAGGTATACCAGAAAACATGGCGAAGGCCTCTAACATGGAGAATTACAATCACAGGCCTCAACATGTCTCCATAAAAACGCACTACTTTACGATCCTACATGGAAATCTGAAGACTTCCCAAAATAGCTGGCCATTAGCACCCGTTCAAAGTGCATAGACTGAACTCAAAACAAGATTGGAAACGAAAAGAGCCGTCAAAGTATTTATAAAGAAAATTGAGATTCTATAAGCATTCAAGGAAAGGCCATCAAAGCCCTTACATTTTCCCCCGTTATATGCCAGCTTAGATCAATATTACTATTACTACAGTCATCCCCATAGAAATGGTTCTAATCCCAGATTTTCGCTTGCTAATAAAGCTGTTTATATCAACGAGAAAAATTCCTAAAGTACCCCTCGATTTAAAGACCTAATTCTTCAAGTTGCAACCTAAAACCTTAAAAGACGTGAAATACCTTAAGAAGGATTTCTCGAACCTCTGGAACGACTTGAACAATTCAAACTTAAACTTATAATCCTAGCTAGGTAGACAAGCAGGAAGTGTTGTTGCTGCCTGTTGTTAAAACCTTGAGAGTTCTCTTCAAATAAAATACCTTTCTCTTGGCATCCATCCTCACTATCAAAAGACTTATGCCGTTTATGGGCGGTCGATTTGCTGCCCCGGAGCGGTTTTTCAGACAACCCTAGGCCCATACGTGCAGACTTCTCCTCACTTGTTACTGACTGGTCAAAATCAAATTCATCCAGTGGAGAAGTCGGACTGTAAATTTCGTCATAAAGTTGGTCTTCGGAAACAATAGCCTTTTTGGCTTCTTTCGTTTTACTACAGGCATTCCTATTGGTGGCCTCTTTGCTGTCAGAACGCATACGAGGCACCTCCTCCTCCGATCCCTGTGAACCACTCGTTTTGAGAGCCGAATTATCAACATCTTTGTCCACGTCGTATTTCATCAATTCCTCTGTATCATACCAATTTAAGGATCCCGTTCGTTTCTGCGAAGCCGCACGAGACTGCGAAGGAGCAGCGCGTGGTTTATCTTTAGCACCGCGTTTTATATCTGTCTGTACATTGCCTTCTGTTTTCACCCCCGGTTTCTCTGCAGCCCTTTGGTGTTTGACGCTTTCATTAGAAGCAGTTTCAGTGGATGCGTTCTTTTCGCTGCCTTTGCTAGACGGTGGGTGTTTGGGGTCTGATTCTGCTCGCGTTGAAGGGGTCTTGACCCTTGAACGCTTGTTCTTCGATGGACAGCTGTCACTTGCTGAGTCTGACCGAGATATCGAAGGGCTTCTTTGAGCCCTGTTCCTCTTGCGTACTTCCTTTTCGTCACCGGGAGACCCATTTTCGTGACTGTAACGATTGCGCGATCTTTCGGGACTCCTTGCTCCTCCGTAGTCATCGCTATAATCCCGATCTCCTCTGTCTCTGCGTCCTATCTTGGTTCTCCCAGATGAAGGCGAGCTCCTTCGCCGATCGCTACTGCTAGACCTGCTTCGCCTTCGCTTCATTCCCTCTTTAAAAACTCCCAGTGACTTCATCTCCTTATCTGAAGAGCTTCTATCGGATTCGCCAACATGCCCGATAGAAACACCTGACTAGAAATCGCAACAGTCTCCCGATTTTCATCCGTCCCCCCTAGACCCTGGATGACTGCTTGCATTCTACTTCGTCCTTCTCTAATTTCGTTAATTTTCTTTCTCAAATCTTGCGCGTCATTGGGCGATTGAGCCGCCATGTTGCCAGTTGCAGCGGGTGTTCGCTCGGCGTCCTGACCATTTCCACTTGCGTTTGAATCGCCAGCAAGCACTTTTACGGTACGAATGTTTCTCTTCTCTTTCGACGGAACTTTTTCCAGGACTGGTCACAACCCTGCCCAACATCTTTGCCAGCAATTTCTTCGTCTTGCTTCACAAGGTGCCCATCCAACGCCGATCCTTCTTCTCTTCCCTGCACTGCAGCACTTTTACAACCTGGGGCATTGCCTATTACATCCTTGGAGCCATCATGCTTGGTGAACGATGCTTTCGTGGCATGGTCGCTGTTCTGCATTGAATCACTAACGGAAGCTTGCACGCTCCTATCTGCTTCGCCATCAACAGCAATTCCAGCAGGACTAAGTACGGCATCACTCAAGCCATTACCCGTTTTCAAGCGTTTCGAGAAAACCTTGTCATCGAATGCTGGATCATTTCCCCGCTGAATCACGTCACCACTCGATTTCCGCTGACCATTAGGCCCTAGAGCATCCTCAAGTATCTTGGCCTCATCGCGCCTAGGTGGATCATAGCAATCTTTTGCGTGCTCAAAGCCTTCTTTCCTCTTTCGCTCATTGGAAGTCAAAGTAAAAGCAGAAGCTGTGTTTGCATGATCTATTTTCTGGCCAGTAGCAGCAGCACCACCACTAACCCCCGGAAGTGGGACTACATCTGCTACGACTGTGCTGGCCACTCCGTCTTTTGTTGCATCTGACTCGGTGGCATTCGAATGAACAGTTGCCGTTGGGTCGTTTATTGCTGCGTTAGTGAAGTTAAAGCTTTGCATGAACGGGGACGGCGCCGGGGGTGCGGGCAACGGAACTGACTGGCCCTGAGGCACGGCTGCCGCATGTGTCATCGTTTGCTGGGTGAGCCTTTTAACTAGCGGGTGACTTGGCTCAAACGGTGAAGCAGAAACTTTGGGAGTCTGTACTGGAGCCGCACTGCTAACTCCAACCGGGGGTATTGCCGTAACTGAAGAATCAACTATACACTGGGCCCCATTGATGTCATTTGCCTTGGGGAAATCGAACTTGGAATCCGCAGGCCCTACCAGCAGATTACGCAACACTGGGGGCAGCGGAGGCGGTGTCAATGCTTTCTTTTCTACTTCACCCTTTCCTGTTTCTTGTGGACTTTCGCTTGTGACAATTGATTCTACACTGCACTTCTTCTCGGAATCCGGGGACAAATTCGCTGTCCCTTGCTTAGCCACGCCACTTTGATTCCAGAAATGGCTGGTAGAAAACCTAGACCCCGCACCTTTGTCGATTTTTTTGTAGCTGAACGGGTTTCTGCTCGGCAACTCCCCACCTTCTAAGAGTTTCTTAGGCATTTCGCTAGCCACGCCTTGTGACGTATGTCTATGTGGAATCCTAGGGTCCTTTGCTGGTTCCCTAACACTGAGCTTTAACTTTTCTTCTGGTTTGCCTTCTTCCTTCTTGTCTTGATTAACATCTTCTTTCGAGCCACGTTCACTGGTCATTTGCAAACCCTTTCTGTTTGTCACGTTCTGTTCTGACGACCTTCGGGTGGACGATGTGCATACTTCATTAGGAGGAGCACTAGCAATTATACTGGAGAGTGACACTCTGTCTGGAAAGTCGCTGCTGATCGCTTTGGAGCCCTCAAGAGCCTCGACAGAAGCATGCAACGGATCTGGGGAATTGTTCTTCAAACGAGGGTCTCTAAGCTTTTCAGCGTTCCCAGCCTGCTTTGCTTCGGTAGTGTCTAAGGCAGAAGAATTCTTAGAATACAAAGCATCTGAATGAAGGACCGAGTCTTCGCGTCTTTTCAGATACGGTCTCCTGCTATCGAAGCTGTCATGATGCTTTTCAAATCTCTCACTCTCCCGATATAATCTTGCATCTCTCATGTCACTTGCATCCGGATACGTCTGTCTACTCTCATGCACTGTAAATTCTTTCCGCACTGGATGCTTTTCTCCATTATCTACATGCATAACACTATCTACATGCTTAACACTATCTACATGCATAAAACTATCTACATGAGGTTGCTCTCTGAAATCAAAACTGCCATGATACCCGTCCAGCCTTTCATCATAGCGGAAATCTCTGTCCTGGAACTCTTCATTAGCTGGCATGTGCGGCGGAAACCGAGATTCCCTGGGAATTGTGTCGACATGAGAAGGCCTAGATATCTGCCTATGATAAACGGGGGGCCCTGGGACATTATAACTACCAGGGCCCTTTTCTAATCTCTCATTCTCGTGAGGAAAGTCTGCGACTTTAGTTATGTAGCCCCTCTCGTGCATTGAAGCGTGAGGTTCCACTGAATCATAGTCCATATGCAACGATGGTCCATACGAATTATTTCGAGTCATCTCAAGCGTTGCTAATCTCTTTGAGGGGTTCAGAGTACCATGGGGTGCTGCAGAAGGTATACTTGAATGCACCCTCTGCTGATCCCCACCACTGTAGCTGTGCGGTCGTTGATAGGGGGTGAACTTGTGTAGCCTAGGGTCACTAGGGGCCTCGTTCCTTACAGACAATGATGACGTAATAGCAGCATGCGAATGTGGTTCTTTCTGGGACGTGGCTACCGAAAGTGAGTTTGAACGGTAATACTTCGCTTCAACACGATTTCCCACTTCATGCCTGTTTGGTGCGTGGAAATCCGGTGCTTCTGGAGTATGCCTCGGGTGCTCTTGCTGATTTGATGCCTGACTTTGATGCCGGAAGCCCCCGGGTTTCGCCGTGAAATAAGGAGTGCTGAAAACCGGCTTGGATCTCTGCTTTCCCGCCATAATCATTTCTTTTTCGGCCGCATGTCTAGCACGCTGGATCCTTGTACTTATTTCCGCCTTCTCACGAAGTGTGAAAAATAAAGGGTACTCCGTCCATTCGTTTTTGTCATCGAAGGGGGACACCGACTCGTCGACCTCCACAACAGGGGGCGGTGCTGCGATGGGCGTGGTCAGCTTGAGTTTTTCCAGCTCCAGGATCCTGGAGTCAAGTATTAGTCGAGCGTCTTTCAAGAACGCTTGATTCCCTTTTGAAATCTTGTTGTCATCTAGGAAAAAAGAAATGAGCTTTGAGAGAAAAGAAAAAGGAAAAACCCGACTGGAAATTTGGTAACAACGTATTGCTGAGCGGTTTTCAACCCTCAGGGAGGAAGACGTAGATAACACCAAAATAAATTCAAAAATAAGGTATCCTCTGGAAACATCAGCTATCTCACACGTCAAACGTGATTTCTGGCACTAAAGGAAGCAAACTATGGAAGATGAAAATAGGGGAGTGTGGAAACCATAACACTAACATGGTAGAGAGTATCAACTCTGACACCAAAGTGTGCTAAATGATATTGCTTTCTGGAGAATTTTTTCCTGAATCATTATCTGTTATATGATACAACCTAGTTTCACATAAAAACTGCCAGCCCTCAAAACAATGGAAATTTCAAAACCGTTTTCTATCACAAATTGTATCAATTTATGACACAGATTATTGTTTATCCAATTTACCAATTGCAGGGCGCAAAAGAAGAACGTGTATACATACCGAACATTTTGCGAACAAATAAGAGATGGAGAGTCTCTGGGTATCCCTCAAGTGTTATCCCTGCAAAGTGGCAGAAAACCATATCAGGAAAACATATTTCGTCCGAAAAAGTATTCAAGTATGCAAACAACCACTGTTTCTTGCCATTGTAAGATTTGTAACACGGAGCAATAAAAGGCGTATTTATTAAAAGTGACTAAAAATCCAATAGGAATGACCAATTTTTGGGCAAGCAAGTAAACGAGAATGACAAAGTTTAAGCTAATAAAAAATTAAAATACGCAGCTTTGTTACAAACTTCAACATTCTTACCAAGACTTTTTGTAAAAGTGCCAGTTGGGATAATGAACAAATCGTAGTTTTGCGGCAGTTTTATCACCAAGACCTAGAAAAACACGATTGAATACTTGACTTGATCGTCATCAAAAGGAAGATCAGCTGACAGTGAACACATTCAAAGAGCAATTCATCTAGCGGCGTGCTTTTTCATAATCTGCACGGGAAAGATTGAAACACGGCATGCAAAAATTTAAATTTCGGGTAGGTATCGACAATTTCCGAACCAGAGAATTAAAAACGCGATATTACCTCTGATCTTTTCTTCAATGTCCTTTTCAGCAATGCAAACTTAGAGCTGCGATTGTTCTGTGGCCACATTTCACAGTGCAAAAACTCTTTTCCTTCCTTCAAAACTGGAAAAAAAATCAGCGGATAACAATGCAAAACCGATTGGAATCCAGAAATTAAAGATAATTCCATACGATGGCAGAGCTCATCGAGAGAAGACCGGGTTCTAAGCTAGAATACCCGGAGCCGGCAAAGAGGGCATAGAGCTGCATTACCAGTCCGGGTCCCTAATCGCTGATTAACACAAGAAAAGAAAACAAGCTAAGAAATTCAAAACATGAAAAAGGTTCACTACTGTTATGCCTTCTTACAAAATGATATACCACAACAACCATACAGTTTTTTCAAAATAGAGGAGAAATAGGGTACCGTACAAATTATGTATATATTAAATATTCAAAACATGAAAAAGGTTCACTACTGTTATGCCTTCTTACGAAATGATATACCACAACAACCAGACAATTTTTTCAAAATAGAGGAGAAATAGGGTACCGTACAAATTATGTATATCTTAAATATTCAAAACATGAAAAAGGTTCACTACTGTTATGCCTTCTTACAAAATGATATACCACAACAACCATACAGTTTTTTCAAAATAGAGGAGAAATAGGGTACTGTACAAAATTATGTATATATTCAATAATCTGTTAACTGCATACTTTAAGAATTATCGCCATTGAAAGTTTGATACTGTACAGATAAAAGTATGATGGACCTTAAAGCTGGAAACAAGTGTGACATACCTTTTGGGCATTTAGAATCCAAGGGTGTCGAAGTATACAGAGGTTGGGGAAATTCTTTCTCCAGAATGGAAACTTTCGTCTTCATATACACCGTCAGGTCATTGCTGTATTTGCAAACAAGATTGGTAAAAAGTGGGAGAATTGACGAGACGTTTTCATTTACTAGAACGAGAGTATCAACGGAAATATAAACAGCGAATTCCAATAATCTAAAGCACGCCTGTTTTACAAGGATGCAAAGGAATAGAGGATGGTTAAATTTTCGAGAATTAGGCCTGATCATAAAAGCACGATACGCTGGGCTGCAGGCCTTAAAAGCACGATACTCAATATAATCCGGCATGACACTGACGATCTTAATTCGCTGCGTTTGCAACTACAAACCCTTGTGTAAAAGGCAGCATATCTTGAGCCTGGCAAGGGTCTCTAGCAAACAAACCTTACTGCAAGTTTATGGAAAAACAAAAAAATTGGCGTATGATCATCTGCAGTTTCATAGATGTTTAAATTCTTGCCTCTGTTCAGAAGAAGTAAACATCGTTAAACAAAGGTAAAAAGGTAAAGGATAACTGGGTGGGAGAAGAATAACTTGCAAAAACACGTGCCTGTAAACTGGCAAATGCCCAGAGAATTCTTTCGCATGGCATATTATCTTAACATCAGTCAAAATTATGGACTTGTTATACAGCTTCCCTGCCCATAGTGTAAGCGACTTCTCCAGCTCATTGAAGTATAGGTTCCCATTATCTATAATGGAAAAAATGACATTCAACTGGAAAAACTTGTCTCTGGAAATGTAAATTAGGCGATATCATTCTAGCTACTCTTCTCTAGCACTCTAAAGGTTGCCTATCGCATAAGCTGAATTTGTTTGCGTAAACGTCACTTCGATTTTGAAGATACGGTTCTAAACATAGAAATCATGCGTTTTTCCCTTGATGTGAATAATAAAAATTGCTGTCTGAAAAAATCAATTTTCTAAGCAACAATAATCACATGACAATTTTCTTATCTATAATATAAAATATATTTCTCAAAGCCACATTAAAATAATTTAGCTGTAACTGAAATTAATGGAAAATAACTGACAATTGACTATCAAAATAATTACACTTTGTGTGGGTTAAGAGCTACTTTATAGCGGCTGACAAAATCTCAATGATCCCTTGTCAAGACCAATGAAATTGAAAAGTTGTACAAACCTAAGTGCTCTTGCCTAGGCTTCAATTGGGCCACATTTGACACCAGCAACCTTTGAGCCGGGACCTTGAGGGAAAAATCATTTTTGATTTGTTTTGAAATAATCATTTGCTCCTCTCTGTGACAGTATTGCTGGAAACATGGTAATAATCATAATATTTTGAGCAAGCCCACCTTAAAATGGATAGACTACATAACACTTTAGCTTTTAACAACTTCTTGGGTAGAACCAGTTCTGTTCACCAAGTCTGTTTAATTATTGAAAGATATAGACTTCCCGCTAAGAATAAGAAGCCAACAAATATTTTCAAAGCTTAAAAACTGCAGATAAGCAATGTGCAGAGAATTTTCTAACAAATCCAAAGTGAATTTGTTGTATTGTTTCAAGTGATTCATTGCAAGTGAATTTGCAACATAATTTTTTCATACAAAGCAAAAGTGCATAGTTAGCTGTTGCATAATTTTGTACCACAAAACCTCTGTTCACAGTTTATTGACTTTAGTAATGGAATGTTCAAAAACTCTTCTTGGGAACATGGTTACCTTAGACATTGCCTCTGAAGCTGCTGGCTCAGATGGGGTCTCTTGAATAAATCTATAGAAAACTACAGCATAAGGGACACAATGCCTTGGTCTTTTTACATAGAACTCGTCCAATGTATTGTCCATTTCATACAGATATATCTGTGAAAAAGCAAGTAACATTGTTTGAAACACAAAGTGACCATAGCTGTTACTCTTTCAACACAGTGATGCATTTAAAATAAATTAAAACAAGTAGCTGCTCTTTCCATCTAACATCATCAGGCTCTGACCATCAACATGTCAAACAATCTTAGTTCAAAATAAAGCTACATAATAAGTTGACTATAAATCAAAGCAGATAATATTGCAAATCTTAAATTGCAGAGAGAATTTCAGTGACAAAAACAAACCTGAGATGAGTCAAAAATTTTTGAGTAGGTGCTTGGATTTTTTACTGATTTTGGTTCCATCTTTCTATAGTCTCTTGAAACATGGCCATCATGATCAGGTGTTGGTTCCAAAAGATCACCATTTGTTCCTTGTTGCTCAGCAATAGATAAAAATTTCCCCTATTTTAAAGGGCTTTATGTTAACAACCAAACAATTTTATATGATGTACATTTTTGAAGCAGAGGTAGAACCAATATAACATAAATGAAAAAATATTTCACAGTCACAGAAGAACAATGTGCCATGCTACAATTGATAAAGTTATCTTCAAATTATCATCTAGTGACAACTAAACATGAAGATATCCACTTTGGAAAAAATTAATTTGTTCTCTTCAAAGAAAAGTTTTGTTCAAACCATTTGATTGTTAATGGAAATATATTAGTTAATTCTTAGATAATTATTCAAAACCAGACCTTAACAATCTGAAACACAACCATGACCATCCCCTTATTACTTTTTAGAGGGAATCTCTTCAGCACATCTGCGCAACGGGAGAGGTACACACCTAAAAATGAAGAAACATCTTATAACATACCTGTTAATGGTTGGTGCATGCTAGAGTTATAAAACATACTGACAGGCTGCATTAAAAATCTATATACAGAGGCTTATATTTTGCCCATTCCCTATAAACCAAGTATATAACTTTTAAAAGATCATTAATAGTAACAGGTTTTTGGCAAGATACAAAATTATTAAACCGCTTGCTACATGCCGACTCCAAGTCACTGATATATTCTATTAAAAGCTGGTATCTGGTAGTAGTAGCCTTGCAATGAAAAAACACATCATTGTGATCCTTGTGTCATAATGTTGCTAGCAAACAACATCATGACACCATCATGCAAATGCATGATATGCTGGGCCAAACTCACAATATGCATGAAAAAATTGCTTTTCGGTTAGGGAATAGAACACAGTGCTTGAATGCTTCTTTCTGCTTATCCTTATACATATGAAGGCTGTATGAGACTGATTTTAAAAAAGACTTCACCTAAGTCAACAGTTTTGAATTGACAATCAGGGAAATCTTGAAACTGCAAACTTACCACAAGTTGGATCTCCAAGACAAGCAACTTTAGAATCGAAGCCTGTCAATAGACCTGTCTTGCAAATCAACTTCGCCTATGATCAATTGAAAATTGTTAACAATACATGGATCAGCCATGATTAATAAAATTGTGTTTTGGGGATATTAAATTTTATCACATTAACTCGTTATAACATAGAAACATAACCTTAGCAGTTTTCTGTGTATACATAATGTGGTTAAATGGTTCATCATTACCTCAACAATACTATCAAAATGAAAATTGCATTGCAAAAAGAATTTATCTTTTAACAGTTCTAAGATAACTTTCCTTCTAAAAAGCTAAGAACCTTCTAAGAAGAGTAAAAAATGGCTAACTAAATGTGAAAAAATACGGAACCAAATACCTGTTCGTAGTTTTCAACTGACTTGAAACCATATATTGTTTGTTGTCTTAATGTGCTTTCCTTTTGCATCTCAACTTTCTTTTGATTGAACTTGAAAAATATAAAAAGAGCTGAGATTGGCCCAATGGCAAGCATGCAAAACAGCAAAGCAACACCAGAACAACAACCTTTTAATAAACAATGATGGCTTCTGCTGAGTGGTTAAATGGACTGGTCAGTTATGATTTTAGCAGTGTAAACAAATATACATAATGAAATAAGAAATGGCAGATTTCCAAATTGTTAAAATCCACATCAGTTTTGACTGCAATCAATTAACAAAAGAGTGACCTTTAATAAAAAGGGCAACAGACATCCTTTGCTTAAATTTTCAAGCAAACTCGAATAACAGCTAAATTTAGAAAAAACAAACAAGCATCCACCTACCTGACTAACCAGCTGGTCATTATTCACAATTTCAATTTTGTTGATCTGCAAACCACATTTTGGATTCCACAATGAGTGGTTAACTTCGGCTGATATACTCTTGTACTCCCTTGAGTTTTCATCACACTCTTCAAGTAGCTCTAAAACAAAGAATCAGGATATTTGTTTCATCAAGCTATTGAGACATTGGTGAGACAAATTATCAACTGACAATATCAAACATCACCTGTCTAACTTTTAAAAAAGCATAAAAAGATTCCTGCAACATACAGTTTTTTCAATAGCATGAAGTAAAACATAGCTTCATGTTGTATTACTTGACATTTACATTTCAATGAAGCTGTAAAGAAAAGAAGAACTGTCTAACAAAAGTTTTTCATTGTGTGGTGGTCAAGAATTGTGTGGTGAAAACATTCCCAATGGCCTAATTAGAAATCTAACCAAATTTATGTTACAACTCAGTCAAGATTTGCTCCTTTCTAGATCTATATGGGTTATTCAACAGGATCCTTTTATAGTCCTTTTGCATGAACATCTTGTTTGTATCATCCTTAGCTCTTCATTTGGAATTTCTGATCTAGTTCCAACCTATATTTTAGCTCCAAAATTTATGAAAGGACCACAGGTAATTCATGATTTTCTCCCCATGGTATCATTCTTGTAGCAGGAAAAGAATTGTAAGTAACTCGAAAAAACCAAACAAATGGATCACAATCCTCTTCAATTTTCGCACATTTAGAAGGATCATAGTGTCCTTAAGGCCTTCGAAACACACCAAATGCCCCTTTCATCTCTGTTCTCAGCGGCTGGCCTTCCACGATTATGCTATCAACAATTCTATTTTTACGCAATTGGGCAAATAAATTTTTCTAAAGGTCTGAAAATTTAAAATGTCAATTTTCCTCTTTTGATCGACCGTGTAACATAACTTTAGGGACACAGTAAAAAAATTAGAATTGACTTACCACGAGCTGACGCAATTTTTGGGATAGTAAACTTCCTCCCTCCTCGCGGCATGATGAATGAATGTCCAATTGCATCAAATTTGCAACTTTTTCATTAGCATAA
This sequence comes from Nemopilema nomurai, assembly GCA_003864495.1. NCBI lineage: Eukaryota > Metazoa > Cnidaria > Scyphozoa > Rhizostomeae > Rhizostomatidae > Nemopilema > Nemopilema nomurai. Next base: position 1,114,790 of record ML133421.1, on the reverse strand, counting down.
TACCTTTTTCAAATACTTGATATATCTTAGCATCGCTTTCTAGCACATTTGCAGATGTATTATACACCCCAACAATCGGGTTCTTCGACTCCCCTTGCACATGGGCAGCGAGTGGTCCCGGTCCTAGGGGCAGTGCACGAAGTCACACCAGATACAACGGGGCAACTGCATTCATCGAAAAATGTTTTAAAAAATGGTAGTAATATTCGATCGCAAAACAAACCACATCTTTGGAAAATTAATTATCAACACAGCATGGCTTGTGAACCTTTAACCCTTCCATCAATGTTTTCTTGACTGATTCCAGAGAGCATGCGCAGTAGTGGACGGTGTTGTTGTTGCACCCTCACAGAAGTCGCAAGAAAAATCTTTTGGCATTACAACCCCGACGTAACTTTACATTTTTTTAGATCTGCTATTACAGCTATTATTACCTTGAATTAATAGATCCATGATACTTGAACTATCAATGAATGAAACCAACTTATATTACTTGGTAAGGCTTTTACCGTTTTTAAGGCAAATGAAGCATCGAGAACATTGCAAGAAATTTTTTTTCCAGATACTAGAAAACATAAATCCACTTCGGAGAAAGCTAGATGTCTTTAAGTTTATAATGATGTCCAGCTTCTCATAAGGCCTGGTTTTCAAAATTATTCCTGTCTCGGTAGTGAGAGGCTACGAACGTTTTTTGTTTTCAGGACAAATTTTTAAGAGGGCGTTGACTAGGCCTCTTTGATAATATTTTTTCAAGACAACATCAGAAGGACTTAAGGCACCACCATAAACATTATTTGAATTGACTTCAAAGTATGCAATGCAACATGCAGCGTTTAGGTGAACTAGTTGAAACTGCAGGAAAATCAGGAGTAGTATAACTCTTTTCGTGACACAACAGCACATTTACCAGTGGTCATGTAATTTTTCATGTTCATTCCTGCTTTGAATGCTTTGTGAAGAATGAGTATCATTGCATCCTGAAGAATTTCCCGGGCTTTTCAGAAAGAAATATACCATAAAAAGAATATGCGACAGTTATCTGTGTCTCAGCAGTTCTCTGTGACTGTCTGGCTAAGAACACTTGATGAGGAATGTTAAAGTCCACTAAAATTCACGCACCAGCAACAGGCAGCCCTAAGTTTAGGACGACATGCGATGTAGAAGATATTTTACATATTGAGGTCCTAACTTGCACAGAAATAACATTTCATCCCTGTTCCTCAATGTTTTTGACGTTTCTGTTCCGCTGTGACTTTGCTAGTGACAAACATCAAGATATTTGAGATATACCTGCTAAAGTAGTTTTAGGTATTAAAATGGTTATGGTCTACTAGGCCTTTTAGAGGGGAGCGTAATGGTGGCTGTTCAACCTCTTGACGTGACGCAGCTTGGTGGTTGCAGGCTGCTTTGAAGAGTTCTTCTGACTTCCAGCGAATATTCAATCTATATCAAAGCGAAGTTTGAAAAAGTAACTTGAAGGAGGAAAGGTAAAAAGTACATTAGCGTTCATATGATGGATTAATCGATCATTTTCTTCTGGCTGCACCAGACAGGACAAATGCAGTAGCATCTTACAACAAATATTTGAGATAGTCTGAGAAAAATCTACATCAACTTTTGCGATTGAAGCAAAGCTGGGCCGGATCCAGCATTATAAAAAGGGGGTGTATGGATGACTTCTTTGAAACTGGGGGAACTGGTAGGGGGTCCCAGGGAGCAAAGACCCCAAAACTCCCAAGATTTTGCTATTTCTGATGCCTTAAATTGGCTTAGAGTCCCTAAATTTGTCTCAAAGAGACTCTTTCAGCGTAAAAACACAGGCAATTCTAGCCTCTGAATATCCAAGGCATTAGCCGGCAATGAGAGTCAACCAAGTTGGCTCAAATGCCACGTCACTTTTGGTTTATAAGAGGAATTAGCAAGCCACAGTCATAGCTCATCTGCTAGCGACAGACTGCGTGCTGTCGGGTGAAGAAAACCCGAAGAAAATCTATATCATCTACAGAGCATGCATTTATTAAATACGTATTAAATACATGAAACAAGCTACGACTATAGAAATAAAAACCTCATATCCTATCCTATTGGAGCTGAGGGAAGATTGTGAGGTATAAAAAACAACTGAGTTTATGTTTATGCTCCATTGTGTTAAAGCTTCCACTGATCAAAAAAGTTCTAGTTTCCCGCTTCATCCAAAGCCTAAAGCACGTGACAGGAGGGCAAACGAAGTAATCCTTTAACTCGAGCTAGCGCCAAAAACTCGTCGTTGTCGATGTGTTTTGTGTCACATTCTGACATTGGTTGTCACTCTATGGTATTTGTCTCTGATGGCAGGGAGATGGATCAGCTCAACAGGTCTCAATTTCATCCAGTCTACAAGTAACGTGGTCGTGGACGTCCCCTTGCTCTGGTACCTTCGATTCTGCCAATGTAGACGATTTTTGTCTTTTTGTTAAGAATTACCTATGAACATACCACTAACGTCCTCCTTGTTCTACCCCACATACATTAGCAATATCAGTTATTCCTTTACTGTTGGTAATCAAACCAGTTTAGTTTAGTTTGGGAAAAGTCCAGAGCATTGCGAAAAGTATTGTATCACAGTTAAATTTCTCTTGATGATTACCGTAAATCCTCGAATTGCACCCCCCCCCCCTCGAAAAAGCCCCCCTCGAATAAGCCCCCACCATAGAACTACAAATTTTCAATAAGCCCCGTCGAATAAGCCCTCCCTTCGAATAATCCCCCCTCGAATAAGCCCCCATCCAAAAATATCAAAAATTAATCAGCCCCCAGGGGGCTAATTCGAGGATTTATGGTATACGAGCGAATCGCGAACATTGAAGTGAATTGATCCACCATATTACCTCTCAGAGAGGATGATCTCAAGCACGTATGGCAAGGAGAAAGTCAAAATTCAGACGCGTGGTTACCGCATCTGTTACGTTATGCGAGCTTAATTGATAGGCTGACTATTCATCATTCAAAGAATTTAGCTCAGGATCTTTTCCAAACTTTTTCTTGCTGCCAAGTCCACCATTACCAGTGTGGTCGTAATACTGAAGGGCCTTTTAGGCCTATATCAAACTGCGCTTGATTAAGTGCTTATAGTTCCGTTTATAAGGCAAATTGAAATGTCCTCGCTCATTAATGCAGTCAATAAAACAATGGGATCAGCTATATCCGTGGTTTGGGATTATGGCAAATGGATGTTTGGATATGGCACAGACGAAGGTGGGGATAATGGAGTGGAATCGTATGGGACTCCGTTTGTTTATGCAAGAAGAAGGTGAGGCTCCAGTTGCAATCTACGCTTTGGATTGAATTGCAAGTATCTATGTCTTGATAGATTAATTATTGCATGCTGGATCAAAATTTATTTCAAAGCTTTCAGGTGGCTTTGTAGGTCACATAAACTATGTATAATTATCTCAGCAAAAAGGCATGGCTTTTTCCAAACGCACCTGTCTTGCTGTTCCAAATCCAGAGCCACCATTTACTGATACTCTGCTTTTGCCAACCTTTCACAGTGAAACAGAACTAAAACCACTTCACCTTCCACTACCCAAAGTTTTAACAGTGAAGCAGTTCTAAATGAAAGCATTACCTCTCCAGGCTACTTTCAGGAATGAAAGCAGCCATCACAAAACCCATAGCTGCAGAAAGATGTTGTTCTCAATACAGTGAACTCCTTACAGAAAGATGCACTGATGCCCTTGTTTCTTGACAGCCATGTTGAAAAACTTGCATGTGCTTGCAGCTATGGTAGACTTCTTATGCGCTCTCCTAAGACCTTTTTCACCAAAATATCAATGAATTCATGTATATTATACTTTAGTTATGTATGTAGCAGGTATCATTGCTTGCAGCTTACTCTCACAGGTTGCAGGTGATAATGTGCTGTTGGTGTAAACAACATGTCAGCAAAATTGTGCAAATTTTCCAACCTGGCCTGACAGTTTCATATAAAAATACATTGTTGCTGAGTCTGGTTTTGAATTGCAAAACTGTTAAAGCTTGGGCTAGATTGCATCACAGTTTTCTTAGCAAATTGCGAGGAAAGCATGCTATAATGAAACATGGAAATCTCAATTGCTACCTATGCATCTTTGTAATATGTTGCTTGGAATGCGAAGAGGCCATTTATAGAGTCACTGCATAAACTGAATGTGCCACAATCTTTTTGATGCCTTATTCTTTTTGCACCTGTCAGCTATAATCTAATGGTGCATTGGATTTTCCTTTTTTAGCTCATTATTCATAGATGAAGATGGTGATACAGCTCATGAATTTTATGTAGAGGTAAATCCGTCCAATGGTAAGCCTTGGATGAAGAGAATTACCGAGAACCTTATTGAGCAGGTAAATAACTAAGGCCCTTTACTCACTCTTATCCTTGTATCTTATTAATAGAATCTATTTTTGTCGTATATGACTACTGAGCTTTATGAAGTTTTCAGGATTATGCCATTGTTATGGTTTTGGAGCTAATGCTTTGTTTTGTGTTGTAATGTACTTGCAGAAGAGTATCCTGGCTGCATGTATATGCACATATAACTTTTAAAAGGCATTGTGTTCTGCATTGCTATCTGTTGTGTTCATACAGCCGCAGCAGTGAAATTTGTTGTTCCAAAATTTTTCATACAACAGGTAAAAGTTTTCTTTTATTGCTCTAGGGATTTGTAAAGTTGAAATACCCTAGGCTACATGTGGATTTTCCAGTTGCCCTATATGAAAGCTAGTGCATTGAAAGATGAGTGACCAAAGTCCACGTTCATGCAATTGAGGTTGGGGAATAGCAAGCTACTTGAAAGCAATCAAAGCTCAAAATTGCAACTGCTGGAGTTGCAGGTCCAACTTTAAATCATTGTTGGAGTGCTCGTAATGGATTGATTTCATTATTTAACCAACATAATGCATGCATCTGAACAAGATTTCAATAAATTTGAAGTAATGAGAAGCAAACATTTTCATGATAGTTAATCATATTTCAGTTAGAGTATATTTATTTTCCTTTCTAGCTACAGTGAAATCATTAAAGGGCAGAAATACTGCTGCATTTTTTATGCTAAAAAGTGTTTTGAAAATATTGTACTTATTTGTTTTACTGTTAAGGGTACTGGGTAAAGTAATCTATTACAGATTTAGAAAGATAAGATAACTGTACCCAGATGAGCAAACATTTTTCAATGGTCTCAGAATGAGTTTCGTATTTTCTATGATATTTAAGTAGATAATTCTCCCTTTATTGAAAAATATTGGCTAATTCATAATAATAGAACTTTGGGCATGAAACATAACCCATGTCCTTATCTGTGTCTCCAGCTTTGTTAAGCTGTGTTTTTGCTTCGTTTGTAAAACATAACTTCCTAGACAAGATTCCAACATCCCATTGTAGCCTGATGTGTTATTTTTTCCTGGGCTGTTCTATGATTTGGAATACAGACAAAATATGAACATTATTTTTCTCTTAGCTTGCATTTACAGCTGTGAAATAAAGGTAAATTTGTTCTGAGTTTGGTCTCAATTGTCAGCCAATGTCTTTTTTTTACTTCTGTGTGAGATTGTGCTTCTTCCTCCGAGGTGCAACCATCAATTGGATTTTCCTTTCACATTTCCTTAAAAACGTTTATACTTTGATGCAGACCGTTCTTGGATGTCCTTTTAAAATGCCAATGTAGATAATTACAAACCTTCTTGAAAGTTGCTGCTGTGGTTTTTAACAAGACTGTTTGAATCCAACTGAAATACCGCCGTGTTGTGTTACAACATAAAGCATTCACGAAAAGCTACATTGATTGTTACTTGTATTTCTTTTCCAGAAATTTTTCACTCCCTAAGTCAGTTTAGTGATATCCACTCCAGAAGATTCTTGATCCGAATTGTTACATGCTGGCAATCCTACGACAAATTTCATTGACCTTCTGTCTTTGTCTACAAACATTACTTTTCAATGACTACAAATTAATATTTTGCTGTTGATGAAGAGCTTGACATAGTCCCGATCTGGGGCATCAAGGTCGGAGAACGTCGGAGAAAGTTAGACAATCAAAAGATATTGTCGCACAAATGAAAACGGAGAAGAGTTTTTTTCAAAATGATCACTTCTTACATTGCTTTGTATAGAATTGCAAGATGAAGCAAATGTATCGATGTTTGAAAGTGAAAATTTTAAAATCGAAAGCGCTACATTTGTGTGTAAACATTATCGAACAGGAATTGCAGTCGATGAAGCAAGAAAAAGCTAATAGATGAAAACGTGGGGTCTGGTTGTCAGGCTAGTGAAAACGAGGCTCGCCTCACATGCCAACACAACTCGCGACCTTGGATAGTCTTCCCACTGATGTTTGTTACGAATGTGATTCAAAAGCCCACTTGCAATATGCGACCATTAGCATTGACACTGGCCAGTAATATTAAACTGGCCTTTGGAAGGATGTGATGTAGCCATAGAATAAAGACACAGTACCGAATCATTCTAACCAGATTTGCGCCTTCTACTGTTATCAAAAATTTAATGCGACGAATTGAAATTGAAATTATCCTCACGTTTATCGAAGAAACCATCTGGTTTTCAATTTTATCGTTAGCTTTCTCTTACGCTGCCAATTCACGTTGGTTTCGTATGGAAACAAACTAGAGCAGCTGCTCTTGAAAATTGCTGCTGTTTTGTCTAGAAATTAGCGTGCTCTTTGAAGTGGCATTGTTGACATTACAAAATGTATGCTTCTTATTTTACAGCTAATCAGGGCAAGGCATCTAGGCCTTTTTTCCGAGCATTTACATCATTTAGTGTTGTGCGAATGAGCTATGCTCTCGCTGTTGCAAGCGTCTTTAGCAATCGACCATGTTGGCAGTTTGAGAAGGAAAAAATAGAAACAGAGAATCCTGCCCCTCAAAAAAAATGAGTTACCTTCAACGACTCGCCCAGTTGATAAACTTGCAAAATCAGCATGTCAGATCGACGTGTGTTTGGATGAATAATATTCTGATTCACTTGTGTGCATTGTTTAGTGTGGCCAAATAGAATAAAGGTGTGCTCCGGTGAACATTATACTATCATCGAACAACTTCTTACCAATATAACACGTGTTGCACTAGTTTATTACGCGGAAAAGAAGAAGTGAAGCATTAATAAAGCCTAGAATTTCTCAAAAAAGGCCTTTTTTCAGCAAATAGGTGGCCTCATTATACCATCATTCACCGTCACTGGGTCTATAATTTACATTAGCTATAATATATAGTTTATAATATAAGCTACATTTTCTGCATTCAGAAAAAGCTCTACCTTTTTCCTTTTGATATCTATTGCCACTTTCTTCATGCTCTCGTCCCCTTGCCCTTGTGTCATCCTGCACTGGTGCTGCCTTCATGATGCTGCATTTGGACCAACTTTGGGCGAATGTCAACAACCATGAAGGAGCCCATCATGGCTAGTCTCTCGCAATATGATGTCGATGGCCTATCTTGAGATTATTGCTTTGTTAGAAAATGAGCCGAAGCAAAGTGAAATTCATTTGTTTCAGTTGACGCTGTTTAAGCAGATTGACTTTCACGTATTTTCATCCTGTGCCTTTTAGCTTTGATCCATAGCACACATGACACTGTGCTGCATTGACAAATTTTTAATTTCAGGTTTTACCAAAGCCTTCGCAAGGAGTTAGCTAGTTAAAATTTCGTTGCCGTTCTGCAAATAATCAAGATCATTTTCTAGACTTCTTCTTAAAGCTTTCGAATAGCTATCAGTTTAGAAAACTGGCTTCGATTTATGGCATCTGCATCTTATAAAAGAGAGACAAGGTCCATCTCCCAAATGTTTAACACGATAGTTGAAATATGTCCTCTTTATGTGTATAGTTTTCTAGAGCTTTTTATGGAAGATAAAACAAAATGCTTTGTCAAATGTGTGTTTTGTAATTCTTGAAACGCATAAAAGCGTTGATTTGTGAATCCTTTAGCTTATACTTCATCTAACTATCTTGTTTTGTTAGGCGGCACTTCTATAAAAATAATGCACCATCTTCACAATACAATGCGTCTGATTAGAGCGATATGCAATATCATCATTCCATTTCGCTGCATTTGAAATTAATGTAATTAGCGCTAGAGAAGAAGAAAGAAGAAAAAACGAACGGCTATTCCTTAAGTCCACCATTGCATTCAAACGCAATGGAAGATAAACCACTGAAGCAGCCGCTGAACTTGATTTGTTTTTCATGCTGATAGATAATGATAAGAGAAAGAATTCAAGCTTTGTGATTCGTTTACTGCCGTTCATGTTTGGTGATCATGTTTCTAAACTGAATGTTGATTTTGTTATTTTGAGAATGAAGGTAGAAATGCATCGTGATGCATCTGGCAATTCAAGCGCTTGTACTTTGAACATGCACATGACCAATGCTTCTCAAATGTCTTCTAATTAAAATTCTAGACGAACATCTTTTACAATCAAACATGAACATAGCGTGGAACGATGGCATCATGTTTTCGCATAATCAAAGCACTTTTCAGACTGATAAACCCTAGATGGTGCAGACGTTGGCATACTCAAAGAAGTGTCAGATGATGTAAAGTTGTACTCCAATGTCAATAGCAGTTTTTAGAGTTTTTTCATCGAAGCTGCAGAACAGAGAATTACATCCCTAGGAGTTGATTTGCACTGCAATAGGGGAATTGGTTAAGCCTGTAGGATAAAATAACTTCTTATTTGCATTCTAGAAAATAGTCGTATTACCTGCACAATGCCATTCGCTATTCTCAAAAAGCTTAACCACGTGCCAGGTATTTGCGCTTACGAGAAATGCCTGCCAAATAATAGTGTATAGGGAGTTAAAAAAATCAGTGTTTGGACTACTTTTGAAAAAGAAATACATTAACGCTTTTCTTTGTCTTTATAACAAAAGAGAGATTATCTGAATCAGCTGAAGTTCGTTAGCTATATTCAAGAGGGAGTTGAACGCACTCTTCCGGTAAACCTATGAAAAATAAGTAAAGCTATTCTGATTAAACACTTTCTTTCAACTCTTGTCCTTTGCGTTGAGACAGGCGTTTTGTGATGATTTCAGCATGTTCCCCACGGCCTAGTTTTCCTGGTCGAAATTGAAATTGGCTGCAGCTGTATGGAATTGTCTCAAATAGATTACATGCACAATAGTGGTGACTAGGGAAACGACAGGTGATTATTTGTCAATTGATTTTGCAGGTATTTAATTAACAAGTCTTTGATTGGGAAATGATATCTTTTTAATATAGATAGCCTAGCTGAATAATACTAAGGGCATTGCTCGCCAATGTCACATCAATGATTAAAACGCAATCAAATTTGATTCACGAGTTACTAGCTTTATCTATACTCACTCAATAATTACGTATACAATGTACCATCTACTTTTTAATGACAACATTGAACTGTCTACGGCTTTATTGTCTACAGTCACGCAGAAGTTTCTGTCAGCAAAGCAAGGGCATTGCCACCAATCTAACTCACTCAAACATTCGAAGCAGAAACTGGCTGCGTCTTGCATGCAAACTTGGCCTGTATGAAGTATTGCAACTGTTAATCAAGAAAATCATCCAACGATTAAAGCCAAGACGAATCGTACGCTAAGGAGGAGCAACGGCGTCTCTGAAACCTAACACGCAAATTTCATCTTGTTTCCCATCACTAAAAAACGTTTTTGCAAGGAACAACTCAACCAGCCTTTCTAAAACGAGTCCATGGAAAATAATTGCAAAGGTTGATTAACGTTCGAAGAATGGCTTGTACTGGCAAACAATGCCATATTAATTAGGGTCTGTGAGCTGAATGTTCTGTACAGCCCTGAGGCTGAAGAGCCTCACGTATGTGCTAAGTAAAGGTTTTCACTGCGACCTCCTACAAATGATTGTTAGAAGGAGCCATAAAGCAGTATTGTTACTTAATTAGTTTCTGCAGCATTTAAAGCAGAGCTAAATTAAAGCTTTGTAAAAGCTGCTCTTGCGTTGACCATGATGTGCAAATATTTGGCCAGTCGTTTGACTAGTCAATAGAAAGCAGAAGATGAATTCATTCAAACTTTCATTAAAGGCTGACAGCTGTTGTTTCATGTGGTATGCGTCAAACAAATGCCACTGAGACGCCCTACTGAGTACGTTAGGTTGGTTCAATTACCTCGCAGTTACCATAATACTTCTTCCTACGATTCATGCCTAGGCCCAACAGTGACGTGCTAGATGGAAGACATCTTACCACGTGATCGAATCTTCATTCGATTATCGACTAATGCAAGTAACTAAAGCCATAATTTGCTTATATCTACCACTCCTCCAAGCAGGAAATTACAGAGATCGATTAAAGCGAATCAACAAACTAGATTAACTACCATAACTTAGTGTTCTTTAATCAAACAGCGATTTCATCCATTCAATAGTAGTACTACATGAGCAACTATTGCCACAACATGCACATCAAACAGTTTCCAAACACACCCATAGTCAAACCCATAGCTACCTGCCTGGTAACCATTTGATCTTTCTGCAATGCGTAAACTCAGTTTAGATTGAGCCGCGAGGTGTATTTACCAAATGTTTTGTCAGGTTCAGCGATGTGGTACGTGTGAATATATTCAATTGGTTAAACACATTCTTATCACCCCACTCTGAAATGTGTGCCGAGAAACTGTTTTTGTGCCCATGGAAACATACTTAGCTAAGATGATATGTGGATGACCAATGATAAGATTGTGCAATGCCTTGCAGAAACATTACTTATTGAAGTTCATGCTTACATTACACGAACTACACCTAAAAGAAACTTTAAGCAGCAATTAGCAATCTAAACATCCTACAGCAAATGTTTCGCGATTTGTTCGTGAAGAGAATGTATCAATCGTGCCTAATACGTATGTGATCAAACAGATTTCAACAAGCACCGGATAATTCTCTCGCAATCCGTTGGCTATACAAAGTGCCTGTTTGTATTTGCATTCTAGATGTATTCCATGAAAAGGAATCGCCGTGAAATGCCCTTGAGAGTACGAGCAAGGGAAGGAAGGACGCTTAATTCTCTTTTGTTCACTAGTACAAATCACATTTGTTTATTCCATTTGAGGTCTTCGGAGTAAACTTGGCCCAATCTGGCTTACCATTGTGGGATACCGCTGGGAAACCATTAATCAAATCATAAATTTCTCTTCTGAATTAGAGTTATTTCTCAACTACAGCTATTTTTGTTACTAATATCCCTAATTCCGCGGATTCATCAATAATTCATTATTGGTTTACAGTGCCCGTGGTTCTTCAGGAAGTGGGTAGCATTTCGCTATATTCACTTGATTCAAAGCTTTTCGCGTTTCCCCTGAAATGTTACTCTTGCGAAGCAGACAAAGGTGCGCAGACACTTTGTATGGTTCTTTTGGTGTGCATTGAAAGGCGTGGGAGGGTGCCTAGAATTAACGCAATTTAAAAGAACTCTAGCTAGCGGTCAGACCCAAATGCAGCCCCATTGGGAGGCAAGATGGCTCTTTCGATTCGCACTTCACGGGGCAAGCTTCCCCTTTCTTTTACAACAAATGCATGTAACATCGATAAAAATGATAATATTCTCGTCAAGTCAAGATTTGCAACAGGCTCAATAATTTCACGCTCTTTATTAGCCTATTCAATAGCTTTTCAACAAGAATGAACCTCGAATATTGGTGGTAGAATGACTTTGTGACACCCAAACTGGTTTTCATTGATCAGTTTTAACTTTTATCTTTATTGTTTTAACAATCGAGAATATGTCACCTTAACTTCCTTGTTGCTAATTTTCATGAGAAATGCTTGACTTTGTGTCATAAATAATCATCAACATAAAATTCTAGATCACGGTTTAAGTTTGTTGAAATGCACATTAAGCAATACACGACATTAAGAAAGATCTTGAATAACTATTCAACAACTAAACTTATGCCTATTCGTAAGCTTAGGACCTTTATCCGGTGATACGAAGCAATTCTCGCAGCACAGTAACATTAATACACTACCTATATTCTATATTGGGAACTTTAGAAGGTAATTCATATGCAAATGTTTCACTTAAAATCTATGTTTTGAAAATATAGTCCATCTGCTTCTAAATACATACCATATCGATCTGCTTGAAACAACGAACTCATGTCCTTTGTTCGTCGAAAACGTGCAAGCACACTTTTGGAAATCAAATAAAACCTAGAATCTTATAACAAACGTTTATAGAAGAATGTTTTAGCTGGAGTCAAATCAACTGAACAACTGCAGGTCACCGCTTCTCCGTCGACTCACAATTACCTTTGCAGTGCTTCAAAAATTCCTATCGGCCTAATTCTTGAAATTTATTTTCATCATTGCTGAAGTAGCTTGAGAATTGTCGGATCATCTTTGGCGGCTTCGATAAACTCGTCCAATGTCACCTCGCCATCTCCGTCCTCGTCCATTCTTTGGAACAACTGTGCAGCGACTACGGGGGGAGGATCGCGTATTTCCAGCGAATTCTTTCCACCCTCATCTGTCATCATTTTGTAAATTGACTTGATAATCTCCACCAGCTCGTCCTCCGTTATAGTGCCGCTTCCATCAATATCGTACATATTGAATGCCCACCTAAGCTTGTCTTCCTTCGTGCCATGGCAAGTAATAGACAATCCGCAAATGAACTCCCTGAAGTCAATAGATCCGTTTCCATCTTTATCGAAAGTGCGGAAAACGTGTGTTGCGAATTTCGTAGCATCTCCTTCCTTGAAAAAATTCTTATATATTTGCTCAAACTCCTTTCTCGTCATTTTGCCGCTGGGACAATCTTTCATGAATCCCTTGTACCATTTGTCTAGTTCGCGGTCACTGAACGCCGTGCATTGGCGCAAGTATGCCAGGTTCTCTGGAGTAAGCTTGCTTTGGTGTTTACCCATCCTGCTTCGATTCTTCCCGAGAACTGCTCAGCTGTTCTGGTTTGATTCAATGTTACTCCGAAAAAGATTGTCTAGGCGATAAAAATACCTGCCTAGCAGAGTATTGGCTTGACAGATTCTTGGTCCGCGGAGTGGCGATAAAGTCGGCAAATGCAAATGTAGGTTGGCTTGTTCGAGTAAGGTGTTTATATGAACCTGACAGTGGGAGCAAAAAACCTGTGTGCAGCAAGCTGTATTCTTAAGAGTTGTTCATTAATATTTATACAGAACAACAAGGCTTTAACAAACGATCTCCCTATAAAGGCTAAGAAGATCGCTCTTTGTCCGTTGTTTTGCAAACTAGATTGAGAGAATTGCAACCGAAATGGCAATAGATACGACAATAATGCATACCTTTCTTCACGTGAGGCCCAAATGCCAAGCGGTATGGTGGTGTGAGGCCCGGCACTAAGGAGCACTGTGTTAAATGATCGACCAACACTAGAAACAGACTGATTGATCTGACTTACATCCAGAAAAGCCCACGAAATATTAGAGAGCATACATTAAAGTTTAATTAGCAAAAGTCGCGATAAGAAAATGGTGGAAGTCACCAGGTGCCCTGTTTATGCCTACATTCAACTTAAAATTAAGAAAGAATAAAAACGTTCAAAATCCTTGATGAAATCGAAATAAAAGATCCTTTCAATGCAAATTTGAGTGGCCAAGCAGATGCACTCGACTATCTCTGTAACATAACAGAAAAGCAACAGGTACTTGAAATAATGAAAGCTCGATATTAGCAGTTGTCAGTTCTAAAAACGACATAGTCTATTGGAAGTGGCTCTGTCTATAATACCTGTCATATCAAACACAATAAGCCCTTGGCTTTATTATCAAACACACTTGTGTTTGCGACTTTTGTTCGAGAGCATTACAAGCACGGTCGATCATATTGTGCCGAATCAAAATAACCTGGAAGGAGAGCTTGCCAGCAGCTTGTTTGTGGTGGACGAAAGCGTTCCTCGTGGAACTTTACCCTGTGGCTGCGGCTCAGAGATGAGCGCATACCACGTGATGACCACTTCATGCATTGCTACCCGGAAGTGACTGAATGATCGTCTTCCACTTCCACATCTTCTACGTCCTTTATCGAATCTGCAAGATTCAGCAATGTTGTAGAGCAAGTTCTGACCTTCTTAGAGTCAAAAGCGGCGTGCTAGCTACAGCAGACAACAAAAGCTACGATACAGCCAAATAGACAGCAACTTTGGATTTAATCGTAACGGTAATTGTGTAGAAATTTGAAACAGAATTGCACAATTTTGAAAGTACAATATTTTGCTCATTAAACCTGTTACGAAGAGGTGTTTAGTGTCTCGCATTAAACATGCTTTTTAGTGAAACACCTGTGTTTTTCTGGTAAATATTTTGTTACCATCAACTGTCGAAAGATCTGCTGAAAGAATATCCTGAAGCTTCCCAGTGGTAAAATTGCATCTAAAGAAATGACCTACCTTAAAAGTTATTAATTATTCTCCTAGCCGATTGAATAGAGATACTTTTTGCAGAAAAACCAATCAGGAGCTTTTGGCAAAATCCGGATCATTTCAAGTTTTAAATATGAGATTCCTGGGGATTGCATTCCACATGGAACCGGCATAATTCTTTCCACAACTAGTCGTCTACATACATTCTGCACATTGTTAAGGGTGGCAAAGGCAGATGAATAAACAGTGAACTTCACAAAGTTTCTTGGCAAGAGCTTGATTTATCAGCATGAAATGTTATTCATGCTGAGAATGTCATCCTATTAATACCGATCGATGTGTTAAACAATTTCTGATTCCTAAAAGAACTAAAAATTTTTGGCTTGGAATTTCTTAATAAGATTTAAGTGATTCCATTTCAGAGGGCTTGAGCTTGTTATGCAGAGATGGAAAAAATAGAATCCAGAAATTCTGGATGCATGAAAATATGTAAGCATTTTGAATTATCAGCAGTAGTTGAGAGTTTGAGATAATCGTAATTTTTCACAGAAAGGAATGATTTTATAAGAATCTTCATCCACTCACGCTTTCATATCGCATTTTTATGCACAAAGTCTTCTATGCAAGGACCTACAACATTTCTGCAATCTTTACTTTAATTTGAAAACATTTGTATCACTACTTTTCACCTGCCTTATGAGTATCCGCCGTCTTTTGTTGGTTCTCTCTCATCGAAAGAATCCAGGGTGAAATTCTAAATGCATCTTTTCTAAGAAGATATCAATACGGTAAGAATCAGTGCCCTAAATCAGTGTCTCTTCCCCTCTTCCACTGCCTTGATTAGGAAATAGCAAGTTGTACGGTCCCTCAGCGCTGGCAATAGGCAATACAAAACTCATGTCTGCCAATATAGGTTGAATTGCGCCTCCAGTTCACTTGCACGAGTCTCTAGGTTCAGATTGCCGAACGATTCTTTATGAACACGTGAGAACATGTTTAAAAGAGCAATAAAGACTTCCACGCTCACTCTAGCGCTGTTGTTGTTGCTCGCAAGCACAATCAATGTAAAATAGTACAATTAAAAGGCACAGGCCAATGAAACAGTGTAATAGAGTTCACCACAGCTAGAAGAGCATAAATTTTATAGTTTTACCTATCTCGGGGATCATTTGGTAAAACTGTTGCTATAACTTAGAAGGAAGGCCTTGACTTTTCGTATAGGATTTGAAGCATGCTGCCAGGTGATTTGTTAGCATTGAGTTGAATTAAGGATTGAAAATCAGTTTTTAAGTAAGCCAAACACAGGTATCTGCTAATTGTTACATCCCTTTGTTTTCTGGCGATCGTCAAATGTATTGTTAGAGATCCCTCGACTTGTTCAGAACTAGAGGCCTACCTGCTAGAACATGATAATTAGGCGCTTTGACTTCAATGTCCATGCATCTAACTGAAGGTTCTCCTCGTGAATCTCATTGCAAATAGTCTGGCTTCAAATTGAAAAAAACAATGTACCACGCTTTGATTTCGGCTGCCGACTCTTTGCTATTTGCAGCATCGATGCAAAAAACTCGGTCATGGAAACCACAGAAACCAAGCTTGCTAACAACGTGAAAAGTTTCTGGCATTGAAGATCAATTTTCCACGCAAACATGCACCAGCGGATCGTTGCCTTGTGATTGGTGCGTTCAGAAATGGCTGGCAGAAGATTTGATACTAAGACAGTGGTTTCTAGCCGAAATCAAGCATTAATAGGTATTTAACACCCTGCGTGGTGTTGCTAGCCGCTAGCCAATGTCATTTTACCAATGCAGTCGAAAGCTGACAGGTGAATTACTATTCATGCATAAAAAGGTTTTCAGAAAAAAGCCAAGAAGTCCATGAAGCAATTTTCTTTTTTCGGTAAGTGCGATAGAGGCAAGAGGTTGGCATCTCCGCCGGTCAATTGATGAATGAGTTCAAAACTCATTCTTTGATAATCTTCAATCACTAAAAGGGTTTGGAGCACATATGATATTGTTCTACTTTCCAATCCCCATTCTTCTTATGAAAATATCAAACTCCTTCAGAATGACAAAGGAAACTAGAGCTTTGTCATTTGGCTTAGAGCGATTTGACAAAAAGTCTCAAGATTGAATTTATGAGAAGTGTAGTAAAAGCAGTAAAAGTACAGGATTTATCTGTACCACCGGGTATTTGGAGAACCAATTTTATGTTGAACTGGCTTACAGCTAGCCGAAGGATCGATGAAGAGCCTATGCTCCTTGACTCACTGTCTGCAACTTTAAAACATAATTCAATATCTGGAGCATTGATTTATCAATGAACGCCTATGTTTTGTCCTCCAGTGAAAACTGGCCAATGAAAATCGACATAACGTATTAAACATGTGGCATATTCTTGTATCTTATTTATGAACAATGTATGCTTTCAAAAGTTATAACTTCTATCAAGTTTTAATAGACTACTAATTTATGGCATCCTCTGTCGAAAGCTCTATTTTCTATTGATGCAAGGTTGAGAGAAATTTTATGAAAAGGGAAACTTCAAGCGGTCTTTTACAATTTTACTTAGACTCTACAAGCTGAAGACCCATTTATTAAGCCTATAAATAAATAATTAAAACTTGATGGATGGTAGGTCAATAATTCTCAAATATTATTAACCAAGCCTCTGTTGTGCAATTATCTAGATATTTGTGGTCGCCAAAAGATTGTATGGCATGCGTCCAACGAGCTCCCAATGTTTCAAGAGACAATTACCAATATATTTCAACAGCTTGGGAATGGTACGTCTAGCAAACTCCAATTTCAAGCATGGCATATCAATTCTGACCTGACACAAGAAGAGTTTGGAAGGATTTGCTGGAACCTATTGTAAATAAAGACGGTTTAAATCCTATATGATTTGAAACTGGCATCTGGAAATTTATGATGATGGCATCTTCTACGTAAACATAGATAAAAACTTATTCAAAATTAAGGTTAAACTTTTGTTTAATGGGAATGCATCTTGCTTACAAATTTGAAGGTTATCATCAGAGGGAACTGTCTTTGGATTGTTCTTGACAAAGAGCGAGAAAGTAGATGAGAACTCTGTCATAATGCTTAATGGAAAGAAAAGGTTGTTTGGAGTGATTGTCAAAATTGCTTCATGTTGCTTTGCTGAAAACATCCTGAATAGGTTCTCGGCTGTTGATTGCGTCATTTTGGTGAAAGAACCAAAACTGACTTTTCAAAAGATGCAAAGCAAAAACTGATAGCTCAGATGAGGTTTATAAAATATCGTCACAAAAGAAAAACATAGAACGAATACAGCTTGTGCATAGCATAATCTCTTAAGATGAATGTTGTCTTCAGCAGCTAGCTACAGGATAAGGTGAAAAGAAGAAGTTATAGAAGAAACGTTCACATTTAAGATTCTAATCCATTTGAGACTTCTGAACCTTGTAAATTCTCATCCGTTCTTTGAATTAAATCTTTTCATATCATTGGAAGTTGAGATAGTAGTCGTTTCTGTACATTCAATCAAGAGTCTTATTTAGGGCTCCATTTAAAAGTACAGCATGCATTTTGCTCCTTCTACGAAACATAATCTGAAAATATCATTTATTGCTGGTGTTTAAAATAATAAGATTATCTAGCATTAATCGAAAGCATAGAGAACTTATATCATTGCAATTTAAAATGCTGTAGTTATGATCAATCCTAAGAAGATACTCCAAGCGACGTCGAAAACCGACGAATGGGCGATTAAAATTTAGGGGAAGGGGCTGAAACGTTTCTGCCAGAATGAGCAACAAGGCTAAAATATCAGTATTTTGTGGTGCACAGAGATCAAAAGGCTCCACGTTCTTTATTTTACTGTCGAATGTTTCAGAACCTCATACTCATAAAAATTCAACATCTGATGATTCCGTGAATCTTTTAAATGGCTCCAATTCATATAGCTCAATTTCTCATTAGTTTCTTACGAAAATATCTTGTTATACAAAAGCAGAAACCGGAGACTTCAAATTGCAGAGACTTCAAATTGGCTGCATATAAATGGAGCGATCCGTGAGTGGAGTGGAGTACATTCAGTGAACTTGAAGTCTAGTGCAAAGCATTAATCATTGAAAACTGAAAAATATTACGTAAAACTTTTATTTGACGAGGCTCCTGTTTTTGCATAAATCGAAGTTCAATATCAAGAATTAAAATGTCACTAGTAAATGGCAGGAACTGGTCAAAACAAGGGCAATACAATTTGGTGAAGATTCGTGAATGCCATGAATCTTGGTGTCAACGTTAAGGTAGAGACTTGTGCAGAATTACTGTTGGAAGACATCTCTACTTGGATTGTAGATTAAAGGCACTATGAACCATAGGGATGGCCTTACTCTTTTAATGGCGGTTCATTGATTATTCGCAACCCTCTCAGAAAAAAGTTGTTTTAACTTTTTATTCATGCGTCTTGTTTCAGACGCAGATGGTATTGCTTTGTCTTGCGTACTAATTGATGGAATTCTCCTGCAAAGGTTTGGTCTGGTTTTTACATCTGCTATACTTTCGAATGTACTTCCGTAATTTTTTTTTCCTCAAGGCAACTTGAATTAAAAGGACACGAACGAAGGTTCAAAGTAAAACGTTTTTGGAGTACGTTTCAAGATCACGCAACTCCACCAAAATGTTTCGTCATTACCAGCACGTCTTTTATTATTCAAAACCTTTTATAAGTGAAAGAAGAAAAGACTTGACAATCGGCGGAAATATCAGAATTCAATGTCGGAATGCAAAGTATCTATTTCATTCATACCTAATTGCGCTGGAAGCAAAATTGCTCCAGATGTAGGAATAAGTATTTCCAAAGTTGCTAAAAAGTCAGAAAATCAATGCAAGCTTGATTCATAGAAGCAATCGCAAAGTAAGGTGTATCAATAATGCACGAGAAACAGGAAACATAAGGGTTACTTTTCAAGCTCTTTTAAAAATCGAATTAAATGCAAAACATACGAAATACGCTCTTTCAGAAAAAAGACGTGCAGTTACTCTTCCGAAAAGCTGATTCACATTCTTTTACTTCTGGCAGGTAAAAATAGCATATACAATACAAGTTGCAGGATTGAAAAGTTGGGTGAAATTTACCCCCAGATATTTTCACCCAGAGCAGTTGTTGGTTCAGTAAAGTGCCTATATAAAATGGAGAGGTTGACAGCTAGAGAGCAGCATTTTTACGCATGGCATTTACTATGAAGACTTCTTTCGTGTACCGTCAAAGGAATCTCAATGTTAAGTTCACTTTGGCGAAAAAAGCGTAGCTGCCCCGCTGCGCACCTGCTGTAGGCTTCCCCGCATCCGCTCTTCTCGGCGTCGCATTTTATGACGTCATTTGTTTTGTATGTACTGCATAATGTAAATTGCAGGACAACTCATCAAAAGCTATGGATGTAGGTCTATGATATCAAGAAGCCCTGATTTCACTAATTATGCTAATTCACTTTTAGAAACTCATTTATGGGTGTCTTTCTCTGTGGCAAAAGAAGAAATGTTGTAATGGATTTCAACTTGAAGCACCTAATATCGTACAGTAGTCAGGTGGCACGGCAATCTCCCCAGGTAGTGCTGCTGGGAAATTAGGAACATTTCATCATTAACGATTATTTTCTATTCATAGCCTACCTAGTCTTTTTAATAGTTGGCTTATATAGTTAATATAAAAACAGCCTATGTGGCCTTCATACTAGGCCTATATAAGGCTTAATTTTTGCGGCCCTGGACAGGTATGGCTTTGGTTTTTTGAATATGGCTCCTTGAATATTTTGGGTTGCCAACCCTTGCGCTAGCAGTAGGTCACGAACATGTATGAATTGCATTCGCTAACAACTTTGTTGAGTGTCAGCCGAGATGGTATGTCAGAGAGACAGGAATGGAAAACGATGTCTATATACATCTGTAACTGGAGTATGAGGAATGTCAAAAATGGTTGGGGCTCTAACTTTGCAAGCGTAACCATAGTAACAAGGTGAATCTGGCATTTGAAATACATCAGAAAGGGGATTTGGGTAGCGCCTTTTGACTTGTGTTATGATGTATTCCAAAACACTGTCTTTCCTATCTAAGTAATAGATAAGATATTGGACCATTCTATAGGCATACCAGCTGCAAGGAAGCCTGTAACTCTGTTTGAGATTGCTTGTATAAGTCATTGTCATGATTAGATCAAAGCGGCGATACATCACCTATGGCATGATCTATGATCAAACAACGAAACATCACCCATGGCATGATCTATGATCAAGCAACGAAATTTCACCAATGGCATGATCTATGATCAAACAACGAAAATCACCCATGACATGATCTATGATTAAAGCAACGATATATCACCTATGGCACGATCTATGATTTAAACAACGATAAATCACCTATGCATGATCTATGATTAAAGCAACGATATATCACCTATGGCATGATCTATGATTAAAACAACGATATAGCACCTATGGCATGATCTATGATTAAGCAACACTATATCACCCATGGCATGATCTATGATCAAAGCAACGATATAGCACCTATGGCATGATCTATGATTAAGCAACACTATATCACCCATGGCATGATCTATGATCAAAGCAACGATATATCACCTATGGCATGATCTATGATTAGACCAATGGTATGTCCAAATAGTTAGAATAGGCAACAGACCTACATTTCGGATCCACAACAAACATTTTTCCAAAACTGCAGATGAATAGAAGACAAAGTTTTCAATATTCGCAGTACTTGGGTGCTACAGGTAGTAGTCATAACATTCAAAGTGATTCACGAGGTAACGAGACACTTTCCTGAAATTATTTCATTCCCTGACACAACATTGGAATTTTGCTTGATGCTTCTGATGATTTAAGCTAGGAAATTTGACGCCTTTTAGCGCTTCCTCTTTCTAACTGGTGGGTAATTTAATTGGGACAACAAAATGATTTTAATTTAAAGCCTCAATTGTTTTGTAGGAACCACGAACACCAAACCAAGGGAACTGGATATTACCAGCTACATCCTCAGTAAAATGGCTCATTGCAAAAGGGAGAGGAAACCTGAACATGGCCACTGATGTCCCAATGTTCCAGTTTACAAGTTGGACAATGCAAAAAACCCAATAGTTGCCGCCAAACAGTATAACTCATACGACATGTTTATGCTAAAATTTCTACTGTTTTCTTAAAAATGTGTTTTAATCGCAATTTTCTTCTACAATTCTTAAGTAGCAATCCATCTGCACAAACGATTGATATGGCAACTTTCAATTTTCCATGAATAATTAACTAATTCATGACCAATTTGTGCTTATTGTTTTTTAAACACGTTTAACAAAGGTTTGAAGTATTAGCTATGTTTTGAAAATTTTCCTCTACCTCATTACTGCTAACAAGTCTTTTATTGCCAGCGAAATGGCATCTAGCTGTTTATTTCGAACACAAATTTTTGGCAGTCTATACATCGCTATATTACAAAGTGACAAGTACATCAAAAATAGAGTTAACAAATTAGGCCCATGAAAACAAAAAAATAAACTGCAGCCGTTTTGAAAAATTGTTGTTGAATTGATAAGATAAAACCCAACATATTCAGTGAGAATTAATGAAAGGCAATTAAGGCCGAAGCTGAAGGAGATTAATAATTCTTCTACTCCAAATCCAAGTTTAACATCGCAGGATTATGAAAACTAAATTCAAAATGAACCAGCAACTGTCGGTAGAAAGCTGTTTAATGCCTGGAAGTGCGCGCCTAAAGTCAAGTTTCTGATGATGTCTTTGTGGCATGCTTTTTACTCAATTAAAAGTGGTGCTCTATTTTGTTGGTAATGAATCTAATGAAGTAATGAACCTTCCTGAACCGACTAAGCTTAAGTAATAAAGTTGGCAAACAATCATGCGATATGGTTTAAGCAACAACAGCTAAGTGGGTCACTCTATCAAATTAGCAGGAGGTTAGAGAGTGACCCAGAAAAAGATTACAAGTGGATTAGACAAAATGGAAATATAATTACTGTGCCGCTCTTGCAATCCAAAGTTGCTGAGTTTCAGACGGGTAGGCCAGCTCCAACTCAGACACCCTAAACATATCAATTAGCAATGAGAGAATTGCATCTTATTCCCAAAGCAGTAGAGGGTGGGGTGATGTCAAATTGATCGATTCTCATAGGAAATTGAAAGCGAATTCCCTAGATATTTTTAGGTCTCCAGACCCACGTTTATTCAAATAATTCCTCACGGGATAACACCTAGCCTGTTCCATGAATCAAACAAAGGCAGGTATGCCAGAGCTGATTTGCAAGGCATGTCCTAAAATAGCTCGCTCGTATGAGAAATTCCTCATAGTATTTATTTGGTATTCAAAAGCCAAATGGAACATTCTCCGCGACAATGGCAGGTATCCTAGGACCAAATGGCTTGAGACAAGATCACTTTAAGAATGGCAGGAACGCAACGCAGAAAGGAAAAGGCCGATTACTGTCGAATTAAAAATGTAACTAAAAAAGCATACAAGACTATCAAAGGGTAGCACTTTTGAAATAGTTTATCAAACAAGTCGATTGATTAATCAGTTCTTGGCATCGAAGCCAGCTATCTCTTGCTGTCTCTAGAATGCCAGTTGCCTGATGCCGTAGCGGTGGCTCCGATGCAATCTCTCTTCCGTGAAGCTGAAACGAAAAAAAATACCCCTATTACTCTTGGCATTCGTTGCCATGGGCTAGTATCGTTACACGACGCAGGCGTAAAGAGCATCGAAGACGACAATGAATCGCTGATATCCAAAACACAAGTTGAGTCCAGGCCTAGCTACCTGGGTGACGTATAAGCTCATGCTTTGAATGTAGGAAGCTGAAGAACGCGCAGTGCCATCTGTTGCGCAGGTTGTAATTTCGTATCATTCGGACACTGTCCGTTGTGAACTATTATGTACTGCAATATGCTTGGTGAACCGCACGAGCGCAGTAGATATTGGCAGACGCAGGTGCCTAGTCAGTTGGGCCTCCTCTCCACTTACGGCCCCTAAAATGACGTCACACAAGGTGACCTGTAGTGAGACGGGACGTGCTGACAACAATGCATTGCGGTCTGCTGATGAAATTCTGTGACCCAGGCGACATTCTACCATTCAAAGAATTCGGGATTTTCTTCTCAACGCTATAAAATACCGAAACATGTCAAACTGCTTTCGAAATGAAATTACTTAAGACATTCATTCGTGTGCGCAAAGCATTAAAGGCAATTAATTCACATAAAAAGGCTCATATTTCTGTTTTTATTAATATTCCTTATTCAGAAGAACACTCTACTTCTTGTCGAAATTGGATTTCCCAAATACCCTTGAATGCTTTCAATAATGCGTTGAATGGATTAGTTGATCTATGAAAATCGCTCTAAAATTAAATTCTAGCCATATTCCACCGTTAACGAACGAATTGGGAATAAGTTGATCGGGGTCCTCAACTCTGATAATCGAAACGTCATCACTTCTTTTGAGATTCATCGTACCACTGAACAGCGTGGGGTGGAAGTGTGTAATCATTAAACAGCCTTTGTTCCCGTAAATGACTTCCAAATCCTTCCAGATACAGCTAATAGGTTGTACTGTGCCCTCAAATCACACACTTTAAAAGCAGCGTCATTAACATTGGCTCAGGTCTAGCAAAATATATCTTACTAGCACATCTGCCAAAACATGAAATGAATATTCGTTAGGTTTCCCGGTCAATCTCACCCTTAATAGCATGATGAACAAAACGTCAAAAGAAGACTCAAATCAAATAATAGGAGTTATAGTCATCTAGATAAAACATCTCTCAAGCTTATATTCAAGCACAGTCGTTTCAAATCTTTGCAACTCAACTTGCTCAATCAACAATGTACAAAAAAGCGAGAAAATCCAACGAAAAGTTGCAAAGGTTAGGCATAAAAATAGTAGCCAGCAAAATGATTATTCTGCTTTCCATGAAAGCTGTGGCGATGAACGATCACTTCAATCGAGACGAGTGGTGTCTTAAACATCGAGACAAATGCTGTAGGAAAAGCAATAGTCCTACTCTATAGCAACCCACAACAAACTACAAGTTTCAAATGCACCGGCGAGAGATGAGATGGATAAATTGTCATCTATTTTAGAAGAAGATTTCTCAAACTCACAGCCACGGCACACTAAATCAACAGATTGCCAACGGTTGCAATAAAATATGTTTGGTACAGTCGCAATATTGGGCAATAAAGAGTGGCTGTTCTGGTCATTGAAGGTCACTCGTGTCCAAAACAATAACCTTGGGGTATCAGGCAGGTGCGAGCAACACTAACGAATCATTTCCAATTCTTTCGTTTGATCAATACAGCTGTTCTTCATTTGAAACTATACACTGCAAACATCAGTTACTGAAGCAGTCTATTATACAATTCAATGACGTTTATTTTGGCAACCTTTTTTATTCTTGCAAAACAAAACACTACATTTTCACCAAGAGACTATTTTCGTTATTGTAGATAAAAGAGCCCGTTTTATAAGAGAAGGCTGAACGCAATATCAACACGGAGCAGTGAATTAACGCTTATGTCGATAAATATTTTCCTTGGCTCTTGCTGGTTTTCATCTTGAAATGAACGAGTGTACAATCATCCGACATAAACTGATTACCCCGACTGGAGTAGTTGAAATCAGGAAGCAGCCCAGTTTCATTTCGCCGTTTCAATGCACTAATTAACAACAACAATTGATCGCGTCAGTAGCAAAAGAAACATAGATTTTTCTAACCAAACATGAGATTAATGCTAAGTAATGTCATCGGTTTGTTATTTTATAGGATCTTAGATAAGAATTCTAGTTTATCTGTTCATGTGGAAAGAGGACCAGCATCGTTCTAAATAACAAAACGATACTTTAAACCACGAAACGTTCCCCTTTTTGGTGCATTTACACAGCAAACTTTTTGCAAACAATATAAATTGAAGGCACGCGTAAAATCTTCGTGCCAAAAAAGGTTCCGAGAACTATTAGAGAAAAATTAAGAAAGTAAAGTCAGAAATACCTTTAAAAACAGGCCGATGTACGACTGAACCAGTTCATAATCGCGACCATCTTTTAGCCGGCATCTGAAGAACTCGAGCATCATTTCCATCAACTCGAGACTTCCTCCTGCATCTGGAGCCAGTGATCTCAGCTCGACTTCAATGGCTGATGGACTCATTTCTTTCAGCTTGTCAACGACAGGATCATCTACAAAATAATGGAAGCGAGGAAGAGTTACGCTATTTCAAGATAAAGTATTAATAAAACTAATATTGCTTAGAAACTGCCTTTAAACGTAAATATTTATAAAACGTAAATATAAGAGCTGGTACAACCAAATGTCAAGGTTGAAGTTGGTACAAGAGCTGGTACAACCAAATGTCAAGGTTTAAGTTGGTACAAGAGCTGGTACAAACTAGTGTCAAAGTTGAAGTTGGTACAACAACTGATATAACCAAATACCAAGGTTGAAGTTGGTACAATAGCTGATACAACCAAATGTCAAGTTTGAAGTTGGTACAACAGCTGATACAACCAAATGTCAAGGTTTAAGTTGGTACAAGAGCTGGTACAAACTAGTGTCAAAGTTGAAGTTGGTACAACAGTTGATAAAACCTAAACCCGATAAAGCCACACGGGTATGCTTTATATCGGCAAGAGTTCTACGTTACCGTAGCAAATGGACTAACACTTAATCGAACAACATCTTGGAGACATGGCAACGATATCTAAGATTGAAATGGTATCAAAAGCCATAACTAAGGTATATAGTCTGCGGATCTGGTATATGGCTGTCAACTAGGACATTTTCCATCACAGTTGCCTATTGATATCACAATTGCATTGCTTACTCCAAAATTACAAAGAGAAGCCTTGGGCTTGTCAACTAAAGGCATAAGAAGATCCTGACCTAGATGCAAAGACCTAGGCTAAAAAAATTGGCGATACAAAGAAACAAAAATAAATCATTTGCTTCAAGCTGGCATTTCAATGACCTTGAAATGCCTTGGAAATCTTGGTGGATTGAACAGACAGAACTCGTTGCAGCAAAAATGAATGAAATGCCTTCTTCTTCAACAAACTTTGTAAATTTTGAAAGCGACACCAAATTTGTGAGTAAACTCTTCCAAAGAAATTAATTATACGGTAGCGATGAACAAACGCACCTGCATACAGAGGCCGTTATAATCCGAGAATCTCAATGGGTTGGCTGCTTAACAAGCTAAGAAGGGTGAGCATTCAATCAGGAATGGCTTTAAAGGGTTCTGTTCTGTTCGATCTTCTGATCGTGACGTACTTAGAGTCTCAACAAACAGATCAGAAAGATAACGAGCGCAATACACACAGATCAATCACTCTAGACTCCAGCTTCGCTCGACTCTTAAGCCAGCCTAATCGGGTTCTTCGTTGTCTTCTCGACTGTTAACAAGCTCCATGACTGGGCATGCACGATTTCATTTCGCAATCACGGCTCATATAGTGTACGGAGTATTAGAAGACCGTATAGTGGACGGCAAATAGGCAAAGAAACCTGGCAAGCTGGCGATTCATAAAATGCAATGCATATTCACACGACAGAGACAAAACCAATTGAATCGCAATAGATTTAACCAGAAGATAGAAAAGAAGCTCATAAAAGGTTTCTGGTGCTGAGTTGAAAAATTTCCGACCCATTGCAAACCTATCGGACAGAATGTTTTTTTGAAATTCCTTGAAAAATGAACCTAACCACAACTATCAACACTTTGCACCAAAATAATGCACACAAAAACCGTGACACTCTAAATTTTGGGTAAAGGATTGCTTGAATAAAATCCAGAAATAATATCGATTGGATAGTGAAATGTAGGAAGTGCTTCATATCAATCAACTTTACTACCATTAAGTATTTTGTTATTAACCTAGCAGTTAAAAGATAATACCTTGGCCATGTTACAATCAACATCGGCCTCCCCTCTGTCAATTTAATTCTTATCTTATTAAAACTTTTTCAAGAACGCTTCTTTTCTCTTCTTAAAAAAACTTCATTTATCTATGAAATTACTTTTTCGTCGATAATGCAATCAATCAGCTTATTCGACATTTTCATTAGTGAACTAAGCTCTTGAATCAGCCCGAAGTTAATGGTCAATCGATTAAACAATAAAAAATTAAATTGCAAGAGCGGTGCTGAGTACAGGGCAGTTCAGCAGTGGGCTTTTCTTCTTAAGAGGCTGTTCTCTTGTGCAGACATAAGACCATGATTGACAGCAGAACCTACCTAGCATTAGAAATTCCTTCTAGGTAACAGAACAATGCCACACCTGGCACGAGGTATTCCGCTCTTGCAGGTAGGAACAAGAGGTATTTGCTTTTTGAAATGAAATAAAAAGCGAGGAGCAACTCAAGACGCAAATATTAAACCAGGTGGCAAGCCGAAACTTATCGACTGAAAACAGAACTAGAATTCAAAACAAGATTAGCGCCTAAGAAGGTTTTGAGAGCGTCTTGGGTCGCGCGAAGACTACAGGAATAGACAACAAATTTGCAACGAACAAGAAATTAGTAGGTGAAGTAATCAGATTAAGCCAAAACCACTGAATAAAACATGAAGAAGGCCAGTCAGTCTTGCATGAACAGACAATGTGAAGTCATCAAAGTCAAAGATTTGCGGAAAAAGTTCAAGTTTAGCAAGACACTCTCTTCAGCTGCATCGCCTGTGGCGATTGACTCAACTACTCCAAATTTATAGCCAAGTATCCTGTTTCCAAAATGACGCATTTTTCCTGAACGCTTTTAAAAACTAGAAAGCACTGAAGACAGTAAGACTAACAACATATAGTCTGATTCAAAGAACTCCACAGACGAAACTCAGAACAAGACGGGAATCGTGTATCAGACTTAGAACTAATTGAGCAGGAGTAAGAGGAGTTGCTATTTTGCCAGAGGTTTTATTTCGTTTTTGCCTTTATAAATGTGATTCTACTCTTCCACACGAAAAGATATCGATTTAGTAAAGCTATTATTGTTGCTGCAAACTATAAAACTTCTACGGAAAAGATCAACTATATTAGCCAAAATTGGGGTTTTGATAAAAACAGCTGACCTTCTATGTAACTGTAGAAATCAGAAATGGATTCTTTCTTCTGCAAGTTGATGTAACAAAATAGGTCATTAATGATTGCATAAAACTAGAATGTGAGAAAAAATTATAGGACGTACAATTTCTAGATTTTGCTGATTCTTCCAACAACTTCTGGACTCTTGTCTTCTCTGTAAACATATTGGCAGAAATGACTCTCGTTTCATGCTAGAAAGCAACGATGAAAGCATCATGAAATGAAGTTGAAACTCGTTTTAGAAGAAATCACGAACGTCTTTTGCAGCTACAGGATGTAATAGAGACAGGTGCAGAAGAGTAATTATCTCCGGTCCGACAGACTACTGATAGGCAACGTGAATTGAAGGTGAATTCAGCGTGGCGAAGATAAAAGCTTTACATGAACACTGAAAGGCTTCGAATCTACTACAGCTTTCACACTCCACAGCTTCTAAGCTTTCCTTCACGATGGCTGGCATGTGGCCTATCGTTCAATAAATATGCATTCATGGACAGGAGCTGATTTTTAGACATCTGTGGACAGTGACCGGATTAATATTGAAAGGTGGGAGACAGCCAGAAGGGGCCGCCTTCAACAGCGATGTAATATCCCAGAGGGAAAAAACACAGTTTCGGTCAGAAGTCCACCGTTGAAAGAGCTAAGAGACATCCGACATGTTTCATTATACATTCGACATGAGAAAGTTTTCCGAAAGGGCAACTGTAACTAAAATTTCAGCCAATGTGCTTGAGGCTACCCGTGTCCAAGCATGTGTTAGGATCATCACTGGCAAACGGGGGAATATTCGAGAAACCGTCCCCTCGATTGGCGAATGAGCAATGAAGCACATGCGAAACACGATAGAAACATCGATTACATGGGTATAAATCGCAGCGTAGTGAGCAATCATTAGTGATCAATCATTGGTGATCAATCATTAAAGATCAATCATTGGTGATCAATCATTAGTGATCACTTGGCGAGTTCGGCATTGACGCACGCCTTCAATCACGGGCCTCGGCTTGGGGACAGCGCAACGTGACAAAAAGGGTGTTGATTTGCACTGAGACCATTGGAGCAAAGCGATGCACCTACACAACTTGTTCATTCATTTCGCTGAGGGACACCAGCACACATTCAAGCTGCATATTCTATTGTGAGGTCAGATCGATTAATAGAGGCGGCCTTAATAATGAATGACCAACGTCTTCAAATTCACATCATGAAACCGAAAATCTAATTCCTCGAATGGAAAAGATTGCACAAGAAAGCAAAACGCATTACAATGCAGGCCAAATTTTTTGAAATTAACGCCTAAGAAAAAAAACAGAAACTCAACACTGACGTCAAAGCAAATTAGTTCGGTAATTAACGAATGGTCTCGTCAAAGCGAAGGAAGAAAAGAAAGCGAGTCCTCAAGTCAAAACAAAATCTCGCCCAAAAGTTTCTAACATTTGATCAGTGGATTATTAACCAGAAACATCCAGATCCTCTGTTAATCAGATTAAACAAACGCAAAAATTAGTAGCCAAAAGCGATATCTTTGCACTTGAAATGAAGCAACAGCAGTAGTTTTAAACATTAGTGACTCAAGGTTGGGCTCATCTACACGACAAACAACGCAGGCGTTGCAAAACTGACAGAAAACGCTCACTTGCTTACACCTGTGGGACTCAAAGTAGGTGGATTCGCACAAACCACATTGGCGAAGACTGAAAGCGGAATGACGCACCCCAAAGTAGCTCGCGATAAGCAGCAAAGTCCTCCGTTATTTCACAATAAGCCCTTGGTGCCCGTAAATCTGACAGACTACGCACACCATTTGTCTACGCAAAAGATGAGCGAAAAATTGCGGATTTGCCCTAAACTCCAAACGGGCAAAAAATTGATAAAATCGGGAATCGAATCTGAACATTTAAATGGTCTGTAGAGCAGGAAAAGATGGAAGTTTTATAATTGGAAATATTGGCCTTGAAAGTAGCTGTCTTTGCGTAGCAAAATGAACAGTCGTTACAATGGTTTAGCAGTTTCCATTGCTATGTCCAAGCTACAAAAAAGCTAAAGAGGGACATGGTTTTTGTCGACTTTTGACGCCGAAGATTTAGGCATCATGCTAAGTGTACAGTGGTTCGCAACTCACAGCGTAACAACTCACTTTATGCCTGGGTTTTGGGCGAGAAATCGTTCTAAAGCCCGGACCAGTGCAATTATAAAATCCATTAGCCGTTTTGTTCGAAGCAAAGCTAGCATTGATAGAAAACTCACAAAAACATACCGTATCGTCCTCGACTTGTGCTGTATCAAATTTAGGCTCCAATCCGGGTATCGTTGGGAGAAAGAAGGGCGCAGCTTTAGGCTTCTGCGGAGGCGCCTTCGGTTTATTTCGTTCCTATGGAATTATGATTTCTTCAAAAATTTGAAAATATTTCAAGAAAACACCATCTAACTGACTGCATCAGTCATGAATGAATGACAATGCAAAACTAGAAATGACACTTCAAAACAATATCACTATTAAACGTAATCTTCATTCAATTATCGAACAAAATAGTAAAATATCCAAGAGAAAATAAAGTTTTTTTCCATCCGCTAAAGAAAAGTGCTTCTCTAACGGGGAAATTTATGTTATGAAGGAAAATGAATATAAAAGATATTAATTTAGCTGGACAGTTAGACATGAAGCTGGCCTTTGGTAGATTGGCATCTGATGCATCGGATGAAAAAAATATAGTTGCATGCGTTGAGAAAATCGCTGTATCGAATGTATCGATCCTAAATCTGCTTTTTCTTTTGCTTTTTCACTACTTTTAATTGCTGGTGACTTATGTTGGCGATTGAGCACACACAAAAATTCAACGATTGTGAGGTTTGGTAAGATAAGATCATCGATCTACCTCTTGTCAAGGTAAGCCCTAATTAATCCATCAGGCCGCTGCAATTAAGCTATAAAATGTGAATTGCATCAGCTAGTTAAAGTCAGACGTATCGCTCCTAAGAATGTAGACAGTGTAAATAATAAATGTTTCTTACTTACGGTTTACTAGACGTAGAGACTTTCATAAACAAAAAAGTCTCAGAAGAGATGAAAGATTGATCACCTTGATGAGCTTGAGGTCGAGCAGATGCTTCCATCTGGAAGCTGGCAGAGAGGACAGAGTAATGATATCGCCGCTTAGCTGCTTAGGGGAACTCGAGCCTGTCTTTGTCTCGTCGCGTTCATTGGGATCGTCGGGTGCAGTCTCGCCAACAGTTGCAACTGAAGACCAAAAAGAAATCAAACAGAGTTTTCAGGCGACCCTTGCAGCAAAACACCCAGAGATGACTAACTACTTCAAGGCTGTCAAGTTATATGTATATAAAAATGTCTCATGCAGTTAATGACAGGAATCAAAAAGTTTGGCAGCATGTTAATAAAATACCAAGTCATGAAGGTCTATTTATCGACGGTGAACGACTAGAAGTACAAATACAAACACTAAGTGTCTAAAGACAGACGAAATAAAAATATGCGGACATATACAATATACACCAGTATGAGGACAACTGTGAAAATATCAATGAATCGCAAAATCAAAAACTCTCAAGATTCTAACGTGTTTTGGGTAAGAAGGGTTTATCAGAAAGTGAAGAGGTCCAAAGGGGAGACATTAAAAAAAAGTGATCCCCCAAAAAAATTATCATCAGGAGAGTTCTACTTTCTGGTAATACTGATAATAACAATAATTGTTTAAAATAGTAAGCAATCTTGCAAAAAACTTCATTTATACTGATTCACGGTGTCTTTTGGACGCTTTTAA
This sequence comes from Nemopilema nomurai, assembly GCA_003864495.1. Classification (NCBI taxonomy): domain Eukaryota; kingdom Metazoa; phylum Cnidaria; class Scyphozoa; order Rhizostomeae; family Rhizostomatidae; genus Nemopilema; species Nemopilema nomurai. Next base: position 1,082,500 of record ML133421.1, on the reverse strand, counting down.
ATTCACGAATGGGAATTGCTGGGATTCGACAGAAATTAAGAGTTGCATAGAAACCCATCATTCATATAGGACACTTCAAATAAGCTTATTAACGAAGAGCATTTTAAAATTGCTTTAAAGCCTCGTGAAAGCTTAAGAGAAGCTCCAAATAAATATTTTGTTAATTTCAATGTCAAAATAGTTTTTGGTTATGCAAACAACCCAGATTGTGGCAGCGAACACAATCGCGTAATCTTCGGGAAGGCTTACTCAGACAGCGTTATGTGAAACCATGTGACTGGAATACGAGTTAAAGCTGATTAGAAACGTACCGTTTTCTTCATCAGCAATAATTGTTGTGGGTAGATTCGCCCGTCGAGGGACGTAATCCTTTGGCAGAGGCGATAAGTAAAGATCTTTATAAAGAGATTTGTTTGACCTAAAATAGAGCTGATGCCAGTCAAAAACAGTCTATTAATTATAATATCTGAATTATGCAAAAAACCGACGACAGCATATGGAACTGACTCAGAGATGGACAGGAATACGATAAAGGATGTCTAAACAATCAAATAATCATCGGGAATCAATAAGGAATCAACAAATTAACAGGCTGATGGAGCACGAATAAAGAATCGATTAAAATCGAAAGATGTTAAAAACTGAAAATATCAGCTAAAAATAATGCTGCTTATCGCGTTGATGCTAAAAATAGAAGGCCTTTACAAATCTATCGGCCGCTTGTGATTGGTCAGGTAGCAATGCGCGTGTTGCTGCGGGCAGATATGATACGCAGCGTAGGGCGAAACTGATACGCACAGCGATGGCGGTTGCGCAAAGAAGGTACAAATGTAAATGACACGAAACATCTAAGATGTACCAGCAAAAGTACAATTTAAGGAAGTAACGTACAGTACAGACGACCCCAGTTTAAATATAACTGAAATAAACTCGCAAATAGACTATATTGGAGCAGCATTGTACTGACAGCCATTGACACCTACAATCCAACTATTTCACTAGTCTGTGAAAGATGATGACAAAATAAACTTGGAAGGAATTTTGCTGAATGTTATAAAAAGGAGTAGTCCCCTATAAAGAGGAATATGCCCTTTTCATCCTTGCTGCAACATTAGTCAGAATGTTCCAATTTCGATTAAAAAACTGAATAAGGTAGAACTTACCAGAGGTATACCCCAATGTCATCCAGATGGCATGTAGCAAGAAAATCTCCAGTCGGTGAAAACGAAAGGCTCGTTACGGGAGAATCGACGAGGAAACAATCGAGCAGTCTGTGAAAAGATAATTAATTGACTGGTCAACAAGTGATGCCACAAGGTCGTATCACAGAATGCTTGCTAACTTCTTAAATTACGCTAATCGTAAGTGTGACGAGAACATCGAAGGAGAAGATCGTGCCACTAGTAAATTTGCTTAAGACTACTGATAGAATTACTAGTAACTTTAAAATCTTCACAATGTAACAAAATTAGTAAAAATCTTCAGGAATAACACTCAGGATTAAATAATGAAACCATTTGAGAGAAACTCGCAAATGATTGCTTTATGTTCATAATAGGTTTGAAAAGGTTTTACATTAATGAACGGTGCTTGTCGCTTAAAATTTGGAAAAGAAAGAATTAGACATCGTTTCAAATTTACCTCATCTGAAAATATGAAGCATACTTAAGGACAGACATACTTAAAATAAAGGCATGTCTTTTATCGACATCAAATCCGAATATCAATGAGTTTCATTATTAAATCCTGAGTGTTAAATCCAGAGAGACTACGTAAACGTTTGCAACTTAGACAAAATTTCGAATGATTAAGATCTGATCCAACAGACTGTTAACAATTGCATTCACAACAAACTTTCGATTTCTTTACAGATGTTTTGCTTTATCAAGTCACAGAAGAACAAAGAACATTCAACTGATGTCACCGACACGAAAATATGCAAGTCGAGCCTACGTCTACAACGCCAATTAGAGCCAACTGCTAATTGAAACCAACTGCTAATTAAAATCAACTGCTAATTATAATCAACTACTAATTAAAACCAACTGCTAATTAAAATCAACTGCTAATTAGAATCTGCTGCTAATTAGAATCTGCTGCTAATTAGAATCTGTTGCTAATTAGAATCTGCTGCATGCTATGACTAGGTCAAGCCTGACTGAAATTACAGCCACAGTTCTATTTTTAGCATCTGACATCAGTTAGTGCCCAGGAAACGCAACGCTACACCTTCGATTGGATATGGAAAAATGGGCACGAAGTATCTTCCCTTTGTGTAGAGATAGAGCTTTTACGATTTAACAAAACTACATTTGGTAAAGAAGATTTGCATCTCTTCATTAATTTGCGATGTTTGCCATTTCGCCATTAGCAATAAATTTGAGCATCAAGGTTCGTAGAAATAAAGAAATACGACCAAATTTATCAAATTAAAAAAGGAACAAAATTCAAAATAAATGACAAAAGTTATCCTTTGTCGTGCAATCTTTGTCCAACTTAAATATTCTTCAATATTCAATGGGCAGTAACTTGTTGACAAGGCATGAATATATTCAAGCAACTATGCATTCAGACCTTTTGCTGCCTTAAAAAACAAAGAAAGTTCTTCTTAAGGTTACGGTAAACGTTTTCAACACGAAAATGGGTTTCTCCTTCCGCTATATATCGTTCGATGCACAATATTATGGCGTATCTAGCCTCCTCTACTTCAAACTATACCCTGTCAAAAATTGGCAAACAATTTTTCCACCCTTCCGCAGCTGTATTTAGGTAAAAAAGACGGACCAGAGCAAATAAAAATATTTTGAGACAGACTTTGTTTGCCCAACATCTGCCCTGGCCGTGTGCAAATTTTCGAGTCATTCGATTGGTTCCTTGGGTACAAAAATAGCTTTTTCGCACCTGTATGTAGAGGAATTTTGAGTCCGGAGAAAACAGGATTTTACTGATTGCACTTGCAAGATACACATCGGGATCACGTTACCAACAATGTAATCCGGGTCAAGTAGTTTAGACTTTAAGATCAATTAGCGTCTTTAAATAAGCACAACAACCCATGGATGTGCCATATTCTTACACAAACCACAGGAAGCAGAACAAGAATAATCGGCTTAATAGCTCGAGGGATTTGAAAACCGCTGCTAGAAACTTTGATAAAAAAATTATGGAAACCTTCGTTTATACGGGATTTTGTCCATTTTCAAAACGTTTTCTATCTTCAAACATGATATCATTATGTACCTTATTAATTCGGCTATCAGAATGTGAAGTAATCGAAAAATGGATGTTTTCGTCCTGAAAACGTTTACCGTAACCTTAAACACACGCTCAAAGTAAAATAAATGGACTTGCTCAAATGGCAAGAAATGTATGGATTCGTATAGCAGGCCATTCAACAGAAGTAATATTTGTGACGTAACAGGACTAGCATCGTGTCATACCTTGCAGAGGGCAGGTCCCATAGTCGCACAGTCGTATCCATCGCTGTTGTAATTATCCATCTGGCATCAGGGCTGAATGCCTACGACATAAATCCCAGGAATCATTTCTTGGCATCACCAAGGTGCCACGGAAGTATAACATAAATAAGTATCTTGTGCTCCAGAGTTTGTAAACAAACGTTTTATCTGTGCTCGACTTTATAGACTTTAGTGCTCATAAATGTTTCGTTATCTCTTTTCCTGCTAGTTTCACAGATCAGATTGTGCAATACACAACACTTAACATAAATAATGTCTAGCACTGACTTTCGAGCTATCGAATCATTTTCTGCAGCATTTCTTTTACACATTACCCAGATAGCTTAAACAACTTACCATGTCGGTTATAGAATGTTGATGGCCTACAAAGTTTCGCACCATTTTCTTTGTTTCTATATCGATGATCTTCACGGTAAAATCATCCAGCGCTACCGCCATCAGTGAGCTGGTAAAAACAAATCAGGAGTTCGAGAAAATCAATTGAAAAAACTTCATTCTAAAAGAAAAACAGTTTTGCAGCATGGTATCATGGTAAGGATCACTACCAAAGGTTGATTGATAAACATACTAAGATCGTTTTTAGCATGTAATAAATGCTTTGACTGCTTCTGGTTTTTGAACCGCTAAGAAATGCAACAAAAAAGTTGCAACAAAAGATAGTTTGAACTCCTTCTGAATCAACTAAGGGAAACGCAACGAAGGTCCAAATCTAACAAATCCAAATAAACAAAGATGTAACTGAAGACAGATCAAATTGAGCACAGGTCCAACTGAATATAGGTCCAAATTAACACTGATCCAAATGAAAAATGATGCGCTTCGCCTAAATTCTGCAATGGTACAAGGAACCACATTTTCACAAGCCAAAAGAGGAACTTCAACTCAATTTTTGACGCAGAAAGTCTAATACGAATAGGTAAAAGAAAGGGATTATCGATGATGCGATTTGTTTATACATGGGGGCTGAAAGTGCCTAAATTTCTTGAAACACAACCAGAAAAAACCACCACCCATTCAACTTACCATGAAGAGAAAACTATCTTGAAAAGTTGATAATACAAAAAACAAATACTCATATGATAATACGCATCTCATATGGAGATTGACATGTGAACATTTAAAACGTACCTGTCTCGATGGAGAACAAATTGCCGAATGGGGTAGTCCAGTTCTTGACTTGATATTAGCTTGTGAGATTTAAAATCCCAAAACTAAAAAGACAAAACCAACTGTAAGGCTTAGGAAAATTTTCACAGTCTTAGACATTCAACGACCAAAAAACTGTACTACATCAGGTCTAGTCATGCGAAAGTTTTGAATGCTTTATTCAACAAAAAATCCAAAAGCAATCGAGCGAAGAGCATTACAGACGAGAAGAAAAGCCTTGCCTTGATCGATACATTTCCTACTACACTGCTCATAACAAGAGCCAAATCTAGATTGAACTTTTTTGACTCAGGCGCATTAAAAGCGAAATATTCTTATAATTTCGATTTTGGACTGGAAAACAACTTACACAAAATTACTGACTAGCTACCAGAATAATTGAGCCAATGAATACATAAGGCAATGAAATAGTGATCAATTGTTGGCTACGAAAACGTCACGTACAGCTTTAGTTCTTGAGAGTACAGGTAGACCTATTTCTAGAAAACCTTTTAAAAGTGGCCTTCTTCAAGAGCCACACATGGACAAAACCAGTAAAGAATAGCCAAGTTCCTGCAAATGATTCCTTCAAGACTTTAAAACTTTGACTATGCGAGTTTGACTAAAGTTAACAAAAAAGTAAGGCGAACAAACTTTTATCTTTTTGTCTGATGACCCACTAACAACCAAAACATTTGCAGAATCAGTAACCACTCCTTTGACGGTCTTGGAATGTGCTAAAATAAAATTTCACCAAAACATTGTAATTTCGGGTTGCCAAAAATAAATTCCACTCATGTAAGTTAATTATCAATCAAAAACATGTCAGAAATTGAGCAAATTTTTGCTAGGGTTTAAGTGTTTTTTAAATGTTTGTTGCTTATTACCAAGTGTTTGTTTATTACCAAGTTTTTAAGTGTTTTTGTTGCTTATTACCGAGTTTTTTAATGAAAATACACAAAATTCTTGGAATGCTTTTTCAAGTTTTTATGACGGCATCAGTCAACGATGCAGTATTATTATGGCCTAAAACTTGTGATCATGGCAAGGGTGCTTCATCTTCGATGCCACGCAGTAACAAACTACCCATTTCCAAGAAATCTTAGGCGACATAACAAAGTATTCTTTGAACCACTTCGTTAGAACGAATTGAAACAACAAAAGGCCAATGCTTGCCACCTTTGCCATCCGTTTCAATAAAGGATCCTCGATGAATACCAGATTGTATGTTGAATTTCTCAATAAAGCCCGTTGAGTAGCCAACAATGACAAAATTTCCACAGCTTGATATATTTGCAACCTTTTAAAAAGAAATAATGCATATATTTTTCATAGAGTTCGTGAAAGTTTAGCTAAGAAGGAATCATAGCCATTTTCCTTAGATGAGGAATTAAAAAAAAAGTTAAGTGTCACAATAGCTCAGCATATCTTTGGGTCGGGCAATGATAGCTTAAGCCATTGCAACTAAAATGCTTGCAGTTAATAATAATAAAAATAATAACAATAATATGATAATAATAATAACAGCAATAAGAATAATACGGAAACAGGAAACAGGAAAAATAGGAAACAATTTAACATCAATCTGAAAAGTAAGTTTAAAATAGTTTAAGTATGTTATTAAAGGTTCAAATAAATTCAACCTAAGTTCTTTTCTTTCAGCTATAATCATAAGTTATCAAAATGTTTAAGATGGGGTTTTGGCAAATAATTGAGAAACTTAGACCGATTCCTTGGCATGTTAAGTGACAAAGATTGGCTAATAAATTTTCATAAAGCTGCATAGTCCTTCTAATCAATATTATGAGCCAAAATTACGCTAACAATCTCTATAACCCACGAAATTGAAATCATAGACAAAAAATATTTCAATAATCTCACGTAATCCATGTAACGAAATTCATTGATCAAAAAGAAGATTTTAGTAATCTAACATAATCCACGTAGTCTAAACCATAAACCAAAAATAATTTTAACAATCTTACACAATCTGGGTAGTTAATGAGCAACTTTAGTTTTTAACACCACAGATTTAGCAAATAAAGATGAAATTACCTACTAGTAATTAGGACAAGTGAGATATAAAACATTTGCATCGAAACCATTTAAAGCGAAACATACCACAGCGGTAATGCCATGTAATTTTGGCATTCCTTTGCCTAACGAATGTTCGCCGATTTTTCGGCTTTGGAGTCTCCACGTGCGCACAAACGAAGAACCAGCATGGCACGTGACCACATTGTCCCAGTCGCTTGAGCGTGTAGGGTCTACGATGTCAATTCACACAAACAAATGGTAAGGCACATCAGGGCTTCTCAAGTTCCATACCGCAGAAAAAAATGACAAATTGCCAAGGTGGACATTTCATGGCTGGCTAAAATGTTCCTCTGCTGTGGTAAGAAGTATTTATTTATTCAAAATTTAATCCATTTAGCAGCAAGAATTTAGTTGGATATCTAAAAGCAGAGTAATATATGAAGACTATCTTGAGAAAACCCTTTGAACTTATTACCAGCAAAGATTTTAACGTTATCAGTTGAATTTGCAACGTCTAGGAGTTTAAAAGGTAATCTACATAAACAGAAAGAGATCCGTGTTTTCGCTTGGATTCTTCAAAAAGAATGTATGAAGTGGTCACTGATTGGTATTAACACAAAATCACACATGGTTCTTAACCTTCCATTGGCTATTCATTTTCTTTTGACTATTATCCGCATCTGGCTATTTATTCAGTCAGCTTTTGGTTATTTTCTGATGTTTGCATACTCTGAGGAGTGTCGGACGAAAAAGTACTTTTAGCATTAATTTTGTCACCGTTAGTCATTTTTCGACATTTGCATACACTGAGAAGTGTCGGGCGTTAAAGCATTTAACAGTAGTATGCAACCGTATGGTTCCGCTGTTCCATACTATTTTAAAGTGTCGACATCATTTTCAACCCGAACAATTCAACAGAAAATAAGAATTGGATGTAAGAACTAAAATAGCCAAAATGCACCAACTGCAAACTACCTTATCAAATAAACAAAAGCACTCAGTTAAGAAATCAGATGCTGATAACCAATGCATGACTAGCAATGACAAGATGCTCCAAAAGTAGCAGGAAAAAGAAAATTAGGTTAAACATAAAAAGCAACTTTTTAAATAAAATGGTATAAAATGATACAACACCTGAGTCTAGAAACATGATAGGTGGAAGTCGCAGATCCTCTACTCGTAATCCAAGATTCTTTGACTTCTTTGCTAAAGAGCCTATGGGGACAATTCAGGCGCGTAATAATCCGAGAAAAACAAGGTTGACATCGAAGAGAAGGATTGACGAAATGAAATCGTATGTTGAAAAATAGTGTTTTAGTACCACATTTTGAATTCTTAAACATTTGGACGTTAGACGAAAAGATCAGATGCTACAAGACTACTGTTTTGCTTACCTTGAGAAAACTCGCAACTCTGTTCATCTCTGATTGTTGACATGTACCTCAGCGAGCGATCTAATGCTGTTAGAAAATGTGATCAATGGTGAGTTCAATCATCAACTATTGGCATAAGTTTTGTGGACTCAAACGAATTGGAGGGAGGGAAGAATCATTAAGATTATACGCCATTGTAAGGAGTCGAAATTAAATGATTTACTGCTGCACTTCGGATCTACCATGAGTGATGGAAGGTTTCGTCAATTTTAATTATCATTACAAAAATTAAATTACTAAGCTATACTTGAAAAAGAAAGACTGATATGGGGCAGTTATCTTCGATTAGCATTGCAACCGCAGAGTCTGCAAGACGGGCCTAAATAAACGGAAGGAGAGCAGGCCTACATCAGACATACATGTAAAATTGATGTCTGGAAATGAAAGCAAAAACTGAATGATAGATAGTTAGAAACATATTCCGGGTAGAGATTCTTTTTAAGATTTAATCAAAAGAAGTAGGAAAACGTAATGGACAAATATCAATTACCAGCTGTGAGAAGAATGTGTCCGGAGGAGCCATAAAAGCGGACAGACGTTGGGGGTTTTGAATGTCCGGTCCTACTTTTTAACAGTCGGCCAGACCCATCTGAATTATCAAATATCCAAAGCTAAAAAAAAAGAAAGAAAGTCATGCAAACATTTTGTAAACAACTAGGTAGCAAAGTCAAGGAAATATGACGGGCATTTAACTAAGACCACAAGAAGGTTAACCATTCCATTGGTAACAGTAAGTGAAAAAAGGTATCCAATATCCTCCATTGCTATAGTGACTGGCTTGACCACCACACCAATGGAGATCCTAGCAAGAGTCAAAACACTCACAGCTCTAATCGTACACTACTTAATGCTCAAAGTTAGTTATGCCTACCATTTTATTCTGTCACTACCATGTTACTTGGCACCACCACGGTGTAAGTTATTTTATATGATAAAAGGAAAGTTCACAGAGAATGAACCCTATGAGTTTTCTTTCAATATGGTCTTTATTCTAAGCTTCATAAGAAAGCTGCGTTATCGACGATCTGAAGTATAGAATAGAACATTCAACAACTTTAGCAATAACTTTAACAATAGTCTTGAATTTCGGGTCCTGTAGGTAGCGTACCGATAGATACTGGAGGCAAAGAGGAATTGCAAAGTAAATACCTTCAGAGAGTTATCCTGTCCTGAAGTTATCATAAGTGGTTGGTTTTGAAGAAACTTCAGCCCATTAACACAGCCAGTGTGGCAATCTTTTAGAAGGCTGTGTACTTTTCGTTTCTCTAAATCCCATAATGCCACATGGCCAGCGGTGCTGCTTGTAGCCATGATTGGAATATTGTCTAGAAACAAAAATTATGACGGCATTAGAAAAGCCGGCAAAAACTATTTCTGGTATTTCGCGGCAGGTTTGATTGGTGGAAATATGCGTGAGTCAGGGTATGCAAGGGAGAAAACTCGTGAAAGATGAAGGTGGAGGACAATTATCGGAACTGTTAACTCGAGAGTAAGGTGCTGGAAATACTTGGGAGAAACTTTGGAAGTTTGATAAGAAGCAGAAATGCTTTGCGATTAATAATCAAAACATTTTGGGCAATATGATGATAAACATTTGGCGCTATCGATTGAGCTCCAACTAAAACCTTCGATTTGGCAGAATACAAATCAGTGGTGAAACATCCATTTGGAGAAATACTAATCTAAGCGGACTAGGCCAATGATAAAAAATATGATTCTCCCTTGTCATGCAATACACATGATGCGATTACATCATTCAGATAAGCATAGTGCGCACATAATACAAACCTGTTCTGAAGGAAATGGCCGTGACAGGGCCAAACTCTTGCATGAACGACATAAGGGATTCGTCGTACTTTAGATTGTGGAGCACGATCTTCCCACTCTCCAGCCCAACAGCCACAACGTCGATCGCCGGGGCCTGAAAAGCAAATTGTTGGGAATTCTTCACTGCTTGATTGTCGAAAAATGAAGCCCTGGGTGGACAAATCATGCTAGCAATAAAGGGGAGTGCTATGAAAAGCAGAGACAAAACACTTATTCGTTCTGTCCATCCAACATATAACGATAACTTATGAAAGAAAATGTGATAATAGAATGACGTAATAAAGAGCTTTCTTTACATAGAATTTTTCATTTTGACCATCGAAAGCAGATCGAAGCTATAATTTCGTTTCCAACTGTTGTCTCACTCACAGTCGTATTTATTTTTGCGCATGTCCTGCACCTATTCAAAGAAGGGGGCTCTTTCATTTCTAACAATGTGATCCTTTAGATGGCTATAAATTATGAGAAAGTTTAATAGCTAAAACAAAACTCAGAAAGGGAAAGGGAGGTAGATATATTAAAGATGGTTAGCAAGTAAAAATAACAAAAATCCCCCATACACACCTGTTCTAGTACAATCACAGGTTCTGACCAGCCGCTAAATTCATATACCAGCTTGCTGCAAAAGGGGCTTGCTCTTTAAAATTCTATCAGTTATTGAAACTAAGAGTAAAGTAACAGAGCAAGAAAGTAGCAGCTTCTTGCAAAGTGGAATATAACTTTAAACATTAGAAGAACAATATATTTAAAATGTTATGCATTGACACACTTTCATGGGGATTCATTCAAAATTCTAAACATATCTGCAGTGACAAAATTTATTAAAGGTTTCCCTTTTTCACTACTTCATATAATTCTAATTTTCTGACTTCTGGCAGCTGACATCTTGTTTCTTATGTATTCGCTTTCTGCAACAGACATTATATAGTAGACAAGGCATGTGTAATACTACTCTTAAAGAAATTTGCATGTGCTAAAGGACCCAAACCATAATAGGTTTTAATTCACAATCATAAACTTTTCACCTTGATTTTACATTCCAAAGCTGCAGGTTTCCTTGCCTACTTCCAAACAGAACTTTATTCAAATATGTGTTTGGATGTAGGGCCGTTGTCAGATCAAAATCAACTTTGCTGAATGGCAGTGTTAGGTAGACATCTATAAAAATGAACAGAACATGAATGTTAAGTAGAGATAAATAGACTAGATAGATAGATGGAAAAATGGATGGTAGATTGACTGCAGGTTGTGTCCAGGAAAGGATCATGGCTACATAATCATGGCTAAAATGTGATATCTGATTAATCAATCACACTTTTCTACAAAGTGATAATGAATGAATTAATGAATCAACTAACCAAGGTCTTGCACATTCCAAATGTGAACCAAATTATTTTCATCAGCTGATATGATGTGTTCCCCCAAAGAAAGCATAAATTTGATACTTGACTTGTGCTTTTCAAATTGTTTGACCTTCAAAGGAATAAATCAATTTTGCACAATTTTTCTAAAATAAGCCACATTCAATTTTACTAGATTGGGTGAATTGAATAAAGCAACTTGTGTTACATGGCCATTCCTGTTGTGTCTATAATGACAAAAATATACCTTCAAATATGTCATGCTTCATGATTAAAAATATTTACAAACATAGTCAGTATGTGTTTCCTTACAGACGAAAGAGTATAGCTCAGTGGTTGTAGGCTCTGACTACAGACCCCAGGGCTCATGGTTCCAGTCCCTGGCATAACCAAAATTTCACCCAGAGTGAGGAGAGTTGCCAGCTCTCTGTAATTCCAGAAATAAGGAATCACAAGATGTGGTCACATGGAGAGGAAAGACCACAAACTGCTTGATAAGCAGAAAGCTTCTTAGTGCCCTGAAATCTACCTTCGGATGCTAGGTAGAAATAAATGCTAAATACACAAAACATTGAGATGCTACAAACAAGCAGCAAACTGGGGTCCTATAAACAATTAAGCTGATCATTTAGATTTGGCAAAATGAATAATCCAAACAGGATTTGATACACTTCAATAGCCTTTTGGTCCCCAAACTCCTTATACTTTCATTATATGCTTTAATTATGACATGAAAGAAACTAACATTGAAGTTCCCAATAAAGGCAACAAATTTCAACGTCACTCGTTAAAATTTCTTGCATACTCATTATAATGCACTTAATAAAGCTGCCAATTTAATGCATACCAATTTTCCTCTTTTCCATAATTTTATAACTTTACTTGCTGCTGTTACAGTATATTCCCCATGGTTGACGATAAGGTCAATATTTTCTTCTTGATTTTCACCTGCCAAAGAAATGCAGTACTAATTTGTAGCAACCAATTATTATAAAAAGAGAAACCTAAATTGACAAATCCTAAATACTAGTTATACTTAAGCACTATTTACTTGTAGCAAACTATGGTTATAAGTTTATCAGACAATTAAAAGAAACAGAAAAAACACCAATTAAATATATCAATTAAAAAAAGGAACTTTTTTTGAAGCATTCAGATCAATTCAAAACATATGCAGCTAAAGTGTATAAACAGTGCAATGTTTGAAAAAAATTTCCAAAACACAAAAGCTAAGGGCAAAATACTTGCAAAAACAATTGCTTCAAAAATTCTACAATCAAAGGTAGAGTAGGTTTGGCCCAAGATGTGATGTTTTGGTGCGAAAAGCACAGCAGAGTTTAAGATTTTGACTGCACAAAAACGCAAGCTACATTTAGCCACCTTTTCTTTGAGCAAGGAAGGAAATGCTATACATGATGAAATCAAAGTACATAAAAATTCATTCAGTTTCTAAGTTTTGCAAATAGAAAGAAGATCAAGAATCTCTATGCAAAGCTTAGATAAAAAAAGTTTTAATTCTGCAAGGGAAGTACTTTTCTTCTTTTCATCAGACGCAGTTCTACAAAGACACTTATATAAGAGACTAAATTTTTTGACATCTGCCAATAGGTCAGTTCACTCATTGATTAAATGCAAATTTTACAGTAATAACAGCAATAAGAAAAACTTACCCACAAAAAGCAAATTGAGCTTTGAGCACTAAAACAGAAATGAAGCCACATCATTTGTTTAGTCAAAGCTGTTAATTATTGGATGCTTTACTAGTGAGATGCCTGTTTTCAAAATATTACAAGAAAGTTTGTGGTTTCCAATAATTTCAGCTTTTTAATAACTTAAAATAACTGTAGAGAAGAATCGCACATATTTAGGCCAATCAAGTGTCACATATCCAGTGCTATATAGGCTTCACACATAAAGCCCAGCTGTCCGAAACTTTTTCGTTTTACAGTTATGTTGTCCTTAGTATCTTAATATAGCTGATTTTGATTTTGGAATAAGACAAATAAGACAAAGTTGTATGTAAGATAGAATGAATTGCAATAATGCGAAGCAATGCTGAGGAGGAAAACATTAGAATTTTCAGAGAGCAAGCTTGTCTTTAATGGCAACTTGGTCAAGTATCATTGCCTTTTCGTTCAACAGGCCTCAAGGAAAATCCTACAAGATATTAACTTGAGTTTCTCAAGAACTTATACAACCAAGAGCACAGGTAGCCTGGGAGTCCAAAAATGCCATTAGAGAAAGAATCAATAAACTCTAATGACAATGCCATTGAAATATATGAAAGATTTTATTTTCAAAATAATTAATATTTACTTTCTTTTAATCTTTCATTTAAATAAGATGGTGAAGAAGTAGACCATACTACAGAATTCAGTTACTCATATTTTGCTGCAAACAAGCCTGAGTTAGTTCATCATTTTGTGAATATACATTCAACTTCTACAATTAGACAGGCCTACATTACTTAGGGATTTTGATTGGTTGGTTTTTTCGACATTCGTAGTCCTAATTTTACGTAATAATACATTGACTTTAATCGTTTTCGGAAAGGTTTTGATTTTGGATTTGACGACATTTCTCTATTTTGGGAGAGAATACAAAAAGTTAAATCCTTATTTATAGTAGAACTCACGTTGTAAATGTGAAATGCTTTCCCTACTGCCGTTGTAACAAAGTGTTCTGTACCTCTGACTTGTAATGCAAGAGGAACATGATTTGAAATGAATCCAGCGGCACGATATGGCGAAAAGACTCTACTGGCTTCACTGTTCTGTGTCGCCATTTTGGTCGCATGTGCAAATTGATCACTGCAACAACAGCAACAGCAATAACAGCAACAACAGCCACCACACAACCACAACCACAGTGCTCATTGGTGGAATTTGAGAAACGAAAACAGGCTTTCTAGGTAACATTTGTCCTTTATTTCGAAGTTCTTTACGTCACTATTTCATCTGGAGGGAGATGGAAGCATTCCTTTCACACGCAGTACAGCAGTTTCCTTTGGGAATAAGGTCAGCTTTTGCGTACGGAAGTGGAGTTTTTCAACAACGAAATAACAAACCTGCCAAAGATAATATGATTGATCTCATTTTTATTGTCGAAAATCCAGCTCTGTGGCATAAAATGAACTTAGAAAGACATCCTGAACACTATGCATTTGTTAAAAATTTTGGCCCAACATTTTTAGCAAAACTGCAGACAGATTATGGAGCTTCAATCTACTTTAATACCTTGGTTAATTTCGAAGGAAAGACAATAAAATATGGTGTCATAGCAATTGGAGATTTGGTAGACGACTTAAGAAATTGGAAAACTCTGTATATAAGTGGGAGACTTCATAAGCCAGTTCTGAAAACGGAGGGATTTGCAATGGAGCCTTTGAAATCGGCGTATTTTGGTAATCTTGCAAGTGCTGTAAATTCATCACTATTGCTTCTGCCTGAAAAGTTTCATGAGATGGACCTTTACACAACTATAACTAGTTTGTCGTACCTTGGAGATTTTAGAATGGTATTTGGTGAAGATAAAAACAAAGTAAGCAATATTGTGCTTCCAAATTGTGAAGACTTCAGTTTACTTTACGAGCAGACTTTAAAGAATTCCAGAAACTTGCAAGAAAACAATTCTACTTGGGTGCAGGATGTTAGTCCGGTTGGGAGACTAAGGTTGCTGAATTCTTTACCTTCTAATTTGCAAGAAAAATTTAGGCATTTTGCCAATTTAAGGACATTTGAAGAATCTGATGCTGATTGCCGGATGGTAGTTGAGGATGGAAAGAAATGCGCATTGCTGATGAAAAAGTCAGTGGCCTCAATTGTGAAAAGCTCTAGCATTAGCCAGAGTGTTAAGGGCATAATGACTGCTGGTGTCAGTAAATCAGTTTTGTACAGTGTATCAAAAGTAACAAAAATGTTTAAGAGTCTTTTGAAATGATTGAAACAAAATAATTTATGCATTTAATGTTTAAAGCATATATGCACTTTTTATGTGTAAGAGAAGTGGTTGTAAACATCCAAAAGTTTTTATTAGCATTTTGATGTGAGCATTTGTTTTTACTGTGGTTTGGTTTGTAATTTGAGTCTGCTTTGGTTTCAATTCCAAATTTAGGGTATATGTAAATGATATTTTGCAATAATTGAATATCAAGAAATAAAGTTTTTATTCACAATATGAGTTGATGAAATTCCATTTCTTCCATTTTTCCAATTTTTTCTCGATTTTGATCTGATGATTGATATATCTGGCTGGTTTTTATAAAATTTCTGCTTGTGGGAACCGTAAGCATACATTAATGAATTAAATGTTGTTGCCACAGGCTTTATGACTTGTTCTTTGTCCACTTATCAGGAGATCAGTTGAGAGTTCAGATGTAATATTACAGACTAAATGAAACTCAAATAGGGAGTCTCATATTTGAAAAGAAGTCTTCATAAGCACAATAGCCACAAAGCCACGAGGGAGTGGGGAAGAGCATTGCTTGTCCAAGTAACAGAAAAAACCTATAGAAAACTATTAAAATAAACCTATTTTTGTCTAAAACCTTAGCTGAAAATGAAATGTCCAAAGCCACACTGAAATTTATGACCACATTTTCACTCAAGATGTCTTTCCCCTATTAGCCAAAGATGTCAACCTTGCTTATGTATTTCCAAGACCAGTGATGAGGCGTTCAGGAAAAACTTGACCAACTTTTCTTTTTGACTAACTTTTTCTCCACAGAAAATTTGTTTTACAGTTTTAATTATGTTCAAAACTCCCAATTAACTCCTCAATGCATGGCTAACTTTCTCATTGTTTTCTAGACATTGGGGAGGGGATGGTTGTTTCCTTGTCCAAGACATTTGCCTATTAGTAAAATCTTATAGGAAATGCTAGCTAGGAGAGTGTAGGTGTGGGCCAGCGACGCTTCTATGTTTCGCTGAACCTGCTGCCCCCTAAATTTTCAACGCTGGCTTCATGGCCTAGGGCACAAGCGAGCCAACGAAACATTCGGCATTATGAGCTCATGTCTCAGCTCAATTGTGTAGCCCCTAAGAACAAAAACATAATAACTGGTTCTTGCAAAATCAGCGGGTAATTAGACACGCCCACTTTACTTATTGGTAGAAAATGGCAAATATTGGTCGTTGATTAGTTTGGGCAATAACTGACTCATTACACAGGGAACCAAGGCAGTATAACTTTAGAAATTGTATCTTGTGAGAAGCACCGGAAAATGTTGTGAAATCATATCTGGGACATCGCCAGAGGATATGGAGTATCAGGTTTAAGCCTTTTTATTGCATTTTCGTATTTATACTATGTAAACTAACAGGAAAACTTGCAATCACGTTTGCCATTTTTTCGAAAGAGTAAAATCAAGGCATGATCGCAAAATATGCACTTCACATACAGGCTGCATTCCGCACATGGAACGCCCCTGATGGGAAGTGGTCTACTAAAAACAACATGTTTCTTAAATTCCAATAAGCTTTCTATTGTTTTACGTTGTTCTTATGCCAAAATGCTAGAAAATTGGGCGGACATGAAAAATGTCTAGTTCCTCTAGAGACCCTTAGGCCTATTTGCAGGGAGAACAACGCACCCCTTAACCTATAGTAGTAAATTATGGTATTCGATTCTGTATCTTGTGCCAACGAGAATCTATAGTCTTAAGTGTTGAAAATTTAAATTTCCAAATCATTTTACTGTCTCTTTTAGTTAGTCATAAATTTTAAATAAATTTTGGTTGGGATAGAGAGAGGGGATGTATTATCACTGTTATGAGGGGCCTTGACTTGGTTCAACATAAAGTTATAAACAAGGGTAGACAGTTCATGAGCGATATTGGAACCATTGGAGCATTTGGCTTGAGTTCATTATGAAAATGAAATATTTGATAATAGTAAGATTTCCTGATGAATTATGATAATATTTTAGTTAGGATGTATAAATGATATTGATGGAGTCTCTAATGCCAGCTATTGAATCCATCTAGAAAGTAGCAAAGTCCAAACGTCGAATCTGAGATAGCTTGATTTAGTTAAAATCCCAAAATTAATAGACATGGGCTTTGTTTTTGCTCATAGGACCTAATATTTGTTTGTACTTTAAGCAGGTTTGCCACCTGAAAGCAGAATTGCTTGCTTTCTCACACACCTCTTTATTGGCTAGCTTTTCACTGATATTGACAAAATGAGAGTTAAAGAGGATAATATATGTCAAAAACACATTTTAACAAAGAATGGATTACCAGGTAGCTTTTGCAAATAGATTTAGTGTGTATACATTACAAGCTTTAGAAGAATTTTTCAAAAGTTTTTGAAAAAAGAAAATATCTTTTGACAGTGTGAAATGTTTTATCTAGCAAGTTGCTCACATTTTTATTCAAGATCAATCAATTAACAATAGTGCCTACTGGCTTTCTCACTATTGTTTTTTGCTTTGAATAAAACAGTATAATCAAACTTGAGCCCCCTTTCATTGTATCTAATAATACAGCTTTTTTGAGAGAAAGCAATCAATTTTAAGTTTAAAGGGTTTTCAAATTGTCACCAATAATGTATCTTATGTTGTAAAATTCCAGACTGAAGAGGCCCAGAAGCTGATTGAAGAAGTTAAGAAGAAATTTTTTGATAAAGGTTTGCTTACCATGTTTTTTGGCTACACATTTTGATTAGCACATCTGATTGAAACCAAATCATCTAGTACTACTACTATTGATTAACATATATACTTTAAAGGAGGCTATCTACACTTTTTCACTATTAAACCTACCCCCAGTCCTCTCCTCTCAATTTGCAATGAACCCCTTCTCTGAAACAGGACCATTCCCTCCCATTGTTGTCTTCTTCATCGTCTTCTTCGACATAATCACCTTCTCAAAAGTAATCTTTTCAAGAACCTGTTATAGTGAAAGGAGAACAATATATTCTATTCCCTTTATCAATTGTGATGCAAAGCAGTGTTTTTATTCCTTTGGGTTCTTTAAAATCAATCTCGGTCCTTCATTTTCTTGTTGCACCCCATAGTCATTTGGAACATACTGGATCATCTATTATGTGGATTTAGCTACATGTGTACTTATTTTTAAGGTACACTTCTAAATCAATTTGATGAAAGAGATATTGAGAGAATTAACAATGATGATTTGTATGTGTGGCTGTTTATTAAACATAAGCAGAAGGATGTTGACAAAGCAATTGACATGATTGTGAGTAAATTTCTGTATGTTTGTATTTGGGCAACTTTGTGTTGTCCCATTTAAAGTATTCTGACCAAGAATAATGTGTTCAAATGACACTATAGCAATGTGTTTTTTCATTGCCTGATCCCTTTTTTCCTCCTATGGTGACTACCCATTCTTCCCAGAGGGCAATGGGTCAAAAATTAGGGCAGATGTGTAATGCATTTAAGGGTAAAACAAATTAAATAATTCAAATGATATTCAACTCAATGGGATCCCCAAAGAAACTCAAAGAAAACTACATCCTTTTGTATGATCATTAACCTTTTTGGAATTTTCTTGATGGCATACAAATGCCAACAAAACAGCACTAAGTATGAGGAAATGTTTTACAAAATGAATCATTATCATTATGCTGACTTATGTTATATTGAGCTATTAATTCTTAGAACTTGACTTCCATTTTCTTTGTGCTGTGAGCATGATTTTTGTTGGTTAGATTGATTGTCTTCGATGGAGGGAATCATTTGGAATAAACGGTTTGTATATATTTACTGTGCTACAAATGTTGAAATTTTGGCATATACTGTTTATTATAAAGTTGTATGTTTTGATAGACATGTAAGTTTTGTTTATATTGTACCTTTTCTTTCAGTTGCTCTTCTTTCACACACAATTATGATTAGAAGTTGATTTTAAACTGACAAGTGTAAATATTTGGCAAATAATATTATGGGAATTTTAATGTAGCCCTGCTATGTTTCCATTATAGGCAGACTTGATTGTCAGAATATACAACCAGTTAATGCTTGACCAAAGACCTTTATATGATCAAGATTTATGCCAATATTTGATCCTGTAGTACTTTTACATTTTCTATAGACTTGTTGGAAAGAAACATTGATAGAAGATTGTTTGAGATTGGTTTTCTGTATGTGCACAATTTTGACAAGAATGGACACCCACTTGGTAGGTACATCAGAGCTTTGATGTGTCATTGTTGTGGAGGAAAATTTCTGGATCCTGACATTTTTTCATTGTTCTTTGCTAAAGTTGGCGGATCTTCTTGGGAAACTCCTTTACGCAACTGAAGTCCATTTTACTTCATCACTGGTGATGTATTTCCATATATGTGGAATTGGTGAACATGAAGGCCTGGAGATGGATGATTTGCTTTCAGTGTAATCTTGAATGGAATAGTTGTGCCTGATAAGATATGTGAAACTCCAATTCATTGGTAAAATTAAGATATTTCTCTTTTTACAGTTCTTTTCCACACAAGACTGTACCGCAAAGATGCTCACAATCCAAAAGAAGTTAAGAAACTTGTTGCATTTGGTCTTGAAAAACTGGTAAGTCTGTGGCAATTCCTTGTAGATGTAAACTTCTTTGCGAGTGTAAACTTGAGCTTAAGGAGCGATTCATTTATTTGTGAGTAGGAAAGTGAAAAGTAAGTAAATATACTGAAGAGCTGGAAGCTTCAAAGTGATGATTGTGAGTCATGTTAATGGGGGCAAGTTTTGACTCAAAGAAGGGTGAAATAAGTAGGATGATTTCTCTTTCCTTCTTGCTAGAGGATGATCATGAGATTTGTTGTACTTGGTTTGTGAATATAATAGATTGACTTCCTTGATTTCAGTCAAAAGAATACCCTGGTGGAAAAGTGACTTTGATATTTGATATGCAAGATTCCAGCTTAGCAAATATGGTAGGATGATGTTCTTGGTACTAATTAAACATAACTTTATCATCTTCTTCAGCTACCATACATTATTCAAAGTTTTGTTATATGTTTCAACTTTGGAAGGAGTTTTTCTTGGGGGGGGGGGGGGGGGGAGGGGGATGTTGTTGGGGAGGTTTATAAATCTTATCTGTTGATCTGGCATAAAGAAATAAGTTTAAAGTAATTGTTATTGAATTATTAAGTTGTTATTTAATTTTCATTTATTTTTAGGACATGGACTTGATAAAGTTCTTGATAACAAATTTTCAGGTGTACTATCCTTGTATGCTAGGTAAGGTTTACAAAAAGCTGTCCATTCTCTTGATAATGCAAAGGATATTATCATTGCAACAAATGAAACATATGTTTTGTCTTTTTCTCTTGTCCTTTCTTGTAACCCTTGAATCAAGAATCAAGAGAAACTATTGATCTTTGACTGATTGTGTGTTGTGAATCATATGCTAAATTGATTGATTATGTGATGAGCGCTTTGGACGACTCAGTGCTATTTTCTATTTCATCAAACGTGTTTTGCTTTTCACAGAATACTTAATTGTACTAGAGATGCCCTGGATTCTTTCGGGTAAGTTTTTCTAGCCACTGTTGTGTATCTTGTTTGATAAAAAGAGTAATCGTTTCCTCCATCCTTCCCATTACAGCGGAGCTTCATGACTTGTTTTTGTTGTTGATATGTTATTGCAAGAAAAAGCCCTTGGAGTGACCTAACAAACTGGTGGAGTCCCATTGTCTGCTCAAGTTCCCCTTAGCGATTTCTGTAAATTCTTCTTGTACCCGTTTCCTATTTCGCCTTTTCCTTGGCAACGACAACCTGTCGGTTTGAGATGCTTGGACGACAAAGAAAGTTGTCTGGCAGAACATATTATTACATTAGCGAGTTTTGTTTTTAATAGCCCACAAAAGATGTTGTGCCCTGTTTTGGTTATATTTGGTCTTTGTAATGTCTCTTTCTACTGATGATCATACAATTTCTAGCTGCTTGGAAAATCGTTAAGACATGGCTGAGCACTGAAGGTATATCGAAAATTAAGTAAGTTTTTTATGAAGTTCTCGTTTACTTATTGAATATTTTGTTACAATCGTTTATTGTTATTATTATAATTGTTTTGGCTATAACATCGCTTCGTTATTATTATTTTGAAACATTCGATTGAGAAAGTAACATATTATATTGTTATAGGAAACTTTTTTGTTAGCTTTTACGAGCTGCTGAAAACCATTAAGACTGATGTTATAGCGTGAGAAGACGAAATGTTCGGGATATCTTGTTAAGACGCACGCAGTTAAGTGCCTAGGGTCTTTTAGAGGCCTTGAATTGTTACGAATTTGTTGAGATGCATACCTGCTTTCAACGTGGGCAATACAAGTCAAGAACTCTGGTAATCTCTTTTGCGATATCTTTTAAACCATGTAAATCTTTTGACTTGCCTTGATGACTGGTTATATGTTGATATTGTGTGGATCAGATCTTATTTTGGCAATGTAGCCTTTTTCTTTGGATAATTGAGGATCATTGAGGTCTTTGTTCAGCGTAGTGGCTGCAAAACGCGAGAAATGCTTTCTCTTGTTGCATTCTAACATTGGAAGACATAGCACAATTGCAATAATCTAGACTCTACAGACTTCACACTGCGTATAAAGAAGTTAGATGCACTTTCAACCCCGCTTTTTAATTAATATTTAGATACATTCTAACTTTCCCGATGTTTTTGGGTTATGCATAGCTATGTCTATTTGATTTTAGCATTGTACAAGCTTTAACCTTTTTTGAGACGCTAAAGTAGTAGAGCCCGTTTGCATTTCAATTTTTGACTTTGTCATAAATATTCCCAAAGCTCTAGCCCTTCTTTGATCTTCAGGCAATATTTGGGTATTCACACACCCTTGATTTGCTCGTAGATTTGTAAACAAAACAGAAATAGTGGCACAGTACGTCGATGTAGATCAGCTTCTTGCAAACATGGGCGGAACTGTAAGATCGATATTTTTTTTCGTTTCCTCCATTCAACATCATTTTTACGACAACAGAACGAATTCAACCTTTCATTTGAAAGCCTAACTAGGATTACAGATGGCAGTTTTCTTCGTTTGTCATTGGAAATTGCAATCTCCGTTATAATAACAAATTCAGATTCTGTTGCCACTTAGAAGTACTGATTGCTGTTGCACGTGACTTCTGCCATGGCTGTGCAATTGAATCCGATTGGTTTAGTGAACTTGTTGATTGATAACGAGATTTGATTCGTAATAGCCAGATTATTAACTATCACTTAGTAAGAGTTCCCAAAAGCAAAGAATGCTTAATTTTATTTAATATACAATCCCGGAAGGTCTGTAAGCCCCGGTTGTGAACTTTTGCTTGTATGCCAAGTGATTTCCTGATGGAGAGATGAACTTATGAACTAATCCCGTTATATTAAAGGCTATTGGCTTTCACTCTAATGCTGAAAAAAATAGAAATAAAACTTTTTGCCTTGATCAAAGTTGTCAGGTATAGCTATAGCCAACGAATTTTTTATTTTGTATGCATTAAAGTTGATTTAGCCATATTGTTCTTGTAGGACGATTTCAAGTACCAGTATCCCCCTCCAATGGCTAACAGCAAGAAAGATTCAAAGAGCAAACCAAGGTTAATCAAATTTTAGGCCTTCTGAAGTTTTGAATACCAGCCAGCAAGCACTACTGTTTAGCCTTCCCATCGTTACAAAAGATAACTCCGATTCTATGAGCATCAAAGGAAAATGAAGCCATTTGAGGGAGGGGGTGGTGGCGGTGGCTCAAGACGTGACCTTCTGATCAAGGTTCACGAGGAAGGGATAATCCTTTTAAGTTTTGGTTATTTCATTCTCCTAATCAAAGTACATGGTTTGCTTCAAAAGTCCTTATTCTTTAATCAGACCATTGGTTGGCAAAAAGAGCGCGAAGTATTGTGTTCGTTTGCTGGCCTATTTCGCTGTGAAACGTGGCCCGAGAAGTACCTCCATTTGATAGTTGCAGCTTTTCGTGCAATCTTAAGGCTCTGGATAAGTAACTGGATAAGGTATTCATTCTCTTCTTAATTATACTTGGTAGCAACGCTCCGTCAGAAAGCAACCAGGATCTGGAGTTCAGCAGCATATCGGTATCAATGAACACTGATGCGTATGGCAAACCAGTCAATGCGTCAGATGCGTTCGAGTTGCTCACGAGGACTGGGGACGACTCTTCTTCAGAAATTCTTCTTTCGGACAGCATGAGATATAGGTATGCGTTTATTTGCTGTAAAGAACCATTGGCTGCGAATGCCCTTTAAAGCTTCGTCGTTCAGTTCTTTTTTCTTTGTTTGGCTCGTCTCTTTAACATATCACAAAGTATGTTTAGGCCCAGAGTTTTCTATGCTGCTAAATAGCCAGTGATAGCATTGTATCCGAATGTCTTGATTTTATGTTCGTGTATTTACACAAAGGTGCAAAGCAAAGCGTGCATGTCGATGTCAAAGCACGGAACAAAATAGAAAAACGCTGTTACTTTATGCTGACAACGCTGTTACGTATTTGGCCGAACTTCTTTTTGACATGGAGTATGACATAGCATTTATTGTTGATTTAAATTGCTACATATGTAAGAGACATTTTTGCTTGCTCATACATCTTTGCTTGCTCAATAGATCTGTTGTCATTTCGTAGGGCAAGGGCGACGAAGTGAGTAAATCGGTGCAACAAAAGCAAAGTAGAAGAGTAAGTTCAGATAGGTCATCACGTGCTTCCAGTAAAGATGATCTTTTTTATGATGCATGACCTATCCTGGCTGTCTCATGTCTCTTATCTGCTTGTAGTCTCAGAATGGCCACTTCAACATGTGGGCAACTAATAACTAAGCAAAATTATATGGATATTTTTTTGTTATGAATATACCTGTGATTATTAAAAGGATCATCACGTTAGTTCGCCGAGATTTTCTTTCCCTCTATTAGCATGCAAATTATTGGCTTTAGGCCGTAACTATCGTTTACTGTACTTTTGTTTCTTAAACAGAATGCATCAGCCTTAAGTGACAGGTATTTCAAAATTCGCCATAGGGAGACTCAATCGTGTTCACTTAAACCGTTACTAATACGTAACTATATATTAATACGTAACTATATCTCATATTTTCAGAGAGACGAATCATCAAAGAAGAAAAGTCGTTTTGAATTTATAGGCCCACTGATTACCATTTGGTAGGTGCTTTACAATATGGTAGGTCAAAACCTCGTATATGAAATTATGTATATTTTGAATTTCTGAAAAAATACAGTAATTCTTCATTCGTAACCCTCTTATGAACATATTTCATTAAGGACTACTAGGTGGTATAGGATTTACAAAGCAGCAAAGATCTTGTCGCCTGTAGCGGTGCAAGGACAAAACATTATCATCTCCTTATCTTGTTAAGAATAATTCAGCCTTATTGCCAACAACGTAAATGCGTTTTATTTTGTAATATATTTTTGAATTCTTTTTTCGTGTTTAGTCGCTTTTAATAGATCAAGATATTTATCACTTTTCAGTCCTGCTGATGAAATCGTATTTTGCGGAGCTGCGAGTACTTCTGGTGAACTCTTGAGCATACTCACTATTACAAATACTATTTCGACGAATGTCGTTTACAAGGTATATCACTCACAACTAATTGCAACGTAACTTTCTAGCTAGTGGCCTTTGTATTTTCTTATAATCATTATTTATAATCATATGATGCATAGCATTGATAAATTGATATTGTATCAAAGCATCTTTATAATGAAAATTACTTCTAATTATTGATTACGTGCATTCAGATCAGTAGGTATTGATTAAACAAAATGTTTGTTGATGATGAGATTTTTCCTCGTAGGCTCGCTACGTTTCATGTCTAGATTGTTCAATTTATGTACGATGACACGTGAATTTAAGAATTCGTGTTTCATGTATAATCGTAGCATATCAAACTTCGTTTTTTCTTTCTACTTCAATTGTTTCACAAAATCGATTGGGTTATTTTGTGAATCATTATTAATTATTTCGCTAATTAGTTTTGTTCCAAACCTGATAGAAGCTATTGGAATCAGTGTTGTTAAACTCACGGCATTCAATTTACTGCGTTTGATACGGGTCCTCAATAACATTCGTGTGAGAATTTCCCATATTTTGCCATAGGTTAAGACGACATCCCCAGAAAACTACAGAGTACGTCCAAGCTCTGGTCTGGTGTCTCCTGAGAGTAGTGTCGAAATCAACATCTATTTGCAGCCAGGTAATACCATTAATACTTTTAATTAGCATAATTATTCGTACTTAAATACTTTTACACGAATTATTTTAAAAACTCATTTGTTTCAGACAGGGCTTTTCTTGATAGCAGCTTTATTTTTAGCTGATTGAACTACCCTATCATCGATAAGTAATGTTAAATAGATAATAGATAGTTTTAGAACAGATGACATCTCATGACTGTTTTTGGAATCCGATACACAGGAGGTAGGCAGATTTTATTTGGTGGAGACTTGCAATGGAAATGTACCTTTATCACAAACAACTTTAAGAAGATGACGCAAAACAATAATGCAAACATTTCGTGATTTTTCTTCCGTGATTAAAACATGAATGCTTGGAAAAATGAATCAAAATTTATTTTCAGGTTTTGTAATACGAGCTTTTTGCATCTTGTTGGCAAAGGGATTTTTCGTAAATGGCATGTGACTATGCTCCAAGGATTCTTGGATTGTATGTATTTTAGGGACTACATCCTAAATGTAACGATTTTATTACAGCCTTGATACTATTTTTTTTCAAACGTATATGTTTTTTACCTTCGATTTTCCTTATATCACATTTACAGGCCACACTGAAAATGTCAACCGGGATAAGTTTCTCATCCTATCGGCGCTTGTGACAGAAAAGGAAAAAGTAGCAGATGCTGGTGCTATCTGGAAGCAAATTCCAAAGTCAAGTATTTTGGAGCACAGGTATTCTAGGCCTAAGCATGCCTTCGTAGAATTGCCATTTCACCATTTAGGAATGTGTTGTATTGACTTTGAAATATGTGACCACTAACGGTAATAGAATGCCAGCGTTGTTGTCTTGCATTGTGTAGCAGAATGTGTCTTCGTGCAGGTTGCGATGCAGATTCGAAGTCACTTCAATGCCAGCACCCTACACGGACACGCACGATGCTGTGTCTAAATCACCGAAGCACGATGTGAAAATCGATCCACTTGAAGGCCTGAGAATGATTCTAGAAGAAAAGGTTCTAGAGGACCTACAAGCTAAGGTTAAGCTGTTCTTTTTAAACTTGATTTACTCAATGCTTCAGCTGCAAATGTTATTATGATAGATGGGAAGAGACGTTTATCTATATGCTAAACAAGTCACAACTTTGAAGCAAAACCTTAAAGGATTTTGCGTTTAACTGAATGCTAGTTAGTCGAGTGACCGTGGTAAACGGGTCCCGGTTTGTCTCTGTTCATACCCGTTTGTGCCTAATTTGCAAGCTTGTGTTCTCAGAACAAAAAATGAAAACAAATTTTGAGTGCCTTTAAAAATTCTTGTGCGATAGTGGGACATTTAATTAGTTTCAGAAAAATGTGCGGTGTTTTTAAGATGCTGTTGATATGCCGCATCTAACTACTTTCTTGTTTGCTTCTCCTTATGCATAATTCAGTGCTTTGTTAGCTGAACATAAGCAACGGTCTTTCAGCTTTCTCTCATTCGTACGTTTTAATCGTGAATTTGAGTTATTAACTTGTCAACATCATCTGCTTTTTGCATTACTTTCTTTCCATCTCATTATCGAGAGTTCGTCATCATTTCTCATCAACTAGATGACCAATCGTTTACTCATGTCTTTAATATGGCCGGGCAATTTCCGATCTATTTATAACGATTGCTTTCATCTTTCTTACAGGTAAACGAGTCCCACTCAAAGATTCTGACTCTGGAACGGAACATTCGAATTATCCTTTGTTTACTCTGTATCGTAGTTGCATTCGCATTAACGTACGCTGTGCTGTCCCCGATTCTGAAGACATACAGCTCCAATTTCGATCGTCTATTATAGTAATACGTTTCATTATGGCCTTATACCATTAGGGTTCATTGGACATAAATGTGTAGCTGGTGGATAGTTTGGTACCAAATCATCCTTTGTTTCTAAATATTTGCTGTAATCGGCAATTGCAGGCCAACAACTAACTTAATGTCTTTGCTGTTCTGAAGTTATTTTTGGAAAAATTTGCATTACAGCTGTTTTTTTCTCCGCTGCTATAAACAATTGATATATATTTATTTATATGTCTATTAGTCATTATAATAAATTTTTTGTCACTGTGATGCATTCTTGTCAAAAATTGCCCCATTTTTACAAAAAACTGCTTCCCGCAATAGGTGTAAATCTTGAGCTAAAATTGTTTCTAGTTTTTAAATTTAATTATCTCTGCATGCGTGGTTTTTTCCCCAAAGTTTGGTTTATATACTTAAAATGGCAAATCTGATTTGAGCTAATCAAAATGTGTCCTCATTTAGGAAAGTATGGATTAAAAATTAGTAAGGCAAACGTTATATATGCGATACTCATGATTTATTGAATGAAATAATGAAATATAGAGATTATAGTTATTTAATCGCATATCATTTTTGGCGTTCCATTTGGTTTACAATTTGACCTATTTGTTAATTACCATGCATTCTAATGCTTTAGATATTCAGTAAATTTCCCTTATTCGTTCTTCACAACTTTTATTTTATTCTTCATTGAAGACCAAACCTGGATATCATAGCTCTAAAAGCATTTCCCGCGCATTTCATTAAAATTTCAGTTCTCTCTAATTCATGCATAGCTGGAAGTTAAACTTGTTTTCATCGTATTTTAATTTTTACTTGTATTGAAGCATAGAAGTAATCATTGAAGATGCCTATATTCATTACAACGAGTTTAATTGTGAAAGTTCTTGCCTAATTTTTTCTCTACAGTTCAAAGTTACTACATCGCCCAAGTAATATATATTTAATGAAATTTATTTTCTTTAGTAACTGATTCGAAACTCGTTGTATATTTTATGTTATTGTCTATCGTTAAAGATTGTAATTGTATTTTAGGGTGTTCATTTTAATATATAATAAATCAGGTTTTGAATTGTGTTTCTAATCTTTTATCATTTCTACGGAAATCGCAAACCTTGTAGTTTAGTATTTTGAAATCTGAATTTGGTCACCAAATGCAACAAAGTTGGTTCTTCAAATCCCTGCTGCAGGCACAGTGATTAGGTGTGCCACACTAACTGCTGCTTGTTAAGCTGTGTGTTCCAGAATGTTCTTATCGATTTCATATGCCAATTAGCGGTTTTATACTTATTGGTTTGTGACAGTTTGACAGAAAAGAACTATTGGAATTTTTGTGTTTTTTTTATGTTTCAATTGCTACAGCCCGATCAACTGAACTCACCAGAACCTTAATAATTTTAATGAAAGCACTTTGGCTCAATTTCCGGTACACGCTCTTAATATCCATTTTTTTCGTGTGAAAAGTTGAATAAATTCCTGCTTCGAACATATTAAATATGCCCTTAAAAATATACTCTTTATCTTTATCCGTGCAACAAGCACGCCTGGGTAAGGGTAAAATATATTTTGAACTTTCTCTGATGTGAAATAAATACTCACACAACCAATTTCTGGGTTTCTTGGTTGGCTTAGAGATGAGATTATTTTCTTAACATTTGTTTGCCGGTAGGGTGTTCAAGGATGACTTGTGTAGTGCTCCATGTTTGTAAATGTTTTCCGGGGCAAAAGTTTTAGAGACATGAATTCTTTCGCAGCAACCTCGTTCCAAAGTGGCAAAATCAAGAACAAGGTCGAAATCGAGTCAGTTGACCGGACAATCGTTTTATGTAAACGAATCCGGTTTTTGGGCAACTTCCAAATGTGACCCTGTCCCTTCGTGTTTGAGTCGCAGAAGGCACTCACCGGTGCGAGGCTAGTCGTTTGAGTTGTATGCTTGTGCGCATGCGCATAGAATCAAGAACATGTCTTCGAGAACCGCCGCTTCGATTATGGGAAGTTGACCCTCTAATTAGAAGGGGCTGCAGGCTTCTTAGAGAAGATGGAGCCATTCTCCGAGAGGGAGAAAGAAGCACTTTTGAATGAAATCAACCAAATCAAGGAAGTCCTTTGCGCTGATCGGAGCTTTAGGAAAGTGGAATTTGACCAAAGTGAAGAGGAATCTGCGGACGATGAAGACTCGCTTGGTTTGTACCTTCCATGCTGATTTTGGCATTGAACTCTCTGATGGACAATTTTTTAACACCATTTAACATCCACTCATTGAAGTGGGGGGTCTAAAAATAGTAGGGTGGGGGCTAAAACAATTTAAGAAGGCGCTTTATTGGTAATTTATTACTTAATATTTAGCATTTTTGCAAAAATTGGGGGAGGGGGGGCCCCTCAGCCCCCCTGCTCCGCGGTGCCTGGAATAATCGTCATCTTCTGCAGGGTCATCATGCCTGTCGTAGTTATGTCAACAATAATTTGAATTTGAAGTATTTGGGGAAGATATATGTAAGGGGAGGTTAATAACCCCACAAGATACTTTCATTGTAAACCATAATGCTATGAAATCTCTTAAATGATTTAAATTGAAAGGAGAATCCAGGAAACCTTTTATATTTGCAAATATTATTATTTTGCAGATGATGAGTATGAAGATGAAGAGGATTTTGACTCTTTCTCACACGTAAGAAATTACTTTTACCATACAATAAAGTGACTCTTGTGTTTTTGCAGCAATTTTTTGGGTCCTTCATGTGGAAGTTTTTACGAAATGAAGAATTGAACCCACACACTTACCGTAAAAGCTCCATTTAGCCCAGGGGTAGGCTTATTCATGTCTTTCAATCTTTGAGGGGGAACTATTAGAGAGGGGGCATATTAGAGAGGGGCTTATTAAAACTCAAAGTGAAAATACACTGCCTTGTGTCAATCACAGAGACTGTTAAAATCTTTGGAAGCACATTTAAGGAAGAAGACCATGACTCTTACTCATTTAAAATTAGAAACTTTTAGCGTTTTTTGACTTATCTGGCTAATAAGGGGGGTTGATAGAGAGAGGGGCTTATTTCAAATATTTACTTGATAAGTAGGGCTTAATAGAGCTTTTAGGGTATAATAATCTGAAAAGTTAGTGCACTTGCAACCACATGTGGCGTTGGGTACTACTGTCCAATTCGACTTTGAATGAAAAAGTCTGTATGATGAATGATGAATGCATTAACATTATAATGGTACTTACATTGGTGAATGACTCTCTGGGCTCTGGTGTTTCGGATAAGGTTTCTCAGCTCAATTCCTTGCCACATGTTACCTCCCACATTTTTACATTTTAGCATACATGCATCTTAGCAAACCTGCATTTTAGCAAACTGTTTCATAACTGAGTGAACTATATGTGGTCCATGAATCTAGGTTGAGCCCAGATCACAGGAATTTTAGTTGAGGATCAAAACCACTTAGTTATTGCAGCTTGAAAGTTGTACACAACTAATATTATGCTTATGGTCATTAAGACTGCTTTAGATTCATTGATGTTGAAAGACATCTTAATTCATTTCTTTCAGTCAAAGACATCTTCTGCCTGGCTGTCACATGGGTTGTCAGAGAGTTTACATGATGAAAGTGCACATGAAAGCCATGCCACTGTAGATATCTTGGAAAAAACAAAGGCTGTTCTCCAGCAAGCAGCATTTCCCCAAACTCCATCTTCAGGATTGCCATCATTGTTGCTCTCCAGTCATATGTTTGATACTTTAAAGGGAAAATCTTTGGGAGAGACTTCATTAAGCAGTTTTCAGGAAACACAGCTCCATTCTTTTGACAAAAGTAACAATGGTGTGTTTATTAACGTGTTTATCCGCATTATCCATGTAAAACATTTCTTCTTCGAGTGAAGACCTTGAGGGTCTTTTTTTTATCAACATGTAAATTCAATATACAAACTAGCAATTCACATGTTTGTAAAAAATTTTTGTTATGATGTTCCCTCTAACCCAACACAGTAAGTTAAATTATTAATTTGTATAAAATTAATACTACACAGATAGAAATAACAACACGGACAGAGATTCAAGGGCAGAACAAGTTGATTTATTAGACTAAACGAGTCAATATATGAAGTATTAGACTGTCATTTTGCTATGGTTAGTAAATTTCAAAGGAAACTGAAGAGCTGATGTACATGCCAATGACTTCAAAGTTGGTCAACTCATTTCAGACAGAGAGTTACTAAGTAATCATACCACTGTACAGACACAAAATATTGTCTCTTAAGTCACCTACAAAGATTATTTAGGATCAAAAGGAAAGTCATTTCAAATCTGTTTTTAGGAAACATTATCAGAAGAGAGTTGTGCAAAATGGCTTTATGTCAATTTCCTTTTAGGTGCTTCTATAGCAAATAGTAACCTTGGATCCTTGGAGTGGGCTCTGCAGCTAAACAGAGATTACCAAGTATGTATTTAAGCCATTTTGTGGCAATGGAAAAATTTGATATGTTGACAATTTTTTGGTCTGGATTGAAAAAAAATATGTTTTAACTAGAGTCTAAACACGGAAAATTTGCTCTGTAGGAGATTGTGAAGGATGAGTTGGTCAGAATAAACTGTGCATTAAGAAATAACCGAAGCATGCAGGTATGAATCTTCCATTAGTTATGTTTTTGGTGAATTACATTAGTTATATTATTATACATTTGCAGGTTACTTTGCAGGTTATTTTTTTCAGTGAGAATAAATTGTTAATAAAGATTTATTGTGTGGTGAAGTATCATGTATTATACAAGAGCCATAACTTAAGGTATAACCATGCTTTCTACATATAACCTCCTTGTGTTTGATAATGATTATCAATTTTTCTTAATACTCTTGTTTGTGTTGCTAAAAATCCTTCCATCTGCATGCTTGAAAACTTAAAATCATCTTGTGAAGATAAACACTCTATGTTTGATTCAAGGGCTATTTTATATCTTAATTCCACATTTGTTACACATTTGTTACATAATGGTAGGCTGAAGTTGAAAGCAGAAGTGAAGAAAGGCAGAACCCTCGTAGACATGGATATTCATTCCTTGCAAGATTCCGTCCAACATATTTAAAGGACCGCTTTGGGGAGGTATTTCTCTTAGATATTTGAGTTTTCTTTGTTTCCTATAGTTCAGATAATTCTTATATTCTTCTCTAGTCTTTCTAGTATGTTGAATTATTATGTAAATGGGTGCATAATCTTGTTCTTGCTTTTTAGGGCCCACCAGATAATGTTGATAGCAAAGAAAGAAAAGCTCTCAGAAAAGTCCATCCATATTTTCATATAACAAAACTCTGTGAGTTCATAATTTTTGCACAGCTCATTTATTTACAATTGTTTTATGCAACTTTTCATTGTAAAGCAAATCAATTTCCTTTCTATTGAACTTGTTATTTTCTCTTAGATAGTATCTTCTTAGTTTCAGAGCTCTAGAACACTATATACTAGATTATTATTCTGAATCAATTAAGAACAATTGGCATCAAATATTGCTCTGTTTAGAGCCCAGAATCTTAACTAGCTCTTGCCATAGACATTTTGTTCATTCAGGTGAGATTTCGATGGTGCCAATTGCATTTTAATATGAGCTATATTTTAGTCAGATTTTTAATACCTTTGTGTGTTACCATTCTTTTTTAATAAAAAGTTTTATTATTAGAACCAATGGTGTAATAAGAATCTATAGCAACTGGATTATAACAAGAGTCATTATTTAAAATTTTTCATTTTATGAAATTGTTGCATGGTAGATAGTGAACTTTTAAGAAATTGCTATTTTCAAGGTGTTTTTTATATTACTTTTCTCAGGGACTGCAAAAGAAAGAAGGCTGCTTGCAGAGGGTATTGAAAATCAAAATCTTGAAAGGATGACATTGTCTTTGAAAGAAACGTATGTTTTGTCCAAAACTTAAGCTGTTTCTTAGTTATTGTTGGGGGCATCATTTAAGCCAATAAACTTATTGAACAATTTTAGCATTGAACAAGCTTTGCATGCTATTTTAAAAGCAACTAATAAACCTATGTTTAGATTATTTTTGTTATCATGAAATGCTTTGTGTGTTTTTTCATTTTATGTTTAATTTTCATCTTTCTTTAGAATTAATCAGTTGAAAAAGGAAGCAAAGAAAGGGGAAGATAAACAAATTGAGAGAAAAATCAAAGGGGTTGAGAAAAAACTACAAGACCTCAAGTAGGTGCTATCCGTTTTTTGTTATTTATGTATTATAACTATTAATATATGAAATTTGAATACTATCCATATGAATTATTGTAACAAATTTTCAATAACACCATTTCAGGAGTCTACCAAAAAGTGAGCTTAGAAGGAGCCTTGAAGACTTGGATTTTGAGAGTATTTCTCGGCTGTATGTAAGTAGGGTTTTTTCAGGTTTCTCCAGATTTATTTTTAACAATTCTTTGAAAGAACTTGAAATGACCATTTTCGAAATCATTCTTTGCAGCTTCCCCAAAGGACTGAAAAAGAGTGCCGCATCAGATGGCTGAACATCGAACATCCATGCATCAATCAATCGAAATGGACGAAGGAGGAAGATACCAAGCTCGTTTCATTGGCAAGGAAGTACAACAATCGGAATTGGGAGAAGATAGCTCAGGATCTGAGGGTTTGTTTTAATCACTTTTATGCAGATTTTAATGCCTAAGTCTTTGTACCCGTTAAGCCACTGGAACTTAATCTTGCGGCAATTGATCAATCAAACAATAATGTTTATATGATTAAAGCTTATTAATTTGATTGATGTTTTTTCGTTGTCGTTTGTGAGTAAATGCTTCCACTTCAATCGTGGCAAGCCGTATAAGAGGATGGTCAGGACAAAAGCACATTGATTTATCAAAATGTTTTTATCTCTAAGTTACTCGAATCTTCAGTTCTTCATCTGTTGAATTGATGCTAGCTTGTATTTTCGTGCTGGATTTTCATAAAAATCATTTTTGTTGTGTAATATGCTTCTAAGTATTTTCTAGGACATCTCTAATTCCTTTAAAATCCATCGGTAATTTATATTCATTCGTGTTGTTTGTAGCAAGCAAGTCGTGTTGTTATAGATTCTTTGTAAATATAGATACTTTTAAGTTTCATCCTGGATTCTCTTGCCTGTGATGTATCCTTCTAGCAGAATCCATGTATGGTGATTACCTAGATTATTTACTTTCGCTAATTTACAGCAGTACATCCTACGGAGCTTTGATCTATTGTATTACATTCTTAGACTTTCCGGACTCCGGTTCAATGTTTCCAGCGTTTTCAAAGGAGCTTGAACAAAGATATTGTCAAAGGGTATTGTACCTTAATGTCATCACTATTTTGGAGTTGTTGAACAGAGTAAGTCCTATGCTTTCGCTTTTTTGTTATAACATTGAAATTTCTCTTAATCATTTCAACTTTGGAATATTTTTTTAAAGCCCTTGGACAGAGTCAGAAGATGAAGAGCTATGCAATGCTGTAAAAGTTTGTCCCAAAGGAAGCTGGGTGCAAGGTGAATAATTATTTCTAAAGGAACAAATACTTAGAATTATTTGATACAATTCAAGTGTTACAAACGTGTGAAATGCAATGTAATTTAAATGATTTTGATGCATGAGCTTTTTCGCTTTTCAAAACTGCTTGAGTTTTTAATGTTGATAATTGCTGTTGCGCAAAGCTAATTAAAATAAATTAACTTAAAGTCAAAAACTTAAACAAATTTTAAGCTAATTAAGCAGTTTACTTTCTTTGTGGAACCCAATTGAATTTCTGCTGCCCTTAGAGTTTCCCTTGGAATGTGGATTCTCTTAAGTCTGCATCTAAGCTATTGTTTTTCTACTCCTTTATCCTTTTAATTGCAAGCTTTTTTATTTATTCGCCTGTTCACCAACTCTCTGTCAATGGATTTACATGTTGCATTTCAACAACCCGTTTCCCAGTCGTATCGGGTATATGCCTATTTACAGTGACTCACAATCCATGTCTAAAACTGAGAAATTTTAGACTGAATTTCACGCCTTGAAAGGACTAATGCATGCTGATCTAAAAAAACTTTGTTTCTGCAGTGGCAGGAATGCTGGAAGGGAGGCTGCCGATGCAATGTTTAAACCGCTATGAGAAAGCCATCCAACCGGGGTTAAAGAAAGGCCGATGGACGAAAGAAGAAAACGAGGTTGTTTTAGTTTTTCTTCATTTTAGGCAATTTTTTTCAATTTGGAAAGTTTCAAAACATTGACAGCATTTCATTGGCCTTATCGCATATTCACTAATTTATGTTGTATTCACCAAACACTCTTTAATTATGATTATATAAATGCGCAAACTCTTTTTCCAGCTTCTTGTCAAGTACTGCAACATATATGGTGTTGGCAAGTGGAAGAAAATAAGCCAGCATATTCCTGGTAGAAACGACTGCTCCTGCAGAGAAAGGTGCGTCATCAGAAATGCTCTTTGCTGCCTCTTGACGTGCTGTCAGGATTTGCCCATGGTAAACAGTTATGTTGAATTTCTCATTAGTCAGGGTTTCTCTCTTGTTTTTAGGTGGGTGAACTTCTACCGTCCAGACCTGAAACTGCGACGAAAATGGTCGAAGAAGGAGGACATACAACTACTCGAGGCTGTTGCAAAATACGGATTCGGTAAGCAAAGACCACAAGAAAACTAGAAATCACATTTCGGCGTTAACAGTTTGAAGAATGTGATTCTCTTACCCCGTGCATTTTGAAGAATATGCTAGAACTGTGGCAATTATTAATTATTAGATTCCATCGTTAACAGTATACACAGAAACGGCTCTCTGAAACCGTACGCTTTTAAGAGTGCGGATTTCGTAGGTAGAGTCTATGACAAAACTCGTAGTTAGGATTCAACATTAAATGAAAGAAAAATGCGTCACTTCAAAAATACAGAATTGGTAAACAGAAGCAACGAGAAAAGCTCTGAATCTGGTTATTGGTAGCAGGATGTCAGAACATGGTAGGAAGTCTGACTTTTAAAATCTGTTTACTTTCAAGAGTTATCTGACGTCTAAATTAAAGATAAGTAAGGTATAGATATTGAAAATGGTCCTGCTTATATCTTTTCAGGCAAGTGGACCCAAGTATCAAAAGGTGTGCCAGGGCGAACGGATAGCATGTGTTGGAGAAGATATAGACTCATTCAGAAAAAAGAAGTAAATGATCTTCAGTTCTTTGCTCTTAACAAGTACCACTTGCTTCTTTATAAAAGTTAAAGCTTTCAATACGTTGATTAATTGTGTGACCATATTATTTTCTCCATGCTCAAGTCTAAATGTATTATTGTAATTTTGCCTTGATGTCTCGCCTGTTTGCCAAAGAAATTATACTGTTGTTGTGCTAAGTTATGTTGTCTTTTAGTATGACGTATATCGGGAGAAGATAAAGAAGAAGAATGAGTTGCTCAACTACTTTGTGCATCGGAATCACGAAATTCCAAACGTCGATTTTGATGTAAGATGCTAAGAGATTTACAGCATGCAGGTTTAATGTCATTATTTACGACTGCTCGACATAAAATGGTTGACATTAGTCGAGAATTTAAATTCATGTCTCATGCAAGCTATCAGTTGATATGGGGCTAATTTCTCTTGCCGTGCAGTTTTGATTTTGTATAGCTATTTTGCCTAATTCAGCCGCTGAAGACAGTCTTGAGAGTCTACATCACATCGTTTCGCCTTCATCGTGTAATAAAAGTCTTTATTAGCCATTTTTATAATTTCTTTCTAGCAACTGGATCTTGGCACTGGTCCATCAGATGAAAAATCAGTAAGTCATATGATCTTTTGAACCCCTCTTTTGCATGCCCTTACTAAATAAATCTTCAAATTTCTTTTCTCAAGTAGATCTCTAAAGAAACCTGATCCTCAAATTACAAAGTTTGCTTCTTGTGCTCTGAACCTTTTTCGGTTGGTAGCTGTTGTAATCTCACTTTGTCTTCGAGACTTTAGAGGAAGATTGGTTTTTCAGAATCAGGATAAGCCCCAGTCAAATTCTGGAGTGGGAAACTCTTCCAGACCAAAAAGGCGGAAGAGGAGGACACTCCAGCAAAGGAAGATCAATGTAGGCAAGCGCAGGTCGAATCAAAGTAAAGATGGGCACGGTGATGAACAAGTTTTAAGTGATGGAGATGGCTTGACATCTGAGGATTTCACGGAGGAGGAAGCGACGGAGGAAGAAGCGACGGAGGAGGAAACAAACGACAGCTTTTCTGATGCTGAACTGAACAAGGTATGTATTCAGTTGATGCAAACACGTTTTAAGATCTGGTTCTAAGCTTTTCTTTTACTTGACTAGTGTTGGTCGGTCTAGGTATCATTTAATACATACAGCCACGCAGCAACTGTATTATTGGTTGACAAATTGTATTAGACTAATACCTTTAATAAAATATTTTATCTGGTGCTTGTTTTAAGTCTAAGATTTTTGGGTCTTTGTTTTCTAATGGGTGCGGCTTGCGAAAACTGCAGTTGAACGCGTGTTATAGATTAGTCAGTAAATGAAACTGAAATTTTTGTAAATCTTTTAAAGGACCACCTTTCTTTGAATGAGTTATTCGTTGCCTGATGCTGATTTATAGATATCGCTTCAAACAAAATCTGTTTTTGTTACCTCTAAAACAGGGTGATTGATTCAATTTTGATAGTTTAATGCGTTTTTGTAAGTTTTTTTGCAAAAGTAAGAGCACATAATTCAAGAGAGATTTTTTTATTCAAGCTGGTTTTACATTAGGAATATGAGCTTTTCACTTTTCAATGTTACTTTCAAGATTTTTTGTATGTTTTTGTGAAATTTAGGCGTTATATCTGCCTAAAGCTCTTTCTCTTTTATGTTTTCTATGATAAAAGTTTCGAAATATCTACCTAATAGATAACATAGATCACGATTTTCGCTACGCATTTCTTCGAAATGGTTTTATATATTTCCTGAATGATATTTGAGTTTTTTTATCTTTAGAAGAACAAGCAGAAGAAGGACCCGGACTACCACTTCCCTGGTAATCGTTCGAGTGATGAAAACGAGTTTGTTGACAGCCGATGTGAAAGTATCCTGGAAGCTGGCGAGGTAAGGATCAGCACGCTGCTTGGTTCTTCTGATTGCACCATCTTACTTGCACTGCGGAGGCGTTTGGGGAATCACCACGATAGAGAGCAGTAACAGGGCAGAAGCTTTAATGAATATTACTGCTTTATAGCTTTGGAAACTTTATGTACAATGTTGACTTTTGAATTTAGCATAAGAATAGAAAAAGAACTTAAAAGCGATCTATCATTTTAATTAACATGGAAGCTTTCTTGAAAACAGAAATGCTTAGGGTGGATGAGATGCCAGCACAAGACTGTTGATGAATGTGGTGGCGGTAGAAGTGGGAATTTATTTTGTTTTGGTGCCTGTGCTGTTTAAGCGTCTTACTCAGGTATTACTGTTCGTTGCAGCGTTTGCTCGGCCGGTACGAGTCTGAAGTAGCGACGTATGTTGATGTAAAGAGGGAATTGTTCTTGCTCAAAGTGCAGATTGACAAGCTAGAGGACAGTGAGGAGAAATCCAAACTCATCCGTTTGAATCAGAATCAATTCAAAGAACTTGAAGAGTTAAGCTCGCTGCGTAAGAAAAGGGAAGGCGAGAACCGAGTTAGATACAAACGTCTAATGCTCACGTATCCGATAGTAGATCCAAAGGACACTGTCCACGGCCCACCCAACCTTGGAATTCGACCTATGAGGCCTGTCGACATTTCCAACATGCCGGGCAACTTAGGCCCATTTACAATCCTTCTCGAGGTAGGTCTGTAAATTCACCCGAGGATTCACCAAACTTCTGTTTTTTCCTTATCAAGGAAGCAAGGATTACATAACTTGCATTTGACAATGCGCTCAATTGTAAGCTTTTAATCGGCAAAGTTAAAGGGAATTGAAGCAAATATATAAATGGCTCCGAGCCAGGAAGCTCGAACTGTCAATCAAACATCAACCAATCACCAGTATCCATCTACCATTTCACGTGCTCACTTCCACTGTAGATTGCACGCGATTTGCCTTTGAATCTACTTCACGTGCACAGTTACAATGTGACTACACTGCGCAGGCTCTGTACTGTCTATTTTTAGAAAGTGCTTGATCTATGCTTCTATTCCCTTTAATTTTCAAGGGTTTGCTTGACAGTCTCACAACAATAAACGATATCGCATTAATGATTCCACGTAGTTTAAAATTTGTAGTTCGTACAGAGCACAATTTTAAAGCGAAGGGATATTGTTTCAAGACTTAACGATCATTTTCTTTGTTATTTTTATTGTTGTGAAACGTTATTTGCATATAGATATTCAATTTTTGTTAGGTTTTAATTTTCGTTTTGTTCCATTACGATAGGTTTTTAAAATAGATTATGCCAACATCATGAAACGAATGCAGGAAGCTGCAACAACCACGCCTCCTTCATCTGGGCCTGCAGGTGGTAATCCAAGCGATGCATCCACATCTGACGGTGCTAGTAAACGGAAACAAAGTAAGGGTGCTGACACAACAGGTTCTAAAGTTGTGCCATCATTTCCTCAGATCATTCCCATTGCACCGAATCTAGTCACCTTGAAAGCATTCCGCCAACTTTTACTGCATCGACAGCGGCTAGTTCAATTATCTGCACGTCCCACTGATAAGAAAGGCAATACAGAGAGAGAAGATCCGAATCCCCCCAGTGGCTCTCGTGAAATTAATGATCAATCGACCGAGTCATTTAAAATCATTGCCAAAAGTTCTTCTATAGAAAGCAATAGTACCAGTGGTGACTTCAATCCGCATGCAGTGAAATCTGAGTTTGGAAGTAACGAAGCAAGACCTACTTCCCAGACACCTTGCAAAATGGATGGCCTACCCAGTACGTTGGCGACTCAGCTACAATCCTCTTTAGCGACGAAAGACAATGCTTTGCGAAAAGCCTCCTTCAAAGGCACGCAGGATTACGCAGCTCTGTCTGCCCGATTCAACTGCCTGTTTTTATGGCCAGCGCTCCTGTCTGCACACCCCGCGAGGATTCCAGACCTGAAAGAATCCAAGCTGAAGATGGCTACCTCTTCTTCGAGCGGCAGAAAAAGACGTAATCATGAGAGTGGTATGGACGTCAAGGCCAAGAGGATAGCTAAAGCAACAACAGCAACAATAGCCGATGCTGATAAGCGAAATGAGTTGATGTGGAATAGAGTTATTCGCGATACGAAAGTTTCTCAGCCACAGGAAGATAATACAACAATTGGTAGTGATTTGAAAACCAAAGTGACAAGGAAAGCCCCAAAAATTAGAGCAAAGAGATCCCAGAAGAGCAGAAAACTGGAGGTTAAGAAAATAAGGAAGCGAGGAAGTAAGAAGCCATTGCCTAAGACAAGTAAAGAAAACAATACAGATCACTCTTCTGAAAGTGACAACGATCCAGACTTCGGTGTTGATGGAAATGGAAGGTACGAGCCACGTGCCACTCTAGGGCCAAATGATGGAGCGGCAATAGGCAAGGAATCTTTGCGCAGCAAGAGGGCCACGGCCAAAGCTAAACCAGCCTGATTGTAAAATTTCATTTTGACAACCTAATCGTTGTTTAAGTAGAGGCAATCGCCTTATATTTTTATTATGCTCATTACACTGGGATTTGTGTTGCGCGTATTTATACATATATTAGTGAGATTATGGGAACATTGTGACTGTAGCGAATTGGTTGCCATTTCGTAGCCAAGAAAAGAGCCTAAAGATCTTTTAGAGAGTTTAAATGGGCCTTTTCTGGTACTATCAATATAAATTTGTAGTTTCAAGATTGGTTTGTTTGTTGGTCCTAGTTTTGTACACTTGTAATTACTTCGGATTCTGCTGTATATTGTCTTTGATTTGAAAAACCACGTTTTGGAAGTAAGGCAAATAACGAGCTTCAATGCTCAAGCCCCAGCTTAATGGTAAATACATCCCTTCTTACATTAGCTTGGTTAATAGTCAATGCACCCCAATGACTTGGGACTGTAATTATGTAAAGATTTTTTAGACTTTTCGTATCTTGTTTTTGCACTTTTTTCGCTTCCTTTTTCATTGCCGATAGTTAAATTTTGTCACCATTAATTTCGAATGGTTCTAGAATTAGGAGGAAAGCAGAAATGCTCAGAATTCATGTTCAATTGCGTTTTAATTTTTTACTATTCTGAAAAAATGATTGCGAACCTAAAGTTAAGAGAAATAAAACAGAAGGAAAACATGTTGGTAATTCGTTGCGCTATAACCAGAACGTCACTGTGCAAGTAGCCCTGGGCGAGACTTCCAAACCATTTTATTACATTTAATCGTCCTGGGTCCCAACAGACATGAGTACTTTTCTTGTCGAAAAAAGTTGATAAAGACCAGGCGATGTATCTGATATGCTTCTTGTAATTCTTTGCCATTTTGATTTTGATAATGACATTCTCGCCATTGGTAATTTCCTTCCTCTGTGATATCATTTCCCTTCTTCCCTTTCTGTTGATCAGAAGCTCTGCATTGTCTCACTGCGCTTAACATCTTCAATCGTGCGGTTTGTCATTGCGTGTCGCTGTTGCTAACTTGTGTATGTAAAATGCACACTTGCAAACGGTGATGTCCAAACGCAAACATTGAATGAACCCAAAGTGGAATTGTACTCTTGCTTAGTCGAGCGATGGTCACGTTATGTCTTTTCTTCTGTCATACTACATTTCGTGGTGTTCAAACCATCATATGCAACATACTTCAACTTCTTTCACCGTGTGTTTTGATCCATATGAGCTTTCGAGTTTTTGTCTACGAATTCTGATATCCTTCTTCTCAGAACCCATGGAGTATTTTTCCTTTCCAAGGACACCTTGATATTTCTAAGTCAATTTTACCGATTCTCAATCTAAATGTTTATTTTTACGTACAAGGTAAACAGTCGTGAAAAAGAATACATTAAAAGTGACAAACAGGACAGGAAAAAGAAGTCGCGAGAATCTGTCGATAATGTGTCCGTTATTTCTGGTTTTCGTATGATTTTCCGCCAGTTTATCGACGAGCCTCCTCCACAATGCCGATGGGTAGCAGCTCTTACCACTGTTTGCATCCTGTTGTTCTTTCCTCGGTGATTGGTCCTCAGCCTTAGCACCCGCCCTATTCACGTTCCGCCGCTTCAGCTGAGTCGCGCCGCCTTTTGAAGGACTGACGTCAGCTTGAATGATGATCGAACTGTGGTTGATGTTGCTGTCAACTGTCTCGTTTCGGGCCTCAGAGTGGCTTAGCTCCTCCCCATCGTCGCGAACGTGGTTCAGCGCTTGCAACTGGATTTCTTCATTTAACTCTGCTCTCCTCCGCTTTCCCTGTAATCCAATATAAAGCGTGTTTGTTAGTGCATCGGAGTGCTTTCTGCTAGGCCTGAGCGTCAGTCTATCTACTTGGGGAAACCTGACCGTTGTGACGGTCAGTGAAAGAGAATCACTGACATGCACATATGTAGAATTGTACTCCAAAGGACTTGTACTATATATGAGCTAGGAAAGCTAATTTACATAATAACTAATGAAAGTTGCACGCTGTTGATGTAGAGGAATAATGGAGCACTTCACCTGCATCTTTCGCCTCCGCTTACGGTAAGACTTCAGCCATTTCGCGTCGGTTATGCCAACAATAGCGAACTCGATTGTCGACGCAAACACGAACATGAAGCAAGTGAGAAGGTAGACATCGATGGCCTTGGTGTATACCACTTGCGGCATCGCGTGCCGGATGCTGTTTGTAAGAGTAGTGATGGTCAGGACTGTGGTAATCCCCAGGGAGGCCCTTGCCGGTGTAGAACGGTAGTCGATCCAGAAGCCAACCCAACTCAGAATCACAATCATGCCGCATGGGAATATGTGGTTCAGCAAATAGAAGCTGCGTTTTCTCTCGAGGATAAAGGTAGTTGATAAAACATCGTAGCTTCCTGAAAAGTTAATGATTATACTTGTGGCGAAACGGCTGATGCTTTGAAAGAGTGTGTTGAAACGAAAAAGTGTTTGGGTAAATGAAAGAAATCGATTTTGACAGTTAATAACGAGAATAGCAAGTCAACTTGGTGCACTATTGCGTCTAGACAATATTGTCCCCTCCTCTAGCTTCAAGTAGTCTGGTAATGTCTGAACACTTGCTTGGGAAGAAAGGGGGGGGGGGGGGTATTCAGAAGGAAGTGACAATCGGGACAAATCCTGTCAAATAATTCTTACCGCACCAAGGATCGGTCTATGGGTAGCTAATGCACTTGGGTTCGACATAATTTGCAATGCGAATTCAAGTTACCTGATTTGCTAATGTTCACCGCTGACTTGCTGTAGGACATTGACTTGACCGAAAACTCTGATACAGCAAGGTCTTTACTGGTGAAGATGGGACCTCCGTTATCCAAATTCCAATCCAGCGTGCAGTGCCTGTTGTCATATGCATCTAGAGTTTTTGATAACAAAAAAGACAATACTAAATGAATTTGTTGACATATCCCTGCAATACATATTTGAAATGATCTTCTAAATTCACGTAGGCAGTAAAGGAATAAGCCAATAGTGAAATCTTTGGTCATTATTTGCTAGACAGAGCACGATATCAAGAATATGCTGGATGATTATTCTGTCGTCATCAAAAACTCGTCCCCGCAGGGGGGAAGACCAGCGGGGACAATTGCCAAAAGGAACATAACTGTCTGTTTTCAAGCGCAAGTTTTATCGCCTCTGTTTTCCTGCATACCCAATTTTCACCCAAGTTAAAATTCCCAACCAAAACATAAATATCGACTTCGGCATAAGCATATTTAGCCTGTTATAGATTAAGCATGGAAAACAAGAACCCACAGTAAATATATCATCGTTTTAGATGTTAGCAAAACAAAGAAGTAAACTTAACTTATGAGGTTAACAAACACGGTCGGAAGAATTGACACCGTTCAAAAATAGCAGTAGATGCATCATTGAATATGTTAATCAGCTGCGTGGTGTTGATTCTTGTTTTTCACTCCGCTTTGAATATGAATTCATCGGTGTTTTTAGCTTCATTAATAAAAAACTAGAAAGTTGTACGCGTTAAATATTCATAATAGTACATATTTTTGTCTTCAAAGAAGACGACTTCGTTTCTTGTGCACAAACGTTCTACCTGTTAATACGCGGTCATCTTTTTTGGTGTATTCTGATGAATTCGGCATGTCTTATTCTGGTACCGAAAAGTCTATTTTCAATCTATATATTTCTGGTGGTGGACTGCAAAAGCCTTTTGATTCATTTGCCGAATAACAGTGTAAATAACTAAATTCCACGGTAAATAAGTTAATGTTGGTGCCAAAATATCTGAGGTTCTTAATATTTCAAAATATCTTAGTATTTCTGCATGATTATAGGGTCCCTTCTCTAATTGGTGTCAGTGTATGTGTAATTTATGTTGTTCTGTTAGGCTAGGCCTAAGATACTCGAAGAGACTGCGTCGCTCCTAGAAGAATGAAAGCAGTCCATTTAAATTGATTATATATCTACTTACACAGTCTGATATCCATTTGGCATTTTTGTTCGTCAAATGGAAAGTTTCGCAGATCCATGGGGCAATAAACAGTCTGTGAGGCCCTGTTTGAAAGAAAGTTAAACTCAGTTAATGTGTTGGTCAGCTGACATTGGTGAAACTAAAAATTTTCGCATATT
The DNA here is from genome assembly GCA_003864495.1 of Nemopilema nomurai. Taxonomy (NCBI): domain Eukaryota; kingdom Metazoa; phylum Cnidaria; class Scyphozoa; order Rhizostomeae; family Rhizostomatidae; genus Nemopilema; species Nemopilema nomurai. The sequence goes on along the minus strand of ML133421.1, from coordinate 1,037,567 downwards.
GCCTGTTCTTCTTATTTTTCAAAACATTTATTTTACATCAACTGGATAAAAGTAAATTATATTAAGTAGCGGTTTAACAAGTCAGCTATGATTGGGAAAATTGTGGGTCACAAAAAAATATTTTTTTGAAAGAAATAGTAAGTTAAAGAAGATATAAAGTCAATGCAGCAATAAGCAGGATTTATGGTTTGTATGGACAAGAGCAATGCAGCAAAAATAAATCCTTTGTCGAGGTAAATAAGAATTTGGTGTTGGAAAGAAAGCAATGCAACACAAACCCGCGACTAAGTAATATGCTTCCGCCTTGATGAATGTGTAAGGCAGTGTTTGGTTTCATGAGATTGTGCCATTTGCCTTTCTTTGCAGCCGGGAAGTAGACTTCGGGAACCCATATGTCCTTGAATGCCTCTATTCCAAAAGCTTGCCACTTTGAATTGTTTAGTGGAAGAGCCAGCCTGTAATCGTTCCAGAATTGTCGCACAAACAAGTTGACATCGAAGTGCTGTTTGTAAGAACAATCTTACTTAGAGTGTTTAAGGCTAACCTTCAGTAGAAATTGACATGTTAACATGAAATGAAAATGACAAATTAACATAAAATGAAAATGACATGAAAATGACATGAAAGTGACATGAAAATGATGCAATTTTGAAATGTTACAGGAACTCACAATGACTGGAAGTGAATAATGTGTAGTACAATGTCACATGATATTTTATATCAGACACCCAAAAAATAACAACATTTAATATCATTCCGTCTCGGAATATATGACACAGGATTAAAAACCACGTGCTTGGAGTTTGATCGATGTTTGTTAGACAATAATGACTGAATAACTAGGAAACGGTTTCTTACCATAAAGTATCTTTTTATTGGAACCATATCGATGATAAAATACTGCATCGTGACGTTAACAGGCTCTCCTGTCAAAAGAAAGATACAAATAGCTTTGATGGTATCAAGCATTGAGATACATGGTTATTTGTAATGCGAATTGCAGCCAGAATATAATCTTATTGTTTACATAATCCCTATTCAATGGGTAGGAATTAATACAAACCGCAGAAGATGTACTGAAAGAAAATCAATTTTTTTACTAACTTACGCACTGGCCTTGCAGTTTGCAAAGGACAATCTTCTATGCATTAAAAACAAACTCACTCAGACATGTCTAAAACAAGAAACGTCAGCTTCGGTTTTAAGGAAGATGAATACGATACCTGTTCTGCTTGGGAGAATGCGCTTATCATAGTCTCTGAATATTTTCTTGAACTCTTCGCTAACTTCGGACGTGCTCAAAACGGAAAGTCTTGCCGCTCTATTGATAAGTAAAAAGCTGGTAGCGAGATCACATTTTTACACGATATCGTCACATACAGCAAAGCGAAGTAACATATAAACGAAAAACAACAAATGTACACGTCAAAGAAACCCGAACGACGAAACCTAACATTGGCATTCTTGCTCAGCATTTAGCACTCAGAAGAATCAATGTAAAGTATGAATTTAATGAAAGTACACTTTTGAACCTTACCTTATCAGGGCGCAAAACACGAAGACGTGCAAATTCAAGGCCATGGCCGAGTTCAAGATAACGTGCTTAGCTTGTATTTCCCCATTCCGCTGAATCGCGTCTTTGTGAAATTAAAATGGCAGACTTCTTCTTAATAATTCATTATGACAATATATTTGAATCCAAACAAGCTCCAAGGCACTTTTTTACCGGTGGAATATTATCTTATACAGACAATAGCCAAATAAAGAAATTACAAAGACATTTATCTAAGCTCAGTTTCTCACAGTTGTTTATCGATGAAAAATAATGAATTTATGAACTGATTTACGTAATCCGAAGTTTTCGCGCTAGGGCATCTATGTACACCTGCTTGCTTCAAATCGAAGAAGAAGATTGCGGGGCTGGCTCATATCGATAGCGAAAATGGGACGCTCATTTGTTGCCAGGCAACAACTGAGGCATAAGAACGGAGGTTTAAATATGATAAAAGTATTGTTTTGCTTGCTCTAGTTGGAAGCTTACCGATGTTAGCAAATGAAACTTACACATTTTTTATGAAGTGCCTCTTTCAATATCATGTCTTCCAAGTGTGTAAGCATGCGTATACTGCTTATGATTATTACCCTAAGGTTAAAGTATAGTTGATGTAGTTTTAGAAGAATGTCAGATCTTGCAGATATGTCTTTGATGTATTGAGACATTACCTCCAATGTCAGAGGAATTTGACGTTACATTACAACGACGTTACAACGACACATTACCTTCAATACTTTTTATAATTAAAAGGACTGTCAAAGTTTGTACGTTGCTTCAAGCTGCTTTAATCAGAACACCCAGGTTTCTTGATGTAAAAATTCCCAAAGTGCACTAGAAATCGATTCCGGCTCAAAGAAGTCCCAAACCTCTATGTCTATTATTTCTATTTCGTTGTGTTTATTCAGAAGCAGTAGATTCCTTCTTTCAAATACAATCACCATACTGCAAAGAGATTCGAGATGAGAGCGCTTTATCCCATTTTGCAACGCATTATCCAATGTGACAGTTCGTGTACTGGTGTCTGCAAACAGATATCACTCAAATTTTTTTGAAGAATTTGGTAATTATATGTTGATAACAATTAAACATAGATCCAATCACCTGTCCCTATGGTGCGTCACTCAAGATTTCAATGCTACCAGAATTGTCTATTTGGCTGTTACAAGTCTTTCAAATAGATCTAGTTGACAAAATGCAGATTGAGTTTTTTGGCTCGCTTTCCATGCGTCGACTTTTATGCTGTTTATTTTGTGATTTTTTGGAGTCAGAATATTCAGAACAACACAGCTCCAACGGCTTTGTTGAATTATTTGTGTATTTCAGTCCCTAATTCCTTCACCCAACCATCTGAGATCTTTATCAACCTTTTAATTGTACTGCACAATCATTTCAACCTTCGGTCAATGTATAGGCTTTTCCAGATTAAGCACCTAGGATTTGTTTTTGATACTTCTAGCGCTATTCGTCTAAAGAAATAGCAAATCCTCAAGTCATGAACAGCGAAAGACATTTCGACCAACATTCATTCAGCTGCAAGTTAATTTACAACGAATCCTGACAAATGTTAACCAAACTATCAAAGGATCTTCCGAATGAAATATCCTTACCACTGTTATAAAATCTACTTTTCTCACTACATAATGTTTAGGGTAGCAATGAAAAAAAGGACGAGCCAATGACAAGATACCAACACACAAAAAACAAGACGATTATAGTTAATCTTATTTCTACTTCTGTTAGAAATCTAGAAATGGTTAGTTATCTGCGAGCTAAAAGTCATAAGCAGAAAGTTTCAGTTAATCAGACGAAAAATTCAGACCATAATCTCACAATAATCAAGAAGCGTTCTTCACTTCCAAAATTTATCATAGCTTTAGAATCTCTGATGGGCGCATCTATTGCAATTAGATCTAGCTGCTATTTATGTGACTTTGTGACTTCAGAATTCACTGATTTTAAGCATAGCTTAAATTTCTTGGCATACTTTGACGAAGCTGTTAAATTTATGGAAAAGAGGAGCCTGCTCCATAAAAAACTATGAAATTGCCTCATCTTTTAAATAATGACAATAACAGACCGCGACCAGAAATTTGTAAAGTGAATGTTTGCTTTGACCATTCATTCGAGCAACGAGCTCTGTATGACAGAATTGGTCAATACCCGAGTTATCCCCCTATTCTCTAGAAATTTAAAGAGCACAGTATTCGAATTTTGAACAAATGAACGGGGGTTGGGTCCTTCTCTTGACCGTGTGGTTGCACATGCACGATTTAAGTATGTGCTTCTTTTGCATCAATTTTCGTTGCTCGTAAGGACGATTGCAAAGTATATGCCATTGAACAGAACGAAGGAGAACGGAAACAGCCATCTACACATCTTATCAATCATGTGATTGTCACTATCCTTTTTGTGCTTAGCGGCCAGTGCTTTGGCCAACTGCTTTGCTTTGACGATCGCTGCTAAGCTGAAGGGAGGCGTGTCTTCTGACGCATCCTTAGCTTCGTTGCCTGGTTCGTCTTCAGACTGACTTGTCTCTTCACGGCCTTTGTTATCGTCGATAGACCAGTTTTGAACCCTCGGGTTGGTCTGGGGTCGGCGACCTTGGCTTTCTTCCTGGTCTATAAAAAAGGCTTCGTTTGTCCTTGACCCTGGAATAGACATCCGTTCTTCTTTTAATGAAACTCTCGAAGGAAAATTGATAGCAGTGACGATGGTCTCGTTTTGAACTCCGTTGACAGCCTCCTTTCGCTGTGAATCTGAGACTTTCCTTTCTGTCTTCTAAAATGGAGAACAGAAGTAATTCAGAGCTTGTTCATAATAACTTTCATTTCCTAGAAGAGTAGTTATTTCTAGCATTATTGGCACTCAAAGAATAATGTAAGGACAACTATCAGTGAATCAAAACAACTATACGAGAAAATGACCTTCTCCTGCTTTTTTTAATTCATTTTTGGACTTCTACTTATACTCACTAACAGAATTTTTCGGATATTGCTTAGCAAAACTTTTGAGCCTTCTTTGCGACACGGCAAAAATTGCATACTACATCAGTTTAAAGATTTTTTGAAGAAGCTATCATTCATTTCCCGTGAGACTTTAAACAGCCAATCGCAACAAACGCTGGCCTTGTAACAAGCGGCGTCCCAGTTTTTCATTATTAAAGCAGCAATTTGTGGTCACAGACAAAGCTCTTTCACATAGCAAAGAGATTCAGTCTAATTTCTATCGATCTTTCTGCTGCAGGTACGGGTGGACCTTTAACGTTGAATTATGTAAAACCTCTTTCACAGCATCGGTTGTTATGTCAATGACTGGCTTCTGTGGGATAGGGAACATTGCAATGCACAAAGCATCCGCAATGAATGAAGAGGGACCCTCGTATCTATGTGTCGTCATGCAAACCATCATGGTGGCAATTGTAATATAACATTCTTTTGACCTACTTTCGTTAATCCCTGGAGATATAAGAGGGCCGATTTATACTCTTATCTATATTCAGCAACCACGCCTACAATCGACCGTAAGCATTTTAGAATTAGTTGCCACAGCTGGGCGTACTATTCTTCCATCAAGCTGTCACGTGAGCTTTCAGAACGTTGGCTTCACGTTACCGTATTGCAATGGGTGGAGCATTCTCTGAGGCACTCTCCCCACCTTCTTGTTATCTATATGGCATGCTGTTAAAGAAATCGAAATCTCCACCGCTGCTTACCGTCAATCTGTTACCATTACTGTCGGCATCCTTCTTCTTTGAACGCTTCTTTGGCGACTTCTCCGGCCCACCTTTCCACTTGAGATCGGTTATTCCGACCACAGCAAACTCAACCAGTGCAGCAAAGACGAAGAGAAAGCACGCGAGGAGGTAGTAATCTATGGATTTTGAGTAGCTCACAGGTGGTAGAGTCGACCGGATGCTATTGGCTAAGGTGGTGATGGTGAGAACGGTGGTGATTCCCAGAGCCACTCTTGCTGGTGTTGAGCGGTAGTCGATCCAGAAGCCCACCCAGCTCAGAATGACCACGAGGGCGGTCGGGAAGTAGTTCTGAAGCAAGTAGTAGTTGATGTTTCGACGCAGGTGAAACTCGACTATGAGACTGTCGAAGAATCCTTCAAGGGAAATTGCGGTAGAAAAATTAATAGCATAGGAACAATGTTTGTAATTCATGACGTAAAACTTAATGTAGAAACGTACCCAAGACAACGGCCTTATCGAATACGTAACACATACATAGTTTCCAATACCAATTTACTATGCAATATGTTACAAAATTTAGAATTTGCTATGTTGATGAATATTCAACATGCGCAGACCAAGCCAAAGCCGGAGCATATGCGCAGACAAAAACGGCCATGAACCGAAACCTTAATGTCAGCACAGACCGCTAGTGACAATGGAAGCCAAAAAGCTTCGTATTGATAACAAACAAGCTAACAAGTCGATTTGTCCATTCAGACACCAGTTTAAATGTTTATAAAAAGGCCAGGTACCGATTTGCCGGTTTTATTATCTAGTCACTAGCAAAAATGATTGCTCAGAGAAGGGGGACCCCGCATCTTTCCTGGACGCTCTCCGGAAAGTTATGTTGCTAAACGAAACGAAGGAGGATGGAAATCGAAAATAGCTATTGAAAGCAATATAATTGAGGAACTATTGCGCATTAAAGGTAAAAATATCAAAGTGTGCATGAAAGTTGGTTGACCTACCAAATATCCCATAATTGCTTGTTCTATTTGTCACCTTAATGTCGTGCAAAGTGAACTCAAACATCATAAGGTCCTCTGGATAGAAAAGTGGACCTCCAGCCTCATAGCTCCATGCCAGTTTGCATTGCTCGTTGTTATACGAATCTGCGGATCAGAAACCAATGCAAAACATCTCTAGTCAATACGAGGCAAAAGCAACATGATTGTCATTTCAAACAAAATTACCACGGAAAATCATACTGCACATCATAACTACGATTACTCTTGCTTTTTTCTAGCACTTTGTCCCTATTGTCATACTGTCATTGTAGTAAACGCTATTTTTCCCATATGCTATCAATTGTTTACTCCTTAAAATCAAAATTTAAGTTTATGGTTGCTATTTTGTAATGCAGAATCGTTTCACAAAAATGCACATTTATGGATGTGAAAGGGAGGTTGACTTACATGGCTCGAGGAAGAACTTGCATAACTGGGTGTCAAAAGGAAAGTTTGCGAGGTCCATCGCGCAGAAATTTGTAATTGAAACTCTGTTGATTAAAAGCAGTTTGAAATTATTACCTAAAAGAATCATTTAATAATCCTACTCTTTTTATATTCTATTAAGCAGAGAGCAATTGATATTTTCTACTTTAACTCTTAACTGTTGTTATAGAACGATATCCTAAGACAGATGGAGGTTTTTCTAACGAATTATTTCTCACGTTTTATTTAAAGGAGGTCTATTTGGAGGAGGTCTGTTTGCATGAAAACATTGATGCATACTGGGTTTATACTCCAATGTTTATTGATAATCTAATTTAAGATGCCAATCCAGATTTATACATCCTGGGTTTATACTCCAATGTTTATTGATAATCTATTTTAAGATGCCAATCCAGATTACTCACCTTTGGCTTGAGCGAATTAGGCCACCTTTCATTATTCTTATCAAGGAGTTAGGCCTTGTTAAATCGTGCATCTTCCCCTTCTTTCCAGTTGGAAAGTATATATCCGGTGTCCATATCTCTTGAGTGAACTGGCCATTTAGTGGAAACTGCTCTTTTTCGTTCAGTGGTAGGTCCAAACGATGGTCGTACCAGAACGCTCGAAGATAGAGGTCCATTGAGTAGTGCTGCAGGATAAAAAATTATTTTGGCTAAATCCATAAGTGGAACTTCCTAGCATTTGATTAAGCACTTCCATTTATGTAACTGGTATGCAATTAGACAATATAGTCAGTTAACTTAGTTTCTTTACTCGAAAGCGTCATGAAATTGACTGACTTTAGTCTCTTTTAACCTGCCAGCTTTGCATTGCTATAAATTCAGCAACGAAATTAGTTTTAATGAAAATGTTTTTCTCATCAATGTCCATAAGATTTTTGGCAAAGGTATTTGGTTGCCACTCATTTAGGATACCGGGAAAAGCCAACAAAATTACAGCCCAAGCTTTTTTATCGTCTATTTCAGTATTTCAGTGTCCTATGGCAGTTTCCGATTTTCGTTTTCAAGTGATGACCCGGGGTTCCTGGATATTGTGGCTTTGTGGCTTTAGACTTGGTGTCGTTTAAATATTAACAAGAAAATCAAATCGGATAGACGGGTCAAATTCACAAAGCTTAGCGGCTATTTACGAATTCAAACGGATAGCATGGAATTTATAAACAGAAAATGTATTGGCTAATAAAAGTGGAGCTATGCCGATTTAATATTGAAAAACGTTTTCTTACCATGTGGATATTTTCAACTGGAACCATATCTCCTATGTACATCTGAAGCATGACGACCGCAGCTTCACCTGGCGAATTGAAAAGAGAATTTAGCTTCTTCATTGTGTTTGTATTGTCAAATTCTAATAGGTGACCAATTGCGGCATCAAAGACGTTATGCAGAATTAACTTGCTAAACGCAAGAGGGAAATAATTGCGTGTGTAGCAAACCTCCTTATATGGGAAATGAAAAGAAAAACGTGGTAAGGAAAGGACGATATAATGAAAAGGGTGAAGAATAATTTAAGAAAGAACAACTAGAGTATGAAGAGGAAGAAAGAAATGGGAGTGAAAACTGATAAGATGGAAAGGAAACAATTAAGGGCAGCTGATAGAATCAAACTGGAAGAAACGGAGTAGAAGGACAAAAGGAAAAATTAAAGTATTGCTATAATACAGGAAGTTGTCATAAGATGTAGTCCAGAAGCAGAAGAAAAGCAAGCAAGATTATTCAACAACGAAGGCATAACAAATTGGATCACTCTAAAATTTCTCTTCTCGATAAGTAGTACTCATTAAGCCTCCTTAAATCTCTGACAGCTTCACAAAATCACAGTCGGGAAGACGATAGAACTTAATCGTTGAAATTGAAGAGAGCATTCAATCTAAGACCTGTTCGCAATAACAGCTCTGTTTGGTGTGCACTGCTAGCTATGAATTGCCTTGCAAATCAACTTCAATTAATGTCATCAGTCACTTGATGTTGTTTTGTTTGTGTTGTCGGGCAAGCCATTTACTATTAAGGGAGAAGTTTTTCATTCCAACGGTGTTACTTTCCTATTGAATTGAACAGCATACCTCCAAAGTTTCTACTAACAAGCATGTGGCTTATTCAAACTGCAAGTCAATCAGATATTATTAATAGACAGTAAAGCGAACAGCCTTTGAAGAGCTGTTTGATTGGAGACTCCTTCTACACTTTAATGGAAGTTCTTAGTTGGAGTAAACAGAAGATTCTCCTTTAAAATTAATCTAGACTTTCCATGGACTTCATTTGGGTGCTAAGCGTAGAGGAAAGACTGAAATAATTCTGCAAAAAACTGCAAATGATCTGCTCTGTTCAACACGATTGATGAGAGCTTTTGTGAGAAATGGAAATTCACCTTAAACAAATTCTAGTTTAAGTGACATAGAGCTGCCTTCGGTAGCTTTTCCTGTTTAAATACATTTTCCTTTGGGTGTAATATAATCAATAATTCAATGCTTATTTAATTGTATTTTCTGTTCAGACACTAGCGAAAGTGCTATTTCTTCTGCCATCCGCACACAAAGGCAAAGCCATGGAAATGAAAATCGACATTTGTTCTTCAAAGCAATATTTCAAAAGAGAATGATTATTTTGGTATGTGATAGTATTTTGGAAGGTAACAAATAAATAAGTCTTATCTTTAAAACTGTTTGGCTAATTAGATAAAGTGCGCGGCAGGGCTATGCACACAAACGATTAATCCAGCTGCCAGTAACCTTGAAAACCGCACGAGTCTAAATCATTAGAGGGGCATTACAAAATTGTGTCTCTCCCCGTTTCTTCACAGCTACGCCGGTGTTACAATACAGCACATGAATTAGACTTAGACGTGCAGCGATCTCCATAAATGCAAATTGAAGGTGTTAACTATAAGGACAATGCTGGTCGTATGATAGCCCAAATATAGTCAGCTTTCCACTATCTATGCAAAGTAATAAAATGCTAAAATCAACGATGCTTAAGTCTGATGTTCACCTGATGTTTATATAGATGTTTGTCTTTAAGCTAAACTGCTCAAAATACTCACCATCTTTCGTCGGCAAAACTCTTTTGTCGTAGCTCTTCATGATGTTTTGGAGCATTTCTGTCAATTCTGTCGAATTTCGAAGTTTCATTGCATCGCTCATGATGCTGCAATATATAAATATCATTGAAAGCACACTGCAGCTCATTCTTTGTCTCGGATCCATTTTGTGCAAGGCAGCCTTTCTCGACAGCTCGGGCCTTCGCGGGTTGCACACACACTTGCTTAATCGCATTAAAATTTCATAACAACCAGAAGCATGAATCGGCCCCTGAATATTCCATTACGAAGTCAAACCCAGAACATTTCATCTTTCTTAGCATATCCCACAGCAACAAATTTCTAGCTAATATGTGTCAGATAAACATCTCAGGCCTAATGGTAAACTACTTCTCAAAATTATGACCCCTGTTGGCCAAGACTAAGAAGAAGGCACACAATTGCATCAGAAGGGGACAGCCAAGCTTAAAAGCTTAAATTGCAGCTGAAATTTTGTAGTCATCAAAACTCTGTGCTAAGGAAATAATTCTAACGTAAAACTGCACTAGAGGGGAGGCAAGCAATAGCAAATTTATTTCAAAGAATTACGCATTGTTATAGTAGCAAAGGTTTTGCTATGGTTTGGATTTACTTTGAAAAGTTTTTTGGTATGCATTAAACTAGAACCCATTTGTAAATGTGATCGGGTTGCTATGTACAAATATAGTGGTGTTCACCTATTTTCATCGCTCTCTTCATCTTTATCTCAGTTGGATATTTCGGGCGAAGTCTAGAACATCTATAAATATTTTACGACAGTAACCTTCTTAGCTTCTCAGTAGTTCTCGATAAGAAAAAAAATTTCAAAATAGTTTAAGAGATTGAAACTCTTTCGGCTTGTATTTAGGTGATTCTTTTTGTTTGGTTGAGAATTCCTAAATGAAGGCAACAAATTATAACTGCTTCAATGGACAGAACGTACATTGTGAATTGGACAATAAATCTTCAAAGATAAGCATCTTCACAACACTCGCTGAGGCATTTCCTGTTGAACATGTACCGCTAAGGATGAGTTTTACTGGTGCTAGTGGAATGCACGAAAGCAAGGTTAGAAAAGTTTCAGACAAGATTACTTTGAACTGCAGTGCAAAATTTAATACTGCAAAGTTAAACAATCTCTTCAAAAGGAGTCCGCCAAGACCAAAAATTTACGATATATGCATTCAAAATGCTATATCAAGAAACGATGATGATGGATTGTGTATACAGTTGAATGCTTTTCGGAAGAGGTAGGACTTGGCCACAAATATTAGCGATTCCTTTTATGTGAATGACCAGCTAGGTAATAAATCCTACCGCCAGCAGACGGGTGTGTCTATTCAGGGGACTATCATTAAGCTAGCTGGCCAATTCTCTTGTTACAATGACTAGACATGGCCAGCTTCCAAGTTGATTCAGCATTTCCAGTTGTTACTTCCAGATGCATAACTCGTGACCATGAGGCTCAGCATACGGCCAGCATAAAGGGCCTTTGCTTTGGGTCTAAGGCAACTTGAGTTGGAAATTTCTATCAAGAATTTTCTGCTATTTAGAAAAACGTAACTAACGAACATTGACTTATACAAGCAGAGAGCATGACAAGAAGTTGTGAGAGTTAAGTTATTTTGGAACAAATGCATAAAACCAAAAGTGGTAATACTCGTACTTTTGTGTTGAATAAAAATTTAGAGGTAAGCTTTTTCAGGATTGAAAACCTTCCAAGAAACATTTTTTGTGTGTCCTCAAGTGCTTCTTGAACATGGTGAAGCGTCAGAGATTTGCCTCTTGAATATGCAAAGATTTACAGATTGTCTTCTGGCAACGCTGCCATTTTGTGTTTTGCATTGTTCCTCTCCACTCTTAACACTCTCATTCTTTACTTGTATTGTCCACAAAAAGAGGCACCTCGTTAACAACATTTTTGACCAACCTCAATTGCTGGAATATCTTGTCAAAACCATCTTGTTATAACTCATTAATTGGTTTTACTCGAATGTTCGTAATAAATTGAGACAGGTTATCGATAATGCTCACTTGTTTTGTCTACATGACAATCACAACTTCAAAACAGACCTATGAATATTAGGCTGCATTGATATTCAACATAATCATAGACACAACATATGAAGCTTTCAGAGCTATGAATACATTAATTAAAGAAAGCAGCTCTAGGCAGCTCTTAGCTGTTGTAGCCAACGAAACCCGCTTTTGCTCAATGTTTCCATACATGTGATGCTCAGGGTCCTTGTAGCGAGTGTGAAAACGCTTTCATACTCACCCTTTGAAAGTTTGGTTCGAATACCGGAATGTTTAGTTGCAAAGTCATAACACTATCATCATTAAAGCCAGGTTTTTGCTGTTAATTTCCGTCTAATTGTAAATCTTCACTCATTTCATAAACACAATTATGAGCAATTTAGATTAAAAGGAACTTTTGTGAAGTTTACAATTATAGAGATAGTTTTTTCCAAAATCCTAAAACCCATAGCCGTCGTTGAATGCGGTAGTACAATTTTGGGATACTGTTCCAGTCCTACACTAGTCTTCTAGTCAAATTCGAAGATTACTGCTTTTTACAGTCAGAGATTTTCTCGAAGCAACAAGACTTATTGTTAAGCTATTAAATACGATCAGTGTGATATATGTGCTGTTTCCATGTTAAGTGTGAATTGTGTAATACTTACACCAATTTACCTGAACAAAACTCAAATAAAAGCAACGAAAATTGGAAAAACATATCAAATATATTGGGTCATGCTCTAATATAGGCTTTAGATGCTAGGCAGCTGTCTTGCTATTTTTGACCTTCGTTGCTTGTTATTTCTCAAAACATGCTTTGCACCTCGGTTACAGAATGGAATGTTATGAGATGTTGTTGTGTTGTGGGCTTCTTACTCGGTATGTGCCGCGTGGGTGTGATTTCCATATAGTCGATACTGTTTTGGCATTGCCATGTGTTGCTGTGCCGGTTCTATATTCAAATGGAGAGTTCTATCTTCCGTATTTAGTCTGCTTCTTAAAAGATAACTTATCTTGTAGATAGGAAACAGGTAATGCAATTTGATAAGAGTTTGGTTGAACTGGAATATCTGCTCTATTTTGACACACAAAGCGAATCATCCAGTCTTCAAAAGCTCTCAGCATATCATTGCAACTTAACGTCTATGCTAACCTTGATTCTTGGTATTGAATTTAGGGTAAAGAAAGAAAATCAAGACTGTTTGATAATTGAGACTCGTGTATAAGCTATAGTTGCTCGACATTCACTAAAAGTAAACATTGCTTTGATGTTTGGAGTAGTTGTTGGATGGGTCATGTCACATTTCAAAAAGCTTTGTCAGAAAAATATCAGTTCCATTTGGAAGTGAGTAAGATTTACTGTACTTTCAGCCATGATTGCTGGAGACACAGCTGGTTTTATTATGAGGATTAGCCATAAAGGTCAAATCACACACACTGCCTCGAAATTCTTTTCAGCAGTGTCACCTTGCCTTTTCAATCTTGTTATTTATGTTATTCCCATTACACGTGAATATATCATCGCAAACCATGACTCTATCAAAGCTTTTTTGGTCGATTAAAAGGGATTTGAAGCTTCTCCAGAGATTAAATCACCCTTTGTGTAATACTTTAAGCATCATAAATCTTCTTAGCGTTTCCATTACAAAAAATCATCTCAAAGCAACCATTTATTAACGGCAGCAACAAAACGTTGTTTTACAGTGAATTACTCTTATCGGCACTCTTTACTCCATCTATGACTTCATTCGCATGTGATCCTAGGCTGTCGAATACATTATGATCATATCCCCTTCTGCTTTCACACTTATTCATTCAATATGCAGCAAAACCTATGATTTCACCGTGTGATTTCTCTGGGCTCTGACAGAAATATTATCTATATTGAAGATAAAATTTTACTTGAAAAATTCAATACGCACCTCACGAGGAATAATATTAGAATTACTTGAAGCTTTCGAATTGCCAAAGCGCCCTGCTTCTTGCCTATAACTCCAGCCATCTTACATTGCCATGAAAACCAATTATTCTGTGGCCTGGTGCATGGGATTTCCGCAGATCAAGTCCTGCTTGCACAATCAAAGCAAGTGTTTGTTGATGCTGCCTCCCAGTGACCTGTTATACAGACTACACAGTCAGGTTCTCAACAAATAGCAGGAATAAAAAGGCGATTTCAATTATTCTATATTCATGAAAATTTAATCACAGTCAACGGAATGCTTTTTCTTTCCCTGCATTGTTAGTGGCCAAGTTTTAATCAGTTTGCGATCATTAAACAAAAGAAAAACGCTTTGCGATAGGAGTCTTACCTTAGGGTGTGCAGCGTATTATATTCAGGCAGCTTACACGGCCATTTTAGTAATTTATTATGAAGTCTGAGCTAAGCTACCACAGAGCTAATCTCTCAAGGCATAAATATACTTCTTGAAGTTGAAAGGGACAAGCAAATTGTTTCCAAGGAAACAAAACGATTGAGACCCGGCCAACAAATTGCTGCCGTATCAATTAACCAATCTTTTAGCGTGCTTTGACATGTGATCAGAGGAAGTGTTTTCAATAAAAGGTATTCCTTGAAGCAAAACTATTGCAAGCAGAAATTCGAGGGAGAGCTTTCCTAAATTGGAATGAATTTTTCTTTTATTCTGTGATGATAATTTTTGCAATCAGTCGTAATACAGCATATCCCTTTAAACAAGGGTGAAGCCATTACAAAAGAGTTTCTTCAATACAATCACTTTTTATCAAATTCATAGTATGCATAATATGAAATTTCATGGTTTCATCGAATGCGGAAAAACCGCAGCTGGTCGTAGGCACTGTTTCATGTTGATTTCGCTGACTTCCTGCCTTCTATGCAGACAACTTTGATAAGAAGAACGATGTTAGATGTAAATAGACACCTCATAGGTGATGCACAAAGGCTTTCAAGTTTCTCTTTGTTCATAGAAAGTGATACCATTTTTTAAGCAAGTTATCATCAGCTTTCCAAATAATATTTGTTTAATATGTCCCTTGCAGGCCATCATAATTTGATGCTCTTACAACAGTCAACCGCGAGTTAGAGAGCCTATATGAGTAGCTTGGCAAAACACACTAAAGTCCTCGTATGATTTAATTAAGAGCAACTGCTTGTTTAATATTTCTCTGAATTTGTAAAACAGCATGCTAAAGGCTATCTTTAATTATTTAATTGCATGCAGCCTGGAAGCATGAAAATCTTAACCACTTTTGTATTTTAGGAGCCATAAAACCGTAAAAGAACCTTTAAAGTAAGAACAGAGTTGATTGCATGAAAAAGTGCTAGTATGATTCAGAATAGCTTTGAGCAATCAAACATGCTTTGTATGCAGCCGTCTAAAAAGAGGGCTATTGTAAGAATATTTTAATGGAAACTTCTATTTCTTTCAAAATTGTTATACAGCTTGCCATAGAAGGGAAAGATTGTCCATGACACCCAATTAGTCATAATTCATGGTAATAGTTCCCAGAACTTCAACACCTTTTCAACTTGATAATACAGATTGGAAATTAAAGTGCCTTTAAGTAAAATGAACCCACAGGTTTAGCAATGATCATGGAAATCTTAATATACAGCAGATAATTCATAGCGATGTTCTAGTCTAGTTATCAGTGCTTTTCCTTTAATAAGATCAAAGTGCCTCATACTGTAAGCTGTTCGCGCCTTTACTGACGCACCCCAAAGATTTCGATATGTGAAATATTTCGGCAAGATTGCAGAGAAAAGGCAAAGCTATCTTCATAGAGATATGAATTGGTAGTAGATAGGATTGCAGGCAGATGACTCTTGATAAGAAACAGGTCCCATGATTTTGCATATTAAATTAGCTGGATAGGAATAATGGCTTGTTTTTTTCGTAAATCTGCCCTCTCCTTTCATCTTTAGTTGCTATAAATAGGAGACTGTTTAGAGAACGCCGTTTAGAACTAAATAATCTTGCAATTTCTTTATTATGACAAAATGCGTAATATTTTTTAGGAAAGCAAAGACTCCTGAAAAACCACATTAACCCCCCCCCCCCCCCCCTCCAGCAACCCAGTCTGACAAAAGATAATGACCAAGATAGAAAAGCGTGAATAGAATGAGACTTCATAGTCACTTTTGGATACGAAAATAGAAATAATGTAACATTAACTTAACATCTTATTGAAATAAGCAGTGAGAGAATATAGTGCACAAGGCTATCCTTTTTGCCGTCTGTTCAGATCAAAATTTAGCAAAAACCTTCTCGAACTATCGCCCCTTTGCAATGCTCTTGCGCTCCAGCAAAAATGCTGCCTTCTCATCTACTGAAAAATATCTTGATGTCACTTATATTTCACGATAAGATATTTTCCATCGATTTCATTCAATATCTTTTTCTACGTCTCTACCTTGTGATGTGTAAGGGTTGTGTATTCCTGATTTACAAAGCAATCTTATGGGACTGCGAATGGGAATTGAAGACAAATGTACCTAGGATGAAATCAGATAGAAGTCTACATTAAATTCTCCATGAGATAAAAACTTGACAGACACATTGGCCTCCTTACGTGGTAAAACGAACTTGTTGTCTCAGTGACAAAAGCAAACTGTCAGGGAAAGAGTTTGAAAATGTCAAAGGTTTTCTAGTGTGTTCTAGGAGTAGTGTCTTCTGTGCTAGCAAGTTGTGAATTACACAGGCTAAAGTAGAACGCACATTCAATTAACGCTTTGTTAAATTTCCTCTGTAAGTCTCATCTCTGCTTTTTAATGCAAGCACGCTAAAGCAAATCTCTTTATCGCTTTGGTGCTTCTGTTGTATAACTTAGTAAATTAAAAACCTTTCGCATCTTGTCAAATATAATATATTTCGCATATTAAAAACATGTTGTCAAAGAATAGAACTTCAAAAGAAAATGACCAGCAAGCCTTATTTAGATCAATTCTGATTACAAGACATCAAGAGGGAAGCAACTTTTATTAAAACTAACAATCTGCTTAAGGTATCAATTGCTTTAGATTTGAATCTGCAGACATCCCTCTATATTTACTCATTATGGTCGTCAAGTACATTAATGCGATTGGCAAAAGGCGATTTTCTACACCGCTAAAGCCGTCGAGCTTGTAAACAAGAGGTCCTAAGAAGATTTCCTTGTTCCATGTTTGTTTCTAATCAATCAAAAAGAGTATTTTGGTATGGAGTATTTTAATACGAAACAGGGGACTTCCTTAAAGCTGCGTTTGTGCTTCATTCTGTGTGCAACATTGGATGCAATCTCTGAGTCACGTAGATTGGCAAAGCCAATTGAAACTTTGTTGGTGTGAAGTCAATTAGGAGGCTATTCACTTGAGTCCTTTATAGTTTAATTTGTCTTGCCTGAGCTATTTGAAGTCTAATAAATATTGGAAGCAGAGTGTTTCTTTATTTCATGCAAATTACGTAGCAAGTCCTAGCAATTGCGTCTTTTAGTTGCTCAGTGTTGCTTGACTATCTTTAATGTTAATCAGTTAGCTATTAAACATCAGATCTTGCTTCTTGAAATATCACAAAAACAGGGTTTGCAAGATGCTACAGGGGTTGAAAGCATTAAAAGGATGAGACAACAAACATGGGTCAAGAAATCTCTGGCTTGAAAAAACCAGGCTTGGGAATCGAAAACACAAGAGATTTGATTGCGATTTCCAAAGTGTTAGGTAGGACGTTTAGAATTTAGATATGTAAATAAAAAAGGCATTGACGCTAAAGACGTGCTTTGCATAGGTCGAAAAGGTTTTTCAAGCAGGTATTTGCATTGAAAGGGAAAGCGGATATTTCCTATGTATAATGTGGGTGGAAAAGAGCAATTATGGACGTTCACCGGAGCCTTTGCATTTGTTAGCTGTTTTGGTATCAGCAGCAATCTATAAACGATAAAAAGTAAGAGATTATTGTAACATACGCATATCTTAGATAAGGATGAATGTCGGTTGTTGGCCTAAAAAGAACACTTGCATTTTACTAACAGTCACGTGTTCAATTCATTCGCATGAGATTTTGTCATCTTCATTAGTAAGAGGCACGCACTCTTCTGGTAATTCATAATGAATTGCGACGTCTTAACATAATCACTTTGAATGCAGGCGGCATCGAATGTCAGTTCAGTAAATGCTCTGAATTCACTGAATGCCGGACTCTTTTGATTGTCAGTGAATGCGGAGCCTCCGTTTCCACGGATCAGGCACCGTGAAACTATATGTACGTCAGAATGCAGGTGGTAATTGCGTGGGAGCACATCACTTGGTGGCACCAGAACAGTGTCATTTACGTCAGGAAGGTGGGATTTCTATTGTCAAAAGCTGCTTCAATGCAACTGTCCGGTTGTCGTATACCAGTTGATGCAAGCTACCGCACTTCAGATATTAAAGAAAGCCGGAAAGAAATTTAAAAGGATCACTTTCCTACATTATTAGTAAAAATGTTCGAAATTCATTAGTTCTACCACCCCAAATATTTATAATCTTGAAGATGCTACTTGCAAATCGATTGGCTTGAAAAGCTGTGGCTGATTTGGGTGAAGGGAGATGTGGCTTTGAAGAAGACTCGAGGAACTCTGGCGAAAGGACTGTATAAAATTCGGATGCTTTAATATTGCTAGCGCAGCAAACCATTAGGTTCCTTTTAATAGCGGAAGAATTTCATTTTTCGATTTTTGAAAATGATTCACCATCTAAGATACACATGAGGTTAAATACAACTAGCATAGAAGAGAATAAGCATTGAATGAACTGTCAAGTTCGTGCCTCTTTTTAATGCGTCAGTGTGCAGTTAATCAGAAAAAGTACAATAACAAATTGATTCAGTTTAGCAATGATTTCATGTACAGAAACAACTATGATACTGGGCTACTGGGTGCTATTGTTGATTTTTTCTAACCCACAACTAAAAGTTAATTTTAAACATACAAAAAAACGAAAATAAAAGTTGTCGTACTTTCTCAAAACTAAAAAATTATGATACATAATATCGGACTCTCCATATATTTAGAGAATCATAGGTTCATTTTCATGAAAATTCATTAAATTGCCAAGACTGAATGTATATATCAAGGGATTGAGATTTGACCAGGAGGTGCCAGACCAGAATTATCAATTTAAGAGTACCTCTTCTCCTGGCCCTTTAAAGCTGTGTGGTAACCCTAAAAAGTCAAGGCCTCGTAAAAGGATGCTACCCAGACTTGGCTGGGACAAATGGAAAAGTTATATCTAGTTCCTGAGCTATAGGTCTCATTTAATATAAACTCTGAATAAATTCTTTGAAATTGGAAACCTCTGGGGTAATTGCCTGTAATCTTACGCGAAGGGAAAATATATATCATTTGAGATTATCTAGAAAGATCTATAAAGTTGCTTTGATATCAACGGCTTAAATGCAGAAAGGAGGAAATTCCATAAATCAAGACAAATACAATGTATGACAGCGGAAACAAGTATCGTGATATTTTGTCTAACAAATGCACTTCATGTTGCATACGTCTGTGCTTTCTCATTAGAAAGGCGTTTGTCTTTGAAAAGAGGCCAAGAGTGCGCCTGTTGAGTCTTTCACCGGCCTCGTTTTCAGTGCCATCCATTTTTCTTTTCAAATATTTCTGTTAATAGAAACAATTAAGCATTATTGATCACTAAGACGATAGTGCAGTCAGACTATATTTGAAAGGGGTGGCTAATTGATCAGTTTATTATTCAGGATTGGCCTTCTGCGGAGAAAAGGCATCAGAATGTAATGACATCTGGGTTCCATACGCATGCACTCAACCAACAATTCGAAGTGAAATGGCCTTAACAAGATGCAGCAACTTTAAAACTGTCTTTTGAAGTTTTAACTTCAGACATTGCTTTTGAACTGAGGCTAGAATAAAAAATTCAGTTTCTCAAGGCATTTTTTCGGAAATCTTTTCAATATATTGGAGCATATTTTATTTCATAACCACTTGATTAGGGAACACTAAACTTGCAACCCGACCTTGGCCCAGCTTTTTGCAGTGACTTCAACGAGTCCGTACTGGAAAATCACGCCAAAAACGAAGACCACGGAGACGTTGAGAAAGATCTCGAGAGCATGCGCGTTTCCATAGATGTCCGCGTTCTCTCTGACGTGCGCCACGGTCTTGGTCAGCGTCAGGAAGGTGGTGACAGGCAGGGACACTCGTGCTGGGGTGGCCTTGAAGTGGATCCAGAAGGATACAAAGCTGAGCAGAACCAAGCAAATGGTCGGAAAGAAGTACTCCATTAAGTAGTATCGAATGTCTCTCTTCATGTAGAATATCACCTCCAGCTGATCAAATACTCCTACAATCAAAGTATTTTAGCAGAATTAGACTTAATTGTGTATTCGTAGTTTCTCAGACATTTTCGTGTCTCTTTAGTATACGCTGCAAATACCCAATGGGCCTCATTTGCGCATTGCCCTGTATGTCCTTTGCGAGAAAAAAGCTTCATCAGTCTATGATTTTCGCATTTAGTAACTGATATAAGAACAGGTCAAAACCATGCAGTTTTCTAAGGCCTGTCTATGGCCGAACAAGCACCATGCTATCTAGAATCAGGCTAAGACTTAGAAGAAAACTTTGTAATAGTCATATCAATAATCGTGGTACTGATCCACATCCAGAATTTGACTTAATTTTGTTGAAGACCATTTGTAGTCTCGTATGATGCACTATCGTAGGATTTAGGTGAAGCACCCCTGTCACCAAAGGACTTCAAACATGCAAAAGGCCTTGCAAAAGGAGGAGTATCCGGGGGTTGATGAATATTTTCATTATAGTTTTCGCCAAGCAGATTCTCGACGCATGGCTCCCTGCTTACCGCTGACCCCATAATCTAGACTATGCTTTACGGTTTCAAACTTCTCCAATAGAAACTTTGACAGGTGAAAGGAGCTGCTGAACCACACGGACGGCTGGTCAGTTCTGTTTAAGTATTCCAATGTGAGGCTGTTCACGTTAAAGGACCCTATGGATGAAAAGGAGGCTGTTATAGCAACTTCAACACAGCATGCCCAGAAAACTTTGATTGAGAAAATTCCTATTCAATTAGTGAGACTTTTGTAGTGACAGCAACTAGAAGCTGCGTTGGAGCTGTTAGGGGAAATGGCGGTGGTAACCGATCAGAAGGGAGTAAACCCAGTATTCGTCGCCTTTCGTCAACTCCGTTCTGTTTATAAAGATATTAAACAATTTTGAAGGGTTGCAAAAACCATCAGAGCTTAAAAATATAGAGACCATCAAGTCTTAAGGAATCATGGAGTCATGAAAATTGTTTAAAAAGTGAAGAAAGGAAGCCTGTTGATTAAGAAATAAGATTCTGTTTACTCACAAGATTCAATACGTAACGAGCAAGCTTGCTTGTCAAATGGGAACATTTTAAACTTCATTGGGCAATAGACTGTGACACTCAACCTAGAAGAAAATACTGCATTAGGCAAATTTTGTTCAAGTTCTTAACCAATGACTAAAAAAGAACTGACATTCCTCTAACAGCATTCCATCTTTGCGCTTTCTGATCAGGGAACTGTCAGCTATAAGCTATTACTTTACAGGGCACTATCTGAGTTTTTGCCACTGCACTGATGGGCCCGGAATGGGCGGAAAAGAACTGTTTGCAGATTGAATTAGAATAAATATATATATAGTTGTTTATAATTTTAATTTATGTATCATAACTTCTCATTCCATTATGTTCCACTGACATTTTTCATTTCAAAGTTTTTCATTTTCCAATGCATAAACTGAGCGTATTTTTATTTAGTGGAGCATAGGCAGCGCAAATAGAATAGTATCCTCTTGAAGCTTAATATTCCAATTCTAATGGTTTTACCAAACAGAGGATCTGGTTCACCTGGTTGAGTAGAGAACATGTCCGTCCGGAAAAATCAAAGCTGACGTTTGTTTCCCTGGAAAGGTGTCATGTTTGACTCCCTTTTCTCCGTCGAAAAATATGTCTGGTCTCCAGAAGAATTCTGTGGCCTCCCCTTGAAGTGTCAAGACATCGCTTTCTGATGTGTTATGGAAGCTAAGTCTGTTGTCAAGCCACTTCACAAAGAGATTAATCTCGACATATATGTGCTGCAAGGTGATAAAAAGGGGAATGAAGGATAGGAGAGTGTCATTAATAGTTCAATTACTGAAGAAAATTAAGCTAGAAAGGCTGTTTGAGCGGCAACTGAATCTACCAAAATCCGACCTATTTTAAGTCGTTTTGATATTTATACTTTAGTTTAGAAGTACACGCTGTTGGAAATGCCCTTTGCACTCATTTGTAGCAGCTGTAAAGTTCTGCTCAGTTTAAAAAAAGCAGGCTCCATTGTTTCTCAGTATTTTCATTTACATCCAGTTTCTTTATAGCTATTGCACGTAGGATCGACTTGAACTACATAGAACAAACTTATCCTGGCTTCTTAAAAAAACATTACTACTAAGAGATCAAATTTTTATTTTTTGATTGAAAATTTTGCTGTAAGGCACCTGCATCCCAACCAAAAGCAAGTACCTAAAGACAAAGGCAGTTACACAGTTATTTTGATTTTTCTCAAAACATCGACAGTTCTCTTAACGATTGAATTGAGTGTGAACACAAAATGGCAGCCTAGATTTTTCTTATTCTATACACCACACAGTATCTCAGGAACACCCATGTAGAATAAATTTAGGCCTGTATGCAGCCATTTTTACCTTCTCTGTAGGCAGAGAGAGAAGCAATTTTAAACGATAAATTCATTTCACACTAATTGAACCTAGTTACTAATCACTTAGGCACTCACTTCGTTAATGAAATTCAGGGGAACCATGTTCAGAATATACACTGCCACCTGGACTTTCACGGTTTCACCTGAAAAGACAACATTTTAGCAATAGAAACAAAGTTGATAGCAGCGACAGAGATATTGACCTGAGCTTAAAGAGACTGTAAGTTGGTATTTATAGTTCTCCTTAAGAAACAATCAATCTTGACGGCACTCCCCTCTTGCCTTTATTTGGAGCCATACAACGTGATGTCTGGTTTCATGCACTTATCACACCAACTAGCACCTAGCTTTGTATCAATGACAAATGGTGGCAAGAGGAATGCCCTCTTTGAGAAACATATCCTTTGCAATGCAAGAATTATCCACAATGATCACATAAACTTTTACAAAATGGCAATTGCAGACTTAATAGCTAAGCATTCTAAAGACGTTTTTATTTACAAATAGCCCCATAATGTTACCTGCCGCATAAAGGATACCAGGAATTTCAACCGACTCTGAAATATTTCCTCTAGTGCTCCAAAGACACTATTAAACCGGCTAAGATATGATGTGCCGCCACTGCCAAACAGCTTTGCAACTTACCTTCGTTTCTAGGAGCCAAGTTCAGCCTTTGTTCACTGTAAGAATGCAATATTTCAGACATTCTGGTTGAATTCAGTGTTGGTGATACGCCACTAAAATGCAAAGAAGCATTTCAATCAAAGTTTTTCTCAGGACCCTTTTTGAAAGATTTTTGCATCAGTGTTTTTTATCGTTTTATTGGCATATTTATTGCTCAGAATGTTTCCTTGGATGCTTTCAAGTTATGAGAAGATAAAGCAAAGCGCAAGAAGAACGCAAGCACAAAACAGACATATAGGTTGCCTTTTTGAATCACAGATTACCATTCGTTAATTTTGCGATGAGTGGATCATTTGTCTCTGCTATAGAGCATTGATGCAGGTAAATAGTTTAACATTTGAAGATTGTGAAAAATTCGAACAACAATTGAGATTAAAGAACACACCCAATGCCACAGTCACTATACAGTAATCAATGGACAACGGCACGTCCATTGATTGAAGAAAAACTTTACACAAAGCAGCTCGTTATGGATCCTTAAAACGGCAACAGTACTGGAGAGAAGAAAAGTAATTCAGGAAACGAAATAATTATTCACCAACACACCTGATCATGACCAAAATGACTAAGCACTGAACAATGTTTCTGTCCATGGCTGCCGATTCAATGATGACTTCATTTGCCATTGTCTCTTTGCATTTTCGTCATTTTCACTGTTCGCACGAAATGTTCTTGGAACTGGTATCTCTGGCAATCATGACCAGCTGATACCTAGATCTCACTCAGAACTGCAAGTTGAGATTAACTGGCTGCAAATTTCAGAGCAGTAACTATCAAGCATCGACGTCAAATCATTCAAGCTTCAACCTGATGCTGCCATAACAATGCCCCCTGTTTCCTTGTTTGCGTTGAATAAAACAGGACTCGTGATTGATGGCCACCTGGTGACTGGGAATTCGTCAATCTGTATGCGATTCAAAGCGATTGAAGCTCAATTCTTTACAAACAAACGAGCATTAAAACAACAGACCTTTTTTTAGACATTCTGAAGCGTTTAATCATTACTTCATTTAACAACTAAATAGGTATTCTAATGTGAATTAAACCAGGCTACAAGCGGTGACATTCGCTTCCTTAGACTCGCTCAACTGCATGTTCCTGCTAGTTGTAGTGACCTTGTGCTGTTTGTTGTCGAATGCATGAGCTGGTAGTGAAGAGATGTGCACGGGTTTACGTCTGGATAGCTTTGAGTTATGGTAGCACTTTTCACATAAAACAAGCCAATTTATACAGAACGATGCTATATCAAGATAGACAGTTTCTCTTTAGAATTTCTTTGTTATTCTAAAAAGAAAAAAACGAGACTCTTTAATTCTCAAAAGGAATAAACGAAACTCTTTTATTCTCAAAAGGAATGAAAGGAATCTTTTATTCCCATTTCTACCTGGTATACATTTGATTAAACAGATTAAACAATAGATAACCGATAAATTAAGAAGTGAACACCTGTGCAATATAAGTGAGGAGAATGTTTGAAGATATGATTCAGAAGAAAAGAATGAAAACCACACCACCAGTTTCTGCAGAACAAGCAAACTGTTGTAGTCATAAACAAAGATGATGTAAAAAATGTCTCTCTTCTGCTGCCTGATTGTTTGACCAACATTTCAAAAGGCATGTTTTTAAAATCTAGATTTCTGAATTGCTTGTGTTTTTAATCATTATTTTTCGTGATAAATTGATTGAAATACCCCTTGAAAACACATGAAAATTTTTAGCTTGACTTTGAGAAAATATTTTCTGAATTTGACGAGGAAGTAACATGTTACAAACCTTGAATAATGCCTTGCTTTGAAACTTACTATGAAGTTCAAGAGCTGGTAATAGTTTTGAATATTCATAAAAGTTTCTAAAAAACCTTTGCTTGCATATTGCTGAAGTAATGATAAAATAATGATCTGAATCAGCAAAAAACCATATCGAAAATTGTGTTCGTTACGCTTCAGAGTATGCAACTGTCGGAAATAACAAATAACTGGCAAATAAATTATCAGCTGCATGTCGGAAGCTATACGAAAAGAGGTAAAAAGCACCCACCATTTGTTATTCAAAGTTAGAAATCAAACTCTATTTATATAGATAATTCAAATCTCAAAAGTAAAGAAATAAATTCATTTTCCGAGTGATTCTAAACTGCATCCCATATGTGTTTTGTGTAACCTGAATTGTCAATGTGATATATAAATGAGTATGCCTCTTAGTTGATAGGCTGAGATTATGTACAAAATGACCACCGAAAACATGACTGACGTGTTGAAGGTATGGGACACTTCATGACAGACGACAAACAATAATCTATTTCATGTTTGCAAACTATATGATGTATATAGAAACTCCAAAATGCTCAAATCATTCCTCTGGATAGATGTGATCACATCTTTTTCTCGAAAGTATTTTAAGATATATACCAATAAAGAAGCAAGAAGTTTTGCATCTGCATTTCTTAATTGCTTGTGCTCATTCATGCATCAGTGCAGTTTTTGAATTACTATGTTAAAACGTCATTGAGAATTAATGAGAATGAGAAATAATTGCGCCTCCTCCAGGGTTTCTCATCAATATCAAAGAACTTTGACGCCATAAGCAAATCAGATTGTGTTTATTCGATTCCGTCTATCGGAGCTTGTAAAATACAATTGAAGATGTGAATACATGATTTTCTGTATCCGGCTCCTTGATAGAAATTGAACCAAATCAGTAATTACATTGCCTATTTTATGAGACAGTACCCGCGTTACGTGCCTTCTGAATTATACATAGGTTGCTGTCTTTTGATTATATGTTATCAATGTAGATTTACCAGTGTTTCGTGTACTATCGATAACATTTTGGCCGCAGCATCTTCTTGCAATTTTAGAAAAACACAGGTACAGTTTTCATCAAAGAATTGTTCGATTTTGCTAGAAGCACAAAAACTCCGCCTGGTCAGACAAAAGGCTGCTTCTAATTAGTAGAAAATCTCAAGGTTGCCAGACAGAAGATCCGCATTCACTCAATGCAATAGAAATTTCACCAGCTGTCTTTATGCATGAAGTGCATAATACAGTGAAACTTCACAGTACGAGAGCCCCTTGTTTTTTCAACACAGTGCTTAGCAATAAAAAATAAATTGTTAGTGTTGTGTTTTGTTTTATTGTTAATGATTAATCCCGCTTAGGTGATATGCATTTTAAGTGCAAAAAATAATTGTTTTATTATGTTTTATTTAACCCTGCACTACAATACATAGGCCATGCTTCCTACAACCTTGAATAGAATCAAAACAGCCTTTAAAGCTTCACAAATGAATGGATTCTCGCTAATTTTCGCTATAATTTTCAAACACAGAAAGCATTTATAGAATAGGCTGACTGAACTAGTATTATAATCATAGTTTTGAAAATGCTCTTGCTTGTTTTTCCTCTCTATTAAGGATTGCAGGAAATAGAAGCAATATTTGAACTAGCTCATAGACTGTATAGTCAGTGATAAGTACAACACCATAAAAGCCGCGGTTCTCAAAAGAAAACTGGCTTCCAGTTTCCGAAATTCAATTTAAAAAATGCTATACACAACGGAACAAGAATGCAATGAGATCATAATTTTGATTCAAATTCTATCTTTGAAAAAGAAAACTTTTATATCTAATGCCTTAGTGAAAGGTTCGAGAGCTTATTTTAGTTACTTTTTAGTTGTCAAGAGTTTCACTTTACACCTAATTCTCTCTGGTTTAAAAAACCAAGCCAATCGGGGGAAAATTTGATGTGGGAATGACATAAAAAACAATTCGATGGTTCTTCTAAATTTCTAGCGAACATACTGATGGAGAAGATAAAGTTATTTTAGACCTATCAAGTGGGATCTTTATTGCATAAAAAGTATTTACCCCTTGAAAAAAGTGGTAATAGGTATCAGTAATGTTTTTATCAAATAACCATAAGAAGGCTCCGCTTGTAGCGAAAACACATTATTTTCGTTTTTTACATGAAAAATTACTTTGACCAAAAGTATAATTTGTCTATATATTTTATTGCAGGATACTCATTTGCAAAAGCTTAAGCTTATGCTTGAGAATCTCGAGGATTTTTCATTGTAAACATTGCTTGATATTAATAGTGTCCATGTTTGCTTGAAAAAATAATTCCATTAAAATAACATGGAAGATTATGCAATTGACAAGACACTCTACTCTCGAGTTCCTTATTGTAGGGGGGTCTAATTATGGGTGGGGTTAGAATCTTTTCAAAAATCCCTTCTTTTACATTGCCGTGCATGTACAGAAACTTTGATATTTCAGCGCCCTGTGGCTCTCTCCGTCGCCGAAGGTCTGGGCTCTAGTAAATACCGTCCTCTATCTCGAACGCTTCCATCATGGCGAACCCAATCAGCAAGAAAAGAAAAGTAAGACCCAAAATTATACATTTGTTGGTGATCTGAAGCAAATCATACAAAATTATTAAGCTATTTTCAAGCTTATTGCAAATAGTGATATGTAATTTGAAGGAAAACTATTTGACAGCCAAACGATGGCTGTGGATTGAAGTTTTCTGTCTGAAAGTAAGAACTCTGGCGAAGAAGCAAGAAGTTGCTTTTTTGAACGTTTTATTAGTGTTCAAAAAATTGTTGTGGTTCACAACTAATGCAATTGTGTTTCTAATGGTTGTCCAGTTTGCCATGACCTTTGGTAGATCCTAGTAAAAGTTCGACATGCCATAGGCCTTGTATTTTTATCCACTATAAGCATGATCTAAAGCTTTGGAGAAAGATGGGGCGAAATCAAAGAATTAATTTAAAGAAATTGTTAATTTTTCAATTGCATATCATATAAAAAGTAAAATGGTTTTAACTTCAACCTACAGTTTGTAGCTGATGGCGTATTCAAAGCAGAATTGAACGAATTTCTCAAAAGAGAATTGGCAGAAGATGGATACAGCGGAGTTGAAGTTCGTGTCACACCAATTAGAACAGAAATTATTATTCTAGCTACAAGAACACAGAGTGTTCTTGGAGAAAAGGGACGAAGAATAAGAGAACTAACTTCGGTTGTCCAAAAAAGATTCAATTTCCAAGACGGAACTGTTGAGGTATGCATCTGGGCCAAAATGCAAATTGTTAATGCCAAATTTGTTTGAATTTTCTTAGTTATTTCTACAGTATTGAACTAAGTAAATAGTTCGTTGTTGAACCCATCAAGAAATGAATGAAAGGAAGTTTTAAACTGTTTTTGAAAAGGGTTTTATAAATATCTATCATTTTGTGGACAAAACTTTTCATTATACCTTAAGGATGAAGTGTATGTATCCACTGCCATTCTAAACTTTCTTTGGCATCTAATCAGGTCTACTTTAGGTACAACATGATCTGAAGAGATAAGCACTGCAGTGTATGTGCCTTGAAATACTCCTTGGATTATTGCTCAAAAGGCTTCACACTATCACAAAGTTTCTTAAGAGTTTCCCCTGCTTAAGATTTGGTTTTTTCCAAAAATCATCAAGGTTTAACAAGTTGGTTTTCTTCCTGTATTAGCTTTATGCTGAGAAAGTTGCCACTCGAGGTCTATGTGCAATAGCCCAATGTGAATCTCTGCGATACAAGCTACTTGGTGGCCTGGCAGTAAGAAAGTGAGTTATTTAATCAAGAAATAAATAATCTGACTTGCTTCAATCAATCCTTATGATGTAAATGGTTGATCAAGCTTTTTCCTCTGTCACCAAATCAATAGACTCTTTTGACCAACTTGTAGAAGTAGATAGTCTTGAGTGTTATACTATGGTTTACCAAAAAGCTTGTTCATTTCCAAATCAGTGTTATCTAGCAACCTTGTGACTTCTTCTAAACTGCAATTTATTTGTTTATTTGTGCCAATCTGTGTCAATACTCTTAATGTGTTATATAGTTTTCACAGTTTATATGTTGCTAAATTTTTTGAAGATATTTGTTTTAATAAGGCGGTGTGAGAGGGACCTTTTCTTAGGAGACACCATAGTTTCATTTGCTGATATCAAGTTGTCATACTTTTTGGGTAACAGGTTGCTTTTGTTTGCTTGATTTGATCAATAACTTGTTTGATGTTTCAGGGCTTGCTATGGTGTTGTGAGGTTCATCATGGAAAGTGGGGCAAAAGGCTGTGAAGTTGTGGTCTCAGGAAAATTGAGAGGACAAAGAGCCAAGTCAATGAAATTTACTGATGGATTCATGATCCACAGTGGTTTTCCAATTGAAG
This sequence comes from Nemopilema nomurai, assembly GCA_003864495.1. Lineage (NCBI taxonomy): Eukaryota > Metazoa > Cnidaria > Scyphozoa > Rhizostomeae > Rhizostomatidae > Nemopilema > Nemopilema nomurai. The sequence goes on along the minus strand of ML133421.1, from coordinate 1,008,160 downwards.
AGTATATTGACATGGCTGTTAGACACGTCTACCTGCGCCAAGGTATTTCCATTCTACTTTTTTGCATAAGTGTTGTTTTTCCATAGAGATTCTTGTTGGTGTGTCTGCTCATGTAGACATATACACAAGGCTGGGTTCTGGTTGGTATTTAAGATTTAAGTGCATACAGCAGACATGGCTTGCAAAAAGCATTGAAGATAGTTAATCATCAGCTTAAAGTTTTTATTTTTTTAAATTGCGGACTCCTTCCTGATAGCTTGCCGTGTTGAAATGATTTGGTGTAAACCTTTTCTATACTTGGATGAGACATAGATAGGTATCAAAATACTGGTTGAATTGGCCTGCAAAGGAGCAGTCTAATGTAAAACCATTGAACTATCAAAGTTTTCTGTTTGTCTTTTAATAAGCATAGGCATTTGCCTATGACAATTTGCCATTGAATTTCAATTTTACAAGAAAATTTCTCTCAAGTTCCAAGATTCACAATACATAGAATCTGTAACATTTGAAATCGACTTCCTTTTCAGGTGTGCTTGGCATAAAAGTTAAGATCATGCTGCCATGGGACCCACAAGGAAAGACAGGACCAAAGAAGTCTCTGCCTGACCATGTTAGCATTGTAGAGCCTAAAGATGACTTTTTACCAACCCAGCCAACCTCTGAACAGAAGGGTGGAAAGCCTGAGGCTGAGCAGCAACAGCAAGTGACCCAAGCAATGTGAGTATCTTTTGTGAAGACATGAAGTTTCTCATCATTATAACCCTGCACAAATGGTCAGGATGTTGAATGATTGCTGGAATATAGCTGCCGCATATATGTCAAAATATTTATTTACTACAAGGCTATATTTCCTTTTATTAGCATGCATTATTGAGGGCTTTTTGGCACACTAAAGGTGGTGGTTTGGAATTTGTCATCTAGCAAGTCTGTTGTCTTTTTCAAAGGCAAATAAAGAAATAATGCAAACTAATGATAGTGTTGGTTATAGTTATAATGTTTAATGATTTCTTTAGTATCTCTGTGTAAAGCAGAACAATACTTCTATTTCTCTGTTGGTCACATAAACAGTTTGTGTTCCTTCTTATTGACCCTGATCTGGTTTTGCATAATGCCATGATCTGATTTTGCATGACCTAACTAGATACCCTGATATTAGATTCACATTTTCATAGTCATTAGATTATAACATGGCATTTCTTTTCTTTTTAGGTAAAAAGACACTTTAAATTGATAAAGATCATGAAAATGAAATGAGAAATAGTTGCATTTCTTTGGCTCTCTTTGTTCACTCAATTTTCAGAGTTGTTCGTTATCTTAGTCTTAAATAAATAGAAGGATTTAAGAGCATCTAGATCTTGGCATTTTTTTGAACAATACTTATACAAAAGGAGCATTTTTTCCTTCAAATGATTAGCATTGTATGTGGTCAGCAAATAATATAGGTACAGAATCTGGTAGATTAGCATGGTTAAGGAATAGCATCAACCATTTGGTTGTGACATACCAAATATCATTTGAAATTATTTGGTTGGGCTTAAAATGGGGTCATTAACCACTTTCAGATGTGACCCTGTAATAAACCATTTTAATAGACCACAACCTGGTTTTCATTTTTCATTTGCTTAAACTTACATATTTGTGATTTGTTATCTTTGGAGGAGTTTTTTTGAAAACTATTTTGAGTAAAAAGCTCTGACAATTAAAAGAATTGAGAATTAGGCCATTGCATGACACAAAATGGTTATCAGGAATTGTCCTGTGGTTGGCTGCAAAAACAGAAGTCAAGGGTAAAGGCATGGAAAAAGAATGGAACTATTCAATATGATTGCATGATTAAATCAATTAAAGAGAAAAATTGAAATGTATAACAGAACACAGATTACCATATTATATTGCTGTATAAAATGTTTAGACAGTCATACTTTGAAAAAATGACATTTTTTAATCGCATTTAAATTGGCCAAATCTGGTTCTGTGGGTTCTGTGTGTGATTTTAACAAAGTAGCATGAGCCTATCAGCATCAAAAAGTGCTACCATGTATCATCTGATTTTACTGATTTAATAGTATTGAGGTTGAGCAAATGTAAACATGGTCTGGAATCAGTAGAATACATTTCCCTCATTGTAATGCAAAAGGAGCTAGACACTCAGAAATACCAGATGCAAATGGTGTTCTTTGACCAATACCAGCTTTTTCTAATTCTGAGCAGTCAAATTCACAGTCAAATGGTCTTTTTGCACCTGGACTTGGCTTGTCATCTGCAACAATGTGCTGAATAGATTGACCATAAATCTCACTCATTATTTTGACCATCTGGTACTTTGTGAGCTTGTCATCACTTCTCCAGTGCCAGATTCCACTGAAAGTTTTATCTTGCAGCCGCTTCTCTGCAATCTGCCTACACACAATGGCAATGTCCTTTACGGAGGTAGGATACCGTAACTCATAGTTTGACACCTTGATTTCATTCGTGTTCTTGATCAGAGCAAAAAGACCTGTAAAAATAGCTCATTTAGAATTGTAATATAATTTACAATCTAATTCTGTATTTAGATTTAATGGTTCTAGTGTATGGTTAGTGTGACAAGCATAATAACTGAACCAGGGTGATCAAAAAGCTATTGATGAATTTTGTAAAAGCAAAGTTTGCACATATAAACAGGAAGCAGGCAATCGAGACATCTACCTGTGACAGCACTCTCTTCGAGGTACTCTACCGGGCCATACAGAATAGGAACTCGCAAGACACCACAATTTGGTAGATACTTCAAAGTTGCGTTCTCCCCATCAAGCTTACTTTGGCCGTATTTATTCAGAGGATTTGTCTTGTCAAAGGGCTTATAGGGCGGACTCGTGCCGTCGAAAACATAGTCTGTGCTGATGTACAATGTGAAAGCACCCTCTTTCGTTGAACATTCGGCGATGACTTGAGATGCTGTTACGTTCAAAGAAGCAGTATCTTCTTCGTGCTTTTCAACAAAATCTGGCCTTCTCTCTGCTGCCGAATGAATAACAATATTTGGTTGGAATTCGTGAATAACAGCTTCTATTTCACGCCTCTTTCTCAAGTCGACCCTTTTCAAGTCTTTCCCTGTGCGGTTGAAAGCCAGGCCAAGCACTTCCCATGGATCATTACTTGTTTTAAACTCATTAAATATTGCTCTCCCAAGAAGACCCGACGCACCGGTGATGAGAACTTTTCGGTTCATTATCCTAAAACTTCACTTTTCCTTACATCAATACACCCCCTCTTGTAGATGTTTACAAACGTGTATCTCATTCTAGATAGCCTCGTTTTGATGATGAGGTTAAAAGCGGAAGAGTACTGGCGCAAAGGGTGCAAAATGGCGAACGAACTTGTCACCAAAGATACAATCCATGTACCAACAGACCATGGAACTTGTGAAATACAGTTAGCGTATGGCAGTGTCACAAAGCTTTCGAAGAATGAAGAAATGGATGTTCTCGTCGTTTCTGCCTTTCCAAGTCAGTAATTCAAATGACGTGTAAATTTGACATTTGCACGCCCCCTTTGCCTCACTCAAACTCAAACTCAAAAACTCAAAATCTCTATCAGCAAAAACAAATGTTAATTACAATATACCAAGAATTAAATATACTATACAATATACAATATACTCCGAAGAATGTGCCATTAAACGATTCGCCCAAAGGCAAAGTTTCGCCATAGATTCTAGAAGTACATGCCCCTTAAACTCAGACTTAGCTGGGAATGTTCAACGATGGTTTTTAACGAAGTGGCAGTTGACATAGCTAGCTGTCATTACTTATTTTGGAATGCAAAGTAATATCCAAATGTTGTGTGCACTTGAAAACTTTGAGGGTTAACACCACTTAAAACAACTATTTACAACAATTATCAAGGAAAAAATATTTTAATGCCAAAATGGAAACTTTGCTAAATACCTGCAGTGACTTAAACTTATAGTTCTCTATGCACCGGTAGTGCACTGGATTGTTTCCATTGTAGGTAAAATAAGAAGAAGGTAAAATGAGTGAATAACATGAACTCCAGTCACATTTCTAGATGACTCCAGACACCATAGAAATTATGTCTAATGTTAGTTTGTCAATTTTATATACCCAGCCAATGTTTATGATTTGTAAAAGTTATTGCTTCAAATTTGCAAAGTTCCAAGTTGGGCTTTTCTGTGTATGTGGTAGAATATATGATAATATACTTGTTTTATTTTTTTTTAATATTGAGAAGCTTTGAGGAGTTTCAACAATGCTAACAAACTGAAGTGAAATTAAATGATGGATTTCTTTATTTTTTCTAATGCTCGCTGGAAAATGATGACAACACTATATATATTTATCATCCAATACAGATAATTATGTTGAAACACCTTATTCTGTTATTGGTGCATTGAGAAGAGAGCTTGGCATATCAGTCAATGAGCTAGCAGATGATAAGGAAGAAGATCTGCGCAGTGTATTTTCTTGTTGGTGGTCAAAAGAGCTACCTGATGATATAAGCATAAGAAGAATCTTGTGTTTTGAGGGATCTTACAAGCCTGGTGCCACACCCACAACTGTCATTGGTGAAATCTTTAGATGCCTTGTTTCTTTGTCAAAAGGAGCAGATGTTAAAGTTATGATGCCTTTGATTGGGACTGGCCATCAGGTGAGAAGCCTAGGAATATTTGCAACACAGACTATCAATATCTTCCCACATCCAAACCATCATCTCGGGGAAATATCTTACTGGCTTATTAAACCCCATTGTCAATAACTAGCAGTAATTTCAATGAATATTTATGATCCAGGAAGCCCAATTAGCGGCAAGCATACAAAAGGCAAAATACTGTTCATATACAAGCCACTGTTCATTTTTGAATTCACCAATAGTCTTCAGATTTCTTCAGATTATGTTTTTACAAATGCATAGCTTGAAAATTATATCCTCCTGAACTGACTGGCACATTTTCCCTTTTTACTTTCACCACAGGACTTTATTTGGAGAAGCAAACATTTGTGAATGATCTTAGATTTATTAATTCTGATTTGTTTTTGCAGGGGGGTGATTTTGATACAGTTCTTTGCCGTATTGTTGAAGCTGCAATTCATTGGATGGAGATTGGCTTGCTTCTCAAAATTTTAAAAATTGTTGTTTATGTTAAAGACATGAAACAAGTACAGAGTGATGTTCTCTTAAACAAATTTGGATTACTCAAAGATCAGTGGCTGAAGGAAAGCAAAGAAAGAAAAAGAATGAAAGATGTAAGAAGTTTTCATTTATAAATATAAAGTAAGGCAATCACATAATTATTTGGCATATAAACTGCATAATTGTTTGCTATTTAATTAGGCTGATCATCTCTTATCATTTTTAATCTGAAAAGGAATTGAAGCCTCTTTTCATCTTTGATTGCAATAGATTGGCTTCAAAGGATGATGAAATGCATGTGCATCCTACCTGAAAAAGGCAATTTTTGGCTAACTGAAACCAAATTTTGGTATTGATCACTAATTTAGTTGCTCTTGATTATTCATTCGAAGTAAATTAGACTCTTGATGGCAGACTATTTTCAGAAGAAGAGCTGATGTCAGAAAAACTTAACAGCCACTTTATTAGCATTACCTGATTCTATATTCTGAGGTTTTTGTTGAATTTTCATCAAGGGGTAGCTGCATCTAGTTTGCCAAATCTCATGTTATCATGCCTTTTTGGAAGTTTAACATACCAAGTCCAAGCAGCTCACTTTATTTCCAAGATATCAGATAATAAAACCCTGCTTCTTGAATTGTCTTTTAGTCCCACCCAGTCAAATATGATGTTTATTTGTCATACTGCCCAAGTGATGAGCAATTGGCTGCAAATATAGTTGGGAAGCTAGAATCGTTATACGAAAAAGTCAACATATATGCTGAGAGGCAAGAACTAAATCCAAACAAAACTTGGCAGGATCATATTTATGAGGTATCATTTGACCCTCTGCATAGCATTGTCATGGCTTCATTGCTTGCAGTTATAATGTTTCAGCACTGCATTCTCCAGCTTCTTCTCCCATTGATTTTTGCCATTATGTTTTTGTTCCCTTCTTTGTCTTAGGGGTAGGAGCCAGGGGGCAGTTAGAAACAAGCTTCCACAATTCACAATATTCACAATAAAATCCATAATGTATTTGGGAAGAACTATAATCTTATTGCTTCAGTTTTGATATGCAAATATCTTGTTATAAGAACTTAGAATTTGAACAAGACTGAAATGTTCTTGAAATTGTATGATATTTTAGCCTTGTGACTTCATCCTGACTTACCTAAAGACTTTGTGCATTGGATTCAAGCAAATACCTTTTGTTCAGTATTTGAAGTCTTTTAATTTCCTTAAAGCTCATCACTTCATGAATTGAGATAAGCACTTTTTACCGTTCTGACTTTATAAACCTCTCATAACCAACTACCATAAAAACCTTGATTTTTCGTTTCCTTTAGATTGTGAGTGCTATTGGATTGTCTTGCACATAAAAGCTTGTGTAGTGTAGTACTTTATGCTCCACAGGTCATGGTTTCCTGTGCACGAATCATCACATTGTTAAACCCTAATTTCCTGAGGAACGAATCCTGTTTGGAGCAGTATAACATCGCACTATGTTGCTCAAGAGACATGAAGCGAGACTACCTTGCTCCATTTTATGTTGAGACTATTGACACATTGCCGACATACATGTCTCTCATCCAATATATAGACTGCAGGTAGATGTCAGATTTACTGATGTTAGTCTTTTTGCAATTTTGCTTCACATTCATGTTAAAACTCTTGCTTAGAGAGTTGAAAATGCCTTGAAGCATCTCTCGAAATAGCGCAAGTTTTTTTCAGACGGGTGTTTCTCAAGTTAACTGTGTAGTACTTTTGTTTTCTTTTTTATTGAAATTTCAGAAGCCTTTGGTGTCATTGGGAAATTCTAAGCCAGTTCATGCTCTCCGCTCCTCTCAAATCAGTAGCAAAATCAGCTAGTTAACTTCCCAAGTTCAATTAATATTGATGTCGGTATGTACTTAGAGTAAAGACCTGCTGGGTACTTTAATCGGTTTTGCCAACTTCTAGGCCCATCTCGGATTCAAGACTTCAAGATGCTTGTTCCATTGTCACTGATTGGTTGAAAGTGAACTTCAAAGTATCAACGCATGCGCGCTCTATTGGTCAGCCCGAGGATCGAAAACCAGTCTCCTTGGTCAGTAATCACTATGACGTGTTTATCTCGTATTCGCATATAAACAGCGAGGCTGCCGCACAAATTAAACACCACTTGTCAGTCCTGTACCCAGACTGGAAGATATTCATAGACGTTGCTGACCTCAAGACGGGCGTGGTTTGGCAAACAAAGCTTTACAACAGCATTGGTATGCCACTTTGACGATTCTGCATTTCATGGCACTGACTAAACGCTATCACGCACCTATACCAACATTAATTGATTTCAGCTAGAAATAATCTACATTTCAAGCTTCTATTCTGTAGTTTTCCTTATCGACTATCAATCTCTAGGCGTACAGTCGTGTCTGACTTGTTTCATTTGACATTTGTCGAGCCTGACAAATATTTTTAACGCTTCCCATCTACATCACGTTTTATTTGCCACAATGTTAATTTTTAAAATTTTGGGGCTTCTGGGTTGACATTTGTGATCGAGGAGAAACGTTTGCATTTACAGATGTTGTATTTTGTAAAGTGAAGTTGTAAAGACTATAGCGAAAGTTTCATTGGCATTGGGTGTACAACTTTAATTTTGTAATGATTTGCTGTTTTCAGGCAACAGTCATCAAGCTGTTGGAGTGCAGCCAAGTCGCTTTTACTAACCTCGTTTCAGCAGACTGTTGCTAGTTTTTCTTCCTTTTAGCACCTTTAGTTTCTCTTTTCATCTATTTTCCAAGGCTGGCTGATGAAAAAACTCTCATCTCGACTCCCCTTTAACCTTCGTAAAGCTGGCCCATATTTTTATTTCGTGTATTTCAAGGAAATAAACCAAGATAATATAAGAACACCACAATCAGCATTGCAGCTGCGAGAATCAATTGATCCAAATTTCCAAATACTTTGATGCAACCAAACCTGAAACATTTCGGATTCGTAAGTGAGTGGTTTCATTTTAGAGCGGTCAAAAATCGTCATCTGCCTGATTTCCCCATCGTACGTGACGTCAAAAGTCTGCCAAGAAGAATACAACTTGGCAATGGCGCTGCACTGCGATCCTGCGTACTCGACGACCCTGTTTCCTGTTTTGGTGGAGCCCGTTGCCTCTCTTCCGAGCTGGTGCCGCAACTATGAACCCTTGGATTTGACTCAAGGAAACATATCAGAATTCTTAGGAAGAGTTCACATTCTCAAAGGTTCGCACTTTGACTACATATTTTTGCTCGCCTTCAAGTAAACCAAGAATGCTGGCTATCTTCAACAGAACAGTATCTGTTCGTTTGATTTACAGTTAATATTTGCAAGTGCTACCAAGTACGTTAAATAGATTTAATTGCAAAATTCACAAAATTGAAATGAACTTTGAAAGCTTATGTGACATTTCGCCAGAGAAGCATTCAACTCTTCCTCAGTTTTGCATATCTTTTATCTGGACAGCTTAGATGTTATTTTACTATACAAATTTGCATTTCGTTCTTTTCATTGTTTATTCCAACATGTTTCAATTTTCTCTCGGCAAGACTGGTCGGCCTACGTCACAATATGAAGCCCTTTCAAATTCATGTTTAGGCATGGCAACTACATTTCCTATTATCAAAATATGTGTAATGCTATTTGATAATTTTTAAAGAATATATTCTAAGTAACACGGAGAAGCCTGCACGTTGACTGAGCAGAACATTTTCTTACGTTTTTTATAGCGTTCGACGACCTAAAGAAGCCCAATCCTTTACTTGTCTCGGATCTATGCGAAGATTGGAGAGCTAAACTTTACCATAACGGATATCCCTACTTGCCTAAATTGACTGACAAAGCAAAGGACGGCCATTGTGAAGAAACAGGTAGCAGTGGCAAGCCCCCCTTCATCATTCTTTGTCACCATCAAGTTGACAAGTCAGCTGCTTCTTTTTTTGCAAGAAGACTCTCATCGTACATTAATCGGCCAGTTATCCAAAGGACTAAAAAGTCGGAGCCCTGCAATTCGCTCATCGATGAGGCCGACCTGGTTGTTTTGTTCTTTTCACCTGCGTTTGTCTCTGACCCGAAACTGGTAGAAGAAGCAAACATTGCGCTTTGTCGTCAGCGATGGTCTGACCGACTTATTTTGATGCCGATTTTGTTGGAGCCTTTGCCCGACGTTCCAGCTTACTTCAAATTGTTTCCTTGCATGTTTTCCGCGACTGACTACATTTGGCAATACTCAAGGCTCTCTTTCAAAAATCGCATAGCCTGGTTGTGTACGCTGGACTCACGAACGGCGGTTTTCCTTGACAAAGTCGCGTCCATCGCTAGTTCAATTGCATCGGACAAGGCTGCAGCCGAAGGCCAATTCAAGACATTACTCAGCATACCAGAGCTTGGAAGTTCGATCAAAGATATGACCGAGAAAGGCCCTTCTGGCGAGTGGTCATGCAACCCTTTGATTTTTCAAGATGACCAATCGTCACCTTCATCAGCGCATAGTGAACAGGCGTTACCGGCTTCGTCCCATTCATCTTAGTCAGCTTTCAGTTCAAGGACGAGATGGTAGAATTGAGACTAGCATCGGATAGAAGCTTTTTTAAATTGTTTTGTGTGTTACCAAAAAGACCTCTGAATGTGCTACTGCTGGCAAATAAAAGCAAATGACTAGAGCCGGACATGATGATTTACCGCAAAAAGAGTTCGACTGCAATAATCTTGTTGTTTTCAAACGGAATCACAATGCTCAGTATTATGACGTAACCAATCCGTTTGCTCGATACCAGTCTCCTTTCGCTTATAACCGACAATCGCACAGTTGTGCGTGTTTGGTGTCAAATGGTCCTTAAATCTTCAACCATTGTCTGGCAGTGGTTTTTGAGGCACAATATCTTTATCACGGGAACATTTTATTTAGAACGAAACAATTATCTATTGTCAAAATGTTATTCAGACATTGATTTTATAATTTTAGTTGATTAGAATGCAATGAAAATTATCTGTCTTATCGTTATTTAACTATTTATCAATTTTTCAACCTCTGTAAAGAGTTGTAAATAATTTCATTTCAGGTTTTTCTTAGTAGCAAGATTTCGTCTACCATCTTTAAACACAACTTTGTGGCAATGTTTGTCCAAAAGCTTGGTGATGTAGTTCCCATTGATGGCAATTCTTTTTGACGGGCAATTTTGTGAATTTTGAATTGTGGCATCCTATTTTCAAGAAATAAGCCATTCTTATTTTGTCTGTTTACTTTTATTGATAAGGGTTTTTAGTTCAATCTATTCTTGAGTCGACCTTCTTAGGATTCATCATGTATGGAAAAATGTATCAATGCACACATACGAACGTTCCATTATTAATGAAAACAATTTCTATGCTGAACACGATAATGCAGAAGCTGCGTTTATCCCAGTATAGGAATTTTGTTGATTTTTGCTTCCTTTAAAGGATGAATTATTTAAATCAACTGTTTCATTATTAGAAGCTATAAAGATTACCTGGGTGGCTATAGCAACAAGGTGAAATCAGCCTAATATACGAGATTTGTGGCTGGATTTTAAGCATCATTGAAGGAATCGGTTTGCTAGAATAAGCGTTTTTTCAAAGTTTGTTTTTGCAGTTGAAGGAATCTTGAGTTGAAAATAGGATTCAAAGTGTAGATGTTTCAATAGGCCGTCAGCATATAGGCGGTGAACGCTCCAATAATCCCGCCACATGCCATGAATTGTAAAATTACCAAACTCCATGGGCAATCATTCCTTGCAGCTTGATTTGTATTTTCAATAGTGCGAGAACATGGCAGCCCGTTTTACAATCATAAAACTGTTTTGTCTGGTTCTACTAAGGTAGGTGACAAGATCATTTTGCAATTGCCTTGTTAACTGCCTTCACTGTTTATTTGCCTAATCGAAGATGGCGTTTCTTGAGCTAGTTGAGAAGTCGACCACGATTTGTTTACTCGGATTGCGATATTTTCACCAAATTGAGCTAGTACTCTGCAGTATACTACGTAAAGCCTGTAATACTGGCAATAATAGGTGATATGTGCAGGAACCTTGTCTCATTGGTAATGCTTTAATGCTTTCAATGAATTTTTTAACATGTTAAACTCTAGTAACTGGAAGCCTTTTTCTAAGACCAAAAAGACACGGACAAGGGATATAATGTACAAAAATCAAGATTACTTTATAAAGACTGGTGTAGTAGATTGTTGGATTACTTTAACATTGTAAGTGTAATCTATCTAAAGCCTTGCCTGAAGTGCAAATGTTTATTAACACTAGTGATGAAAATGTCTAGTAGAAAGAATGTTTTGTTTTACGTACCTGTCGCGACCTGTTTAACTGTAAACCACAAAAAGAAGTTTAAAATCAGAGGAAGTGAGGTTCAACAAGAAAAACGGGATGCATTACTTCATTATCTGTTAAAAGGTTTACTGTGAAGCTTATTTCCCTAGAAGCATCGGAGAATGCACATTGAACTCTACTCAGCTAAAAGCAATACTGCAAATGTATCAAACCAAGAGCCTGGAGTTGGTACCAAAAGGAAAAAGTAAGACTTGTATATTCTAATCACTATGAAATTATTTACTTCTCTTTCGACTTGCAAAGTACTCGAAAAGATTTGTTCTTATTCAAGTTGATATTCTTTGTAACTGCACATTTACACACAGGTTCCGGATCAAGAAAATCAAATTTTTTTAGTCGTGCTTAGTTTTGTAGTTCGCCCAATTTAAATATCAATAGAATCGAACTGAATGGAATCTAGGTTGGAAGAAATCACTTAGATTTTCTACTGCCTTGCCTTTCAATGTGTCTTTCTTCTTTCTAGATGAAACATTTACTGTCAAGCTTGGATTAGAAATTATGAATATGGTGCCCTTGACTTTCTTGAACGACGTGAGTTGGATGCTTTCCTTCCTTTTTTGAAATGTCTTGACATAATTAACAGTCAGTGATATTTTCATTGCAAACATAGCAAGATGGTTTCTTTGGCCGTAACGCGGAAATAAACACGGATGCATAGACAAATCCAATCTTTTATTGCAGCAAAAAGACAAACCGAACATCTCAGTGCAGTATATGGGCTATCTATTTATCTTGTCGTGTCATTATACTTGAAGTTGCCACAATTCTCAGCTCTTAATCATATGTATTAGCTCTTTCCTTTTCAATTTTTTGTCATTTTCTTGGATCCATTTAGCTAGGCTATTCATCATCAGTGTTCTCTGTCTTTCTTTGATTCTCTTCCCCTCTATCCGTCCTGTTGTTGCCAATTTCTCTAGTGCCTCTTTCCAAAGCACATGCCCCAAGGATCACACCTGTCGTTTTCTAATGTCCTTAATAAGTCTTCTACTAATAAGTCTTCTATTCATCTCAGCTTTTGCGAGAACTTCTTCGTATCTGACCTTGTCTTTCCATGGTATTCTCGTCATCTTCCTTAAGCTAAACTGTAGGTGGCATTCAATGCCATGTTATAGGTTGGTATTCAATGCCTTGCATGGAGTTTGACGATGTTGTGTTTCTACCATTCAGCATCTTTATGTCGAGCTGAGATTAGCCGAAACATGGTCAGACAGCAGACTTCAACGCACTGAAGAGTATCCGGAAGACGACCTTATCCTTCAAGGCGATGCTGTGTCAGCCATCTGGAGACCAGATATTTGGATTCTTAACGAGAAGGGCATCAAACACGACACGTTTCCAGTTCTGCAAGAATCATTGATGATCTCTCCGCAAGGAGATGTCATTTACCAAATTAGGTTGGTATAAATAGTTTACTGGTCATTCAAAGAGCGGCGTGGGAGTTGCACTGAATATCACCTTCTTTTTATATATGATAGTAATTTCTGCTTCAACTTTTGTGTGGATTAAACGTATAAATGTTGAAGCTCAAACGCAGTGTAGCGTATGTTAGCTGCAAGACACGTGGGAGCTTGGAAGATAAACACAGCCACAAAGCTACCAAGCTGTAAACGATCTAGGTAGTTTTATCATTATTAGTCTATGTATTAGCTTATGTTTTGGTCTTGTTGCTCATTTGTATATAAATTTTGCAGCCCCCCCCTCTCTCTCAAACTTTAAGCACCTCGCCGCTATAAGCTACATTGCAGAGTTTCAAGTGCGTAAAGCATGTTTAAGAGCACAAGCAATTGTTTTCCCTTTTTATAAACAGCATAAGAGCAACCTTCTTCTGTCCAATGTCGCTGCGAAGATTCCCCTTCGACAAGCAGGAATGTCCAATGGCTTTCGAATCGTGTGAGTATATACCGTCTTCAAGGGCATCTACAATATTACAGGAATCGAGACTTTCTACAGGGTACTTTTAGGCTTGACGCTGGAAAATAGAAGATTTTATGTTGTGAAATGTTTATTTAGCAATAGCAATGCCAATATACGGAGTTTAGGCATGGATAAAAAACACTGTGTTCTAAATTTAATGCCAGGTTAGTGCGAGCTCCTTCCCGACTTTAATCTAAATCAAAGGTCCTCATGTTTCCTTCTAGATGCTTACAATACAAGCAGCTTGAGGCTCGGTCTCATAAACTCAACCAAAGACAGCTCTGTTACCATAAGCGACACTTTCAAAGTTTCAAAGTTTGTTCTTGATGGATACAAAGTGCGGATAAAAACCAACGACTATGGCCTCAGCGGTTTGTTATATAAATTACTCAGAACCGTAAGATATTCAGCCCACAGATTATTTACAAGGCCCCGTCTTTATGTCATCTGGTTTACACCTCAGCGTGTTTCATTTCTACTTATTCATTTTCGCAAGATTTGATAAAACTCTTATGCGTATTGTAATTGATGAAGCCATGTGGTTGACGTAACCAAGCATATATTCAACTCAATACAAGTAGTTCTCTGAAATTTGCAAGGCTACTCCGTATGATTTTAGGGCAATTGTAGTGAATTTACTATTGTGTGAAACGTTGTCTATTTTCTCCCCTCCCTTAACATTGCAGCACGGTTCATGAGGAGCAATATATAAAATCGTTAATTTTGGTACGTTTTTATACCTTTACTATTCACATGTCCTACAGCAAAGAGGTTTTACCTATATCTCATCTAACAAGGGAACCTTACGGGTATTAGAGGGAGGAAATAATTTCAAAAGCTCCTCCCTAAAATGGGGAAAACGCTTCCTTTAAGTTGAGGACTTATTTGTTAAGGATGGATGATTGCCCCACTAACTTAAACCATTTAATCTACACTTTAGGTGAATTCGATCTAGTGGAAGTAATATTTCACCTGAAACGAGACATACGATACTACATTATGCAGTACTACTTCCCAATCATATGCGCTGTTTTGCTATGCTGCATCTCGTTCTGGATCGACCACTGCGCCACTCCAGCGAGGGTTGCGCTCCCTGTCACCACGTTTCTCACCTTAACAAGCATGGTCCAACACGTTCGCTCGTCGACTGAAGTCTACGGCAAAGCTGACAGCCTTGAGATCTTCTTGAACATCTCCATAATATTTGTGATTGCTGTCATGGTCGAGTATATCTTTGTTGGAGTAACGAGCAAAAGACCAAGAGAGGTAATGTTCACTGGGAATGCAGTTTTCTTTTCTACAGTGTTTACAACTACAATATTTGAAAACATTTGGAGCAATATTTACTAAACTCTGTAGCCTTCTATGCAACACTTGTTACGTCGACACAAAACGATTGCAAGTGCAGAGACTTCTGTTTCTTTGGCCGATTTAGTATTCAGAAAGAAGAACTCAATTGCTACTAGTCTACAAAATATTAAATTAAGTGCCTTTTAGGTAGTTTCCTTTGACTAACACATTAATAATAAAGGAACGGATCAAAGACCAAAAGCTTTCTAGTACGTACAGTCCATCATAAAGAAAGAGGCGCGTCGCTTTAGCATTATTTGCCGACACCCCACAAGAGGATGTTGTGGATGGGTGAGCAAAGTGTACATCTGTGCACATGAAAGTTAGAATTAGGTACTTTGAGTAAATACTTTCCTTTAACGTAAACTCAGTACTCTGTCTCTGACTTGTGTAATATAGGATACAAGAAGACTTCATGTTTTAAATGCCAAATCAATTCTTCCTTCAAGGAGAGCCAACAAGGAGAGGTGCCTGGCAGCTCTGCTACGAAACATTCCTCACTTCTGACAAAGTTTTCTACCAGGAAAAGTCGATATGTACTGAAGAGGAAAAACACATATGCAGCACCTCAGGTGCATCTGTTCGACAAAATCTCTAGATATGTATTTCCATTATCCTATATAATTTTCCTAACAATTTATTTTATCTTTTTTAACCTATACTCTTCGTAGCCTTTGGTACTTGTCTGTATCTTGTACTGGCAGTAAACCCTATTAATCCATATTTTTCCTTATCTTATTCACGACGGCAATACTTTACAAACTGTAAGTAACGTAACCCACATCAAGCTATACCTTTTATCGGAATTTTCTTTCAAATTGCATTTAAATGTGTCTATGCAGTGCAGTCTTGTTATATTTATTTTTTATGATCTATAATACATTAAACTGACAACAATGTCTGTTTTGACTAAATAAGCTACATGACGTTCCTCCGTTTTCTTTTTCTCTGGAGGCCATACTTTGCGTCTTCATGTGACGATCTTCAAGCATAAACTCATTATAAATAAGGTACAAAAAAACTAGCCAGCGTAGCAGCCGATACATAAGTTTGTAGCAAATACAGTCAGTACTATCTTAGAAGTACATTTGGATTGCGCAGCGTCAATTTTTACTTCCGTGCGCAGCGTCAGTGTGCATTCTGCAAGCTGCTCAGTGCTGGTGATGGTCTTAAAAGCACCGACCAAGTCCGACTTATTAACCAAAGCAAACGCTATCATCCGGGCAGCAGCGTCTAGGCACCTCTGTTTCGTGGTCCAGGTCGAGTCAAAGGTTGGAGACATTGGGGACGTTTGGCTCTTCCATACCTCATCGGTGCACGAAAACAGAGAGAGAAGTAGCCGAAAGTAGGCCGGTTTGGATGGTAGCCTCTCCGTGTATATCGGAAAGAATAATAACGAATTGGACGAGCGTTGTCGGCAAAGAGCGATGTTGAGTTCCTCTGAAAGCTCAGCTGACTTTGTGAAGGCATGAGACAACATGGGAACGATAGCTAAAGATTCGTCTAGCACTGAGTTGCGAACTTTTCCGGGCTCCGGATGCGAAATATTTGCATTTGGCAAATAAAACCGAAGACGGTCCGACAAGAATCCAGCGAGATCGCCTTCATTAGGATGGTAAGACAAAGCAATGTCTGTGGATTCATCTCTATGGGGAATCTGTGTTGATCTGAAGTTGACCATATCCTGAAACGTCAGCCCTCTAAGGTACTGTAAACCAGATAGGTAATGGAAAGTTCTCCAGTTAGAAACGACATCTTCGATCGACGTCACTTTTGGCTTGTCAAGTTGGTCGTATTCTAGGAAAAAGGGAAAATAATTGGCATTACCTTAGAGCTAGAAAATTCAAGTATTGTATGCCTTGCTAAATTTTCTTACAAGATTGCCAGTTGACTGAGTTAAAGAAATATTTTTACGATTGTGAACATATTTCGTTGCAGCGTAACTGAATTTTTATCGAACGACGGATTTCGGAGTGCAATGCCGTTCAGTGAGTATTGCAGCGGAAGCAAACAGATGATTCAACCTATGCTTGACCCTTTTTAATCTTTATAAGGAACCATCAACAAGTGCCATGTATACTGTCACTCCTAGCAATGGAGCGATGCAGAAAATTAGGGCAGGTAGTAGACTTATCCTGGTTGAATTCGCAGACGCTTAATTTTGGTATACCTGCACCTCTTACTCTTAGACGATGACTTCACTAACAAATGACACGTTCGTTACGGTTAACACGTTTACACCAATGGCACTTCTTGCAAGGCCAACTTACGTCGAAAAGCATTCACTCGCTTAATCAGCTGTGCCAATGATCGATCGGAAATGTCTCGGCAGTCGATGGGCGTGTGTTCTCGGCACCATGTGGGCAGGTCAGGTACGGTCTCAACGAGCAATGGAAGCAGCTTGGTGCTGTACGAAAAATCGGAATGCATTGCCTTGGCGAGGTTGTATTCTTCTTGGCACACTTTTGATTTGACATATGTTGGCGAAATCAATACAATCACCGTGTGTGATGATTCTATAAAGGGAAACCGGTACAGAAAAATAGATCTAAAATATATCTTACTTATAATGCACTAAAAACAAACAGGAACAAATTCATGATTCATCATTAATGCTTTACAATTTTCTTGTTTAGTTGTATGAGTAGGTGAGTGATTAAGTAAATAAGCTATTGATTGATTGATTGATTGATTGGTTGATTGATTGATCGACTATGTTAGTGAGACAGAAAGCGATTGAAATGGACAGTGAGTGATTGCGTGGGAGTGTAAATGGGTGGGTGAGTGAGTGATTCAGTCAGTCAGTGATTGATTGAGTTAGTGATTAAGTGAATGAGCGAGTGAAAAATCGAAACAAAAGCGCAGTTAACTGGTCACACACCAATGCTCTTGTAAAGCTTAACCTGCCAAGCTGTCCCCGTTTTAAGCTCTGCGACATCAATGAATATATTCCAAGAAGGATGGAGCGACAAAATCTGATCTCTAACTCTCTTAGCAGCCTCAGTGTTAGCGTGAGAATATGATATGAAAACATCGTAATTAGTACAATCATTGGATGATCCTATTGTAAGAGCTGATTGTGTCTCCGACACCAAGTGTTTGATTTCAGATATATGGCTTTGTAACCAGCTTGTGATGGTCAGACATGCCTTGGAAATCTTCTCATCGTCTGATGGGCTGAAAAGTGGAAAGGCTAAATAATTATTTTGATGCAATGAAACATGTATGGTTTATATCTTTTAATCTTTTTATCTTGAAAGATGACACAATGACCTGAAAACTTGGCAAAAATATTCTACTGCAGCTTCAAATGTTGATGTCTTAATGGTTCAATTCATTTAAAATGATATCCCAAAAAAGGAAGTATAGTCATTTCAGCAATGTGTACCAAGAAAGACTTAAGATCAACATCTAGCTATACAATGTATGAAAGACTAATACAGACACATAAAAGAATTAAAAAGTGGTTTAATTTGTTGACCCTTTCTGAAAATTGACATCCATATAGAAAGAAAAATAATTAATGACAAGAATTAATACCTTTACCTGCAGTCCAAATATTGAATAAGAGTCATGTAGGTGGGCATATTGTCAATGTAATCAATGTAAAACGGAGCAAGGTAATCTCGTTCCATAGTTCTTGTACAGCAGAGTGCCATGTTGTACTGTTCCAAGCAGTTTGAATCAACAATGTAGTTGCGTGTCAGTATTGCAATCACACGAGCGCTAGTAGCCATAGCCTACAACCATGAAAGACAATTAAACTCTAATATAACTGTAATATATATATATATATATATACATATCTCAGATTGAATGCAAAAATTACCATGTTTCCACTTTGCCCAGAGTCCATGATTCTCTCCTAACTTGGCGGAGGTCTGGGTCTTACATAAACAATAGAAATGACTATTGATTATCAAACAAAAATAACTAAAATACACTTTGTGAATGGAGCTTTATAAGGCGCAGGGTGCAGAATTGCCCTTCAAATAATTGCAATTTGTTCTTTCATAATTTGGCAGGCAGTTGTTTCATCCCCTTTGTTGCATGTTTTTGCAGTGGAGTAGCTACTAGGGGGTGTGGTCAGGGGATACCTACCTATTGGATGTCGAGGGGGTGGTATACCAATTATGGAAAGTTGATTGGTAAATTCATAGATGGTTGGTAAATACTATGAATTTTTGGTAGATACATACCCTGACTTTTTATATTATAGATCACTGTAAAATAATTTAACCATTTACCCATTTACATCTCTCCTACCACTTCAAATCGTCAAGATATGCCCCCTCCCCCCATCGTGACACAATCAAGGTAGACAATTAAAAATTAGAGGAATCAGAGCAAGTGTTGAAGCTTTGCTACGAAAGTCAGAATACTAAACCTCATAAACTTCATCTTGCCATGATGCATCTTCATTCCCAGATTCTTGCTGTGAAAATATCTTTATGTTTGTGTGGTTTTGAGACAATTTTTGCTGAACAAGGTTAGCAATACTCTGGTCCTTGACACTATATGACAGGTACACATCATAATTTATTGGATGTTCCTGTAATACAGAAGTAGCAGAAAGTGAAACAGTTGAATCAGTCAAATACATTTGTTGTGAATGCATGTGCTGTGAATCAAAATAAAATACTCCATGAGAAGCATATTTCTGTCACTCCTTGCTGATTTTACAAATGATTTTTACATTTACAACATGAGCATATACTATGACAGCGTTGATAACAATATGTTTAAGGCAGAACCTTTGGACTTGCTTTCTCCTGCTGGAATATTTTGATCCACTGCATTTTTAAATCTTTGAAGTAACCAAGAAGAGGGTCTTGGTATATTTCACTCTCATATCTGGCAAAAATAACAATCTTTAGCATCTTGAGAGGCATTCCAACTTGCATCCAGTGTATTGCAGCCTCCACCATCAGACGCAGCATGATTTCATGAGAGTAATCCTAAATAAACATCAAGATAAAGTAGAAGTTAGACAAAACTGGAGACAGTTGCCTGCAAAGCATCAGAAGTAAGCAAGTTGATAGTCCGCAAGAACCAGTCAAGACTCTTGGTAATTAACCTATCAGATAGAAAGATACCCATCCACTTGACAAGCAGGTTGGACAGAATGATTGGCAGATATGTTAAAATGGTGAAAAGGTCACTTCCCCAAAACATAAATGAAGGAGACCAAAAGTGAAAACTGTGCACAACAAGGTCTTGTTTTGCCTGGATACAGGTCCAAAAAAACTGCTTAAACACCACAAAGGTTTTCAAAGTTGAAGGTGCTTTATTGGCAGAAGGCCTTTCAGACCAGAGAATGGTGGGCAGGGTAGCAAGGAAACTTTGAATGGTTGCAAAAACTGTTCCTACTCCTAGAAATGCAGCTTTGCTGTACTCGAAACGAATCTATATTGCAAATACTTTATTAGAAACCAGCACCCTCTTAATTCTTCTGGTTATTCTACTCTTTAGCTGATGCATACTTTGACACTTGAAGTTACATCAATATTAAATACCACCAATGCTCTATTACAAACATGGTTTAAAACAAACTGATCAAGACACCAATTATTAAGATTTGCATAAAACATACATCAGATAAGACAGGATTAGATATATAGCCCAGATTCACCGCAAGTTTCTGTCTTTAAACAGTCTCATTAGCATTTAGATGAACTACAATTAAATCGCACCTTATTTGATGAGGTGAGCAGTGGCATCATCACTTTAATATCTTTGTTTTTGCAAATAGATATCAGTGCTTTGAAGGCATCCTTGACAATAGCAGGAGACCTCACTTGTCGCTTAAAACAGCCTTCAAAGCACAAGATTCTTCCATAAACAGAATCATTAGGCAAAGGCTTTGACCACCAACAGGAAAGTAGCTTTCGCAAGTCCTCTTCTTTATCTTTTGCAAGCTCTTCAACATTGATGCCCAGATCAGTATACAGTGCACCAATCACTGAAGCAGGATTTGGTGAGTATACATCTACACTCGGAATAAAAGCAGAAAATGTGACCATCATTGGCTTTTTAAGGAAAAACCTTCTTGTGATTGGCTATGTAATTTCATGCTGCATTTAATATAATAATGATTTCTAATAAATATAATAAACAAATTATGCAGTATTATTGCCATAGTGTATTAGCGAAAGTCTAACAAAGAGCCCAATTCTTATTTTTGTGAATTGTAAGTCACTGAATGCTAAAAATTCAAAAAATGATAATGTTGCCTTGAGCACAACTACAACTTTGGGAGTGGCATAATTTTAGGTAAAAAAACTCTGAAATATTTTTAAATGATATTCCTGCCTGCTGCCTGATCTTTATCATGGATAATATAAACATCTTTGGATCAAAGTCACCGAATGATATGAACAATATGATAAATCAAGATGGGGACCAGATTACTGACAAACACAAGAAAGGGGCTCCACCCTTGCTTTGTGTATTGGCAATAAATTCCTTTGCTTCAGTAATATAATAGTAATCAGCCTAAATCCATAATTCGAAAACTGTAGAGGCAATTATGGAAAAGGCTGTCCATGCCTGGAAATGCCGAGACAACCAAAACATCAACTTTATCCTTCTTCTCCAGCTTTGTCACGCTTCCAAAGCAGAGCTGTATCTCACAATCACCATGACTTGTTTCAACTCTCAGTTGGTCCGCGAGGACAAGTGACTTCAGTTTGCTCATCTTGCACGGGAAGATTTTGAGCAGCGTGTTATCCAAAGAGACTAAATAGAACTGAGAAATAATGAACCTCCTGCGATTGTTTACAAAATGTATACTTATATGGTTGCATCGGTTGCACTCTTCTGATAAGACTCGTTACAATGGTTATTTACTTCTGCCATTCAGATAATGACGTCACTTCCGGCTCTTACTCTGTTCAAGGCAGGTTGATAAATAATTAACTCTTTATAATTAACTCATTCTTTTTTATAAATAATAACTATCGAAAAAGCAGAAAAAACTTCACATTCGAAGAGTTTCTGTTTGTGATAGTTACTACATAAGAATTCACATCAACATTATTTTCAAGGGCTCGCCACCATCGTAGGTGACTAAAATTCGAGGTTGTAAATGCCTTTCTGCTTTTCATCTAGTGATGGTTCATCTGAAAATTCTGGGGACGTTTGGGCTAGGGGCAGCCAAGCAAAACTTGCTAACTGCTCAATTTTGATATATGTATACTTCAGTGTGAAATATGTATACTTCATAAAACTGTGGGCAAGTTATACAATTTTCCCCCTTTTCGCTACCATTGTCCTTATTAAAAAGTTTTACCATTCAAATTCCAAATTGAAGTTTTTGAAACAATATATGTTTGAAAGAAAAATTTCTGAAACAAAGCTCAACCGTATGTAATTCGATGATGCACAAAAATACAAAATACCTTTGGCTGAAAAATTAACTTTATTACCAATCAAGCCGTTATTTCATGATGTTGATTTTAAGATATGAGATGAATCCAAAGTACAAAGATACACAACATCCATCTGAAATACATTGCAGAACGATTAAGGAAACGGTGTATGTTGTCACATCACTGTGTTCGAAAGCTTTGAAAAAGCCTCGGTTTTCTAAGACGGCTACAAAACAATCCTTTTAGATATTTTTACATGAACAGTTAATTAGAAATGCTATTACTTAGAAATGTCTATTAGAAAGAAAAATTACCGGATCTCGGTACAAAGTTTTTTGAAAATAACCTTTTGAAAATCAGTCATTACGATGTTACCATTTTAAAGAGAGGAGCGTTAGTTGTTTATTTGGGCGCCTAGATTAAATTTTCTAAATAAAATTCAAGAACGGTTTTCAGCTAGATGCTAAAGCTATGGCCTTACAAAAGTGACGATTTTCGGTCAAATTTTTTTTAACCAAAATCTTTTGAAATGTATATGAAAAAGCAGAATAAATGATGTAAACAGTGGAGTAAATGTGTCAGGATTTAATGGGGTCAACAAAGTTAAAACTTTAAGAGGAAAGCTAAAAAACGGCATTCGGCCCAAATGCCAAGGTTATAGCCTTGCAAAAATGCAAAATTTCGATAAAAATCCTTTTTATAAGCAGTCATTGTGACATTACCATGTTAAAGATAGTGTTAGTTGTTCATTTGGGCATTCAAGATTTTGAGTAATTTGGGTGATGATTTATGTGAAAAGTGCAAAAAAGTGTCAGTTCTTGATGAGGTCACTAAACTAAGAATTTTGAATCTTTGGAAAATAGTAGAAGCAAAGTTACAGTCATATTGTTTTTTTTCCAGAAAGAACTTGATTGTCCTAGAGCTGTTATTCTACTAAATAGCCAAGTAGAAGTTTTGAGAATGTTTTTTGAAAGGTCTTAAGCCGAATTACTTCGTAGAAGCTATTAAAGCACTTGGCAAACTGTTAAAAGACTCGTGATTTTTTAGAAATGACGCTTCTTGTAAAGAGGCTGCCCCTTGTTATAGCCAGTTCGATTAATGGCAAGCTTGCCTCAAGTTAAAATCCCCTGTGCATGTGAATCACTTTGGTCTGCTTCAAGTTTCAAAACAATAACCTATTTTATATATATATGGACAATGTTTAGAATCAGCTGCAGTAGATTATGCATTGAGACTTTGAAGAAAGGGCACTCGATGAATACGACTTGCATTGTTTATTCAAAATCTCGAAAAGAAGAGCAAATGGACGACGCAATGTCTATACAATAAAAGAAAAATCTTTTTCCGTTAAGTAAACTTCCCTCGTAGTTCCATTTTGCTTAACGTCTATTACTTTGAACCCGTCATTAGGAGAAAGCAAAAACTCCTCCTCTTCTGGGAACGCAGACAAACCCTCCAGGCTAAGGGCAACAGTCACCTCAAAAACAAACAAGGTACCAGGCTTTTTCTTCAAAAAGCCCTCCGCTACCTTATAGCTTTTCGTAGTAGAAATAAACTGCTGGAACATAATTTCGGAACCAATGTCTACCGCAAACTCTACTGTGCATGCGCGGTAAACTCGGAAACGGGGATCGTGGATGGCTGCTTTCGACGTCACTGCTTTGTGAAGAAGCAGCCACAGCCCTTTGTACTGAAAGTTCTCCCACACAAAGAAGTTTGTCACACCACGACTGTCCATGTTGAAGTATCGATACAGGCTGGGACTTTCTAACGTGTACGCGTACACAGCAGCCTGGCAATTGGCAGATAAGGAGCTGGCCGTCGCCTGGCGCCTCCTTATCTCTGTGGTAGCCTTCTCCCAAGCCTCGTTTAGAAGATCGTTCTCGCGCCTGTCGAGCTGGAGCATCTGCAGGGCCTCGTCTTCAGTCTTTTTAAGAACATACCCAAAGCCAATTGCTTTAGAGAATGCATTTTTCTGCACTGCCCTGGCATCCTCAATTTTAATTGCATCTTTGCTGACTTCCACGAACCTGTTCGATCGAATAGGCATCTGAAACATATCAGTTAGGTTGTTAAATTTTGAATCTTCTAAAGATGTTTTACTGAACGAAGAGTTAAAAACAGTGTAGAACAGGATCACAACTTGAAGAGTATCTATTTTAAAATATTTAGGATTAAATAGATTTTGGATTCTTAGTAGATGAAATCATCGTCATGTGTATATGTTTTCTATGACTCTAAACACATACCAACGTTAAGCACCGCGGTGGCTCTTCGATCGATGCTACTAAAGCAAAAAATCCCCATCGTAAAAAGCATAAAAGTTTGTCAGACATAAACAATAATTGCCGTGCGTACGAAGAAAGCGGGCATCTACAAAAATCATGAATTTAACTCGAGGATTCAGAAGACAAATTCAATTCACAGTTGTTCAAATTAATAAGATGTAAAATAATAGTAAAAGACAAATAAAGTTACTCGCTGGCCGACTTCTTGTTGCCATTTTACTTTCAAAGCCTGTTGTTATTTCTCCTTTATGGCAAGTCGATCCATCATATAAAGCATTTAGGATATTCTATGGAGATCCCCGTCTTTGATAAAACAGCCTCAATTAGTTCCCTTAATTCTTTACGGCCTGGTAACTCATCAGAATGCAGCTTATTGAATCTTACGGTCTTGTAAAGAAATGTAAACAAAGATGACCAATTTTACGATCTTTTACTTGTCCAACTTTGTCGTACTGTGGCAATAGCTGTAGTGCTATATAAGGAATTTATATACACTTAATTGGACGACTTCAAATTGATGTATTCTTTGTATCTCTTTTCATTTCAGTTTTATCTTTGGTAGTCCTGTCCGTCCGATACTTTTAGGCCAGGGCTAACCATTACATTGATTAATCGAATCAAGGAAATCTAATAAGATACTTCAAACAGCTGGCAAACCACTAGCGAGTACATGAATAAAAATTCATTCACACAACTACATGCAAGCATATAAATAAGTTCCTTACCCTGTATACTATCGATTGGACGGCCTAGGCTTTAGAAGCGGAAAATTTGAGTCTTTGTGGCTCATTCGCAACCCAACAATGCACCAAAAAACAAACAGGTTTCACTAATGATTGGCTAACGGCAGAAAACTGCAGGGGAATACGAGGAAATTGCTCTGTGAGGATTTTCTGCAATTCCATTAGTGAGTTTTGTGCGATTAATCAGGTTTCGATTGTTGCTCTAAGTAAAATGGAAACACAGCACGTAGCTCACTCTTAAAGAACTAGGGTAAAAGAGAATTGAATGTTTGCGTGGCAGACTGACAGCAGTTACAATCGCCGCACTGCTCCTTGCAACTTTGTCATTTCTCCCTCCTTTTGCTCCCTTTTTCATAACTCGTCCTCTCTGCCTTATGGTAGAGCTTTAGGATGTAATAGTTTCACGTCAAAGGAAACACATCTCTTGAAGAGTGAGCTATTCATGACACAGGCTTATAGAGATAACATGTAGTTTTACTTTCTCCAATCCGCTGATAAACTACGCTCTACTTGCATATGTATTCAGCACTGTGCTACGGAAATATCAACAGAAATATCATATATATATATAATAGAGACTCCAACATTAACTCCAACTCACTACCCATTAGGAATCTCAATTAGTAAAGAAGAATAACACGCAAGTGCACAAACGATAAGCGAGGGCAATGCAACGTGTAACCCTATTATAGCCTCTTCCTTCCCCCTTCTCTCTCACACTTCCTTGCATCTCTCTCCAAAACTTGCAACTTTCTAGAAACCAACGTTTCACTAGGAGCAAGGTAATTAGTGTAGATTTGACAGCCAATCATCTTTCGTTGTCAGTTGCTACTCAGAATTCTTTCTGGGAAAAGCGGGAATGAATCCAAGAAGAAAAGTTAACAGAAAATTTGTCGAACTGATCAAAAATGCTTGGAAATAGATGATTTTCAGTTTGGTAGTCGTCAAAATAATTAAGCAAAGTCGCTGGGCTTCAGGACACAGTAAAAAATTATGTTGTTATATCTAATCAAACACATATCTTGTCAAGAGAAATAATAGGCTTTTAAAAATCTATTCTTTCGATTGAACTACCTTTGTATTGCCAACGTTTCGTTTTTATCGATAACTACAAATACAATTACCGTTAGTTGATTTCTTAATGTCTAGAGTTGAATGCCCTAAATATGGAATAAATACATTCTTCATTTCAAAAATCTTTGTAGCAAATTGAAAGCCACGTCACATTAACAGCTTGTAGTGCATAACAACTTTACATTCTTATTTTTCAAAAGGGCATTGAATGCTATTTCTGCGCAATTATCGCATATTTTTCTCAAAGTCAACACAAATGCTACTTCCATTGCTTCCAAAACCTCACTTACAACAAAGTAAATTTTTTCGCCACATTATTTGTGTCTGCTACAACCATCTCATAAAAAATTTCAAAATTGCTAGTTTGCAAAGGCCCTTTGACTTTAAAAAATATTAAAAACCAAAGGACAGACTATTCGCTTTAGCATTCTGCCGATGCTTTCATGTTGGGTGAACAGGTACTCCTGTGTGCCTAGGAAGCTCCAGGTTCATAAACTGAGGTAGACAAAACACGAGAAAAGGAGACAGAAATTTGGCTTACTTGCTGTCATACAAGCATATAAATAAGTGGTTTTTATACTAGCATATATATATATATTTTCTATACGGGAGCTTCAGACTATCAGCAAGTTTTCAAAGTATGACAATGTTTAAAATGGGAGGAACGAAGCTTGGTTCGTGCAAAAATGGCAAACAAGACGTTTGAAAAGATGTTAACGCTGACTGAACCAACTGAACCAGCAAAGTCCAGTTTCGAAAACACTTTCCTGGGACTTGAATTATTTTGTTTGACTTAAATATAAATTTGAAATAAGGACACAAAACATTGCTGTGCACACACAATGAAATCAAAATATCGATATGACTGTATCTGTTTTATAACCATTATAGACTGCCACAAGGCTGCCTTCATGAAATGATCATCGTTATCAGAGGTACTGATAATAACAATTAAAATGACATTTGATACCTCTTTGCAATATACGAGCGATAAGTGAAATCATATAATCTTCTTTGAATAAGCTAAAGCAAATCTTAACCACAACGCATTTCAAATTAATAGCTAAATAGAGGCTTTGATTCTTTGGAAAGAATCTCGAAACTGCGGTACAAGAATTATTCAAGGAGACTTGTTCTATTTCAAAGCATAAAGCAGCTCCTAGCGCATCGTCTACAGAATGAATTCTAGAGCTAATTTAGACTGAGTTAGGCAACTTCTATGATTACATGCACTTCTTCCTCAAACGGTTGCTGGTAATTAAGGTCTGACCTAATTTCAATGCGCAAGTATCTACAGGGCCTACTGTATCGACAGAACAAACATGAATTACTGACTTAACTGTACTACTCAACTGGTCACTCCACATGGACGTAGATCTGTACCATTCCACTTAATCACCGGTTCTCTGGTAGGGTCATTCTCAAGTACCCACGCTTAACCCTTCGGCGGTCCATCGGTTATACACAATGCTCAGGTCCGGCACGAAGTTTCTCCGGACTTAAAGAGCCGGGCCTATAAGATTCACAGTAGATGGTAAACATACAAGAAAAAAACTTATTGATAATTAATAACAAGAGGGTAATTTACAAAAACGTTAGTACATTATTCAGTGCTTTTCGAAGATTACGTTTTTACATTTTGTTAGTGTATTAGTACAGTGCAATGCTTTTCGACTTTTTTTGCCAACGCACTTGCCTATAAAATCACAACAGACTAAAATGTCAAAAATCATACGCGATGGCTGTTTATGATTAACCATGTTCATGTGAAAAAAATCATTCATATCAGTCACATTCGTCTATATTACATCTGAAGCACGACGGCAAAACTGTTGAAAAGCATTGCACTATTTAGTTAATCAATAACAGTGATTCAAAATCGATACAGTTATTGGCTTCACACTAAACATTCCCATTTCCATTGGCAAAAACCTATAAAAAGAGTGTTAACCACCATATCCATATCTGTACTGTATAAAGAGTGTTTACCACTATATCCATATATGCCAATTATTAAGCACGACATACTGTATATAAAGGAGCATTTCACGTGTTCACCCTGATTTCATTCAGAGAAAATCTGATACACACCTAATTCTCAGGTGATGTACATACACACTAAAATTAAAAATTAGCAGCATCTTTATAAGCATTACGCATATACTAAACAAATCAAACACTAAAAACGAGTTTAAAAATGTCATCAAAAACAAATAAAGTCTCCTTCTGGCTTTGGATTACTTATTCAATTCAAAACTATGGTGCTTGATGAATGGAAACGAAATTGCCCTAAAACTGGCGAAAAATTTTTTTGTGGCATAAATTTAAATTTGCAAGTCCACAACTATATTAAGAGAAAGGAAAGGAGGTTTCATGGTAAACAAATCACAAGCTTCAGTTAAGTGATGCAGTTAATTTGAGCAAATTCGACATCTTTGGTAATTACCATATTGTGTTAATGCGTTGCTTAATCATAGAGTGTAATGTTTTTATTGATTTCTAGGCTGTCTGAGGGTGTGGAGATGGATATCCAAACAGTACCTATGATGCATATGCATATCTTATACGAAATAATAATATCTGTATGACATTGAACAGTATTGAATTGACCAGTCATGGAAGTGGATAGTTTCATCTACACCAGCCACATAGGTAAGCAGCATCACAACTATAAAGGAAATTTTTTGTATTTTGTGACGCATACAAGAAAACGTGCTCCCTCGATGTAATTTTGAAAAAACGTGTACAAATCAGCTAGGTAAAAGATTTTTGCTCATACCACACAACTATGCAGCACAACTATTCAGCTTCAATAGACTATTGACCAAACACAAACATGGAATTATCATAGTTTGGTAATCTGGAGGTTGATAATCGTTTTGATGAAATGGTCAACCCATTACAATGTTGTTGGCTGACAATGAGTAGGTATCAAAACTAATTTAAGCTACTTTGATACCAACGAAAAATATTCAATCAGTTAAAATGATTTTGCCTTGAATATCTTTGCCATAGTTAAAACGGTTATTTATCTCTATTACAGATTTTCAATACCACACTAGTATTATTGCTAATAATTGCGGTAAATATAAATATATTTAAACACTGAACGTTTTAAGTGTTAAAATGATCAAAAACTTTAACACGGAAAAATAGCTGCAAACATTTATAAAAATTTAAATTTAGCGTCATTTTTAGCATAACATTTAACAGCTTAAACTGGTTAAATAGGGCAAACACTTTATAAATAGTTTAAAGCACAATTAAGTTAACACAAGCGACTTACCACTTATATGCTAGTGACAGACTAAAAGACAATTATATGGTGGAAACATGAACTACCTGGTAGGACATTGCGTTTTTTATAAGGGTTTAAACGGCGTAAACTGGGAAAACTTAATTCTATATGGTTAGCCACTTCTGGAACACAAGTGTTGTACATTATGAAAATCAGGAAAAGAAAGGACAGAAAGCATAATGGGCACAGATGGCGCAATAGGGAATGGAGAAATTGGAAATGGAGTGGATTTATCCTGCGATTTTCAGCACTACTTGGCTACCTCCTTTGTTGGTTGATAAAAAAGCTAGTGGAAGGAATTTCGGGCTTAAGCCCAAGTTTACGACAAAGAACACATTTTACTTTTAAAATGTTTGTTTCGCTGCTGTTTCAACAAACTGTCATTATGCTTACCTCCGCAGCCCTGGTCAGCTTTGAGCTCCTCTAGTTTCAACTCACTTTCTTGCGAAGAAGCCTCTTTCAGCGTCTCGGGTTCAACTACAGCCGTGATGCCATTTTCATCTGGCCTATCGTCATTTGGCTCTTCATTCTCCGATGCCTGTTTTGGAAGCTTTTTGGGGCTCTGCGGGGTATTAACAGAGCTTGACTCCTCCTGTTGGGGCACAATTGCGATCGGTTTTTTGTCAAGTAAACCTTCATCTTGGGATGTTTTTGAGAACTCCTCAATGCTGTTAACATGGCAGAGTTTCTTTGGTGTCACAACATCAATGGAAACCATGTGTCCAGCTCTCGCTTTATCGAAATAAAGGGGGTTGCTTGTAGCGGAGTTAATATGTTGATTCCCCCTAAACGCCAACGTCGACTCCTGCAGCTCCTCTGTGCTAAGAAGTGTTTTGAAGGAGCCTTGGAAAAGAGCTGGGTGCGTAAGGATGAAGGCGATAAAACGGGCAGAAAAGTCCAAGCACAACTGACTCCCATTGAAGGCTGACTTAGGGTCCTGTTTCAGTTGAAAAAGCGCTGGGTTGTCCCAGATTCTGTCCTGACACGAGACGATTGACCACAGCAGACGAAAGTAGGCTGGACTTAGAGGAAGTGAGTCCAAACCAATTGGGAACATGACGAGCCTGTCGGTGAAGCGTTGTCGGCAAAGTGCCGTGTTTAGTTCCTCGGCTAGCTCCGGGGATTTAACCAAGTGCCCTGATAACAGTGGTACAACAATCGTTGCATCATCTAACAGAGAGTGTCTAACTTTTGCTTGAAGAGGCTTCGAAATACGGATGCCAGGAAGGCAATGTTGCAAGCGTGCAGCTAAGAATTCCCCTTGCGACGCGTCCTGTTCGTGGTAACAGAGCATGACGTCAACACGATTTGACTGTCCGATTATTGCTGTCTCGCTTCCGCTAAAGTCGAGCACGTCTTGTGTGGTGAAGCCTTCAAGAAAGGGGAGACCACGTTGCACGTGCTCCATCCGCCATTCAGATGTGATTTGCTCGACCGAGAACAAATGGCAGTCTTCTAAGAGCGCTATCCCTGCAAAAACAAATCTTTCTTAATAAATGGATCTAGAAAAATTATTTGAACTTTGCCAACGATATTCTAATGTTAAGAAGAGAGATAAGTAGAGGTTTCAAGATTTTTTTTCAAAAAAACTAGGAATTACTGTTCTGCTTTTAAAATAGAGTTAGAAGAAAAGAAAAGTCGAAACAGCGTTGTAAAATTGCCCTATGGCAAGATTTAAAACTGCAAACGCACAAAAAGGGTAATATTCCCTCTTTAAGAATTCAATTTAGCTTAAGAGAATGAAACAGGGTCATGGTGCCATGCAGAAAGAATCCCCAAACATGAACTGATCAAAGCAATGGGCTGAACTTACGCTCAAGTAAACCGATCTTCTGGATAATCTCCATGAGTGCCCTGTCCGAGAGATCTTTGCAGTCAATAGGGGTATAATTAATACACCATGGCGGAAGTCGGTCAACTGCTTCCACGAGTATGGGAATCAATTTGGTGCTATAGGAGGGATCAGAGTGCAGCGCCGATGCGAGGTTGTACTCCTCCTGGCAAACCTTTGATTGCAGGTAGGGAGGAGCAAGTAGCGTGATAACATACCGAGACGCCTCTAAAACAAAAAAGAACATCCTAGACACATTAGATGATTCACTACCGAGCATTTGAATCCAAAAGCAGGCACACCAAGTAGTGAAGCAAAATGCTTTATTTCACCGCTCATTCGAAACTAAGTGCCATGCGTGAACAAATCTATTCAACAGATTTGACCACCGCATTACGCTCGTTCGGTAAAATGCTCTAGAATGCAGCTGGCGTATTGTTGTTGCCTTTTCCTGACTTTCTTTGTCATTTAATAAAAAACCCACATAGTATTAGCAATAATGAGACATATTGAAAATGACACATGTACATAGTGAGTTTGCCTTAAATAGAAACTTTTAGGCTTACCGATGCTTTGGTACAACTTGACTTGCCATGCAACTCCGGTTTGCAATTCTGCAATATCAATGAATATATTCCAATCCGGATAAAAGAGAGTCAAATGTTTCTGGATTTTGTGGGCTACATCTGTATTTTGATGTGAGTATGAAATAAAAACATCGTATTTGCTTTGGGCAAGTGGTCTTGCAATAGTAAGTTTTTGAGCTTTTGATTCTAAATGTTTTACTTCAGCCAGGTGAAGGCTCAGCCAATTTGTTATTGCTTGACATGCTTGAGAAATCTTCCCATAATCAGCAGGTCTATGAAAATAGTAGATGTTATAGACTAGTACAACACTAGAACAACAGAAAATAGAGAACAACACAGAAGAGCAATCACAAATAATTTATCATTAAATTAAAAAATGTCTTTTAGAAATGGAGTCTACTTTTTGGCCTTTATAAAAGGCAATGTCAAAGTCTCTTTTGCTGTATCTGCTTTTGAAATAGTTTGAATCTGGCAAAAACTTTGGCAAATTAGTTTTGTTTGAATTAGGACCTCCCTTTCTCCTTTCAAAGGAAGTTAGAGGTATCATCACAAAAATTAGACTGTTGATCTATACTTGAATAAAACCAATTTCTAGTCATTGGACCATATGCTTCACAGCTACCAGCAGCACAAAGAGAAGATTAAGAAAACATTATTGGCTTTTCATCTTAACAATTTAGTGTTGGGAAAAAAGGATTATGATTCCTAATTGCTTACCAAGCCATGAGGACAGAAAAAGATTAGTTCAAACTGGAAATTTATCATTTAAATAATATGACAAATTATGATATACTTTAAAAAATGTCTTTTAGAAATGGAGTCTACTTTTTGGCCTTTATAAAAGGCAATGTCAAAGTCTCTTTTGCTGTATCTGCTTTTGAAATAGTTTGAATCTGGCAAAAACTTTGGCAAATTAGTTTTGTTTGAATTAGGACCTCCCTTTCTCCTTTCAAAGGAAGTTAGAGGTATCATCACAAAAATTAGACTGTTGATCTATACTTGAATAAAACCAATTTCTAGTCATTGGACCATATGCTTCACAGCTACCAGCAGCACAAAGAGAAGATTAAGAAAACATTATTGGCTTTTCATCTTAACAATTTAGTGTTGGGAAAAAAGGATTATGATTCCTAATTGCTTACCAAGCCATGAGGACAGAAAAAGATTAGTTCAAACTGGAAATTTATCATTTAAATAATATGACAAATTATGATATACTTTAAAAAATGTCTAAGGTAAACTATGAAAATTTGTTGAAGCTAATAAACAGTTAAAAGTAAAAATCTTACCTGCAATCTACATACTGTATAAGACACATGTATGTTGGCATATTATCAATTGAATCTGTGTAAAAGGGTGCCAAGTAATCTCTCCTCATATTTCTAGTGCAACACAGAGCAATATTATACTGCTCAAGACAGGCTTCATCATCCAAAAATCTTGGACTCAATATTGTTATCACACGTGCACTGGCAACCATGACCTAAAATCAAAACATTCACATAATAAAGACTCAAGACTTCTATCTCAGGAGAACCAGAAATTTTTATCCTACTTGGATACCCTTTTGAAATTTAGAAAAAATTTATGATGAAAAAAGTTATTTTATTTTTGAAAAATCTGCTGAACAGAGATGCTCCAAAGACCAAACAGCAGTCAATTGGGAAATATTTTTTAAATCTGGACAAATATTCCATGCTGGTTCACCAACAACTTTTATGCATCAATTTCTTGAAGGCTCTATGCTGCCTTGACAACGTGGCAAAATATCATTTCTATAAAGATTTTTACTACTTAGAAATGAACCAAATGAGGTAATTTTGAACAAAATATAAATTGTGTTTTATTTCTGTCTGATTGAAATTTAGAAATGATCTCTTGTTTAACTTGCTAAATTTAGGCATCAAATTTTGCCAATGTTTTCACTCATTTTTAAAACTTCTAGCGCAACATTGGCTTCAATTTAAATAATATCTTTTTATATGGGAGTGTGTTTGGATTCATATTACTTATATTGTTCAATGCAAATAGTTCTTGAATAATAAAAAACCCACAATCACTGGTATTAAATTGATTGTGAATGTAAGAAAATTAGGTAACAGGGATTTCTGGCTCTGCCCCTGGAATCACCAAGCTGAAAACTCAGCAACAGTGGCTATTTCTTCAAAAGATAAAAACTTTCATGCTAATGACAACATGACAACAGTAGCTGATCATACTATACCTTATAGATTTCTTCTTGCCAAGATTCATCTTTATTCAGAACTTGATGCTTCGAATAGATTCTAACAGAATTGTTTTCTTTTTTTAGGCTTTTACTGACAACATCAGCCAGTTGCTGGTCTTCACTATTATATGATAGATAAACATCATGCTCAATTGGATGTACCTGTAAATTTATAAAATCTTGTCATAATATGACATTTATGATATAACTTGTTTGTCATGATCCAAACAGACAGTTCTTCTTAGCAAGTTGAGGAAGGGAAAGCATGGGAAGAGCAAACTAGACAGAAAGGGAAGGGCTTACACCTGGAATGTAGAATTCTTTGGCCATGTCTTTACAAAAAGGAATCAACTGTTATTTTCAGAAATTTCTCTAGAGGCCTAGAGGCATTCTAGCAAAATGTTACTAGGTCTTCTAGAATCCTATTTGGAAGAGATACCTGTGATTCATCATGCTCTTTTGCTGCAATACTACTCCATTTTTCCTTCAGTTCTCTGAATGATGACAGCAAGGGATTCTTATCAACTTTACTCAGATCCCTGGCATAAATCACGATCTTCAGAACCTTTAATGGCAATCCAATCTGCATCCAATGAATAGCTGCTTCCACAATTAATCTGAGCATCATTTGTGGGCTATAACCCTTGAATAAACAAATTTCATTCAATGAGTTAATGTGGCTATGAAATAATATCACTCACACGCAACAGCTTTGAATTTGGGAATTTCATTGTAAGAAAGTTTCAGAGTACCAAATGCAGGAAAATCATAGTTATCAAGAGGCCTGCCAGCATGAAATTTTCCAGATGTAAAACCATCTTTATTGAGAGGAAGAATTAAAAAAGTGCTATAATTACCAAATGCAGACAGATTGTACCTATTTGATTTTCAACTATGCCAAATGCAAGAAAAAAGGCACAAAATGTTGAATCTAAAGGATGAAAAAGTGAACCTTAGAATACCTGATCTCCAGCAGCTAAGAGTGGCATTATGACTCTGATATCACTTTGCTTGCACATTGAAATAAGACATCTGAAGACCTCTCCAACAACCATTGGTGGTCTGGAGCTTTTTTTGAAACTACCTTCAAAGCAAAGTACTCTTCCATAGCTGTATTCTTTCGCAAGGGGTTTAGACCACCAACAAGAAAACAAACGTCTGTGATCCTCCTCTTTGTCCTTGGAAAGATTTCTTACACTGATCTTTAAGTCTCTTTGCAGTGCTCCAATCACAGATGAAGGTGTGGGGGAATAGTCACCTATGAGGATAATAACGAAATAATCAAAACTTCAAATATCAATCAAATAAACCTTAAATAACATTTAAAAAGTTTGTTTTGATAAGACACTAGCTGAAAACTGGACACAATAGTAGTTTGTAAACTTTCCTCTCAACCATTCAGATTTCAACCCAGAGCAAAATAAGACGGTGCCACAAATTTGTTCTATTTGGCAATTTATAGATTGATGATTCAAAGACATACTCACCTGGAAAAGCAGAGACCACTAGAACATCGACTTTATCCTTTTTCTCGAGTTTAGTAATACTGCCAAAATTTAGGTGAATTTCGCAAGTTCCATGACTCGTTTCAACTTGAATCTTCTCTTTTAGTAGTAAGGCAGCCATCCTCTAAGGCTGCGATGGACTCACAACATCTATTGTAGTTTTCGATTTAAGTTTCCAAGTATAACTCACATGCCGTCTCCAGACAGTGCGTTTCTAGCAGCCATTAACACAAACTCGTGAACGGGAACTAACCGTTGCCAGCACCCGAGTTGCTGTAAAGGCCTAATCTCTGTGCATCAAACCGGGGGTATAACAACTCAAAAACCTCCTGGACGTAGCTTTCCTTCATTTTATGGAAACACAATCATAATTAAGACAGAATTGGTCAAAATTTAGACAATTGCCCGTTGACAAAGCTAGCTAAATCTATTTTTACCAATGACGATTAAATTGGGAGAGAAAGTGGAGCTTTTTTAAACTGTCTGCGGTAAAATCGGAGTGGTCCAATCCCGCTTGACAGATCCGATCCGATTAGAAAGTTCTTAGCCTCCATTCTAATAACAAGGATGCTGCCCCCGTGAACCAATGAGGAATTATTGCAGCATGTGAGGTCATAGTTACAGCTTGCCTCACATGAAGTACTTACGAAAGTGTTGTTTGTTCTTGTCAAGGGAGCAAGTTTTTTCCTGTTATTGTTGATAGTTCATCTATTTCCTAATTTGGTAATTATTAAGGCAAATTATTAATTATGTGGTGAGTCGTTAAAAAGTAAAAATAGAAATCAGGGTGCAATGTCTGTAGTTTACGCCAAAACAACAGTTGAACTTGGCATTATTTTGAAATTTAATACTGCCAAGCGAGTTTGCGAAGTCCGTTGTAAGCTTCTAAGAGATTATCATAGGCTTCACGAATGGCGACGAGGCCGAAAAATCACGCTGGCTGCGATTTGTTCTGTGTTGGTGGCGCAGGCGGGGCCTCAAACACGACAGCCTTTGAAATTTCCACACAAGTTTTGCTTTTAGCCAAGGCCAAGTTGACCTGACTCAGTTATTCAAATTTCTGTAAATAGAAATAAATAGACGACCTTTTCTCCTTACCGGCGAAGACCATTCTTTGCAAATGAACTGTGAATTAAATTTATATTTTTAAGGCGTACGGTGGGGAATTTCAAATTTAACCATGACTGTAATAATTAGCTGGATGAATTTTATGGTTAAAAAGTCAAGACATTGTAATAGTACGTAAAAGAGCGCTAGTGGCTATAGCTATAATGTAAAATCGCCTGGTGATGATGTTGCTACTTCTTGCTAGTACTCACACTGGTTTTCCGCGTGGTCAATATTCTATTCAAGTGTAAGGAAGCACTCAAAAACAAGCACTTTTATTTCCTAGAAACTGATGCGGAACTCCAATAACAATGACCCATGTGAGCATGCTTTTTCCTAACGAAGGCCGATTTTGCCTAAGAGTACGGCTGCTAGATAAGAAGCAATAGCGCTTCAACATGTTATTTTCTATTTCTCTTTTTCCGCTTTCAATTCGAAACCATTTGATAAAAGTGATCGAGCCATTTGTGAAAGCAAAGCGGGGAAAAAGTTTGCAGGTACCGTTTCTTCGCTTTGATTTTCCGTCAACTAAGATTCTCTAAGAAATAGAAACTTAAATTCTAGTCCGTTTTCTGGAAAAATTGGCAAACATTTAAGTAGGTAGCTGCGATAAATGCTGGATTTAGAAGTGGACAGCACGTGACGGCTGCTTAAAAGCATTTACTACAAAAAGGATTTTAAGATGTACGCGAAGGTGCTTTGTTTCGAGTTGGTGGGTGTTGGCTCTTTCAAAAATACGTGTAAAGATGTCTTACCTTCTAAAAATTGTCCATTCACCTGATCCATTCCAATTAGAGCCAAAAAGTCACTTGTACGAAATGCTAAAAGTGTGACGAAAGAAAAAAAAGGATGGAGGGAGCAACAATATTATCATCCCTATTTTGGCTATTTGAAGTTTTTTATTATTATCTGGATTTAAGTTCCTTATAAAATGTGATGTTCTGCAGAGATGTGTACGGTTTTAAATAAAATCAAGAACAAAATGTTCCA
This sequence comes from Nemopilema nomurai, assembly GCA_003864495.1. NCBI lineage: Eukaryota > Metazoa > Cnidaria > Scyphozoa > Rhizostomeae > Rhizostomatidae > Nemopilema > Nemopilema nomurai. Next base: position 970,384 of record ML133421.1, on the reverse strand, counting down.
CTTAAAAGCACGCGTAAAGAAAAGCAAAGTAGAAGCGAGAACTATTACGATTAACCCTACAGTACTGATTCAGAGATTAATTGCTTCAAGAATTTTCGTGTATTGATCCTATAAAAAGAGCAAGTACGTCCGGAGTAGTAAAATTAAAAACCTGCCACAAAGTCTCTCTAAACACTATGTATTGATATTTCTTATCTCTACATCATCTACATTGGTGAGCTACGAGTTGACAGTCGAATACATTCAGCATTTTACAGGTCTTGGAATTCTTGGGATCAAGTGATCACTAAATGTTTCCAGGAAAGCGTCAAGTAGCCTTGGCATTCTCGCTGAAATCCTGATGATACCTGCATTGATGATGCAGATTCGAAGCACCACAGGTCACATGGCAGCTGAAGTTGGTCGCTGACTGGCATGCAGAAATGCCTACGGACACGTGCTTTCGCATTCCACGCCCCAGTTAATGGCAGAGCCGTTTGGCATCGTGATAGCCATACCGCCTTTCACACTTGCAGTAAACTTGACAACAGGGCATCTCGTATCTTGATTCTGAGTTCGTCGTTGCCATGGTTGATGATATGCGTGGTCCCGTGGTGTATCTGGATCACTGCGTCTGCGTCGGGCTGGAAAAATATCATCATAACAATCATCACTCTCAAGTGATCCTAGTTGCTTACGAGATAACACAAAAAGTATCAACACTAAGTTATGAACGGAACCTGGACCTTTAATGAAAGTCATGGCTTTCATAGAAACAAATGTCGTAAGAATGTCTATCAAGCTTGCGCAAAATAATAAGTAAACGTGAGTCTCGGGCTGCCTTTTCAAGGAGGAGTTGTTCTCCTTAACGGTATAATTTGCATTTCAAAGCACCAGGCTCCTTTCAAAGCATGACAGTGAAGAAATGAACAATGTTTGGCGTTCGGTATCTCAAAACCTTGTTGACTGCATTTTCCTGCATCAGAAGGGGATTGCGGTTGAACGGTTGAAAAGGAACAGACAGAGGAGTCGTGTTTTTACTGATCCCGTATGACGTCAAAATTGACGGCTTCATCGCTGTTGAAACCGACAATGTTACGAATTCGAAAGGATCTAGCCCCCGTAACTGTTGTTAGATACTACCGTAACATTAATCTAAAACCAGTGCACGCTAGGGGGTTTCGAAACACTTCAATGTTTGATACCAGTTTAGATTCACATTATTTGACAACTTGGAAAAAATGTCTACCAATTAGAAGGTTCCCTACCAAATGTATGATATATCCGCCATTCTCTTGTGCATCCCATTGTGCCCCAACAATGCCGTTCTAAAAAGTCAAGGCAGAAAAGCTGAAGAAAAATAGGTTTTGTTCATACGGAACTTTGACATAACAAGTTTCAAAGTATATTTTATAATGGCTTGCTGTGGTTATTTGCAGGTTGTACTACAAAAACGTCGCATTCGAATTTTCCAACAGAGGAACGGTGAAGGAAAATCGGAAAGAAATATGGAATTGAATCTACCTCTTCTAAAGCTGTAATTAGTTGGTCAACGGTCACGGAACCAAATAGTCTATTACCAGTGCTTGATCCATACCTAAAAGATGATGACCCTAAAGTATATTCAGGTCCCGTTCTCAGTATAGATTGAGCATTTGTAGGGGGTTATAAATAACATAGGGCTAGTTTCTGGATAATGTATCCATATTATTCGCAAATAATTATCCAGTGTAACAATTAATGACTTCCATGGCATGCTATTCTTTTAAATCTAAGGTATGAAACACAAACTAGTATGCTCTCTAGTTGATGCCTTGAAAATAACATAAGAGCTTGATAAAGAAACAATAAACCACATGAACAGGATGGATAACAACAAATTTTCAATGCATACGACTTCTTGCTGGTATATGAGTTCAGAGTCATTTTATTGTCGCGTGTAACAAGAACTCCTGACAAGGACGAGATGGCAACGCCAGGCTCAACCTCCTTGGGAGACAGCTCCGAGCATATCTGAAAAGAAAGGTAGTCCTTCAGAATGATTGACCAGGCATTACAGTGTTGCTTTTGCAGAAGGTCAAAATATAAAGGAAAGAGTGTCATAGAGTGTGTGATGTGTGTCTCATAGAGCATTCTGTATTATCATGAAAAGAGATAAATTAAAGAGAAAAAATTCTTCAAAGAAGTACAGAGATAGACAGCAACAATTTATCTACGGGCAACTAAAAATCGACTACGTTCCTTCATATGTTTTTTAGCCTTACCAACAATGTTGCCTGGAAAAGCCAGCACAACGATCATTTAACCGAGAACAAAGAACTTCAAAAGTGAAAGTCACAAGAAATGCATGCAAATAGATCAGTGCAAAAGTTTCGTGATCAAACCAGCGAGAGAAAAGATCTTGCTAAGAAGCAACCAAAGACAAGAAACATAAAGCATACATATCAAACAAGTAAAAATATATGTAACACAATGAAGTTAATACATTTCTTATATACAAGCATCTAACAACCAGCTTTCATTAACACAATGCCATTTTAGCATTGCATAATTTCACATAAAAATAATCATGCCGCATTTGAGGATCCAAAAATGAATAACGCAGAAATGACATACCTCACTAGACAAGGTCACTGTTTCAAACCTCTTCTGTACACTAAGATGGATCGTATCGAATTTTTCGTATGACGTCAGTTTGCAATCCTTCAAGGGAAGTTAAAAAGAGGTAAGCAAGAGTGAAAGCAACTACAACAATACAGCATTCATTGAAATGAAGCATCAAGCTCGTAGTTACATTGAAAATATACTGGAAACAAAAACACAATAAATTCACTCACCACGTTTATCAATAAATCTGTTCGATGCGGTTGCAAAGGAGGCGGCTTCAAGTACCTTGCTGGGACAATCAGCTCTTTAGGCTTGAAAAAGGATGTTAAATGTAGAAACATTCACAAAAATCGGGCTTAAAACAATAAACAGCCTGCATTATGTGGATAACTGTAAACGTGTTTGCAGCGTTGTAGAAAGGTTACAGCAAGCAAACCAATCTGAAGCAGTGTTCTCTCCAGATTCGCGATAGACAAAAATCAAGTTCTTTGGTCCAAAAAGATCCTAAAATATGGTGCAGGGTTGCAACTAAATGATTTAATGCTTTATTGTGACGAATTTAACAAATTGACCTTCATGAATTAGTTTTGACTAAAATATGATAAATTTGTAATAAAGGGAAATACCTTGAGGTCTTTCACAAGCTTGTTGACTTGTGTAAAATTTATTCGCGGATCAATGGGGCAGTAGCAAGCCTGGAATTGAAAATACTCAGAAAAAACAATTCGGAATAACCAAATCACTGGTTTATCCACCAAAACATTAAAATCTTCAACAATAACTTACTATATAAACGACAAACGATCTACTTAGTCTAAGTGATACTAAACACAAAGAAATAAAAAGCTTACCGATCAAGCAATGATTATGCAATAAAAAAATTAATTAGCAACCTTTACCCAGCTGCTGAGACTAAACGTCTCTTGGGGTTTTTTAAACGCTTTAGTTGGGGTGTTGTTGTTGTTAATCTCATAAGATTGGTAATAAACCAAGAGTCAAAAGTTTGCTTTGCAAATGAATCTGGGAGACACATAATTGGAAGATTACAAGGGGAACGAGAGCAAAAACAAACATACCCTCATGGCCAATGGCTGGTACGCACTCAGGGCTTCAATGTATGGAAAATCTGGCTCTAAAAATATAATAAAATATAATGAAATATGAAACAATATAATGTAACATCGCACAATATAGTAGTAAAATAAAATATAACATAATGTAAAACAATATAATTTAATAAAATAAAATACAATATACTAAAAAACAATATAATATAACATTACACAATACAATAAAATTTAATATAATATAATAAAATATAATATGACATTACACAATATAACATAACATAATATTAAACAAAATAATATAACATTACACAATATAATAAAATATAATAAAATATAGTGTAATATAAAACAATATAATATAATGTAATATAATATAATATAACTTATACTGACATCATTGTAAATCAAGTAAAAAGTGACTTGCCATGACAGAAATTCAATCACATAATCACTTGATTTTCATACCGATGAAAATAACTGTGTTGTTTGACGACTTTCCCCACAAATTCATGAAATGAATGACGTCACCAAATCTCAAAGATGGATGACCAGTGAACACGATACAAGGGGTTTTGAAGGCGTTGCTAAATCCATCTATGATTAGAAAATTATGTCACGATTATTCTCGCCAATCGATTAAGGAAATTAAAAAGTAATTCTTGGTGAATGGTGATGGTAGAAATTACGTCAACGGAGTTCCCAGTATTGAAAGCATTGAAATTCTAAACTTAACTATACTGGAAAGATGATATCATATTATTTCCTTATTGCTCCAATAAATTGTGCATCCAATGCAAGCGACAATTTGTTAATTGACACGAACAATATGTTACTTGTCTCTGCTTTTGTTTGCAAATGCAGAGGCAAGGGTTGGTACAAGCAGATCAACAAATGTACACGGGCTTGCAGTGTGTGCACTCTTGTGTGTGCCCTGGATACTCGAGGAAACGGTCGTAGCAGCCACCAACCCACCACTTGCAACGAATCAACAAAGCCGTGCAATTACGGGGCTAACAGCCGCACTGGTAATGAACAAGAACATCACCTTGCAAAGACTTGAAATGTCTCAGTCTACCCGTTTTGATGTGCTGAAAAGAAGACTCTAAACATTTAATCTGAAATAAATTTCATTGATAGCTTAGGAAGAGAAAATTTTGAGCTCAAAGCAGCTACCAATAATGCCTAGCGAGATCAGATCAGAAGAATTGTCCTAACGATCGATCAGGTGGTTAGGATGAATCTGTCTTGGAAGCACGTGTATGGAAGCACGTGACCGCATGAAAAACACAAACGTTTCTAATTGGGCGGAGAGCCCCTGTTGAACAAGATACAAACGACCACACTACGAGTTGTGACATAAAGAATGGCAAAAATGGTTTCGGACGAAAAGCCAATCAGCACAGGATCCCGTCATTGGTACGGTAGGTGGGTTGCAAAAAGCTAGCCATGAGAGGAGGCGTATATCTAAATGTACAATATTGCAGAAAAATCGCATATGAAAAAGTGGTTCGAAATAAAGGAGCAGCAATTCTAGAGCAAGAGCGCAAGAACAGGCTAGGTCAAATAGGCTTGGTTGCTGGTCGAAGACGAATAGCCAATGTATAACAGTAGGACATTGTTTCAAAAACTTTTCTAAAAATACCAAACCTCAGCGTGGGTAAAAGGTGACTCAGGAAGGTAAACTTTCGAAAGCTTGCTTTGACACAACCTAAAACAAATAAATAAGGGTGTGAAAAACACATTTCAAAATATCACAAAAATATCCACTTTTCCGTTACCAAAAATCCTAAAAATGGAACCAGGTCTGATCCGCAGTCAGTGTTTAGGTAATGATCGCCGTACTCGATCGAAAGTATGATAAGGCCTGCCCGCTTTTTTCTTCGTGGAGAAAACAAGTGCTATGAGAAAACAATTTTTATTACACTAAATAAAAAAAATTCCAATCATTTCAGTTTAAGGAGAAAGCAGGGGTTTTAACAATAAAGCGATCTAGTAAAATTAGGTTGCATTCGTACCACGATCTAGATTGAGAGAACAGCGAAACAAGGTAAGTTAGGTCACCTAAAGCCCTAACAGTTTTGAAGCCAAACCACAATATATTGCATTAAGCGATCCTTTACCGCGCAAACTGGATCTAAGAAGGGCTCAAAGGTACATCAAAGTAATGAGAATTTCTTTGGGAAACCCACAAAATCATAAGTTGATTCAGTGACATGGCAGTAAATACTCTTTCAAGTTGTGCTCTTATAGCAAACATAATTATTTTGAGCAGGTCCAACGACATCATTGTTGCAATGACACAACATTGGCTTAACATGATCTGGATAAAATTTTCTTTCTTTAAAGTCAACCAAATTTACACCAATTCAGAGCCACGATAACCAACATCGCTAGGTGTGTAGGGGAACACCAATTGAATTTATTGCAACAACTGAGTACCGATATGAGCAATAAAGTGGCCTCTACGGATAATGCAATAAAGATGGCTGTTCTGTAAGAAGAATGAAAGATACGCGATAACCGGGCACTGACCATTCGGCGTAAATATTCGCATACGCCAAAGAGCTGTCTGCGACAGGAGAGATGAAAAATATTGGAACGAATGACAATCCAGAGCCATCGAGAAACGACACCAGGTATTCGAACAGATCATAGATGACTCCCTTGGAAGAAAAAAACGAAACATTAAATCATTATTGACTACGAAGTAGAACGTTTTGGCCCTAAAAGATGAAACCCTAAAAAGCCTTAAGGAATTAATTAAATGAGAATGATATTTCATGTAGTCGTTGCATTTGAGACGATGGGGAAAGAGCCTCCGCAATACCAAATAGACACTTTAATCAAAGATCTGCAAGCTTGAATCACGCTGTTAGACCAACACATATCGCATACCAACATGATTTGGGAGTGAACAGGATGCAAGGGAAATTGATCTTACAAAGAGCAAGATCTAGCTATACATAGTTGCAAAAGATATTTCCAGAGGGCAAGCAAACAAAGACTATCTTTATTATCTTTTGGTTATGCAAAGATTCCTTAAATGTGAGCATTTGACCCTGTGGTTTATTCGTCCCAGTGGAAGAACTCGAGCATCTGTACTCAAAGGAGAATTTATTCCCTGAATGTCTCCCACCAGCTGTTATAGGCTAGAAACGTTTTTAGCGTTTCGCGCAAGGACATAGCGGATAGATCTTTTGACCCCATTATTTTTTGACCAAATTTTGACCTTGACATAGTTGTCAGGGTATTAGCGTCATGAACTCTTGTTTTCCAACTAACTGGATTGGAATCTAGTTAAGGTGGTGAATTACCACTGACGTGGATGTGGTTTTACACGCCTAATTGCGGATTCATTGGATCAAACATGCTCCTATTCTAAGGCTCAAACAACAGAGAGTTGACTTTATTTGAAAAAGGGGAAAATTTTCGGTTGGATATTATTATTTAGTTAGAATGGTAAAATGCTCGGAAAGAGACCTGGAAGAAGAGATCAAAATCGAAACAGAACGGTTAGAAGTAATAAAGGGATTCCCAGCTAGTCCTAATCTAGTTTGAAAGAAAAAAAAGAAAATATTTGATCAAAATATCCTAGCTACAGCGAGACTGCTGATCATATTTGGCAAATAAAGGAAGTTTTCTTTCCTGTAGCAGCAGTAAAAAACATTCCATGCCAGACAATTTCCCAAACTTCAGTTGAAAACACATTTATGATAGGCCACAACTTACAGAAGGGTATGACGGGATTAAGACATTTCCACCATTTTTTAGCGTTACCACTGAAAAGGGGAAAAACATGCAATAGGTATGAAGTTTATGTATGTAAGATGTGTAATAGGTATGAAAGGTAGGCAAATGATTGAAGAAAAAGGACAAATTCCTTGAAAATTTCAGAATTTCGAAACATTGTCATAATTATTTGTCAACTCATTGGCTAATCTCGAAATTCGAAGACAACAACATTAGTTTATGGAAAAGCGAAAAGATTTGGGTCGGGCAAGCGGTGTTAGAGCAAAGAGGAAAAGCATACAGACACATGAAATAGAAATACATCAATCGAGGCAAGATCAATATAATATTAAATACCATTAAGAGTGCTAGAAAATGTTTGGTAAAATGGATTTACCAGCATGTCAACCTTCAAAGCAGTAAGGGCAAAGAGATATAAAACGCACTTAAGTGATTGCAAAACTCTCGTAGCATTCCATCTGGATTAACAGTAGGTGCTTCAGTCAAGGAGTTCAGAATCATAATGTCGCTGGATTTGAGTCCATTTTGATCCAAGGGTTGCGGGTGTGTCGAAAACACGGATGAAGCAGACACGTAAGAAATCTAAAAAGGGATTTCAAGAAGCATGGATTCAAGATTGTTAAAAATCTCATTTTCGTTCAAAAGAACTGACAGATTTTATTGGTTGAAGAATTAACTGGTTGATTACTACTCTACGTTGTATACACTCAACGTTGAATCAAAACAAGGGAAAGGTGTTTTGCAATGAAAGAGAGGCTGGCCTCAAACCTAAACCTGCCTTTGTCCGGAATACATTATTTAAAAGATTCATTTATCTCTGAGAAACATCTAGATATCACAAATATCTAATAGATATTCATTATTTAGAATTTACCTATAGACAGATAGGGTTTGGTTCGAAACATCAAAGTATTTGTAGCACAGTTTTACATTGTGGTTTTCGAAGGCTTTACTTGGTTTTGAAACTTGAAAAAGTAATGATTTAGTTGTCAATTGGATATCAAAACTTCTACTATTTCAGGTCACCTCTTTCAACTTAGCAACTCTACTAGCATCGAGAGGCGACATAAGAAGTTCCCAGGACAAAGTGAGGTTCACAGCTTTGCTGTAACTTTAGTTATGTAAACATCCCACAAAAGTATTGCACACGTCAGGACAAGAACTGATTAGAGATCCTGCGGTTTTATAACGAAACTATATCAGTTTATTAATCCGGGGGAGACAAGAATGACTCAAATTTAAGTGGCTTTTAAATATGCAGGTTTAGGCCTGCCAATAGATGAGAGACGGGTAAACTGCTTTAAAGCTCAAACACTAGTGGGCTCAAAAGGATACGCGAAGAAAAAATTAATTTAGCTTTCAAGAAATAACATCTTTGCCAATTCAAGGGACCTGCAGTTTTAGTTTACTACTGGATATAGTCAGGATCTCCAAACAAAGATAACAAATATAATCGCCATTTTTATAACTTCATTAAGACCTTATGTTATCAAGTATACTTTTTGTCTTATAGACTAAAAAAGTGTGATAATACGAACCTTGCGAAAGTTTGTTTGCAGTAGCCAGTTGCAGCTCCCAATACAAAATCCAGAGCTTAGAGGAGTTATTTCCAGAATTCCAAAAATATCCTTTAAAATTGAAAGAACTGACATAACTAGCATTTGCACCGCTGTTTCTTCATGATCAATATGTCAATTCAAAGTTTTAAAAAGATTGCATAATCATAATCCACAATGCTTAAATTTAGTTTCATGAAATAAATGTCACTGACAGGATATTCTAAAATTATGCTTACCATTTTCTCACTGTAATCTAAAGGGTGAATCTTTGTAATCGAAGACTTCACATCATGCATGCTAGAGAACGTATGAATGTCAATAAGAGACAAAACATCGTAGGGGAAAGCAGGAGATTTCTAGAAGGGGTGACACATACTTCTCAAGCCGTTTAAAAAACTTAACATGTGGTGAACCCCAAAATTTCCACATTACAATACAATATAATGATGGAGCTCTCAGAAAACACATTGGCTTAAGCATAGGACTTCGTACAACCTAGGTTCAATTTCAATTTATGCAGGAATGTGAGTCCAAGCGCTTACAAGTCCTTTACAAGCTTAGCAATGCTGGCTTTGGAGCTCCTTGTCTTGACTATATCGCTGAGTTAGGATCTACAATCTCTACCAAAAGTAGCTGGATCACCGTGAGGGTGTTTGTAGCTTTGTGACATCATCCTATCTCTGTGTCTATGTGAATGCTGCAACCCCTTGCCCCCATACAATATTAGATCGTTAGGTAAAACACAAAAGCTGTGTAAGAATTTATCAATTTTATCTGTACGATTAAAAAGGATAAATTGGGTTCATACTTGTACAGCGTCTTCCAAGTTTGTGCATTCGTTACTTCGCTCAGTGGATGCGGAAGATACCTGAAAGAACATCAAAAGATTCCAGCTTATGCTGTTTGCAGAGCCAAAACAAAAACTTTACTATACCTTAGGATTCAAGAGAACGGAAATCGCTACTTAAGGTTCAGAATACTAATGATGTTGTTATACTTATACTAAATAAAGCAAAATAGAGGCTCGTTTACTACTAAATGACATAAAAAATCTGACAATCATCAGAAGATATGAGAATGCCATAAGAGTCCTGTCCTTTAAAGTCTTTAAAGAAAAAAAACTGATAGACTCGATTATATTTTATCAATTGAATAAATTAAAGAATTATTTTTTACTAACTAAATTAGAATTCATAAAAAATGCGTTTCAAAGTACTTTTACTGCACAATTTTTTTCATTCTGCATGTTTTGCACAGAACCTGCCCAACGGACTTGAATGATTGATTCACTACGTCGTTAGAAGTTGAAATAGTCTAAATTCCGTGAATAAAAAAAGTCAGAATGGTTTTTAATGGGCACCGTAATACTAGTAACGATTGTTTTCTCGTCACAGGCCGTGTTTTTGCAATTATTTAAAGTGCTCTGGACCCCATGATCGAATATATTCTATATTTTCATATTGAAATTCATTAATAATTGCAAATTTAAGCCTTATAAAAAAGGAAAATTATAGATCTACGCCCTGCCAGAAACCTAAAATGCACTTCCAAGTGGATGGTTAAGAGAATAAGGACAACCATGGGAAAGAAGTGCGAAAGAGGAGGGGCAGGCAGAGTAAAAAATAAGCTGTGACGTCCATTTGTCACGCGGGAGTATAAACGCGTCATCGCTTTTCAAGCATCGTCTTATTCGCCTAAGTGAAAACAGTTGGAGGGCGGGTCCACCCAAAAGGATTACATATGAAAACGAATGTCTGCGAATATAGCTCAGGAAGTAAACAACAGAGTGACGTCAGAAACGAAGCTTGATAGTATCAGCGATTCAGTGGATCAGATAACAGCACAGGGCGAATCAAATCAATCAGTCATTAGGAAATTAATCAATACCCAGCAATTCAAGCAAACCAGTCAATCATTAACAAATAAATCAACATTAAATCACTAAATAATCAATGAATTATTACAGCACGAGGAAAAAAAATCCATCAAGTTATTAGCGAATCAATCAATATGCAATCAATCAAACATTCTGCCGATAGGAAATCAATTTATATTAAACTAATTAATCATTCTATACAGCACATGGTAAACAAAATTATACAGCTGGTTTGTAAATGTTGCACTTACTTTTTTTGTATCGTAGTTGCATTTCAACCATAGATAAAGCCAATTAAAGGACAAATGTATAAACTAATTACAAAACATTTTCTCAGCAAACTGCAGTCGTTCACACGTTCTCTAACGACTCATTAACAAAGTTGAGCACAACAAAGCAATATTGCACAATATCCGAGTCTCTTAATACCAGAATTACGACGGAGCCATAACAAGGAAGGAAACAAAAAACAAAAGATTCCATTTCTCATTGTCGAGGCAACGATAATTAAGATCACAACATTAAAGGGGAATTACAAAATATTTTTAGCTATACTATGCCAAGAACGGTATTATCAAAGCTGTTTAGAAGCAATTCCTTCGATTTTACGATGCAAACGAAGTTTTGCGAGCGACGGGGTGATACGTAATACCTATGTTCAGAAGACAGACATGTGATACGTTCATTCTTGTAATTGTTGATTGGAACAATAACTTTTACGCGTCTGGACACAATAGTTGTTTGAGCAAGTTGTTTTGCGTTAAATTGGACAATGGTTGGTTAGTAGAGAGTGTTAATGTGTTTTTAGAGGACAGTATTTGTTAATCCCTTGCGTAATGGACAATCAAACTAGTGACAATATTTTAAAGTTGTTTACGTCGTTAATAGTATAAATTAGGTTCGTATTCGTAGTTAGTTAGTTAGTTTTTAGCCTTCGGGCTTAAGGATCAAAAGTCGCGGACGGTCTTCCAAACATTTGGTAGCAGAGGGTAGTTTTGCCGTGGACAAACTTGGACAGAGGAAGGCCAATTGACGAGAAGCATGACTTCAAACGCAGGTGAAGAAGGAAGGACAGAAGATGGAATCGGAAGAGGGGAAGACGTGGAAGATTTGGAAGAAAAATTGGAAAGCTTGAAGCAAGAAAAAGCAAAAGCAAAGTCGGCGTTCACACGTGCAAGAAAGCAGTTGTTGGAACTGGTGGAAGAAATGGATCTACCAAACAGACATCAGGTTCGAGATGGGCAAACGAAATTGGACAGCACACAAGAAAGGGCACTGAAGATCATGATCGCACTGTCAGAGCACTATCAATGGCAGAAGAACGGAACAGCAAGACAAAAAGTTACTCAGGAAATGGAGCAATTGGTGCAAGAATTCGAAGAGACCCACAACAGAGTACAGGAGTATCTGGATGAACGAAGAGATTCAGAATCAAGTAAGACAGCGGGATCTTACAACCCACGAGAGGATCGAAAGGTAAGCCTGGGAGCACCTAGATTTAATCAAGAGACTTATTTGCCATTTCAGGAAGCGAAATTTGATTCTTCTCAATTTCACAACAATTCTGAGCGACAAGAGCTTCAGCACAAGTCAACCAATGTCGGTGTTGGCGCGAAAAGAAGTCAGTTTCCAATGACCCCGGAGGAACATTCACAGCAACTGCAACAGTCAGTCAGATTTGGTGGTGATCACAGACGATCTGAGCGATATTCACACGAAGAGTCACTTGGTCAGGACATGTGGCGACAGCTGCAGCGTGTTGCGATTCCCGTTTTCTCTGGTGACAAGCGAAAGTATGAGAACTGGAAAGCTGCATTTCTGGCTTGCATTGACAGAGCTCCTGCGACTCCTGAATACAAGCTGCTGCAGTTGAGGCAATATCTATCTGGCGTTGCACTGGAAGCGATCGAGAATCTTGGCTTTTCTGGAGCTGCATATGAAGCTGCAAAGGACAGGTTAGAGCGAAAATTTGGTGGCAAGAGGAGGGAAATCGCAATTCACTTGGAGGACATGGATAATTTCAAACCAGTGAGAGATGGATGTTCAAAAGACATAGAGAAGTTTGCAGATCTACTTGATGTTCTGGTGGTGAATCTACTGGAGAGTGGACGTCACGATGAATTGGGAAATGGATCTCTCTACATCAAGCTACTGAAGAAACTTCCAGAAACACTGCTGACGCAGTACAATCGATGGATCTTTGAGAATCGAAGAAGAGAATGCGTTGAAACACTGAAGATGTGGGTGATTCAAGAGTCTGAATTCTACACAGTTGCAAGAGAGACAGTGCATGGTGTATCAAGCGAAAGAAGAAACAGTAGATCAAGAAACTTAGCAGGAGAGAAGAAAACCACATTCTTTGGTGCTACTGAAGAATTAACACAAGTGAATCGTTTTCAAGTTGGTAGATCAGGTGTCACTGGTGGGAAATACGGTAAGCAGCGACTGTGCAAAGTGTGCAATGGTAGACATGGTGTATGGGCATGTGATGCTTTTCGAAACATGGACATTCGACAGCGATGGAATGTGGCAAAGCATTTCAAATTGTGTTTTCGGTGCCTTGGTGATGACCACAGTGGTAGTAAATGTACTCGAAGTAGAGTGTGTGGTATTCGTGGATGTCAGGAAACACACAACAAGTTGCTGCATAGCATGGGTAACAGGATCACTGGAAAGCAAAACAGCAATGAAACAAGGACACCAGAAGCCCTCAATCAGCAATCAGTCAGCAGTAGCAGTCAGCAACAGTTGTCATCGTCAGTCACGGAGGGGGAGCGTTTGCAGAGGAATTTTGCAACACAAACAACGATGGTGTGCTCAAAATCAGATGTCAAAGGAGCAACAGCATTGAGAACCATTCCGGTTGTTTTGAAAAATGGCTGTCGAAGATTGAAATTGAACGCACTTCTTGATGATGCCAGCACTCAAACGTATGTGAATGAAGATGTTGCAGCAGAACTGGGTCTCAATGGTACCTTTGAAACAATAAAGGTCAATGTTTTGAATGGAGATTGCAAGTCTTTTCAAACCATGCCTGTCGAGTTTGGACTTGAAAGTGTAAGTGGTGATGTTGACATCAGAGTAAAAGCACTTACTGCAAAGAGAGTAACTGGAAACATGAAGGTCATCCAATGGTCACATCTAGCAGACAAATGGCCTCATTTGAAGCACATTGATTTTCCAGACACCGGTTTGAGACCTATCGTGGATTTGCTGATTGGTATTGACTACCTTGACATGCACTATTCTTACGAAGAAGTCAGGGGACAAGAAGGAGAGCCCATTGCCAGACGAACGCCATTGGGGTGGACATGCGTAGGATGTCCAGAAGGCAAGAAGATCCCTGATACCCATTTCAGCAAGACGACTTTGTTTACTACAAGCAGATCTGATGTCGATGAAATCAACTCAACAATGAAGAAGTTTTGGGATATCGACTCAGCTGGAACGTTCACCCAGACAACAGTGGTGAGTCCTGATGAGAAGGCTGCATTGGAAAAAGCTGAGAATTCTTTCAGGTTCATTGATGGTCGATATGAAGTTGGAGTACCATGGAAAGAAGATAGTTATAGAATGGTGAACAATCACAAAATGGCAATGAAAAGACTTCAGAACACCGAGAAACGTTTGCTCAAGAACCCAGATGTGATGAAGGCATACGATGAAGTCATTGATCAATATTTGGACAAAGGATACATACGAAAGGTTCCAGTCTCTGAGAAGCAACCTGACAGCAAGTGGTATCTTCCTCATTTTGCTATATTGAAACCCAACAAAGCGACCACCAAGATCAGAATCGTCTTTGATGCTTCAGCAAAGTATGAAGGGACATCCTTGAATGACATGATACATTCAGGCCCGAAGCTGCAACGAGAATTGTTTGATGTTTTGCTACGCTTTAGATGTCATCCCGTCGCTGTTGTCTGTGACATTGCTGAGATGTATTTGAGGATTCAGATTCCAGAAGCTGACCGTGTGTATCATCGATTTCTTTGGAGAAGATGTGACCAGGACAGAGATCCAGAGGAGTATGAATTCAGCCGAGTGGTGTTTGGTATAACAAGTTCACCGTTTCAAGCACAGTTTGTGATTCAAAAGCATGCTCAGTTGTACAGATCAGAATATCCGATGGCTTCAGAAACTGCACTCAAGTCAACCTACATGGATGACAGCATTGATTCAGTACAAGATGACGAAAAGGGAATCCAACTGTATCATCAGCTTGCAGCTCTATGGAACAAGGCAGGCATGCATGCAAGAAAGTGGCTCTCTAATTCTCCAGAAGTTCTCTCTGTAATCCCAGTAGAAGACAGAGCATCTGAAATTGATTTGGACAATGGAGAGCTTCCAACTGTAAAGACCCTTGGAATACTTTGGCGAGCAAAGGAGGATATTTTCAGTTTTCACTCAAGCCCACCTGAAGAAAATCAAATCATCACAAAGAGATCGTTTCTGAGAACCATTGCATCATTGTTTGACCCTCTTGGTTTCTTGGCACCATTCATCGTTAGAGCAAAAGTGGTAATGCAGGAAATCTGGCGACAAGGCTTCGATTGGGATGATGAGCTCGATGGCGAAGTCAAGTCAAAGATTCAGAGTTGGTACAGTGAACTTCACGAGTTGTCAAATCTTTCAGTGCCAAGATGTCTTCACACTGGCAAGCATAAAGATGTTCAATCAATGCAATTACACGTTTTCAGTGATGCATCAGAAGAAGCTTATGGAGCTGTTATTTATGCAAGGTATGTCTACGTTGATCATGCAGCTACTACTAATATTGTCGCAGCAAAGTCACGTGTTGCACCACTGGCAGCTATGAGCATTCCAAGGATGGAACTAATGGGAGCAGTCACAGGACTTCGATTGGCGGTATCGGTAGCGAATGCAATGCAAGTGTCAGTGAAGCAAGTCAAATTCTGGTGTGACAGCATGAACACACTTTGGTGGATCAGAGGACATAGCAGATGTTTCAAGCCATTTGTTGCAAATCGTGTTGGTGAGATTCAAAACATGACAAACCCTGAGCAATGGAGATATGTTCCCACGAAGGATAATCCTGCTGATCACTTGACAAGAGAGATGGTAGCATCTGCGTTGGCAAACAGTGAGCAATGGTGGAAAGGACCAGAATTCTTGGAAATGGCTGAGGATGAATGGCCTAATAATCAATTTGAGATGTCAATGGAAGCAGTATCGGAGCAGAAGAAGTCTGGTCGTTCAAAGATGAAGTCCGTAACAGAAAATCATGAAGAGAAACAATCATTGTTTGCTGATGCAGTTAGCAAAAAGAAATCTACGACTGGTGAACAAGTGGAACCAAGTAAACTGATGAAAGCGGGTAAGGAGAATTCTTGGTATTTGGATCCTTCTCATTTTTCAAGCTGGCTTCGACTTACAAGACTTGTAGCATGGGTTTGCCGTTTCTTGGACAACTGTCGAACAGCAAAAAAAGAAAGAATTAATGGAGAATTGACATATGAAGAGATCAAAGATGCAGAAATTCATATCATTCGAGACGTGCAGCAAAATGCATTTGCAACCGAATACCAGCAACTGTTGAAAGGAAAGCAAATGAAGAGTGACAGCAAATTGATTGTGTTACAGCCACGAATCGATGAAGATGGACTTCTACGGTGTAATGGAAGATTGAGGTATGCTGACTTCCTGCCATACGATGCAAAATATCCTATTATTCTACCAAGGAAGAACTGGGTTACAAAGCTGATCGTGAAATTCTATCATGAAAAGGATCATCATGCAGGTGGCACAAATCAGACATTGGCTGCTATTTCGAGTCGTTTTTGGATAATTTCAGCAAGAGAAGAGATAAGAGAATGGGAAAACGAATGCAACTGGTGCAAAAGACGAAAGGCGAGGGCATGCAGTCAGATCATGGCACCCCTACCAAGCATTAGATTGGCAATGTCATTGCGAGCCTTTGAAAGAGTAGCTGTAGATTATGGAGGACCATTCATCACCATGCAAGGGAGAGGTAAGCGAAGAGAAAAACGATATCTTTGTCTTTTCACATGCCTAGCTACCAGAGCAGTACACTTGGAAATGGCATTTGCCCTGGATACTGATTCATTCTTGAATGCCTTTTATCGAATGGTGAGTCGTCGTGGGAAGCCTGAAGAAGTTGTTTCTGACAATGGTGGCAATTTCGTAGCAGCTGACAAGGAGCTACAGGAGCTCGTTAAAAGATTGGACCAGAATCGAATCATCCAGAGTGCTGCAAATCGTGGTATCAAATGGCATTTCAATCCTCCTTTGTCACCACATTTTGGAGGAGCTCATGAAATTATGATCAAGGCAGCAAAACGTGCGTTGAAAGGAATCCTGACAGATGCAAATGTGTCCGATGAAGAGTTGATGACTGCCATCACAGGAGCAGAATCGTTGCTGAATTCAAGACCGCTGACATACCAGACAGCAAATGTGGATGATGATGTACCTTTGACCCCGAATCACTTTCTCCATGGCCAAATGGGAGGCAGATTTGCACCAGAAACGGTAGACCAGACAACGTTCAGTCCAAGGAAACGATGGCGACGTGTTCAAGAACTGGTGAAGCACTTCTGGCAACGTTGGTTGAAAGAATGGCTACCAGGACTAAATCCAACGACAAAATGGCACAAAGAGAAGAAAAATTTGAAGGTAGGGGATATTGTTATTGTTATATCGCCTGATAGCCCCAGAGCTCATTGGCCCCTTGCAAAAGTCACCCAAGTATTTCCTGGAAAAGATGGAAAAGTGAGAGTGGCACAAGTACAACTGGGAAAAAAGCTATTGCAGAGACCAGTGACAAAATTATGCCTTTTGGAGCATTGTTGAATGGTTGCTGGTGGCATTTGTTAATGGATGTATTTTTCTTGATGTGACGTTTGAAGATATCACAAGATGAAGGATTTTCAGTTGACATGCATAGCTGTCAAGGAGGGGGAGAATGTTCAGAAGACAGACATGTGATACGTTCATTCTTGTAATTGTTGATTGGAACAATAACTTTTACGCGTCTGGACACAATAGTTGTTTGAGCAAGTTGTTTTGCGTTAAATTGGACAATGGTTGGTTAGTAGAGAGTGTTAATGTGTTTTTAGAGGACAGTATTTGTTAATCCCTTGCGTAATGGACAATCAAACTAGTGACAATATTTTAAAGTTGTTTACGTCGTTAATAGTATAAATTAGGTTCGTATTCGTAGTTAGTTAGTTAGTTTTTAGCCTTCGGGCTTAAGGATCAAAAGTCGCGGACGGTCTTCCAAACAACCTATACGGTTTGTGTTCCAGACATTACCACCTTAACTATCACCGCTCTAATAAGAGCCAGTAAACTCAGGCCCTCGTGACTACTCAATAAATTCCCGGCTTCCCTTTGAGCTGTATTGTTTTTAAATCAATAAGGCATTTGTCACACTAATTTAAAGGAAAAACTCGTTGCAGATCAAATATGATTTCCAGTGAAGATTTCAGGGCTCCTTTAGAAATTGAGTTTCTCAAAATTTCACAAGGCACAAAATTTCTCAAAGTCTGAATGTACGAACTGGATGCTCCTTTTTTTCTTTTCTCAAAAGCAGCCGACGCTACCGAAAACTGGTTGCGTAAAGAAAACGAACTAATAGCAACAAATGAAATATATATATAAAAAAACCAACAATTTATTTGGATATTAAAGGAGACATACTTAGAATTGACATAAATGACATAAATGGACTGAGAGCAAATTCTACTTGCTAAACATTTAACAAAATAATCAAGTCATTAGAGATTAATCCACTATCGCTTTTTGTATGAGGCCGTGGCTGTAGTTTCATTTTTGGTAGATTTTGTGTAGATTTTTGCGTAGTTTATAGGTTTTCAATTTTTTGAAAATGAAAGCTTCGTGATTCATTTGAAGGCAAAACCCAAAGAAAATTTCTATAGGAAAAGAGAAGAGAAACGGTTTATGGTGTCAAATAATTGAAGTGCCGAAGACTTGAAATACGAGAAATGAAAAAGCGAGAATTCTTGGGATTTTGATAGCTGGATTTCAGTACCGAGCCTTTCACAACACGACAATAGTAACCAATAGCTACCCCCGGAAATAAGTCATTTGATTCAATACTGTTTTATCCAATAAAAGTAGTAAAGGTAGAATTAAAAAGACATTGTCGTTGGGAGGAACAGTTCAACTGCTTGGGTCGTTAGGCTTCGTCGGAAAGCACTGTATTCTGCTAACACAATACAGCGATTCATGCGAGAAAGAGTACACAATACCGTTGAATGGGAAAAATTAGATAAATTCTGTGCCATGAATCACTCGTAGCCAGACAAAGAGACGGTAAACACGTGCGCACTATCGATAAAATTGGCCAGCTAAGGGGCCAATATCCACAATAAATATCCGCACGGAAAACACCAACTTGACATTTATTCGTTAACTTTAACACTCGCTTCAAGAAGGAGACTGAAAGCTCCCGGAGGGATATGTTGGACTGTCCTTTGAGAGAAATGCTGGACGAAGAAACAACAGATTATGGACAACGTGAAAGCACAGGTAACAATAAACAACATTTTGGCTCACACTGCCAGCATCATAATATCCTTCAAAGCAAACAGTTATTGGAGGAAAGTGCCCTCCCCCACAAATCACCGGCAATCTTTGTCCAATTTCTGGCCGATGGAAAGCCTGACGCAGGACGGAAATTCTCGTTACCCAACAAGCAGCCTTCACTGGCAGCAGGACTAGAAGCAGAGCGGCGAAGACACAGTTCGGTGGATAAAAACTCGATTTTGTCACAGTATGCAGACCATATCGCACACAAGCACGTCGCCCATTCGTCAAGATCGCATAAAAAGAGTTTACCAAAATTGGCTTCATTTGACGTTGATAAAACTGACTTTTATATACCAGACGCGTATTTAGAGGCTGCAAAAAGCCCGGGGAGTTTGAGGGAAGAGCTAAAACAGTTAGGGACGATCGATGAATACTCTTCCGGGCAAGAAGAAATGACAGATTTGTTTAATATCATAGAAGATTATGGCAAGAAGAGGTGAACCTCTTTAGAAAAGCACAGCCGAATACTGGTGATGTAAATATGAGTGGATTTACGCCGTATAAGAGCTTTGTTGTTTAATCTGTTTTTCGCGTAGATATTTCGTCAGACAAAATTAAATCGATTTTTGATGGTGTTCGTAAAGGCTCCTAACGCCATGGCCACTATCGTCATTGTCAAAGGATCACATTTCACCAAGAGTTTCCTTCCAAATTTCATTGTTTAGAAAGGATTGGGTATCGTATCGGGAGGCATGCTGTAAAACTACTTTAGTTGATTCAGATTTAATTAGGTCGAGTCTTGTCATCGCAACTATCTTTTTCTCAAAGATCGAGGGAGGGAGGGGGAATTAAATTTAGGGTAACAGAAAGCAGTATAATCAGCCGCCCGATGTGTAAATAAATAAGAAAGACGTTAAGAAAGATTGATTCATTGCAGAGCGTTGCAAAGTAGTTCTTGCGATGTTCCAAATTAGGTTTTAAGATTTGCAGGATAGAGAATAGTATTTTTTGAAAATTTAATTGAGATTACTATTGGCAATTCCGTTGTTAGTTTTCATAAAAACCCTTTGTTTTGTTTATATTGAAAATGGCGCCTTTTGAAATGAAACTTCATTGATGAAAAACGAAAAGATAGTTATCTACAGCAAATCAATCGAGAACATATAAAAAATGCCCATTTTTTGATAATCAAGGTAACGTTTTCAAAGTTCTGGCTTGCTAGCAACAAAAACCATTGGTTTTTGGCAATGCCATTCAACACACATCCACAATGATTATTAATGTCCATCCCAGGGGTAGGATGGCTAGCCTATTTCTGATCAATTTTAAAGTTTTGTATCTATAAGGTGAGTAGGCAAATACTGGGGATTTGAAGTATGCAGTCTCGGTAACACAGATACTAATGTAAAAGTTAATGCTGTAGGAGGGATTTAAAAAATGCAAAAATATCATACTTTCTGATCTGCTGGCTCTTCCATGCTGTCGAGTTTGAAGAATATCCACTTTCCTTATAGGATACCAGCTCTTCCATAAGTAGCCTAATCAGGAACAGTGGAAATATGATGGCTACAAAGTGTATTTAAATAATATTTGAAAGATTGAGCTTGAGTTCGGTTAGGCTGAATTTCCAATAAAATTAAAATCAAACAAATGAATAAATAAAAGCATAGATAGAACCCCACATACCTGCCAATTTGTAGAGTTGGTTCAGTGGCATATACTTTACCCTTAAACTCAGTGAACTACAAAAAGAAAAGGCCAAAATGATGTCTTAAATGTGCTTTTTAAAATCAAGCAGCAAGCATCAATATCTCATGTCAAATACGAATATATAATGTCAAATACGTACCTCTGTTATGAATGGCAATGCAAGTATGTTGTGGTAGTTTGAGATCAGAATGATATCTATGTCCGCAAAGTCTATCAAGCCTTGCTGGAATAAAGAAGACACACATTGGAATTGAAAACAGAAATCTTGGGAGCCTTTCTATCAGTTGCTTTCATGAATAAATTCCCATTACTAGAAATTAACTGTTTATCTGCTTGTAAGAAATTAATCACACAAAATATTTCTTCGGTGAGGAAAGCTTTCCTAGATTTGTATTCAAAGCTTTTCCTTAATACTTTGCAACCTTAAATAAATAAAATGCCTTACCAAACATTATCCTGCCTTTTGTTTTATACCATGAAGGAAGGTATAAATGAGTTACAACGAGATTACATGTACAGCTAAGGCACACAACATTCTAGAATCAATTAAATACTGAGGAGCAGTATCATATATCAATATGAAGCTGCTTATTTCTATCTGTTTGCATATGACAAAAGACATCAAACTGAAAAATTTGTAATAGCAACTGCCCCCTAAAATATAAGTAATTGTAGCTTTACCTCTGGCAAAACAACTTCTGGCTCACTATCAATAAATATCCGATTTGCCACTTCACACAGATTCTAGAGGCAAATAAAGCTTTTCTGTCATATCTTGACAAATAATAATACCATTTGCTAGATTTGAAATCAAGTTAAAACGCAATGTAAATATTATCACAAAATTTTAACTTTAAAAAGATACCACTTCCATAGATACAGCAGATTTCCATAGAGAGTGTCTGATAAATACCATCATAAAATGGGAATGGGTTAAGTGACCACAAGAGAAGAGACCTCACCAATTTTTCACTATCCTTCACTTCAGATGCATAACACTTCCATGGTTTTCGAAGATCTTCATGGTAGCTAGAAAAGAAGGAGTACACAAGCAATATCAAAGCAACCTTCTGGAAAACTGTATAAGTCTAGGTTCCTGATTAAAGTTGGGCTGTCAAAAATTTGGTAACAAAAGCTAAGGTCAAAGGTGGCTGGCAAGATTAAAGGTTACAGGTCAAGCTACTAGAATAATATTTTAATAACACATGCAATTTTTTATAAGTATATTCGGCTAAGGCTCAGTACTGAAAAATCTTTAACTGGTGACCAAATTTGAGTACTCGAAATTCCTTAGCAATTCCTTAATTTATCATTTCTTTTGTCTTTCTGAAATAAAATTACTGTTCTAATTTAGACAGATTTCACTGTGATTATACAATTTTCTGGATACAGAAACCGATTTAATAATTATTTAGTTTTGACTTGGGATAGACTCATCCAATATAAATTATTTCCGCTAATAAGCAGTGGTGTGTGTTTTATACTTCCTGTTCAGCGTGCAGGGCAATTCCTTAGCATACCTTAGGCCCTTTAGTCTTCAATCCAGTAAAGAAGATTCCTTAAGTTTTTGTTGTGCCAAGTACTGCCTTGCTTAATAAGTACTTGCTCATAAAAATATGCATGAAGCTAGACTAACAGAAAATGACAACCACATATCTATTAGGAACAAAGAAACATGAAGATAAACAGTCATATAAAACAGAATAGTAGAAAAAACATAATTATATATACCTTAGTACTTGTTTGACTGGCAGAAATAATTCTAGGGAGGACATATCTAATGCACAATCCAGCATCACTGAGATATCTCTAAACTTCAAAACAAGGCAAGGCACATTTGCCTGTCTGCTCAAAATATGCTGAAATATAAACAATATTATTTGCTTAAAAAGAGCTCATTCTAAGCCAGCAGCTGAAGTTTGATTCAGCTACCAATATATATTGAATTCCACATATATTGAAGTCAATGGTAAACATTAACCTGCCAGCTTCCTTAGAAAATTAGTTCGAGGTTGAGTCTCGATTGGGTCATCAGTTATATATATAAATATATATGTTTTTACGGTTAATGGCTCTGATAAAGGCTTTAAGCCTAAACAGATGTAGCAAATGCCTTGGCTACGGTGTTTTCTTAGAAGATTCCTCGCTCATTTCATTGGGTCGTATGGCTCAGTGGATTGAGCATTGGTTTTTAAAGCAGCAAGATGGAATTCAATTCCGTCCCAAGAGTGGTTCAATACGATTGGGTAGCACCCGTATGAAAAAATTTCCCCTGTCAGCATTTACCTCATGATATATAACATATTATCTCCCACCTAATATACAACATCAATATTATATAATTGCTCATTATATAAGCAATTAAAGATGTGGCAAGTATTTCTATAACCTTTTTTTTATTATAGAGCAACATAAAATGTGACAAGCGAGAGTATTTGGCTTAATTTCTTATTTGTGCCAAAATTTCAAAAAAACACTTACAAGCTTCATCGTTAAGCAGTTAATGCATCAGAAGAGATACACCAAATTTAGAATCAATCCATCTATTCACTAAGATTAGGCCATTCACCCTCGTATTCAAGCAGAGGTATGTTGGCGCCACTATTCCGTGTTGGCGCCATAAATTCGAAAAAGAAACCCGGGAATGAGGCTGAGTTTGTTGTAGCAACATGGCGGAATCATGCAGGTGAAAGATTTAACAGTTTTAACTCGATCTTGGCTTTGGTCCCAAACTATGCCTTGACAAGAGCCTAATTACCGAAATGGGAGAATCAGTGGCACGTAGCCAGCACCTACAGAATATCTGCGGGACTCTGGATTGTATTTTCAATTGAAGAAAGCTGCTCAGGTCTGTTAACCCGATAATGATAATGTCAGAATAATAAATTAATGCTACGGCATTCTAGTAGCCTAATTCGAAATTTGCACTATAGAACATGATTTTGTGTGCCTTAAAGCTGCCGCAAGCTTGTAAAGTTGAAGATCAAGTATCATCAAAGCATAATTGACAATTGTGCAGTCAATCGAGTTTAGCAGAAAGAAGAGCAGCAAAGCAAAGGCAACTATGACTCACAAGATTATCAACGGCCATGTAGACATTCCAAAGGAAAAGTTTACTTATACGACTGTAAATCATATCAGGAGCAAAGCAACTCGTTTAACGTCACACTGTAGAACTGACACATGTAATTTCCATTCTTCCCAAATGCTGCAAAATCATGTAACACTGTTCCTGCATATATCAGAAATCAACAATCACTAGTATCTTTCACAAATAGCAATGACAACTAAATTACTTTTAATTATTGACTGATCTTTTCATTTAATAAGTTATCTTAACTAGCACTTGATGGACAACCGATATAAAATCATCTCATGAAATAAACAAATCCAGTGTCCATATGATAGTGCAAAATTTTCATGTTTATATCTATTGTACATCAGATCAACATTATCAACCACTAACAAACCTATGCTAATAGCCATATTTTTGGCTCCTGTGCATGAATTGTATAGATAGATAAAATTGTAGTGAAGATGTTGCTTTCTTTTTCATTTTGTAGATCTGCATTGAATATCTTAACTGTAGCTAGATTAACTTCTAATAATTATCCTTCAATTTTGTTATTTCCATTCGAAAGCAATACTTTTTTGGCAAGTAAAATTAAAGGACTTCCAATACCTAAAGAGATAATATAACAACACTAATGCTTTTGATTTAAAAAATGGCCTCAGTGCATTTCATATGCTGTTTTTACAGACAAATTTAGAGTATTTTGAAGCAATTATCAAGGTTTCCTTTTTCAATTAGGATGAAGTAACCAAGTCTGCAAGTTCAACAGATATAAGGAAAGATCTTATTAAGATTTTGAAACATTCAGGTAACAGGCATTTTCGATGACAATTTTTGCTAAATAAAATATAGCAAAATATTTTTTCATATTTTCCCTTATGGTTGTAATAAAGTGAATTAAATTGACAGCTTTTTTAAGAAAATTTGATGAGTCATGTTGCTAAGTTCTTCAATTAATTCTAATTTGTGTCCTGCATCCTTTCATGTACTGAAAGGAAAACATGTTAGCTGTATAACTCAAGAATATACTTTGCCCTCTAAATCTTAGCAACAAAATGTGATAATATTTGTGTTTTTAAGGATTTGATGTCAAGCTACAGAATGAAGTTTTCAGATTTTTGACACAGTAAGTGAGACCTACAAGAAACATAAAAATCTCTCCGCTAATGACTTTTTATTAGCAAAATTCGGTTGGTGGTAACATTTGATTGTCACCGAAAAGTAAAATTTTTTAAACTTGATGTAGAAAGAGCTTATGAGAGTATAATCAAGTATTTGGTATAGACAAAGCTATCAATTTATTCTTTTTTTATAAATAGCCCTGTCAATGCCAAGAATGAGAAATCTGAAGAGGCATGTGGAAAAGATCCACTGGATTATATGAGAAAAGCACAGGTTATTTTCTAATCAATTCAACTGGATGTTTGCTTAGAGTGGCATAGTCAATGTTGTTGTTTGCCTGAAATTAGAAAATTACCTCCCTATTAATGAGAACCAGCTGTTTATAATAACATTTAGCTATCCATTTGCTCACTATTCATCAGCTGGAATATTTACACAAGAATATTAGTTTATGAATTTATTATCATAATTTTATCTCTATATGTTTTAAGAAAACTTGTCTTTTGCTATTTGATCTTTGATACATTTTGATTTTTCGCATGCGATTTTTTATGTCTAGATGTCATGGGAAAAGTGTATTACAAAAAGTATTAACAGCATGTGCACAGAACTAGTTCTTCCTCTTGCAAGAAAGGTACATTTGGTATTTAGACAAAGTATTCCAATTATTATCTTTTTAGGTTCATATTTACTGAAGTTGTGTTTCTTTTTAACTGAAATTTGATACAATTTTTAAAAAAATTAAACAAGTCGTTTTTGAAAAGTTTCACGTTGTGCTCTAGAAAGTCAAGCAAGTTTTTTAAGAATCAAACTTACTTCCCCTTAACTACATATTCAGATTAATTCACTTTATAGTCTTTCTGTCTGGATATCTTCTAAAGTTACCTGGCAGTCACCAATTGGACCAAGTGGTCTTTATGGTTCAGAAAAGGCTTAAGTGGTTGATGGATAAAGTTTAAGTTATGGTTTGAAAGTTATTTTTCATTCTTAAATATTTCACATTTAAGTTTTGGAATTTTTAGAGGCCATTAAAAGACCAAGATGCATTTTCGTCTGAGTTCAATGCGCTTAGAATAGGGTCACATTATGATGAGGAAGGTAATTGATTTTACATAAATCTTTGATAGCTTCTTTTGAATCCTCATGTAACCATCACTCAAATTAGAAAACAGATGAACACAAATGCGTAGGGTTTTTGAAACTCTATCAAATTTTCTCATTTGATGTGTGGCTATTTTGCATGAATCCCAGCCAAAGCTAACTTCATAGAAAAAAGATTGCGTTTAAGTCAAAAGAAAGTTGCTCATGTCAGCCTTTAGATGTGGGTGTAACATCTTCTGTCAATATTATTAAAAATCTAACTGCCTAGTATTTTTGCAGCTTCAAAGAGACTGCGTCCGGTGTATTCATCAGCGGATTTTTTTGAGGTCAGAGAATAAGACATTGTGACAGTGATATGGTAAAAATTTATATGGTTAGAAAATTGATGCTGACATAAATGTTTTTGAATATATTGGTAAAATAGACTGGAAAAAAGGTCAGAGATGGCTCTCCTGGTTTTCCAACGCATTTCTGCCATACTTAAGTTATTGTTGGGTTGAGCATTTTGCTTTGTGCATTTTAAAAGGCTCAGCTTTTCTAAGAATTGCATTTTCTTCTATCAGGCTCTTGTCACAGTAAAAAGTTCGAATTATACAGCAATTACTAAATCAAAGTAAGTATGTTAGCTAGTTTTATTAAAAAGCTTCTGTCGCTGTGAACTAACTCTGATGAATATAGTAATTATTCTTCCTTCTCAGTTGCTGACTGTTGTCGGTAGTTGAAAGGAAATACAAAGCCAATCATTTTTTTTTTATTTTCAGCAATAGCATGGAGCAGTGGCGGCTAATCAAGCCTGCCATAAATGTGAAAGATATACACGAACTGGTGCGTATTCTGCTTGGGTTCCATAAAAGAGGGGCCATAAATAGCTTTTCTCTGCTACTGTTTGATATGAAGCTTTAGCCTAGATATTATTTAAGATTAAAGCAATTTTAATAAACGTTTGTGCCAGAGTCTAAATTTACTTCTTTTTAAAGTATTCATTGTAGCTTTCCGTGTTTGTTACACATGGTGTACCAATCTCTTACTAAAATCCATTCAAAGTTATGTGAACTGAATTACATTAAGAGACAAGTTCAATCTACTCAGATGCTAGAAATACTACCAATTGGGTTTTTGTTAACTTTGTACTATTTGTCTTTTGCAAGCTTCACTTTGAGAAAATGTTTCTGAAGATCCAGTAAACTATAAGAGTTTGGGGTGGGTAGGTTTGACAAGTTGAGTCGTACAGCCCGCATTTCTAGGAGCAGTATAGTCCTGCATACACTTAAAGGCATTTCTATAAGAAATTGAATGAAAAATCGAATCGTTTGGCCGGGGCTTTAATTGTAACAAATTGTAGGCTGCTTTCTGTATCTTATTCAACATTTTCACTTTTTTAGATCATTAGACTCTGACAATAGAAAGTAGAGTCTTAAATCTTCTAGGCATAGCACTCGTGAGGCTTAGCATTTGTATGCCAACAACTACATGGTTTAACCATTTTCAGATTCAAATGCCTATCATAGCTAAACTTTTACTTCGCTATTTCACTGACGTTGCTGTCTGTTTCTCGTAGAGAACATTCTTTTTGCAACTTGATCGACAATATCCACAGTGTGGAATTGATGACCTATCCAGCAATAGTACAGGTACCTCACAAGTATCACGTCCTGAAGGATAAAAAATGATTATACGAAAAAGCAAATATCAAACGATTTTATAACTGATCCACTCCCTTGTACATTGTTAAGGAATGCTAACAGAGGAGGATACTGTACAAGTGATCAAATTGTCCATCCTTCCACTAGAGTCGTTACTTGTTACAAGTTGATTCTCGGCATCTCCTTTATTTATAGAAAGCTTTCATCATGAATGGCAAAGGCTCGGAGCAAAAGGTACGATGTAAACATTTTGAAAATATATAGTAGGTTGCAAGATTACATTTGTATTTTCAACTAGGTAGTCGCTCTTTCTGTATGCTGAATATAGTCTTCTAAAAGTCAAGAATTTTTTGTGATATATATGAGATGAATTGTTTTTTGAACAAGGGCTCCATATACTGCAGTGCTGATATTCCTGAAAATGCGTTTTGAATAAGCTTTTCATACGTGGCATCGAACAAGCACTTTTCAAGAGATTGAAAGACAGTGAAAGCCACCTGGTACCTACAATTACTACTGTTTTAGAACCCTCATGAATACTTGACTTTTATAGTTATGTGTATGTAAATTTGTTGGTAGTTTACCCTGTTTACTTTGGTTATAGTTGTGAAAAAGGGGCACAGCGCTGCTGCAAGACAGTTCTCAAAACAGGGATGTCCCACTGGTTTGCGGAAGAAAATTTGGATGTGTATTCTTGGAATGGAGATGGAGGATTTGGTGAGTTGTTCATTGTTCAACAATAGCTGTTCGGGCCTGATTTCCCTGCACCAAAGTCTTGTTACCCAGATGACTATCAAGCACCTTTCTCTTTAGTGTGAAGCACCCACTTTATAAGTCTCAGAGATGCACTTCATTGCCTCTTTGTTAAGTGTCAGTGACTATAGGTGTGACACCGCTCGTTTGCTTGAAGCTCCTGTCTTGCGAACTCTTGTATACAGAGAAGGACTTACCAGGGGGGAGTGTGTGGGGGGTAAGACCCCCCTAATATTTTTGTGCTATCCGGTAAATTTTGTTTTGATTCGGTAAAAGCTTTTTGGTAGTCAGCAGTGATGAAACGACGCCAGTTTCTTCCTTATTTATCCTCTTGTCGAGTCAGTTGTAGTTTTTCTTTATAGCTAGACTTAAGAAATTATAGTTATAACGAGAAATGCAAGAGTGGGCGTTTCTATTATTTCCCAGGCACCTGAGAGGCGTGACACTAAAATCCGATCATAACCTAATACCCCCCCCCCCCTCCCCTAATAGCTGCCTCTTGAATCCGCCTCTGCTTGTATAGCATCCAAAACTCAACTATGCACTCCCGTCATGACATGTAAAGGTCCAAAGAGAATCTAATTGTGACGAAAATAGAAAGATTAAGAGACACACGGCTCAGCAGAACAGCACTTGCTTTTCAATACAAGCAAAAAAATGTATTAAGATTGAAGCTAAAAGTGACCAAACCCGTTCTTGTGACTTAACTATGTGTGGAATCTATTCTCAATAAGATGAACTACTTATACTAAAGCCCTTTATCTTTCAAAAACGTATCTATTTTGTGAGCCTGCATTTCACAAACCTAGGAGCTAAATACAATTTGTTAAGTATTTAGTTTTTTTCAAAAACAGCTTAGCTTACTTCACTATCAAGATTAATGGAATCAAAGACGATAAGGACCCTGCGATAGCCTGTCATCTGTAAAAGGGTTTTTTGTTTTGTAGGTGCTCTCTTATCTTTGACATAATACGTTTTAGGGTATAGGTCTTGACCTTTTCAAATGAAGACTAACCAAATCATTGGTAGCAGTGTTTTTCACAAAGTCTGGTCTTCCGTTCTTTATGGATTAAAAATCTGAATGGTTTCGCAGTGGGATCACCTCAGATTTTTAATAATTATTTGATCTGTAAACTGGGCTATCTTCTAGCCTCTTTGAAAGTTCAGTTGTGTATGTTGCGTTGACCTGACATAGCTCAGTTGGTACACATCATTTAACATGAATATAAACGCTGCCAATGTATTTTGGGCTCATATAACTGAGCCTCTGTTGTACGACTGTGCAAGTCCCTGCAATAGCGATAAAGTCATGACAGGCCTGTTGCAACATTGCCCTCGCTCTCT
Organism: Nemopilema nomurai; assembly: GCA_003864495.1. Lineage (NCBI taxonomy): Eukaryota > Metazoa > Cnidaria > Scyphozoa > Rhizostomeae > Rhizostomatidae > Nemopilema > Nemopilema nomurai. The sequence continues at coordinate 940,262 of ML133421.1, read as the reverse complement.
GTGTTCCGGTATACTTCTCCTTGTTTGCAGTGCAATTGGTGGGTGTTTAGTGAACCGTCTGGGTCTGAGGTTAGACCGAGTTCACAATGTATTCTAAATAGCTCGCGTTCGTATGGTTACGATGGTAAATTAAAATAGGACAACGCTGCTTCAGGCAACCACAAGCAGTTTCTCGCTGTCTTTAACGTTTGCGATGCTGTTCAACCTCCTACTGTTCTAGATGTTGACCTAGCAAGGAAGCTGTGTTTTCAATAAAGCCATTGTTCGCCGCTGTAATACCCGATTCCTTGTCTTTGAGGATGGAGGGCAGAAGATTTTAGGGAAAGGCTATTCTGTTAAAAAGTTTTTTATTGTAATTATTATATCAATATGGTGTAGCTCATTATGGCGGGATTTGAATATTTTGTGGGACGTGCCGTTTGGATACTTTTCCACTTTTCGACTGAGTAAGCTATATTGTTTCAGTGCTTGATATTCTCCATCCATCGACTGTGAAAGGTTTTTCAGTTTTGTTTATGATTATCTTACGACCAGGATATGCTGTACTACGAGCAGCTGAAGAACTTTGTCTTTGAATACGATTTGCTTGTTGACAGACTTATCATGAAAGTAAGTTCACTCATTCAGGCCATCTTCTTTTAATGTTGGTTTGCGCTGGAAAATCACAGTTTGAGGCATCTTCATATTGAACTAGAGATAACTTTGATGCTTTTTTTACTGTTAACGCATAATTTTTCTTTTGGAGATGTATAGTTTCTCAAATCTTAATTTGAGCCTTCGTTTCTGAATTCTTTGCTTTCTTTTAGTTTACAAGAAAGTTTCTAGTATAAAATCACTTTTTCTTTTGGTAATCTCAGTTTTCCGGTTGTAAAAGATATTGAGAGGGCACTCAGTCTTTTGTTCATCTTTTCAGGACGTACGACTAACAACCACCAATGACGATTCATTTTTTGTGTTCGAAGACATCCTTTATCAAGTTTGTATAGCCTTCCTATTTTCTTTTAAACCTGACAGGCCAATTTTTCTTCTCCAGATTACAGAACTAATTTTTGTTAACAATGTTGTTGAGATGTCTGTTCCATCTCAAAGTAACCTTAAGAGCTCCTGGAAAACGCCTAAGTTAGAATAGCGGTTCTCAGCGACGTACCCTGCCACCATTATGATAAAACTCGAGTCAGTGGGAGGAGATTGGTTGCTGCAAAGCACAGCTTATCAGTTTTGCAAGGACTTTGGTGTTTCCATTGTCAACCGTATTGCAAACCAAAATTCCAATGTTGCCATTTGCAACTGTGATGTACCATAAGAAAGAAGGAACTAGAGACAACCTCTTGTGAGTGCTTAGGAGCAGTAACATTTTCGATTCTTTTCTAACTGAATGGCTTATTCATTTTGTATCCCTGAAATATTCAAATAAATCCTTCTAATGTATCTGTCAATAATCTTATTTGGAACATTTAATTAAAGTCTTTTATTTTGAAACCTTACTTATGCAAGAAAAGACACCGATCATGATTACTGTCGTACAGACCAAAATGACAGCTGTCATTTTGATCTTGTCTTAAAGGATTACAGTGTCAAGATTTCGGTTAAAAAGCACGTGTTATCAAATTAGGCAGCATTCCTAATTTCAACTATCCGCAGATGCTGTCCTCCAATTAGCGTTCTGGATTAATAAGTTTCAGTGACTAGACGAAGCTAGATACAACTAAATGAGTAGTTCGATTCAGCAAAATTTATAATTTCAGTTATGTTTATGCGATCTGTATTGATTAACATCGGTAAGTTGTTACTGAAGGCTGACAGAGAATTGCACCTCTGGTTTGGTCCTCGAATGAATTCCATTGAATTTACTGTTGTCCCATATTTAAGTCCATCACAACGAGACAAACTACAGTATCAATAGCAATTCTCCTCCTTAGCGACCTCAGTTTCAGCTTCCTTCATCTTTCAGGTTCTTCTGATATTTAGTCGTGATACATGGCTGCTGGAGCGCTGTAATTACATCAACTCTACTCCACCAAAGTCATATGTAAGAGGTCAGAATCGCCAACAGCCATTCTCTCTGTGATAAATGATTCTATAGTAAAAGCTACATTGACTTTTGCTCCCGCTAGATGAAAATGGTCAATACTTCGATCTCAAAGAACACCAAACCTATATTGCAAGTTTTAAAAGATTTATATTGAATCAGAACCCCAATACTGTCAAATATTTCCTGATCTGTCTCTGTTCCCAACAATGATGTAGTAATATACGTTATTTACAAAATATGTTAATGTACATATTTATGAATTCACTTGTTTTTTATGGATCCACTTGTTTTCTATGGATCCACTTGTTTTAAAAAAAATGAATTTTCTAATCGTCAGGAAATTTCGGCATTCCTGAGCTGCAAGTATGTTATCCTCCTAGTGGTGAGTGTTTTGTCACTAATTTCTTCACGTAGATTTTCACCGAAGAGCCACTTCAAGGAATTGTCCTTCCAGTAAAACATCAATTTATATCATGTCCTTTCTAGTTCTGCCTCGCAGGGGCGGTTTGCTATTGCTTTGAACAAAATCTCGTTCTAATTCTTTTACTCCCCAAAAACCTGTTGAATGCAATACAACGGATTTATTTCTGTCAATTCGACATCTCTTCAAAGGTTTTTATTTCTTGGCCCAGAATGGTAACCCAAGCAAGCCAGAAATAGCTATGATTTGCGGCTGCTAGCTACAACTTGTAACATTTGTCCAAACTGAGATTTTAACCACAGCTGTGTCTGTGATTTATAAGTTATCTACAATGTTTACTAAATGTCTCTACATAATCTTAGTAAATATTTTATCACTGTCGATACGACTTGGACTAAATAACATTGTTTTACAAGAACACGCACAAGTTAATTATTGTCTTACTCTAATATTTGTTTGTGGTTGAGTGAGGAATTTACTTTATGCAAGTTCTTTTAGTTATTTTTAGGTGTCTAAGTTTTTATTATTATTAAAAGACACACGTAATTTTTATTGAGCTATTTTTATCATTTTTTTAAGTTCGATCTCTATCTTGGTGAATTGAGTATTTTTTTCTTTCAAGGCGTCATCCCATTTCATGGTTTTGCCATGTACGGTAAGGACACTTTTATCTCTTTAAAATAGCACGAAACAGCCGAGCTTAAATGTTCATGAGCTTAAAACTTTTGCTCGTCAGAATCTTCCCATGGTATATGAGAATCGGAACATGGCCAAAAGAGAATAAAATGAATACCCAATTCTATGTAGACCGAAAGAGTTTGTCTAATCACTTGGACGATTTAAAAGGAAGGCAGGGGCGGATGTTGATTGACCATAACATAATCGACCATCTACTCTTTTCCAAAATTCTCACTTGGTTTCTGACCCCAAATTAGTTTTTATTCTGTCAGTTTTTGGTCATTTTTCGCGGTTTGCATATCGGACAAAAATGACTTGAGTCTACGAAAATTATGGTTCCGCTGTTCTGTTCAGTAGGAAACATTCAAATTTTGATAAAGAGGATAGTTTTATGATATTATAGATAGAAATTTAAACTTGTCTGTTAAGACACTGAAACTGATCATCTAAATCCTTTTAAGTTAGTACAAACTGCGAATCGTTTGTTTGATTATCGTTGCAATGGTTTAACTCTAAAATGTTAAGTAGACTTTGGGAACTGACACTTCAGCATTGTTCATTGTTCATGTTGCAACAATTTTACCAAGTTACCATTCTTTAAAGGTTTTAGAAACTTTTCTTAACCTTTTCAAGTCTCGTTAAAAGACATCCTTTATCCTGATTCAATAGCTGCACCGTTATGCTACATCTATGAAGAGCCGATGACATTGTATTACGTTTTTCGAGAGCTTTACTTCAGGTATTTAAATGTTCATTAAACTCCCATGTCTTCTGTTAATCAATCTTATGTACTATTGACAGATATATATATGTGTAGATATATATATATATCCCCCTTCTTTGTATGCGAAAACGTTTTAACTATGTTGAGCCATATCAGTTATATACTATCAGTTAAATTATCAGTTATTTTCTTACTCTTTCACACTTAGTTTTCAGTTATTTTGATTAGCTTTGTGCATCAAGTGCTTCTTTATGAATTTTGTCCCCTTTTTAAAGCAATGCCCAGCTTTCTTTATATTTAATTGTTGAAAGGGTATGGTCGTTAAATTATTCTACCATAGCTCAAGGATGACCATGGCAATTTTTTCTTCATGCTTCATTAAGCTTTTCAGTAATTTTTATTGCAGTTACTTTGAAAAAAATTTGATATTAAATTACAAAACTTATGCTACCATTATAGGTATTTTTGTCGGCTGCACGTCATTTCTTCTGACAGTCAGGTATATGAATCATCCCTCTTTCTCCGTTTCTGTATTTCAACTAATTTACAGTAAAACATGTCGAGGCTCCTATTTTGCGAGATAAACTTGCACAATGGTAGGCCTTAATTTGCCGTACAAGCGTGTAATAGCAGAAAGTGTTCATCTGCTTACAAAACTAGCAGTTTATTTACAAGTTGGAATATTTAACTGCCTGAACAATAGAAGTTTAAACATACTTGTAACTGCTGTACCCTTTGCGTTACCTAACACTCTTTTTCACGTTATAGCCTTCATGGCGTGATAAGGATATGTGCTCTGAAGACCAATCTCATTTGTGACAATACAGCTCCATCACACTCACTTGGTACTGTCCAAAATGTTGCTGCATTTTGCATGAGTTTTCACGCCTTGTTCCTCATACTTAATTCTCATTTCAACAGGGGGTGCTTGCCCTTTGCTCTTTGTTCGAGAACCTGCTCCAGTCTCACGAACCTTGGCTTTTCAAACATATACTGGACATTGGTGGCCAACCGTGAGTTTCTTGAAATTCGAAGGCATTTCTCCGCTATTTTAGTATGATTTATTCACCTTTCTGTAGGCTTATCGTATCATCTGTGTGGTTTCAAATTTCGAAATTTGATTCCTTTCAATTCAGACCTAGCAGCAACCACCATAAAATCGAAAGCTCAAGCGAAATGGTATCAACTTTTGCGAGTTCTTCAATTTCCACTTATTATCTCTCCACAAATCTGTAAATTTTTTTTTATACTTAAATCAACATCATATTCATTTCTTACAATGTGGTTTCCTTTCTAATCATGGCTATTGAATTTTGTTCCTATGATAGTTATGTTTGCCGTAAAGCAATTCAATTGTTTATAGGTTGCGAATAGTTTTCAACTGGATGATGTTTGCTTTCTCTGGGTATTTAGCAACAGATCAGGTCAGTAGAGAATGTTTCTATTTATTGCTACCTTTCAACCATGGAGTATTAGGTGCTGGCTTTGAATACCTAAGTTGAATCATTACTCTAGACAAAACCTATACCAAAAGTTACAGCTAGAGATGGAAAGGTAAAACGTTCTTGGGTGGAAATGGACAGTTCTTTTTAGATGAATGCTCTCTTGTGTTCAAACTAGGACACTGCTTTGGTTGAACATTGACTAAAACGTAAACATTTAATTTGAAAATTTATTAATAGTGGAAGAAGTGTTAAGTTTCGTTCTCAGACATTTCTATATTCGATAAAAGGGATATGCGATGTTCAGAATAAGTTAGTGTTTTCAAGTCCATACCAATGGTTGGCAGCTATGGAACGCTATACATCTAATGGTTTACTGTAGTTTTGACAATGTCCAAAAAGGTGCCAAAAAAGCTACGTGTAGGTACGGCTAGCACAGCCTCTTAGCTTTTTTCCATCGTCTTGTGTCTGGCCTTTTCTTAAAGAGACATTTATTGGCAGAGTGCTTTTATGATCTCGATTAGTCACTTCTGTAAGTTAACCATTATGACGACATATGAAAATGAATGCTGCCAAGACTTGTAATGAACTGGCCGTGCGGCCAATCATATCCCAACAGAAAATTCTCTCACTGCCAAGCCAACTTTTAATTGGCTGGAGAGCTTTTCGTTATATTGTCAATGTAAAGCAAACTTCATTAATGGGCTACACACAAGTGCTTTTTCTTCAGCACAAACCAGCTAATGGGAATCTGATTATGTTTGAACTTTTACGAGAATACACTTCCTTATTAAAAACGCTTTCTGCCTGGTGTCCAAATAAAACGCATTTTGAGGCTGATCCGGTCACTGTCTGTTTGTCGTGGTCTGTCTTTGTCGACAAATTCCACATTTCCGGTGCTCTTTCCTTTTCCGGCTTTTTATTCAAAGTAGTAGTAGTCAGCCATGAAGTAGGAGAGACAAGCTACTATTAACAGGCAAAGGGCAAACCATTGACGTAAGTTTAGCTGGTTGTAAGTGTGATGTTGCACTCGCACGAATTGACGATGAATTCAATTTTGAACGGCAGAGTTGGTGTTATCTACTTTCGGGCAAGATTGACAAATTTTTTGCACAACTCCAATGAAATTACTTGTTTGCTATCAGACTCCTTCATGCGCTTAACAGGAATTTTTTGTTTATTTTTCGTATTGGATGTATCGCGGCGAAGACACAAAGCTATATCTTGTTTGGAAGCTTCAAGTTAAGCTTCAGCCCACCTCCATTGCAACCCCTTCATAAAGTGCACAAGAATACCATAGAAAGTCCTCCTAGGCACCACCTCTCTTTGTTAACTCTTACTCACTTAATCTAAAACGTCATGTTAAGCAGTTATGTATTTCGTTGTGCAAATTATATTCACCTGGCGATGCCAACAAATTCAAGAAAAAGCCTCGGCATTTCTCTTTTTGGTAGCAAGCAATAGCTACAACCCAAAACCTAGACTTATCTATAGAAAATCAAAATCGCGTGTGCCTGAATTTACATTTGTAACCCTTGTTTATGGTCCCTCTTGCTACCAGTTTTACTTCTTCCATGACCGATATCTATATTGAAATACGTGAAATGATCTAGCTTGGACAATGTACGTTCAGTGCAAAGGCCGACCTCCACTTGGCCTCGTGTACGAAGATTTGAAAGAAAACAGGCCCGTGCGTACGTGCAACTGGAGATAGCATGACCACCTGAATCACGAGAACAGCTTTGGGCCAGGGAAATTTACAGACAATGCAAATATAACGAAGAATAACATTTGATTATTCGACATATACTAGTGTCGGATCCTGAATTCTTTTAAATGTTTCGAATGTCTGAATTCGAAGAATTATCAAAACATGTTGCTCCCTTGGAGGCTGTGGTTTGTCCATCATCCAGTGCTCGATTAGTCTTTGCTCTCATTTTCCAGCCTGCATCTGAGCGTCCAATAACTTTGAAGTAACTTTAAATAAACTTTGGAACAACAATCATCACATTTGTTGGCGACAGGGGTGCCAAAGTCTAGCCATATCTGTGTTACTTTTCGCACTACACGCAGACGATTTTTCCCCAGTTACTTTCATCTAAACTTCTGCCCAAAGAATAAACAAGAATTACTCGTTGCGTCTTATCAGCAAACCAAAACTCTTAATTTGCTTTGAGGCTTTGTCGTTCGCTTTTTAATAAATCATCACATATTTTTCTGGATTAAGCAATTCGAGGTTTTTGCATCGCGCAAGTGATATCCAGCCTTTCCTGGATAAAAAACTCTTGAGAAGTTGCGGTGTTTTTGCAATTTCGTAGCCACTTGCTAAGCTCCTTATTAACAAATTGTTTACTCTTCATTTGAAAATTGAAGAACTATCGCGACAAATAATTTTAATTTTGTTTAGCATAACACCCCACATTCGTAATTTAATGTTGGTTGTTATAACCTTGTTTATTGAAGTAAATGAGAATAGGAGCATCAAGTGGGTTAGCGATTCCCCGGTGTGGCTTATTTTGTTGCGTAGCTTCGCTTTGGAAACCCATGGGTGCCGATGATTGCTTTCCCCTTATATTGGATTTAACTCGTTTACAAAGTATCTTATGGTAGTAAAAACTCTCGCTCTTTGGTATATGAAGTACGTGAAGCAGGACAAGTAATTTTCCAAGAAAAACGCATGTGTAAAAACCTGCATTCCGTTTCTTAAGTTGCATTATGGAATTTTAATGATTTTTACGGAAACAATGTTTTGCCCATATTTTTCATATAATAGCTTCGAGTGGAAATATCATTGACAAACCCATCCATTCTGTTTAATGTCATGTTGAATTTTCGGGCATCCTTGAGAAGATTTTACCAGCCATTAAAAAATGACTGTCTCCTAAGAAGCAACCTCCGGTTCTTGAACTGTGCCTCCGCAGTGGTTATCTTCAACACCCTTGATTCACAGTGAGAGAGCAAAGGAATGAATAAAAAGACTAGTATCGCAGGGGGGGCCTTACAGCCATTTCTTGGAGTGAAGCCCTCCACAGGAGACAAGTCAGACGACGAGCCACCCACACCAGAAGACTTTGCAAGCCTGTGCCCCACCCACTTTCACAGTTTTAAGCGTGCTCATCATTACTGAAGGTTGTTTTGGCGCCAAGCTCATAAATGACGTCTTTCGCCATTGTTATTGTCGTGAACAAAAGTTTGTTTTGCATTCCAACGATTCGGCATTAGTTTATCTCGCAGCCACCTGTCCCTAATGGGTTTTGGAAAACAAATTTATTTTCCTACTGGCATCAGAAATTTGAAAACATCAGGCTCAGCCGTAGTGATTTTCTTCAACTTTCAATGTTAATTTTGTTTGTGCATGTTGTTTATGTTGTTGGAGTTTTCGACTTGACTGGCAGGGTCCTTACTGGAGCATTTATAAGCTTTCGTAGCAACTCAATAGTCAACCAGCTCAACAAACAATACCTTTTAACGGTTGCCAGGGAATTTTTAACGAAGATCAAAATGAAAATTGTTAATGAAAGAAAAGCGGCATGTTGTTGTTTGATTAATAATGCATCAAGGAGTTTTTGAGATCATCTAATTACCTCTCATTTTATGCATCAACGATTTCTACAGAAATTCAATTTTCTTGAAAATAATCACCATTCCATTTGTAATGTGAACGGGATGCTGAAAAACATTCATGTCAAAATGCATACTGTATGCTTTTTACATATATAAAAATCCCCAAAGTATAACTAATTAATTTTCCCACTTCTCGAAGATACTGAAAATTACATTACGTGTTTTGTTCTTCAATCCTCAACTTTGCAGTTTTTATTTTTGCAAATTGGTTGAGTTCTCTGGCATTATGTTCTCTTTTGCAGGTACAATTATCACTTGTTTGCTAATAATTTAATTTTTTCTCAGCAAGTTTCCTGGCCCTTCCTGGCTTTTAAACTCTTTTTGTTTTTTGGTGCTTTGAAAAGATACTTAGTTTGTTTTCATTGAATGTCTGTCAACATCCAAACTTCATACATTGCAAATTGGTCAATACACAGACAAAACCAATCATGCATGATTTATGCCATCATTTGCTTCCTCCTCCCTTTTAAGAGTGGCTGCTTTTACTGCCTGAGCAGCTTTTATCTTTAATTGTGTAAATCGTTACACGTTAAATCAAGCGAATCCATCCTAGGAAATCTGAAATCTTTCGGAAGCCTATTACGTGCAATCTTCTGCCAAAGCCAGCGGTGCATGAGGTTTTGGTAATGCAGCAGCGACAGGAACAAAGAAACCTTAAAGATTAAGACGACTGTTAAACAAGTTGCTTTCTGCAATGACATTGGCTGATTTATCCGGCCCAGTTTCCATGCCACTCTCTGTTGATAACACAGACATCGAGATTTACGTCATAATCCAATCTTCATTTCATCAACAAGCGGATAGAAATCGTCAAATACCGTTTTTTCTCGAATGAAAGTTAATCGGCTTATCTAAGTTTACTGCAGCACTTTGTTTTCAAGACAAACACTTGCATTTCACAATCTGCGACCACTGAAAAAGCCAATGGCGTTAGCCAATGGTGTGTTTAGGTCAATGGTGACTCGGCTTGCTTGGAACAAGGGGTGCTTTCAGTAAGAGAAGGCAGTGGGACCCTTCCTACTTTCGGTAGCTTTATTGCCTTTTCTTTTTGCTTTTGTTCTGTCACAATTTGCTTGCTTTTGCACCCCTTTCTATCAGGAGGCGTCCCCCTTCCCTCAAAATGTTTCTACCTGTCTTTCTGGGTTACACGAGGATTCTCTTGCAATTTTACCAAAACAAGTGACAACCTTCTTTGTTAAACAAACTTTTATAGACATTTGTTTAAACATACTGGCCACTATTGTATAATCACCTTCACTTTCCGCTTCTTTGCTGCAAGTAATAATCGAGAAATGACACCAAAGCTCAAGAGGCTGCCTTGTTTGGTTTACAAACCACTGAGTATGTTAATCGGTGATAACCTCGCTCGCTGGTTAACTGCGGGGGAAAGAGGGCGAACTCGAAATGGCTACTCCTCTTCTTGAATTTCCACTTCTTGTTTATCCAACTCTCCTGAAGAATTATTTATTGAGAAGCATCGACGTCTCGAATTTATGCCGCCCCTAAAAGCTGCATGAGAATTACTCTTGCTTGTTGAACGCGACAATTTCACCCAAAACTGACTTTACCTGGTGTTCAACCGCTATTAACCTCCTCTATATTTAGCCCATCTTTATTGACTTACCTGGATCCTCATTTTAAGCAGCCAAGCAAACTCTAAGACGTTCATTGTTTAACATATCTTTGATAAACTGAATATGTTTACTTAATCTAGCTGTCAGCATTTTTCTTGTGTATTCTAATCGGCCTAAAAATCGCCTTATTTCTTGGCATCTTAATTTTAAAGGAAAGTTCAGTCAGTAGCTATTATGCAAAGAAAAATAACCGTTATCAAGAATTTGAAAAATTCAAGGGATAATGATAACATTGTTCCATTAACATTATTGAATGTCATTTTAAACTACAACATCAAAAATAGTTATTAAACCCAATGATAACTCAACTCTGACTCAAAAACATAGATACTAACAACAACTTTTTCTCTTGTTCGAGAAGAGCAACAGCTTAAAAACCAAAGCAAACACACGGGCATCGAAGACGTACTAGTAAGCACAAGAATGGGGGAGGGGTTGGGGTAAATTCAGACTTTTCAAAGGGTAAAGCTTTATTGTATCTGCTTACAACAACACAGGTTAGACAAAACACATATGTAACATATTCTTGTCCTAATTTGACTGCCTAATATTTACATGATAAACACAACAAAAGAGTTGAAAAGAACGACCAACAGCAATATCAACCCTGTTTGCGAGGTGAGAATTTCACTTTCACAGTAATTATTATTAGCTAATGATACCTGCTGAATTTTCTCGCCTCGCAATTCTCAAAGGTGTAATATATTTTCACACATGATCACCCAATATCAACGCATAAACAACAACTAACAGGAAGAATTATGTACAACACTTGGCAACAGTTATTGCCTTTGCTTCAATACGCACTCTTGAAAGGAGCCGGAATCATATCGCTGTTGTTATTGTAAAGCCATTCCTCCACTGGTTGGCTGTCGGAGCCCCTACGATGCTTCTTATACCTCCATATGCGATCGCTTTTCAGTTTCAGACGGCCTTCGCCCAGGGCCCTTTCGAAGTGGGACAGCCTCAGATTGCCAACCACTTCGGTTTCCTCGCACACCTCCTCTAAATCCTCTAGTCTTTCAGTCCGTCGGGCATTCGCGGGTAAACCAATAAAATCAAGGTCAATAGCTTTCATCTTGTTTCTACCGCCAGCAATCACATCAGATAGCCCCTCCAACTCCTTGTGTGAGAACGGGGCAAGAAACCTTGCTTGTGAACGCCTTGCCTGTGATTTTGTCTTGGGTACTTTCAAAGGCTCGCTGTTACTCCTGGGCCGCCTTCCGAGGACTTCATCTTGAACTGCTTGGGGGCGTTCGTATCGACACGAATTTTCACAACAACTGTAGCTCCGCGTACGCTGAACTCTCTGAAACGCACGTGTCTCAGCCACGCTTTTTGTTGGAATACTTGCAATCCTATCGTCTACAAACCTGATGGTTTCATCTTCGTCACATTCGTTTGTCTCCATTTTTTAAAATAGCCGCTGCTGGCAACGAATACGTCTAGTTATTTCCGCAGCAATCCCCTAGCTGGCGTGCTTTAGGAATGGCTTCACAATGTTTTGAAAACAGACTGCTATCAAAACAAGGCTCCCGTCTCTCAATGGATCTCAGCAGACACGTGAACAAGCGAACACAAGCAAAGGTCCTTTGCCAACTGCAAATTTGATAAAAAGGGCAGGTGGCAGTGACAACAATGGTGATTTTGCGCTATCCCTAGTTGCCCTAACGCCGACTCCTAATGAAGCCGTTTTGCCAAATAATTAAGATCTAACTCCGACTGTGCGGAGGAAAAAGGATGAGAATTCTAATGCTGTCTGCAAATCGCAAAGTTTATTTACTTCTTTTGATGATCATTGAATGACCGTAACGCATGAATAAGTGATTAGACAGAGGGCATGGATAATAAACATTTTCACTTCACGTCAATCATGTTTTGTCGACTAAATCAACCAATTGTCGCAGCCTCGTTTACTTTGTTTTCTAAACGCAGGAACTTGATACATTGCTACAAGACGAAAGTTTGATAAAAAATTTTGATACAACTTTTTTTCAGTGGCAGTTTATCAAAAAATTTCTATCATTAATTTTTTTCCTTTTTGCCCACTCCCATCTGATAAAAATCACTAGTACTTTTTTAATTTTGTTACAAATGAATATGACTTTTTTCTTCGTTCATGTATATTAGAAGCGATGAGTTTGAAGTACTTCTTTGCAACAAGTTCAAGAAAACTTTCTTGAGGAGAAAGTTTTGAGAGCACTTGATTGTGATTTTTTACATGCTTGATTGAAGTCCGGATTATTTATCTTGAGAAGATAGGGTTATGGCCCTGCTGAGAGTTTTACGGGAGCCTGCAGCGAGAAAACATTGGGGAGGCTTTGATGACGTCATTAAGGTTCAGTTGCTTATGATGTTTCGTTTTGTTGTTAATGCTGTTGTTTTGGTTGCTGTTGTTGTTTAGAAGCAATTCATCACAAAGGTAACTAAAGAGTTTTCACCCTGTCGGTCTCACGATCTGTATAACGTTCTATGCGTCCAAAAACATTTATTCTAGTTAATGTCCAATCAAATCTATTCGTGTTGTTTTCCTCTCGGCATCTAGAGCAAATCGTTCTTGCCTTCTCACAAAGTGTAATTTCTGCAACCCCTTTCTAATTCTAGCAAGGTTCATAATTTCTGCTCTAATGAAGAGTTTACAGCATATGTTAAAGTGATTGTTGTTCAAACTTAGCCTGTCACCCATTCATGATATTGTATGCACCCTCCTGTTAGCTCAGACCATATTGCCACGTTTCTTTGAGAGTATTGGTTTCGAATAATGAATCAGCAATTAAGCAGATATTAAAGAATGCTTTGCAAAGGGGATTATGTGGTTTTGGATGGCTAATCGTTTGAAAGATAGCAGTGCCGTACTCGATCCGCTATGTTTAGTCCCTGTCATGCAGGCCCCGTGAAGCCCCGCAGCGCCCTGTCTCCATCAGCACTTCAGTGCCCCAAAACCCCTGAGATAACAATTTGCAAGCTCAGAAGGTAAGTATTTGGAGGTCAAAAACTCCAAGTTACAGTATTTCCACTGCCATTACTACCTTTAGACTGTTTACAGGATGTTTACAGGACCTTTAGAATACAGGATTTCTGAAACTCAAAATGTTCGATTCCAGCCCACCTAGTTGTAGTGCCTTCATTTGCCGATTTTGTCTAGCGACTGATGACGGTTCCTGCATTTGCAAGCCCCGCAAATGAGCGATCCCCCTATAGATAATGTTCAGAATAAACTAACAAGAATCCTTGCAATGTTATCTTAACTTGTATGTTTTTGTAGACAGAAGTGAAAACAGATCGTTTTACATACAGCCAGAAAGTAGAGAGTAAATAGTACGCCCACCGATTTATGAAGAAAGCTCAGGGTTGAGCTAACACCACCGGGTGTAATTTCCCAGAAAAACGGGGGCTGAGACAATTTTACGTAGAAAAACCTTGATGCCTTTGTGCACATGTTTTGTGAAATTTACTCGCAGTAGTGAACGTTGTATATTAGGGCCTCTGACGAGACCCAACATTTGGGGGAGGGGGTGTTAACTTTCAAGCAAACAACGCAAAGAAAGGAAACAGCATAATTTGCCAAAAATGGGTGACAGTCCCCCCCCCCCCCCGAACTACATCCCGTCGTCGAAAGTCCCGGTCTAGTCCTTTTATCTCGTGTAAACCTAGTACTCTTTCAACTTTTGAAGATTGATTAAACGGGTTTTTTATTTTAATCACCCTTTTCTTACAAGTCATACGTTTGTTGTTAAAAGCTGTTAATTTTGTAGTAAACTTTGATCACTATCTGTCGGCCTAGTTAAAATTTTAAGTAGCACAACTGCAAGTATCAGGTTGCCCTTCTGGCTCAAGTTGCTTGAATTGTCATACTGGGGTCTAATCAAATCTACCCCATAAATGATCACAAATTGCCCGCTAAGTGCCTTCCCAAATACCTATGCTAGTTCTTTTTTGAAATATCCCCGTAAGTGATTCACTAAATAGCCCTGTGCCTTGCTAGTGCTCTCTAATCACCTCTGAGAATGCCTCACGGCATCACTGCGTCACTGAATGCCTGATTGCTTGTGTGATTCACCAGGACACACAACGACAGCTGGGTATGCAATTAAAAGAGGTGAAGTGATTAAATTTAGGGGGTTGCCAAGAGAGCAGAAGCTTGCCTTTTTCCCCAAACGTCTATGTAAGCAAGAGAACAGCCTCTGGTGACTAATGAAAACTGCAGGGAGCAGAAGTCATATAAGTATTATTTCAGAAACTGTTGTCGCCGAAGAAAGCAAGCAGCCAAGGGCGCACCAAGGGGCTAATGTGGGAAAGAAAATGAGTAATGGTGGGGAAGACTGCCCGCTGCCGACCCTTTGTTGAAAGCCCTAATCAGCCAGTTTATAGCATATGACCAACGCATTGATGGTTGCTTGTGTACAAAGGTCCAGTCTGAAGGAACGCAACATGTTTAGTTTCCCTTTTAGAATTCTAAAAAATTGATTTGATTCTACTGTCGTTAATCTCCAGTTGAAGTGCACGATTATGAAACATAAGTAAATTAGTATCGGAGGCTTAACAAATCACATGCTTCTATCCATTTTCTCCTAGTAATTGATATACCGATGAAAATTTCAGGAAATTACTCTTTGGATGATTATCAAGTAATCTTGTTTCCGTTGACAAGATTTTGTTCTACAATTCCTTTGATGATGCAGAAATCCATATGCACACTTTGGATACGAGCCGAACTTGATAATTGCCCTTCATATTTTGCTTTGCTCTATGTTTCTTTCGTGCCTCCATTGTCAAGAAGAAAGGAGTTTGTCATTCTACTGAGTGGCCCTAAGGGAGTAGAGGAAATGGGGTATTTCCGTTCATTATTTGGCTTCATATTAATTCATGTGATTAATTATATCGATGTATTTATGTTATTTAGTTGGAGTTGTTATAAAATGATATTAATTTACCTTGCATTAGCCCAGGCTTACTTTCCTAGAACTTTTGAGTGATGGGCAACATCGAAACCCTTTCCTTCCTATATTCTTCTACACTGCATTTCGAATAAATCAAAATCGTTTTAACAAACCATGGACACCTGTTGATACTATATCGAAGTTTCAACTTCTATTTACTATGATGATTGCAATGTATTTGTTTTCTTACCTGATTTTAGAACAGTCTAACACCATTCAGTTTTTTACAATATCTTTCTAAGATAACATTGTTCTCGTTTTCGAGGAACATTTACCACATTAAACTTTTAATTTGTACATGGATTTAATCAAGAACTATGTTTCTTAGCTAAGAACAATTAACTTTTAATTCAAGGACAAGCCTTGAATTTCTTAAGACTTTGTTTCTTGTTTTCACATTTAATCACATCGCTTAGAATCCCTAATGTTTAGTAGTACACTCTCAACTCCATTCTAATTATAAAGACAAAAAATCCGGGCCATCATGATTATTTTTATTTCATCTTTTATATCCTCCATTAATTATCATATTTCAGTAACATAATACAAATCCCATTTAAATTGTACATAGAAGTATATAGATACGTGTTTTCTTTCCTACTTTAACCCATTGTTGCGAAAGTAAGTTTGGCTAATTGCATCAATCTAGCTTAGAGGCACCAGCCAAACTACACAGCGTGAAGGCCGGTTGAATAGGCCCTCAATTGACCACCAGTTCATTCACTAATCAACATGAATGAATACCGACGTGTTTGAAAACAAACTCAAGCCACGTTTCGCTAACGAATTCCATGAACAGTATCATCAGCTGCTAGTGAAGTTATTTCTTTGAATAATCCAGTAATTCTTTAGTGTTGTCTATTGTAATTCCAGGGCTGCACGCACAGTTGGTCTGAGTTGACTCGCAGGATTTACGTCACTATGTTTCGAAGGTCGCAGTACTCGTAGTAAAACCGTCGGTTTTGTAGTTGTAGCTGGTTCCCGCATCCTTTGTTACGGGGTAATGCTCGAACACAATGCGGCACCAATTGCGCTCCGCAATTGCGCTGTTTTGCAAATATCCAGTAAGACGATCGTTTGCATTATGCATTGACCTTGGAAAGTTATAGTTTCGTTTCCAAGTTTTTATTGCTTTAAGCTAAAAAACTGTTAATTTTGGTTTTAAGTTCTTTTTGAAAGATATTCCTAAATGTAAACAAGCAAATACCTCCAGCATTTACAAGTCTAAAGAATTCGAATGGCTCAATGCTGCCAGTTCACTTTGTTTCGTGCTTCTTAACGATGTTGATGTCTTGGGTTATTCATTCATCGAGGAGACTTTAAAATCAGTTGACAAACCTGGCTGTTGAACATTTCGGCATTTAATAAATTTCACTGTTTTCTAGAAGGCTTTAGTGACAAAAATCTATCAGCGTTAATGTGTCCAGTTTTGTGCTCCGGACAAGTTGCTCTAAAGTGATCATCAATATACAAGTTGGGAACTCGTTACCTTGCTTTTACGGGTGGAATAGCCTCCGTTTTATATTGACGATTCTGTGTGGTATACTACCCATAAAGTGGCGAAGGCGATTACACTGGTTGTCCTTTTTCGGATGCAAATGACTTGTGGTCTGTTTTAAGCTCTAGACTTGGTCATTTTGCTGCTTAAGAATTTAAAGGCAGTCTTGAAGGGGTGTCATGGTCTTCAGACGAAAACTTCTTTTCGTCACATTGCATTGTTGTGGGAAGCTCGTGAAATCTACATAAGGTTCTTTTCCTGTTTTGAAGAGATAGGGTATTGGATGACGCAGCAGACTGTTAGCACTTCCCGTCTGCATTGTGATACCTGCACCACGCGGCATTGCAGGTGCTGCTCCACTTGTATGTCTTTTGTTACAAGTGCAGCATACCAGACCTTCACGTGCGATGCTCTTTCTCTCCTTCTCTCTATACTTGCTAATTATATTCAGGGATGCATTCATTAACTTGAAACTGCTACCAGCAAGGATTATATGCCTTGAGCAAACAATTACTTGCGTTGCTATAACGGCAGCAAACAATTCCCTAAGGAGTTCTCCAGATTGAAAACTTAGTGAAAATATTGGCCAACCAACAAAGAACTCTTTTACTGTAATTTTGCTTTTAGTTACGTTTAATTTCAAAACTCGAATATCAAATTCAGTTTTGAATTGAATCATCTAGGTAAATTATTGAATTTCTAATTTTTAAGCAGATATTTCATATGAACTAGGCCCTAGCTATTATCTATTTGTTACAATCGTTATTTTGGAAGGTATAACAGTTTCGCTCCATTTCCTTTTGAGTTGTAGAGAGCAAAGTATCCACGGCACTGAAAAATCAGGCTAAGATCTTGCTATCTGCACTCAAATAGAGGTAATTAGCCTTTTCTTCTCTTTACAGACACTGCAATTATGGGACAGAATCTTCGGATTTGATTCACTAGAGTTATTACCAGGTAAATGCATTCATATTCCAACTTAACCTGGATATACACCAAAGGTACTGTCCAGCATTGCTCTTCCCGTTGATGTGGCTAGACGAAGGATTTGGAGACAAGCTCTCGTCAAGCGAACAGCATATGGGAACTCTCTTCAATGTTTTGACATGACATTTGAAAACAATTACAGACAGAGTGACCATATTTATATGAATTATTATTCAAGTCATAGAAATCTCTATAATTTTCCCCGTTTTTCAACTGCGTTGTTTTCATTCTTAATTTTGTATCACTGTAAATTACGGCCTAACTCAAAGCCCGACAAATTTTATTTGTTCACTGCTAAGTACGATGGCTTTTTTCAAGTGTTTTAGATTTGATGCAATTTGCAAAATAATGCTTAACAGAGCTATTTCAACTTTTGTTTGATGAAATGATGATAATTTGTTTGCTTTTTGTGGGATTACTAGGACATACCACCAACGTGGTGCTAGATTTTCAAATGGTAGAACGCATATTTAGGACGCAATGAGCTAGCCAAATCTTTTGTACCATTCAATAGAGATTCATTACAGACCAGGTCTAATTTGTCATGAATCTTTTGTGATTCATGCTTTTGTCTGTTCATTTCAGACTTTAAAGAATACCCTGACTCCTTTCTCTTCTGTCGAAAGCGTTGAAATTCTCTTGCGGTTTTCTCGTGGTATAGATCTTTATCTTTAATATACACGCTTTGAATATCTTTTAATGCAGCGTGCCTTATGTTATGGCAGATATTGAAAGACACACTTCCGGGTTAGGTGGCTCTATTTTGATTTGTATTTCACTGATTCTCCTTTTTAGTCCTTGCTGTTGCTATTTTGTCTTATCGACGTGAAAACCTCCTTGCTGCTGATACAGTACAGTCATTGGAGGTAAGCGCCACTACGTGAACGCGTGCTTTTGCGTGCATGCGTGCTTTTGCGTGCTTTCGCGTGCATGCGTGCGATACACGGACTCTTGCAAAGCGTTATGAAGCGTTTTTTATTAGCAAAGTCAGAAATTTAAAGGCTTACAGATTCAGTCACATATCCTACCTTGTCTTATAATGAATGCAGCCAAAATGAAAATAAAATCAGTTTTAGACTCTGCTACAATGCAGGTCAATCTGTGACTGAAATTACAGCGTATGAATTGCTAAAGTACTTTATTTTGTTGCATTACTTGTAAAAGTCCAATTTTGTGTCAGGCATGATAGATTTTGACGAGACATGATACCCTATTTGCTTCCCACGAGGCTTTGCTCTTTTGGCATGAACAACCACGACTTTTCCAGTTGGTCCCTTGAGCCATGAAATATGTTCATTGTGGGTTGGCATGCTTAGTTCTGCATTTTTGACGT
Source organism: Nemopilema nomurai (assembly GCA_003864495.1). Taxonomy (NCBI): domain Eukaryota; kingdom Metazoa; phylum Cnidaria; class Scyphozoa; order Rhizostomeae; family Rhizostomatidae; genus Nemopilema; species Nemopilema nomurai. The sequence goes on along the minus strand of ML133421.1, from coordinate 920,949 downwards.
CTGATGTTATGACTTAGGCCATTGTTCATTTTGTTGATTGTGCTGTGTTAGCAGGTCTGCTGATGGTATCTTTGTTATCCTTACTCCAAAAGATACTTCCATGACTTATGAATGGTGCTTCGTATTTTATCTTGATCATTCATTCACATGCCGATTAGAGGGTCTGAAGTTATCGGTATCTCTGTTGTTTAGAGTAAGCAAAAAGAAAGGCGAGGATCTTTTGTGGATTGATGAGAATGACATATTGAAGTAAACAGTTACTAAAACATGAAAGTGAATTAAAAGTATGGAAAATTGAAGCTGAAATGGCCATCATTATGAATTTTGACGCTAATTACAAAAACGCTAAGCTTTTCATGGAGTAAGGTGCATGGCATAATATTCAGTAAGTCTAGCACGTGCATGACCATCTGGATAGTAGGTCGTGGCGACAGGCAAAATTATTATTCTAGCCCTATCCTGAATACTACCATGCCACAATATTACCTTATTTCAGTAGCTTATACCCCCGTTTGTGGTTCTATTACTAGAAATATGATTTTTCATGATGTTTTTCATGAAGGAAACTTAAGTTAGCATTAACTGTCTGGAAATGTGAACTCACGTTTTATAAATAAAGCATTCGTCGCCATTTCGAAGCTCACAAATTCCATTACATGGCAAGACAATTGTCGATTGACATTTGATGCCTGAAGAAGATTGTCTCGTATCATTGGCGTGTAGTATAGTCTCCAAATACAACAGAACAATATGTCTTTTCTCGCCAATTACGCTTAACACCGCACATGGCTTGGTGGGTCTTTCTGTAGCTATGCAATGAATTTTTCATGAACATTTTAATACCATCGCAGCACGTTTTCAGGCTAAAATATTAATGAACCATGAAGTTAAAGAATTTGCTAGACCAATTCTTTCTTGTTCAACACCAATTACACTTGTTTTCACAAGAAACAGTGATCAGATTTCTGCCCTGGAAATTATTTACCGGTTGGCATTGTTTGTTTAGGCTTTTGTGAATGTATTGTGTTTATTAATTGTGCCACGTGGCAAAAATCCAGTCTTATGATGATACTGTTTCGGGGAGGCTGTACCTTAAGTTCGTTGGCAACCTTTTACACTCACAAAGATTTTAGCATTATCCAAAGAAGGTTTTTTTACATGAATAAAATTTGAAGTATGTTACCAGTATCTCTTAGCTGAACCGAGTTTCTTTTTAGCAGTGCTAATTAAGCCATGTCTAAATCATGACCCTTGATGATTGATTGCAATTTCGAATGATTGCAATTTCAAGTTATTCTTCGTGGTTGCTGAATTTGTATTAAAACCTGTTGCATCTAGCAACATCTCCATTTTAACTTTTGTTTGTGCTGCTTCATTGAAACATCAAAATCGCGTTGTGTCGAGTTTCGTTTGCATTGGTAAAAGATTTTTTTGCTGGAAAAATTTAGGCCTAAAGATAAGCATCTCTGCTGGCACCAAGGATTGATTTTTTCAATGTGGAAAATAATTATCTTATCAATGATTTAGAAGACTTTCAGCACTGAATTTCACCGACAAAAGTGGCAATATCATAACGAGACAACTTTGTGAAAACATCTCGACCAAAATATTTGAGAACATTCTTCTCTGACAGGCCTTTTTTGGCCCAAATGAGTCTCTAGAATGTAGTTGCCACCCGATCCGATTGCTGGAGCTTTGGATGATTCATGTAAAGCGACCTAGATTGCCAATCCTTAGCGTCAACTAAGGAAGCTGTATTTTCATACAAAGTCTTGTTGGATGACATTTGTTACGAGGGAAGATCCAAGTTTTTGTTTCTTTCGCTTGTAAATCTTTTACTCGACTATTTGATTTTTTTTCGAACCCAATGATGAAAATTATTCAACTGGTAATTTTTACTTTGCAGGCTGTCCTGGCTGATCTGAGCACAATAAAGGTGATTCCGCTTATTGTGGCGTTTTTCGCTGGCAAGAAAGTTTGAATGCTTGCATCCAAAGCTGTACTGTATGCTAAAGTCCTGAATTATTCTAGCAAGCCAAGAACGATGGACGAACTACATTTGATACAAAAACACGAAAATGATAGTCTCGTTTTCATGCACTGTAGCCTCAGTTTAATGTGACGCAACCCACATTAGTCAGACAGTAATGAACACGGCCTAGGCAACTTGAAGCCATTACCTTAAGACGGTAAAATGGAACAAGACCTTCATAAAGAGAACTTTCTACTGACAATTTTCAGGAGCCAACACACCAAACCTGATTTGCAGGAATCATGCCAAACCTGATATCTTTATCAAGCGCTAAAAGTGTAGGTCAATATTTCTTATCAAATATTTATGTGAATACAGCTTTTTCCTTGACTTTTAATGACCAAAAAGCCTGATCTGGGCCAGAAGACTCCATGGCTTGTTTGAAGAATTGTGGTGTTCTATTAATTGCATCCAACCTTTATGAAAATAGTTGTCATTTCTTTCTACCGTGAGCCGTTTAATTAATTTATTGAATGATTAGCAAGATCTGAAAAGATGTACTTAGTCGCATTTCTTTGACTCATGAGGTTCCTGGAAAATTATAAACCCAGTTAAAACGTTTAAAAACGGGCCAAAGATATAAGAACTAGAACAATGCAATACTGCAAAAGTTGCTTTAGTGTCTGTTTTTGTTTATCTACAAGAAAATAACTAGTAACATATGTTCATAGAAAATATAGATGTAGGGTAGGATTGTTTTGTAGAATTCCAAATTTATGGTTCTTCCTTCCGATGTCTTTTTACGTGTAGAATGTCACATGTCCTATTCGCATTAGTCATACAGACCAGCGTGGTTGTGCAAAAATATCATCTTGAATTCCATCTGTGCCACTGTGGTTCTACATTTCGCTGCCATTTTCGCACTCGTTCTAAAGAAAATTTTACGTTTCTTTAGTAAAAAAACATTGGAGTAGCATGTCTCTGATATCATTCAAGCTCAAGCAAACTAGAATATTAAGAATGAGAAATCTCAAATAGACGAGGCATGTGGGTTTGTCACCTCCTCGCAATCTTGAGTTAAATGCGAGCATTGGGTATAGAATTACTGATTGCGAAAGGGCAAGTACTAATTGCGAAAGCATTACCTGCAGTCGTTGACGATCTGTCAATCTGGTTCATATCGACGTTTTCCGGTGCTGACCAAATCCAACGTTGCTAGAACACAACAAAGTATCTGTTACAGGCAGTAAACAACACAAGCCAAGCAGTGTGAGGTTGTAAAGGTATCGGAATGTCGGACAAGCTAACTTTGATGACATTGTCAAAAGAAGCCATTGTTGGGCGGTGGAACCTTAAGGATACAAAACCTTAAGGAGAAAGTTACAAAGCTATTTAAAAGTCACCGGTAGATAAGAACCAATGGGCTTTGATTTCGCTACCTAAGCTCTGATTGCTGCCTTTATTTTAATATTAGAATTTCCATACCTTTGATACCCCTTCCTATTCCGGGCCTTGGGTAACCTACCCCCATTGACCCTTTTTCCTTGGACCTTTCTTAACCGTGATTTCAAAAGGGGAAACTTCGACAGGTTTAAGCTTCTAACCCTAACCCTAACCCTAACCCTAAACTTATCTTCGCATAACAAGACTTGATCTCCTCTTTTGTTTTAAATTTGATCCGTATCAAACGTGATAGGGACGGGCCTTCCGTTAACACCCTCCTATTCACCGTATCACTGTTGATCATTCTAGCAAAAGGATCCAGAGTGACCCGGACTCTTGAAAGCCCAATGTAAACGGGGCAATCCGTATCATCTTTGTTGCCTTATAATCAATAACTATTTGGAGCAAAGGGAAATTTTTTCATCAGTCCAACTCTCTTTTGGTATAAATTTTAATTTTGGCGTCCGGAAATTTTGCCGCGTTCTGATATTTCACGGAGGCTTAACGTTAATTACTATCCTTATTCACAATAGAAATGCCTCAATTTCGTCATGAATCCGTACTGGTGTAAACAGAAAGCCTATTATAAGCAAAAGTGATCCGTTACAGTGTAAATGCAACCTATCCGTATCACTCTTGATCCGTATCCGTCAATGGAAACTATGTTTCTTGTCCTTAGCCATTCCAAATCTAAAAAGGTTTCTTAGAACCCATAAAGCAAGATCATTATTCAATTTTCCTAATTCCTAATTTCTTGGAAATATAACTATTTGGCATATTTTCATTGTTGAAACGTTGGATCTAAATGCTATAGTTTCAATGAAATTGCACTTACTGCATCGGGAAAATTTTGCACCACTCGCATTCTTGGGTGAGGTTTGTTCATTCGAAATTTCGAGACAGGTGTTATCAATTTGTTCTTGATTGGTTCTCTTGGTAGAAATTCCTCGGAATACCTTGATTTTCCGAGATTGAATTTACTGTAGTCGGCAGGCGGTGTGTACTCTCTAAAAAAGAAATTGCATATTGATTGGTCATTCATCTTTCCAGTTGCAACTCATTCTTAGAGCAGTAATTCAGTTTATGTGAAGAAAGGTAACTTGTAGGAAGTTGTGACAGATCTTTTAGAAAGCAGCATCACGATTCAAATAGTGCTAGAATTTGACAACACGTTTAGAAGCGTTTGTTTCTTATAAAACGAGTGTATTTTCTCATACAATACTTTCAGGTGATCTGACTTAACGAGTTTGTGAATCTAGAAAAGGCCTCTTCCTAAAGAATTATGTAATTACTACAATTCTGAATCAACTTAAATCTGGTTGAGCTTTCAACTGGCATAGATTATGATTTACTGAATCGCCCAGTTGGAGGACGGGAGTGTGTTGTGCATTTGTTACATTTGATTTGATTTGTTTCTACCTTGCAATGATTTGTTACAAGTTACAAAGAAATTTAAATCGTAGGAAAAAGCTAAATCCTTCTAGAATACGATCAAAGATAGGGAAAATAGGCAACTATCTTGTAAGTCTGCGAGGCTCCAAGCGAAGAGATCATAACATGGATTCCAGCCATTGGCCACAGGGGTCCAAGTGATATGAGAGCATAGCAACGCAACGATGCCAACAGGGCGGACAATGTTGATGTGCTGTTAGATAACCTTTGATCACTTACCGTTTGCAAATTTTGGCAGGCCAAGGAATGTAACGAAAATCGTGTTTGTATTTGGTTTCATAAATCGATGGAAAAGTTGGGTAGCGCGGGTAGGCCGACTTGTAGAGAGAGTCCAATGGCGTCATGCCGGAGAGTGAAACGATTTCGCCTCGAATGAAATTGTTCCTACTGTTTACGTTTCCGTGGTCTGAAAAAGAGAATTTCAAACGGGGCTTACGAAGAAAGTAAAACAAAGCTTGCTTCACGTTATGAGCCTACAATGTTATTTAGTTAAGCAACTGTTTAGAGCGATGAATTATTTGTCTACTTAATGAATCCCCTCTAAAATGCAGCAAAGCTCACCACTGTGCGCAAGAGAATCGATATTCTACTTCATAATTAACATCAGCTTCTGTAATAAATATTGTGTACCGCTCTCTGTTGAGTCTAGCACAAAATAAGTTCATCTTTTGGGTATTTTCCGAGGACTAACCAAGGACCTGCGTAATGAACATGTCCTAGTTAAATATTATGTCCAGTCCAGTCAGCAAATGAAAGTTTGACGAATTGTTGGAGAGAGGTTACGCCGTTTCAAGTAGCAAACCATAATGTTTATTAAAGTAGGGCTTACTTTGATGTCCCGTTGAACTTCTCGTAGGCAGAGACCTGGATGATACTGTCTTGGCCGTCGACAGGCGCTCGTGGCCACTTTCAATCTCCTTCATGTTTCAGCTGATATTTTGACACTTTGACGAGACTAACAGTGCAGCAGCAGTCTACAGTCTTTCGCTGTTAAATGGTTGTTGCGTCTCTGTTATGTCAAACAATCGCGAACTCCACGCCGCTAGATAAAATGGCTGACCACAGACAAAAGATCTGAAACAAGAGGAATCTATTCTTCCGGGTTACTTGTCAATCGCTTTGAAAAGAAACGAGATAGCACATTGATATGTGAAACAAAGGCAGTTGCCATGGAACTCTTTACAAAAGAACATCAGGCTGCAATGTTTGGGTAATTTCCAAGCGACGAGTGATCGAAGTGTTCTCACGAGATTGTAAGCAAATAACACCCAGACTTGCTGTTGGAGTTGAAAATCAGACGAATGAAATAATAATCAACAGTGCCAAAAGATTCGAAGAGACTAAACCGAGAGATGCCAGGCAGTGCACAGACCGAGTCGCATGGCCATCAAGCCCCGAATAGGCCACCTTGGGGACTGCAAACGCCAAAGTCAAAGGTTGAAGGTATGTTTTGGAAAGGACTGCAGCTATTCTCTGATTGTTGTCTGCTGTCTCACAGTATAATGAGGGCTTTTGCTATTCCCAAGCACCGGCTACTTTTAGAGGGGATTTGACCCTCGCCATGATCCCCATAAATTGCTCAGTTGCACTGATAAGGGTGTGTTGTTGTGTCAATTGCTTTGTCAATCTCCCACATGTGAGCTCACATTTCTGCTTTCATACTTTCACCCTTGCTTTATTCGGGAAACATTGCTCCAAAGAGTTCCTTGACACAAAACTTTTCGTACAAAAGTAGGACCTCATTTCACATTTCTTACCTAGATATCATAAGGTGCCTTTGTGTCGTTATACTTTTTTTCCTTCATTGTTTACGTTAGAAAAATTTTTCTCCACGACGGAAATTTCAGAAATTACTCCAAGATTTACGGCATTCTCTTTACTGAACTTCTGTTAGGATTATGTTTCTGCCCAAGCAATTACCTCTGAAGAACTCCCAATCAAATATAAAACACCATATACTGACCGAGATACACTATCCAACCTTTTCTTTGGGAATAACTAATATTCAAAACTAAAAGCATGAAATATGACATCGATTTGATAAACAAATCAGTTATTCTGAAACCTGCCACGAAAAATGTGTTCCAGAAAAGAAGCCAATTTAATGTCAAGCACTACCATTGTCTCTACCAGATGGTTAGTCTTTGTACGAATAAACAGTATGGCTAAGCTATTGTTTAGAATAAAGAAACGATTATATGCAGTGGTTCGTTGTCCGGGAATTTCAAGAGGGAACTTATCATTTTTTAATTACGCAACTCCAGGAAATGAAGCTGAACCGTTTAAATTATAGCATTTTAGTCACTTTAAACCTGCCCATCTTTTCAGATCGTAGGAACGCTGGATATATGTCGACGTATAATCGCATGTTCCAAGGATGGAAAGGCTCACCCGCACGACCCATAAGGTAAAGGTCATCGCATTCAAATGAGTCTTCCAACAGATTATAAGTTTTTAACTATACTTCCTTACGGCTCTATGTGCTGGCTGCTATGTCATTAGGCCACTGCCCCATATTTGTCGACCAATGCCCAAAGCCTCTCATTCACAACTGCCCCTCTCTTAGATGCGTTTCCTTGGGGACGTCGTTGCTCCTTCGCACGGACATGCCTTTTTCCGCGCTTCTAATTCGCTGTGTTGAATAAACGCTGTGTTGAAAACGCAGTTATGCGTTGAACTGAGATTCCAGCTTCTCTTCATAGGCAAAGCACAGCGCCGCAACCGAGTGACGGAATGTGGGTGGACCGCACCAGCTACAGAGAGACGTTCCGCACACCGCATTCATACAGCCGCTACGACTTTGTGCCTGCGTCAGTCAACAGACATCATAAGCCCCACCCGTCGAAGCTCGTCTGGCCGTTAGAACCAAACAAGGTCGGTTTCTTGGGGGTTAATAATATAGGATCACATCACATCGCACATGAAGTAGAGTGGGACTTAATTCGCACAACATAAGAATTGGGCTATTGCTTTTGCTAGCTACAAGCCAAACCAAATCGTCCATTAATTGACCTACGTGAGTTTTGCCAAAGAAAGAATGAAGCGAATTCTACTTTGTGGTGCATATCTCTACTAGCGCCGTTTCTTGTTCCCCAAAAGTTGATCGTCTTATATCCCTGACAGACTTAATTTAATGGATTCACAGTTGCATATAAACAGCATTATAAACAGCATTATAAAAGACACATGTCACGCCAAAATCCATTTTTTATTAAATCAATCATGCAGTTCAAAAAATGCAGCTGTGTAATAATGTTTTCTTCGTCAAGAATGTCATGAAACTTTTTCTTAGCTGTGATGGCCGTGCACCATGACCACTACTGCGTTGACCTGTATCAGTTAAGAAAAATATTTAGCAACCGGTAAACAAGCGCTTTGAAATTACGCTTTTTTCATTTGAGTACTATACCTGTGTCTTTTTAGTCGTACATGATCTGGAAGCCAGATGCTGACCTGTCCCCTATCCGGAAAATAGGAACAGCGCCTCCTTCGTTGACTCAGTTTAGCAGACAAAGATGGTTGAACACAACATACAGCGACTTTTTTCAAGGCCAGCAAAAATTAGGTATATCAACACAGAAGTGTCTTTTGCATCTAGAGAGAGAGAGAGAGAGAGAGAGAGAGAGAGAGAGAGAGAGAGAGATGCTCTATCTAATGCTGTTGGTGTAAATACGCTACCATGGTTTACTTTAGTCAACACATTATAATATTTAGTAATTTTACAGAGTTACGTCTCCATTTGTAGATCCACTGGGGAACTTAGTGCGAACGGCTGACCCTGGAAAAGGACGCCCGATAACTGAAAGTGGTGCAAGTAGAACGGGCTCTAGGCCCTTGACTATGGACGCAGGTTTGTAAAGTTCATTCAAGTTCACAAATCCAGTTCTAAATATAATTCTGATGGGAGGCAGACAGATGGAAAACGTAATAATTACATCGCGTGACCCTAGCAGAAGCATTTATGCTCTGACCAATTCTCAGGTGACATCCTGTAAGAGTCTTTGTGCGCAAAAACGTAGATTTTTCCTGCTTGTGCTCACTCCCAGGGCAGCTTGAATGGGCGAAGTTGCCATGCATCTTCAAGACGTTCAAAATTTTGTCAGCTTTGCTTATTTTTGACTATGAATTGCTATTTTTTGGAAGGAGATTTACAGCGTATTTAAGGCAGTGGCTCTCTGATGTCCCCTTCACGATGGGGCTGCCCAAAAACCATTTAAAGCAATGAGGTCATGTAATCTGGTGTGAATATCACTAGTTATTTGCAGCTGCCGCAGGCTTCGGAAGAAGTTCGGATGCTCTCTAATCTTCCTACCAGTTAGGCGGCTTCGTACTTAAAGAACTTTCTGTTATCAAGAATCCCTCAGAGTACGACCCGAATGAAATATATGAGGTGATATATACTATATAAGGTGAGAGGCACATGCTAAAACAAGGCTGAATCATGTCAAATTTTCACCGGTTTTGAGCGTGGTTAAGCCATACACTGTTCGGGCTTGTAATTGAAAGCGGAGCCGGAGTGGCAATTCACCGACAAGGGCGAGCAGGTTGTCATTGAACCGCTTTCTCCAAAGCAGGCACTTCCCTTCTCTCGCTTCTTCATGCATTATTTTTGCTAACTGAAACGAAACTTGTCGATCCGGTTACTCGTAGGTGCCTTATAAGCCCCCCCCCCCCCTACCCATTTATTAACTCTCTGATGTTTTCCAACCCTGCCGCCCTTCTTTTCCAATCCCTGTCGCTCTTATCAGGGATCTCTCTCTTTTCCCTGACCGAGCTCGCCTGTTATTCAGGGCCTCCCGCTTATAATATTCACCTCCAATTTCCGTTGCCCACTTCTCAGTTGCCCACGTTAGTGAAAGCCAAGCCGTCCTTCACATACTCAGTTAGGTCATTTTATTTTCAAATTGAGGCTCATGTCTTTCCGAGGCTATATTGCTGGAAGTAGTAGCTCTAGGGGCTACTTTACAAAGGTGAAAGGGGTATAACCCACACAAGGCACTTAAAAACCACCTTCCTTAAAAACTTCCATAATTTCACGAGTAGCTCTGGTTAGTAAACTTTCAGTTAAGATACCAGTGGCTTATAGCCGTTCACCTGCTATTGGGTGGACATAAGCATGATTATATTTGCAACAGACGAAATTGTTCGTGTTCCCCTATGCTGTTTCTTGTGTTATGAACTATCCTTTCATGCAGACATATCGTTTTACTCTGACAGACATATCGTTTTGTCTTTATCTGCTGTCGTTTATTTCCTCTTTTCTTAATCTTTTCTGTTTACTTTCCTTTCGTCGCAATTTCCTTTTGTCGCAATTTCCTTCCAGACTTCTCTTTGGATTTTGATGAATTTTGGTCTGCCTTGATTGTCAAGTTTTTATAGTACCATTATTTGAATTGCACAGCAATTAGACTTCCCTGGGAAGCATCGTTTTGTTCGCCTCACTTTGAAGCAGTTAAAAGTTGTCCTAGACTGGTTATTATTTTGTCTAGTCTCATAGCATCGATCATTTTGTACTCATATTTAAATTTTTTCAGGGCATCACTCAAACAAAACAGTTTATGGACACGACTTCAAAGGGGATTTCGGAAGACCTTCGACAATAGACAAACCTCCAGATAGGTCATGGGCAAATATACCATACTAAAATGTGATGCATGTCGCCTAAAGAAAAGTACACTGTAATCAATAGCACCTAGAACCAGAAGGACCGATAAGAATTTTCAAACCACAGGGAAGCGGGGGGAATTAGACATCGTTTTTTGTATAAACAGCTGGTATTTTGAATATTTAACTGTCTTCTTCAAAGGCTGCCTCTTGCCCTTCATTTTTCGTGATTCTATGCTACTCATATCAGTGGATTTGAAGGACTGTTTCAAAGGAAGTTGGAATTATCAGGTCATTTACATTTCGTATCAACACCTAGCTAAATACCTTCTGTATAAATTTGTGCTGAAATTTTTAAACTTGTAGTCATAAGCAACTGCTCATTTCTATTTTTCTCTGTTTTCACTAAAAAAAACCTATATTTGAAATTTGAATGAATTGCCAGAAGTTCAGATCGGATGTTTGTGGAACTATGGAAGAAGCTCCTTTGATCAGAAAACAAATTTGTAATTCTTTTTCCCTTTTAATTCCGCTGAGTCTGTTGGAGATTGTGGGTTGTGAACGAGCATTCAAACAAAAAAATTATTACGTAACTTAAAATGCAGGTACTTTATGAACAAACGTTACTTTCGGTTTTGCCTGCAAAAGGACTTTTGCCGCGCTCTTGAGCAAGTAGAAAGCACAAGGCTTTCTGTGCGCAAAGCAGCGATAATTGAAAGCAACTAGGCAGTATATTGCAAGGAAAACATAGAATTGAGATTCAAGCTTGAATACAAACATGTTCAATGGTACAGCCAAGCCTTTCAATTAGCCAAGAATCAATCCCTACATTTACGCTACAAGAAAGGCATTCAAAAATTGCAGGAAAGTCTCCAAAGAGGCTTTCCCATAAGCGTAAACTGGTGGAAAATCCGTTGTCTAATTTCATGGTATGCAAGAAATCTTCTTTGAAAAATTAAATTGACTGGACTTGAAATTAACATGCCCTGCTATAATGAAGCTGTGCAAACAGAGGTTGATCCCAGCATAGTGATAATTGAGAAAGGAGTAATTGTTTAAATGAAACTTGAGCTGTGTTATTGTCAGCACTCTGTTATATAGTTTTATTTTTGACTTTAGGCTCTTGGGATGTAAGAAGGGATAAAGTTGATATGCAATGTCAAAGATGACAATAGAGGACTTCTGAGTGCTGCAGATCATCTGTTTCTCTTTTATTTTCATTAATTTTTGGAGACTCGAATTCTCAAGATCGGATTCCCAGGTGGAGCGTTTAATCTTAAATTGTGAATAATTGATAACGAACTTCACCCTTCTATCATGAACGTCGTTCATCGTTTGTGGCTGTGGCAAGAAGGTGCAAACAGTAACATGCAAGTATAACGCATTATTGACTCTTGAAGCAGGTAAAAGTTCATGTAATTCATTGAACAATAGATGCAAATGGCTGGATTCCACATCAGTAACAGTACACATTCCTGACTTGTAAAAGACTTGTAAAATACTACATTGACGACCGATTCCTTCAACTTGAAACAGTGAAGCTGATCACCTTCCGGGAAGATTCTATACTTCCGGCTAACCTTAATGTTGGTTCATGATTCTTTTTGTTACATCTCCAGTTTGCTTCTTTCAAAAGCCCTTGCCAACATCTATAAGAGCCTTTACTCGATATAGCCGATATGTTGTTTTTAGTTTGTTGCGAAAGATTGTTCGTCATTCAAGCTACAAGTCCTATTTCTATCAGGGAGCTTGATGACGGGAGCCGCCCTCTCTCATCTAGAAAATTCTGTCAGCAACTATGCAAGAAATTGCGCTTTGCCGTTGCATTCGAAAATATTTTCGGATTACGTTTGCTTTACATTAAAAGTTCAAACTGAATAAAAAAGCCTTGGATTGATTATTCATCACAACTGCTAGAAAATAAAATGCCCATTATACCTGCAAGCAAACTTTCAACTTTTCGATAGAAGATTTGTATTTGATGCTAAGGTTTGGCTGGAAAGTATTAAGCAGGAAGCTAAAAAAGAGAACACACATCGCCCAACAAGCACACTCTTGATGATGGACTACAATTATTAATGGTAGACTACTACAGCATCAAAGTATGTTTTCATTATTATGAGCTCTACTCTAACGCAGCTCTAACGCTGAACGTGAAAGATGAAAATGTCTCGGTGGTGGAGAGTTGTCAGGTTGACCGACCCCGGAAGGAATGAAGATGGAAGAGAGTGGAGAGGGGAAAGAGCAAAGGATGGAGAGGAGGGGAGACGGAGAACAGAATAAGGAAAGAGGAAGGAAGAAAAAAAGAAGGAAAGAGGAAGGAAAAAAAGGAAAGGTAAGAAGGAAAGAAAGGAAAATAAAGATGAAGAAAGAGAAAAGGTGAGCTTTCCTATTATACTACATAAAATTGATGCTAAAACATGATAAGATTTAAACTTACCCACGAGCCCTGGCTAGCTAGCCTGATGTTTAACGTGACAGTTGCAGAGAAAAACGCCAACAAATGGTTTTTCAAGGAAGCATCCTCTTTTACTCGTTATTTGTTGGCATAGTGACTTTTTCGCTGATACTGGGATTAGTAGTAGAATCCTTTTGTTCGAAAGCTTCTTCTCCACACTCTCACCGAGAGTACCTTGAAGCTCAATCGTCACGTCAGTTGTATTAAGGCATTGCCTTCCAAAAAGTCTAAAAAGGGCGCGTTTGATTCTCGCATCTCTAAGGCTGTAAACAAACGGATTGAAAGTAGAGTGCAAATGAACGATGAATATACTGTAGAAATATAGTGTGGCATGAACCCTTCTCTCGTAGCTTGTGCAGTCATGATCTGAAACATATGTCCAGCCTACTGATGGCCACCTCGAAAAGTATGCAATTCCAACGATACTGAAAGGCACGATGGACAAAGTGAACTGGCACACAATGATTGTCACCGTCTTCGTTGCCTTGGTTGGCGCTTTGGCACTACTGATGTCACGTACAATATTGCTGGCAATTTTAAGCAAACTGGCGCAAATGAAGATGATGATCAAGAACTCTACCAACACGCTGCTCAGGTAAAAGCAGTAGAAAACGCGTTGGTTGATGCCTTTGAACCAGGCTATTAGTGAGAACAGCAGACATGCAATCCAGATACATATGCAGACAAAGACGAGTCGACTTCTTGTTATGATGTCTCTGTGAGTTAAGGGAAAGCGAATCTGGATGTACCGAGATATAATGACAAGCAGGATGCTGAAAACAGAAGCTGAGCATGTAACGCAGTTAAAATAAAATGCTATTCTTTGAATATAAAGTGAGGTTTTGTGATAGGCCCTGATATTGAGAACTGCAAAAATGTACACAACTATCAAAAGTGGTTGACTGACTGCCGTGGTAAGAAAGTCTGCAATTGTCAAGCATATTATTGTTCGCTCTGTAAAATCGACTTTAAAGACGAGGAGAAAGAGCAATGTACCATTGATAACTGCTGAAGCAAAGCTGGATGGAATGTTTACAGCCACCAGAAATTCTTTTCCATAGACACAGTTCAAGTTCGGGTACGGCGTCCAGGTTGGGTAACTTTGGTTCACCATAATTCTGCAATTGTCCTTGGCTCACCTTTCAGAGTGGCACAAATCGATAGCTGCTTCCTCCTTTTATGCCAGGCTTGGATAAGAATGCTTTTAGAGCAAAAGTTGGACTATTGATCCGTGAAAGCTTGAAACCAAAATGACATAAGATTCAAATCGATGCTCAAAGTAAAGACTTGATTTGTTTACCTCCGAAAGACTGTTTATCAGAGCACTATCACCTACGAGAAGTGTCCGGCGGAAAACTGTTCTGATGACTTTAAATGCCCGATCTCTTATGGTTTTAAGCTTTCAGACGAGTGTGCTGTGCCTGTAAGAACTTCTACACGTACTTGTTGCAATTCTCGCTCCTACTCGTAGGTTGTGTCAAGAGATAACAAATGCTGATTGTTAACGAAATTAAACTTTAACACAGGGAGTGCAGCTGTGTAAGCCAAAAGCGCTCGAAACCTACTTTCATGTGGGTAGAAATCTTGATTGCACTTTTGTTTATAACACACAGAAAATTTATACAAATAGTGGAAGCAAACAGGCAAATCTGTTTAGGAGTTTTGATATCAGTACTCTCATATTCTGCTCAGGATAGGTGTTTCATGTGGTAAAATTGAAAGTTGCTTCCAATATTATTAGCATGCTATGCAAGGTCAGTGCAAAGAAGTGAGCTTTTCTTCTACGTACAAAAATAATCTCTGCTCTTGCTAGAGAAGGCTTGACTGAAACCCTTACCATGTGACTATTGATACGATTATCAGACTTTGAACTTCCAAAGTATAAGACCTGTTAAGCCTCGGATTGCTTCTGGAGCCTCATATAGTCTTCAGATCTTTTAGTAACTCGTTCAGAAGCCTGTTAGATTGCCACGGACCAACACTTTCCATCTTGCAAATTCCATCTTCCTGTGCTTTCTCACGATTAGTGAGATAAAGCTTATAAATAATCCCAGGTTCTTAAAAATTCGTGTCTTTTCAAGATTAACCATGTCGCTTTTCTGCAAATAATGGGAAAACCTTGGTGCCTTTTCAGGACTTTTCTCATGCTCATAAACTGACCAATTTGAAAAAGATGATGAGAAGGCTTTTGAAACTGATATCATTCTGCATGTATTTAAAATGTGAACAGATACCTATATGACTGCAGGAAAAATATTGTCTTGTGCATAGAGTCTTGTGTTTAGAGTATTTAAGATAAATAAAATTTCAAAAACCGTCAAACCCCACTTTCTAAGAATCGAGCCTGTTCTGTTTTGTGGAAAAAAATTAAATAAAAATGTAAAAGAACTGGCTTAAAGCTTATGAAATATTTCTGGTATGAGTTAATTTTTTATTCTTAAAGGACAAATATTGCGATTGGAAGAGCAGTGATTAGAAGCTGCACTGTTGTTATTTACGATAACGAGAAAGTCAGAAGCCAAACAAATAATTATGGCAACTAAGCGGCTTTGAACGACGATGAAAAAAGACCAAAAGTAAGCATTTCGAAAACGCCATTGTAGCCACCCTTTGCGCCTGGCAAAAGTGGAACTGCGTTGACAATGGGCTTCAGGCATGTTATTGCTACATGAATTCTGAAGGTGTCTCCATGATTCTACGCGTTATCATATATTTGATATCTATATACGTTTAAAAGATGAAGTTTGAAACTAGGAGGGTTTTACGAAAAGGCCGGAAACAGAGCTGCGGAGATGCCTTCGTCAAGCTAAAGGCACTGATGTAGTCAAGTTTACTTCGACCAAACAAATAACTGGCAATCGCTAACTGGTTAAAAAGTACTGAATCCAGGTACCATTTATATTGCTGTGTCAAATGCTCTTGGCATATAAACGTGGAATCCGACCCGGGCCGTTGGGCAAAATAAACTGGGCCTTGAAAGTGGAAAAATGAGATGAGGTACCGGTGTATGCAACGAGGCTGGTGTCATATCGCCACAGGGATAAAAGAAAGTTGATACTCGAAGACATGATTGTAGTCCTTCTACATAATCTAGCAAATAGTTCATAGGCGATTCAATGCATTTCATATCTTGGATCTTTATAACTTCGTTTCTGTTGTCTAGATTGAAGAAAGGAATTAGTACAATTGAGAGGAGGATTAAAACTCAAAATCTATTCTTAAATGGCTGCTTCTGATTGATTTTCCAGGTGAACTGACATCAGTTCTGATACAATCAAATATCTTACTTCACCATGTTCATGCGCGAACAGCTTTGATAAAAGCACTGCTCGCAAATTCCCTTCTCGCTTTTCTTCTGTTTTCTTTCTTCCCCACACTCAAATTCTTTCTCAACATAGCCTTGATAGACTAATTATTCTTTTTAACAAGCTAACTTTATGCAATGGAACAAATTAATGTCGAGCTGCACTGCTAGTCAAATTATGCAACCCTTTTTTCCAAAGGATCTCAAAAATTCCTTACGTATGGTAACGCTCTGTTTCTGGGCCAGCTTCAGGATCGAACACTGCAGATCCAATTAATTTCATGTCCATTGCATTGTCATAATCCAGGATGCAAGCCCGCGCAAAATTTTATTATTCACAAAGCATGTCAGCAGCGCGAATGTTTTTTGAATTTGAAATAAGCATTAAAAACGAAATAAGCATTGCTCTCTTTTATTTGATTAAAAATTGCAAATAATGATAGTATGCTAATAAAAGGAAGAAAAAAGAGTTCCTTCTGTTCATACGCAAACATTTTGGGACTTCACGTCACGCCACGTCAAAAAATTGGCCCTCCTGATTTTGTCTTTTTGACGTTTCAGTAAACGGTTTTCTTTTCATACCAAATACTGTATAAGATAATTGAATAATGCCATATTTATATCAATGGCCTAAGTGTTCTTAACGGCACTATCAGGTATGAACTTTACTGTAAAATTCTAGTTAGAAAGTAAGATTTTGCTCTCTTTCAGAAGCGAAGTATGAGAAAAGAACCTAGACATCCAAAGAGTTTTCCATTGAGCGTGGTTTGATAAATGCAAACAGAGTAAGTGAGCTTTGATAGTCCTTGTCTGGAGTTTCGTTCAGACCAAAAAGCCTTATTGGAATATCTTATGGAAGAAAAAGAGGGTCATATTATGTTCACCCCACAGCCAGCGGTCCTTAGCTAAGCTAACGTAGGAGAGTGTTCAATTACCAAGAATGCACAGTCTTATGGTTGTGATTTGAAGCCCAAATCAAATTGCATCCTTCCGTAATAAGTTTTGTAAATCTGACATATCGATAGCGGTGCAACTGAAAGTTCTTCACAAATGAGAATTGAAAAACTATAATTCATAGATAGGTAGATGAGAGATGACTGGCATGTTAATGTTCAGCTTTGAAAGTTGCAAAGGAAAATCCCTCACTAATGTCCTCGACTCAAAGAAAGGATTGCTTGAATCGCGGTCAATTTAAAGCAGCATTTAAGGGTATAAATGCCCATTCAATCCGATCAAAAGTTCCAAGACGATTAACAATTCTCTGTCAAACCCAGACAGAAAATGAGCAATTCGAGCTTTTCGTTGGACAGAAAGCAGAGTGGAGAAACGACCGCAAAACGCAGAACTGTTTGTATGTACTTTAAGGTTCTCGTAATTGTTAATACGCCAAATACACAGAAAGCTGTTTTGCATCTTCGCCTTGCAAAGTGACCACTACCAGCAGTCGTATCTGCAGTCAATTGATTTAGACATTTCGTAAGCTCTCGTACTTCCAAGAACATCAAGGCATGCAGCCAGTGGTTCAAAAGTTCCTAGTTAGAAACAGGTCATCGAAGTGTGTCGTGCACCTCAATAAAATGTGTCTCAAATGACATGCGGTGGTCCCAACAAGGCATCTTGTGAACAGATGGTCCAATATTTTCTACTGTTGAGCCATCCACAGCTTTATGGCAAATATAGTATATACATATCTTATTTTTCCACTAGCTATGTAATTTAATTGAATTAGGGCAGAAGTTTGGCATAAGTTATGCCAGCTTGTTAGTACTACACTATGTTAGGACATATTACACTGACTTCTGGAATATTTTAAAATTTTGCAGCTATTATCTATGTCTTGATGCATAAATTGTCAAAAATCGAAAGTAGATGTGGTTAGACATAGATGTTTTGCCTTGAATAGCTTTCAATTCACATGTACAAAGGGTGCATCATATAGCAGATTTTTTTAATCCTCTATTCATTCAGCCCTAGCATTGACCTCATGACTGATATTAACTTTGATATTAATGGCAATCATAGAAGAGATGACTTTTGAGCTTAAACTTTGCCTAGTATGTGGTCGAAATGAATTCGAATTCAATTTGCCTCTGCTTTCATAATAGGCAGCAGCGCAAGCTTTTTGTTATGACCACACGAAGGAGCATTTTTCGAATTGATAACCAGTACGACAAAATATGAATTTTTGTTTGGGCGTGCTTGTGTTGAGTATGACTTCGTGTGATGAAGGTGAAAAAAGTGGCGCAGTGAACTTAATTGGATGCAATTACACGGATACACATGATGCACTGACGTGATCCTAACAGCAACTTTCACCTAATATTCCTCTAACAACTGGCAATGATCGCTGATTGAAAGTACCATCTGCTCATAGCCCCAGTCAGAAACTGCTTTTGTCAATGAAGACCACGCACATACAAGAAAGCGGTTTGTGACTGATTTCGCCGATGCGAATTGAAATGTCTACCAGATAGTTCAGTGGGTCAAAATGCTTGTGATTTGGTTGGCCTATTTCACCGCATAGAAAATAGTCAATTCTGATATCAATTCCAAAGGTAATCTACAAGGAGTCGCACAGGTGAGGTATGCATTTTTGCCATTGTTTCACTTCACGTATACACGCTTAAATATCAAAATTGAACTTTTGAAGCCCACGCTAGACTCAAGTCTAGATTGCAGGTGAAAACACTATTTGCCTTCCAATAGTTTTCTTATCTATGGTTGCGGGGAGTTTTTAAAGCTCTCGCTGAGTACGATCACGCAGGTCTCTGTTGATAATGTGCACTGTGTCAAAATTTCCCTTATTTCCTTCATCGCTAGAATTGTAGCAAAGTTTACCTGGAAAATCCATCAGCCTTCTCGAACCTGCTTAAGTAGAATCCTGAAAGAATATCGTCAACATAAAATTAGATAAATGTGACAAGGCTCAGTAAAACATTCGATGACATGTCTGAATTTTTCACCTCAGTTTATTCTTTCAAAGGAAAACCGGCTTGTGTTGCAAAGCAATTCATCGGCAGGATATTAAAATAATTGGCATTGACGATCTACGTGAGGAAAAAGCTCTTTTCTGCTTCAAGAAATGCCTTATGCTTCAAGAAATGCCTTCTGCTTCCGCCCTTCAAGACTATTGTGAAACATTGCTCTATAAATCACTCGATCCATTCGATCCAGTCCTCATCATTTATTGCAATATTTAGCTTTAACTGATAGATCTTGGAATCTTTTTTTGAATTTTTAATCCACTGACTCTGGTAAAGGCGTCCTAGAGAGGGGATTACTTTGTATATTCTGTTGACGACTTCCCGGGTATCATTTCCAGAGATTTACTCTAAGGCCGGGTATCTGTTCAACAGCTTAAATTTAAAGCTGGTTGCCTTAAGGTCCTATATAGATCATACATGTGTTATCTTTGCTATGTAAATATTCAAAATTTCTGACAATTTCCGTCTTCATAATTTTAACTATACAGTAAAATTTGAGTTTCAAGTGAATTCTAAAGCCTTTTTTCTAACACCGGTTCACAAAAACTGTCTCAAAAATGCACACCCTCATTTTTTAGTATCCAAACATTCCCCCCCCCCCCCCCCCCACATCGTCCTAAAGTCAAAGCACTGCATTTTTCCCATTTTAACAAATGTCCCATTTGATACATAATGAGCCAGAAGAGTGTCAGAAAAGTCGCTTGTTGACCTTTACTGAGCTTATTGTAACTTGAAAATTTGAACTAAATACGTAATCAACGTAATAATTGGCTTTGCAACCGATATTGAGCCACATCAACATGGAGCCACATCAACATGGAGCCACGTCAAACAAGAGCTGTGAATGTGCTATCAATGATCAATCAATCTTCAGCTGTTTATAAGGAACTATTACGAAGGAAATGCAAGGCTCGTTTTGATTAATAATGTACAATGTAGCACGAACTTTACATGAAGTGCAAAGAAACCTAAATTCGAGGCTAACCACATTATGGCGTTTGAATCAATTATGTTGTAAAAAAATTAATTTCCTATTTTGTCATTCCATTTGCATACAAGAAGATTGCTTTCTCTTGAAAGAAATGCATTGAATTTCTATTTTGGTTATCATGATAGCAATTATATTTTTGTTATGTTTAAAAGTATCCTTTGAAATTTGAAGCAAGTCAGTCACGACTTTCTAAGAGAAACCATGTGATATTATTTATGGCATCTCTGCAGCTTCGCAAAGTTTGTTTCGCAAAAGGAACTGAGTTATCTATAACTGACACAGTAAACAGATGTGCTTGAGGAGTTTGAAGAGATACAAGTAGAGAACAGTTAACACAAATAGGTCCGACCAATCTTGAGAGTATTTCATTCTTTCTTCCTGCAACACAAGAAAGAATTGATTCGATAAAGAAGTTTAGAGGAAATGTTAATGATTCAGAATCAAGACAATCATTTCCTTGCCACTTTGTTCAAGAGGTTTAAGGTACCAGAGATCACATCAATGTTGCTCTCTACGAGTACCACCTTGACCAAGTGCAAGCCTCGATTTAGATGTTCTTGCCAATGTTGCTGAGTTCTAGGGAATCGTAGCCCATTGTCGTCAGATTGAGCGTAGTGAAGAGCAACTTTTTCTTCTAAGAGGCCGTTCCTTTGTCATTCATCCATAAAGCAATAATGTACCCAAGCAGTTCTCTTGGTGTGCCATTGTAATTAAGATTATTTTGAGATCCTTTCCCGTGATCTCTCCGCAAGACTGTCAAACTGTTTAGTTCCTGCTGTTCTGCACCTCATCTGTTAGGCAACAACATTTTCCACATTTTGCGAAAAGCAGTTCAATGTGGTCGCAGTTGCTTCTTATAAGGCAGGTCGAGCTCAGCTGCTGAGGGTATTAAATTTTTTCATGTACTGCTCTTTGCCTTCATCAAAGATTCATTACCCAGAAGAAGTGAATTTTCCGAGTTTCGAATGAAAATCATTTGCGCTTGCCCTTCAGATCTATTCAAAGTTGCTATATTCAATTAGGGGAACTGTGATTAAAATGTCGGTTACTGTCTTTGGAAGCGTGAACAGTCAATAACTTCGCTTTGAAAGCTGTTTCTCGGCAATTGCAATTCATCAAGTTCATATAGCTTTATTGCATCTGCAGGTCGCGCACCCAGGCAGGGAAATGTCGCAAAGTTCAAAAGGCTTGCCTGCCAGTAGGCCAACAGAGAACAATTAGGGATAGTACCGACTTATTATTAAAGAATACTCTGGACATATAGCTGAGCTGTTACTCTTTGAAGGCCTGCCACGCCTGCTCCAGGTATGAATCAGCCGTAAAAAGACTTATTCTATTGCCCATTTATTTAGTGCACTTATTTCCCTCAGGCTTGCAAAAATATTCATCGATGCGCTCAAGGTTGATGTTTCACGTTACACTTCTTTTAAATGCAATCTAATTTAGATGTTGATCGTGAGAGAGCTTGGGCTGTTTTTTAAAGCGTATGCAAGTCCTGGGAATTTGCCACATGTCTTCCTCATATCTATACAAATATTTTTTCCAATTTGAAATTTATTTTAAAGCTTGGCTCAATGCATGTTTCTTAATGTTACTAACAGTGCCTTGAATGACATATTGAGAGAAGAATAGTCTAACAAGTGAATAAGAAATACAGAGCTCATTGCAACCTTTGTGACTAGAGCCCGTTCATGCATTCTAAAGCAAACGCCTCTGAAGGATTATAGACGAATTTTTGCAGAGCCTTTTATTTGCGTCCCCCCACAGCTAGGTTTCATTTCAATTCTCCTTCTTAATGGAAGCGAAATTTTAATCAGAGTATTGGCATGATGGAGATTTTTCATTGCAAGCAGCTAAATACAGCTTTAACCAATCGCAAGTTACAATATGATTAAAAACAAAAAACACATTCTGCTGTCAGAAAGAAATTCGAAATCTTTTGTTGATTTCCATATTTTCCCTGTTCTTTGAAAGAGATTTGCATTATTTATAAGGCAAAATCTTTGCCTTACCCACGATTCTTTGCAGAGTTGTCGGATGGCTTGTCGATGAGTTTGTACCTCTAGGCAGGTATCAAGAGAGAGCAGAAAGCGTTTGTTAAAATAATTTTGGAGATAATCCGGAGAGAGTTATAGAGAAAAAGGAATTACTAAAGTAAGTTGTTCTGCTTCATTAAACGACAACATTTATATCAGAATTATGCTTCTTGTGCATGGAAAAATAGGACTGTTTTGGCCAGCTAAATTGAAGGGTCTTTCAAAGTAATAGGTTCCAAGTCTTCTTTAAGAAATCCTTCTGTTGACATGCCCTTTGTGCAATATTTCCGTTCTACCGAAAATCTCGGTACAGTGTGCGACGTGATATTTCAAAACGTTTGTTCATATATCTTGGTTATATAATTTGTGATAAAGATTTCCGAAGATTGAGTAAGTTATAGACACCTTGCTCGAGAAAAAGTCAATAAAGAAGAATGGAATTTGAAAAGCTTTTGCATCAACATGTTTATTTTTGGTCTGTGCAGACCAAGCAATTTAGTGTCAGTGTTCTCATTAAAGAGTGATTATTAGAAATGAACTTGATCGAAAACTAAAGTCTTTATGTGAACGAAAATTAGGTTTTGTCAATAAAGGGTAATTAAAAAACAGTGCTTTTAAGGTGTCTACCACCAAATAAATGTTTTTCTATTGAATAATACATCAAAAAGCCGACGAGATTCTTAATTGGAAACAGCCCAGTTTTTTTCGGCAACTAAGGAGTTTTACATAACTTCATTTTTTGTAAATCGATCAAAAATTCCCTTCCAGATAGGTTTTTGGGACTAAGAAACACAAGCGGATATTATTTTTAATTTTGCCACATTTTGGTTGTAATAGTTGCTTTCGTTTTTTTCTACAAAGGAAAAATGATCTATTTTCGCAACTTGTGTTTAAATCGTGAATTGTAGGTAATCCGTTTACTTGGAAGAAGAAAAGTAGTCGGAGCAAAGCCACTAAGTATTTCAATCTAGCTGAAACAATTTTTTTTAATTGATTTTTCCTTCTTCTCCTTTTGATGTTTCTGATAAAGAAAACACGCGTGAAAGAACGTTTTTTCTGATTTGACTAATTAGATTGCCTTTCGTATAGAGCTTCCTTCTGTGGATGCTTGCATTAGATGCTATACTAGAATCCCTCAGAATAGTGTGAAAATAATCATTCTACTTTAAAAATTGCACCAGTCGCTTTCAAACGCAAAAATTTTCGATTTCATTTCGATTTAGTAAAATACAATGAGGCTTTTGATTTAGTTAAGTTTTTTGCAATTTTTTAACAAGGCCAGGTTTTCGGCCACTTTGTCTAAGTAAGCATGATCTTATCAAGTCCTTTGCAAGACAAGGTTGCCCGTTTTTCGACATTTTCGCCTGTCATTTTGACTCACAGATAAATGCTGAAAAGCGAATCTGTTTAAATCTCTCAATGGTAGTAATGTATTCACGGTATTTGTTTGTTAATGTGTAACCGTAAGACACTCAAAGGAGAAGCGATTTCTTATGTGGCGACTTGTATATTAAAAGTCTTCAAGCGAATGGTCTAATGTCAAAAGACAAGACAAAACAAAAATAATGTATAATAACAAATGGTAAGAGACTGACAAGGGTAATTTCATCAATCATGCACTTTTCTTCTTCGCCAAGAAGATAGCAGACGGTTTCAAAACGTCACCAATCGATTTGTACTATCGTCTATAAAATGGGACCTTTCGCAGCGTGAAGGATGGTCAATAGGTAAAGCGACACAATTCTGTAAAATGGGTCCGCTTTTTTCCAATACGAATCGTCCAAGCAGCTACGTACATTGGATGGGATAAACGGTATAGACAGCACGTCTGAGGCTAACCGTTCTTGACCGAACAGCATGTCTTCAACTGCAAATATCTCACACAAATTCCCTAAACTAAAAGTGAAATAAAGGCAACGAGATATTTAGCCACTTATCCTAAAACGATGCATGCTTTAAGTGCGTTCCTCGCTGATACAATCCATGATTCTTTCTCTCTTACCTTCTTCCTCTGACGTCCTACTTTTTGAATAAGGGTGAAGGCTTATCTTTCAATGTATCCGCGACAATAGAATAGAAGTGAGTGAGTAAAATGGTTATGAGAAAAGTAATCTACCAAGAGATGGACAGGGTGGGGTTGATTAGTTCTTATTGTGGGGTTGATTAGTTCTTATTGACTAAAATGAATTTTCTGATTGCAGGTTTAGTCGCTGATGACCGTCTAAGCTTCTTGCCGAGAAAGCTTCTTGCCGCCAGATCGCAACCATGCTTGCCAACAGCACAAGGACCTCGATAGACAGCGATCATGACGAGAACATCATGTCACTGTGGTACAAAGTTGGCATTATCATTCTTATGGTGCTGTCGTTGATACTGAACCTTGCTGTAGTTGCGCATTACTTTTACTTCAAGAAGAAGTTTCACCGCAACGTTCTCTTGAAGAGGTGTTTCACGTGCAGCCTGGCGTGCAGTGATGCATTGCAGTCGTCTGTGGGGTTTTCCCTGCAGCTCTTCTCGATGGCGAACGGCTTTCGACCGGCGCTATGCCAGGCGTCCGCATTCACTGTCACCCTCTTCGCCTACACGTCGATATCCATCATTGTCATTCTAAACGTCGAGAAGTGCATACACATCTGCTCTCCGTGGCTGAAGCTGAAAATGTTGACGTCACGCTCCACTTTCCAGGCAATTTTTCTTGGCATTGCCTTGGGGTATTCAGTGTTTTGGGCCATGTTTCCATTGCTCAAGTGGAACGACTATAGTCTCTATGTCTTCAACAGCTGCACTATTAACTGGGATACGGATGACAGTGTTCACAGGACTTTCGTCTTTTGCATCATGGTATTCTGCTTTATCCTTCCCTTTGTCTTGACCTTTGCCTGCAATCTACTCTGCAAAAGAACATTGCAGTCGATGAAGCGCTATGCGCGGACACACTTCGGACGGCACTCCGCAGAGGTCATCAAAAATGCGAAGGCGGAATCGAAAGCGACCCAAATCACGTGGATGATGGCGATGGCCACTCTGTTTGCATGGACGCCCTACTCCGTACTCTCAATGCTGAGGTTTTGTCAAGTCAGGTTCGATAGCGACATATACGAGGCACTGGGTCGAATCTGCAGCTTAATCGCAAAAAGCTCATGTATTTTGAATCCAATTCTTTATGCTTTCAAAGTAAAAACCTTTCGACAGGATCTTAGAATGATGCCAATGGAAATATATCGCCTCTTGGATATGTCGCTGGGTAACATAACGAAGAAATGCAAGGCATAGTCAGTCGTATGGACAAACCGAGGGACGGTAGCATGCGGACTCAAAGAGTGAGCCGGGGAATTTCATATAGGAAGGAGACTTAACAGCTAGAAGTTTGCCATGGTTTTTTGGCTGTTACCCACCATATTAATTATAAATTAATACCCTACGTCAAACAACTTCGTAATCTATTCATTGTCGGCCAAGCAAACAACTGAAACATGGCGTCGGTAGCTTAAGGAAAGCAAGAGACCCAGCGTCAGCTTGAACACTACTGAGTACCTTCGTTTTCTAGTTCTTGCCTCTGATCTTGCCGAAGTTGTTGTTTGCATTCAAAATGCCCTTTAGCTTTAATTCCAATGTTGATTATCTAAGAATCTGACTTTGACCATGAAAGCTACGAGAAGCAAAACAAAAGCGTCCTGCCATATAAAAAGTCAGTATCTTGTCATTGAAATAAGCTAGAAAGCAACTTGATACGTCTTTCCTTTGTGCTAGAAATTCTGAATCTGAGAAGGTATTCCAGTACAGCTGACTAGAAGGTAGCAAAATTGAAATTATTAACTACCGCTATGAGAGTTATTAACTTCTTAATTCTTAATTAAGTATCATACAGCTTTGGCTCTTTTACCCTGGGGGGTCTTGTACCCAGGGTATGCTCCTTGCAGACTTAATCGGGAATTAGTTCTAGTTCTCCACAACAGTAACTTCTCACAGAAATGAACTCACAGAAGTAATCCGTTTATGATACTCCGCTATAATAGATTGTTCCACTCTCGCTCGTTCTCTACTTGATACCTTCCGTCTGTATATATACCTTTTCTACAGAAAGTTCTAGCTAAGAATTGCTTATTGATAATGACTTATTTTAGGTAATATTACGAAATGACTAAATATACCCCCTCAAAGTTCTACAAAGTTGTACACGAAATAGGCCTAAATGGCTTACTACGGTGTTATGATCTCAGCGACTACAATCATTACATAATCATGACTAAGCAAGCATGCTGGCAGTTAATCCAAGGTAATTATGTATTTCTTACGCGGCGACAGTGCCCCCTTCTCCCAATCACTGGACCCATCCTAAAATGAGGTTACATTTACTGTTGAATCGTTAGTGCGCTGACTACTCTCTCCAATGAAATAAGGCTACATTTTAGCTGTGTGGCCTTGAAATTTTTTAAATTTAAACTTAATGAAGCTACATCAAAAAAATGAAAGGGCCAGGCAACTCTAAAGCATGGACAGGCCTGAGCTAATTGGACAATTTAGCTTCAAGGCAGCAAGCAGTTTCTCAATAGGTGAAAAAGCACTAGGATTTTCCAACGATAAACACGCTTTGATAAATAAGAGAGAGTTTATCTTGTCTTCTTTGATATGTCTTAATCCTGAATAATTATCTTGGACATAGATAATTAATGTCAAAGATGTTGCATGAAATGAACCACACAGGCATGCTATAATTATACTTCATTTAAGGAAATCAAAGCCATGGCGGAAATAATAGTTTTTTAATTACTTTAAGTCACAGCAATAGCCAGAAAGGCAGCTGCAATGTGAAAACGGAGCCCTTTTCCTGCATCCGTGAAAGCCTAGCTTCTCCAAGGCCCGAATTACTCGGGCTATTATCAGTAAACCAAGGCGTTGCTTTGATATGATAAAGTGCTGACAGCCGAGTACTCTGTCCACTAGGGAAGTAGGAAGAAGCTTTCATGCAAAGGGGGGGGGGGGGCGTCATCTCTGTGTTTCAATCATGCGAATCCCTGTGAAAGCTACATCCGGTCACAAGATACCAGGAACAAATGATCCATCCGAGACTTTTCAGGTCGAATTGCAGCACAATTCTTTTTCCTTTGTTTGAGTCAAAACCTTCGGCTCGAGTAACATTGGCAAAAGAGCGGCGCTGTAAAATGACACGAGAGAGCAGGTGATAATGATTCCGCATGGGTACAAGTACCAAGGAGTCTCAACGCAAGCAAACATGGCATTTCAGGGCCTTTCATGCAGTAGAAAAAGAATACTTCTTGCAGCACTATGCGTAAGCTCTCTTGTCATAGCTATGTTTGTTGGCTACGCAATAAAGTCTCGATGCACTACAGTATCGTGTCATGCAAAAGGCACTAGTCTTGATAATGAAGTGGCTAGATTCAAACAGCATGGAAGTTTGGTCTCTGAAATGAGTGCCAAGAATATCGAAGAAGAGACCAAACACTTTTCAAGGGCACCTCGTATGTCAGGAACGGACAATGCAGAGACCCAAGCAATTTACGTTGCGACAAAATGGCGGAAGTTCGGTGTAGAAGACGTCAAAATACACAAATACGACGTGCCGCTTTCTTATCCCAAGAGGCCAGCTGAGATCGTGGCGCACTACAATAACGGGACAGTCTTCGGTTTCTCTGTCACAAACCCGGCGACAACCAAGAACGACGTTGTGGCCCCGTTCCATGCGTACTCCCCCTCCGGAAATATCAGTGGATTCCTTGTGTACGCTAACTTTGGGACTGAGCAGGACTTCAAAGAACTTCGAGAACATGGAGTCAATGTTTCCGGAAAGATCGTTATTGTGAGACACGGCTTTCCATACAGGGGCCAACAAGTAGATTATGCAGTCTTGAACGGGGCAAAGGGGGTCATCCTCTTCTCTGACCCGATGCAGGTAAATCCCAACGGAGTAGATGCTCAGTACCCCAACGGATGGGAGCTGCCCGATTCGGGCGTACAAATTGGGACAGTACTGGAGAGATCAGGAGACCCCCTCACTAGAGGCTATCCCTCCAAGCAGGGTTTCTATCAAGTAAAAATCGACAAGGCTTCGCCTATTCCTAGTATCCCATCGCAACCAATCGCATTTAAAGATGCCAGGCTTCTTCTCGAAGCCATGGACGGAAAGGATGCCCCGAAGCGGTTCAATGGAGACGGTGGATTTGCATACAAACTGAATTCGTCTCTCTTGGTTCGAATGAACGTTGAAAACGAGCTTAAGGCTAAAACTCTCAACATTATCTCTGGCAAAATTCACGGGAATGTTGAGCCAGATAGGCACGTGCTGATTGGAAGCCATCATGATAGTTGGGGAGATGGTGCATCAGACGCTTCTGGTGCCCAAGCGACACTCATGGAAATCGCAAGATGTTTAGGGAAGGCCAGGCGGCATGGCTGGAGACCACGCAGAAGTCTTATGTTATTGAGCTGGGATGGACATGAGCATGGAATGATCGGCTCCACGGAATGGGTAGAAGAGCACGCTTCGATGTTGTACGAACAAGCAGTGGCCTACTTGAATGTTGATGTAGCTGTCGAGGGTAACCACACCATCGATTTGAGATCAACTTCAGAACTGGATGATGTCTTCTTCGACGAAGCAAAGACACTTACTGAGCCAACGACGAAAGTGAATCTGTACCAGGACTGGGTTAAAAAGATTCCAAGTTCTTCGGATAAACGTGAGCCGAGGACAACAGTTCTCATCGCTGGTAGTGACTTTACACCATTCTGCCAAACGATTGGCGTGTCTTCAGTCGATTTGAAGTACACTTATGCAAAGATTCCTGGCACGAAATACCCATTAGGGAACCCAGTGTACCATTCGACATATGACAACTTTGACTGGCTCAAAAAGTTTGTGGATCCGGGCTTTCGTTATCATCTCTTGGTTGGGAAAGTTTTGATGAAAGCAGCTTTGAATTTGGCTGATTCGACAATTCTACGATTCAATTTGTCGAAGGCAGCCAACGCTATTTACAATTATGCAGTTGATTTCAAAACACGTCACGAACGGTTTGTCATTCCTCAGAATGTGTCTTGCGACATGCTGGTTAACTCTGCGCGGAATTTAACGTTGACGGTAAAGCATTTCGAAGAGCGAATCAGAAATGTAAACAAAGGCGACCATCTCAAGGTTCGAATGGTAAATGATCGACTTCAGAATTTCCAGCGACAACTTATTCACCAGTCTGGGACGATGGGAAGAGAAGACCTAAGAAATGTTGTTTATTCTACAAGATGGGATTTAGTAACACGTAGAACTCGGTTTACTGCTATTTCGGAGGCCATTTTCAGAGCAGAGAATCGAATCGATAAAGACTGGGACCAAGTGAAGAGGCAATTGATGATTGCAATCAATCGTCTACAAGCTGCCTCTCAATCGTTCATAACATCTCGAATCTAACGATTTTAGAGGATATCTCTCTCTAAGTAGTTTGTTTACTGATTGCATTTCTAATGTCTTCGTGGTACCGCAAGCTTTTTATCCGATTGTGTCTCTTGGTTCATGTATAGCCAGTTGATGAATCTTAATTTTTTTGCACTTAGCCCATGCATCATTCTGTGAGGAACACGAGCAGTTTGTTCTGCTGCTCCAAGGGCACCTTTCCTGGCCCTTCAAACACTCCTCCCAATTTACTTGAGCAGACGGAAAGAATTTTAGCCGTCCAGATATACATGAAATATATTGATGCTTAATTGTACCCATTGCGAAGTACCATGCAGGGTAGGTACTCCTATGGGCTTTGTTTCCAATATCCCGTTTTCAAATGTCTGCGTTTTCGAACCACTCTGTGTTCGGTGTTTCTGAGGATGTGTTCATCACAACGATCCGTTTTCAAGTCGCTGCGCTTTCAATAGAATTTTCAAATATTGGTGTGTTGCTTTCATTTTGATTCGTTTTAAAATTATTATGCAAAAGCAGAACATCTACGAAATATTTAATCAAAGTTTTAGTTCGCTGGTGAGTATAAGCAATAATAAATTTGTTTGCCACTCGTAAACCAAACACAACATACAGAAACATGTGAAGAATAAGCAGGGCAGTTAATGTGCTCGCAGGAGAGCAGGTTGGTGGAATGTCATTCTTTAGTTAAGAAAATCAATATGCTCTTGCTTCATTTATTCAAGGTACAGGCTTCTAGTAGCTTTTCCTTCCCTCTGCGATGCGTCACATTGGTTTCCAGCTACCAGCCTCTATTTCAAGTACAATGGCAACCTATCTTGTCTATCCAGTCACATCGTCTGCACATCATGTTCAGTTTCAGCCGTAATGCCGCTTTCATTCGAAACACAAAAGGCAGCTTTTCTCCAAGAGGCAGCTTTTTCAGCCCCTAATCGTTCTCAATGACATTATGAAACACTGTGAACCAAGCTGGCTTAAAACTCGAGACCATGTAACCAAACAATTGATAAGCCGTCAATAGATTCACAATCTTTTAGAATGAATCTCTAGATTAACTTGTTGCTTCATTCTCTATCGTATAGACGAGTTTCTCACCATATCTGTTAGAACTTATTTGGTGCAAGAATTGTGTTTATAATTCAAACTTTCGGTAGTAAACAAGGCAATTTGTTTTCATGCACAATTAAATAAACGCCAAATCCGAAAGAATCAAGGTTATCGGACCTGGTTTTACCTCGCGATTCACAGCAATGAAAAATCATATTGCCAAACTTCATTTTTGAAAAATCGTGTGAAACTCATCTTTCAGTTCATCTAACAAACAAACAGGCTCCACTTTAATGAGAAAAGAGTAAAATCAATGCCTTTTTAACATCTACGTCATGCAAGATTTCAACTACATAGGAGTTCTGCCTTCATTCTTCTCAGCGTGTCTCCAATTATGTAGCCACGCATAAACGCAATATTGTTCGATTCGTTCGAATGATGAGATCAGTTAAGTCATGCAGCCTACAAGCGATATGCTACGAGAAGATTCGCCATTTTGAATTAACCTGGTATAAATTGATAGCCCTTGGAGTATAAATGTGTCCTTTTCTTGATATTGTCATCTCTACTTTCTTTTCATATTAGCTCCCTATCTAGCAGACACAAAACAATGCGAACTAAGCCTTGGAGCCTTGCTTTGTATATTGCACCAGCATTATGAATCGCTAGACAGTTCCGGGACCGTTAGAGAACATATGTTTCAATAAACACATTTAAAGTAGTCCAGTGTGCAACTAATCTTCTCCCCAACTAAAATACAAAGCCAGTGAAGGGGTCAAGTGAACCTTTCATTCAATACCTCCAGAATGCGGAGAATCTTACCTTCCCAAACACTCGCAAAAATCTTTTTCTTATCGAAGTTTTCCAAGTAGATATATTAACAGAGTCGCCAGCTTCCATCAAAAGCGGTAGGATTCAAATTCAATTGCCTTTAACACACCTAGATCTCTCTTTATAAGTCTGAGACATTGTCTACAAACACTATTTTACATTTCTTTGGCATTTAAGCATATTTGATTATAACGAATAAGGTGACATGACGACTTTCTGAGAGACTCCTAAAATTCATTCTGTATGCATAGTTTGGAGGCAGTCAGTTTTTAGATAATGTAAATCAACCCGTTTATTCCAATAACAATACTTTCCCTTTAGAAAGGTTTATAGCGAAGAGGTATTTGCATTCAAATAATCTATTGAATTGGCCAAGTGTGTTGATGCAAAACTTGGCAATGAAGACATTTCTTTGCTTCAAAAAACTGGGGCTCTGCCCTATACAAACTTGAAAACAGCCTGCCCCAAAGATTTAACTAAAACTTGAGCTCATACGTTTCTCCAGGGAAGTGGGAAAGCACAGATGGAAAGGTCTCATTCAAGTACAACCTTGACAAAAGTACACTGCCTTTCAACTACACATAAATACACATAAATTTTTACAGCGTAAAAGAATTTTTAAAAACATTGACTGACATAAACAAAACAATTATTAAGATATAAAACCAGGTTGAATAGGAGATTTCTAGGAAGTTTTACTTTAAATACAAGGACTATTATAGAGATTACTATTATTATACTTCATTTACGTCAAGTAAGCTTTAATCAATTGAAGTTATGCGGCTATGTAGTTGCACCAATATTGTGTGATACTAATAACAAACCAAAACAAGTCATACGCCCACTTTAATGACATTGTGAATCTTTTTAAGAAATGACTTCATCCCAAAAGATTTTCACAAAGTTTCGCGGGGAACCCCTTGGAGCTACATTGTTTGGGGGCCTTTAGATTTTCCCTTAAAGATACACACCGGGCTTTAAGCCACCGTCGGTAAGGAACAGCCACCTGATACTTTGTCCAGAATAGATACCCGCAGATGAACGTACAACAAAATTTTGCATGTTTTTATCATCCGAGCTGGAAATCTTGTAGATAGCATTGGAGTTGGTTCACCCCACCTTTATCCAGCGTTGCGTTGTGGCAATTGAGCATGCTATGCCCATCGAAACCACAGGAAAAGCAACTGTAAATTAAATAAGTTCAATACTCTGTTCACAAATTCGCTCTCAAGTTTGATCTCCTTCCACAGAGCCTTAAATCGACCTGGTTTCTTGATGAAATGTAGGCAGGTTGACAAAAGCATTTCGGTCCAAGAATCCACAATTACGAATCACCTTGACCAAAGCTAAATAAACCGGCATTGAGGACTTGTGTCCATCTCAAAGGCACTTCACTTCGAGCATTGACCTCAACACCACAAAATAATCAGTATGCACGCCCCTTTAGAGGCATCAAATTTCATTATTGGACCACAATTCTTTTCAGACGTGATAGTAAATCTGAGCTCTGCTCGCTCTTCGTCCTGAGCAACGATGGGGCCTCAGACCATTACCGTTGACAGAAAATGCATCACTGTAGCAGTGATTTCGTTGGTTTCTCTTCTTGTTGGCGCCCTGATAGGATACGCAGTAACGACTCGCTCCAACGAAAAGCTGGACAGTACGAAAGCAACCACAATAAGCGATCAAGAAACGGAAGTTGCTAGATTCAAACAGCATGGAAGTTTGATCGCTGAAATGAGTGCAAAGAATATCGAAGAAGAGACCAAACACTTTTCAAGGGCACCTCGTATGTCAGGAACGGACAATGCAGAGACCCAAGCAATTTACGTTGCGACAAAATGGCGGACGTTCGGTGTAGAAGACGTCACAACACACAAATACGACGTGCCGCTCTCTTATCCGAAGAGGCCAGCTGAGATCGTGGCGCACTACAATAACGGGACAGTCTTCGGTTTCTCTGTCACAAACCCGGCGACAACCAAGAACGACGTTGTGGCCCCGTTCCATGCGTACTCCCCCTCCGGAAATGTCAGTGGTTACCTTGTGTACGCTAACTTTGGGACTGAGCAGGACTTCAAAGAACTTCGAGAACATGGAATCAATGTTTCCGGAAAGATCGTTATTGTGAGACACGGCTTTCCATACAGGGGCCAACAAGTAGATTATGCAGTCTTGAACGGGGCAAAGGGGGTCATCCTCTTCTCTGACCCGATGCAGGTAAATCCCAACGGAGTAGATGCTCAGTACCCCAACGGATGGGAGCTGCCCGATTCGGGCGTACAAATTGGGACAGTAATGGAGAGACCAGGAGACCCCCTTACCAGAGGCTATCCCTCCAAGCAGGGTTTCTATCAAGTAAAAATCGACAAGGCTTCGCCTCTTCCCAGTATCCCATCGCAACCAATCGCATTTAAAGATGCCAGGCTTCTTCTCGAAGCCATGGACGGAAAGGATGCCCCGAAGCGGTTCAATGGAGACGGTGGATTTGCATACAAACTGAATTCGTCTCTCTTGGTTCAAATGAACGTTGAAAACGAGCTTAAGGTTAAAACTCTCAACATTATCTCTGGCAAAATTCATGGGAATGTTGAGCCAGATAGGCACGTGCTGATTGGAAGCCATCGTGATAGTTGGGGAGATGGTGCATCAGACGCTTCTGGTGCCCAAGCGACACTCATGGAAATCGCAAGATGTTTAGGGAAGGCCAGGCGGCATGGCTGGAGACCACGCAGAAGCCTTATGTTATTGAGCTGGGATGGACATGAGCATGGAATGATCGGCTCCACGGAATGGGTAGAAGAGCATGCTTCGATGCTGGACGAACAAGCAGTGGCCTACTTGAATGTTGATGTAGCTGTCGAGGGAAACCACACCATCGATTTGAGATCAACTCCAGAACTGAATGATGTCTTCTTCGACGAAGTAAAGACACTTACTGAGCCTACGACGAAAGTGAATCTGTACCAGGACTGGGTTAAAAAGATCCCAAGTTCCTCGGATAAAAGTGAACCGAGGACAATAGTTCTCATCACTGGTAGTGACTATAAGCCGTTCTATCACACTATTGGCGTGTCTTCAGTCGATTTGAAGTACACTTATGCAAAGATTCCTGGCACGAAATACCCATTTGGAAACCCAGTGTACCATTCGACATATGACAACTTTGACTGGCTCAAAAAGTTTGTGGATCCGGGCTTTCGTTATCATCTCTTGGTTGGGAAAGTTTGGATGAAAGCAGCTTTGAATTTGGCTGATTCGACAATTCTACGATTCAATTTGTCGAAGGCAGCCAACGCTATTTACAATTATGCAGTTGATTTCAAAACACGTCACGAACGGTTTGTCATTCCTCAGAATGTGTCTTGCGACATGCTGGTTGCCTCTGCGCGGAACTTAACGTTGGCGGTAAAGCACTTCGAAGAGCGAATCAGAAATGTAAACAAAGGCGACCATCTAAAGGTTCGAATGGTAAATGATCGACTTCAGAATTTCCAGCGACAACTCATCCACCAGTCTGGGACGATGGGAAGAGATGACCTGAAAAATATTGTTTATTCTACAAGATGGGATTTAGTAACAACTAGAACTCGGTTTACTGCCATTTCGGAGGCCATTTTCAGAGCAGAGAATCGAATCGATAAAGACTGGGACCAAGTGAAGAGGCAATTGATGATTGCAACCAGTCGTCTACAAGCCGCCTCGCAATCGTTCATACTATCTCGAATCTAATTGTCCAGCATGTGGTCGGGAAAACCACAATGAAGGTGTCAGCGATGTACTCATGATGATGATGGTGATGATGATGATGATGACATCAATGTACTGTTTTTGTAGAAAGTTGGGCATATGTTTCTTGAACAATTTCATAAGTTCGAGTTATTAGCTACTCGTTTGAAATTTCGCCGAGAATTTGTATCACTTTGAATGCTAAGCCTTGTTTCAGCTTCGTTAAATTATTAATAAATAAATAAATAACTCTTTTTAATAATTGTCATACTGTTGCCTCTCTTACTTGCTTTTATTTTACATGCTTTTATTTTTTTTTAAAAATATTTCTTGATGGCCTTCAGGTTTTACCAAAAAGCACTATCAATTGATTGATGTGCTTTTACAGACACTTTAATCATGAAATTGTCACAAGGAAGAGGCTGAGATGGCTTGAACACATTTTTGAATTGGTACATGTTTTAGCTAACAAATGCTAAGAATGACGGTGTAGAATTATTACGATCTAAATAATCAAAGAAATCAATTAAGAAATTTTCATACAAAGTGCTTTGATGAAAAGACAATGTAATGTATTCATTGCAAAGATCCTAAGTATGATAGGTTTTTCACTGGCAGTAAAATAAATAAATAATTAAATAATTAATAAAACAAAACCTATAAGTAAATATCACCAAACGTAAGTTTAGTCTTTATTAAATAAAATAAAATTAGGCTAGAAAATATGTACAAGCATAGAGATAGAAAAATTATATTATATTATATAATTTATATATATATATAATATATATATATATATATATATGTGACTATTGTGTTAAACTACATTGATTTTAAGTTCTGTTTAAATTTGGAAAATGTTTTTGCTTGCTTCACTTTTGTCGGTAATTTGTTGAAGTCAGTAGTGGCTTGGTACAAGATATTCTACGATGGCTCGCCGTTGTCGACATAGGAACGTGCAAGTGGTGTTGTTGTCTTGTATTGTAGTCATGAATTTGTGAGTTTCTATGGAACAGTTCAGAGAGATATTGAGGACCTTGGTTGTTTAGACATTTGTACAGTAAACAGAGCCTATGGGTCTTTCGTTGTTCCTCAAGCCTCTTCCACTGAAGTATGTTTAAAGCTGGTGTCACATGATCAAACTTCCCAGTAACTACCTTTGCCGAGGAGTTCTGAATTGACTGAGCTTTGTGTAGTTGGTGACGCATTGCTATAGACGATATCGCCATATTGTACGCTTGAGAGTACACATGCTTGCACAACCTTTGAGAAAGTTTCTCTTTTCATACAGTTTCTGGTCTGTTTCATTTGTATTAGCTTCCCTGCACAGGATTTCTTAGATAGATTAATGGGGATTTATTACAATCATCATTGTGCTTTCATTTCACAACAACAACAGCAATAACTTCTCCCGCCAACCCCAAACGAGGCTAGTGCAAATCTAAATTGACAAAGCGAGGGAAACTGGAAAGCGCCATACATAAACGTAATTCTAATTTAATTGTTGAAAGTGATATGTCAGTAGACAGACCAATTGCTATTGAGGATATGGATATTGGAAGACTCTTTGCTCAATATCTCTTTCTTGGGAAAGCATCAGAAATAAATACAACCCTCAGTGTGGAAACCCCAGGCAAAGAAGAATTTCTGGAGATCTTACAATTGTGGTTTGAGGAACTTTGCAGTAAAGGCAATGTAAATGGTGTGAAGCAATGTATGGAAACGGCAATAGATGTTTATGGGCAGTGGAAATTGGAAATCTTGAAGGCAACGTCCAAAGTGCTTATGGAGTACGACTTGCCATGCGAAGCCCTAAAGCTGTTTAAAATAATTATCGAAAGTAGTGTAAAAAGCGAAAGCGAACTACTGGATGTGCAAGAAGATTATGAGCAAATTATAAATAGTTGTATTCCACGATGGCATTATAGAATGCTAAATGACGTCAAAAGAAATCGGTCCTATCTTCAAGCTTTGAGAAAATGTATTTCAAATGGTTGTCAAGATATCATAGATATTGGAGCAGGCTCCGGCATTTTAAGGTTTGCAAGTTATAGATGCAAATAATATCTGTTTAAAGTTACTATATTGTTTGCCTAGCTTAAGCATTATCTAATTGTCTTGTCTATTTGACTTCTGTCAACTCAAGTTTTTCTGTAGTATGATAAATGTTCTGAACAAGTGCTTTGTGGTACAAAACTTCACAATTGCTAGAAAAAGCGGAACTATTTTTCGCATACTTAAAAGTACTTTTTTCGTCCGACACTCCTCAGAGTATGCAAACGTCGGAAGATAACCAAAAACTGACCGAATAAATAGCCAGATGCGGATCGAAAACACTAGAGGGTGATAAGCAGAGCGCGTGATTGGTTATAATTGACCAATCTGCGTTACTTAACACCTCACTTTAGAAGAGCCCAAGGGAAAAGACGAACTCTTTCTGTCTACAAAGAATGGGATTTTCCATTGAAATATAGACAGACTCCAAAACACCAAAGGTGAAAGGACGACCTAGCTTGCCCAATTATACGAAAATTGTCGTCACTGTATGTTTTGGCGCAATCTAGATTCTCTAAAAGATGTTGTCCTATAGCCGAATCGCAATTAATTTGGGCATTGGGCAATTTCGACGCGGCTGCTCTCTTTCTGCAGACGTTTTGGTCCTTATGCTCGTGGGAACATTCCTTATGCTTTGGTCCTTAGGCTATTTATTCGGTCAGTTTTTGGTTATCTTCCGACGTTTGCATACTCTGAGGAGTGTCGGACAAAATAGGCACTTTTAAGTATGCGAAAGATAAATGTTGTCTTGTATGAACTTCAAGACGACTCAGCAAGTTCATGTTAATTACAAAGGCAAAAGTGTGGAATTTATGATAAGCTAAAGAAGAACCATCAATATAGAGGAATGAACCATTGAATGAAAAGGTGTTAGATTAGGTAGACTCAAATTATCAGTACTGATGGGTGAAGTCTTTTTCAGTCATTTTTCTTTCACTGAAATAAAAATCAAGGTAGTGTTCATATCAAATTTTTGTTCTGGATTTGAAATGGAAATTCTTGTTTAATATGTACCATGTGGTAATAGTCTATCTTGTTTCAAATTATCTCTACATTGTTTTACATTATCTCAAATTCATTGGTATGAACTAAAGTATTAGTAATGTTTTAAAGCATTAGATTTTGAACTTTGTAGCACTAGAGCTGCTGCCTTCTGAAACTAAGCTCATTCTCTTGCTGATTTGTCTTACCTTTTGAACTGTTTCAGTCTATTTGCTGCATCCTGTGGCTCTAGAAGTGTATTGGCATTTGAAGTTTCCCCACTGCTATTTCAAGTTGCAAATGATGTTGTGTCATCCAGTGCCTTCCCTGATAAAATCACATTGCTAAATAAAATGTCCACTGACTGCACTTTTAATGAAATCAAAAAAAGGTAAGTGTTCTCTTCTTCCATTTTGTTAGAAAATTGTTTAGTTGTACAACTGATAATACAGTAATCTAATTAATAACAGTCAGGTAAAGACAAATGAATATTTTTTTTCTATTGAAATCATCTAAAGCTTTAGAATTATTTGTAAATATTTTTAGAAATGCCCCAGGATTTTCTCTTTCCATGTTTATTGTCAAAGATGCAATAATATGATAAAATCAATCACATTTGCAATCAAACAATTAGAAACAATAATATGGAGGCTTGTCTGGGCATCATCTAGATGATGCTAAAAAGCATTTCAAACTAAATCTGATAGCTTTGGATATAAATTCTAATCAAATAGCAAAAACTAGTTACCATCCAGCTGCTTTTAACACCTCATTATTCTGTGTTAAATTTTAGCAGTGGATATAAGTTTTTTATTATCTTATACATATTAACTGATATTGTATTTTACAAAGTGTTTATTTACTGCTTTTGAAACATCCACGTCACATATATAGCTGAACTTACAAAATACATATTTCAATAGCTATGTTTCATTGCATTTGTTTTGAGTTTATAATTATATAGGTATAATTGATGTAGATTAGGGCTTGGTATTGTATTTGCTTCTGACTTTTTAGGCCAGATCTTGCTGTTATGGAAGTTTTTGATGGTGGATTATTTGGAGAGGGTGTTATTCCAACACTGAAGCACGCTTTAACAGAGTTACTGAACCTTTCATCCGAAAAGGTTTGCATAATGTAACTTGGTTTATTCTGACCCACTGTGAAGATTTGCATGACCAAACTTGTTGTTAATTTTCAGTGGAACTGTAGCTGATTTCAGATAACTCTTTCTCCATATTAGAGATGTTCTATGAGATTTTGAAAGTCTTTTGTTAGAATTTTGAAGTAGAATTTTAAGCTTTCATGATTTAATGAATGAAAATCTATTTTTATTGCTTTGATAAATGTAGATTTCATTAGGCAATTTGAGGTTTTACTTTAGGATTTTTTGATAATTCTTGAGGATGTTTGCATCAGCTGTTCTCAATACATTCTCATCTTAATGTTTGTTTAGGTGACTGTTGTAACAGCAATTTTTGGTTTGCCTAAAGACAATTTTTAAAGCATTTTGTTATTTTTTATGTTTGGTGTAATTTACATAATCTTTTCATTTGTGCATTTATCATAAAAAAATTATGCAGCATTACTCAACAGC
The DNA here is from genome assembly GCA_003864495.1 of Nemopilema nomurai. NCBI lineage: Eukaryota > Metazoa > Cnidaria > Scyphozoa > Rhizostomeae > Rhizostomatidae > Nemopilema > Nemopilema nomurai. The sequence continues at coordinate 881,042 of ML133421.1, read as the reverse complement.
ATTCAGATGCTTGTTTGCAGAACCCAGAATCTGGTAGCTCAGTGGTCATTCCTAAGAGTGCTACTGTGTTTGCAACACTTATTGAAAGTACAGAGATCAGAAATCATTCAAGGTAAGTATATTCTAACTATGTCTAAAATGTTTACATCTAAGTATATTAGGTAAATAAGAAGCCTTATGATCTGATTAGCGATGTCTTACTGTGTCATACATATTTTAGTAAGATTTGTGTAGCTAGTCGTAAATATCTCTGTGTAGCTATGAGTAATCCATCAATCTGTTTCCAAAAATTATTGCACCAACAAAGAGTAAAGAACTGTATGAATCAAAGCACTAATGTGAGTAACTAGAAAATTTTCTCTGAAAAATTTAATAAGGTTCTTCATTTGATTTCAGATATTTGAAGTCCATATTTCTACTCCTGTCACTCTTGATTGTGACACTAAGACAGAAGACTATCAAAATAATTCCATCAGCATCTAGTTCTTAGTGAACGTCAGTCAATCAGAAATCTTACTTCACATGATTTTAGCATACTGAATTACTGTTTGTCTGGCACTCCTCAGAGTATGCAAATGTTGAGAAAATGAACAAAAGCTGACAAAATAGATTGCAAGCTGCCTTTTTAAAATAATAGAGGATTGTGAGAAGAGTGCATGATTGGCTGTTTAACAACCTTCTTCTTCACACCATCTTTAGAACAGTCCCAAATGAAAAGGGAACCTAGTTTGCCCAATGGCACAAAGTTTTTTTATATGTTTAGTGAATTCTGGATTTCAAAGAAAGTCTTCACATTTACTCTGATAAAACATATGCTTTGCAAATCGTCTTGAGTGGATCTATCATTTTCTTCATCTTAGATCTGAGAAGACAATTCTTGGTATGAAGCTAAACTCTGTTGCACTGCTGGGAAGGCGAGATCCTGAAGATGCAACAGAACAGCCTTACACAACTGAGAATTTAAAGTGCATTAAGAATGGATATCGATGCTTGAGCAAACCAACAAAGTTGATAGAAATCAATTTTAATGATTTACAGGTAAATAAATTCTCTTTGTGTCTGTATCCAACATTTTTCTCTGGTTTCTTCTGGTACCTTGGTTTTATCCAAAACGAGCTCAAAATAGTTACTTTAACATCAATTTCAAGAGCTGGTTTTCAAGTTTTGCTGTAAAGTAAATTTTCTAGAAGATCAATTTCCTTTAAACTTTTTGCTGAAGAAGACGATTTCTCCTCCACATTATGGCAGTCAATGCCATTCTAAATCTCAGAGTCACTGAGAACCATGGTGGGTATTGTAGGATTTTTTCTTACTTTGTTATAAAACCTTTCCATTTGAGAAGTCTCAGTTAGATCCCACTTGACTTGACCCTTAGGTTTGCACCATAACTGTAAGACTGTGAGTTGGGTTTTCGTCGTATTGGCAAGCCTTACTTACGTTTGCTAAACCATTTGCTAGGTGCATTTTTACACTAATTTCTAATGCCACTAGAAGGTTGATCAACCATTGCTGCATCTCGTAGTTTGTTCTTCTGGATCAACCACGAATAGTATTTTCTAATGTTATTTGTTTACCCAGGAGCTAACTGCACTTACTGGATGTGCGCGTACCATCAATGTCCAAGTTACTGCCAGTGGCATTTTCGATGCCGTTGCTGTCTGGTTCGAGTTGCAACTTGATGAGGAAATCCACATAAGTTCGTCGCCAGATGCAGACTCTTGTTGGGAGCAAGCGATTTTCAACGTTCATCTCGAGAATAATGTCAGCATCAAAGACTATCACGTCGTAAATGGTGGGTGAACGGAGTTTAAGTTTCTTCACATGTACGATTCATCGCTATTGTAAAATGTCATTTGCACGCTTAGAGGGAGAATCTCTCCGGTCAGGAATCGCCCTAGGGTGACCTGACAGTGAAGAATTGTCATTGCTGCCTTTTTCGATGAAAGTGGTATGATAGTAGACAACCATTTTAAGATATTTTGTAAATTATATTCTATGTAAAAGGCATTACAACTTTTTGCCCAATTTTATCAATGGATTCGATTTTTCTTTGTTTTAGGCTCGTCTGTCGACTTAATGTACCGCTGCAGTGACCAATATTTACAAATAATTCCCGAACGCATTCACGGGTCAAGCTGCAGTGAGAAGCAGTTGCCACATATAAAAATAGGGTGCACTGATGCAAGGGTGGGGACAGCTGAACTTTCAGAGAGTCATACCCATAAGATCGATAACCACCCCTGTGGGCCAACTGGCAAGAGGGAAGAAACAAGTAAACGGGATACACTTTCAACTGCCCGTTGCACAGAGAGATGCAAGTATTTCGATGCCTGTGCGATGCAAGAAGAGGATAGCAAGAAACTAGTGGCCTCTTGTGTAAGATCTAATGGCCAGTCGTATCACCACGGAGTCTGCACTTGTGAACTTCTGCAAATGCCTGGTTCGCGAGAAGGCCAGGGTTTGCTTAAACTAGACAGAGAATCGACGAGCATTCCAGTGAATAGAAGAAGGGTTTCGAGAATTAATGATGTCAGTTACTGCCTCGCTTATCGTAATGCTATCGCCGAGGCAGTTAACAGCAAGGCCGGCGAAGTGAATTCGGATGTTGATGTGTTGTTTATATGCGAAGATGTGTCACTTTTGCCGCTTTTTGTCAAAGAGACAGGTAACTTTTACTCCCTTTAATTTGCCTCTTCACATTGTATACACTGAGAATTTTTCCACTAATCAGCATGCAATTAGGGGAACCAAAGAAGAATTGTGCACTGCTTTAGCTGTAGTATGCATTGGGGTGAAGGTGGGTTGATGCCTTGCCTTGAAGCATCAAAAACAGAATAAAGCACTAAACTGCAGATAAAAAGGCATAAGAATATTCTTGATCATTCTCCTTCTGTCTGTTGCGCTTAAAATGAGTTACATTTTCCATTTTCATTCTTGTGTGTGCATGAATCCATTGATACTTATTGGTAGTGGCTAGAGTCTAAGATTTATTTGAATTTTTTTTATTTTCCAACCCATTCTATTGGTTCAAATTTCCTTTCAGAGAAAGTACAAATCGATGTGGTTGCTTTTAATTGCGAAACAGAGTTGTTCTTGACAAAAGCAGCCGAAGAAAATGGGATTCCAGTAGATCAGATTAGTTTCTTGCGGAAATCTTTACCTGAAGGTTATTCCCTTTAATTTTAATTTCAGCCTGAAGTCAATTTAACGACAATCTCAGAGGCTCTTTACATGAGACCCGAGATGAAACTCATGCCGGCACGAATGTCATGTAAACAGATCAGTTTTGCATATGGGGGGGGGGGAGGGATGGTGTTTGGGGGTAGGGGGTTAGGCAACATATTGAACTTGGCGCCACTTCTCTATCTTGGCTCATTGGTTGCAATTATTTCAAGGAAAAAACCACTGAGTGAATCGAAAAACGTGAGCAAGAATGAAATTTCATCACTTATAGCAAAACAGAGACAATGAAATATTCGATACTGTGAAGAATTAGAAACAAAAAACTTTCTTGAGGTAGAATTTGAAATCGTTCAAGGACTGTGATCAAAATAAGTTTCTTTTGATTTTCCGCCAATGCTTCAAGAACCCCAAAACGTCCCGCTCTGTTATGAGAAGCATGAAGTCACGTGAATACCACGTGAAAGCATTCGAAATTTCATTTCGGGTCTCATGTAAAGGGCCCCTCAGTTACGACAATGAGGTTTGATACGAGCCTTACCTGCCTTAAAGATTTCTTTGAATATTCTTGCAATGCTCTTTCTGTTTATCACGTGCTCAAAACCAAACATCTCTCACAGTTGTCCTTGATGTCAAGAAGTATGACGTCATTGTCACCGAAATAATCGAAGAAAACGGGCTTATTTACCAGCGGTACTTCGACGACATCGTAATGACAAGGTATTGTTTTATTCACTATTCGTCGCGTAGAATGTGAAGCACAATTATCACGAGCAGCGTAGAGTAGAGGAGAATGGTAAATGGGCAAAGGACAGGTAGGGTGCTATTGAGTTGAAAAGCAATCAAACAGTGTGAAGCTAGATGCACAATCATAAATTGATAGAAATTAACGTTGTCTTCTTTCAGACGCTACGAAACATGCACTTAGATAAACGAAGTTTTTAACTGAGCGATCAGGTTTTTGCTGAATTTGCCAGTTTGATCACAGAATGCTAAAGCTACTTCATTAACATTTCTTCTGAAGTAATTTGTGGCATCACGTCATACTTTACTATAGATATTGTTTTTCATGGCGAATAAGAATCCCAGTTTTTGAATGGTTTAGCAGAAGCTCTATAAGACTTTAAGCAAGCTCAATCCTCAATTCAAACATTTTCGTTGATTTATAAATTGGTAGCATCTTTTACAAACCGTGGTGCGATCAAAGTTTTGTGTTGCAAAGTTTAGTGAAGGTCTTTCTTCTGTAGCCTAAAGACCCCATTCGAAGATGATGTAATGCTACATACAAGAGATAAATACCCATCTGTATATTTTTTTTGTTTCCAGGGTTATGAATGTATGCTTTTCAATGACTTACCATTTATAACGATTTGTCTTCAAAAATTGAACAGCATTCTTTTGGCTGCAAGAGGTTTCACAACCGAAGGAAAGCTTGACCGTATGCAAGATGCCTGCTCCGGTTTATTCATGATTTTGGTGCTCTTTTCTAGTCTGAAATTACATGTCTTTGCTTCTTTGCACAATTTTTAGTAATAGCTGTCGACTATCTTGTTCATAGAATGTTCCTGCTCAAAGCAAATGGTGTCTTGATTCCAGAAAAGCTTGTTGTACACGGCCGTCTTGTGCACTCTACTTCTATTGAAAGCGACAATTTCATACGCAATGCAGAAGTCACTATGGGGTTTGATATTGGGAGACACATGAAAGAATACCAGGTTTGACATTGTCTTCAACGCTCACCGAAAGATTTGGAAGTTTAGCAGCCTTGTGGGGTTTTTATCTCATTGTTGCAAGGCTTTCTAAAGTTAAAAAACTTAATAAATAACTTCATCAATATTTGAATTGCTGTAACAAGGTTCCAAGACTCATATCCTTTGACTTATTTCATAAAACGATTACCGCAAAGTTTAGTTTGGAGATTTGTCTAAACGATTTACCCACAGTATTTCGTATAACCTCTCTTATTTATCAGCGTATCACTATTTTTGTTTTCCTTTTGATTAGATGGTGTTTCACTCTTTACTAAATTTGTTTCAAAGTTTTCCGGACTTTACTTTTTCACCCTCTATCCATTATTTATTCATATAGCTATGGCGTAAATCGAACTTGCCAACAACTTAGACTGCATCTTGTTATATCTATTTTGAGGTTTCGACACATCCGGATGTGAATATGGCAGATCTACTTCACGAAAATCTCACAGATGAATTTGACTTATTTTCTGTTGACTTGACAGAAGGAGAAAACGATGACGTAAGTTATTAGATTTCAAACGCAAAAGTGCGGGTGTTGGACTGGTTGTCAGCCAATACGGATTTTCACTAAAACGCCTTTTCCGTGAAGTGATAGTTCTCATGGTAACGTTATGAAAGCTCAAGGGCAAGACGTCATAAGCAACGGTCAAATATTGACGCTGACGTCATTGCTAATGATGCTATGGGGCAACTACAAGTATCAGTGGACACCATTCTTGAGACTTGAGATTTTCTTTGCCATGCCACCTATAACCTTCCATTTTGCAACTCACTTTAAAGTATGCTGTCAATATGTGTTGTTTTACTTCCTATAAACTAGATTTCTCCTAGCGTTGTTATTTCTATCTTTGTCAGCTCTATCAACTATTGATATTATACAGTCGTTTTTATGCCGTTCTTTCAGGAACTGAGTCACTTAAAGTCCCCAATGGAAGTCGAAAGAAAAGTAACTGCGTTAGAGAGTGGTGATCTTTCGGCCATTGCCTATTGGTTTACAATTGTTCTTTGTAGTGGACATTCACTTTCAACAAAGGCCTGTTTTGAGGTTGACCTTTTAACGGTTTTTCGGGTTAATTATTTTCTCAATTTGGATTTGACTCATCTTGAGATAGAATAAAGCTACTCATCTTGAGATGAAATAGAACAGTTTCTTAAAAAGTCGAGCTGTTTTGAAGCAGGATGACTGGTTTTGTTTGCGCAGACAAAAGCTGTTCAGTTTACCGTTTCCAGTTACTGATTTCGTACGTTCGCGGCACTGATTGGCTTAGGCAACAACACCCGCTGTTAATTGCATTTCTGACTGACCTTTCTTTGATCTAAACCCGGGTATCTACTTCGTGTTACTCTGTTACCACTTTGGTTATACAGCTTTGTTCTTCATGGAGTATTAGGCTGCGGGTTGCCTGTTGAATTGTTTGAAAACCGTGGCACCCCGATCCTTTAAGAAATCCCTAGATTACCTAGACAGTCTCCTAACGATGACTCCAGTTTAAAAAGGACATCATTCCAGTTGGTCATTCAGTCTAAAGGTTTTATTAACAACCATTAAGCCGTCCCTTTCTGGCGTTTCTGTCATCAGCTGAATCACATAAATACCTTTTATGATGTTCTATCCTAATGTTGTGCATCTCTTTGCAGACTCATTGGCATCAATCACTCGCAGTCATAAAGGATAAGACACCAATAAAAGCTGGAAATGATATTACACTCCGAATAGCTATGAACAGGGGCAATATTCACATTAATAAGCTGAGTATTGCATAGTTTCTCGCTTAATTATTGATTCCTCTTTAGACGGTATCCATGTATTTGTATTTGTATCGTCAGGTGGAAGTAATTGATTTAGCCGGTTACTGAATAAATTAGCTTTTCTTGAAATGGAAACAGCCAAGATTGAATCCTAGAACTATTTACTTTACCTTCATGAATTACAGTGGCCGGAATAATGACCTATTGATATTCAAATTTTCCGCTTTTCAATTAGCCCATATCAGCGAAACACATTGGGCTTTTTTGTGCTGTCGGCTAGGCCTCACACAGTGACTTTGACGTCATCAGAGTCGAACGACAGAGCTCGTAGCATACTTTCGAGCCGGTGCTATTCGTCTATGCGGTTTGCAGCCACACATTTGATGTTTCGACATTTAATGTTATCTGGAACTTGTGCAGTCGGTAGAAGGAGTGAAATCAAGTATATTTTGATCAACTGTCAACTGCTTCTTTTCTCTCCTTCTTCTAACATTCTTTTTGGACCTGGCTGTAATTCAGAGGGCACACTGACAGATAGGTGTAAAAAGCAGTGGATGTTATTCTGGTATTCTGGAATTTAGTTAATTTTTTTTCTAAGGACCTGTGGTATTTCCTCGAAATAAGAGCCTGGCTTCTTTTTAGATCAGTCCTCGACTGTTTTTTAATCAATTTTCTGCTAAGTTTTTTTCTCGGACAAAAATTATCAGATGTCCCTTCTTCTGTTACTTCAGCTCATATATATGCTGCTGATGATAGTTTTAAGTTGCAAAAGAAAATTTTTTCATCATTGCTTGATTCCTGAATCCTTGTTCATGACCAATTTAATATATAGTTTTGTTATGGAAAAGAACCCTCAATATTCCTTGATCTGGTGTCAGAGGTGCAGGGAAAGCTAATATATCAATCCTCCCAGTGTGCTCGCTGTCGTATAGTTGGCTTTGGTTGTGTGGTTGACCTTCCCACCAAGCCACGGCTGTAGATGCATTACGTCACGCAGGAAGTGAAGGCTGGTTTTGTGAATCGCCTGTAGATGGACTAGCATGTTGAGTGAGCTTTCGTACCCGCCTCAGGAAAAACAGGTGTGAGAATACCTGCGTAACTAGGGCTTATTGAAAAAAGAATCCGTTTGACTACAGAAGAGTCGTAGGACTGTATCGGTGCACTGGGCTCGCTCAAGCTGCCAGAAGAGAAGCGGTTGGTCGTTTTGCCGCAAAGATAGCGACGATTATTTTTCCACAGGGTCAGTATTCATAAACAGCTTAGAAATATCAACGATTTTCTCTTTTGCCTGGGCACAATCAAGTTATTATCTTTACTTTTGCTGCTCGATATTTTATATTTTTGAAGCCTTATCACTAGGATCATGTGGAACACGTCTTATTTTGTTGTCTTGCTAACGATAAATTGTCTTCAACTGCACTACCTTTGCCGGGTATAAGCTGTTTGATTTAACAGCTGTCTGTCCAAAATGAAATGACGTTTAATCATCGACCTGCCAGAGTAGGTTGCGACTAGCGAAAGCAAGCATCTGCTTAGAATGGCGCTCCAAAACGCTGTCAGACGTTTGGCTTCTTCTTCAGTGGCAAATCTTGAGCTTCTGTAGCCGTATCTTCCCCTAAGCATTCGTCGAAAAACCTTCGCTAAACTTGAATAATTTTTGTCGCCCTAAAACAACTTTGACCTAGTGGGTATCAATATTTAGAAGTTGAATCCACTCGGATGTGGAATAGAAAGAAGTCTGATCTGTCTTATATGATTAATATCTGTCCCATTTGATTCACTTGATTTGTATAAAAACTTTAAGACTAGAAAAAGGAGGCCTTAAATCGAATAGCGTGTTTAGATTTCATAAGGCAACAAAAAATGATGCCTAGACTTAATTATTATCGTTATCTTTATGGGCTGAGTGTAAAAAATTTTCGGGATATTCGTTCGGAGAACTGCAGTGGCTGAGACCCGTTGATTGCAATACGCCAAGTGGGAAAGTTTCTCCAATACCTGCTACACAAAACCAAAAGTCCACCTTTTGAAATGAGCCGAGGATATTTGTCTGCCTAATTAGCAGCAATCTCTCCTATTAAAAGCCTGCTACTTTCAGCATTTGCTTCCGCTTTAATAAAACCTTTACCGGCTAGGATTACCCTGACCTAGGCACAATTGTTTTTTCTGGTTGACAAATGTCTTCCTGATTATTGAAACCCGTTTGGTTCTTGATATTCATCAGGTCCGGAGTATTTTAAATTTTTTTCGGTTGAGTACGATTTCTTTCCCGGCGATTCGTAGCCAGACGGTTGTAGCTGATGTAAGATGGCTTGTTTTTTTGTAATAGAGAAAGTGCTCTAAATTCAATCATCAAGAAGAAGTTTCACCTGATCAAATAACCTCTTGAAAGAGCCAAAAGTGTGCAATGAAAATGTAGGACTAACTGGTACAACATCATTTGGATTTTTGGTCTCTTTTCTCATGAGGGGTTTATCTCCCTAAACCCGTGAATAAAATTATTTAGAAAACCGTGAACTGTATGAAAGGAAAGACCAGGTTAAAATCGTAGGTGCTGGGAAAGTGATACGAATACTACATTTGAGTTGAACTGAGGAATCACCAGGTAGAATGCGGAAAATCATTGTTTTGGGAACTGGAAAGTTGTCAAGCACGTGTCATGCGGGACTTAGAAATGTTTCAAAAAACATTTGATCTTAGAAGCCCGAATATTTACGTAGGCGACACGACAACACTTCGCAACTCAATTGGCTTTCTAACCACATACGCCTGCAAGCACAAGCTCTCTTTACGTCCACCTACGCCCCAGGGCTGAGAGGAAATGGTAAACACCCGTTTTGCAATTAGAAGGTTTGAATTGCACAAGTGGCAGCCTACTTCTGCTCTGTCTAGAGGAGAGAAATAATTTTAGTTGTTCAATATTATGTGTTTGTGTCGCTTACCAAACCTTGCGGCTCCTGTATCTATGCGGAGGCTTCAGTCTCGCTATGAGATAGCCTCCATAACCGCTGTGGCCTAAATAGTACTTTTCTGCCTGTATAATTCTACTGTATGAAGTGAAAACATGAACAGTTTAATTCTAAGGTATTTGTAATTTTAAAATGGATCTGGCAATGCGAACAGTTTCACCTATTTTATATTTCCATCACTTGGCCTTAGCCTTGTCTCGGTTGATGAGCTTTTCAGATTAGAGATACATTTCTTTTTTCATTTTAACATTTTTTGAAAGATACAGAGAAATATCATTTATGATAGTTCATTAATGATGGTATTGATTTAGCAAAATGGCAATTTAATGAACATATATTTACACAGGCTAGCTTCTTTAGAATATGTATTCTGTCTTCCGCAAAGGGTCTATTAAAAGAATAACGGCTGGTTGCCTTTGCAAGTAGAATTCATATATTTTACACAAAACTGAGTCGTCCACGTAAAGCGGCGCTTGAAAAATTAATTTTGTAGGTTTCTGTTGCAAGCTGTGAGACTTGAGTAATTGTCGTTCGCGCGCTCTTTCTTCTCTTACTGATATGGTTTTGGATCCGCGACCAGCTATTTATTCCCTCAGCTTTTGATCATTCTCTGACCCTGCCTACTCTGTTTCACTCTTCGGCTCATTTTTAAGCATTTTGTATCAGGAAGCCGATGTCAGGCGGCCGTTGCGAGCTTGAGCACCGAAAAGGTTTACCGTTTATTCATATTAACTACATTGATTACTGCGTGACACTTTTGGTATCATGCTCTGATCTCGTAATGCTCTGATCTAGATATGTGATCTCCCAAAGCCAGTGGTACTCCCCTGAAAGGATTCCCCCTATAAACACAGGTGTATTTAAGCTTAGTTGATATAAAGTTTCTTGGATACGTTGTTGCTTGCGTTGGCAAACGACTTTACAAGAAAGCTTTTATGAATAAGCCCTAGAATCGAGGACTTCTCATGCAAGAGATATTAATGGTTCTTAAGTCATTTCGATCATTATCTACAAACAGACTTTTACAAATTTACGTCATGTTGACTCATAACATGTCGCTGCTTTTCTATCGATGCTTGTTTTCTGTTGGCAGTACTGGGCAATGTCAACATGACATTTTATTGGCGTTTTTCTATCTATCATAAGGAGTATATTTTATCATAAGGGGCAAGAATAACTGCTTTGTGCATCGCAGTCATGCAAATATCATATAAAAACGGGTGCCAAATTTCAGTCAATTTCCCCTTTTGTTTTAACGTTATAAGAATAAAGCTGACATTTTCATTAAATGGTAACAAGAAAGTTACACATAAATGTATCAATTTAAAGGAATCGCCCAAAGCACACTTGTTGGTATGCCTCTGATTTTTTTGGTTTCGTTGAGCAAAGGGCTTTCTGCGTGGAATGATGCTCTTGTGGCCTAACTAAAGAAAGATATATTTTTTTGAGCAAAACGAATTTTTGACATTTTAGGCCCAATCATAAGTACCAAGTCTACTTCACATTAAAGCAAAACGAATTGTTTCAAGTCAGTAGTGAAATATTGCCTTCAAGACTGGCTACGTTCCTGATTCTGACCACCGCTTGTATTGCCTGATTATCCCTATGACTTGGTAATTGCAGGATTAATATAGCACAATGAAGAGGCCTTCTGGGTGAAATGCATTTCTCTGGCCTAACTAAGGACAAAGGTATGTTCCAAGAGCAAAATTTTGCAAAACTGAAACAGAATCATCGCCAGTATATGTTTTGCTCTTGATGCTCGAGGGACTTTCTTTCCTTTCCTCTTTCCTTTTCCCTCGCCATAATGTAGTGTGTTTTACATAGCAAGCTTCACTTTAGCAGGAATATTCAGGTGCAACTATGCTTTTTTGTTAGGTTGGACGAAGTCTTTTTGGGCCATGACCTTAGCATTGTAGACTACACAAGGATTAACCTTTTAAAAGAAGGAATTTTTGGCTTGCTTAATTTGGTTTCCAAGTTCAAAAGAAACATCTTTTATTCAAAACAGTTTTAATTTGACAGACATGTATTTCGCAATTTTTCACCTGAACAAGAATATCATCAGGTCTTATTGTGTCAAGTTCAAAGCCTAGTTCAAGCTGCCTTAGATTGGGTCAAAACTGCAAAATCCCTTTCTGGAAAGACATAAAGGGTCCGTCTTTTCACGGTGACTTTTCTCGATTGACGGGGTATAAACCAGCCAATGAAATGCTCTCCCAAAGGCTGTAACACCGTCATTTCCCGATATTTGCATACTTCTTCGAGAAGTATTGGCAAATCCATTCGAAGACAGAGTTTAATCCATCCTTAATACTAAGTATCACAAACTCAGAATTCGGACGAATCAGAAAATGTAGGCCCAATCCGCCAAGAAGTTTGTCAATTTTCATATTTTCATTTCACAAGTTGGGCAAATATAACGATTAGAGCCTAGCTGAAGCAGCTGCCCTCTCAATTGATTTTTATTGCGTGGGTATGACCGGCTTCTGTCACAACGCAGCTGATTCTCATTTTAAGATCTCCTCGGTGAAAATTACAGGTAGTTTCTTTGGAATGACACCAAGTACTCAAAATGCGTTGGGGCCTACTTTTACCAAGAAAGAAGCAGAACGACGCAAAAGTTTCGAGTACAAATCTGACCTGAGGAGACACATTCACCTGATTTAATACGAAAAAATTATTTTAAGCAAAATTCACCATATCCAACAGACGAGCTGGAGGAGCAGTCCTTTGTGTCAGAAGCTCTGGACGACTGTACGTATTAAGATTGCCAACAAGCCTTATTAAATTCTGTACGGAAACATAAGACCATATTTCTTCAGCTATTGTGTGGCGGTGTGCGAGATATAATTCTAAGGTTTAATCGTATATGAGGTCTAAGGTAAGATTGATGTCAACGAAGATTTGGTTGGTTTCAATAAAGGTTTAGTCAGCTTCAATCAAGATTATGTTGGTTTCAACCGAGATTTGGTTGGCTTCAATCAAGATTTGGTTGGCTTCAATCAAGATTTGGTTGGCTTCAATCAAGATTTGGTTGGCTTCAATCAAGGTATGGCTGATTTCTACCAAGGTTTCGGTCTGGTTCAACTAGGATATGGTTGGTTTCACTCGTGACTTCATTGGTTTCAATCAGGATAAGATTCGTTTTTAACAAAGCATGATTGGTTCATTGAGAGCAGAATTGGCATACATAAACACACTATTGGCTTCAATCAAGACAGGATTCGTTTCAACCATGATATTGTTGGATTCATTTGGGATGATTAGCTGAAATCAACTATGATTGGTTTTCAATCAAGGCATAATTTGATCTATCAGAACATGGCTGGTTTCAATCGAGACATGATTGAATTACCACACGTGGTTACTCTTAGCTAATCTATGACCTAACAGAAAACAAACTATGACACGCCTCAAAAGCCTTGAACTTTGGAAATATTTCTGACTGATGTATCAAGTTTATGTTAATATTATCGATTCCAAGAAGGACAGGTAAACCGTTACAGCTGCAGCTGTGCTTTTTCCCGAAATCGATGTCAAGCTGGTTTGATATTGATGTAAATACCTCACCCACACTTACGAAGCGCTAAAGAGTCTTATCTTGGCCCACAAGCATGCAACATTAACCGCTCGGAACACACCTCATGGGATGCAATCGCTTATAATAATAGTCATATCGCCTATGCGAAAAAACCTAGTCATAAGAATATCGGGTGAAGCCTCTTTGCTATATGAAAATGTGGTCTAATCGAGACGTCGAAGAGACAGCATGTGGTCAAAAGGCAAAGACGAAAGTTCACGGATCTAGTTTGCAAGAAATTTACTTTTCAAGTAGGGCCCAAAGCTCGATTCCTTCTATAACTATGTTAAAACGTGAAGAAACGTACCTAATTTTCCCGTTTGCATCTTTTTTAAGGCTTTACTTTGTTTGTTTTTAATTAACTCCAATGCTCTTATGAAGACAATTGATTTTTGAACTACTTTCCAAGATTGAATGAACTCCAATCATTACCCATGCTTGAACGTCACTCTTAAACATCACTTTTTACACGCAATTAAGGAGTCATTAAGAAGCTTTACTTTGTGAAAAATCACCTTGATGATGTCATTTGTTGGGCGACACATGCTCCTGTTTCCCTTTTCTTTTGTCATTTGGTGGTGTCGTAAACTAACAGTTAAATGGTTTCGATTACTGGTTATCTTTCAAATGAGCCAAGTTAGAATTTGCCCTCTCAGAAGAAGTCAATTTACTTGTTGGCAACAGTGTACCCCAGAATCACACCTTGCTTGCCTGCCTATATATTTATTCAATAAAAAAGGGACGTTTTGCGAAAGTAAGATGCTTCGTAACTTAAATTTAAAGCCCCAAAGGTCCAGAGACATGGTCATAACAAAGTATCCTAAGAGTTCAGCCTCATTTCCTAACGGAATTGGACGGGGTTGTGTGCACTGTAGAAGGGGAATCCTTTTCGGTTTACCATTTTTCATTAGACATCGTTCAAATCATTTTTGTTTCCTGGATAGATGAGAGAGAAAGGGGAAGTCCAGCCAGGGGAAGGGTCCTGCCTCGTTTCCACATCCTTGTGCGCAACGCATCCTCTTTAACGTGTGCAAAACAATTCTGACCTGGTTTAGAGCACCTCTTCTATTAATCCAAGTTGCAGGTTTCAGGATTCCTAGATTGTTGCAGGGATGTTTTTGAAAAGATTCTCGAGTTTTTGTCAGGCGAATAGTTTGCGGTATCAATGCCTCGATGTTGAAGCTTTGAAAATAATGGTGAATTATAAATGAAGTCCCTAGAAAAAAGGCTTCATGCTGTTGAAACAAGATATGCATAGAAAAACGAAGTTGTTTGGCAGATTACTTCGGCTATCGTGGGGGCGACCCGTATGCGAGGCTGGAAGCTTTCGCGTCAATGAAACATGAATTGTGTGATATAGCTCTCTTGCGTGGGTGATTATTGATAAACGTGAGCTATTAACAGAAGGTGTTTGAAGACGCAAGAGCTTGTTTACAACATAGTTTATACATAGAAGGGCGGCGTCTGAGAACCTTGAAAACCAACGTTGACCTTAGTTGTGTTTACTTTCAGGATACTTGCTGCTGCCTGAACGCACGGGAAGGCTGTGCTAGATGCTTCCGTGTGGAATTTAAGCCAGAAGCAGCGGACGACTTCGTAGTTGTGGCGATTCGGGGCGACCTACAAACGAGGTGTAAACTGCCTTCAATTAACGTTTTTCGACAGCACCTGTAAGTGTTTTCTTGAGAGAGAACCCTTCTTAATCATATTCTGGCTCACAAGGTTGGCAATTATGCGGTTTGACCTTGAGAATTCAAAGATTGGCCACGTAAGTCTCAACCATTATGTGGATTTTGTGCCAAATTTATGCAGCGGAGGAAAGAAACCCGTGACTCGAACGCGATCTGAGCCTCCGTACCTGACGAACTGGACGAAGCCGAAGCTGCGAAACGGCTGGGGATATCTCACGACCGATCACGATCAGCGAATCGAAGACATTGTTAGTAACCAGAGCAGCAGCAGTGTTGCGAGAAAGCTGTTCCCTGTCTTGCAAGATTCCATTCAAGATGGTAAGCATCGGAGCGAAGGAGTGGATAGCAGAGGAGCAAGAGAGGAGCACTGTCGTACCCAGAGAGCAAGGCCCAAGCCGGCCTGCTCAAAGGAATTCAAGCCACGTCATAGACGAAGCACGTCTATCACCGAAACGGAACTCAAGAGGAGGAACTCAAGTCAAGAGAACTATTTCGTTGATCGTTTGCTCGCCAATTCAAGAACAGAGGCGTCTTTCATTTGCGAGCGTGGTGCTTATTCGAATGCAGTTTTCAATTCCACAGAAATCGAAGCGATGACCATCACGAAGCAACCAGTGTCCCGCAGTACGCGAGACAACGCAATACTAAGCCAGTCCAGCCGTGGAGATGACAGGAGCAAAGACAAGTGTTTTCGCTGCCTCAACCGAATAAAGGATGCCGTAAATTGTTGCACATGCATTACTTGCTTCGACACGTTTTGTTACCATTGCTTTAAAGACGATATTGGCTACTCGAGTTGGTTCCACGAAATGGTAACATGCAGTGGATCTACTTCTTCCAATTGTAAGCGCTGGACGCTCTTTGGTCTCGGGGTGATTCTGTTACCCTGCGTTTTTTTCTACCCTTTGCTTGGTGGAGCTGTTAACCTGTGTATAAAATGCCGAATACAGAAAACGCAATACGCGGATTGAGTCGAAGCATTAACTTCATTTTTAGGAACTTTGATACGGTTCTAAAGCACTCCTATTGCTAATTTGGAACACGAATTGACCTTTATTAAATTAGCTAGGAAGTGCATGAAAGTGGTATTTTAATACATCATTGATCAACCCATTCCCACATTAACAGAGTCTCCTATTCCTATTTCTAAAAAAGATTCTTAACCAAGACTTGGAAGTAGCGCACTCAATGGTAAAGTATGCAAGGAAGAAAATGCAGTTGTCTTCCTTTATACCTTAGTGAAAAATATACTTTAGAGCGTAGAAGTATAATCATCGGCATTGAAGTTAATAACTTGGTCCTAATAAACTTTATGAAAATGAATTAACTGCAGAGAAAAATTCGCAGAATGGTGTTATGATCTAAAACTTTGTCTACGACGGATGTCAATGTGGGCATAGCCGTTGGTCTTAATTATCAAATTTCCAATCAACTAACAATACACCCACTGCAAGCTCTTCGCGAAGTGCACGCCTCTTGAAATGTCGGACAGTCGCACGTATATTAAAAGGTACGAAATACGCAATCGCGTGGTTGCTGAACTTTGATTGTAGTTTTGTTGCAGTTGTATCTAGTAAACAGCCAATTTGATGGGATAGTCATTTCGACTCCTTTCCAGACAGTTGCTTTTGTAGCAACTTCGTTCTTAAATCGAGGATATTTGAAGCTTGCGTCATTATCGTTGTGTGTATCCATTATGTTGTTTTAGTTGAGTCGCATGGTTAGGACAAGGCATGACAAATGGAAGGACACCCGTAGTGGCTTCTTTCGATGAAATGAGATACATATATCTCATGTTAGGTGTTATATGTAAGAGTTAGTTATATGTCATAAAACATGTTAGAGTTGTAACAGGGTTATCATCCGTTAAAACAGAATAAGATGTCTTAACACTTTTTATTTCTTTGAAAGACACTCACAGGCGTCCAGTCACGCCAAACACTTCACAAGTGTTTAGCCCACGTCGACGTTATACACCTCAGTAGTTTGCAGAGAGCAAACAATGTTGCGACCTACAAGCAGCGTTAGGTGTGGGTTCTGTACCTATGTTGAATTGAAGGTATTTGTGTGTATTCTATTAAAAAACTCTTAAGACATTTTCTCTCTTTAGCAATCTGGTTAGCACTGTCCTACATTCCTATGGTTTTTGGTTGGTTGTGTTATTAGCTAAAATCCCAGGGCTTTACCTGGCACTTCGAAAACTCTTATCTTAGTATCTGCTAGTTCTTCCTTAAATAACCAGGGGGAGCAATTTATAAGAATTTTCAACACTTACTTACGCATGTAAACAGATGGAGATTTCCTTCCCATTCCGTCTAACTATTTATGAAATGGTTTCTGTTACAATCATCATTCTAGAATCATAGAGATATTGAGCGGTTTTCGTCAGGCTAAAAATATGCTTGAAAAGCATTCGTTCAATGACTGTACAAATCTCCTGACAAAGCACCATACCAAAACACAAGTGAAATGGCTGTTTATTGACGTCAGAGAATGCCTCTGGATATACAAGAGTGACGTCATTAACTGGCATATTTGGTAAAACAAAATTAACGTCTTCTCGCGGAAAGTTCAGGGGTAATGAGGAACAGGGCTGTTAAGCAACAAAACATTTGCGTAGGCAATCATTCAAAAACCTTTAACCACACGCTTACTCGCAGCGGCAAGACCTACCTCTTCGCGTCGCCTAGGGTCATGCAGCAGTTCTCATTAAAAGGGTCATTCACCAGAAGATGTTTGGAATTGTTATTATTTCTGTACTGAGAGTCGAGGCCGTACACATGATACTTGCACAGGGATATCATGACCCACATCTTCACTTCAGAGGTTTTTTTATTAAAAACCTTACTAATTTTTTTGGGGGTGGGGGCACTTCCCCATTGCCCGTCTGCTATGTATGCCCTTACAGCGAGTAGATTTCACTTTTGGTGGACACCATCGTATAGTAAAATACCCTCGTTAACCAAACTAGAAGATAGTCAAATAAAAGAACACATTTGTGTTGCTTTCATAATGTCAGTTTATGTCAAACAATACAAAGTACTTAATCATTCTGGACCAGAAATTATACATAATTGACTGAAGCCCATTCCTACTAGCAACTGTCTTTCTTTATGAAATCAACAACAAAATGATTTCCAAAGCAAATATGAAAATAATACAGTAATTGGCCTTAATTATTGCAGAAGAATAAAACAAGGATGCTTGCTGATGGTGTAGAAGTTTTGGGATTTCTACACCCCCTTTATTTACCCATCACCAATGGCCTAAGACATTAACCCAGAGAAGGTAAACCACCCTTTAATAAAAAGATGACAGACTGTCCCATAAGAATCCTAGATGAGACATATTTAGATTTACAATGGGAAGGACTCTTTTTTGTGACATCACTTTCATAAAAGGCCAGGTTACAATTATTTTAGGGGAAGTCAAAAACATTCAAAACACATCCTTTTTTGTCTTAGCGTAAAATCTATAGTTGATCAATGTCCATTTTCCTTTAGAAGAGCAATGTGCTCATTCCACCCATTTCACTTTGTTCCTTTACAAAGATTTCAAAGTACTGGTAAATGATAGTGACAGCCAACAATATACCAGTTCCTGAGCCAATAGCACCTATGAAGAGAAATGAATAATTAGTTAACCTCATAAACTAATAACACGAGGCAACAAAATATCGAGTAGCAAACTTATGACCAAAACTCTAAAACACTTGGAAGGAATAAAAAAGTCAGTGACTACATTCTGCAGTGCTCTTCTTAAGTGGGATCATTAGGGTTTAAGGGAGATTTTTGGCAGCATTTCAAGAAATCCTTTTGCAAAAATAGACCTACCCATGAAATCAGCAACAACGGAAAGTGCTCCTATGCAGAGTCCACCAAAGGCAGCTGCAGTAGGAATGTACCTTGAAGATGAAACATCAAACCAAATTTTAGTTTAATGGTAAGATGGATGCAAAACAATGGCGGTGAAAGACATTAGCCCTTTTTCAGATGACAGATAAAATGAAAAATGCAAGGAGATAATTAAAAATAATTTTAGGACATCAAACTCATCAATTGAAAACCGGTTTTTGAAAAATATGAAAATTAATTTCGAGTCACTTTCACTGTGTTTGTTCAGCTGAGCTTTTGTGTAGAAACTGTTAATGAATCTATAGAACATATTGCAGAAATCCTTGTTCAAATAAAAAGTTAACACATTTTAGGGCTCTCCTTCAGCTGTGACTAGAGATCTTCTATTTTAATTGCATCAAAGGGGAACATTTGAACAGGTGAAATAACAATACTTTGCTAGGGGCTGTATCTGATCTAATTGTTGTTGACTCTGTAAAAGTTTCCTACATACACACATTTCCACTCAAAACCCACTTAGGCTATGTTTATAAAATCCATGTTAGCTTTAAGCTTAAACATTAGCTTAGGACTGAAGCAAACATTTTGCTTGTGAAGCTAAAAATCGTTTGAAAGAATCCACAGAAAACCAAAATGCAAGACGCAGAAAGAAGCATTTAGCAGTTTATTTTGTGTGATGAGCCATGCCAAACCCCATATGTGCTTGCAGCAATTATAACTACCTGTTCAGTTCGTGAATCATAGACTTCTCTCTGTGACCACGCATGACCATTTGTTGCTCCTTAAGTTGTTTAGCAACCTGTGAGTTTAACAGCAATATGTTACTAACTGAAAGGCTTTGCACAAAACTGATACAATGATGAAAGTTGTACGATTTGAGCTATTAGTAGTCTGCACCTAATCTTTACTGGTTAAAAGTCTAGGGTCAAGTTAAATTCTAGGATACAAATACAAAGAGAATTGTAGACAAACTAATGTCCTGGGTGAATGCAGAACAAATAGAACATCAAGCTTTACTTCTAATGTTTTACTCAGCCAAGCAATCAAAGAAAATCTGTTTACTCCCTATGACACATTGCTGCGAAAAATATTCTTTGAGAAAACAATAGGGGCGTTAAAATTACTCACATCTTTAGCAGAGGAGCCAGAAACATCAATCCAAGTCTTGGAAAAGAAGGCGCATGACCCCAACATGAAACAGATGTAAACCATTGCATGAACTGGATCTGTAGCAATTTGACCGAGCGTTTCAGGTGGAGACAGATAATAACACATTCCTCCAGTTGGGTAGGATCTTGATGGGCCACCACCATCCTAAATCAAAACAAATGATATTAAGATATTTAATACATAGGTCTCTTTGAAATTTTCCATTCTATTTTTCAAATGGACAACCCTAAAAAAATACAGTGGATGTAAATTGAAAATGAATTGTGAAGAATCCTTGAAATGAGCTTACCTCCCATGTTCCAAGAATGTTTACCAAGAAGTTTCCAGCAAACTTTGCAGATAACATTTGTGAGATGATATAGATGTTTGAAACCAAGGCACTCTGGAAGCAAGCATTACATACAGATAAGTCACCCAACTCAAGTCATCCGCATCAACCAGCTAGCCATCTAATCAAACCATGTGTGTAAACAAACAGCTTATTGGAAAACATTTTCAAAACTTTAAAGATATGCATAAACATTTAAAGAATAAACCAAAAGCAAGAAATAATTTAGTTATAAATTTTAAAATGCTTGAAAATCCTGGTATATAATTATCGTACATATATTATATATATATACCTGAAGAATAATGGGAATGTTTGATGTGTAAAAGAGCTTGATGGGGTATGAGCTGTATTGTCCTCTGTAACGAGCAGACTTTATTGGAAGATCAACCCTGAATCCCTGCAATCAACATAAAATCATGATTAAATATCACGATAAAATTGACAGCACATACAAAAAAAGGTTCCTATGTTATTAGAAATTTTTTTGTCAAGCACTTTTATTGACTAGTAACATATTGATGATAAATGAAGACAGAAATATCTACCTGGAAGTATATGACAACTCCAAAAATGAATATTGTTGCCAGAAGGTTCATCAAATTTGGAAGATTCTGTCTGTAGAAAGCCTCCCTGAGCCCTCTAACTTTATCAGTACGGGTAGCAAGAAGATGGAACAAGGCAATGATGGCTCCCTCAAACTCGGTTCCTGAAGATCAATGAAAAATGCATTTTATAACAAGAAGGTTCATTCTTTATATAGAAAATAAAGAAAGTGCAACAATAATTTAGCATTTGCAGACTTCATGATTATATAGTTTACTTCAGAGCTACAAGTATTAGAGCATACCTCTTCCAGTGTTGACAGTTGCAGGGCTAAATGCTTTCCATACAATGGTTTCACAAATGTTGGTAGCAATGAACAAAGAGATACTAAAAGAGATGAGTATGATTTAGAAACTCATTTACATTTCAAAGTTTAAAAGTTGCTGACACTTGACACTTGTAATGCATGTTGCTTATATGTAGATGTGCCAACTTACCCAGATCCAAGACCATATCCCTTCTGGAGAAGCTCATCAAGTAACAAGACAATCAAACCAGCACAGAACAACTAGGAAGGAAAATTGCAAAGTTTAAATTTATACGTGCAAAGCTGGGATAGACATCATTCCTGATCATTTTCCTTGAGAAGATGTGCAAATGCAACTATGTATGTATAATGGAAAAATTAAATGACTACATGGTGTATATATATAATAAAACTAACCATTTATAAATCTATATATATATCAATTCTTTAGCAACAGTATGATAAAAGAATATAGCTCAAATAAACTGCACTCACCTGAATGATGATCAAAAGGCAAATGCCAGCACCAAGGTCAGATGGGTCACCATACATTCCAGTCATCACATAAACAATAGACTGACCAATAGTGATTATCATTCCAAACACTAAGAGGAATTATTAAAAATTAAATGTCAACATTATAATGACTTGACTTGGAAACAACTTAATCAAAAGCTAAAATATTTATATATCGCAGTCATAAAGAAGGCATATATTCCTTTGGATAAAAATTAGGTTTTAAATTCTGGGGGGTAAAAATACTGGACCTTACTTTTAACCAAATTTAAAACACATTTTAAGGTATGGGAATACAACATAAAGAGTAAAATTTGTTTACATTTTTGTGCTCCATTGAAAAGTGCTCTGTCTCTTGGAGTATCACCAACTTCAATGATCTTAGCACCAGCAAGAAGCTGTTGGCAAAAAAAATGGGGCCATATTAGATCATAATCAAACTGATTATACAATGTGCAAACTTTCAAACATATCAATATGTAAACATGTAAAGTAAAAAAAATTACCTGCATGATAAGTCCAGATGTAACTATTGGTGAAATACCAAGCTCCATAAGGGTTCCTGAAAGACACAACAGTCAATTTTGTACTTAAAACAAAAGTATAAATTTTATTCACAATTGAATCTAGATGCTTGCAATATTTATATACATATATATTTATACATATAAGACATGACGTTTCTAAGTTGATTCTTCGAGTTACATGTGCATAATCCTATCTTCAGGCAACTGCAGCAACAAACAGCATCAATGTTGAAGATATTCACATATATATATATATATGTATACATACTGCCAAACTTAAATTAGAATTCAGCCATTTAATTTGTTATCTAGATAAGGAAAGATCAACTTGATCCCATATTGGCAGACAGCTGTTTTGTGCCTTCCCAAAGAGGTAACCTGGGGATTTTCATTTCCTTGTCAGTTGTGGATGGAAATTTACTTTCAATAAATTCCTTGATATATCTATATAATTAAATGATGAATGCATTTTGATTTGTACCACATACATGTATAATCAGACCAAAAATCAATTTTAGATTGATTAGATAAAAATAATAAGCAAGTATGATAACTCTGTGTTAGAAAATGCTTTCTTCACCTCTATTTGAAGCCATAATGACCCTCATCCAGTAAAAGGGATCAGCAGAATCAGATGACATGATGCCAAAGAGTGGAATCTGTTGTTTGAAAAAAAGGAAAATTAACCATAAAACAAAAGGTAAGGTTAACATGGTAAGAGAAGTCAATCTTAACATATGGCCATATTGGAAGTAATGAGACAATATAAATACACAAGGATAGAACAAAAGTTAAGAAACACCATTCTAAGAATAAAACATCAACTTTGTAAAACTTTGAACTTAAAAATCTCACCTGACAGCATACTAAGAAAATGAATAGCGTGATTGCTGTCCATAGTACCTTCTCTCTAAATTGAATCTGATAAAAACAAAAAATGCTTACAACATATTCAAGAAAAGATACTCTCTACTATGATTAGAAAGGGATAATCATTTTATAACATATATATTTGATTCTTAGATATCAGGCTGTTTGTATGAACCATAATATAAAAGTCATCAAAAATTTCTAATGAAAATAACTAAGCTACACAATAACAACAAACTCTGCAAAGAAGTGTTGGTAACTTCAAAAGTGGAATCATATATTACAGTTATGCTGTATTGAAATAATAGTCTTTGCTACTTGAGTCTATTGCAACTGTGCATGGATAAACAAGCCGCCACTCTCATGAGGTTTTCAAAACCCATTTAATGATAGATATTTTTAAAGGCCTTAACATAGTTATTGAAATCAGCTTACAGTAGACAATGTCGATTTAGTAAACATCTCCAGAGTGATATAAATATATTTTCTTTTTGATGTCATTTTGCGCAAAAATTTTCCTTAATTTCAGATATATATATCCTTATCCCTACCCTCAACTTAACCAATCCTCAATCTTTGATATTTTCTTACAACCTATTAATCAAATAATGACTTCCTACCCGCGCATGCACAAACCATTTAAGAAGGACCTTCATAAAAATAAATCAAACTGTAATGATACGTTTCGGACGGCAAAATTTTTCCCAAGACACTCTTTTATCATTCGACAACTTTGTAGTGCCTAGTTAATTCAAATACACCTTCAGTTAATTAAACGAATGCGGTGGCTTCCACTTAGCTAAGGTTTGAATCTAGCTGGAGAAATCATCGGTTCGGGCCTAAAAAATTTCATGAGAGAGAAAATAGCAGTCAATTGGTTCCCAAAAATTACATGACATATCTACCTTTCGTTCTGGCTTGGAGACCTCTGGCAACACGGATATGAAGGGCTTCAATATTTCAAGGAATTTGACTGCAAGATAACGGCAAAAATTAGAAAAATGTTGACGTTTCAAATGGGCCTAAGTAAGTCAAATGACACGTATGCTTTAGGTTTCTTCAGGGAAGGAAGCCGATTAAGGCTTTACAAAAACCAAACAATACTTACAACCCATTTTTGATGATGAATAAAGAAGAGACTATTATCTTGTCCTTTGGTGGAGAGCGAAAGTCGTCAACTGATTTGATGGTATCCTTGTTTCCTCAGGCTCAATCTATATCATGACCAGCATCAGCACAGGAAGCTTTGTAAAGAAAGACACTAGTTTCAGTACCCCTGAAGGCTACGTCACGGGGCAATGCATGATGGGTAACACTGGCCTCTGTTCAAAGCTTTTATGCAATCGAGATTTCTGAAAAACCGTCATCATTGCCTTTTTGTAAATAATGGGACCTGTTGAAAATATTTCCACAAAGCAAAGTAGATTTCAATAATTTTTAAGAGATAAAATATCTTGATCGTTCACGATTCATGTTGGTTGGTATCTAATTTTGTTCGCCGTAGAAAGAATCCTAAATGAAAATTAATTGAATTGAATATTGGCTGGGTATTGGCAAATAACAAGATCGACAGCTTTTTCCAGCTAAGCCAAGTAATTGCTTCGCTGGTGAACTTAAAAAAGCTTCCTCTCGTAAGTATTACCCAAAGGGTAAAATTACAGGAAATCCTTCGAAGGACTTTGAAATTTCACTCAAAATTGTGATCATTATGAGCAATTGTTGTTTCTGTTCTCTAACAAATAACAGTCTTGTATAATTTACTAGAGCAATTGCTTTGCTAAAATCTTGTGACTGAAAATGATAAAGTGACTTTGGAGGCTGGGGCCTTTCTGAGGGCTGCTGTTGGCTTTATGTCTGGCTCCTCGACTAGTTTATCAAATGAGATTTATCTTCCTCTATGAAATTTCCCCTCATACCAATCTCAAATATCATTTTAGTGCAACTTTGTCTACTATGTGTTTTTGCATGAACAGCCCGTTTCACTTAAATGTTGTTTACTTAATGTGTATTTAATAAATTTAGTGTATTTAATGAATTTCTGTATGTTGCGGAGTTTTAATATAAATTAACTAACGGTGACAAAACACATCACAAAATATCTCGACTAGGTAGACGCCTCAAAAATGCTTGTTATTTTAGTTTGGTTAATAACATTTGCATTCTGCCAAGTCAGAATAAAATTGCTCTGTTCCATCCCCATATCGTTCCAAAAAATTCCAATTATTTTCTGAAAACTTTTCGAAAATTTTCTTCCCCGGATGCATGGTGGCCGTGAAATGCGATTATTCTGAAAAAATTGAGTCAGTTTACTACATTTAAGCCTTCTGATGAAAGCGAGGCAAAATATGAGGTAAATTATGAAATTAAATATGAAATCTCATCTCTGACTTGAAGATTTTCCAAAAAAGAGGAACAAGACAATTTGAAAAATAAAGTCTAGTACAAACTTTAAAATACAAACTTCGATCTAGTTGTGCATGGCAGAAGGTGTCCCTTTAAGAATCTGGGTATGAGCTCGTCTGGTTATGCGAGACCAGCTTAGCATCAACTGTTGCGGAACTCAAAACGCAAAGATAGGCTTTACTGCCTAACAGTAATTGAAGCAATTTTCCATAAGATGACATGTAACTTTTGGATATTTGCAAACTATATTCGATAGTGTGTTTAATACAGACCTAAGAGTGTGGTAATATAACTGAGGACTTAAATCATCTTTATCAAAGCCACTGTTAAGCCAATAGCAGCATTCTCTTTTAATGTCAAGCTACTAAAGTTTAATGAGAAAATTTTTTTAATCTAATTTACATATTAGTAGGTCAATAAAGGGGATCTTTTCCAACGACGTCATTTTAGAACGTTGGCAATGAATCATCCAAGTTTGGAAATGAAGGGTGACTTTTCTCTCATCCTTTCCAATCTCTTGACAATAGCTGCTGCATCATAAACTCAGGTTTTATCAACGAGGAAAGAGACTGCTGAGATAATAGGTATATCATGATTAGAATCTGCAGGGTATTGATACCATAAGTATTAATATTTGCTTAGAATGTGGCTGAACTCTGAATTCATAACGATTGGTCTGTTTAACAATGCCATCAATTTTCTGATGAAATAACAGTAATTAAACCAAGTAACACAACATTCCTTAAATACGAACCTTCAAATATTATTATGGATATATTTTAGTTCTTTTCTGAAAAACATTCTATACAGCAAGCATGAAACTGAGAAAATTTGATAGAGCCATAATGCTGTTTGTAATTTTTCTACGTTCTACGTATGCTACTCAAAGCATGCTGTGAAAAACATCGGGCAGTCATTTCTAGTTCTAGTAAATGAAGATGACACACAAATACTTTATTTAACTGGGAAAACAGAAAATGCCCTGAAAATGACAACAATTTCAAGACAGATGCATATGCCTTGGTTTATGAACTACACATGTTTTTTTTATTGTGAGTCTAAGTATATATGCAAGTACAAAAGTGAACTATAAAAATGTTATGTTACACTCTATAGCACTGAGCACTGCAATCGTAATAGCACTGAGCACTGCGAAAATCATAATTGTGCAGATTTGGAAGAGATTGTGCAATGAAATAAGTTTTCATTACTGCTTTCATAATAAAGAAGTAAGAATAGCAGTATCAATTGTTATGTCACCATCATTATTTTCTGTCTCCTTGCACCCTAAAAGATCTTGAATTGCTCAAATATCTCCATGTTGTCAGATATGTTCCTGTTATCTTTTACTTATATTTCATTTAGTTACAAAAGAGGAAAAATAGAAGACAAGCTTCATTGAACATAAGATCTAGAAACTTACATATCAACTCTTTAAACTTTCTGCGTGTAATTGGTTCCACAAAGTTAATCTCGTTTGTACAAAGATACATAATTTTTAATCTAATGGCATAGTATTTGCAGCCGTGCAGTCGATGTCGAATTGTCGACTAAATGATTAAAGAACTTTAGATCACAACTTGACAAAGTAGATCTGCGTGATTATTTAACCAGGTTCTCAAAGTTTGATTAACATTAATAAAAGAGGATGAAAGCCATTCTTTCAAATTGCTTTTACTTAATAATGGTTGTTCTTTTGGAAATTAATTTACTGTATCCTCTTTTGCAGAATTTCGGGGCCCTTAATTCCTACTTCGCTTGCTTTAGTAGTAAAGAATATGAGCATCCTAGACGTGAGCCTCAAGGATTTGCGAACATGTTCAATGTTCAGTAACGCTATAAAACGCCTTTACTCGAAGCATTCCTTTGGAGGTTTTGGTTAGATCGTTTAAGGTTTTGAGTATTCTTTTTAGATGTAGAAAAGTGAAATAGTGTAAGTTACCTTAAATAACTATATTAGCCCCCCTGCCAAATAATCGTCTCTGCCGATTAAGCGCCCCGGGTAAACGGTAACTTTCTAGTTAGCCCCCCTGCTTGAATAGGCGCCCTCTTAAACAAGACGTGTTTCAATCTACTCAAAAGTAAGAAATCATTTGTTAAGTGGTGTTAAATTATATTGGCCTTCGAATAAGCCGATTCAAAGGGAGAACAGTTCTTTTTAATTCTTCAAAATTTCTGCAGTGGCAATTTTACAAAGCCAATTGTCAATCTTAAACAAAAAGATGTTAACCCGTTTAAAATTGAGGAAAATGATATTGCAATAGCAGGGCCTGAATTCCTAATGGCTGATTCAGACCTCTCTTGAAGCTCTCCCATCATTATCGGAGTGTTCTGGGTTTTCTCAATAGGCTCTTTGCTATAATGTATGGTCAATTTTCTGTCTCCCTCGCGATTTGTTGGAGGTCAGTCTTACTTTTTACGCATTCAATTTTATTTTCAATAAGCTTGCTTAAGCCTTAGAACTCCTAAGGCCTTCTGCTATGTACCAAACTTGCAAAGTTCTGCCGCCTTTGATCCCATTTGCCCTCTCTGCTTCCACTTTCCAGTTGCTAAAACAACGACTACAGCAACGCTGTAACAGGTTGCTGAGGAACGCATCATCACTTCCGGTAGTCTCCAGACCCTTTTGCACAGTTTTGCATTGATTTGACTTCTGATTCGAAATAATTTGATTCGTATTACAAGTCGCTCTTGCCTGTCTTGTGGTTGTGCCCTTTAGTCGGTGGTTTGGCATTTTGCAGGTGGGTTGTTTTACCAATTTGCTGGTTCTTCAATTGGAAGAAATTATAGCGATTACGGTCTTTGTTCGTGTCATGCTCCCACCTGAGGAAACACCGTCGAAGGGAATGCGAAGAGCTGCCTAGGCCAGTTTGAGAAATTGTCTATATTTCTTGCACGTATGTCACCACTGTGAGCGACATACTTATTAGTTGAAAACACTGCATGGTTTATAGAATCTGAAGAAATTTTTTTGTATGCCAACTCAACATTGTATGTAAGTCGGACGATCTGACAAATTCTTGCAATGCGCTTTCAAAAACAACTGTGAAGAAACCGGTACACACCGAATGTTCATTGGAAAAAGGGACTGCTTCATATAGAGATTAGAGACATAACCGACTTCATAACATGGATGTTTCAAGGGACTCTGGAAGGTATACACCAAACTCTACATCGAATTTATCTCGGTCGAGTTCCATGCGATCGAACAGCAGAACCTCATTGATACGGCGAAATCAGAGCATTAGTGCAAAACAAATCCGATTTTACAGAAATGGTGATAAATATTTTGGTGGGTTGAAGCTGGCTGTTTCACCAGAGAGATACAAGGAGTTCGATTCTCTCTTAGCGGAACTTTCAGTAAAATTGGATTTAGCCACAGGTGCCGTTCGGTTCATTTTCAATGCTGAGGATGGCAGCTTGATAACGGATATATCTCAACTGCAGTACGGTATACCATATGTTTGTTGCTCTGGAAACACGTTTCGCCCCTTGGACGAGGGGTACGGGAAGCAAAGCAGCAACAATTGGTCGATGAATAGGCAGCGGCAAGTTTCAAGGTAAGGGCTCATACCGATACTACCTGTGTTGAGAAATCAGTGCCAGCCGCCACTGTGTTTGGCGTTGCGGTGGCAGCGAAATAGTTTGAAGCTATCTGCATTCTAAAAAGAAAGTGTTTTTCTCATACTAAATGTGCCAAAAGTCGGGTCGGAGGTGGTGATTGATATGACAGTTCGCAGTTTTAGTTTCACACAATATTCGACCTTTGACTCAAAAAATAATGTTTTTAGCCGTTTTTTTATTGTCGTTTTTTGTTTTCTATGTTTAAGAATATTAATGCTAGTTTTTTTGGAATACCAGGAGGTATTATTGACACTCATGAAAAATTTATGAAGGTAAATCAGAGCAGTTGGTCTTTTAATCTCCCCATTACAATGGGGAAATACCTGCAGTCTAAGAATAGAAATTTGGTTTTGAGCCCATTCATGATTGAAATTGTAAGACTCCCTCAGGTTCTCTGACTTAATCCCAGTATTCACTCCTTAGAAGACAGTAAAATACTTTTAAATATGATTTAATCTTAAGTAAGTTTGCAAGAGACATTTGCAGAAATCTTTATACATAGATTATGCATGTCCCAAGCATTTTATTTCTTTATTTTATAGGGGGGAAAGACCTTAATGGCTATACTACTGTGTTTCCTTATCTTTGCAGTCATTTTGTGACACAATGACACATATCTTTTGTTCCATTTCTTGCCACTTACATTTATCAGTTTACTGCTGCCTCTGTGTATAGTATGAACTTTGCTTCACAAACTTAACCTTTAGCTTGCTATGAATGATAGCTTTTTGGCCATCTTTTTGCAAGAGTTTTGATGAAATGATTAAACAGGATGCTTGAAAAATTTATGGAAGAATACTTTCATTTCTCACAAGGTCAACTAATGCCCTCACAAGCCTGGAAGCAAACACCCAAAGAGATGCATTGGTAAACATTGGCAATCATCGTGACTTTATCAAGCCAAAACTTGTCACTGTTATTAAAAATGGCAAACCACCCCAACAAAAGGTCACAATGCTTTTAAATCAAAAAACAGCTGTAAGCTATGATCAAGTCCTAGACCACTTATCAGCAAGAGGGTGCCTTGGAAAAGTGGACAAACTTTATGCAGTAGATGGAAAACTAGTAAGTCTGTTTCACATTTTTTCCATAATTCACATTTTGACACATTTTGGTTGCAATTAAATTCTTCTACCAAGTAATTTAGTGTGATAATTCTGTCTTCTTGTACCATCTTCTAGTTCACTATCAGTTTACACTACCTCACAAATAGTATGCATACCATAGATTGAATGAATTCTTCATATTTCTGCTACTTTGAAATGCCACAGAATTCAATAAGATTCCAATGATATGATTAAATCTTCAGAAACATAAATTAACCTTTTGTTCTGCAGTGTTTTCATTGAAGCAAAACACCAGTGTATTTTTTCAAATCAATTCATGGATTAGGCTTAAATTCTTTTTAGTGCGGCCACAAATCAGGATATTTAAACTCAGACCCATTATTCCTTCTAACCTGTCATGTATAGCCCATAAACCAGCTCTTATCAAAAAGACTTGCGGGAGAATCAAAGTATCCTGTTAGCTCAAACTCAACTCTGAGGATCTTTTTATTGTCAACGTGTAAGTGTTAGCCAAAAAGTTAACAGGGTTCTTACTAGTTAAAAAAACTGTTATGGTAATGGCAGCATATTTATTAGCAAAGAACAACTGATTCACAGTATGAGAAGAATGTTGGTGTCCAGCAACCGTTTAACAGAAAATGCATTGATTGGTTCCAGGGGCAGCTTGTACTTTCACTTATCACAACATTTCATTCTGTTGTGTGATTTATTAAGAGAAGAATTTGACAGTGAAACCCATCTCATCGTTAATGTAACAAAGGAATTTGACGGATTCATGCAAGTGTTTTACTTAATTTCTGCAGATAAAGGTGTTTTTGTTAGAATCCCAATAGCTAGACATTATTTTTTTGCCATACCGTCACAATTATGCTGTTGGTGTCTTGGCATGATTATGTGAATGAGGCTCCGGACACTTCGGG
Source organism: Nemopilema nomurai (assembly GCA_003864495.1). Classification (NCBI taxonomy): domain Eukaryota; kingdom Metazoa; phylum Cnidaria; class Scyphozoa; order Rhizostomeae; family Rhizostomatidae; genus Nemopilema; species Nemopilema nomurai. The sequence goes on along the minus strand of ML133421.1, from coordinate 849,984 downwards.
TGTTATCGATCAAAATACGCGGTCATTTTGAGGTCGGGACCATTAGACCAATAACCTCCATCGCAAAAGGTAGCATAACATATGGAATTTTCCGCGTACCAACAATGATTAGGAAACAAGGAAATGACGGATCTATATCCTCTTCGACAGGTCCGCGATCTGAGGGATTTGTTTGATGACGACACCGTATTCATTGCATTTTCTTCGAGTGAAAAGTTTCCAGAAGAAGGGATCGAATTGGACGCTAAAAGTAAGTGAGAATACTGCTCTTGATGACTGGGAAGCCATGTTTGGCTGACCTTTGAACAATTCAACTTATCAGGGCCGTTACTTAGAATTATCCGAGTTCAAAGCTCTTGATAATAGTATTAATGCCGACGGGACGACTTCATTAGAAATGAAAGGACGTCCTCACTTGTGGACAAACCACAATTTAGATTGTCTTGCGAGTGCTTTCCAGATGAAATGTGATCCACCACATGATGGTTTTTATTAGCTGCTATCAAAAAGCTGTTGGTTGTTGGCTGATGATATTAAATTTTTGATCGAGTCACATGCTGTTCTTCCCACGGATACCATTTAAATTGGGAATTAGTCTTTTCTGCCTTAATCCTTCTTTCTTTGTTTGTTTCTTTACCTTTCTATCTTTTTCCTTTTTCTTTTATATCAAAGAATTCTATCCTCCACAAATTTAGGCCCTTTCAAATTATTTAATATGCTACCTTTCAAATTATTTAATATGCTTCCTAAGACATCAAGTATGATAGGAGATTTGTGATCCTCCCGCTCATTTCCTTCCCAATGTCTAGCTTAAGACATTCTAGTTTCATCTTCTGCTGGGAGTTGTTGAGAATTTATAGCTGATCTGCTTTTCTTGCCACAACATTCTTTCTTGCACCTGGCGTTTAAAACATTATCGCTGTTATATTCTCATTGCTCCTGGCTTTGGTTAACGTTTTTTGTTTGTTGAGGAAGGAAAAGATATCATAAAAGCATTTTGTAGTATCGTCAAAAGACTTTCAATACAAGATGATAAGAAGGCCCAAAACATTTATAGGCTTCTGATCGCCTTATCGCACCGATTTGGCAAAGAACTTCCAATTCATTTCCTTGAATTTTCAATTGCAATACCAACATCATGTTCAGGTCAAACGTAATCAAACTGATTCATTTCTATGTCAGCTGCGCCCCATTTACGTCATCATATAAACGAGATAACTCTGAGCCCGCGATAAAGCCAGCTTTTCACACTACACGTCTTTACAATTGGATCCTTATTGAAATATGACCTTTGTTGATAAATTCTTTTGACAAACCCGTCAGTGTAATTCCGTAATAAGAACTCGTTTGTTTTTCGTGTTAAGAACCAATCGAGCTTAATCGTAGCACATTGAAGGGAAGCGTTTCCGTTCTGATTAGTTTCTGCCGTTTTTGTCCTACTTTTGGTTCAGTTTTATCTAGAGAGCTTTTTTAGTCACTGGTAATAATTTGTAGAAAGTCTCCTTACACCCTCTAGACAAAGAATAGATCATTTTCAGACAGTGAGTCATGCTCATTAACTATAATATCGACTATAACTTTATTACCGCTTGTAATAATGGTTTAGTTTCCCATTGTAACGTGTCCAATTTCCCCTTGTGGTTTTAGCCCCATTTGCCTAATTGAAGGTTCTTCTTTGGTTCTTGTTTCCATTATTCCGCTTTTACATGACTTTATTTTGGGTTTTGTGTTTGTATTGAAACGCTTCAAAACGAAGACATTAGAGAACGCTGCTCAAAGTGGACTGATTCGAAGACGGATCGTTTTAAATGAAAACACCGAGAACGGAGTGATTTGAAAGCGGCACAGCAATAGCACACCAAATTGAATTTTTGGAAAAGCTTGTGTTATCGTGTAGGGACGAATTGTGAAACAAGGGTAATAGAAACAGGCGAAAATTGACCTAAAACGGGCAGATTTGAAAAATCAAACATTTGAAAATGGAGAAATGGAAACATGGTCTTTGATTCCTATAATTTAAATCAAAATAAGTATCATTAAAATGTCAAAGCTAGCAGGCCAAATCGGTAAGATTTCTTCAGAACACTAGAAAAGTTGCGTATTAGTGTTGTAGAATTAGTCTTATGAGATGTAGCCTCTTGTCTCTAAGTCTTGTGTGTTAGTTGGTTTGTAAGCAGTCAGTAGTAGTGTAGCATAGTTTAGCGACAGATAGTACTTATCTTACAGGTTTTTGGAGCTACGATTGGAATATCAGATACGAGTATGTGCCGTCAATAAGGAGGCGAACATACCAAGCAGTCTACCTTGCAGTTACGGCGATAAATGCCATGCAAAAAGCAGTCGAAGATCACCACTGCAGTGAACCAATGCAGGCCAGTATGACAAGGGCAGCCTCTAAACCTGCTCCAAGCACATCTAGCAGAAAACCCCTTGACGACACGAAAGGGAGTGACGTTAAACCACAACTCAGACAAAAATCTATGAAGTCACCTGAAGTCGAAGCACCCGAGCACGATAAAAAAATTGAAAAGGTGAAATTCGTATCTGAAGGTGCACCAGCAGTTGGTAAATTAACCCCACGTGAAGGAAAGTTTCAGCCTGTTAGGCCATCACAAATAAAGGCAGCACAAGACCCAGTAGGACGCGGAAAGGTAACTTTTGAGCAGTTTTCCAAGAGGAAGACGGAGAGACGCGCAGTAGATGCTGCTACACCGGCTGAAATCAAGGCAGCGGAGGAGCGATTTGAGGATATAAAGCGGTCAATCGTAGCAGCCATCAATGAAGGCACAAATACCATAGAGCTGAGAAGAAGTCACATTCATTGCTTTTCGATTGAGTAACGCACAAATCAAAGCAAGATCAGTTCACTATTGATTTAGTTAGTAGCAGTGTTCTTAGAAGCATGTAGATTCTGCTCTATGGCTATGCATAATGTATCGTCACCTTCAATGTTCGTGATTCAGGTACTTATCTAGCTGGTCTAGATATGATGAAATAGGCTTCGTTTTCGTGTTTGCTTTGATCTGTATGAGTAGTTAAGTGGTGTTGGGTCGGCTTGTCATCGTATCAGATTTTGGCATATGACCTCTGCACTTTTTCATCGAGATCAAAGGTTAAGGGTTCATATTGACTATGGATGCAGGGCTTTTGCGTTTTTGTTTATCACAAAGCTTTACAGACTGAAGTAGCATATGCCAGGGTTCATTTCAGAAAAATCTGAAGCTTATCTGCTCCAGACATAGTGTTCTGGCCATAAGTGACAATACTACGACACCATCAAAATACACTGCATGTTCCCATTGTAAAAATGACTTTTAGGAAAATTAGCTTTACTAATGTTTTACCATAGGGCAGTGGGGTACAGAAAATCATAATAGACATTCTGAAAATCTCCTTTCGTTGCCCTTTTTAAAAATGTTTGCCTCGAGCATGCATTCTATCACTTTTTTGTTGGAGGTATTCGTACATCCCTTTTTATTCCAAGATTCCATCTGTTAAGTCCCCAATCTCAAAAACACGCTTGTTTTTAAATGAACCAGTAACTTTCTGCTCAAATTGGTTGCTGTTGACTTGGGTGAAAAAATCTATGGGTGAATGTATCTTCGAAAGCAAATTTGGCGATCCAAATAAAAACAACAAGAACCTCAGTGTTATTATTAATTAGAGAGTTTTCGTTACTGTCTCAAATGTCACATTGCATAAAACCTTAAATTCAAGGTATTTTGTATTTGGTGTTTTGATGTGTAATGATGTGTACCCCTGGTGCCCCTCCCCCCTGCAAAATGGTGCCACAAAATCCTTTTGCTGAATGTTCCACCCTTGATTGTTCTTGATTGGTTAACCGTAAGCAGATCAAGAGTTCTTTTACATCGAGTTTTGCACCCGCGGATGGCTTGATCATGCGAGGCCGTATGCTACAGCTTTGAGAAGCTCGCAGCCACTTCCGCGATTTCATGGTATTACAAAAATCTCGAGAATCTTGTCCTCCGGATTGTGGCTATAAGAAGTATGTAGTTAAGTAGCATAGGGGTCGTTATCCATATAGGATTCCGTGGTATTCCTTAACATAATAAATTGAGAAAGCAGTAACCAGAACCTAAACGGTGATCTGATATGAAATTCTATAACTTGAAAGAGCTCTGAGGCGAACGATCATACTTGTTCAAAACCAACACGACACACCCCGATAATTCTTTGGGCAACTCTATCTTCCCTCGTTCATAATCGTGAGATTACAGATGACACTCACATCAACCTATTGACATTTCCCATTGCCTTGGTTGTTTTATGGGATTGCCAGGGCCTTTTTTACTTCGTTTGTGATTCAGTGAAATAAGAAATAATACGGATTTCATTTTAAGCTAGAAATGTTCACAGTTGGAAGGGAAATTACCATTCACGCAACTCAAATCGGTTTAAATCAATTCACAACAGAGCTTTGTTTGATAAAGAGCGTGCTATTTGAATCAAGGCTTCTTTAGTTCGAATAGCATTGGCCTAACAGGTTTCATAGGATTTTTGATCCGTTTGCTTCTCCTTCGCAAAAGTTTATCAGCGCCGCTCTTTACACATTCAGTTTTTCTGACTTCGACAGTTTCAGTAGCTTTTATGAATATTTTTTCAGTGTATTTGTATCATTTGTAGGCTATCGAATCACGCCGTACAGAGAGCTAAAAAGGCCCAGTAATCTGAAGCGATCCAACTCCCTTCGTTCCACGTCAGGAAAATTCAGAGACGAAAACGAAAATATGAAAGGTAGACCCGTTTTTGCCTGACAAAGATATCTTCATTTTGTGTTTTTATAAGATTGGAGAAAATTGCTAAATGAGATTATCCATTCAGGGAAGGCGGTTAATGTTGCTTATAAGATAGGAATGTCACTTATAATCTGGAGTGAGATTTGAATTAACTGTAGGAGTATTCAAAGTGTTCCGCGAACTAGGAACAGAGTTCTGTTCTAGTAAACATGGTAAACATCTTGCTTCAACAACTATTTGATCAAATATCAGCACGTATGTATGGAGACTAAGAGTGTATTGCATGTAAGAGGAATTTTCCTGTTATAATTCATATGTATCTCAGCATTTTCGAAATACTTTATTTTTATACCTGATCACATATTCCGAAGCTTGTTTAAAGGCAGGCATTCAAAAAGATCCATAATTCACCATAGAATGCCAACTTCCTATCAAATTAGAGTAAGCATCTTACCTATTGCACGGTTGCTGAATCACAGACTTCATATGGAAGGATACGCCCAGACCGCTTTTGTCTAAATGCTATTAAATATTGCAAATAGAATATTGCATATTGCTATATGGCAAATAGAATTAGCATTTCTATGTATATGCTCTTGGAAATAGCTGAGAGACAAAAATTAGTTGGCCAAGGCATATCTTGTTCAGAGTATTTTCTCCAAATTGGTTGTTTAGTAAACGTGAAGTCACAGTTTACTTTTTTGTTCAGGGTTTGAAACGATATGGTTGAGTTAAAAGGACATCAAACAAAGAAATGCACAATTTCCTGGTCTTTGACGAAAAGTTTACAGCGATGTTTTCTTTCATATAGAGAAAACCTAATCAAGTAAATTTTTTTAAAAAGATCAAGACCAGGAATTTTGATGCCGCTTATGATAAGATAGCAGCAGTAATTGATTTCCGTAGAATATCCAATTAGTTAAAGATATACTGTTATTATTAGAACCCTTGTGGGTCCTGACTTCTGTCAGGGTTTGTCATTGTCGGGTAATGGTTCGGATTGTATGTTTTCCATCATTGTATGTATGTGCGAGTTGATTTCCATCATTAGCTTAGTAGATTGAGGTTCGTCTACCCCCGAAAAGGATAATAGAGGTTAAATGTATGACGCAGTTCATTTTTTATTGTTGCTTGCTTCTAGATTGTTAACGTAGTTGCTTTTTCAGGAAAGGGGAAAAGTCCAAGACCGAAAAGTATTGGACCAGGATCAAAGGTTAGAATTAAGATTAACGTTAGTGGTTTATTGCAAATAGGCATTCGTAAATGTTCAAGCTCCTAAACAAGAAATTTATCTTAAAACAAAGTGCCTTGTACGAAACGTCCACTTACCAAGAATATATGATAAATGCAAGTTTGTCAGGGTATGATTTATTTAGAGACAGATTTTCTTGACGGAATCCGAAATTGAATTCTGTTCAGCATTTGTAAGTGTATCAGCCCTCTTTCTCTCCTTTACAGCTCATGAACTCAGTTCCAAAATGTAAGTGATTTTTTTTAAAATCGTCTAGCTTTCATAGCTTTGTAAAATTTGTATTTAGTTGTCACTTTGTTTCTTTCACAGCATGACAGTAATACAATGTCATTATTATTTTTGAAGCAATTATTTCTTTCTTACCCATGTTCACTTTAATCTGCTTTGAATGAGAACTAAAAACTGTTCATTTGCTGTTCATTCGTAGCACCTCGTGGCAAAGTTAACGGCAGCAAAAAGGTAAAATGTTTTGTCTCTTTATTAACAATCGCAGTGTTTGTTTCAGTCGTTTATTGTCGTCATTTTACCACTGACTTTTATGTAGCGCCATTATATTAGGGTTGGGCGAATTGCACCACTTGCAACAGAAACATTTGGTTGATAGCTTTTTGGTTTCTAAAATACCAGTACTTTGAAAATGTTAAAATCTTCTTTTCAGATGAACGGGGATGCTGGAAAGGAAGAATTGTAAGTCATCCACGATTTAATCTCTTGACTATATTTTGCTGTGAAGAATAAACGTTGTAATGTTTCTTTTGCTCCTTGGATTTTCGTTTCAATGTCATCTGGCTTATCAACTCATTTGACTTCAGTGTCAGAGGTCAGAAAAATACTAAATCTCATTTAGAACAGATGAAATGCCCTGTGGGTCTGGCAAACGTCTTGCATATGGTTCATTTACCAGGCACATGTTATCGATTTTTTAATCCTCTTTAAACTCTTTTTAAATTACCTATTAAGCTTATTGTCTATATGTGGGTAATGCAGCGGTATACCTGTTTTTTTAAAACGGGTTATTTTCACGCCTTGAGAACAGCCATTAATTGTCCTGGGCGAGTAGTGTTCACCAAATCTGGAATCCCAGATTTGCTACAGTATAATTTATTAAATCTGGAGAAAGGCAATGTAGCATTAAACGTTTTTGTTTTCTATCAACTCTAGGTACCCAACTGCAGTCTTTGAAAGGGAATCTTCCGACTCCGGTGAGTCTGGCTATAATTTTGATATATTCTTCAGATTCTTCAACCTTTTTTAATCAAGCGAACTCATGTTGAATATTTATGGGACGTTGGAGTTTTTAAGTGGAAGTGGCCGCATTTTATAGCCACGCCATTCTCTACTGTGCCATCAAGTCATGGAATCAGTCATTTCGAACAGACTTATGTTACAAATTGGTGCTTCACATCGACATGTGTTTGTTAGCATTGGCGTTTTGCATCGTGCAAGTGTACAGAACTTTTCTGCTGCGTATTCCACTGCTGCCGTGGGTGAAAATTTCGTCACCAAGTATAATTTCAAAGCAAGCTGCAAGGAAAGACATGCTTTTGTGCAGCTTGTTATGAAGGCGTAACTGAGACCTGTCAATTGTTTCAGCTCGACTTATTCTCAAAAGCGCGAAGGCAGCAATATGAATTAGTTGATTTTGTAGTTTCCGAATGGGGATATAGAACTTTATCACCACAAAGAAGTGATAATTTGAATTTATTTGCCAGTGACACGGTTTTGATACCAACGCACGTGGAAAGAATTAACTAACACATGGAAACGCGACGACGAAACACCACAGTAATCCAGACATAATGACTAGCTTTAGGATGACAAGAATCGTTTGACAATGGTGAATTAGTAGTCGAACATAGCGAAGGTCTTTGAAGTCGAAAAATGATGCAAAGAAAACTGAAAAACAAAGTTAGTGAAAATGACCATTTTAATTAACATGGATTAATATAACAATAATCAAAATAACCATTCCCAGTGCTAAAAAACAATGATTGACCATAAATGAACGAACTTTGTCAGTAAAGCTAATTTGTGTTTTTAACATTTAAAACGAATAAAAAAAGTCTAAAATTTAAATTTTTAAGCCTGATAAAGTTAATCAAAAACTGTAATCAAACGCAAGAATTAAGAATAAAACTAAAATACTATGTAATTTGAATTCCCAATAAATTTCTTGCAGCCAAAAAGGTGATCCGTGGTGGTAGGAAGAGGAACAAACTAGCGAACCCGCCCATGGATATGTATAGCACAGTTTGGCTTAGTGATTACGAATCAGTTAAATCAGATGCTGATTCCCTTAATCAATCAGTGCTATCATCATTGAATCAAAGTCGATCAACTTTAGCATTTAGTGAGACAACCACTCCGTTTGAGACGCCCGGCAGCAGTAGGCCTATTACACCGTCTCGTTTTATTCCAATTCAAAACCAGTCCATGAGCTATTCTGTCGAGGAGGATCGCCTGTCTGTTAGTTCGCTGGGCCGGAGAAAGCTCCAGAGAACTTTAAGTCTGCCCGAGTCTGAGTTTGCCACGCTAGACGCGAATGATCTGCAAGAACGGTTTACGAGGTTGCATCTTGAGCAAGAGAATAAAGAGCTGAAAAGGCTTACGAACGATTTGCAGGATGCACTCGAAAAACTCGAAGAACAGTTTATAGGATACTTAGAGAAGCCTGAGAGTGATCAGGCGATGAATAATCATGTTCGATCACCCGTGCCGAGATCGCCTTTATATGAAAAGAACGCACGGGAATTTTCATTTGATGATGATCACGATTCAGTGATCGATTCGAATCACGATAAGGTGTTAAGTAAAAGGAACCAAGGGACTGATCACGGCTGTTGCAAAGTGCAATGATAAAACGCTTTGAGATTTAAGACTCAATTAAATAGTAAAAATTATAATCTATTAAGTGATAATCAAATCTAGTTGCTTAATTGCATAAATTGAAATTGATTAGAAGCAGCCGATTAAATTTAGAAAAGTAATTTATAACCTTTAAACATGCTTAAACTCTTTTTTCGATGCAGGCCTTTATTCTCCTAAAAGCCCAGAGTATAATGGAACGAGCACGGCAGCCATGTAGAGAGATTCCATTATTGCCACATCTACAAGAAATCTTTCCGATTGACAAGTTTTAATTGCATAGACAATGTGATGTAGTGTTTCCGACTTTTTGCAAGTCCTTATAAACACCTTCATTTCGGCATTTGTCGACTATAAACTGTAAAAATGACTTTGAAACATATTAAACTTTATGATGATCATTTATTTAAAGATTTAAAGTTAGCATTGGATAAAATCAGTGAACGAGGTACTTTTCATTCGAGAAGGTCATTTTAGTATAAAATCGATTTACTGTGTATGGATGGTAGATACACTGAGTACTTGAAAATGATGATAAATATTTTACTTTAATTCTTAAAAGTAATAATATTTAAGAATTATGTATAGTATGATTTTAAGCATTAATAAAGCTTGATAGGCGCTACTCATAAAAGCTTTTAAAGTAGAGCATGAGTTAGTTTTGAGTTTGACTTAATTATTTACGTCAATTATGAAATAGATTAAAACATCTCCGAAGTTAAAGCTTAGATTATCGTCCGATCCATGTATCTTTGTTTTTCTCAACGTGTCTTTGAACTTAATTTAAGCAAAAGCAATTTTTTGTTAGTGAAATCTATGTTCTCGTAAGAATGCATCATAAATGTTTGCAGCAAAATTGCTTTTTAAAATAGTCCTATATGTAATCAATTATTAAAGCTATATTTCTTCCCATAAAAAATTTAAATAGTTTTTTAAGCCAAAGTTTGCATCGCTTAGGGTTATCATACAAGTCTGCCTAAATCTATAATCATAAATTTCACTTTAACCATCTTTTTCAAACGTAGTTTTCGTTAAAAAGAAAAGCTTTGTCCTATTCCCTTAAACCTAATCGCAAGATTGCTAAATCCATAAAACTAAAATCATTTGATGTGATTTTGTCACCAAAACCCAAACGAAGCATGTTCTTTGTGCAACAATTAAATAGTTTTTAGAGAAATATCGTGTTAAAAAGCATACTTAAACTTTGACCCTAGTTTGTAAGTAGTTTAAGATAGGCGGATTGTTTCCCTATTTTGACTTTTCGATAGTCTATTTATTCATATTCCATTTCAAATTCTTTGCCCGGTGAACATGTCTTCTATATACTTCTCAGTGTTTGTTCTCTAGACAATACAAAAAACTGGTTCCGCTTTTTCTGGCTATTGTGAAGTTTTGTGCCACAAAGCATTTGTTCACAGTAATGAAAGTGTATAGTTTGAAGCCTGAAAAAGATTGACTTATTATGAATAATGCTCTCTAGAGGTGTTTGTCTCTCATATTGCCAAATAGACCATTTTCTTCCATTTGCTTCCACTTTCTTTATGCGCAGAAAGTTTCACTTCTTTTTATAAACAAGCAAAGTTTCGTGAACAGGACCTTTCTGATTCCCTTTTGTAGTTTGCCTGGGCATGTTAGCTAGTTATTGTAACAATTTTCATCAGAAGCCTTTACGTTTCCAAAAAATAATTCACTTGCGAGGAATGGATTGGAGCAAAAGGTGAGCGTAACTGGGTTGGAGAAACATCAGCAAAGCACACATGCAAAGTTCTCACACGACAATAAAAATACTGACAATGGATTGGTTTTGTGCCTTATTTTATGGTTACCTCATTAAAACGATTACATCTTGCTTCAAGCTTTGAATGAGAGAGATGGAATCGGATAAGGCCTAGATAAGAGGGTAGTACAGGTTGATCGTAGTAAATCCTTTTCAAGCAGTTGAACATTTCACAAAATTGTTTCGTTTTGTGGATCGTTTCCATTTCTTTGCCAAAATCCAAGTGCGCGAATATTGGTGACGCAAGCCCATCAACTTTAGTAAACATCCTTCAAATACTGATGTTTTTATATTGGCCTAGGATGCGAAAAGTTATTTGTTTGGCTGAATTTTCCACACCAGTTTCGCGTGAACTCCTTTGCTACCGGTGTTACAATGGTTGAAGGTGCCGAAACCAACACTTTCCTTGTTTTCGGACCTTTGTCTCAGCTTTCGTCATTAAACACATTAAATGGGCTCAGTGATCGCAACGCGAAATTGAACTCTCTTGAAAGGCTGCGGCAGCATTGTAATTAAGACGTTGCATTTTGCAGTAAAGGTGCTCAAGCTTTTATGTGAGTTTCTTTCTTTTGAGTGCAACATTTAAATCAACTGATATTCATCTTTTGCCTCAGTTTGTAAATTTATCAACTACTTTTAAAGGTTGGTAGCCAATTGAAAAGTTGGTACGGCCATCTAGCCCACATAGAATCACCAAATGCTTTACTTAGATTGTACAATATACAACTTGCTAAATTCGTGTTTTCGCCTGTTATAGCCCTTTGCTAGCTGCACCAAATAGTACCTGGCTTAGGTAAATCACATGTCGATAGTCGAGAACTGGTTTTCATAAAGTCCATTGAAATATTTCAATATGCAAACGTTCAAACGAGAAGGAGTAGGCTTGAGTGTGGTTGAAGAGATTCCAAGACCTTAAAAAACTAATAATTTTGCCATAAGATTTAACTTTAGCCAACATCAGGCGCAGAAAAGAGTGAATAACTCGTTGATGCAATTGCTTCTAACTGATGATCAGTAGACGTCCTTGATGCTCTTTCAAGTAATAAGGGAGTGCGCATGGGTGCTTTGTCGAATTCAGCTCCAACCACCGTCGAAAGGATCGAACCTGCGCCACTTCAAATTTATGGCATTGTTGCTACGGTCTGGGTGAAAAGCCCGCAATTTGAGTTCCTATTCATTTTTTAAATACAAATTTTGAGCGGCTAGGTCTTAGCGCGCATTTGTTATTGTGATTTATGCAGTTTTTATTAAAACCAGCAATAAACTAACAAGACCATCTTATTTGTGGGGAGAATCTCTCTATTACCTTGGGATGTCCCATGCATAATTTATGCTTATTCAAAGACAACTGTGTGTTTGGACCTTTTAAGTCACACAATAACGCCAAGCATAGGACATAAATTTGAAGACGTCTTGTTTCTTCGCCACTTACGCTTTCTCTGGAAGTGTCAAAAAGCGTTGTTGTTGTTGTTGTTGTCATTGTTGCAACTCTATTTTTGGACTGCTTATTTTTGGATTTGCATTATGCATAATGCTCCGAAATGTGAAATTTAGTAATGAGCTTTTTTCGATTTTGGAAAAACGCTGCCTGAGATGATTGAAGGCACAACGTTTAACATAAAAGTCTTACAATCAGTAGCATTTCCTTCTAAAAATGTACCGTAAAATCCTTGGTTCTTTCAAATGAAAGTTTGTTTCGCAATTAATGCACATCCGACATTTCTTTGCCATAGTTAATCATTGGTTACCACCAGCGACTTTCTTTTTCTACAAATTTTGCATTGCCAAAATTCGATCTTTACATTGCTGGTCAGGTATCTGCAAGGAGATACATATTTCAAGCAGCGTGTAACCATTTAAATTTTTTTAGGAGTTTCTATTAAGTTTATCAAGACAGGAATCACCACAGTAGTAAGGTTTTACCAACAAGACACCCAATTTAACTACCGGGTAAGAGGCCCAGAAAGCGGGCGTGATCAATCCCATTTTCACTGCAAGTTTGATATTCAAGCCGGACCTGTTTTCAGCTTGAAATCAGCTTTCTCCCCACAGGTCGTTGAGTGATTGTCTCTGGTGGCTTTCGGCTTTTGTTGGTACCATGTAATTTTCTTTCTACCTGCCCTTCTTCAAGGAAGTTCAGGCCGCGAACAAAAGCCCAAAACAACAGAAAAGAGGCTTTGTTTGTGTTTCCTCTCCATTCATAACACAATTTACGGGAACGCGAGTTGCGCTGTGCCAATCTCAAGGCAACGGCCTCTGTATTCGAATGCTTTGTACGATATTCATCTCTATGACGAAATCAGACTGATGCTCCTCAACGCAGAGATTTGTTGCGATGGAGGAGCCTGCCAAAACAGTGCTTAACCGACTCTCCAATATTTCTAATCGTTGTCAATGATATCGATTATGGTCCTTTGCCATATTCACCCGGGAGTGGGTGCCGTTACTCATCGCTGAGCAAGCACGTGGTTTTATCACCTGTAATCCCTGTGGCTGGGTTTCGCGGCCGCAATCGGATCGCGAGACTTGCTTGAAAGTGTGATAACCGAGTTGCAGCAGCATGTCTGTCGACTTTTTTAATGATAACACCAGAGATCATTGTCCGATCATTAATAATTCACAGGGGCAGTTTGAAGCGCTTGTTGTCCGGCCAACGAACGTGAAGTTGTGTAAAAATATTTGAACAGGTTCCAAAGGCCGAGCAACAGTTTGTGTTTCAATCTCCTGATAAAATTCACTGAGCTGAGATTCTGTTTGAACTTCGGCCATGAATGTTTTGCCGTACCGTCGTCCAAGATAATTTCACTGGCTTGTAGTAATCGATCGGTTCAAAGGGGCTATCGGATGAGTCGCACGCTGGCCACATGATTTGACCGTGCTGGTGAGGTCAATATGAATTTTCGTTACATTGCATATATTTGTTTTTTCCTTCTGGCCGTTTTGTTGCTTACAATGAAATTTGTAGCACCTTTTTATTTCAAACGACACCCGTCCAAGCCGGTTGGACATAGTAGGGCAGCGCTGTTGTTCTCCTTCAGGACAAGGCCTAACAGGGCTTCTTGGGTTGGGCCAATATTTTTATGTTGGCAATGAAAGAAGTTGTATAAGTATGTCTGGTATTATTGAATGGTTGGCTGGTTTGCAGCGGCCTTAGCTTCACGTCAAATGTTTGTGCCAACCAATTAATAATCGAGTGCAAAATTTTTCCTTATGTCGTTTTTCATGCGAATTGTGAATTTAGGGTCGTTTATTGCTCACGCTTCAACCACGTTGCTTCGTGCTCAATCCATGCCCTGATCACTGATGGTACGAGAAGCTTGTACCGCCGTTTCGATCGTAGTAAAACCTGGTGAAATTTACTGTTGCCAGATGATGATTTCTTCATTAACTTGAAGGCTGAAAAGTCGAAAGCTGATTATTGGATTGAGACATACAGTTCCTATCACAAGTTGCATGATTTTTACATTCCAAAACCAGCGAGAGGTTATTAAAGTTACTGATGAAGGGGGTGGAGAGGGAGGGGTTGTAGAGGGAGGGGTTGGAGAGGGAGGGGTGGATTCTTGATGCGGGCATCTGTGGTCACACTTTCAAGATATCAAGGCTTCAAGAAACATCCACTCACATCATGTTTTCAGCCAATGATCCCATGGTGGTTTCGCCACACGAATCATAACTGTTACCATTATTTACCCACCAACATCTGCCAAGGAATGTGTTTTCAGTTTAGAGCAATACATGCTGACGAGGCAAAGTATTGTATCATTGTATCAAGGGAGTGTTGTATCACAGGGCCTGGCAACATATAGTGTTTTTATTAATACTTCCTCAATAGATAATTACCATTATCTTTTCCATTCTCTTCCCCCCTTTTCTATTACTTTTGTGCATGTCTGCCTCTCGTAAATCTACCACGAATGTAGCGATTTCCTGAAGTGGTCTCACCGTCATTTTGGCAGGAGGCCCCTTTCCATCTCTAGATTTTTTCGAGAAAGGTGAAGAAGCCCATTTTGTTGTGAAAACATTAGGCGCTTGATTTTGAAACAGGTGAAACTCTTTTTAGGGAAAATAAGGCATCCAATAGGCAATTTTTTGAAATCCACAAAATTATTTTTTTCCAGGCCTACAAGACGACTATAGGGGCAGGATGCTTACAAAACGTGAGAGACCCTCTATCCATGGTTTCTACAAAATCGGCAAAATTATCGGTGATGGAAACTTTGCGGTCGTTCGCGAGTGTCGTCACAGGTATGTTGAAACGGTCTTCCACACTTCGGAAGCGCACAGCATTTGTAAATAAGTTACGCGGTTTCAGAGAGACCCGGATATAGTTCTTGTATGAAGACACTATGCAGAATATCTATTGAATATCCAAGCATACGCTCTTGAGCCTGTCAGGGAAGTACTGCATAAAACACCCAGTGTCAGAAGTGTCAGACTTCTTATGGGACAAGAGAGATAGCTGGACCATGAGATCTGCTAGACAGGCAAATGCAGTTTCGTTTTAAGTGCAGTTCGTCCTGTATTTTGGAATACCTTTTAAAATGGGTTGGTAGCCTAGAAACTAGGTTTACCAGCGTACGTAACACGCCTAAAGGAATTAAAAGTCTCCTTTTGCATGGCAGTGTATGGATGGTAGCATGAATCAGCTTCTTAGCAATTTTCAGTGCATTGCAGGTAGTTTAAATTTTCAAAATCCTTAAGTTAGATCTGTCTTTTGCAGGAAAACCGGGGTAAACTTTGCCTTGAAGGTTATTAATAAGACGAAAGTCCGAGGAAAGGTAAGTAACAGGACAATATTTTTGAATCACTATTTACTCATGTTATCTACGTATGGATAATTTCAGAAGTGTGCTTCTTTCCGATGGCATTACATGTTGGTATGGAAAGATATCGCACCAAGAGTTGTTGGTTTTGGTATGAAATATTGAGTTGTACCGAAACCTATCATCTGAGATTTTTGTGTTTTTGATACAGGAACATATGATAGAGAATGAAATACTGATCTTGAGGAGGGTGAAGCATCGACACATCGTGCAGCTGGTGGAAGAATTTGAAACCCCAAAGGAGATTCTTCTTGTCATGGAACTAATTCCGGTTTGTATTTTATCCTCAGCATGTTACATCAAAGTACATTTAGATTGTTTTGATGTAATTTTCATATATATTATGTTTCTTGTTTTGGTTCTTACTTGGGTTCTTACGCCGCTTTTCGTTATAAATTCTTTCAACAGGGAGGTGATCTCTTCGATGCCATCGTTGAGGCAACAAGGTTTACCGAAAAGGATGCCAGTCACATGATCAGAGATTTGACTTCGGCGGTTCAATACCTCCATTCGCTGCGAATCGTACATCGGGACATCAAACCAGAAAATCTTTTGGTCAGTTGTTAAAGTTTATAAATATAACTAGGCGTCATATTTGGCTGGGATTGAGATATGGTTAGGTTTTGAGTATTCTATTGTAGATCGTATCTTCATATGCTATAGTTTCTCAAAACTTGTTTTCTGTTTTGATAGTGCTTATAATGAAGTTGTGATCAATAAAGTTATTGTTATTCATAATTTAGCATTGTTTTCTGTAAAAAATGCTAAAGGAAGAAATTTCTTCAAAAATGTTTTTGAAAAGCCGGTAGTTCACAGTTTTTTGTTTAAAAGAAGAAGAGAATAGCACCAAAATTCTACGGGAAGAACATTAATTTGTTTGACCTATCTGTTTCTCTCGATCTCCACCAACAGATCTATTAATTCCGTTTATCCTTTCCCCAGTTCAGTTCAACTCATTCCGCTGGTTTATTTTTGCCGTTACAAAAACAGCGAATAAAAGACTGATCTTAAAGGCATTGATATCAAAGACTTGATATTTTTCGTGTGATTAATTTCACAAATGAATCTTTCGTTTAAACTTTAAAAATGTAATTTGAGGATACAGAATTTGGTACATGTATACAATGTCTCTTCTACAAGGTTAACCTATTGATGCGAATGCCTTTATACTCCTTGCGAGTTTGACCTCTTTGTGTTAGCAGTCACGTAGAACTTTGCTTGTGAGTGTAAATCCCTTTCAATTAATAAACGAATTAGCCTTGAATGAATTTCTGCTTTGAATAGGTTGTAAATAGATCAGATGGCACCACATCATTGAAGCTAGCTGATTTTGGACTGTCAATAGAAGTCAAGTCACCTATGTTCTTGGTGTGTGGTACACCGACCTATGTAGCTCCTGAAATTCTAGATGAATCCGGGTACGCAGCATATTTTGCTTTTTGTTCACAACCTTTAACAAGTGTGATGCTATTGTTTAGTAGAGGCATGATATTATTGCTAAACTGTAGAAATAGTGATCGTCTGGTGTATTCTTAATGATGGGTGATTTTTTTATGAAAATGAAATAATATGATATTCCTGTCTGATGCTGAATGACTGTTGGCTTTCTAGTAAATTACTAGAAGATGATCAATTTTATATAGTAATTCTTGATAATGAATTGTATTTTGATGTCATATAGAAAATTAAATGATATTCACGAATAACGAAAAAAATTGATGGCTTTTCAGTGCAATATTGGAGGATCTAATGCATGATCCGTTTTCCCTTCGTTTTACTTACATTTGATCTGCAGAATGCCATTTTAATTTTTGGTGTGAAAACATCTCATGCCATCATCTTCTTTTTCGTTGCAGTTATGGTCTCAAGGTTGACATTTGGGCTGTCGGCGTTTACTATATTTTGCTTTGTGGTTTTCCTCCTTTCCGAAGGTAGGGCTTGGCCTCTGTTTTAGTCGGTGCTTTGGCATATTTCGAGTATGTAACGAGTGTTGGAGAAACTTTCCGAGTCATCTGTTTAAGGCAACCTGATTGTACTGTAATGGAGTGCATAGCCTAGCCGTGTTGCACCGACTTTCCCAGTGTTATGATGATTCCCAGTGTTTTCGTCAGAATTTGCGAAAGATTAGACGGGATTTCTACATGTTATAGCTTATTGTAGTCTTACACAGTTGCTAATTTTAGTTGTAATCTTAATCGTAGTTTTAATTGTAATCTTAGTTGTTCATTTGTTTCCATATTAGCCACAAGCAAGACCAAGAAGAATTGTTCGATAAAATCCTAAGAGGAGACTATGAATTTTTGCAACCATTTTGGGATGATGTTTCTGATTCTGCAAAGGTAATCATTTCTTCTTTTCACAAGCTTCTAAGTCTTTGATATTTACTTTACCAAATCGTTGTTTGTTTGTCGAGGTATTACATAGTCGCAGACCTAGGTGAAGTAAAAACTGCAATTTTAGATCATTTATCGCATGCATATATCGAAGATATGCATGACCTCACGGACCGTTTTCATAATATTTGGAATTGATTATTTGTGGTAAATCCCAGGTTTACATTACCAGCGCTGTAAGTGCTGCAAATCGCTTGAAAGTTTCCTTACAATAATCGGTTTTTCTCCCAAAACAGGACTTGATACAACATTTGTTGATTGTCGACGTTAAAAAACGCTACGACGCAGCTGACATCCTCGAGCACTCATGGATAAAGGTCAGTTTCCGGTTCTTTTTGTATTCCAATGACTGGGTATTGCATTAATTTTAATGACCGTAAAGTAGTGGTCCGCGCTCTGTTTCCTGTAGTTTCTTCGGTGCAATTTTATAGCTTAATGGGCTTAGATATCTTCATTTCCATTGCTAATATTTGATATTGTGCCGGGATTTCCCCATTGAATAATTAGCATTGAGACTCTTGAGCAGGGGAAAGGGTGGTAGAATGCTTTCTTGTCACACATTGTCAAAAATTTGTCATTCTCGGCTTTGTTGAATACAGCTTTCTAACTTAAGGTTTCTGAACTAAGTTGTCTATGACAATCAGTTCAAAGCTAGTCATTTCCATATTTTGTTATAAGAAGTAAAGTCGTTTAGCCGTTTCCGAGCGAAATAACTTTACGATACCTAAGAGAATTGTCTTATATATCTTTGAGCCTGCAAATGAAATATAATTTATATATGAAGTATCATCTTGGTTACCCATCTTTAGAACCAATCTTTAGGCACACTTTCCGATTGATTTAGAATTTAACGATTGCCATCGTTTTGCAATGTGCTTGTTTGCGTTCTTTTTAGGGCCATACTGCAAAGAGTAAGAACTTGCAGGACAAGTTGTCAACTGAGATCGAAAAGAACTTCACCCACCGAAGGCGTCTTCGTGGAGTTGCACTGGCCATCCAGACGGTAATCTATTTATCAAACATAATTAAGCGTAAGCGAGCACAGGGCTACGAGACTCACTCGTGTCTTGAGATTCAGCGTAAATTCTCGTGGGAAGAAGAGCCTGCTCTAGAGGAAAAGCCGAAAACCGCTTCAAGGAAGCGCTCAGCCTCGTTTGAAGAGTCCCTTTCATTCGATGGGTCGGATCTGTACGATGACGAGGCCCCGCACTCTTTTCCAATTAGTCCGGTTCGGAGGGCCTCTGTGAGCAGCCGTATTCCCAGGGCGAGACCGACCACCCCCAGTCAACACATTGCAGAGATTAGAAAATCTATTTCATCTTCAAATAAGAGTTCAGACATAAAAGGGCCCGGTTTTAAGTCCAAGGACACTAGGAGAAACAGTGCCTACCGGCCAAGGGTTGACCAGTTTAGTACTGTCGGTCACCAAAAGATGCATAGCGAGACATACTCTAATGACTTAAAGCCGCACGGTGTGACTCTACGAAACAGGCCGTCTTCCGCCAAAGAGTTGTATAGCTCAAAGAGACTTAGCGCTCCTGTGCTAGACAGTATTCCCCATACACAGTCGCTGCCCTCCTCTCCTAAGCACGGTATAGTAACAAGCCTTGCTCCTGGCGTCAAAAAGCGAATTTCGCTGGCGAAGTGCGTGAGTGTGGACGAAAGTGTGAAAAGCAGGCCCTCGGCCATTCCGTCATATATGCAAACTACGGATTCGAATACGGTGCAGCGTAGGATGTCCGCTAGCGATCCCAAAAAATCGCGATACAGGGCCTCGTACCCTAATCGAAGTCTTGCATCGGCAGCTGTCGAAACACTGATTGTTAAGCCCAGGGGCCAGAGAAGAGGCTCTGTTCCAATAGAGGAACATGTCAGGCTGGACCAGTGCGAAAGACCATCGTCGGAAAAGCCTGCAGGCCATGCGAGGAAGAATTCTGTGGTGAGAAAGCGGCTTCCAAGAGTCGTAGCATCGCCTCAAGATTACCAGCAAGAGGGCATTACGAATAGGAGTAAGGATGCAATGGACGATGTGCCAATGGTGTCGTCTTTGCAGGCTGATTCTAGAAGCACTGAGAGGGACAGTCTTGATATCAGTTCATCTAGGGATGCTGATATATCCATTGTCAAAAAGACCAACAAAACTGAAAACATTAAAATCCACCTGGGGAAAACAGTTGACAAATCGGTCGAGACCAAGACAACTGTTTCGGTGATGATAGACGGCGAGAAGCGGAAAACCAGCGAGGCATCGAAGCACCCTTATGGCCTTGGTCGCTCGCTGCTGACCAAGGTGAAACAACTTGCAGAAGAAATAGAGACATTAGCCATGTTCAATGCGCCCGGCGAAGCAGCCGACAGCGTGTCGAGGGAAAGTTTTCCGCATTCCTGTAGCATGCCGGCTTTAAATCGGGCCGACCTCGACACATTACCGGACTCCAACACAACTGCATCGTCGGACTCCAGTTCACATGACTATAGCAACCGCTCTCTATGGCAACAGGACTCGTTCAGCGAGACAGAGTATCTGTCAATCAACATGAAGTCTCCAAGGAATGAAAATAGCCCCACCAGTATCGAAGATCAGTAGCTTTTCTTCAGCTAATAATTCGAAACTTCTTCATCAGTAAAATTTTTGAATCCATGATATCGGAAAATGTCTTTTGTCAGTTTGGTCAAAGACCATGTTTATTTGTTTATCTGTGATATTTTTGATTGACCCAAGGCGTAACCCTTTAAACCATTTGACTGAAAGTAGAACAAGTAATCGGCTCGGTGTCCCTCGTAAAAGTGTTGTCTTCTGTCTTACAGTTAGTTTAAGGTTTATATGTTTTTTTACAAAAGTTTACGAAAATTTAATTTATTGTTCAGAATTCCATATGAAATTTACGACTAATTAATTTAATATTTGATTATTTTGTTATTTATTCTGTGTTAACTAACAAAGTTTAACCATTAATTAAACAAATGGTATTTTACGTTCAGGCTTATTTATTTTTTGTACTTAATTGCCACATCAAAATATAATTGCAATGTAATGTTTAACATTTTTGTTTTGTATTCTTTTTAAATGAATTTCTCTGCTGTTCTGCAAACTTTTCTGAGTATGTGTATCGTCTTGTCTAAAGTATATTGGAGTTTTTCACGTTTTATGTATTTAATATTGTTTTTTGTACAATATTTATGAAAACTAAGACCAACACGAGTTTTTTCACGGATAAATAAGATTCCCTGACTTTTTTAGCTTCGCTAGCTCCATGTCTTCTTATGCTCTATATAAAGTTCCATGTTCTTATAAACAATGGAGTTCTTCAATCACATTCTTCGCTTCTCATTAAGTAACATTAAATCACACACCTCATATCTTCAGGTTAGAAATAAGTATGCTATTTATCAGTCACTCTTGAGTATTCAGTCTTTTTGATAGTTGTGTTTAAATTCTGTAAATATGTGTTATATATGGCAAATTGATTTTTATACATGTCTTGTGAAGTTATATTAGAGATTCGTATAAGCAGAGTTCATTTTAGCGTGATATTGAAGTTTTCTGGTGCAATTTGCTGTTGTTTGTCTGTTTATTCTGAAATAGCCAGGATATCATTCGCGTTCATAACTCTCAATTGGGGTGACGTTGTTGTCCTTATATAAAACGGGTTGTCCAACAGCACACGTGCTAAGGTGCCTGTTCTTTTGAAGCGTGTATGTGATGTAAGTCTGGTATAGTTTTCTAACGTACGAATGTGTGTTGTTGTTGATGTTGATTTTGTTGTTGCTGTTGTAGTAGACCCCCACTGTCCACCATCGTTGCACGAACTGTCCCCTTCGTGCTGCCCTGCATGCTATACCAATATGTGAAAGATATTGTCTCGTTCTGGTTACCACGCGTACCGTTTGTTGCTTGGAGTCGCTGCATAGGCGGCGTTACCGCGTTTGGCCTAAATGTCTTTGCTGCGGCAACCATGCCCTGTTTCATAGAGTCACACAGCGATAGCGAGCGGCCGACATTCGTGCAACGATGGATTTGATGTTGCCGACCAAGTATTCGTCAGAGTCATCTTTCTGCCACTCATCAAAAAGTAGTCCAATGGACCGTGAATTCCCAACCGGATGCTACAGAGCGATTTTGAGTCAAGAACACTATTTTTTGAGATTCCCTTTACCAGAATGGTTGATTTGTACTGATAAGCTGACTGGTGCAAGACAGGCCTAGCCAACAGCCCTTAAGGTGTTTTAATTCTTGTTTTATTTTTCATTCGCGAAGGCTCAGTTGAAGTTGCACAGCAAACAAAACAAGCAAACAGAAAGTTCAAATTTCTGCAGCGAGCTCGCAGTTTTGTTGTTGTTCTACTTAAAATCACTCTAAATTCACAAAGTGATGACTCTTAAAATACATCAAGTGATGTAAAGCGATGTCCAAAATTTATGTGAAGTGGATTGGGCATCAGTGAATTTGAAATTCTACCTCCATGAGGATATTCCATCAGGATCACGACTAGAACACGAAATTATGGTGGTGGTTGAAAAGCACTGCCTGCTGGAATGTTTGGTGGGTTGGGGGATGAAAGCGAATATATCACTTCAATGTTCTTTTGTGAAAGACGACAATTTAAAGCAGTTAAGCCTAAATATATAAGATACTTTCCAACTAGTCTTTTTCAAGGCGTTTGACTCAGCTGCTATAAGAATATTATAAGACGGATGCAAATGACAGAATGAAGAATATGGTGTCTTTTCCTGTATTCACCAGTGAAACACCCGAGTAGTTACAGTTTGTCATATTTACATATCCCTGGTCCCAAAACGCGTGTTTTCACCTGGTATCCTGCTCGAACAGTTTTCTACTGGAGACTTATGAGCCATATTAGCTATTGAAAATTTTTTGGCACTTGTTAAAGGGAAAAATATCAAAACTGCTCAACAACTATGGTAGCGGTTAAGGTGCGCTATCCAATTTTCTTGGAAGCAGACTTGAACTTTGGTTTGCAAAGCTTTTATGTCAATGTTATCAATACCTTAACAGTTATTGTAGTCAGTGTTTGTTAACCTGTTGCTAAATGTTGTTTTGATTGAAATGAGAGCTGCCGATTTCGCTCTTTGTGCCCTTGTGATTTCCTGTCTCTACTTTCCAGAGCTGATAACGTTTGTGCATTGTGTGTTCTTCGTTTGTTCAAGGACATGTATCGCCAGCCTCTTGCGGAGGAGAGTGACTTGTCTCGTTCTACTAACGACTCTAACAAGACTAACCATTCTCAAGAATCCTTCGAAGATATTGTGATCGGGAACATGTTTTCAACTAAGAAATCTAAGACTGTGCCATACGACACGAATAAGGAATATCACTAGGCCTCATTTGCTAACAATTTTCAAATGTAGTTGAGCCGTTCTAAAGGTAAGTTTATATGGTGGGGAAAGTGGGGGTATTTAGGTTGTGTACTATTATACATATAGTTATTTCATATTACATGCTTTCCTGAAGTTAGACTTCCAAGACAAAGCATGAAAGTACGCGTATTTATCTAATGTATCAACAATCTTTAGTGCAATAAAATTAGCATTCAAGTTTGTTTTAATATTTGTATCGCTCAAGATGAAACGATGCGGTCTTTATCAATTTTTTTTGGAAGTCGCCCATCTATACCTTCTACCAATGGGTCACTAACAGGCATTTTATAATCATAGATGCTAGCTACCAATTAAGTAGTTGCTGGATTTAAAACGGTTTAACAAGACAGCTGGATGACATTAATGAGCAATAGCCTATTATTTGATAGTATTAATCGCATATGTGTGTATTTAAAATAGAGCTATAGTATTGCCATGTGGGTAATAATTTCGATGGTAATACATGGAACTCGGTGTATTCAAGGCCCTTGTGGCTCGAGCAATGCAACTTACTGGTGTGTCTGTTATCATTCCAATAAGCAACTACGACTGATAGGTACATTATCATACATTGACTCCTTCAAAAACAGAATTAACCCAATAATGTATCATCTAGCATAAGGAAGATGTCAAAAAGTACTGACCGCAAAGTGAAAAAGTTTGAACAAGTACAACTCACCCTATTCATATTTGTTGTCGCTGATTCTAGAAATGTGTCGTTTCTGTAAAGAAGTGTAGTCAAAGAAAAGTATAGAATCAGTAGTTCTTGCGGCTTACTTCAATTCTAAATAAATCTCATCAAGTTTTCTGCTGCAGAAGCGATCAGCTTGCAACTCGCTTTAACAGCATGCACAGACACATTTCATTATATATCGAAACATTTTTCAACTAACTTGTCCTCGTAAAGTTTGATTATTAACCAGACAAATAACCCCATTAGTATTCGGAGTGTAAACCTTCAATAATGATAGTGAGCTTTGATAGTAATATTCTCACTAACAAGCTAATGTGCAGCCCCTTTTGAATGTTAACTGTTAATACCCAGTAATCATCTTTTTGTTCAGTGTAGTTGTTTGTTTGTATTTCGTTTAATTCCATCTGCCCTCGCATTTTCGTAATTTTGTCCTTTGGTTCTCGACTTTCTTGACATCATTACTGCTGCATCATTACTACTTCGCGATTTTTCCCAATTCGAATTCTCTCAGCCCAAAACTCTCGATTGCCAAATCATAATTTAACGCTATTTTAATGGAGAAATCGGATCTGTGATGAATGGTTGATAACCCCAAAATTCGTACCCATCTAAATTTAGAATGCAGTCTATGACCAAACTTGGAAAATGGTCAATTCGGATGTTATTTTTTTTCTTTCTATTTTCATTTGTAACTTGAAGAGTAGACTAAGAGGAGCCTATTGATGTGATGGTTTCTCTTTTGGACATTTTTTAGCAATTAGGATTATTTTAGCAGCAATTAATGGCAGAGTAAATGATGTTTTATTTGATTTTTTTGCTAAATTCGTCTTTATACGTCCCCTCGCGTTTGATGCCAGTTTTAACCTTCTTTTGTATTTCTTGAATTCAAAAGGACCCTATGCTGGAAAAGCTGTCGAACTGCTTGCAAAGTGACGTCAACAACAATTACAAAAGGGACAGATGAAACTGACAGTGACAGGGTTCTAAGAAAGTATGACCGAGGTAGGCATTTTACAGGACGTACTGACAGGTTAAGATTACTCATACGCGTTCCTCTGGCATACTAATAAAACATGGCTTGTGACGTAGGCGAAGTGGAATTTTTCTTCTGTTTTACATTATTCGTCTAGCTTTCGTGCGAGAAGCCAGACAACCTCTGGCAGTGGCAGGTAAAGACAAACTGAAATGACCCAAGGCCAGCCAAAATTGTATATAAAGGCTCTTATAGTTTGTATGTTCACAGTATCCTGTAAGTTTACATAAGCGTGACAGAACATGAAATAATCTATAAAAAAAGAAAAATATGTAATGAAAGTGATGAACCATAGGTTTGTACATATCTATTATACAAGTTAGTTTTCTTTTGTTATATATCAGATTTTAACTTGGAATTTTGAAGTTTTCAAAGAAGACCCTGTAAATCTATCATGTATCTTTGATATCATGTTTTGCCACAATGATCTGTTCTTAGTCGTGTGTATTGGCCCTGTCTTCTTAATTGTTATGTCATTCTCTTGGATTTCTTTGATTCATTTCTAGATATTAGTCTATTCTTCCAGTGTTCTCTGACTTTCTCTGCATCTCTTCCCTTCTATCCGTCTAGTTGTTGCCAAATACTTAGTCTCTCTTTCCGAAGCACATGCCTCTGTATTTTTCTGATGCCCTCAATGAGCCTTCTATTCACCCCAGTCGTAGCGAGAACTTCTTCATTGCTCACATACCGTGTCCAAATTATTCTCATCATCTTTCTTTAGAGCCACATTTCACAGCTTTCCAGGCGCTTCTTCAAATCGCCTGTTAATGTCAAAGCCTCACTCCCATAGCACAGGTCAGGATAGCTGTAGCTTTTTGTAAATTCCATTGTTTAGAAGTGAAATCATTGCCTACAAGCACTGCACTGTGGAGCCAAATAGTTCAAAATAGATCCGAAGGTGAAATTTTAACATGATGTTTTTCATGTTTTATACTGAAAAAAGCAGGGCCCTAAATCCCGGGGGAACGGACCCCCCCAAAAATTTGTGGAAAGTGATTTTGCGTTAGAATTTATATAATTTTCTTCCAAAGAAATGGGATCCTTTGTACCTGGGTTAGCACTTCACTATAGCCACTTTGTCGAGCTCTAATCAACTTTTGTTAAGGTTGGTTGGTTATGTTGGTATAGTGGTGTCGCTCCGTGTTATTGGTTCGGCTGACCCCCCCCCCCCCCCCCCCCCAATTGACAAGATAGATTTACGGCCCTGGGAAAAAGACTGGTTTGATCACATTGAAATATTCAGTGAAATTTTGGATGCACTAGAAAATGAGCTAAAAGAACTAGTCAGTGTCCAGGAACTGATGACCAGAGGCTCATTTATAAATCAATTCTGTGTAATCCACTGGGAAAAAACAACAAGGAAACCCAGGTTGTTCCATAAAATGTGCCAATGAGGGACTAACTATTTTTGTTTCATTCAAGCTAAGCATTCAAACTTTCATAATATGAAAAGTACAATTTTACTTTACATTATTTGAAATTTACTTTAGATATGTTTATGTGAGCAAAACACAACAAAAGAATATCCAAAGTAACTTGTCATAAAATTATGTCCTGGAATCTTTCATGTTATTGCTTTTCTGGTGAAGCTCATAGTGGAAACTGACACACACAAAAACAGATGTTGACAAATGTGTAAAAAGGAAACACAGGGTTTTGTGGATCAATTTTACTTGAACACAATAATTTCATGAAATGAGGTTTTTGAACCTTGCTTTTCTAATAATCTGCCTTGAACTCAGTCATACATACCCAAAATAATATTAAAAAGCTAAAAAGTTTCCGTTTTACCATAAATAAATTAAAAGTCTGAATATTATCAAATAATTAAACACACAATAAAATACTATAAAGTACCAATTAAAAGATCTTATTTTTTGTGCTCTCACACAAGACACGTCCTACAATGTGATGGAGTGGCAAGACCACCTTGAACAGGCTTCTATCTGGAGCAATTGAGTAATTTGCGAATTTATTTTGTACTAAGGTGTCAGCTTCATTGTCGGATTATCTTAAAAATCTTAAAGCTGATCCCGCAAAAACATGTAAGTGTTGTTTTCCACCACATGGCTTTTAAAACCAATTCCCAAAATAACTTTGTTTGATGAAGTTTCTTATTAAAGGTGTATATGTACAAGTGGTATAAGAAAATTTCAAGATACAATTGGCATTAGTAGAACTGCTCTGACCAGTAACAACAACCTGAAAGGGTACTTAAACAGAATGCTAAATATATGCTAAATACTGCAAGACAATGATGGTTGTGGAAAATATTCCTTAAACCTGCCAATCATCCGTTAAACTAGCAGCTATTCAGGGAGGTGGTAACCTCACCATTCAAGTTCAACAGGGTACTTGCCTGTGAGGCATGCAGTACAATGGCCAACATTCCCATCCTTTTCCCTTTTGATACCTTGCTCAACAGCCTGTGTTAACCCATCTATGCTTAAATACACCAGGCTTGCAGCACCAAGATGCTTTGCAAGCTCGTCTGCATTCATTTTGTTGGCAATGAGTTCGGTCGTTGTTGGAATGTTTATGCCCATGAAACAGGGAAACTTCACTGGTGGAGAGGCTATCCTTATATGTACCTGAAATTGTAACCAAAGCTACAAGAAAATGGCAAGGAAAAACAAGAGAAATCCAAAAATAATTTTCAATTTGGAAGCAAAAATGTCTGATTTTCCATTAAAATCTTTATTTCAGATTTAATGGTAAAGTCTGCAAGCCTATATTTCTTTATTGTTAACAAACTGACGCCCCAGTTATTCTTTATTTATTTACAAAGTATTATTACCCAGATTTTACTTCACACATTAGTGCTTGTCAACTTTTCAGTTGACCACTTTTTACCTTCACCTACCTTCAAATTCTAAAAAAGGAAAGCTTTGAGCAGTGCTTTAAGAAGAATAAAATGACCTGTACCTCTTTAGCTCCAGATTCCATAAGCAGTTGAACAATTGGACCCATTGTATTCCCTCTAACTATAGAATCATCTAAAAGAATAATTCTTTTGTTCTTGAAATTTTGTACCAGTGGGCCAAATTTTGTGGTCACTCCCAGCTTTCTAAGGTGATTGCTTGGCTGGATGAAAGTGCGACCAACATAGCGATTTTTGACAAAAACTTGTGAATATGGAATGCCAGACTGCTCTGAATAGCCAAATGCAGCTGGGTTTGCTGATTCTGGAACTGTGCTCACAATGTCAGCATCAATTGGTGCTTCTATGGCAAGCTGCCGACCACAGTTTTTTCTAGTTTCATAAACCAGCTGATTCTCAAAAACTGTATCAGCTCGTGCAAAGTAAACATATTCAAATATGCAAAAGGCAGGTAATGAGTCTTCCTGTTCTCTTGGAACGATACATAAAGATTCTATACCATGTTCTGTCAATTTAACAATTTCTCCAGGTTTAACATCCCGAACAAGACTGGCTTTGATAGAATGGAAAGCACATGATTCTGATGAAAGGATATACACTGATGATTCCACCTTCTTCTTTTTGCCATTCTCAGCATCATTTACCATGGGAAAGTCAAGCTTGCCAATGCACAGTGGCCGGTTTCCATATGGGTCACGAACTCCATAAAGACCATCATTTGTCAACATCACGAGTGAGTAGGAGCACTTTGCAACAGACATTAAATGCTGGATTCTTTCTCCCCAGCGTGGTCCGTCAGGCTCTCCGCATGGAGGTTCACTTACCATCAGTTGTGTGATCAGCTCACTGTCTGAGTCAGTTGATAAACCAATACCATGCTTTAGAACCCTCTTTCTCAATGATTCTGCATTGACAAGCTCGCCATTATGAGCCACAGCTATCTTTCCATGGACTGTATTAACAACAAAAGGCTGGCAATTGACAATTTCTGATTTTCCAGCTGTAGAATACCTATTATGTCCAATTGCCATATGGCCAGCTAAATGCTTCATTGAGTCTTCGTTATAAATATTTGCAACAAGCCCCATTCCTTTCTTTGAAAACATCTGCTTGCCATTCGATGTTACCATACCGCTACTTTCTTGTCCCCTAGAATTATTGAAGATCTTCAGTAAACATGAAAGGGGGGCCTGAACATTCAAGTGGCCATCTTTGTTAAATAAAATGTCTAAATATTTAAGCTATGTCCTCAAAGTCTTTTATTTTGTTGAAACTTCCGCAATAATAAAGTGTTAGCTTGTATTGACGTGGATTGGAGTTTTGGCTTCTATTCTAAAAACATGTTATAGAGTATGTTGCGTTTAAATCATGCGCAAATTTTAAAAATCAATTCGAACATGTACCGGAACCACTTAGTGCCGGTGGTAACGTAACCATGCTACAGTTTATGATGTGACCCTGGCTGTTTTCCAAAGTTGTAAAAATGGATCTAAGAAACCTCCTTTCAGAATACGAAGCTTGGCTACGGTAGAAATTATAGCTAGAAATTTGCGGTCTGCTTTCCAAGCTCCAATTTTTATTGACTGTAAATACAACTGTAAAACGAATATGGCAAGGCTCACCTATGCTGCAAAGCCATTAGGCCTAGATACATGATGTTGGTTAAACACACATCAGCAGCTTCCTCGGGTGCTGCTACACAACCAAACACAGCGCAAGAGTCTCTCAACACATCTTCTTCGTCCATTTTGTGGCTGGCCCCTTGAGATCTTGTCACACTTGACTGGTCCAGTACCATGTGAGCAGAGATGGGGTGGTGAAGAGCGCCGTAATATAGGGCAGCCGTAATATAGGGCAGCTCTCTAGCCGTAATATAGGGCAGTCCTGGAAATGGCCTTTTGAAACACAACTCAGCCTTCTTATGACAACCAGCAGATAGAACAGAGAAGAAAACGGTCAGTCTGCGAAAATGGTGATGTTATTCGACGAATAATCCGAAAACAACTCGAAATCAATTTTGCGATTTGAAAGCTTATTTAGGCCCGCGGACGCGTTGACTTTTGCAGTGAAAACGAGGCAATCTCCGCGCGTACGACAAAAACATCCGCGCGAGCATTGTAGAGGACTATACCAAGTCTAAAAAAGAATTTTATTTCAATCAGGGCCTAAGAGCGGATTCTCCCTCCGCCCCATTATAGGGCAGTGAGTGACGACGCCCAGTAAACGCCCTAGAAGTCACTCAAATTTTCAAGAAACATTTGAGTAAGTGTCTGATGTGCATTCTTGAACGAAAACAATGTCTAATTCTATGTTTTTGGACTTGGGAGAACGGATTCTCCCTCCGCCCCATTATAGGGCAGTGAGTGACGACGCCCAGTAAACGCCCTAGAACTCACTCAAATTTTCAAGAAACGTTCAACTAAGTGACTGATGTGCATTCTTGAACAAAAACAATGTCTAATTCGTTGTTTTTGGACTTGGGAGAACGGATTCTCCCTCCGCCCCATTATAGGGCAGTGAGTGACGACGCCCAGTAAACGCCCTAGAAGTCACTCAAATTTTCAAGAAACGTTCAACTAAGTGACTGATGTGCATTCTTGAACAAAAACAATGTCTAATTCTATGTTTTTGGACTTGGGAGAACGGATTCTCCCTCCGCCCCAATATAGGGCAGTGAGTGACGACGCCCAGTAAACGCCCTAGAAGTCACTCAAATTTTCAAGAAACATTTGAGTAATTGTTTGAAATGTGTTTTTCAACAAAAACAATGTCTTATCTTGTATATATGAGAAGGATAGACGCACTAATGAGTCCAGCAACGCGTAAAAAGATGCTATATTATATTAAAAATGTTAGCTGCAACTGAAATATACATAATTAATCAAGACATCTGTTTCTTTTTATGCCTTCGCTTCCCGACTACTTTAACTGAAATCTTGGTTTATTAAATACCATTACTTTACACAGTCCAATAAGATATGTTCCTTAGCTACTGTCTAACTACCCTCTTTCTTTTACTTACACCTTTTTCAACACATTTATTCGTTTCATTATCACGAGCGCTACGTTTTCTATATCTGTTACGACAAGTTGTTCACATCCACGTTCTACTCTTAGTGCTTGTGAGCTCACATCGATCATGAAACCAGTTGCTGCAGCCGCCACATTCAGTTAGGGGTTCGGATATATACGGCATCTTACAATGACAATAAAGCGGCACTTCCCACTCGAAAAGAGTTTTCTGTCTATTCTCTGGAGAAAGCTGAAAGTCTACGCCAGCAAATTATTGCGTTTCTAAAATATGAGGTAGCTTCTGTTTCAGCGAGTTGTAATTAAAGGTTACAGTAGAAGGATCAATTGCTTTGCTTAAACAATAGGAATGAAATATAGCTGCCACACCGGACATAGAGCCTTTGTTAACTGTGTCCACCTTAGCAACGTCAATAAAAAGCTTGTCTTTCGGGCAGCCACTCAGATAGTAAGCAAAACCGTCAAGAGATACATCATAGCTTACTCGTTTTTCTTCAGGAATATATCGTAAACGTGTGGTGGAATCATACAACGTAACATGATTTTCTTTTGAAAAGATATTGGAAATGGTTCCCCAGGTGGTTGTACCGGACATATTCTGCGTAAGCGGTATGATCTGGATGAACTGATTGCCCCCTCCTTTATATCCCTCCAATTTATCAATGGGTTGAAGGCCGCTATGTTTGCCAGTTTGCAACAATGTTATGATATGCATTGCTGCATTGCAAATAGTTTCGTTTAGCGCACCCCTTGTTAACAGAAGCTTTTTATCATCATTTGAAAGTGACGATTTTGCCATCGACGTAACATCTTCCTCGTTTAAGGTTAGCGAATTGTATTTTGCTCTTCAGAGATGGCACATCCAGATAAAAAGCCAGTTTGCGGGTCCGTAAATACAGGCAATGGGCCACAAACGGCAGGGGAAGGAGGCCCTAAATCACAATCTGAGTCAGAAAAAGCAACGAGAGTAATTTCTTCTTCATTGCATGAATTACGAAGAGCGATGTCATTGGTCTCTGCTGCATCGTGCCTCTCGATAGCTGCATCGTGCCTCTCGATAGCTGCATCGTGCCTCTCGATAGCTACTAGTCCATCCACTTCCAAATCCGACTCCTCATAATTATGATCGCTAGTGTGGCTACGTTCGTTACGTTGAATGCACATTATGATCAGGATCATAGGCTTCAAAAACGTCACTTAAGATTGCCCTGCTTAATGTAT
Source organism: Nemopilema nomurai (assembly GCA_003864495.1). Classification (NCBI taxonomy): domain Eukaryota; kingdom Metazoa; phylum Cnidaria; class Scyphozoa; order Rhizostomeae; family Rhizostomatidae; genus Nemopilema; species Nemopilema nomurai. The sequence continues at coordinate 817,879 of ML133421.1, read as the reverse complement.
CAAAATTCAAATGCAAAGTTGAATCGTTACTAGCAGTTTTGTAAAAGTCTTGATTTCGTTTCTAATTCCATAGGTCTATAATGGAACGAAACAAGAAAATGTTGTTGTCAGGGGACATTTCATTGAGGAAATGTTTGTTTTTATTAAACGAGGCATGCAACTGTTCGGCCACTTCACTATCAAATCGACCTTTCAGTTGCTCTATGCACCCTATGCGTCTGAGTGCCTCAACCCTGCGCGTGGAGTCCGATTCGTGGAACCGGTAGAACAGGGCCAAGGTTACATCACTGCCGGTGACAGGGTGGTTCATGTTCTCTTCCTGGCTGTTGCTTGCCAGCCAAGGAAAAGACACGCCAAATGTGCCTTCATTTGCTCTTAGAATGTTGATGTCAGTCGCTTCAGCTACACGTCCTTCATGAGGACCAAAGAAACCCTCCTCGTGGCGGTTTCCGTGAGCGGCAACAAGGTGCGCCATGTCATTTACAAAGACATTTGGTCTATGTTTTAGACTTCTTAAAATGTCAATGTTGTCGCGGGGACTTTCAGCCCTTAGCAAAAACTTGACAGCATATACAACTCCGTACTGGCAAGCAACAGTAAGCCAACCGCCCGAGTGCCCAAAGCGTTTACTTAATATTTTATTAAAATGCTTTGGGTCTTTATTGAATGCCGTCATAATTCGCCTAATTATATCTAGTTTAGAGCCAAGCACACTTGCATTTACCTGCCTTGCCAGCCCCCTAATTTCATCTGACTTACTTTCATGGAGCTCCTCTACAAGGCGCTCGGCCCTCCCGTAACTCGATGGATTTTTCTATGCTCTGAATTCACTACGAAATCGGTTGCGCGAGAGTGTTTGCCTATATATGGTGCCCATGAAGACAGTTTTGCTTGAAGTTTTAGGCTTTCATAATTTCTACCCACAAAACCCTTGCTCAATATACTTGCATCAACAGAGTTCCAGAAATCGTCGCAATGGACAAAGTCGACACCCAAATCGTCAGCATCGGGTAGTTCCTCTTCTTCATTAACCGAATGCTTGAAGCAAACCTTTCTGTTAACGTCTGCTATCAAAATTTTCGGGAAATAGCCACATTGGGCGCAATTAAAGAAATACCTTCGGTCACTTAAGGCCTTAAAATGAAGGTAAGCGTTTAGCACTTTTTTAGCATCGAAAGTCAGTTCGTGGACATCAGCTATTACTTTGATGATATTGCCGGGAGCCAAGTGAAATTTGGAGCATGACCTAATAAAAATGCGTAGATCTATTCCTATCAATAGGGTATCGTCAAAATTATGCACCCCATCGTCATATTCTTGAAAACGGTAAAAATTGTTGCAGCTCTTACACAACTTGAAAAAGGTTTCCACACCTTCAGTGACCTTCGTCAAAGTAACAATTTTGGCCCTATTAGTTATCCGGTAAGGGCCATGGAGCCTTTCGCCACATTCATGGCAAAATTTTTCAGTAGGCTTATAGCAAATAGGAAGGTCTTCTGGACAAAGTGTTCTGTGCCATTCAAGAGGAGGAAATGGAATGGTTTTGTTGTTTTTTAGGTACGTAATCATCTTCAGAGCGTCTTTATCGAGTAAAGGGGGGTATATGAAGTTATCGCTTGAAGGCTGTTGGCCCTGCAAATTTTCTAAACTAGAGGTACCTCCAACTATGTAATCAACATTGTTAGGAGTACTTGAATCGTCACCGATTTTTCCAGTCTGATAATGGTACCAAAGTGAAATAGCTTTATGAATAGAGAAAGGTTTGCTAACGTTACATCGGCAATGAAGCTCTTGCTTTCTAATTTTGTACGTTACGATGCAACGGAGACGAGCCGGAAAAGAGTTGTATTGGCCGTCAAAGACAGACAGATGAATATGACCATTATCTACCCATTCAACTACAGCGGGAGCGCCGAACTCTGCAGCCTTGTCATTTAGCCCCATACATTGGTTAACTGTTTCTGGTTTCAGCAATTTATGCTTGTTCGATGCACTTAGGTCGTTGAGAGCCCGTTCGGTGAGAGTTTCGTCCTGTGGATAATAGGCATCGTTCACCTGAAGTAGATGCTGACATTCACGACCTCTCATACCGGACCGCTCTGCAATCTCCATTATTGCCCGACACTCACATACTTCACACTCGAGTATATTGCAATCTTTAGAGTTTGCAATCTTCTGCACATGAATAGGGAAACCTACACCACCATGTGGAGACCTTCTAACCATATAGAGTCCTCGCTTTTTATCACAGCAAACCGCTGTATAAGGCTTTATTTCATGCTTAGTTTTGTTGTGTCTCTTAAGATTTTTCGCTTTTTATGAATACTTTGCAAGATGGGCACTGGACTCGCGCAGTGCTGTCAGATCTAAGTGCTTTATAGGCAACTACGTTCGCAAGAAGTCTATCATCAGAAAACTCTTCCTCCGCGTTTGGCTTTCCATGTACAACTTTCGATTTACTAGCTTTGCGCAACAAAGCCTTACTTGGATCTTTATGGCCTTGTAAATGACGCTCAAAAAAGCGCTTCTGTTGAATTGGAATCTCACAGATTGGACAGTGGTAGTGAAAGATATGGTCCCGCTAAAATATTTTTTCCTGATGGTTCAAGCGGCCAGGCAGTATTTGCAAACCCTCATGGACAACTACTCTTTTCTCGTTCAGGTGGGTATTTTGAATATGTCGCTTTATCTTTGACTTATAAGGCTCCGACTTAGAAAGGGGACAGAGAGCGCAATGAAAATGACTGACTTTTTCATTGCACTTTCTTTCACTTCGCTCACACGATTCTATAAACTGCGAAAATTCAAACGGCAAGTGAACGTGGCTAACGTGACCAGAGCGCATTTCATTACCAGACGTGCATGCATTGTTCATGTCCTTCAATGGGCTTACCTGACACATACTTTCATGTTCAAGCAAATCAGTTGGCACTGCCTCTACCTCCCTCCCCCTTGAAGCCGAACATTCACTTTTAGTTGCATGGCAGAGGTTCAAGTCTACTTTTTTCTGAAGTAGCCATTTCGCAACGATCAATCTAAGAAAATCACTATACCTTGATACATGTTTCAGGTAAAGGACACCTGTGTTGCCTGAAGAACAACCCTTCAGTTACATAAAAGTCGCTTCATCTAAAGAAGCCAAACACATGCATAAAATTGTTGCTATGCCGCAGCTTGATGTGTCTTCTTGTAGGGGAAAGAAGTTCCAGCAATTGCTCCCACAAGTATGAGAGTATTGGTATTGGCGACAATTTGAATGGCAGCACGCCACGACTACCTCTGGCGACTCTACTGGACTCTAATGATAGATAGAAAGTTATTGATGATCTGTGCAAGATTAGGGGGAACTGGGTATCCTAAACAATCACCATAAGTAAGCACTGAAGATCTTGTGTCGTAAACCCCCATAGCGTAGTGGTTGGCTTTGTAAGTAGTGCCGTTAATGTCTATGTTTCCTATGTACGTCGTACCAGCTACATTGACTACATGTAAGTAGAAAACAAATTTTTTAGGAAAAGCAGTTGCCCAATTCTTTTTGAAGATAGTTCCAAGTTTAGTTGGAATTAAGTCTATATCGTCACATACATTCAAATTGAAAGAGAAGACGTCATTGGCCTGGATATTAATGAGGTCTGTTATCCTATCGAGTACCGCGCCATTAACCCATCTATTACCAACAAGAGACTTCAGCTCACAAGTTCTCAATTTACTTATGGGGCAAAAAGAAAGGTCAGAGTTTCCTTGGATTCTACCTATAAAGGCTTTTGGAAAAGATTCATCTATGACCGGTGCTCCGACCGGCTCCTGGATACTGCCCCTAACTTTTTCAAGCCACGCTGCTTCTGACTTTATTTCTCGCATTACGTTAATACGTTGGTGAAGCTTTAAGCATTCTTCTATCGCGTTTAAGTCAAAGTATTTAGAGCCCACTTTGGCGCACATACCTCTGCAGTCGCTATTACCTTTCACCATTTTGTATGCTGCTTCCATGGAACGTAGATTTGGCAGTTGTGAAGAAAAGTCTCTTTCTAGCTTAGCGCCTTCCACTATGGTTGAGACTTTCTCAAAGCATGGCTCGCTTTCAATTGTTAGCATCTTCATCAGCGTCACTTCTGCTCTAGGTTTGTCGTTGTAGAAGAGGCCAATATCATCGATGTCGATTTTGACTACTTCTTCCTGCTAGGGGAAAACGATAGTAATTGGAGGAGGAGAAATTTTTACGTCGAAAGAAGTGGAGAAGAAGGCCGCATGACAATGTATATTTCTCAGTTTGTGCACTATCTAAAGTTTGTTCTTTATACACTAAAGGGTTAATACACAGAGGCGTTATGTAAAAAAGCAAAAGTAGTTAAATATTATTCATAATTTTCTCACATGTATTTGTATTTGTTTTAATGTAAGGTCGATTATTTTTAATGCCTTAATGTCAAGTTAACAAAAGCATGATTTTTGAAAAACCTGTTCCTCAGATCGGCCTCCAGCCTTGAAATTTTTCAATACACCACAATGTCCAAGACTTGTCCCAGAAATACCATTCTGTCCAAAAAACGCATAAGTGAGGGAGACACAACATTCATAGGTAATTGTAGGTAAAGAGAGGAAGTGTTGAAGAAAGTGGAACAACTCACAGGACGAGTAGAAGAGCCTTTCAACACTGCGTCACTCGCCCCAAGCAGTTCCGTTCTCTCAAGTCCAAAAACATAGAATTAGACATTGTTTTCGTTCAAGAATGCACATCAGACACTTACTCAAATGTTTCTTGAAAATTTGAGTGACTTCTAGGGCGTTTACTGGGCGTCGTCACTCACTGCCCTATATTGGGGCGGAGGGAGAATCCGTTCTCCCAAGTCCAAAAACATAGAATTAGACATTGTTTTTGTTCAAGAATGCACATCAGTCACTTAGTTGAACGTTTCTTGAAAATTTGAGTGACTTCTAGGGCGTTTACTGGGCGTCGTCACTCACTGCCCTATATTGGGGCGGAGGGAGAATCCGTTCTCCCAAGTCCAAAAACATAGAATTAGACATTATTTCTGTTCAAGAATGCACATCAGACACTTAGTTGAACGTTTCTTGAAAATTTGAGTGACTTCTAGGGTCTTTACTGGGCGTGTTCACTCACTGCCCTATAATGGGGCGGAGGGAGAATCCGCTCTTAGGCCCTGATTGAAATAAAATTCTCGCGCGGATGTTTTTGTCGTACGCGCGGAGATTGCCTCGTTTTCACTGCAAAAGTCAACGCGTCCGCGGGCCTAAATAAGCTTTCAAATCGCAAAATTGATTTCGAGTTGTTTTCGGATTATTCGTCGAATAACATCACAATTTTCGCAGACTGACCGTTTTCTTCTCTGTTCTATCTGCTGGTTGTCATAAGAAGGCTGAGTTGTGTTTCAAAAGGCCATTTCCAGGACTGCCCTATATTACGGCTCGAGAGCTGCCCTATATTACGGCTGCCCTATATTACGGCGCTCGGCGCCACCACCGATGTGTGAGCAAGGCACGTGAAAATCTAGGCTGTTTCTACAGGGAAACGAGGTACTTGTCGAGTGCCTTAGAAATCAAACTCATTTTGGGTTTAGGCAAATTAAATATTACCTAAAGTTTTAGAACCAATCAGTTGATTACATTAGGAATAAATGGGGAATTTTTCTCGTTTTAAATTTCAGATTGTGATATTTTTCATTTTTTAGGCAAAAATTATTCTGCAATTTTGTAAAGTTTTTTCTTATAATTTCAGCATTTTGATGAATTTACATCTTATGTATCAATAATTTTTGCGGAATCGTTTATGCGTTTATGGGCATCCTCATTCGTTCCCGGTCACAGTATCCGCTTCTGGTCTACCGTAAATCCTCAAATTACAATCTCCTCCTCGAATAAGCTCCCACCCTAGAATTACAAATTTTTAATAAGCCCCTCCTCGAATAAGCCCCCATTGATTTGTTGATTTTCGACTCCTGAGGTTGCCTTTGGTGTTTTAGTGAAGTACCACAAAATTTATATTTTTGTTAATATTTTAATCAAATGTTACAATATACTTAATATTTAAATATTTAAAAAATTATCTTTTATGTGGCATGTTTCAGGTAATTTTATTTGCCCCCCCCCCTCGAATAAGCCCCCCCTCGAATAAGCCATCCAAAATATCAAAAAATAAATAAGCTCCCAGGGGGCTATTTCGAGGATTTACGGTATTGTATTTTCCTGGAAAGGTCAGGCGGAAGTGGACGAAGATTATATTGCATTCTGGGTAACATTCCGCGGGTTGTGTGCGGCTCCTTAAACGGCAAGTCCACCACGCGGTTGCATTGGCAAGTGTTCAAGTGAAGTTCCAAGCTGCAATTTCTGACAAGATGGCGGGTGCAGGTACGGATCGTTTGAAACGTTTTCTCCTATAAGTTTGCTTTAAAATATTTTGAAAGTGAAACCTAGGAATTGTTTTCAAATCTTAAGTTTATTATTTTGTTTTTCGTTTCTTTATTATATACCACTGAATCTTTAGGCCCATTTTTCATTTTAAGCTCCCTATGTCCATTAATGCATCTATTTCCATACAGCTACAAAAATGACCAAAACGATGCTCACATTTTTTTCAAGTATTTGCTTTTAACGATAGGGGTATAAAATTAACAAACCATTCAAGTAAATATCTTTGACTTGGTGGTCAAGGTTGAATTTCAATGGGAAAACTATTTCTTATTTGAAGATTACAGCCCTATTCTGTTTGTCACTGTCTTCAGTTTTTCCAACAAAAACAAATTAAAATCATAAATAGACCTATAAAATAAATAAAATAATATTGCAAAAATAAATTCCATCAACTTTCTGGATATTTAATGTTTTTTCCCCATATGATATGAGTGATTCTATAATCGATAAAGATTGTACTTTCAGCTTACTAGCTTTCCCAAGGATGACAGTTGGTCCCTCAAAGAACTGCATTTTTTGGACAGTCTTTGAGTGGACTAGTGTATAAGAATATAATAGGTCTTTAGATCTAAGCCATAAAATGGTAGATTCAAGATAGTAAATTTGGAGTAATTCCCTTTTTAATAAATCTGTGTAGTAGCAAGAAACATTCTAGTTGTACAGTTGAATGAGTCCTGATGGACGCAAAGCTTTCAAATTTTTGTGTAAGTTTTATGCATGTGACAGTAACTCAGGCATACCACTATCAGCTTTAAAAGCTGTCATGTTAAGCGACACTTCTCTTTTCAAAACAGTTCAATACTAATCTTTGTAGCACTACCATAATAGACATGAATCTGATAATAGTTGCTAAGTTAACAGTGAAGCCCTTTACAGTGGTTCTGGTTTTCTAGCAGATTTTTTTGTTTGTCTGTTTTGTTCCAGTATCTAACCACCAAAAATCTCTCTCAGATATTTTGTTTAATGCTATATTACCAAAAATTCCACAATTTTTACTCTTGTATTGTTTACTCATGAAAATGTTTTTTATTGAAATGATTGGCTAGTCTTCAAAATTTAAGGGTAAACAAGTTACAATGTTTTTTAAGATAGCTCTACTGATTTTTTTATTTATTTATTTAATCTATTTTCATTTTTAGAGCTAAAACTGGGAAAGGTTATCATTGAGGGGAAGACAAAGGTTGTTTATGACCTTCCTGAATATACCACTAAAAGTTGCGTATTGCTGCAATCAAAAGATAAGATATCTTGTGGAGATGGAGCTCGTATGGATAACTTGGAGGGCAAAGCAGCTTTGAGTACAGCAACCACAAGTGCCATCTTCGAGTACCTAAACACAGTTGGTGTTAAAACACATTTTGTAAAGCGCCATACAGAGACATCATTCATAAGCAAGAATTGTGAGATGATCCCCCTGGAAGTTGTTTGTAGAAGAGTTGCAACAGGCTCTTTTCTAAAAAGAAATCCTGGTGTAAAAGAGGGATTCAGATTTTCACCTCCTCTTCTGGAAACATTCTTCAAAGATGATGCAAATCATGATCCCCAGTGGTCTAGGGAACAGTGCCTTGAAGCTGGTTTGAAGTTTGGGGGAGTGACTATTGGACGTCATCAGCTTGATCACATGGGTGACAGTGCTATAGCAATATTTGAAATCCTTGAAAAGGCTTGGAATAGCAGAAACTGTGCCCTCATTGATATGAAAATTGAGTTTGGTGTTGATGTTGAAACAAAGGAGATCATTGTTGCTGATGTTATTGATAACGACTCATGGCGATTGTGGCAGGCAGGGGACAAAAGATTGATGAGAGACAAGCAAGTGTACCGCAACTTGAAGGAAGTGACATCAGAAGCAATGGCAGAAATCAAGAAGAACTACCAGTGGGTGAGTGATCAAGCACAGCAGTTGATTACAAAGCCATTTGCAAGGGTTGTGATTATGATGGGGTCAGCTTCTGATGCGGACCATGGGAAGAAGATTGAAAAGCATTTGCAATGTTTTGGCATACCTGCAGAGATCCGTGTCAGCTCAGCACATAAAGGCACAGAAGAAACCCTCAGAATTCTGCGTTGGTATGAAAGTCACCAAATTCCCACAGTCTTCATTGCAATAGCAGGGCGCAGCAATGGGTTAGGCCCAGTTCTGTCTGGCAACACAGCCTACCCTGTCATCAATTGTCCCCCAGTCAAGGCAGACTGGGGTGCACATGATGTATGGTCCTCCTTACGTCTCCCTTCAGGTCTTGGCTGCACAACCATTTTGGATACAGAAGGTGCTGCACTTGCTGCGTCACAAATTCTTGGAATGGAGAACCATGTGATTTGGTGCAGGCTGCGAGCAAAGCGCTTGAATAATGCCCTGAAACTTATGGAAGCTGACAAAACTATGATGGCCCAGATCCAGTAGAGAGCTAGAATGATGAACAAACTTTGATTGTTGAAAATTTTCATTTCATTTCTACTTTAATTTAATTTTATCACCAATTTTGTAACTAGCCTATGGAAATTAGGTTATTTATTTTTCATTTTTGTTGGGCTTTATAAAGTGCATTTCAACTAGAGATTATATTGATTGGGTGTTGTTGGCATTTTGTTGGCAATGTTCTGTCTCACATGTTTTCAAACAACTGAATAGTTTATGTAAAAGGTCTCAAAGATGTGTTACAGTTTTCATTAACAAAAGGAAAACATTTTATATTTTTGAAGTGCTCAAACGGTTTTTAAACATGCTTTTGAATGAGGGGAGTGTTTTAAAATGTTACCATGCAGGATTGTCTAATTAACTAGTTACTTTGGTAAATTCAGAATATGATTTACATGGAAGATATGCTAGACTTTTCAAGACCAATCCTTGGAAAGTGGAAAGGCCTCTTTTTGTCAGTCTAAACTGTTCCTTGTTAGTAAACTATGAGTATAGAATTCACTAAGATCAAATCCGCATTTGACCAGCAGCAAGCATTCTATCGTCAGTTTAACGTTGTGATATTTTATTTATTGTTACAAGTCAAAGACAGCAATATGGGTATGGGAGCTCTCCAAAAAAATATTCTCTGAAGAGGAATTGCTCTAAGCAGGTTTGATTATAAGGCTCTATCAACATTGTTTGCAGAAATCAAAGCTTGAAGTTTATGATGTAGTGAATAGATCACCGTTGGCTTGGCTATTTATCAATCAAAACCCTTAAATAGAGTTGAGACACAACAGCTGTTTGGCAACAATAAATAAGCCATAAGTGATGCCAATTGAAGGTGTTTGTCAAGGTAGTTGTTGTTGTAACCAGACAAAGTACTTGTTGGTTAACAACTGAAATAATGTGCATATTTGTGTTACTATATGCCTCTCGATAGTTTTGCAAATGTTGTTTGCAAATTGTGTCGACCTAGAGTACAAGTTATTTGAGGACCAACAAAGCAAGCAGGTACACAAACCCTACTGTGGAAACACTTCTTAGGCTCGTGGAATGATGGAATGATTAAATAAACCATTTTCAATTTTTCGTAGAATGATTCTTCCAGCCTCAAATTTGGGTGCAACTTTGTCCACTCATTTTGACTTTCTCATCGTCCAGAAAAATTTTATGTTTGGGGACCCTGAGCAAAAGCGATGCTTACGATAGTTGCCACTTCAACTTCAAAATTTCAATATCATTTATTTTCAATAATTGCAAGCGATATGATAGTGCTAACATAAACGATTAAAAGATTTAAAAACATTTCACATGAATTTATTTGCAAGGAAAAATGAAGTACTGAAGGACACGCATAAATAACTTGCCACAATTCTTGTAGCATTTAAAATGACTATGAGAATTGCTAGACTCTAAACGTTTCTGGTTTTCTAAATAAGAATATTCCACTGATATATAAAGGCCCTTTGCTCAGTTGTGCCTCGGGACCTACTTTTCTAGAGGTGGATGGTCAACACGTGCGTTAATGTCTGCCATTTTGAAATTGGTCTAATGCTGACATAAGCATTGCGTTTGCAAAACACGGCATTTGGTCAAAAGTCATGTGGCCATGTGGATGTGATGATGTCAGAACAATGAACAGTTGGACTCGGACAATGACCGCTCAGATGATAAGTTTATAGTCCTTTTAAAATACCCGTATGAATAAATAATTAGCAGTTTAGTCGTATGTTCACATAAAGAGGTTGCTGATTAAGATTCGAATAGCGCAGTGGAAGGAAGAATTTGGCAACCAGGCCTACTTTCAGAAATAGAGGTAGGTAGTCACTGCATTTTTCGTCTTTCCGTCCACAAATTAGATTCACAGTGTTTGTATCATACATATATTTTTCTTTCTGAATTCTTTGGCTACAAGGCTCATAGAAGCTAGTGAGAGTTAAACTCAAGCTGTTTTTTGAACGCTTGTGGTGGCTGTAGTGATTCGAGAAAAAGCCATTTGTGGTTAGTAGACAACTACCACAACTTGCGAGTGTCTGTAATAAATTAGAAAAGGCAGCACTTGTGAACTGTAATGCGATGCTATTTTCAACTTGTCAGATGTTCAAGGTGGCAGGTTTTTTTCAAAGGGATTTCTGGACCTGCCAGCTGGAACCGGAATCTCCAGATTTTCATTCAAAGAACCTGACTTGATAATCTGGAAACTACCGGTTTTTTACCACCAAAGTTTAAAGGTTAACGAAGAATGAGAAAAAACCAGAATAATGAATTTTATCCAAACATAATGATGGTTAATCTCAACGTTAATTTTTTTAAAGGTTGTTTTTTGGAATTTTAAAAAAAATAATGGGAAATGTTTGTTCTAGGTGTAGAGCTTCCATTGTCCCGCAGTGCTGAAGCTCCATTGTCCTGACATCAACCCAGGTAAAAAGCTGGCTGTTTGGGGATCAGAAAATACCTAAATACCTTTGAAGGGAATAAACCTATATACCTTAATTATGTTTAAGTTGTTATTTTTTTGAAATTTTTGTACTTCTGAATTGGCCAACTGCTACACTTTTGTGTATATTTGTTTTAATTTCTTGACAATTGTCTCAATTTAAGCAATTTGAAAGCCTAGCATCATTTGTTGAAAATGAACCCATTGTTTTAAATGAATATTTCTTTCCATCAAATGGCTCTTTGTAAATGGTGCACATTTTGTGAATTTCTGGAACTGGCAGATCTTGCCCTAAGTTTGTCTAGACTTGATGATTTTTTAAACATAGAACAGCAAATAACAAAAATGCCTTACAGTCTCATTTTTCTGCTGATGTATTTTGCCTAACTATTTCAAAATTTGTTATAAAGCCCTGAGTTTTATTTCAAAATAGGCACATCAGCTTGTAGAGCTAATCCTAGACATGAATCTGAACTTATTACACTTTGTACAAAAATCTAACTTTAGATGTTTTTTCTTATTTGTAGAATGGATGAAAACAGCCTTTGCTTGAATGCTCAGTTTGAAGAGCAGGCAAAGCTTACACCTAATAAAATTGCAGTTGTATCCCACAATGGCCAGAAAATGACATACAAAGAGCTAAAAGAGGCCTCTGATACTCTTGCTGAGAATCTTAGACACATGGGATGCAAAAAGGATTCTGTTGTTGGAATTTACATGGATAGGTCAGTTGAATATGCTGTTGCATATATCTCGATTCTGAAGGCAGGAGGTGGTTATTTGCCTATAGAGTTGTCCTATCCGGTTCCATTGCTACAGTCTGTGATTGATGACTCAACGCCAGTTGCAATCATAACAAAACCAGAACACCAAGAATGGCTGCAAACTGAAGTACCTGTAATTGTTATCAAGGAAGGTTGGGAGCAAAAGCTTAAGGAAGAAAATAAATCATTTGGTCAAGATTTATCACCACAAAAGTCTCATTTAGATGATTTGGCATATGTTGTATACTCATCAGGCACTACTGGAAAACCCAAAGGTTTGTTCTTTTGCATCTTTTGACAGCAAATAGTTTTTGTTCGATCAAAAAAGAAGTTAGAGTCTTTTTATCACTACTATATTTACTACTTACACTTCTTATTACTCACTATTACCATAGGTTGTATTGGTAGATTTATGGTCCCAGTCAGCTGCTAGCTGCCATAGGTTTAATCTGACTACATAAATTATTACATAAATGAATAAATCTTCTACTTCTGCAATCCAAAATAAGTACCTATCACTCTACAAGCTAACATGTGCTATAAAAGACATTTATTCTTCCCTCCTACTTAAGTTTGCTGCTGCATATGTAATATTTAAGCAAAAATTGAACATTATTTGGAAAATAAAACAGTTGCATTTTGTTAACTTTACAATTTGTAAACATAGCCTGTAATTGCTCAAGTTTATGAATTATTAATATTGAGTTTCAGTTTGTTCATAGACCACAATTGGCAATTAAAATCATTGAAGATGCCTCATGTTGAATTTAACTGTACAACTGTAAAACTAGATATGATTTTGTTTCTTAGGGATCATGTGTCCACATCGAGGTGCTGTGTTTTCTTATGCATGGAGACATAAACATTATCCATATGGAGAAAATGAAAGAATTGCCTGCAATGTCTTTTTTACATGGGAGATGATGCGGCCCCTCTTGAAAGGTGCCACGCTATTTGTCATACCAGATTCAGTCATTTATAGCCCAGACTTGCTGCTGAAGTTTCTTAAAGATAACAGAATCACAAGGGTGCTATTTACACCATCTTTGCTTGGTAAGTAGACATGCTGATTATTAATTTTTGATGTTTTACATTTTAATACATCAGATTTGAGCTGAAAACTGATTTTTCCATATTCTATATTGGATTGTAGTACTTCACTGAGATGCTTTATTTCATATTCAATTTGAATCAAGTTTTATGCTGATTAGCAGCTGATTGGCTGCACTTTTGTGGATTTCATTTGCAAAAATTATGTTTCTTCTCATGTGTCGAAGACAAAATCCATAGCACATATTCTCAAATATATACTGTATCATTGCATGAAAACCGGGCTGCATCTTTATGCCCAAAAGTAATGACTGGGTAGAGATTTTTTTTGACTTATTTTCAATAAGCTAGACAAGAGGTTTCTTCTTAGATACCTCTTCTGTTTTTATGGAAAAATTTTTGTCACTGCTATAAACAAACCATAATGTTTGCAAAATTTTTCAACTGGTTACAGAAACATTGCTGGATACATCTGATGTCAATATTACAACATCTCTTGCAACAATGAAGGTTGTCGTTCTTTGTGGAGAAGTAGTCACAATGGCATTGAGAGATCGTTTTGTGAATCTGCTTCCAAATGTCAAATTGATAAACTTGTATAGCATTTCTGAGTGCCATGATGTGGCAGTGTCTGATCTGTCAGCTGGGGAACTTGAAAAGGTATCAGATTTGTATTGCTATCTGCTATCAGTTGACTAACATTTTGTGGACCTTTGTTTTAGTTAAACACCATCACACAGTCTTTGTAATATGAGGCGTGCGCCACACATGTGCAAATTGTATGAGAAACAACCGACAAAAAGCGGTTCGCATCGCACGCCATCGCACATGCGATGCGTAATCAAGGCGTGCGAAATGCCGCACGTGGCCTATTTTCATATTACAAAGACTAATCACAGAGTTTTAATGTTTCTCCCTGTTTGATTAAACGAGAATTGATCAAATGATGTAACTGTAAACATTCCAATGAATATATACCTCTTTGTTGCCATACAACCAAATGATTCTATTGGCCCCAAGAATTGTACATAAAAGAGGTGAAACAGATCCATTGACTGAATTAAAATCAATTTGATGATAAGGTTTTTGTGTTGTGAAACTATTGCCCTTTCTTATGTTTCAGTATTCCTCAACAAAGGAAGGCCAGAGAAGGAAATTTTGTCCAGTAGGAAAGGTTTTTGATGGTGTGAAAGTTGTGATATTTGATGAGGGCATGAAACAGATGCCAATCGGAATGCCTGGAGAGGTGTGGTTTTTGAGGAGATATCAAATTGAAGTTGTTGCTTTTGAACAATGGTGCTCTTTTGCATCTTTTTGATGCCATGACCTCGTGGTATGCTTGTAGTAGTTTAGGTTCCTTGACATTTTTGCATACTTGCATACTTTGACTAACCAGTTTTAAAGGCAATGTTTTGATTTTTGCACTCAACAGTCAGGCTCAAACAAAATAGTAATGTACATGTTATTCCAAAATTTTGTTGCTCAGCCTGTATAACATCTGGCAAATTTGTCACAGCAAAACGAGTTGTAAATTCTTACTTGTACATCTAGCAGTGCTAAACGACTTTTTCTTTTTGAGATGGTTGATCTATCTTTTCGTTGACCTCACAAAGACAAAGACTGTTGTTCTATCACCTCTAGACGGTTAGCATAATGAAAAATGCAAATACACCTTTTATCTGCTTTCATACAAACTGTATGACGTTTTTTAATTTCTGTAAAATGGTGTTAGAAATAGATCATGTAATTTTTTCCGAAGATATACGTGGGTGGCCCGACTCTTGCTCGTGGTTACCTGAAAAGGCCTGATCTTACAGCAGCTCGTTTCATAAAGACTCCTGAGGATATTGCAGCTGATGCCGGACCTGTTTTGTATCGAACGGGCGACTGGGGATACATGTTGTCTTCAGGAGAGCTAGAGATCTGTGGCAGATGTGACTCTATGGTCAAGATTAGAGGCTATAGCATTGAATTGCAGGTGAGCCCTTGTTATTGCTCTTGTGTTGCTCAATATTGCGGAAATTGTTTGAATAACACTGGTCATGTAAGAAGTGAGTGGCCAGATTAAACATATATTTATTGACCATTCATTTATCTGTTCGCTTGCTTGTTATGCGGATTCTATTTTAGTTAAGTGACATCGCTTGCTTCATTTTCACCTCCATTGTAAAGTGGCATTACTTCAACTCCTTTTTAGGCCGTTGAAGCTGCCCTGATGGATTTGCCATTGGTCAACGCCTGCACGGTACTTGCGCATGGCGAAGAAGGAAGTGACAAGTACCTTGTCGCCTATATTGTGCCAAACGAACAGGTACTCAAATGTTTATTTATATTCTGAAAAATGCTAGATATTTGAGGGAAAAGCTAGATGAATGTATGGAAGTATCAAAATTTAAAAAGTTTCCCTCAATGTTTAAATTAAAGGATATTGGGCCAACTTCTTAAAATGTAAAACGAATCCAGGCTTACGATTTTCCTTTAGCAGACAAGTACATTCGAGAACATTCTCTCACGAATGAATTTATTTCCCAAAGAGTTGATTACCTAAAGATTTTTCAAGCAGAAATCCATTTTTATAATTCCTCTATATATTTTTCAATTGCAACATTTCACAAGGTCACTTTTGATTTTGGAACATCCTTGTCAGATTGCTTTTTAGTTCTACTTTGGACTACATTTGCGTGTGATCGATCTTTCTTCTTTGCTCGATATTCATTGTTTCAAGCTATTTATCTTTTGTTAATCAGTTGAGGCTTGAAAGGAAAAAGACTGAAGTTCAACTGTACAGCTGCACTGTTACTTTCCATTGTTTTGCTGAAATATCGAATGTGATCGGATTTTTCTTCTTGTAGGCTACAAAGAAAGACATTCGAGCGGCTTTAAAAGCAAGACTACCGTTTCACATGATTCCATCTTATTTTGTTTTGCTGACCAGGTACTATGAATTTCATTGCACCCATCTATTCTACTGTAGAAGTATTCTACTAGAATAACTGATCTGAACAAGATGCAGATCTAATTTTTTCTAATTTAACCTCTATAAGCAGCCGCAATCTGCACTTTTTATGCTGATTTGATTATATTTTTTTATATTCTCTCTTACTCCTTTACTATTCAGCCATACATATTTATCTGAATCTAGCAATAATGCAGATGAAGACGAGACTAAGCAATTTGAACCAATGAAAGCCACCATTCAGCTAATGGACGGAACCTCAGATCAAGAACTGTATCTGACGATTTGCGCCAAACAATGACCGGTGTCTTTTTTGTAGTGTACCAATTTCTGCTGCTGGCAAGTTGGACAAAAAGGTTCTTCCAGCCTTTGACCGGATAAAGGAACAAGAGGAAAGCGACGAAAGTGCGCCAGCAACGAAAACGGAAAGAAGAGTCAGTGACATATGGAAGAGGGTGCTCCAGTTGAAGTCATTAGATATACAAGAAAACTTCTTTGACCTTGGGGGGTTGGTATTGGCTATCTATGTAGAAAAATTTTTCAAAGTTTGTGACTCGTATTTTCAATCATTGGAAAAAATGATTCAATTTGATTCAAGTGAATTCTCGGGTTTCGTTTCCTAGATTCTTTTATCAATTCATTCTTCCATGCTCTGTGTAACAAAGCGTCAATATAAAGTGGTTAACATACCACTCGTTTTTGTCGTAAACCTTTATTATCTGCAATCTCGTTTATTGTCAAGACGATATCGAAGGTTTGGTGTAAACGAATTATGATTAGCGTTATTTATTTACTTAGTCTGCAAATTAATGTTCGTTTGCATGGTATTAGCATTGAGTGAGAAAGGTGATGCTCTTTAAAGAATAGAATTGTAATACGAATGACAGAGCTTACGTCAATATCCTGTTTGAAGCTGCGCATGCGTCTAATATCGATGTTCTATTTCTTTTCGTTAAAGACACTCTCTGCTCGCTGCTCGTATGTTATCTCATGTCAAAGACGAGATGTCAGTGGAAATAACAATGTCTCAGCTATTCAAGAACAACACAGTGGCTGACTTTAGTGCTCTTGTGGATCAGCTATCTGGCAGTAGCGATATGAACAGGTGATACCTACGTATTGAGAGATCTTGTCTATGTGTAAGAGGGGGTCATTGAACATTTCCTCTTCCCGTTGATTCGGTTTGTCTACAACACTACTTGAAGTGGATAGGAGGCTAATGACTGACTACTTCTATTTGGTAAAAGCAGCTTTTAAGCATCGAAGTCTTTTTGGTTTTTTTAATTTTTTGGCACTCTAAATGTTTCATTGAATTGAAGGACAATTGTGGAGGAGAAGCTCAATTTGGCGGATGAAGTTGAAAACCACGACCAAAGTTTCATAAAGTAAGTAACCGCTCAAAACTCAGTCTTGTATGATATTCCAATTTCCGAATTTTTTTAGTGCTCAGTTGTTGCTTACATGTTTCTCTCTAAATGGGTCGTATTTCCTTTCAATGTTTCCTGCAGTATGGATATTATGTTGAGAGCATTTTGGCGTTCCTGCCAATACGAGCATAGATGGGAAAATGGGAGAGTCCTCTTGACTGGAGCAACTGGATATCTTGGAGCATTTATATTGAGGGATCTACTTGAGAATACAAGGGTAAACTCTTTTGAAAAACTTGTTATGACTTCCTCATTCAACTGTTCAGATACTGTACCTACCTGCTCACATAAAGTACCTAATGCTACCAACGTGTATCCCTTCAGGAGAATCACTTTTAGAATGTTTAATATTTAGCTCTTACTACAAGTAAACCCCATCTATCTATGCATTTATTGCCAGTGCGTCTCTTGTAGGTACATGTATACTGTCTTGTGAGAGATCTTCCAGATGCCCCGCTTGAAAATAGACTGCTGAATAATCTCCGAAAATATGGAATATTGTCATCGAACCATGAAAAACAAACCGATGAACAAAAACGCATCGCAGAATTGTTTGAGAAGCGAGTCACTGCTGTGAAAGGTAAAAATTATCTAGCTTTGTGACTTTTTATAAACTTGTTTTCAAAAATATGTAGGTCATTTAATTTGCGTTGCCAAACCATGTAAAATAAGTTCCACTCAGTGGACCCTGGATGTTTTCTGTCCGTCTTGGTTCGAGGCTTTTCTTATCTCGAAGGCCAAGAAAAATTGATAAGAGTTTGTGGGTGAATTCGTTTTTCACGGCTCTTAACTGTTAAAATTTGAAATAAGAAGAAGCTGAGCAAGTTTGTGCCTTTTCGTATGTCGAGTCAGCTGGTTGCCTGGTGGTGTAGAGTGGAAGAAACGAGTGAAACTAAAGATGCAGTAAAAATCATTATTTGTTTAGAAGGTTGATTTAATTAATCTAATTACACTAAAAGGTTACATGAACTGACAACAAAACCGCTTTTTACTCTTTTTGCGAGAAGGATATGATTTCAAAATGTTGCTTTGGAAGAGTAGAACTGTTTTGAAAACAAATTTAATGTTTGTTTGCAATGTTGCATAAACCATGAGCACCTCTCACAACCTTTTTAGAGACTGCTTTCTTGACCCTCTTTTTCATACATTGGTTATGATGGACACGTTATTTTGAAAACAAGTGTCTGTACAGCATTTCAGTAAATAGAGAAACCTGATTCAGCACTGACCGTTTTGCAGCCCAAGATAAGCTATGCGTGTCTTTATATGAGCCGAAAACAGTTTTCTAGTGCTACTAATATTGTCTTCTTCTTCTATATGCATTATTCTTATTCTTCTTTCCAGCTGATGTAAGTTTGATCAATTTTGGTCTGTCAGAGGAAGATTACGCTCACTTTGCAGTCGAGGTAAAATATCTTTGGATTTTGAAATTACAAACAGACTAACTCTCGAAATTATATTCAATTTTAATGGGACCTACGCTTTACAATTACAGTCTTGGTTTTTATTATTTTATTTCAGATTGATTTTGTCATCCATGCTGCGGCAGCTGTCAATCTCATCTACCCTTATAAGGTAAGGAAGCCCTTTTTGGCTTTTGCTTTTGTGCCCAGTCCTTTGAGTCGAACGAGCCCTAGTTTATCATGCCTTGTGAGATTTCTAGCCTGGTCTGTTAAACTGGTGGTTGATTGCAGACCAAGTTTCACTGCAAGTTGTTAAACGTTTTAAAGCATTATCTGAGCTCTCAAACATTGCAAATACTGTGATGGTTTGTCGAAAAGACTGCCATTTTACAGTTTCGAAAACTCTAGCATTTGTATGCGTTTATTTCATGTTCCTTCGTAATATTCATTCTAATAATTTATAAGCGATCGTTTTGGCTCTAAACACCTATTTTCTACCACCAATTATGTACAGTAGAAGGTCTAAGCAACTCATTGGATCCTATAGGCACTTCACGGTCCAAATGTTCTTGGAACCCAAAACATTCTGATGTTTGCATGTACAAGTAAAGTCAAGCCAGTGCACTACATCAGGTAAGCCCGGAAAAACAGTCAAGCATTTCCATTCATACCTGAACTTATTAAATGCATCCATTTTCAACGTACAAGAACATGTTTCCTTTTTTCTTTCGGGGGTATGTTTTCATTAATTGACGCCAAATATTTTTGATTAAAGTCAGACTGCTACAGATGTTTTTTCAGCTCTTATAGCCAAGTATTGTTTGAGAAGGCAGAGGCGCAACAAGGCTTTGAGACAAAACAGGAACATCTATGATCTCACCGTTGTTTATACCAACGAAAAGGGATGCGAGGAAAAGAAAAGTTTATGTGAAGAAGTCCCAAAACTGGTTCCGCTATTTATAACTATTGTAAAGAAGTTTATTCTGTATCAAAGTGCAAAACAGAGGGTTATTTGGTTGTTTTGAACAACTTTGCCTGATAAATCACATATACTTTCTCATTTTTTACTGTAGCACAAATGCTGTGTTTCCATCAAAGCTGGAAGGCTGTTCCGAAGACGATGACATGAAAAAACTTCATCAAGATCTCTCCGATGGGTGAGTATTTTGGAGTTTCTAAACTTGTTGGCAATTAGAATCTTCGCCGTATCTCACCCTGCATTTGAGTTGGAATTCTTCTTTTGTCAATGACAGAGCACACCATCTTTGTCCTACCAGGTATTCTCAAACGAAATGGGTGGCTGAGCAGTTAATCTCAAGAGCTGGACGGCGTGGCTTGCCTGTGGCTATTTACAGACTGGGTAAGAGAGGCACCTGGCAGTTTAGAGTAATGACATAACAAGGGGATGGGACACTATTCAAAAAAATATCTCAACATATGGCATTACTTCCGAGCGATGTTAATAATCCACCTAAATACTACCGTTGCAACTGACACCAATAATATTACTGTCACAACGCACTTTACTCATAAAGCCTTTGAATTGTGGCCTTTGAATCCTTTACGCTTTTGAATAATGATTCCATTTATATTATATCATCAAGCCGTGTATAACTCTTTATGAATACCTTAAAGCTATATTTGTACTTTTTTAGTCTCCAAATGCAACCCCTAATTGCCAATTGAAATCCATAATGAGGATTTCTACATTTCAATATCATAATTTTGTTTTTAGGAAATCTTTCTGGTGAATCGAAGAATGCTTTCTGGAATCCAGCAGATTTCAATTTCTTGATGCTTCTTGGCTGCTTGGCCGTCGGCAAGGCGCCGAATGTTGATTGGTTGATTGAAATGACGCCTGTCGATTTCGTGAGCAAAGCTATAGTACAATTGACGCAGGTACGTATACTGTGACGCATTCTCTAATTATTTAGAGAATCGTCAATCAGAATGTTTCATTTCATTTTGCATTTTCCTTAATTAGTTTATTGAAAGCAGGTACAGGGCAAATAGTCCATCTTTCTTCTTGTTCATAGCTTTGTAATCTTTTTGTTCTTTTAAAAAATTATCATTTATTGAGCAACGGGTCCACTAAAACGTTACCTTCGCGACGTATAAAAATAAAAAACTTTTCTTGTCCTAAAAACAACAGGCTTTTCACTCCTAACAAGAACAGGCTTTTCACTCCTCTGTATTGATAACCTTGTCAGCCTTTCCTCCTCCTTCCCAGAAGCTTGGCTTTTGCTGTTTTACGTAACTTATGAACAACGTTATCTTTCTAGAGAATATCATGGTCGTTGGGGAAGGTCTTTCACATCATCAACGCCAATCCAATCGATTCCAAGTAAGATCTCCTAATACTTCTAATGTGTCATGGAATGTAAGATGCAACTCAAAAAGAAGCGATTTGAAGCCATGATAAAGGTTAAAATGCAATCTGTTAATAATTGTATATAAACGGTGAGCAAAATTTTTTGTCTTATTGTGGCTTTTCAGTAGCAAAGAAGGCAAGTTAAGTTCTGATAAAATGGCTAAGTTTGCAATTTGATTTAACTTACTTGCACAATGTATCTTTAAAGAAATCACATGTTTTAAAGGGAAAGCTAATTTACACAAAGCTGCGAATCATTTCCGTAAAGCCAGCAAAGAAACATCAAGGAATCCTCATTTACGCGTCTAGTAGGTGTATCTCATTTGGCTATTTTCAATAGGTTTACGATCTTTATTTGATCTGCAGACTACTTTTGGAATGGATTTCCACACATGGCTACCCAATGAAGATAATCCCATTCGAAGAATGGAAACAATGGTGAAATACTTGACATTTTAATCTTTCTTCGTTCGTATGTTGTCCAAAAGCTGAAAGATTTGGAAATGCTCTTTTTTACCCTGAGTTCTTAGGGGTGTAAACTTGACTGCGTTATGTAAAGGTGACACCTGTTTTCTAATCATTTCTTTCACCTTTTCTTGATAATAATTTGCTTCTGATCCTAAGTATTCTTGTTAACCTCTGATCCGAATATCTTTCAAAGTCAATACTCTCTAATTAAAATTGTATCTTAAAATGTATTCCAGATGAACATTTAAAGGGACAAAACCGTTAACTACGTGTATATATTTATTGACAGTAATGTTTAATTTTTAGCATTAAGAGCCATGATTTGAAGAAGGTGGACAATTCTGTACACTTGCTTGCCCAGATTTTAGACTCATTGTGAGTATGCCTTATATCTTATCTTATGACTTTTGATTACAAAGAACTGTTATGTTTATTTCAGAGAAATGAATTTAAAGGCATAATGCTTAGAAATGGCTGCTTAATATTTATAGAAAATTTGGTGTATCATGGAATTAGCATTTGATAACGTAAATATACCATGGCTGTCATACACAATTCGGCTCTAATTGAAATAATTCGAATAGTGTGGCGATGTTTGTCTCTTCTATGTATCTTTCACCGCTTTCTTCAAATTCCCACCAGTTTTGCTTGAACGGCTATCTAAATTTCGTCCCTTTTTCTATTACAGGAATGAAGAGTTCTTCGCCAACTTAAGCACTTATAAAAATGACAGGTTTGTCAAAGTCTTGGAAATACTGCAAATGAGCTATCCGTCTACCAGCCTAAGTACGTTTAGGCATTACATGGGGTGTCTTGCTGAAAGAAAGGTCATTCCATTGCCAAAAAAGCAACAATTTGGTAAGATACATTTGAATTTTGATGCACTGAATTTTGACGGCTCTTTTCCTAAAGTATAATGCACCGGCTAGTGTTTAAACAATTATATCTTTTTGCCGTTGCTGTTGTTGTTATATTGTGGTTTTATTGTTTGTTTGCTTGTTTTTATACTTGGGCTTATTATGCCAGCGATTTGTGACCCACGTATCCTTTAAAACATGTTAGATCTTGCCATAATTTTTGGTTGATTGTGCCACAATCATTAAAGACAGGCCAGGGCTTTTTTTACCTTAGTAAACATTCCAATAGCTCATGTAATATTCTAATCTTGCGTTATACATACTGCCTTTTACAGAACCCAAACGCCTGACAGGAAAGGTAGCCCTTGTAACTGGAGCCTCAAGTGGCATTGGTGCTGCTATTGCGAAAAGGTTAGCTGGCCTGGGGGCCTCTGTAACCATGGCAGCTAGACGACTGGACCGGTCAGTCTCTTTTTCATATATTTTCATTCTTCATGTGTGCTGAAATGTTTTTTAAACAAAACTTTTTAAAGAGCATCGAAATTTCTTTGGTGTTATTCCTTGCAAAAAGTACGTTTTCAAGCCTTTCCTTAATAACCAGATCCTGTTTGATTCTTACAGGCTAGAAGAGATTCGTAATGAAATCATTCAAGATGGGAACGTGGCAATTGCTGTTAAGGCAGATGTTGTCAATAAGAAACAGGTGAGTCATGTAAAATTGAATAAGTTCATTGCTTGATACGATAATAATCGTAATAATAATAACTATTATGACAGCGAGTGTTTTAGCATAACTAACATATGTTTTTGTTTGCCAATACCGTCCTTGTTGAGAGCAAGGTGTTTGTAACCAAAATAGAAGTTTTAAATTGTTCCTTCATTTCTGTCATATTCATTTTTAAAGACGTCGGGATAAACAATTAACGTTTGGTTACTCGACCTTAAAATAGCCTTTGGTTTCAAAGTGGCGACTCGTGTAAAAGAACACACTTCTATCAAGCCTATATATAATTTAATCCTTTAATTTAAGCAGCAATATTTTTCAATGTTTTGATGAATGGGGTGTTGAATTGAAGGTATTAGAAGAAAAGTAATGCAGAATTTCTACTGGAGACAAGTTTAAAAAACGCAGTCGATGATTTTTTTCAATGCATTTTCATAGGTATTAAGCCTAGAATTAGAGTCCTATTGAGAAATGTCTGATGTGAGTTAAAGCATTAATGCCATGGCTTTGGCTCTATATTCGTCTCACTTGTATTTCTTGGACGCCATCCTTCAGTTGCAAACCCTCATGCAGGTCAAGTAACAGCCAACCCAATCAGGGTTTGTTGGGTGTAAACCATTATTGACTTGAGATGTTCAATTTGTGACATGTCCTTGCAGATGCTGGACGCGGTGGCACAAACAGAGCAGACTCTTGGTCCAGTCGACATTGTTGTTTGCTGTGCTGGAGTGATGTACTTCACGATGATGAAAAACATGCATGTCGATGAATGGGAGAAGACGGTCGACGTGAACTGCAAGGTATTGCGTTTGTTTGTCTGCACTAAGCCAACGCATTGCTGCGATCGCATGTAGCAATTTATGATACATACATTTAAGAGTTTTACGGTGGGCAAATTTTCTATTCGACGCTGGCAGAAACAAGTCCTCTGCTCGATTTGTATAGCGAACTGTTGGAAGCTGACAAGATGTTTGGCACCTAAATGGTTTTGTTGGTCGCCAGAGCTCTACAAGGTAACCGGGTTGATTCTAGAGCAGTAAGACAACGGTCACTGCTCCAAGTTCAGTATGTTTATTTTTCTTATAGAAAAGGTCCTCTATATAATGTCAAGAAGCTATGTTGATTAGACCACGTGGCTGTGTGACGTCGTTGTTCTTAGTCCTGTGCTCAACATGGTCAACAGGACCCCCCAACTGTCATAAACTCCCCAAAATTCCCCAATCGTCCTTCCGGTTACTTTCAGTTGCAAAGCAAGAACGCCATTAGATTTTGGTATACAGGATTGTATGAGCAGATGAAATTAAGTCAGCGATGAATGGGGTTGTCAATCATTGAAGAGGGCACAATTTGCAAGGCCACACAAGGAATCTGCTTATCACATACACGAGTAATGAAATGCTTCGAGCCTATTCTTCCTAATCCTTTCACCTCATCGGGACGTTGCAGGGGAAACTATTGTATTGAAATTTACCAGTGCAAAGCTGTGACATTTGCCTTTCCTTTTACCTATGGCGGCCCTACGTAAAGGACTTGTTCTTGTGTGGTGGTCACAAGTTGCGGCCTGAGACATGCAAGCACTCGACGAAGCTTCGTCAACGCATGCTGGCGAACCCGTTCTTGAAGGAAAATGTATATGATTGGGTCACATAAAAGATTCAGTGCGTACAGCATCGTGTAAACATGCTGGAATACCTCTGTCGTCTGTAGAATAAAAATCTTCATTAACGTGGGGTAAATCTCAAAGAGCAAGAAGGCCATAGTTAACCCTGCAACAGTGTAGAAGAATCGGTGATGGTCCTCGTCTTGGCTGTTGCTCGCGTTTCTGTTTGGTTTCCGCTTCAGGTAGAGTAACACCGAGGCGTAGGTGACGCTGAGGAGTACCATCAAACAAAGGTCTATTGTTACCCAGACGAACTTATTAAACCTCGCTTCCAATGGGCCGGTGTCGAGGCAGCTAGCAGCAATTGTAAAGACAATGCCGAACGCCCAAGCACCCACCAAGCACCGATATATTAACTTTTTTCTAACAAAAACCTTGTGCTTGATGGGAAAATTGCAGCCAAGAAAGCGGTCAAGTGTTATCAGAAAAATCATTGAGTACCATACTAGGTATGTTCCGGTCTTAAGATTCCAGGAGATGCCTTTTATTCTACGACACTCGCAATCGCTTGCAATGATTATTTCGTTGCACATCCAGTGGATTGCCAGAACAATGTCAGTACAACTCAAGCTAATGATCATCAGCACTTGATTGGTTTTCCTGCCTCCCAACGTTTTTAGCAAATAGATTCCCGCGATGTTGGCAATGATGACGAAAACCAGTATTATGGTCGCAATAACCATCACATGATATGGCCTCTCGATTCCTTTTTCCATCGTATGACCTTTATGATGTTATATCCAAGCATAAAGTCAGAAATTCACTTGTGTTTAGCTTCATGGCAATTCAAAGACCTGTGAATGTATGATTCGATGTTCTTTTAGTCTTCAAGTGAAAGTGTGTATTTTGAGGTGTTTGTTTTCTTGCATACAAATAGCAATGCAATGCTTTCCAGCCACGACTCTGCCAATGCCAGAACATGTTTCTCCAATTTCTTTACATTGCCAGGTTTTTAATCTTCATTGGCCTAAAGGAATGGGCATGAGCCGCACGTGTCTCGGTTGGTTTTTCCTAAAAGGGTTAAGAGTGAGAGCGCTTTCCGAGTACCAATCAAAGTGTGGATGCATGCAAAGGCTCATCATCTTCTTATGTCTTTGCAGCTAGCGTTTGTTCTCGTTATACCTGCAAAATTGTCATGCAATTATTCATATGAAACTACAGGTAAAACTATTCAGTGAGGTACCATTGCACTTTGAGGGTGGTGTTTCGTAAACAGGTATCTGTTAAGCCTAACAATACATACCCAACATATCCGTTGTATGCTTTCAAAGCTGTGATGGCATTGAGAACCTTTCAAAGTTCCACTCTTTCTTTCCACTCCAAGAGAAAAAACGAATTTTTAGTCTCAATATAGAATGGCACTTTACATAAGAATGTAGACAGAATCCAAAACTCTTAGATGAAGAGGCGACATAGCTTGCCAGAAGATGGTGAAACGCGGCAGTTTAGGTGCAATTTGGATTCTCAAAATAATGTTGCCCTTTAGCCGAATGTCGTTTTATTTGGAAATTGAATATTTCGCGATTTCCGGATGGCCGGTCTCTTCCTGCAGAGATTTGGTCCTTATTCTTGTTTCCTTTCCCTCCAATCTTTGTTAATGCGCTCTACATACCGAGCACTCCATCAGCATGAACTGCCTTGAACTTCACATCAGAGCCTTCGTGTTCTCTCTGACCCTCTTGATCTCAGCCACCCCTATGCACCACGCCTTGCACATTCACACTATCAACAGCATGCCAATATGTTCGGCTCTCTGTTCTTAAAGGTGCATTAGTACCTCTGTTTCCAGGCTACTGCAACCAGAATGACAAACAAACTTTCTTTTCAGGGTATTCTCAACACAGTGGCGGCAGCCCTTCCCGGCATGCTAGAGCGAAAATCCGGACATTTTGTGAATATTTCTTCTGATGCAGGCCGAAAAGTGAGTTTTCCTTTTAACATATTTCAAGGGCTTGTTGTCAAAGATTCGCCTTTGTATATTCAATAGTAACAAACCGTTCTTACACCACTTGAAGTATATGCCAAGCCAATATGAAATGCCACAGATTTACCTTGAACTTTAGGACACACACCTGTTCAGAAAAGTGCATTTACTTAGAGAAACACGTTCTTGCAATGGCAGTTTCATACTATTTTTACCATGGTTTTTAAAGCTTTTTTTAAGTTGAAATATTTTCCTCAAGGTATTCCCTGGTCTCACTGTTTACTCGGCAAGCAAGTTTTTCGTAGAGGCTTTTTCTCAAGGGCTTCGTCTTGAAACTGCAGATTCTGGAATCAAAGTAACAACCATTCAGCCAGGTAGTTGGATCCTATTTAGTTATATTTTATGATTATTCACGATCTGACGGAATGATTAGAGCAGAACGCTTTGTGGTACCTGCTTCTGATCATAAATGCATTGAATTTTCAGGTGATGTTCGAACCGAGTTGATTCAGCATACCACTGATCAAGAGGTAAGCGATTTCCTTTTATGTTTTAAGGCTTTTCAATTAACACAATTTGCATGTTTATAAGGAGCCTGACGTGAAGCCAAAGATAGTGTCATACCAAATAGGTTGAAAATCAGGTCGTCAACTAACTTGATCAAATTTCTCTTTGCCACTCTGGTTAAGATTCATTTTATATGACCTGTCAAAAGTGATGCTATTTTTAAGGGCTCCTATTTTGTGTCAAGGCTGGGAAGAAGAATTATTGGATTCTTCCAGCAAAAACGCATAGGTAAATAAACAGAGCATCGATATCAAGAAAGGATGATAATAAACAATACATTTATATGTCAAAACGTTTTATCCGTATAAAGGGGATAAATTAAGTATAACTCTAGCTGATTCATTATGCTTATTGTTCTTTAGGCAAAAACTGAGTACGACATGAGTGACAAAACCCCAAAGATATTGGAAGCAGAGGATATCGCCAACGCAGTTGTTTTTGCCATAACACAGCCGGAGTATTGTGCAGTCAATGAGATTCTCGTGGAACCGAGGCAGGCTCCCACCTAAAGGTACTATTATCATTGACAGAACTCATTAAAGTAAATCATGTCTAATTTTAGGGGTAATGCCAGACATATAATGTCAATATATTTGTAGGTTCATTTGATTAGAAAAAGTTCTTTTGGAGCTCGATATTTGTTTAATAGAGTAAATAAACCTTCAATATCAGTCATTATCATAATAGGGTAAATAATCATTTTAAAGACATGATAAAACGGAAGTTTTCTTTGTTAAGCATTAGCTTGAAAAAATTTAAAAAAAACATTTGCAAGTACTCGTCTGTTGCCTGTCTACGAAAATGCATCATGATTTTCACCTGGATTTTCCTATTGCTCATTTCCAACTTCATGTGGCTAGATTGTTTACGGTCTACCAGAGCCACTTGGCTAGCCGCGTCCTTCGCATTGTTTCTTCAAATGTCTTTCAATCTTTTTGGTAAATTTAATTTCGTGTTTAATCGTCGAAATGAATATGATAGTTCATTCGCTGTTTTCTGATTGATGTGTTTTCATTCGCTCGCCCTATTTGAAGTTTGAAATGCTAAATCAATCTGTTTGCAGCTATCTAGATTTGGATTTTGAAGTTGTTTACTGGTGTTCTGTACTGGCAACGTTGATATCATAAAAGATGCATAAGGGATTAATGGACTTGACCAAGAACACTTTTCACAAATATTCAATACATAATATATATCTACTTATCATAATAGATACGTGAAGCATCATGATAACAAAGCCTTTATGATTACGGCCAGCGTAAACGTTTGTTATGTGTGTATAAGAATAAAGGCAAAACAACGCAAACATCATTTTAAAAACATATCAAAGGTTTTGCTGCTCCGTGATTCACATTTTTTCTACGCCAAAACAGAGTGAAAATGACAGTTTCTCGGCAAATACAACGATTTCAAAGAATATTGCCTTATAGTTTCCAATGGTTTATGCATATAAACAGCTGAATAACATATATATCTACAAAATTGAAGGCAAGCATTACATTAGGACTGTAAGCACTGCAAAAAGATAGATCATACTGTAGGCATTAGGGAATTCTTACTGCGGTGTCCGTCACGTGTCTTTTCAGTTTTTGCTAAATATAGCCACTACCTATACCTTAGCATAGCAACGACAAGATTGGTGAAATTAGAATACGAATTGGTTTCAAATTAAAACAGTGGCCACATCAAGATATGAACAAAGATTGGTAAATAAGAACAAAGTCTCCGTATTTGTTTCGAAATCCTCTTCAAGTTACAGAAGTAGCGCCCTAATCATAAGCGATATGCAAGCCAAGCATCCTCTATCTAAGTGTTCTTTCAACTTGCAGTTTCTGGCACACATGCCTCCCCGATCAACGTGGCTATAATTTAGAATACAGCGTGCAACAGCTATACAAAAGTGCATAATGTTTCATCACGATCAGTAGCGTGACTAATAGACGGTTGCATGCATGAAGGAGTTACTAGCCTTTGTCATAATACCAGCTTTTACATTAAAGCTAATATGACCATTTCTGTGCGAAAAAATGGGACATTTTTAGATAATTGTGTATCTGCAATTTATCTTAAAGTCTTGAGATCCTCACAGAACACTCGGAATCTTGTGTAAAAAGCTATGCAGCCAGGATGTCAAGCCTTGGACAATCACGTTATCAAGATGTTTTGCTTCGTGGCTTCAACGGTAAATCTCGAGTCTGCTACTGTCCCGCGCGTTCCCGTGCATTAATCTGCGTTACACCATTGGTATCCAGCCATTGTGGTTGCACAGTTTCGCACGTAGTCTGCTGAGAATCTCGTTGAAGATAAACAGCATCAGTGTACAATACGGTGCATGGACCGGCTCTTTCCGTAAGTCTAAAGGCCGTTTCTTGATGACTTTGGCTGAATGGCCCCTGTTGCTGTTGCTGTAGTGTCTACAGGAATATGTCATAGTCATTACCCACACAGACTTATATAAACAGTAGATTAAAGTGTCTAGTGTACAAACAACGCATTATACCCGCCTATTCGCATTAGCTAATGCAATAGGAAACGTTTTACGAATACCGCATTTTATATGATAGTATCTCATTTATTGATGCCGCAAAATGGGAAAAGAGAAAGGGCAAGCTTTTTAGTGACATGAAATAGAAAAAAAGAGAAACGTGCGTCAGCCCCCTTTGAAGTTTTGTTATGCCAAAATCTGTGATCTGTCATAGTTAACCTCATTTTCGCGTTGTTCCAGAATAGCAGTTAGGAAGAATGAAATCGAGGTTAGCCTCGTTTTCAAGTTGGCCTGCATGGAAACCTGGCTTAATAACAGAAGTGACCAGTGCCCCTTCTGCCGATCTCTATTCTGTGTTAGTTATCTCATTCTATAAGCAGAACGTCAACGGCATTATGAATGTCTTACCAGGATAGTTGCTTCTGATTGAGTACTGCATTCACAGCAGCCAACACACACGCAGCAGTCGGCCGCTGCGCATGTCGTGCAGCACTTGGAGTAGGCCCTGCACGAAACCACCACCGCCGCTATGGAACACGTCAACTGAATCAAGACTAGGCCCAGCAGAACTGACAGTAGGCCCACGGACGTATCCAACATTTTCTTTGCAATACTTCCAACAGTATAACAGACGTTTCTATAACGGTAATAACTGTATCTGCACACTCTTCTTTCTATATCCAAGCCCTTAAAGTAGGCAATTGCAATAGAGTAGAGTGTCAGCATAAGTATTGCCATGATCAGGGACACAATGCTGAGGCCAAAATATGCTCCCATCTGTGGGTAGATGCGAAATAAAATTAGTTTCTACTTAAAAATAACAGTGGAGCCATGATTTTGCAAATAGTATGCCAAAACTATGGTTTCTGTGTTTCGTGCTGTTTAAAATTTATGGAGTATAAAATGCATTTGAATATTTCTATCCACTGACTGGAAAAGAGATTGTGACCTTTATTGTAATTACAAAAAGGAATATGGTAAAATGTGGAAAGAAGTAGATGGTAAATCTTCATATCCAAGAGGGTTAGTGCCCTTAGGAATTTGATTCGACTTTGTCATCAAAGAATCACGTGGCTCGAGTCATTTGCGTTCATCTGATTTGATCATTTTCTTTCTCTTTCATCTTTCATAATTTGATGGTATTAGTGCAATAGCGCACCTTTCTGTTATAAGCAAGTTCTCTCTTCAAATTGACGGGACAATGGATTAGAAGACTTGCAGAGCTCATGTTTTAGGAAACTGCGCTTGTTTGGAGTCGATCAATGAAATAGAAACGTTTTAGCTCAAACCTAGCTGCAAAGGTTCGGATAAAAAATGAAGGGGTACGTCCTTCCAGAGTCTCTTGTAGCAGGGACAATATTTCATGTTTACTTACCAAACATTTAGACTGGCGTTTCTGAGCAAAAAAACCAATCAGTCCATTTGCAAGGAACTATAGATGAAAAGAAGGTAAGGGTAAAGAATGACGTCATGCTAAAATTAACTCTTGATAGAGGAAGGAGGACTGGGACTGCTTCGTTGATGGGGCAGTGGTCTTTTGGTTGATAGTGGCTAATAGCGCAAGTGAATCAAGCAAAATGCAACTTACCAAGAGGCCGCACCATATTGGAGCCGCAATGGTTACGGTGAAATGAGAAACATAGAAGAAGTTAACAATCCCAAGTATGAGCAGTATTGACCCCAATGTACATTCGGTGATCGATGTGATCAAAATAATTGTGGTGTGGGACTGTATCGGAAACTTGGGCGAATTTCTTGGCTGTTGCACTTGATTGGCCGTAGGTGTCCCACACTGCATACACCGCATGCTAGTTGGCACTGGATGTACTATCCCGCAACGATACTCCATCTCAGAAAAGGTACTTCAATTTTAGTCTTTGATATCTGCAAGCATCAGAAAAATATTATGATAAACAAAATTCAATTTTTGAGAAGAGCAAGGTCAAGATATTCAGGCTAGTGTACGTGCTTATTCTTTTTAAAAGAGAGTAGAAAATTGAATGGCATTCTCCAACAGAGGACTTTGCGTGAATCTTAAGTATTTATTGTTTTCAACTTTTTGTCGTAGATTCACGGAAAATTCTCAATTTACTCCATCAGTTGTTAATTAGTAAAGGCAGCATCAAAATCAAGTTGATTTGCGGTAGCCATTTTTGAATTGGCTATTTTCCTGCAGTGCTTCGCTGGATAGCTGCATCCGCCTCGAACGGGCGTTGATCCGAACACATCAGCATCGCCAATAAATTAGAAGCATGAGACGACATCGAAGTAAAATTAGGTATATATTTCAACATTTTCACCATCCACAAACCCTTCTCAACCCTTTTGTGACGGGGTCGCTATACATACAAACATTTTTCTATGCAATTGCAAGGTTCCAAGTCTACTTGGGAGTTTTACGACTACTTGGGAACCGATAGCGATAACTCAAAGCGATAAATTTTGACGTATTTTAGTGAGGAGGCACTCTGTTTCTTTACAAAAATACTGCAACGACAAGCAGGAAATATCTTGGTGGAGTTTGCATAAAATGCCACAAATGTAGGTGAATCTGAAATATTTTATTAGATAAAGACTGCTGCTTCAACTTGATACGCATTCGATGCAAAATTAAAGCATTGCTTTTAGGTGATTTCATATTGTGAAAATTATAGGTCAAGGAATTAAAGCGGTCGGTTCTTGAAAAACAAATAGTGTTGCTGCTGTTTATGACGCCTTTCGCTCATTCACTTTTCCAACATTATTTCTTGCTGATCTGCCGACATAGGTAGTTGCATAGGATAGAGGCAAACATTTCCAACTCGAAAAGCAAATAGTGTTTCCTACACATATATGTTTGAAAATAGTATGATGGTAGTAATTCACAAGGCAATAAGCAAGTTGGAAACTGTGGTTACTTAATCCATGAATTGATGAAATTTTATCAGCAAGGCCAACAAGAATTTCCGGTCTCAATCCTATTCTGTTAATGAAGTACAGCAAATTTTTTCTCTTACAGATAAATGATTTTACTTGCCGATACACTTTATTATACTAAGCTGACCTTTGAATCTTTCTCTCGTAGAGGTCTTCGAGCGAAACTGAAGTGGATAAGGTAATTTTGAGTTTAAAAACTAGTTTCAAATGCTCGATTTCCTTGTTCAAAGTTACTGCAAGTTGGCATGTTTTAGTGACCGAAACATTGACGTTCTTACGAGGAGGTTTTCGAAACCGTGCTAACTTGCGTCCCTGCCAACTAGCAATGCATCTAATTTGAACGCATCTCCATCCTAAACAATAAGTTCATTGAAGTGTGGGTCAGTGGGAACAAAACATGATGAAATACGCTCACATCGCCATGGCAACTGAATCAGGCTCGTGGTCGGTCGCACGATGCCAAAGCGAAGTTATCAGCAACTGCGGTTGAAGAAGTCGACAGGGACCGCACGGCCATTGAGCCAATGGGGGCTATAAACCCCCTTTTTCTAACATTGATTCTAAAAACTCACACAAGTGTGGAAATTTCAATTCCTTCACTTAAATTATTGTATGCCAACGAAGAAAAGTAGCTTGTTCACGAATCTGTGTCAGCTGTGTTCACGAATCTGTGTCAGCTGTGTTCAATTCAGCATTGCGTAAAGCATACTCATAAGATACAGCAAGTTTCTTTTTCCAGCCTCTGCATTTAATGCTTACACAGCTGTCTTTATGATTAGTATGAATTTTCGAAAAGTTATTGGTATGGTACGGTCAATTGTGTGCTTGAAGTCTCCATGTGCAAGTTTGTAATTATCGTTTTCATTTAAAACTTTCCATACCTCTACAGATATACGATACATTAAACATTGATATAGCCCTCCATTTTGCAGTTTTAAAGTGATAGTCTTGTCTATGGAACAAATTAAATTTCTGGAACAGTGAATGTGCAGGCTCATATGATTACGGTAACGTGGCTAGTCAGATAGGGCAAAGGAGACATCCATAATCTGCAAAGGCAACAGATTTTTCAAAGCAACCTCAAATAAACCAAGAGGGTATAAAAAAGAGGTACCATTATCTTCTGATCCCGTCCTCATAACCAGTGGCGGAGCCACAGGGAGAACGGTGACGACCATTCCCCTTACTTCCTCAGAAAGATAGTCCTTGAAATACTTGCACATCTGATGATAAAACTACGGGACGGGGACCCGTAGTATCAAACTACGTTGTGCAGCCTGCGTGCGGACCCTGTTGACAACTGGCTTTTGCTCCCATTTTGAATTTGAAAACAGAGTCTGCGCGCATATGCTGAAATTGACTGCCAGGAATGCCATCAATAATTATGAATTTGATCTTATCTATACATGCTTTTTTTATAAGGAAGCACTTTATAAGGAACCTACATGTAGAAGACTGAAATATATAGAGAACTTAAACTATTAAAAACTAAATCCCTAAGGTACCTTACGTTTAGAAGATTTTTTAAAACTGCAAGCATCAAGAGCTAAAGAGCCCGTTCCATTCATTTGCAGCCAATACTCGCATAGATTGTTTGCTATTCGTGTGTCAAGTGCTTTATCGAGTAGTTTCCGCAAAGCCTATCTCGCCCCTCTCTCCATTAAGTAATAAGGCTTATTGATGTGCAGTGAAAATTAAGGAACTTTTAAGGAACTTTTGGTACTAAAATCTGATGACTTGAGGCCTACGAATAAGGAACTTTTGGAACTAGGCCTTGTGGTAGGTTCCTTACAAAACATTTCCGTGACGTCACAAGCGTTAAGTGCCAAATTCCTTACCGCCTTCAGACTTGGTCATGGGGAACCGCAAAAAATGTGACTAAACAGTTACGCGACGCAAACTCGACATAAGTCAGGAAGAAAAAAGTCAGTTTAGAAGCACTCGGGCTTTACCTGTCTGCAAATTATGATTTTCGTTAATAATTTCCTTTAATAAACTCGCTGTTTTACAAACCGCTATCTTGCACAGCGTACATCCATCCACTCAGTGCAACTTTGTAAAGACAGGCTTCTTAAGTTTAGATAAAGCTTACTGATGGAAACGGAGTAAATCTTCGTAAAGTAACGAGAGAACACTGGAAGAAAATTGCAAATTTCGTTGGTCATGATAATGGGAGATCTACGCAGAAATAGAAGAAAACAAGAAGCTAAATAGTTCTAGGCACAAAATTGTAAACAAGTTATAAAAACAAGTTCGTAACTTTTCTGAGAGTACTGACTATGTCACTTTCGGTGGGGTTTGGCGACTGCCTTTGCCAGCGAGGGTTTCTGTCCCACTCCGCCTTACCCCCACCAGGACCGCCTTCTCCTATGACGACCGCCGGCATGAAGGCGACGCCGCCGCCCGCTAAAGCTGGACTTCATGTCAACCGATCGCGGAGGTCTTTTACGAATATCTTCCTCTTCGCCTTCAACAGGGTCAGGTTCCTCTCCAGTCAGGCCTTCGGTGTCTTGTTCGTCGTTGGTGTGTGGCTCTCCTAACACTTCGTCATCTACATCTGAATCCTCATTGCCGCCATCTTTCTCTTCTTCGGAAACGACATAGTGGACATTCAGCAAGAAGACCGCTAAAATTGCAAGCATAATGTACCTAAACCCGGCCATCTTGCGCTTTGCTGAAGTTTGACTACGATTCGAGGACACAGGCTAACCACATTGGCTTCAACCAATGCGCAGCTAGGTGCGCTAAAGGTCATCTGCAGCTCAAATGCAGGAATGCGGAAAGACAGAGGACGCCAATTGTGCAAGTTAGAGAGTAACAACTGAGAAGCTACACCTAATACTAAAGTCAAGCCCGAACCAGCGTTTTGTTCAATGGAGTTTTAGCATTCCTTTACATTTTCGAAGGACACAATGTTGAAACTTGCTGGCACACGAGAGAAGTGCATGCGGTTTTCTATAAAAAAAGGAAAAACCTTCAGTAACTCCAAATCATAAAAACATTTTCTAAACCTTGGATGATTCCAAAAATGATCAAAACATTAATACTTTCAAAGACCATATTCTAGTGCCATAGATCATACCACCCTGCAATAACACATGCCGTTCTCAAGATCCGAGACGACGATTGTCTTCCGGGTTGGTGCAGAAGTTTCCTCCAGGTTTGTAAATTGTATTTAGTGTTGCTTTCTGTCGACAATATTTTTCCAGAAAAATGATCATTTGGCAAGGCTATAGCCTTAGGTTTGGGCCGTGCGACACAAAAACAGAAGCATGCTTTTCTCGAGTTAAAATATGAAGATTGTTTCCAAAAGTATCCTCTAGGCATGCAGATTGCATTCAACTTTGTTTTCTATCAAAAAAATTGTTGCCGAAAAATGGCCATTTGGCAAGGCTATAGCTCTGGTGGACCGTAAACAAACTAGCCACGTGAAAAGAGAAATGAGCCTAGTGGCTATGGTAGACCGTGAAAAAACTAGTCACGTGAAAAGAAAAAATGAGCCTAGTGGCTACTGTGGACCGTAAACAAACTAGCCACGTGAAAAGAGAAATGAGCCTAGTGGCTCTGGTAGACCGTGAAAAAACTAGCTACGTGAAAAGAGAAATGAGCCTAGTGGCTATGGTAGACCATAAACAAACTAGTCACGTGAAAAGAAAAATGAGCCTAGTGGCTACTGTGGACCGTAAACAAACTAGCCACGTGAAAAGAGAAATGAGCCTAGTGGCTCTGGTAGACCGTGAAAAAACTAGCCACGTGAAGCTGGATATAAGCCTGAATATCCTGGATCCAATGTTTATATCGGGGAGATCGCAGGGATCCTATGTAGTCAGATTCGGGGTATCCGTGAGACTGATGGTTTTTCGAAAGTTCGCAAAGGCATCAACCCACCAATCAAATTGTGCGATTGTGCGACATCGGTGAGACGTATGTTGTATAAAGTTCATTTTGCTGCCCCCATTAATCTGAAAAACGTCCTAGCTGAATACTAGCACCTCAGAACTGAATTTCCCATTCTCAGTCTTGTGGCTCGCTTTGATGTTATTATAAAAACGACCAAAATCACTAACGTGTTATTTAACAGTTGACATGTTTGCGTTTTTTTCCACAGGTGGACCTTTCATTCAATTTCAATGTGTTCTTCTCTTTAAGAACAAATTTTCAAAACGGGGGCAAAATTCCAACAAAGAGGCGCCAGACCAGTTTCAAATCGCTTAAAGGAGGGAAACTCCCCTTAGGTGTCCCTTTTAATCCATCATTGGTCATGTCTGTCCTTTTCCTGCGTTTATTCCTAAGCAAAATTCTAGCGTTTTGCATTCATTATTGATTCATTTCACAAAATACAAAGTTATAGTTGTAGGCAGTGAAGAGGTTCCGGTCCGTGAAAAGTGGGAAGGGACAAGAAGGGGTCATAGGGCAAATCCTCGGGAAATTTCGTAGATCACGCTCTTTTTTCCCGAGAAGCATTTTTCCCGTAAGAAACAGCCCTTGTTTCCGAAGAAATGTAATTTAATTCACGGTTGGCAATCAACATTATAGCCTAAAACATAATTTTGAGTTTGGAAATGAGATATTTTACGTGTAGAAAAATCATGATAAAACATACACTAAAGTGCTATTAGAGAGGTACTAAAAAGGCATAGAAACATGATGCCATCATATCGCTTACATGTTTTGTATATCTATGATTATATATAAGATCAAATTCATAATTATTGATGGCATTCCTAACAGTCAATTTCAGTATATGCGCGCAGACTCTGTTTGGCTACCTTTAAAACACGGAATCTGGAATATGGACATGGAATATGGAATACTATGGAACATGGAATACGGAATCAGGAAACTTTCTGCCACACTATCATTTACCGATGTTAATAGAGAGGATATGCAGATAAAGTGGCATGCAGGATATGAAATATTATGTCATATAACGTGATTTAAAGTTCAGCACGAAGTATTAATAAAAATAAATAGACGAGGTACAGTTGTGTGAATACATGAATCCCGCTTTCAATTTCGAATTTCGAATTTCAAATATGCTAAGTTACAGGGAGCACAGGGGGCTCAATTTTCATGTCAAAATTCTTATAAGGTAAAGCTCTAGAACCTTATCAACGTCCAGATATCGTCTTGATAACAGGAGTCGAATGATTATAGAAAATTCTTATTTTGAAATAGCTGAACCATGTTCCTGTTTGACTCGATGGGTAATTTGACACTTTAGTTCGCATTTTCTGAAAACATTTTGGTTATAGGAAACTACTTAGAAAAGCCTTTATTTTAACAATAATCTCAGAGGCCCTCTTTGACAGTAAAATGCGCCTCGGGATATATGTCGTGGATGTATACTTAAGGAATTTCGCTATTTCCAACTATACAGCGAGTTTTATGATGCACTACGCACCGATTTTGAAGAAGAATGATCCTGGGACTCCGAAATCAAATCAAAGGCACAAGGCTTGTATTCTTCGTGCATTTCATTTGCACAAATAGTTCATTTATTTCGACAATGAAGGGGATGGAGCCTCTAAGACCACTTGTAAAAAAGTTACAAGGAAGAAACCAAGACATCTTTCAAGCCTACCATATGATTGACAGTGTCATAGAGAACCTTTCCATGAAACGAGCGAATATAGAGAGAGAATTCGCAGACTGATATGAGCAAGCAGTGAAGATGGCACAATCAGTTGGTGTTCAGCCAAACAAGCCCAGAACTACAAGATGTTGGAGCAGATTCCGCGATAACGTCGAAGGTGATGACATAGAAGTATATTTCCGTCGCTCTGTAGCAGTTCCATTCCTTGACAGCATTACAAGTCAGCTTAGGTCAAGGCTCGCAGACAGAAATCAGGTGGAACTGTTCAACCTTCTACCATCTGTAATGCTAAGCAAAGAATTCGATGTTCTTGAGGCCGTTCAAATTTTAAAAAGCAAGTTCTCTTTGGATATGGAAGACGATGGATTGCATTTTAAAAGTGAGCTCCTAAGATGGAAAAGGCACTGGGAAAAGGAAATGGCGGACAGAAAAGAGAAGTCCACTGAGATTGAAGAAAAAAGACGACAGAAAGAGCAAAGAAAAGCGCTACAATGTATGCATGACAAGAGAAAGAGAAATCAAGAAAAATCACGGTTGAGATGTGACGGTGAACAGGCTTATGTTGTTGCCTAGCCACCAGACAGTCTACTAGACGCTCGCCGTGTTGCTGGCCGGGATATTTCCCCTTCAATAAGAAGATTGCTTGTGATAGGTTGCATTTCACCCATAGGTTCCTGCGAAGCAGAGAGCGCAGCTTCTGGAGTCAGACGATTGAACACAGCCTATCGCAGTACAATGACGTCACAACGTGAAAGTAACTTTAATCTAATACAAATGCGGTCCGACTTGCTGCCAACATCTAATGCTGTTGTAGACGCCTTTATAAAGCAGCAATGCAGGCAAATGTTTTCTTCATCTATTCTTTTTGAGTGACACTGATTTGAGTATGGAAAATAATCAGATAAATAGAGTTACGTAGCTTTCATTTCATTTTGGTTGCTTTTTGTCAGTTCGAATACTTTACCTGGAAACAAAAATCTTAAAGTGATGATGGAGTAAAGAATTAAGTCAAGCAACCATTTACAATTTATTTGATTTTCCTTAAAATTAAGTAACTTCTGTAGTTCAGTATATCCGCATTGAATTGCAATGAGGCTTTTTATACGAATTATGCTAGTAGAAATGTTTAGTATCTTTAGACGTTAAGGCAGTGAAAAATTTCAGGAATATTTTTGTAATATTTCTTTCTGCTTCTTAATATAAAAGTAGAAGTCAGGTAATAAAGGAGTAAAATTTCGATTGTGCCCTTTTTGTGTCTTGGACACCTGCCCTCTGAAATTCCTGGTTGCGCGCCTGCCACGGGTCAACGTCCCGTAGTTTTATCATCAGGTGTATAAGTATATAAAAGGACTGGTCGTCCCCGTTCCCCTTGATTACTTTTTTTATACCCTTGTTATATCACAGATGTATAAAGGTCTGCCTGCATGGTATCAGGGACTTGGGCCGCAGACGACAAATAGTGATCTTTTTATACAAATGCATTCCCGCAAAAGCCAGTTGTCAACAGGGTCCGCACACAGGCTTCACAACGTAGTTTGATACTACGGGTCCCCGTCCCGTAGTTTTATCATCAGATGTGCAAGTATTTCAAGGTCCATCTTTCTGAGAAAGTAAGGGGAATGGTCGTCCCCATTCTCCCTGTGGCTCCGCCACTGGTTATGGGGGCGAGATCAGAAGATAATGGTACCTCTTTTTTATACCCTCTTGGTTTATTTGAGGTTGCTTTGAAAAATCTGTTGCCTTTGCAGATTATGGATGTCTCCTTTGCCGTATCTGACTAGCCACGTTACCGTAACCATATGAGCCTGCACATTCACTGTTCCAGAAATTTCATTGGTTCTGTAGACAAGACTATCACTTTAAAACTGCTGCAAAAATAGAGGGCTATATCAATGTTTAATGCATTGTATATCTGTAGAGGTATGGAAAGTTTTAAATGAAAACGATAATTACAAACTTTGCACATGGAGACTTCAAGCACACAATTGACCGTACCATACCAATAACTTTTCGAAAATTCATACTAATCATAAAGAGAGCTGTGTAAGCATCAAATGCAGAGGCTGGAAAAAGAAACTTGCTGTATCTTATGACTTATGAGTATGCTCTACGCAATGCTGAATTGAACACAGCTGACACAGATTCGTGAACACAGCTGACACAGATTCATGAACAAGCTACTTTTCTTCGTTGGCATACAATAATTTAAGTGAAGGAATTGAAATTTCCACACTTGTGCGAGTTTTTAGAATCAATTTTAGAAAAAGGGGGTTTATAGCCCCCATTGGCCCAATGGCCGTGCGGTCCCTGTCGACTTCTTCAACCCCAGTTGCTGATAACCTCGCTTTGGCATCGTGCGACCGACCACGAGCCTGATTCAGTTGCCATGGCGATGTGCGCGTATTTCATTATGTTTTGTTCCCACTGACCCACACTTCAATGAACTTATTGTTTAGGATGGAGATGCGTTCAAATTAGATGCATTGCTAGTTGGCAGGGACGCAAGTTAGCACGGTTTCGAAAACCTCCTCGTAAGAACGTCAATGTTTCGGTCACTAAAACATGCCAACTTGCAGTAACTTTGAACAAGGAAATCGAGCATTTGAAACTAGTTTTTAAACTCAAAATTACCTTATCCACTTCAGTTTCGCTCGAAGACCTCTACGAGAGAAAGATTCAAAGGTCAGCTTAGTATAATAAAGTGTATCGGCAAGTAAAATCATTTATCTGTAAAAGAAAAAATTTGCTGTACTTCATTAACAGAATAGGATTTAGACCGGGACTTGCTGTTGGCCTTGCTGATAAAATGTCATCAATTCATGGATTAAGTAACCACAGTTTCCAACTTGCTTATTGCCTTTTGAATTACTACCATCATACTATTTTCAAACATATATGTGTAGACAACACTATTTGCTTTTCGAGTTGGAAATGTTTGATTCTATCCTATGCAACTACCTATGTCGGCAGATCAGCAAGAAATAATGTTGGAAAAGTGAATGAGCGAAAGGCGTCATAAACAGCAGCAACACTATTTGTTTTTCAAGAACCGACCGCTTTAATTCCTTGACCTATAATTTTCACAATATGAAATCACCTAAAAGCAATGCTTTAATTTTGCATCGAATGCGTATCAAGTTGAAGCAGCAGTCTTTATCTAATAAAATATTTCAGATTCACCTACATTTGTGGCATTTTATGCAAACTCCACCAAGATATTTCCTGCTTGTCGTTGCAGTATTTTTGTAAAGAAACAGAGTGCCTCCTCACTAAAATACGTCAAAATTTATCGCTTTGAGTTATCGCTATCGGTTCCCAAGTAGTCGTAAAACTCCCAAGTAGACTTGGAACCTTGCAATTGCATAGAAAAATGTTTGTATGTATAGCGACCCCGTCACAAAAGGGTTGAGAAGGGTTTGTGGATGGTGAAAATGTTGAAATATATACCTAATTGTACTTCGATGTCGTCTCATGCTTCTAATTTATTGGCGCTGCTGATGTGTTCGGATCAACGCCCGTTCGAGGCGGATGCAGCTATCCAGCGAAGCACAGCAGAGAAATAGCCAACTCAAAAATGGCTACCGCAAATCAACTTGATTTTGATGCTGCCTTTACTAATTAACAACTGATGGAGTAAATTGAGAATTTTCCGTGAATCTACGACAAAAAGTTGAAAACAATAAATACTTAAGATTCACGCAAAGTCCTCTGTTGGAGAATGCCATTCAATTTTCTACTCTCTTTTAAAAAAGAATAAGCACGTACACTAGCCTGAATATCTTGACCTTGCTCTTCTCAAAAATTGAATTTTGTTTATCATAATATTTTTCTGATGCTTGCAGATATCAAAGACTAAAATTGAAGTACCTTTTCTGAGATGGAGTATCGTTGCGGGATAGTACATCCAGTGCCAACTAGCATGCGGTGTATGCAGTGTGGGACACCTACGGCCAATCAAGTGCCACAGCCAAGAAATTTGCCCCAGTTTCCGATACAGTCCCAACCCAAAACTATTTTGGTCACATCAATCATCGAATGTACATTGGGGCCAATACTGCCAATACTTGGAATTGTTAATTTTTTCTATGTTCCTCATTGCACCGTAACCACTGGGGCTCCAATATGGTGCGGCCTCTTGGTAAGTGGCATTTTGCTTGATTCACTTGCGCAATAAGCCACTATCAACCAAAAGACCACTGCCCCATCAACGAAGCAGTCCCAGTCCTTCTTCATCTATCAAGAGTTCATTTTAGCATGACGTCATTCTTTACCCTTACCTTCTTTTCATCCATAGTTCCTTGCAAATGGACTGATTGGTCTTTTTGCTCAGAAACGCCAGTCTAAATGTTTGGTAAGTAAACATGAAATATTGTCCCTGCTTCAAGAGACTCTGGAAGGACGTACCCCTTCATTGTTTATCCGAACCTCTGCAGCTAGGTTTGAGCTAAAACGATTCTATTTCATTGATCGACTCCAAGCAAGCGCAGTTTCCTAAAACATGAGCTCTGCAAGTCTTCTAATCCATTGTCCCGTCAATTTGAAGAGAGAACTTGCTTATAACAGAAAGGTGCGCTATTGCACTAATACCATCAAATTATGAAAGATGAAAGAGATAGAAAATGATATAATCAGATGAACGCAAATGACTCGAGCCACGTGCTTCTTTGATGACAAAGTCGAATCAAATTCCTAAGGGCACTAACCCTCTTGGATATGAAGATTTACCATCTACTTCTTTCCACATTTTACCATATTCCTTTTTGTAATTACAATAAAGGTCACAATCTCTTTTCCAGTCAGTGGATAGAAATATTCAAATGCATTTTATACTCCATAAATTTTAAACAGCACGAGACACAGAAACCATAGTTTTGGCATACTATTTGCAAAATCATGGCTCCACTGTTATTTTTAAGTAGAAACTAATTTTATTTCGCATCTACCCACAGATGGGAGCATATTTTGGCCTCAGCATTGTGTCCCTGATCATGGCAATACTTATGCTGACACTCTACTCTATTGCACTTGCCTACTGGTATTCACAGTATTACCATTATAGTTACTGGTACTTAAGTATGGTGAAGAAATTCTTGGACACGTCCGTGGGCCTACTGTCAGTTCTGCTGGGCCTAGTCTTGATTCAGTTGACGTGTTCCATAGCGGCGGTGGTGGTTTCGTGCAGGGCCTACTCCAAGTGCTGCACGACATGCGCAGCGGCCGACTGCTGCGTGTGTGTTGGCTGCTGTGAATGCAGTACTCAATCAGAAGCAACTATCCTGGTAAGACATTCATAATGCCGTTGACGTTCTGCTTATAGAATGAGATAACTAACACAGAATAGAGATCGGCAGAAGGGGCACTGGTCACTTCTGTTATTAAGCCAGGTTTCCATGCAGGCCATCTTGAAAACGAGGCTAACCTCGATTTCATTCTTCCTAACTGCTATTCTGGAACAACGCGAAAATGAGGTTAACTATGACAGATCACAGATTTTGGCATAACAAAACTTCAAAGGGGGCTGACGCACGTTGCCCTTTTTTTCTATTTCATGTCACTAAAAAGCTTGCCCTTTCTCTTTTCCCATTTTGCGGCATCAATAAATGAGATACTATCATATAAAATGCGGTATTCGTA
The DNA here is from genome assembly GCA_003864495.1 of Nemopilema nomurai. Lineage (NCBI taxonomy): Eukaryota > Metazoa > Cnidaria > Scyphozoa > Rhizostomeae > Rhizostomatidae > Nemopilema > Nemopilema nomurai. The sequence continues at coordinate 773,807 of ML133421.1, read as the reverse complement.
AAACGTTTCCTATTGCATTAGCTAATGCGAATAGGCGGGTATAATGCATTGTTTGTACACTAGACACTTTTAATCTACTGTTTATACGGGTCTGTGTGGGTAATGACTATGACATATTCCTGTAGACACTACAGCAACAGCAACAGGGGCCATTCAGCCAAAGTCATCAAGAAACGGCCTTTAGACTTACGGAAAGAGCCGGTCCATGCACCGTATTGTACACTGATGCTGTTTATCTTCAACGAGATTCTCAGCAGACTACGTGCGAAACTGTGCAAGCACAATGGCTGGATACCAATGGTGTAACGCAGAACGCAGATTAATGCACGGGAACGCGCGGGACAGTAGCAGACTCGAGATTTACCGTTGAAGCCACGAAGCAAAACATCTTGATAACGTGATTGTCCAAGGCTTGACATCCTGGCTGCATAGCTTTTTACACAAGACTCCGAGTGTTCTGTGAGGATCTCAAGGCTTTAATATAAATTGCAGATACAATAAAAGAAAGCGTTTGTTCTTATTTACCAATCTTTGTTCATATCTTGATGTGGCCACTGTTTTAGTTGGAAACCAATTCGTATTCTAATTTCATCAATCTTGTCGTTGCTATGCAAAGGTATAGGTAGTGGCTATATTTAGCAAAAACTGAAGGACACGTGACGGACACCGCAGTAAGAATTCCCTAATGCCTACAGTATGTTCTATCTTTTTGCAGGGCTTACAGTCCTAATGTAATGCTTGCTTCCAATGTTGTAGATATATATGTTATTCAGCTGTTTATATGCATAAACCATTGGAAACTATAAGGCAATATTCTTTGAAATCGTTGTATTAGCCGAGAAACTGTCATTTTCACTCTGTTTTGGCGTAGAAAAAATTTGAATCACGGAGCAGCAAAACCTTTGATATGTTTTTAAAATGATGTTTGCGTTGTTATGCCTTTATTCATACACACATAACAAACGTTTACGCTGGCCGTAATCATAAAGGCTTTGTTATCATGATGCTTCACGTATCTATTATGATAAGTAGATATATATTATGTATTAAATATTTGTGAAAAGTGTTCTTGGTCAAGTCCATTAATCCCCAATTTTTATGACATCAACGTTGCGCAACACCGAGCACCACTAAACAAGTTCAAAAACCAAATTATATAGTATTTATAATGATATAGTATTTCAAACTTCAAATACGGCGAAAGAATGACAACATATCAATCAAGAAACAGCGAATTAACTTCCATATTCATTTCGACCATTAAACACGGAAGTGAATTTATCAAAAAGATTGAAAGACATTTGAAGAAACAATGCAAAAGACGTGGCTAGTCTTGTGGCTCTGGTAGACCGTAAACAAACTAGCCAAGTGATATAAAAATATGAAGATTGTCGTCCAGGTTGATGCATGAGCATCCTCTTGGCTGCAGAGTGCATTTCACGTTGTTTTCTATCCACAAAATTTCCCCGAAAAATGGTCATTTGGCAAGGCTATAGCCTTAGGTTTTGGGCGATTCGACACAAGTACTGAAGCATGCTTTTCTCGAGATAAAATATGAAGATTGTCGTCTAGGTTGATGCATGAGCATCCTCTTGGCCTGCATAGTGCATTTCACGTTGTTTTCTATCCACAAAATTTTCCCCGAAAAATGGTCATTTGGCAAGGCTATAGCCTTAGGTTTTGGGCGATTCGACACAAGTACTGAAGCATGCTTTTCTCGAGATAAAATATGAAGATTGTCGTCAGGTTGATGCGTGAGCATCCTCTTGGCCTGCAGAGTGCATTTCACGTTGTTTTCTATCCACAAAATTTCCCCCGAAAAATGGTCATTTGGCAAGGCTATAGCCTTAGGTTTTGGGCGATTCGACACAAGTACTGAAGCATGCTTTCTCGAGATAAAATATGAAGATTGTCGTCTAGGTTGATGCATGAGCATCCTCTTGGCCTGCAGAGTGCATTTCACGTTGTTTTCTATCCACAAAATTTTCCCCGAAAAAATGGTCATTTGGCAAGGCTATAGCCTTAGGTTTTGGGCGATTCGACACAAGTACTGAAGCATGCTTTTCTCGAGATAAAATATGAAGATTGTCGTCTAGGTTGATGCATGAGCATCCTCTTGGCCTGCAGAGTGCATTTCACGTTGTTTTCTATCCACAAAATTTTCCCCGAAAAATGGTCATTTGGCAAGGCTATAGCCTTAGGTTTTGGGCGATTCGACACAAGTACTGAAGCATGCTTTTCTCGAGATAAAATATGAAGATTGTCGTCTAGGTTGATGCATGAGCATCCTCTTGGCCTGCAGAGTGCATTTCACGTTGTTTTCTATCCACAAAATTTTCCCCGAAAAATGGTCATTTGGCAAGGCTATAGCCTTAGGTTTTGGGCGATTCGACACAAGTACTGAAGCATGCTTTTCTCGAGATAAAATATGAAGATTGTCGTCTAGGTTGATGCATGAGCATCCTCTTGGCCTGCAGAGTGCATTTCACGTTGTTTTCTATCCACAAAATTTTCCCCGAAAAATGGTCATTTGGCAAGGCTATAGCCTTAGGTTTTGGGCGATTCGACACAAGTACTGAAGCATGCTTTCTCGAGATAAAATATGAAGATTGTCGTCTAGGTTGATGCATGAGCATCCTCTTGGCCTGCAGAGTGCATTTCACGTTGTTTTCTATCCACAAAATTTTCCCCGAAAAATGGTCATTTGGCAAGGCTATAGCCTTAGGTTTTGGGCGATTCGACACAAGTACTGAAGCATGCTTTTCTCGAGATAAAATATGAAGATTGTCGTCTAGGTTGATGCATGAGCATCCTCTTGGCCTGCAGAGTGCATTTCACGTTGTTTTCTATCCACAAAATTTTCCCCGAAAAATGGTCATTTGGCAAGGCTATAGCCTTAGGTTTTGGGCGATTCGACACAAGTACTGAAGCATGCTTTTCTCGAGATAAAATATGAAGATTGTCGTCTAGGTTGATGCATGAGCATCCTCTTGGCCTGCAGAGTGCATTTCACGTTGTTTTCTATCCACAAAATTTCCCGAAAAATGGTCATTTGGCAAGGCTATAGCCTTAGGTTTTGGCGATTCGACACAAGTACTGAAGCATGCTTTTCTCGAGATAAAATATGAAGATTGTCGTCTAGGTTGATGCATGAGCATCCTCTTGGCCTGCAGAGTGATTTCACGTTGTTTTCTATCCACAAAATTTTCCCGAAAAATGGTCATTTGGCAAGGCTATAGCCTTAGGTTTTGGCGATTCGACACAAGTACTGAAGCATGCTTTTCTCGAGATAAAATATGAAGATTGTCGTCTAGGTTGATGCATGAGCATCCTCTTGGCCTGCAGAGTGCATTTCACGTTGTTTTCTATCCACAAAATTTTCCCCGAAAAATGGTCATTTGGCAAGGCTATAGCCTTAGGTTTTGGGCGATTCGACACAAGTACTGAAGCATGCTTTTCTCGAGATAAAATATGAAGATTGTCGTCTAGGTTGATGCATGAGCATCCTCTTGGCCTGCAGAGTATTTCACGTTGTTTTCTATCCACAAAATTTTCCCGAAAAATGGTCATTTGGCAAGGCTATAGCCTTAGGTTTTGGGCGATTCGACACAAGTACTGAAGCATGCTTTTCTCGAGATAAAATATGAAGATTGTCGTCTAGGTTGATGCATGAGCATCCTCTTGGCCTGCAGAGTGCATTTCACGTTGTTTTCTATCCACAAAATTTTCCCGAAAAATGGTCATTTGGCAAGGCTATAGCCTTAGGTTTTGGCGATTCGACACAAGTACTGAAGCATGCTTTTCTCGAGATAAAATATGAAGATTGTCGTCTAGGTTGATGCATGAGCATCCTCTTGGCCTGCAGAGTATTTCACGTTGTTTTCTATCCACAAAATTTTCCCGAAAAATGGTCATTTGGCAAGGCTATAGCCTTAGGTTTTGGCGATTCGACACAAGTACTGAAGCATGCTTTTCTCGAGATAAAATATGAAGATTGTCGTCTAGGTTGATGCATGAGCATCCTCTTGGCCTGCAGAGTGCATTTCACGTTGTTTTCTATCCACAAAATTTTCCCCGAAAAATGGTCATTTGGCAAGGCTATAGCCTTAGGTTTTGGGCGATTCGACACAAGTACTGAAGCATGCTTTTCTCGAGATAAAATATGAAGATTGTCGTCTAGGTTGATGCATGAGCATCCTCTTGGCCTGCAGAGTGCATTTCACGTTGTTTTCTATCCACAAAATTTTCCCCGAAAAATGGTCATTTGGCAAGGCTATAGCCTTAGGTTTTGGCGATTCGACACAAGTACTGAAGCATGCTTTTCTCGAGATAAAATATGAAGATTGTCGTCTAGGTTGATGCATGAGCATCCTCTTGGCCTGCAGAGTGCATTTCACGTTGTTTTCTATCCACAAAATTTTCCCCGAAAAATGGTCATTTGGCAAGGCTATAGCCTTAGGTTTTGGCGATTCGACACAAGTACTGAAGCATGCTTTTCTCGAGATAAAATATGAAGATTGTCGTCTAGGTTGATGCATGAGCATCCTCTTGGCCTGCAGAGTGCATTTCACGTTGTTTTCTATCCACAAAATTTTCCCGAAAAATGGTCATTTGGCAAGGCTATAGCCTTAGGTTTTGGGCGATTCGACACAAGTACTGAAGCATGCTTTTCTCGAGATAAAATATGAAGATTGTCGTCTAGGTTGATGCTGAGCATCCTCTTGGCCTGCAGAGTGCATTTCACGTTGTTTTCTATCCACAAAATTTTCCCCGAAAAATGGTCATTTGGCAAGGCTATAGCCTTAGGTTTTGGCGATTCGACACAAGTACTGAAGCATGCTTTTCTCGAGATAAAATATGAAGATTGTCGTCTAGGTTGATGCATGAGCATCCTCTTGGCCTGCAGAGTGCATTTCACGTTGTTTTCTATCCACAAAATTTCCCCGAAAAATGGTCATTTGGCAAGGCTATAGCCTTAGGTTTTGGGCGATTCGACACAAGTACTGAAGCATGCTTTTCTCGAGATAAAATATGAAGATTGTCGTCTAGGTTGATGCATGAGCATCCTCTTGGCCTGCAGAGTGCATTTCACGTTGTTTTCTATCCACAAAATTTTCCCCGAAAAATGGTCATTTGGCAAGGCTATAGCCTTAGGTTTTGGGCGATTCGACACAAGTACTGAAGCATGCTTTTCTCGAGATAAAATATGAAGATTGTCGTCTAGGTTGATGCATGAGCATCCTCTTGGCCTGCAGAGTGCATTTCACGTTGTTTTCTATCCACAAAATTTTCCCCGAAAAATGGTCATTTGGCAAGGCTATAGCCTTAGGTTTTGGGCGATTCGACACAAGTACTGAAGCATGCTTTTCTCGAGATAAAATATGAAGATTGTCGTCTAGGTTGATGCATGAGCATCCTCTTGGCCTGCAGAGTGCATTTCACGTTGTTTTCTATCCACAAAATTTTCCCGAAAAATGGTCATTTGGCAAGGCTATAGCCTTAGGTTTTGGGCGATTCGACACAAGTACTGAAGCATGCTTTTCTCGAGATAAAATATGAAGATTGTCGTCTAGGTTGATGCTGAGCATCCTCTTGGCCTGCAGAGTGCATTTCACGTTGTTTTCTATCCACAAAATTTTCCCGAAAAATGGTCATTTGGCAAGGCTATAGCCTTAGGTTTTGGCGATTCGACACAAGTACTGAAGCATGCTTTCTCGAGATAAAATATGAAGATTGTCGTCAGGTTGATGCATGAGCATCCTCTTGGCCTGCAGAGTGCATTTCACGTTGTTTTCTATCCACAAAATTTTCCCGAAAAATGGTCATTTGGCAAGGCTATAGCCTTAGGTTTTGGGCGATTCGACACAAGTACTGAAGCATGCTTTTCTCGAGATAAAATATGAAGATTGTCGTCAGGTTGATGCATGAGCATCCTCTTGGCCTGCAGAGTGCATTTCACGTTGTTTTCTATCCACAAAATTTTCCCCGAAAAATGGTCATTTGGCAAGGCTATAGCCTTAGGTTTTGGGCGATTCGACACAAGTACTGAAGCATGCTTTTCTCGAGATAAAATATGAAGATTGTCGTAGGTTGATGCATGAGCATCCTCTTGGCCTGCAGAGTGCATTTCACGTTGTTTTCTATCCACAAAATTTCCCCGAAAAATGGTCATTTGGCAAGGCTATAGCCTTAGGTTTTGGGCGATTCGACACAAGTACTGAAGCATGTTTCTCGAGATAAAATATGAAGATTGTCGTCAGGTTGATGCATGAGCATCCTCTTGGCCTGCAGAGTGCATTTCACGTTGTTTTCTATCCACAAAATTTTCCCCGAAAAATGGTCATTTGGCAAGGCTATAGCCTTAGGTTTTGGGCGATTCGACACAAGTACTGAAGCATGCTTTTCTCGAGATAAAATATGAAGATTGTCGTCTAGGTTGATGCATGAGCATCCTCTTGGCCTGCAGAGTGCATTTCACGTTGTTTTCTATCCACAAAATTTTCCCCGAAAAATGGTCATTTGGCAAGGCTATAGCCTTAGGTTTTGGGCGATTCGACACAAGTACTGAAGCATGCTTTTCTCGAGATAAAATATGAAGATTGTCGTCTAGGTTGATGCATGAGCATCCTCTTGGCCTGCAGAGTGCATTTCACGTTGTTTTCTATCCACAAAATTTTCCCCGAAAAATGGTCATTTGGCAAGGCTATAGCCTTAGGTTTTGGGCGATTCGACACAAGTACTGAAGCATGCTTTTCTCGAGATAAAATATGAAGATTGTCGTCTAGGTTGATGCATGAGCATCCTCTTGGCCTGCAGAGTGCATTTCACGTTGTTTTCTATCCACAAAATTTTCCCGAAAAATGGTCATTTGGCAAGGCTATAGCCTTAGGTTTTGGGCGATTCGACACAAGTAGAAGCATGCTTTTCTCGAGATAAAATATGAAGATTGTCGTCTAGGTTGATGCATGAGCATCCTCTTGGCCTGCAGAGTGCATTTCACGTTGTTTTCTATCCACAAAATTTTCCCGAAAAATGGTCATTTGGCAAGGCTATAGCCTTAGGTTTTGGGCGATTCGACACAAGTACTGAAGCATGCTTTTCTCGAGATAAAATATGAAGATTGTCGTCTAGGTTGATGCATGAGCATCCTCTTGGCCTGCAGAGTGCATTTCACGTTGTTTTCTATCCACAAAATTTCCCGAAAAATGGTCATTTGGCAAGGCTATAGCCTTAGGTTTTGGCGATTCGACACAAGTACTGAAGCATGCTTTTTCGAGATAAAATATGAAGATTGTCGTCTAGGTTGATGCATGAGCATCCTCTTGGCCTGCAGAGTGCATTTCACGTTGTTTTCTATCCACAAAATTTCCCGAAAAATGGTCATTTGGCAAGGCTATAGCCTTTTTTGGCGATTCGACACAAGTACTGAAGCATGCTTTTCTCGAGATAAAATATGAAGATTGTCGTCTAGGTTGATGCATGAGCATCCTCTTGGCCTGCAGAGTGCATTTCACGTTGTTTTCTATCCACAAAATTTTCCCCGAAAAATGGTCATTTGGCAAGGCTATAGCCTTAGGTTTTGGGCGATTCGACACAAGTACTGAAGCATGCTTTTCTCGAGATAAAATATATGAAGATTGTCGTCTAGGTTGATGCATGAGCATCCTCTTGGCCTGCAGAGTGCATTTCACGTTGTTTTCTATCCACAAAATTTTCCCCGAAAAATGGTCATTTGGCAAGGCTATAGCCTTAGGTTTTGGGCGATTCGACACAAGTACTGAAGCATGCTTTTCTCGAGATAAAATATGAAGATTGTCGTCTAGGTTGATGCATGAGCATCCTCTTGGCCTGCAGAGTGCATTTCACGTTGTTTTCTATCCACAAAATTTTCCCGAAAAATGGTCATTTGGCAAGGCTATAGCCTTAGGTTTTGGCGATTCGACACAAGTACTGAAGCATGCTTTTCTCGAGATAAAATATGAAGATTGTCGTCTAGGTTGATGCATGAGCATCCTCTTGGCCTGCATAGTGCATTTCACGTTGTTTTCTATCCACAAAATTTTCCCGAAAAATGGTCATTTGGCAAGGCTATAGCCTTAGGTTTTGGGCGATTCGACACAAGTACTGAAGCATGCTTTTCTCGAGATAAAATATGAAGATTGTCGTCTAGGTTGATGCATGAGCATCCTCTTGGCCTGCAGAGTGCATTTCACGTTGTTTTCTATCCACAAAATTTTCCCCGAAAAATGGTCATTTGGCAAGGCTATAGCCTTAGGTTTTGGGCGATTCGACACAAGTACTGAAGCATGCTTTTCTCGAGATAAAATATGAAGATTGTCGTCTAGGTTGATGCATGAGCATCCTCTTGGCCTGCAGAGTGCATTTCACGTTGTTTTCTATCCACAAAATTTTCCCCGAAAAATGGTCATTTGGCAAGGCTATAGCCTTAGGTTTTGGGCGATTCGACACAAGTACTGAAGCATGCTTTTCTCGAGATAAAATATGAAGATTGTCGTCTAGGTTGATGCATGAGCATCCTCTTGGCCTGCAGAGTGCATTTCACGTTGTTTTCTATCCACAAAATTTTCCCCGAAAAATGGTCATTTGGCAAGGCTATAGCCTTAGGTTTTGGGCGATTCGACACAAGTACTGAAGCATGCTTTTCTCGAGATAAAATATGAAGATTGTCGTCTAGGTTGATGCATGAGCATCCTCTTGGCCTGCAGAGTGCATTTCACGTTGTTTTCTATCCACAAAATTTTCCCCGAAAAATGGTCATTTGGCAAGGCTATAGCCTTAGGTTTTGGGCGATTCGACACAAGTACTGAAGCATGCTTTTCTCGAGATAAAATATGAAGATTGTCGTCTAGGTTGATGCATGAGCATCCTCTTGGCCTGCAGAGTGCATTTCACGTTGTTTTCTATCCACAAAATTTTCCCCGAAAAATGGTCATTTGGCAAGGCTATAGCCTTAGGTTTTGGGCGATTCGACACAAGTACTGAAGCATGCTTTTCTCGAGATAAAATATGAAGATTGTCGTCTAGGTTGATGCATGAGCATCCTCTTGGCCTGCAGAGTGCATTTCACGTTGTTTTCTATCCACAAAATTTTCCCCGAAAAATGGTCATTTGGCAAGGCTATAGCCTTAGGTTTTGGGCGATTCGACACAAGTACTGAAGCATGCTTTTCTCGAGATAAAATATGAAGATTGTCGTCTAGGTTGATGCATGAGCATCCTCTTGGCCTGCAGAGTGCATTTCACGTTGTTTTCTATCCACAAAATTTTCCCCGAAAAATGGTCATTTGGCAAGGCTATAGCCTTAGGTTTTGGGCGATTCGACACAAGTACTGAAGCATGCTTTTCTCGAGATAAAATATGAAGATTGTCGTCTAGGTTGATGCATGAGCATCCTCTTGGCCTGCAGAGTGCATTTCACGTTGTTTTCTATCCACAAAATTTTCCCGAAAAATGGTCATTTGGCAAGGCTATAGCCTTAGGTTTTGGGCGATTCGACACAAGTACTGAAGCATGCTTTTCTCGAGATAAAATATGAAGATTGTCGTCTAGGTTGATGCATGAGCATCCTCTTGGCCTGCAGAGTGCATTTCACGTTGTTTTCTATCCACAAAATTTTCCCCGAAAATGGTCATTTGGCAAGGCTATAGCCTTAGGTTTTGGGCGATTCGACACAAGTCTGAAGCATGCTTTTCTCGAGATAAAATATGAAGATTGTCGTCTAGGTTGATGCATGAGCATCCTCTTGGCCTGCAGAGTGCATTTCACGTTGTTTTCTATCCACAAAATTTTCCGAAAATGGTCATTTGGCAAGGCTATAGCCTTAGGTTTTGGCGATTCGACACAAGTACTGAAGCATGCTTTTCTCGAGATAAAATATGATTGTCGTCTAGGTTGATGCATCCTCTTGGCCTGCAGAGTGCATTTCACTTTGTTTTCTATCCACAAAATTTTCCCGAAAAATGGTCATTTGGCAAGGCTATAGCCTTAGGTTTTGGGCGATTCGACACAAGTACTGAAGCATGCTTTTCTCGAGATAAAATATGAAGATTGTCGTCTTAGGTTGATGCATGAGCATCCTCTTGGCCTGCAGAGTGCATTTCACGTTGTTTTCTATCCACAAATTTTTCCCCGAAAAATGGTCATTTGGCAAGGCTATAGCCTTAGGTTTTGGCGATTCGACACAAGTACTGAAGCATGCTTTTCTCGATAAAATATGAAGATTGTCGTCTAGGTTGATGCATGAGCATCCTCTTGGCCTGCAGAGTGCATTTCACGTTGTTTTCTATCCACAAAATTTTCCCCGAAAAAATGTCATTTGGCAAGGCTATAGCCTTAGGTTTTGGCGATTCGACACAAGCTGAAGCATGCTTTTCTCGAGATAAAATATGAAGATTGTCGTCTAGGTTGATGCATGAGCATCCTCTTGGCCTGCAGAGTGCATTTGACGTTGTTTTCTATCGACAAAATTTTCGTCGAAAAATGGTCATTTGGCAAGGCTATAGCCTTAGGTTTTGGGCGATTCGACACAAGTACTGAAGCATGCTTTTCTCGAGATAAAATATGAAGATTGTCGTCTAGGTTGATGCATGAGCATCCTCTTGGCCTGCAGAGTGCATTTCACGTTGTTTTCTATCCACAAATTTTCCCCAAAAATGGTCATTTGGCAAGGCTATAGCCTTAGGTTTTTGGGCGATTCGACACAAGTACTGAAGCATGCTTTTCTCGAGATAAAATATAAAGATTGTCGTCTAGGTTGATGCATGAGCATCCTCTTGGCCTGCATAGTGCATTTCACGTTGTTTTCTATCCACAAAATTTCCCCGAAAAATGGTCATTTGGCAAGGCTATAGCCTTAGGTTTTGGGCGATTCGACACAAGTACTGAAGCATGCTTTTCTCGAGATAAAATATGAAGATTGTCGTCTAGGTTGATGCATGACATCCTCTTGGCCTGCAGTGTTTTTCACGTTGTTTTCTATCCACTTTCCGAAAAATGGTCATTTGGCAAGGCTATAGCCTTAGGTTTTGGCGACGACAAGTACTGAAGCATGCTTTCTCGAGAAAAAATATGAAGATTGTCGTCTAAGTTGATGCAGAGCATCCTCTTGGCCTGACATTTCACGTTGTTTTCTATCCACAAAATTTCCCCGAAAAATGGTCATTTGTGCAAGCTATGCCTAGTAGGTTTTTGGGCGGCGACAGTACTGAGCAGCATTGTTTTCTAAGATTTATAAGATAATTGAAGATTGTCGTCTAGGTTGATGCATGAGCATCCTCTTGGCCTGCATAGTGATTTCACGTTGTTTTCTATCCACAAAATTCTTCCGAAAAATGGTCATTTGGCAAGGCTATAGCCTTAGGTTTTGGCGATTCGACACAAGTACTGAAGCATGCTTTTCTCGAGATAAAATATGAAGATTGTCGTCTAGGTTGATGCATGAGCATCCTCTTGGCCTGCAGAGTGCATTTCACGTTGTTTTCTATCACAAAATTTTCCCCGAAAAATGGTCATTTGGCAAGGCTATAGCCTTAGGTTTTGGGCGATTCGACACAAGTACTGAAGCATGCTTTTCTCGAGATAAAATATGAAGATTGTCGTCTAGGTTGATGCATGAGCATCCTCTTGGCCTGCATAGTGCATTTCACGTGTTTTCTATCCACAAAATTTTCCCCGAAAAATGGTCATTTGGCAAGGCTATAGCCTTAGGTTTTGGGCGATTCGACACAAGTACTGAAGCATGCTTTTCTCGAGATAAAATATGAAGATTGTCGTCTAGGTTGATGCATGAGCATCCTCTTGGCCTGCAGAGTGCATTTCACGTTGTTTTCTATCCACAAAATTTTCCCCGAAAAATGGTCATTTGGCAAGGCTATAGCCTTAGGTTTTGGGCGATTCGACACAAGTACTGAAGCATGCTTTTCTCGAGATAAAATATGAAGATTGTCGTCTAGGTTGATGCATGAGCATCCTCTTGGCCTGCATAGTGCATTTCACGTTGTTTTCTATCCACAAAATTTTCCCCAAAAATGGTCATTTGGCAAGGCTATAGCCTTAGGTTTTGGGCGATTCGACAAGTACTGAAGCATGCTTTTCTCGAGATAAAATAAAGATTGTCGTCTAGGTTGATGCATGAGCATCCTCTTGGCCTGCAGAGTGCATTTCACGTTGTTTTCTATCCACAAAATTTCCCCGAAAAATGGTCATTTGGCAAGGCTATAGCCTTAGGTTTTGGGCGATTCGACACAAGTACTGAAGCATGCTTTTCTCGAGATAAAATATGAAGATTGTCGTCTAGGTTGATGCATGAGCATCCTCTTGGCCTGCAGAGTGCATTTCACGTTGTTTTCTATCACAAAATTTCCCAAAATGGTCATTTGGCAAGGCTATAGCCTTAGGTTTTGGCGATTCGACACAAGTACTGAAGCATGCTTTTCTCGAGATAAAATATGAAGATTGTCGTGTAGGTTGATGCATGAGCATCCTCTTGGCCTGCAGAGTGCATTTCACGTTGTTTTCTATCCACAAAATTTTCCCCAAAAATGGTCATTTGGCAAGGCTATAGCCTTAGGTTTTGGGCGATTCGACACAAGTACTGAAGCATGCTTTTCTCGAGATAAAATATGAAGATTGTCGTCTAGGTTGATGCATGAGCATCCTCTTGGCCTGCATAGTGCATTTCACGTTGTTTTCTATCCACAAAATTTTCCCCGAAAAATGGTCATTTGGCAAGGCTATAGCCTTAGGTTTTGGGCGATTCGACACAAGTACTGAAGCATGCTTTTCTCGAGATAAAATATGAAGATTGTCGTCTAGGTTGATGCATGACATCCTCTTGGCCTGCATAGTGCATTTCACGTTGTTTTCTATCCAAAAATTTTCCCCGAAAAATGGTCATTTGGCAAGGCTATAGCCTTAGGTTTTGGGCGATTCGACACAAGTACTGAAGCATGCTTTTCTCGAGATAAAATATGAAGATTGTCGTCTAGTTGATCATCAGCATCCTCTTGGCCTGCAGAGTGCATTTCACGTTGTTTTCTATCCACAAAATTTTCCCCGAAAAATGGTCATTTGGCAAGGCTATAGCCTTAGGTTTTGGGCGATTCGACACAAGTACTGAAGCATGCTTTTCTCGAGATAAAATATGAAGATTGTCGTCTAGGTTGATGCATGAGCATCCTCTTGGCCTGCATAGTGCATTTCACGTTGTTTTCTATCCACAAAATTTTCCGAAAAATGGTCATTTGGCAAGGCTATAGCCTTAGGTTTTGGCGATTCGACACAAGTACTGAAGCATGCTTTTCTCGAGATAAAATATTAAGATTGTCGTCTAGGTTGATGCATAAACATCCTCTTGGCCTGCATAGTCCATTTCACGTTGTTTTCTATCCACAAAATTTTCCCCAAAAATGGTCATTTGGCAAGGCTATAGCCTTAGGTTTTGGGCGATTCGACACAAGTACTGAAGCATGCTTTTCTCGAGATAAAATATGAAGATTGTCGTCTAGGTTGATGCATGAGCATCCTCTTGGCCTGCATAGTGCATTTCACGTTGTTTTCTATCCACAAAATTGTCCCCGAAAAATGGTCATTTGGCAAGGCTATAGCCTTAGGTTTTGGGCGATTCGACACAAGTACTGAAGCATGCTTTTCTCGAGATAAAATATGAATATTGTCGTCTAGGTTGATGCATGAGCATCCTCTTGGCCTGCAGAGTGCATTTCACTTTGTTTTCTATCCACAAAATTTTCCCCGAAAAATGGTCATTTGGCAAGGCTATAGCCTTAGGTTTTGGGCGATTTGACACAAGTACTGAAGCATGCTTTTCTCGAGATAAAATATGAAGATTGTCGTCTTGGTTGATGCATGAACATCCTCTTGGCCTGCATAGTGCATTTCACGTTGTTTTCTATCCACAAAATTTTCCCCAAAAATGGTCATTTGGCAAGAGTATAGCCTTAGGTTTTGGGCGATTCGACACAAGTACTGAAGCATGCTTTTCTCGGGATAAAATATAAAGATTGTCGTCTAGGGTGATGCATGAGCATCCTCTTGGTCTGCATAGTGCATTTCACGTTGTTTTCTATCCACAAAATTGTCCCCGAAAAACAGTCATTTGGCAAGGCTATAGCCTTAGGTTTTGGGCGATTCGACACAAGTGCTGAAGCATGCTTTTCTCGAGATAAAATATGAATATTGTCGTCTAGGTTGATGCATCTCTTGGCCTGCATAGTGCATTTCACGTTGTTTCTATCCACAAAATTTTCCCCGAAAAATAGTCATTTGGCAAGGCTATAGCCTTAGGTTTTGGGCGATTTGACACAATTACTGAAGCATGCTTTTCTCGAGATAAAATATGAAGATTGTCGTCTAGGTTGATGCATGAGCATCCTCTTGGCCTGCAGAGTGAATTTGACGTTGTTTTCTATCACAAAATTCTTCCCTAAAAATGGTCATTTGGCAAGGCTATAGCCTTAGGTTTTTGGCGATTCGACACAAGTACTGAAGCATGCTTTTCTCGAGATAAAATATGAAGATTGTCGTCTAGGTTGATGCATGAGCATCCTCTTGGCCTGCATAGTGCATTTCACGTTGTTTTCTATCCACAAAATTTTTCCCGCAAAATTGTAATTTGGCAAGGCTATAGCCTTAGGTTTTGGGCGATTCGACACAAGTACTGAAGCATGCTTTTCTCGAGATAAAATATGAAGATTGTCGTCTTGGTTGATGTATGAGCATCCTCTTGGCCTGCATAGTGTATTTCACGTTGTTTTCTATCCACAAAATTTTCCCTGAAAAATGGTCATTTGGCAAGACTATAGCCTTAGGTTTTGGGCGATTTGACACAATTACTGAAGCATGCTTTCCTCGAGATAAAATATGAAGATTGTCGTCTAGGTTGATACATGAGCATCCTCTTGGCCTGCAGAGTGCATTTCACGTTGTTTTCTATCCACAAAATTTTCCCCAAAAATGGTCATTTGGCAAGACTATAGCCTTAGGTTTTGGGCGATTTGACACAAGTACTGAAGCATGCTTTCCTTGTGATAAAATATAAAGATTGTCGTCTTGGTTGATGCACGAGCATCCTCTTGGCCTGCATAGTGCATTTCACGTTGTTTTCTATCCACAAAATTTTCCCCGAAAAATGGTCATTTGGCAAGGCTATAGCCTTAGGTTTTGGGCGATTTGACACAATTACTGAAGCATGCTTTCCTTGAGATAAAATATTAAGATTGTCGTCCAGGTTGATGCGTGAGCATCCTTTTGGCCTGCAGAGTGCATTTGACGTTGTTTTCTATCGACAAAATTCTTCCCTAAAAATGGTCATTTGGCAAGGCTATAGCCTTGTTTTTGGCGATTCGACACAAGTACTGAAGCATGCTTTTCTCGAGATAAAATATGAATATTGTCGTCTAGGTTGATGCATGAGCATCCTCTTGGCCTGCAGAGTGTATTTCACGTTGTTTTCTATCCACAAAATTTTCCCCGAAAAATGGTTATTTGGCAAGGCTATAGCCTTAGGTTTTGGGCGATTCGACACAATTACAGAAGCATGCTTTCCTTGAGATAAAATATGAAGATTGTCTTCAACGTTAATGCATGAGCATCCTCTATGCCTGCATAGTGCATTTTACGTTGTTTTCTATCAACAAAGTTGCTGCCGAAAAATGGTCATTTGGCAAGAATATAGCCTTAGGTTTTGGGCGATTTGACACAAGTACTGAAGCATGCTTTTCTCGAGATAAAATATGAAGATTGTCGTCTAGGTTGATACATGAGCATCCTCTTGGCCTGCAGAGTGCATTTGACGTTGTTTTCTATACACAAAATTTTCGAAATGGTCATTGGCAAGCCTATAGCCTTAGGTTTTGGGCGATTCGACACAATTACAGAAGCATGCTTTCCTTGAGATAAAATATGAAGATTGTCTTCAACGTTAATGCATGAGCATCCTCTATGCCTGCATAGTGCATTTTACGTTGTTTTCTATCAACAAAGTTGTTGCCGAAAAATGGTCATTTGGCAAGAATATAGCCTTAGGTTTTGGGCGATTTGACACAATTACTGAAGCATGCTTTTCTCGAGATAAAATATGAAGATTGTCGTCTAGGTTGATACATGAGCATCCTCTTGGCCTGCAGAGTGCATTTGACGTTGTTTTCTATACACAAAATTGATGTCGAGAAATGGTCATTCGGCAAGCCTATAGCCTTAGGATTTGGGCCATACGACACAATTAATGAAGCATGCTTTTCTCGAGATAAAATATGAAGATTGTTTTCAACGTTGATGTATAAGTATAATCTTGTTTTGCAGAGTGCATTCGGTGTTGTTTTTTATCGACAAAGTTGTTGCCGAAAAATGGTCATTTGGCAAGTCTATAGCCTTAGGTTTTGGGCGATACGACACAAGTACTGAAGCATGCTTTCTTCGCGTTAAAATTTGAAGATTGTCTTCAAGGTTGATTAATAAGCATCCTTTAGGCTTGCAGAGTGCATGTTATGTTTTTTAAAGAATTAAAAATTTTGGCTTCTAGCTTGAGTTAAAGTCCGTTTGGAAGTTTGCGCAGATGAACAATTGTGTTACCAAGAAAATGACATATTGCAAGACTATTGACTTGCAGTCGAATCTTTGTTTTGGGTTATTTGTAGTCGAGTCATAGTCCTGAAAGTTATAGCCTTGGGTGTTATGTCGTTTCGCTCTTGGAATAAATGCTTTCTTTCCATAACCAAGCGGAAACTACTCATGTGGTGAGTTGTTACATCTTTTTTATTAACGTATAAAGTATAACAAGACATGTTTTAGATAGCAATATTGACGAAAGTCAAAATCAATAACAACGTCTTTAAAATTTGCAAAAGTGTTGTTCTTACGTTATGACCACGTTGCGGGTTCTTGCTGATGACTAATGACTACAACTTCAAGCTATGAAAGCCAATCACTCGTAACTACTTTCATGATGCAAGTACAACTTTTAATAGGCAATGAACATCTCATCAAAATAACAACCTTTGAAAGGCAAATATTTCTCAAGAGATACCTAAGTAAAATGGCACGTACAAATGTTATATTTACAGTAAATGATATTTCCCTACAAAGACATGTCAAATCTTTGATCTACAATCACGAATCAATACTTTGCGATGGTGTACCTCGTTTGCAATGCTATTACTGCCGCAACTGAAGGAGTCAACATTTAATGGGACTGTGCACCAACAACTACATCTGGAACAAGGGGACGTGCCATTACATTGGTGGGTTGCCAAGTATGTTTTGATCCACCATAAAAGTTTCTGTTTGGACTGGTTCACCTGGCCCCAATGTCACCGAGTCAGGTAAGCAAGACCCTTCAGTGAGATTAATAGTCAAATTCATCATTGGGCTGCCAGAATTGACTCCAAAGCCGATCATATTCAGCATTGAGCTGCAAAGATTGTTTCCAAAGCCGAAGAATGATTGTTGTTGCAGTTGTTGCCTATGATCATGATATGGCACCTTAAGGAATACAAATTTAAAAACATTTCCTTGATTCTCACTTTTCTGCACATGTTAATCACACCTTTCGGCTGATCACCTTTATTAATACATATATTGATAATTGAATAGTAAAAGATAAATCATCTTTTACTGGGTATTTGAATAGGCCGTGCTTGATTTATTCTACATTGCTTCTGAAGGTATTTTTTTAGGACACGGAGAAGTTTAAGCTTATCGAGCAGTGTCCTGATCCTTTCTCTCGATGTGACCACACCTCGTGATTGCTGTAGTCTGAGCCTCTAACCTCCGAGCCATCCTCCCACCGTGCTTCCTTTGCAAAAGGCTTGACCAGCGCATGTCAGAATGACAAATTTTTTTAAGCCAACCACCTTGGTAAATTATTTGATTACTTTCATTAACACTATTTTCCGTTTGCCAGGGTCTACTAGCAAGAAGCATGATAGATCTGACAAAGGCTTTTTGGGTCTTCCAACTTGGCAGGCACTTTAACATTGAAACGATCATTTAAAATTTAGTTATCAAAGTTTAGATCGGTAAAAGGAACACATAATGATTTAAACTTACCTGACTTGTATCCAATGGGCTGGTATCACATTCACAGCAGCCAACGCATGCGCAACAGTCACTGATGTCGCAGGTTGTACAACACTTTGAGTAGGCCTTGCACGAGCAAGCAACCGCTGCGAAGGAGCACCCGAGCTCAACCGCGATTAGAAATAGCATTAAACCGGAAAAACCAGCAGCTACTCTGGTCCGGGAACTTGTAGCTACTCTGTTCCGGGAACTTGTGTACCTTTTCTGATACTGACAGTAGAAGTCACGGTAATAGCGACTGAGGCTGGCATAGAAATCATCATTGACGAAGTAAATTAGAGTTATTGTGTAGAATGCCAACATTGGTAACAGCCAAAGATGTGAAGCTCAGGCCACAGAATGCTGCAATCTGCAAAATTAGATCGACCAACGAATCATGTTTAAATCTGTGTGAAGTTCCACAGAAAAATAGATCTGGCAAAAATTGGAAAACGGTTAAGAAAACCTTGTAAACTAACCCGGCAAAAATTGAAAATGTCAACACCCAACGACAGAGGAACATGCTTGTTTGTGCTAGACATTTGTTTCATCATTGGAAACTTTCTATCCCAACCACTGTTGCAAAAGGCTGTTTAAATACTTCGAAATGCTCTTCATATCTTTAATGTGCAGCTCTTTCATGTAATCTTAATGAACCAGCTGAGCCACTTAGTTCCTCTTGAAGAGAGTCACCTATAAAAGATGTGCCCCAAGAACCCAGTACCTTGTGAGCTACAATCATATCTCTTCGTATAACTTTGTTTCAAAAGAGTTTGATAGAATGTTTTCAACATGTATCGTGAGTATTTCTCTAGCTTTCTCGATATTAACAACTAAAAACTTTCAAGCGCTATAAACTAAAAACCCCGGTATATTCTTAAAGCTCAATGCAAAGTTTACTAATTTTTTAAGAGGACTGCCAGCCTCTTCAGGAACAACTTTTTGCTTAAAACAGTCTTTTCGGCGTATGCTCTTTTATTCAGCTATTAAAATTGAACAAATAACAGATACAAATTACATTTAAAAGCAATATCAACCTGACAACGATATTTGTGGCACTCACCAAGCACTTGGTTTTTTTCTTCCAAAGACAGCAGCCTACAATGCCGTTCGCAAGAATCTGCAAACGAGGTAGAGACAGCACAGAGGTCAAGAGAGTGTTGGGTATATTTTGAATTCAGTCAAAATATTAGGTTAGTTAGTAACCAAATCATGGCTGAACAAAATGTAATGACAAGACTCCTTTGAATTAAAAAAAACACACTGGCTACTTCCTAAAAAGGCGATACTTTTTAGCTGTACGGATCTTTATGATATCATTTGTTTTCAAGATTGACACCTCCATACGTTTGAAATGTTAACAGTTTAAGCTATGAACACCATCGATTTTCACAGAAGAGCAATATTACAATAAAGGGAAATTTCCAATTGAGTGAATTGAATCCGTCATTTCAATGTTCCATGAGGATAGTTGTTATAGGTATCACCTATGATTGAAGGGTAGCTTCAAGGCCATTAATCCTGGGGGATGAGTTTTCTTTCAAAGAACCAGAGCCTTTATATCTGGGTTAGAACTATACTATTGCTCCATGCTATTGCCACTTTGTCGTGCTCTACATAACTACTGTTAAGTGTGGTTGGTTGTGTGTAAGCATGGGGTGTAGTATGAGGCATGGAGAGGCTCTAAAAGTTATGCCTCGGGCACCTACGGGAATGTAAAATGAGTAAGCGAGTACTGTATGTAGAATCAGGAGACATCGGGAGGCCTTTGCACTCAAAAGAAAGCATAAAACCCGAAATTTATCTAATACGCTCTTCAACTAAGTCGCAAAACTTTAGGCACTGTGATAAAACTAATACAGTTCCATTTTTATGGAAATTTACTTTTGCAGATAGGACTTTATCTTTTGGAATTTACTTGCACCTTCCTATAGTTGAGAAGCTTTAAGCTTTTATAAGAGGAATCGATGCTTGCTGAAAATTAGCAACCTAATAAAAAATAAAGTTGGATTTAATTTTGCAATGAATTTGTAATTTGCTGTTTACTTTGCAAAAATTTCATACTCACAATAAGGCCACACCAGATCGGTAATCCAAGATACGAAGTGAAGAAGGGAACCATGAAAATGTTGACGATGCCAAATGAAAAGTGAAGGAAACCGACGATACACTTGATTATTGACACAGCAAAAACTTGTCCAACAGAAAGACTGAGGGGAAACTGGAATAAACCTCTAGTTGGCGGCGACTGGTCGATAACAAAGATCTCAGTTTGTCCAAGGCGTTGGTTATAGGGTGGCAGAACAGTAGACAAATCTTGTCTTGTGTACGCCATTTTCAGTCCCCCACAACAACACCAGGAACAAGCATACAAGCAGACGTAAATTTGAGGAACAGTGCATGGGAAGTAAACGTCAATCAAAGGCATTGTCTTGAGAATTGGCACGCGGGAAATACCTGTCAATTGAGGTATTTTGAAGTTGAATGCACCTCTTATTTGTTTTGTTTTGAGAATAGAGATGGAGCAAGTAGTAGTCTTTTGAAACTCAGCTTGTCAAAGCAAAGGATAAAATCGTGAAGAACTTTGGATATGCTTCACATTCAAACATGGATATAATAGCCTTTTTCATTTTTATGCGTGAAAATTCACAAGAGAATTTATTGTCCATTGCTACCATCGAAAAGTCTTGAGGATTTGCTGCTCATTTCTCAAGGTCGAATTTGCTGCCCCTGAGGTCGAAGAAAAATTAAAATTTCCCACACCTATTGTGCTGAAATATTCCAGCATTCTCCCTTGATCATTTAATTTATTTTTGGTATTTACATGTTTCATTCTCTATTGGGTTTTGCTTTTGATGGAAGATGGAAGCAATTTTCAATGTCAACGCGCTCCAGAAGACTCAAGCAATTCGCAAGGTGGAAGAGACGTCACGATCCCCCATGCCCCCACCCCCCCCCCCATCTGTAACAGGAATAGCCTCCTCTAATATGATTGGACAGTATTATATCCGTAGTCTTGCTTTCGTGTATGATCTAATGAATGAACGCTTTACTTTCTTCTACCTCTTAATCATTCTTTGTTAGTAAATTAATACATAAGTGAGTTATTTTATAAGAAGTGTCTCAACTCTTCGAGGAAAACCTCTTACAAATCGGCACATCTCTGCTTGTTTTCAGCAACCTCAATCAAAATAATGGTATTTTTGCAATCCACCTACACATTGTAACATTTTAATTTAATCACCTGAAAACAATAAATGTTTCTCAATAAATGTTCAAAACTAATCAACAAACCAAGTGTCCTCGATTATTTGTCATTTTGAGAACTTCTCTTGAACCAATCTAGTCACCATTTGAAATAACCTGCTCCTTTTACTGACACTGACCCTCAATGAGAATTTGAGGACAGGCCTTATAGATTCAACTTCTACATGGGTCCATGATGCCTACTGTATCCCCTTGCAAAAACTTTCAACACATCAATGTATTTTAACTCAAAATACATCCAAGTGTCACAAGTAGAAGGTTTAGGAATTTTCTGGTAGTTGATGCTTAAAGAAACAAACAACTTTCAGCAATAATATAAAATAAAAACTTCACAATTACATTACATATAGTAAATAACATTGATGAAGAAATGTTTGGATAAACTGAATTAAGATTTAGAAAGACATTCACATACACATATGTAACCTAGTGTGTGTTTGTTTTGATATAAATATGATGAGTACTAAATTAGATATTTCAATCCATTGTGTTACACTGATTGCGATTACAACTAGTAAAATGCTAAAAAGGTTTGAACAACACCTAGTTCACAATTCTGATGCTTCCTTTGCAAAAGGGTCCAGAAATTTAAGACAGATATATGGAGAATCAAAACTGTAAAACTACTTTGAAAAAAGAGACTTCTTAGTACAATATAAAAGACATCTCAAACAATTGCTCTCAAACTGGATAAAGACAAACCTAATAATGTATAGAATACCTTAGTTCAATAGAAAAAAGAAAGGGAGGGATTAAAAGTGAACAAATCAGAAAATATTTCAATGTGCGTTGTTTGCAGTCTGGAAAGGAAAAGTAAACATTATTAGAATGGCATTGGAACCATTATTATGGATTCTGTGCTTTGTTACTATCTCTCCTTTTGGGGAAGAGACTATGTTATGTTGTAGTCAAAACTGTGATACACTGTCTTCAATTCACATGAAAATAAACCCTATCACTATCAGCATGCCACATTTATGTTTACAAATTTCTGCACAAGATTGCTCTTGCATCAATATAGGGGTGCATCTAAAGACATTGAGCCAGACTCATAGCAAAGCTTGACCAGTCAATGACACATATTAAAACTGTGTTGGTGTGATGAGTTATGATTTTGCAAAATATCACATGAAATAGGTCATCTCTATCTCAGAGGAAATTGAGAAATGATTAGAATAGACTTCGGGTAAATTTACCAATCAGCAAACAAAATCCATTTAGTGTCCATTTAATCACAGCTTCGTAGTAAAAAAACCCTGGCCTACATATTTCGAATTGCCTTTAATTTAATGACAAAAAAGACATCAGAAGATAAATTTTCAACATAGTATTAGTTTAGATCTTTAGCAAAAATAAATCATCTATAAAATGCAACACAGGCCTTCCTGGGAAAGGCGTGCGATCGCACTCGCACACCTTGGTACACCCCTCCCCACACTGAGAAGTGTGTTTAATCGCACGCCTGTTTTGTAATTATTCATTTGTTTTTTAAACCTGGTTTCCATTTACCTGCAACCATAGAAAGGCTGCATGCATTGAGCTAAAAAAAATTGGCTCAGAATCGTTGGCAGAGGTGTGACAAGCAAATGTTGATTAGCGCAGGGAACTAACAAGGTGGCAGTAACGCTTTGATGTTTACTTTGTTCGAGTTAAACATTATGCGGTGCCAGCACGTCATTTTGGAGGACCGTTGTGACAATTATTGCTTACAATAAAACACGGACCAAACGACCAAAACATGGGGACTAGTTTTACACAACGTTTTGAAAGTTCAAAATTTCAGCATTGTAAACATGAAGTGCGCAGAAGTGCAGCAAGTTCCTGTTCATTCTAATTTTTTGAAAAGACAACAGAAAACATTTTTATTTGACTACTTTGAAGCAATTTCCAATCAGATGCTCCGCCACGTTTTTATCACAGATCGGCATTGACACGCACATGTTTTTAAAACACTATTTTTAATGGTTGATTGTGTGTTGTAAGAACAATCAAAACTTTGTTACATTTTCTCCTCTTATTATGAGAAACCGCTTTACAAAAAACTAAACGGTAGAAGGCTCAAAATTTTAAAAAACCACCGGTAAATGAAAATCAATAAGAAACATTCAATTTTTTATGGCTCTATATAGTATGCAACAGAAAATCTGTAGTAATAAGAAAAAGTACCAATAGCACTCCATCGCACTCCTACCACAATCTAGGAGTGCGAAATGCCACACGTGTGCTAATTTATTCCCAGGAAGGCCTGCAACACAAATCTGAATGCATTGCTGAAGACTTTATATGGGTCAAAATATCTCAAACTCTTTAAATCTTTCACACATGACTTTTGAACATTTTTCGTTGGAATTAGAAACATCTTGACAAAAAACCAACCAGGATAGACGTTGATTGAAATATTGAATGGCCTGTTACCAATTAGAAGCTACTACCATTATGAAATATAGCTATCCTTTCCCATAGTTACAGAATTAACTACTTACCAAAAGCGTGTCTTCTGGTTATCCATCAAATACATTCTTCAGGGATTTCACTTGAACTGCTATCAAGCAAAGAGATTTATTCAATACTTCCAAAAAGGCATCATTTAGAGATCTACTAAAGTTGAACTGAGAGTTAAAGGTTCCTTGATGAGTCAAAATTGCTTGTTGAAGCTAGCATGACAAACACGCAAGTAGAAACTAAGCATACAAAAATAGTGTTTGTGTGGATTTTTTGAAGGAATTTGACTCGCATGTGTAAGTGCAGAGCTGAGATACAGTTGCAGCCTAGAGGGTAGCGCCTATCGAGTAATGTTAAAAATGAAGATTGGCAACCCTTTCCCTAAAGTTTCTCACACTGGATTTTGCTTCATGACCCACTTTTCTCGCCATATCACGATTGGTTTGACTAGGAATTTACAGAAGCTAAGCCGTCTTCAACTAAGAACTGAGCAAAAAGAAGTTTTCCTGGAAACACAGTCTGTATCCAGAAGTCTTTTTCTGCGCAGGAATAACTTTTTGCCATTGGTGCTAGCGCGGGAACATCTCGGCATCAAACGACGCCATTCAAACTTTGGATGGCTTCGCAAGGAACGTGTTGCAAAAACAATTTTGACGTAGTCAGTGCGCGGGGAACAACTTTGTATAGACAGGGACTGTGGTGAAACTTCAAGATGACCATTCTGGACTTCAATTTGAATAAACCTTATCAAAAAACAAAGCAAGCTACCTACCTATCAGCTTGTTTTGCAGTTTGCGTGCCACTTCCAACTGGCTGCTCCCCACTGTTTGGAATTGTGGTGACGCTGATTGGCTGTGGAGACCCTTGATGTTGTGGCCCCTGTCTCACCGGATTACTTGAGTAAGAACTTCCTGAAATGTTGATGATCAGATTCAACAATGCGCTGCAAGAACTGCCCCCAACACCAAAAGAAGCCTGTTGTTGTATTTGCCTCCGTTGTTGTAACTGCTGTAGGCTCTGTACTTGTTGTTGTTGTCGTTGTTGTCGTAGCTGCTGTAGTTGCTCCTGTTGTTGTAGTAGTTGCTCTTGTTGTCGTAGTTGCGCTTGCTGTCGTAACTGCTCTTGTTGTCGTAACTGCTCTTGCTGTCGTAGCCGCTCTTGTTGCCACAATCGATCTTGCTCATGCACTGGCTGTTGTTGCTGGGTCAAAGCTTCGTCTCTGTCTTGATTCAAAAACTGCAATGGTTGCTCCTCATTAAGAATTAGCTAACAAGGAAATATATCTAACGTCAGATCCTAAAAGTGGTGGTATTCCTTAGAAACATTTAGCCAGTCCTTGAAAAGACCTAACGTGAAATGGTCTTCGTGAGTTGTGTCCTTTTTGACAGATTCAGTGTGCTTAAATTTATCTGTATTAGTATCAGAAAAGTAAACATCGGTTTAATTATAAATGGTCATATTTATAAATGGATTATTTCTTTAGGATGCTTCTTAATTTGCTGGATAACATAGTGTTATAGAAACAATTTTCCTTAATGAATAAGCAAAAGTACCCTAGAGAAGTCTAAAACGACGTCATTGATTCTGCATTTCAGTGACAAAAAATAGCATGGGATAAACAAAGAATGACGCCCCACCTGGCTGGAATCAAGTCGGCGGGTATCACATTCACAGCAGCCAACGCATGCGCAACAGTCACTGATCTTGCAGGTAGTACAACACTTTGAGTAGGCCCTGCACGAGAAAACGATTGCTGCGATGGAGCACCCGAGCTCAACCACAATCAGGAAAACAACAAAGGCTGTCAGACCAGTAGCGGTTGCTATGAAAGAAGATGAGTACGTTTCGATGGTAAAACAACCAAATTGGCCACACGTGCTGAGAGAGAACTTTGTTTCGACGAAATACTCTAGAGCTAACGCAAAGGCGATAAGCATGACTATTGTGAGTAAGAGTGATACGATGCTGAGGCCATAGAATGCTCCGATCTGCAAAAGAAGACATAACAACATTTGTATCAAAATGTCGTTTAACTACCTCATACAAAAGAGTGCAGCATCACAAAACTTCGAATTTGAACAAGTCTAATATTTATTGCACCTATCGCACGCAGATAAGCATTATTTGTTTCATATCATGTTTGTAAACATGCATAACTTATAGCACATACCAAGCATTTTGACCTCCTTTTCCAAAGAATGCAGCCTACAATCCCATTTGCAAGAACCTGCAAATAGGAAGGCAATTAAAAAGTTGATGAAAGAAGCAACAGTTAGGATGAATTGTTCGCGGAACGCGTCCCTTCCCAATTATAATAATTGGTTACTTGGGAAAGCCAAGTTTAAGCCTAATCACAAATAAAGGTGGCGCAAGTGTTAGTATAAAGGAATATTTTGTTTTTGTATCACTTGAAAAATATACCCTGACCAAGCTTAGCTAAAAAAATGTTCAAAATAAAGGACAGACTCTAGCTTCCTTTAAGGTATGATGCTACAAAGTGCTGAAGGGATGGACGGATATTGAACATTAATTTGTATATGGACTATACGGACTAGATAAAAAGGAGATGTTTGAGTGGTACCTGTATTAAAGCTTGAACGTTTATGGTTAGTAATAACCTTCAAAAAATCATTTGTGGGGGTTGAGAATAGAACAAGTAGCATCTGCTTACATGATGAAATTTTAAGCGCATCGAAGAAGCTACCAGCATTCAATGTTAAACTTTGCAAGCAGAGTCCGCATCAATAGCCAAGCAACGTATAGTTGTTGCTGGAATGTTGTGGCCAGTTTCGACGAAAATTTAAGCAAAATCATATTTATAACACTTGTAGCAAGTACTGCAGAGGTGGGAAAAGTATCAGAACCTGGGAACGTAGTTCCCAGAAATTTTTCTGAATTAAAATATCAGCAGAAAGTTTCACAGAAAATTTTTGAAGTTTTACATTAAATAAAAACTTGAGAACATTAGTTATGTCAAATTAGCAGAAAATGTTATTTAAACTTGCATGTGAGCAGCTAAATCTAAGTTGTTAATGGACTGTAGGGCATAGTCTCTTTCCATTGGAAAGAAATTCTCTGTGCACATTATTTACACTTACTATCTCACAGAAACCTCAACCACTCACCACCAAAACTTTTTTGGCAGCTGAACTTTTAAGACAAACCATGATTCACACTGAGATGGGGACTGGAATTCTACTTTCACAGAAAATATTTCTGGCACTATGGTGTAAGCACCAAATTGAAGGGCCCAGATGGTGGGCACATAAAGATCGCTGCTATCCAAGGTCCTCTATTTGTAGATGCTATCCGTTCAATACCAGTTAGGTCGGTAAATAACGTTCCAGATGAAGAGTTGAAGGGACAGTACAGGCTTTTCTTGAAAAGACTTGAAGAATTAACAAAGCCATGTGTGTAAAGACATTCTGATCCTAAAGACATTCTGAAACAATTTTTCGATCCAAAGCTAGCTCTTTTAACCGAAATTGAAATGGTTATGCAGGCAATCAGTGTGTGTTGTGTCAAAGTATCCTGTGAATCAGTGCTGGAGTCTTTGGCATCAATTTTTGAGAACCATTTTGATGCTAGGAGGAACGAAGAAAGCACGACACAGGAATTTATAATTGCCATCAATGGCCCAAATCTGGCCCATGCTGATGCCGTTATCAAAGAATCAATGAATTCTTACTGGCAATCTAAAGGAAGTACATAGAACGACTGTTTTGGAAGTATTAAACAGACTGTGGCTCCAAAGTATTAAACAGATTGCTCAAACAGCCAAGCAAGTTGCCCTTTATGGAAAAATAACGTTTTTAGACTCTGACATTGACTTATAGTCAAAATCTTCGATGTGTAATGTCACTGAAATAGAAACAAGTTAATTACGTGACAATTTTATACTTTCGATTTAACCTTTCATAGCAATATTTCGTGAAAAAAATAAATTTAGCATTGAAATAAAAACAAATTAAACATCCAAATGAGAAGTAGTATACTTCGTAAAAATTTAGTTTTCGCTCTCCTATGCATCAACTAAGTATAGAGATACTCAGGCACAAACAGAAAGTTTATTTGTCTACCTTTTAAAATCTTGCAGAAAGTTTTGAGCCAGACACTTAGGTTCCCAAAAAGAAAAAAATTTGTTCCACCTCTGATTAGTACTGGTTGAAATTTATTGTGATTACTCCAATCAATTCAATTTAGTCCTATTCTTCTACTGTCTCGCTATTTCAGAGACAGTGTGCTAGGTTGTTGTTGACGCAATGTTATGATCTACAAAATGCGTTCATTCTATCAATTGAGGAAGTTTTTACCACATCTTTTTTGCTCAATGAGATTTCTACAGTCTCTCTCGACCACTAAAATTTTCAGTTTGGCGTAAATTTGGCATCGAGCAGCTACCTTTTCAATTTGGTGAACCTGTGCTCAACTTGCCGTCAGCAGTTTTCGCTACACAGAAGCATAACATGGCAGTCATAGGTGAAGTGCCCACCTATTCCTTACTTCGTTCTTTGATCACGTGAGTTGATTTTATGCGTTTTGATTGGTCAATGACCTGAAATTACCTATTGTTAAGCCGACGAATTAGATATCAGTGTATCTCAGGTAAATGGCCTGAATGGACCTCGAAGCCTTTGAAAGAAGCGAATAATTTTCCTGTTAAGAACTTTGTGCCACTAGCGTTTGCTGATGAATGAGCAAGCACTTGCAAAATTTTTCATTTCTTTTTAGCATTTACATACAAGCATCAACCTTTGCATTTACAAGTTAGACCTACCCCTCAGTCAAAATGTTCAAAAAATGAGAAGTCGTTTGCACCTGTTTTTAGTTCCAGCCATGGAAATCAATACATCGTGGCTTCAGAACAAGATTTGTCTTGTGAGACATAATTTTGATATACTTTTTATAAGAACAACATACCCAAAGAGTGTCAAAGAAGAGCATGCGCTGAAACAGTTACAAGAACTACTCACAAAGAATGAGCATGCAAAGCAATAAAAGTTATTAATTTCAAAATTCTAAAAAACAATCTTGAAATTTCTTGCTGTCATTAGCCTCCACAAAACGTTTTGCCGGACACGCCCTGTTGAGCTACTAGCCAGCTTGCAAGAACAGCAAAAATACCTCGCAAACGATCGATCTACTTTACTGAAAAAATTACCAAAATTTATTCAAACAAGACTTACCACAAGGCCACACCAGATCGGAAATCCAACGTAGGAAGTGAAGAAGGGAACCAGAAAAATATTCACGATTCCAAACAAGAAATGGAGAATTCCGACTACACACTTGATTATTGACACAATCAGAACTTTTTTAACAGGAAAGCTGATTGGGAACTGAAAATTGCTTCTTGTTGGCGGCGACTGGTCGACAACAAAGACGCCAGCTCGTCCATGTTCTTGCAAAGCGGCGGAGGAATCTTGTCTTGCCTCTTCCATTATCAGCGAGAGTTGATGGCGCGGACCTGCAAAGACAGGAAAAGCCAGAGGTCGACTTACTTTTGAGGAGCAGCGCGTGGGAAGTATACGTCAATCAATGTCATTATTTTGAGGACGGACATATGGGAAATAACTGTCAATCAAGAAGTTTGAATACACCGCTGTTTGGCAATCACAATGGTAATCAGCGGTAGTCCTTTTGAAAACACTGAATGGCATCGTTTCGTGTATGCTTCGTAAGCAAGTTAAAGTAAATCAACGGACATAAAGCGCCCGATTTAAAAATACACTGCAATTCAATACAATTCAGGCGTGCGGATTGATTGTGAAGTCAAAGTGATCACATGGGGCCGCATCGTCTCTTATCACACCCCACGCAGCGATATATGAAGTGATCACATGAACTCTGCTGTTCTCAACCTTGATTGGATGGCTAAGAGTGTCTATTTTTAGGTGGCCCAGTCCCCTGAGCTAAGCTGGATTTTAACTCCGTTGATTTACTTTAAGAAAACGTACTGTTAGCAGCTAACATGGGAAATATTTCGTAACTTCTTGGCGACCCACTTTTGGTATCATAAATTTGCACTCTCTGTAAAATTTCATAACATCCCCCCTTGCCGTTGGTCTTGTTCGTTCTTACACTCCTGTACGCGTCTCCAAGGGGAAGGAGATGAAAAGTAAGCGGGGCCAACAAGTTTTTTTTAATAGGTAGCGTTTTTTAATGTGAAGAGTTTTAAATAATTACCAGATACTGCTCCAAAAGAAAGGAAAAAACAGGCAAAAGCAAGGATTTATCAACAGTATGAACCTGCAATGACATAAAACAAGGAATGACCAGTTTGAGCAGTTGTGAATCGAAAATGCAGAGTGATTAACTTTTTCACTTTTCAGAAATACTCAAATACTTCTGATTTGGATGTTTCAGAATAGAGACAAACGAATACGAACTATTTTCGAGAATAAAATTAGATAATGTAAGCAAGCTACGAATGTAACTCAACAAAAACGAACTTTAGCAATAAAAGTAATATCCAGTTAGAAATAAATTCACTTATTAATGTTTTTGAATCTGAAAATCCGTATGCCAGTTATACAAAGCGACAAAACTCAACCAAATCAGCCCGAGTTTTCGCATCCTTTTCGTGAAGCGATGAGTGGATGCGTAAGTGCTTGCTGTTTGGTTTCATTAGACATTTTCTACGCAATAAAATAACCAAGCAAATTATATCTTTATGTAACTATTACAAATGATATACCGCTAATGCATATTCCTAAAGTAGACTGTCATGACTTTCCTAAAAAGGAATTACGTATACCCCAGTATAAACTAACAAAACTTGATAACATGCTTACATATGTGCAAACAAATTAAACGTTTATCTAGTATTTAGCATATCTTCTGTCAGTGAAAAAGTGATACATAGATAATTACATATTTTCACGTAGATACCAGCTCCTGGTGCTTTTTTATGATAGAACAAACCAAGGCTAATATTCTGCGTTCTGCTTAGTGTGGCTTGCACACCAGAATCCGAGCCATAGCTTGTGCTAGCTCTTTGTAGTGCTTGTCTGAAAAGCTCTCTCCGGAGACCATTTAGGTCTCATGCTACTAACATTTTCCCGAATGTCATTATACGGGTCTAAATATGACAGGTTTGGTACAGGTTTGAGAATTCTAGAGAGTTTTAGGTCTAAAGACCTATCCATATGGGCTGTGTCCATGTTGAAGAAAACAAGCCTCATACTTCACAACAGAATATAAAATAGACAGTAAGGCAAGGCTATGCTTTGTACAGTTTTTAGGCACTTTGAAAATGTAAAAAGTCTAGTCTCTAATTGACAATTTTTTAAGTTAAGTTAAGTTGCACTGAAAGTGTCTCTGAAGATAATGTAAAATGCTTTTGTTCCACCCTAGAAGGTCCAGTCATACACCTAACCACAACCCTAACCACACCCAATACAAGAACACAAAGATAAGAGAAATACACAAGTCTTTCGACATGTTTGTTGAAAAGCATGCTGGTGCTCTTCTAGATTGACTAGAAGCACTGTAAATGTGGGAAGCCAATTCGTATAGGGGCTTTCAAGTAACTTTGTGCGACTGGAGGCCTACAAATAACTTCTTGCGTCTCCCCGGTGCATACAATTTGGCTCTTCAATCTCCTTTTCAAAACTTAACTGAATGATTGCAGCTGGTAAAAAGGAATGCGAGGCTCGTGCTAAGGAATGTATAACTTCACGTCATTCCCTATAGGGCTCTGCCCAAAAACAAACTTTATTCGGAAATAGCAAGCTCGGCTTCAAATTTAAATTTTTTCTAGAAACATCGTCTTCCTACTGTCTAAAGTTCTCTCGTTTTATATATCTCTGTTAGCCACTAACAAATTGGAACAAAAGTTTCATTTGTACCAATTTGTGGCTTTTTATGACTTTCTACACGTTCAAAAATTTTGAAAACATTTTTTAAATAGAGGACTAACTGTGACTTACGTGGCATACGCTTGAATATACCAGTGACATTGTGTGAGCACACGATTCGAGATTTCTTCCAGATTATGTAATCTCTTTAAAACAAAGAAAAGCAATGCTCAAAACATTGAAATCGTTCATTAAAATAATTCGTCCTCCACTTAAGGTGTTTCTTATTTCAAATGACATGCACCGAAGTTTACCCGACAATTTTGGAGGCAAAAGGAATAAAAATTCAATGCCACTGTTACATTTTGAAGACATTAGATTAGTAATCAGATAGTAGTGTGATATTACATTAGAGGGTACACACTGAAGACTTATTGGTGCATAAACAATACTCTGTCATCAATTCAAAAATAGACCACTTGGTACACAAGGAGTACATCAAACAAATATCACCGGAAAAATACAACTGAATTTATAGTATTGAACTGTAAGAGATCAATCAAGAATTTACTATTACAGCAATATGACGCATAGACTACATTAAATAAATGATGCAAAAAGCTAACAGTGTATGTGTCAATGTGGGTTCATTCCAATCTAGAAAGAAAAGAGAAACACCATCAGAATGGTATTGGAACCATAATTATGAATTCCTAACTTTGTTAAATTTTTCATATTTCAAATGTTTGATGGCATAGTCTTCGTATTATGAGAGGCTGTGTTAAGTCAGAGTCAAAACTGAGGTACACAGCCTTCAGTTCACTTGAATATCAGCCCTTCCGCAATCCGCATATCATATAAATGCAAATGAAATTATATAGATAAAATCACAGACATATATATGTCTATATAACTATCTATACAGATACAATACAGATACAGATATAAAGAAAGAATTTTGAATAAAACCTTAGGATGAGTAGAAAAGTTTGACTCTAGGCTGCAAGTGAACATTTAGCATGAAAAATACCACTTTTTGAACTTACAAGCAGTCTTCGTCTTCTAGTTGTCTTTAAAATGCATTCTTGCACGACTTCACTCAAGCCACTATTAACAACAAAGACTTGTCTCAATACTTGCGAGGAAAAGCTGCTTGTTGAGGCGGTGTCAATTAAAATCCTATAGACAGACGAACAAGCAGCAGAAAATTAATTAGACAAAATATGAACTTGCATAAGCTTTTTTAAAAATAGAAATATACTTTTAGGCTTTACTGTATAACTTTTTATGCATTTGCAGTTTGGATTGTAATGCCAAAATTTGTTAATTATGATGAACAAACGCTGTAAAACTGTTTTCAATGCTTCTTATTTAGTGCATGGGCTTGGTCCCGATGCACATCCTTGCTCTAAATATTCCAATTGGTTTGGTTACCAATTCATTAAAGCTAGCCCGTCCTCAACGAAGGATCTAGTTGACAAAGTTTTCAAGGAACCACAGTTGGTATCAAAAGATGTGATTAGAACTTTAGAGAACATTAAAAACAGTAT
This sequence comes from Nemopilema nomurai, assembly GCA_003864495.1. NCBI lineage: Eukaryota > Metazoa > Cnidaria > Scyphozoa > Rhizostomeae > Rhizostomatidae > Nemopilema > Nemopilema nomurai. Next base: position 740,657 of record ML133421.1, on the reverse strand, counting down.
CTAAAGCAGGAACAACGCAAGATGGAGACCGCAATGCAAAATTATTGCGACATTTGCTGTGCGGGGAAAGCTTTTGTGTCGACAGCGACATTGGTCAAACTAAAAATTGATCGCTATGAGGCATCATTTGAACAAAACGTACTCAGAAACAAGTTATCGTGGGGGCATGTGGGATTGGGGTTTGCGTGCCTTTTTCGACTGGCTGCCTCCCACTATTTGGGTTCGTTGTGATGGCGATTGTCTCTTGATCATTTTGCCCCTGTCTCAACGGGATATTTGAAGCTCCTGAGATGTTGATCACCAAATTCATTAATGCACTGCGAGGGTTGCCACCAGTGCCAAACAAGGTCTGTTGTTGTGGCTGCATTTGCCAAGGCTGTTCTAGCAATTGTTGCTGCACTTGCTGTCTCTCGCTTCGTATCAGCTTCGAAAAAAAGATGTCAAACTTCAGATCTTCACGCTAGGACAATAGCAAGACATATTTAGCCATCCCTCTTCCTACCCATGAGTACTGTTCTCTCGAGTCACAAAATTTTAGACTAGTTTTTGAAGCTTTTGACAAATGCTTACGGTTTATTTATTGTCACACAACGTTCAATAATCAATGATCATTGCATACGATCAATAATCACTATCTCTACGATTGCAATAATTTCTAGTAAGTTATGATAGCTAGCCAAATTGGGCAAAAATTATTTAAAAAGCATACAACTAGATATAAAAACAACTTAGAAAATAGACATGTACTTAGAAGAAATTTGATTCTTGGCACTTAGAGAATTATTAACCAAAATGAAGTTCAAATAGACCCTTGTCCTTAAGCTTCCTCTTAATTCAATAGATATCTGGGACTTACAGATGAATTTCCCTTAAAACATTAATAGGAGCATTCAAAAGAAGTCCAAAACAGTGTCTTAAAGGCTGCACTTCGTTGATTGAAAATAGCATGGGATATACGGAGGAGACTGACGCCCCACCTGGCCTGAATCCATTGAGCTGGTATCACATTCACAGCAGCCAACGCATGCGCAACAATCGCCAATGTTCAAGGTTGTGCACCACTTTGAGTAGGCCCTGCACGAGTAAACAACTGCTGCGGTGGAGCAGAGAAGATCGACCCCAGACAGGAAAACAACAGTGGCTGTCAAACCAGTACCGTTTGCTATGTCAGAGACGGCAACAAATCTGTTTCTGAGGCACCCATATGCGTCACAGCGCCACACATAGAACTTTGTTTCAGTAAAGTAATATAGAGTTAACGAGTGGAATACAAGCATTACTATTGCTAGGATCAGTGATGTGATGCTGAGGCCACAGAACGCACCGATCTGAAAATGAGACAGTCCAACGATTATGTCATAGGAAACTTGAAGTACTCTCTTGCTCTTAATCTCATACTTCACGCCGCCATTGACGTTAAAAACACTGTCATTATTTGAATTCCCCTTATTCAAATAAGTGTGATAACAAGAGGTCGAATGCTCTGTTTTTCAGGTCAGGTGGGACAACATTCATCGGAATCATGTGGTACTTTCCTTTACAACAAACACTCTGCTTGCCCTGTGCATATGTGCCTAGGTGACAAACGAGATGCAGAACTGTCAGCTCTCTTTTGCCGGGAAACTCCCAGTTTTGGTTGCTTTCTCCCTGTTTCTTCTTGTTATCAGTAGAAGTTTTCTTATACAAAAATGCTTGAAAAGACTTTCTTCGTAGAAAAGTTTTTTCTTAGCGTTTGCAAATGAACCAAAACTTTAAAAGACCATTAAGAAGATTGGCAGGTCTGTTGTTTGTAAACTCAAAAATTTCAGAATCTCCCTGTTTTTTGGCAAATCTCCCGGTTTTTCTCAACAAAAAATCTGAAACCTCCAGGCTTTTACATTTAAAGGTTGACAGATCTAAGATTGCTCGGTTTACCAACAGATTTGCATGGCATAATGTATAGTTAAAGGAATTCTGGCGTTGTATAATTTGTGTTACTTACCAGGCATTTTACTTTACTTTTCCAAAGAATGCAGCCTACAATCCCGTTTGCAAGAATCTGTTAATAGGGAAGGGATTTGACTAATGTCGAAAGGTGTTATACTTGAGGTACTGCATATCTACTGTTCTCATTCGTAATGTTTGAAATGCTGAGCGTAATACAATTCACTTTTGAAAATGTTTGCAAAACACATGTTAAACAAGTAAGGTACGTCACTGAATTAATAACCGTAATCATAAAGACATATCAAGAATATACCAGGACTTATTTATGCTGGAAGACTGTTTTCAAACTAGCATCCAAGAAGCTTTTTATTTGATAACAATCGAAGTTACAGGGCCAATGGGCTCAAAATTACAGGGCAATTCGAAAAATTACAAGGCCGATGAATTTTAAGTTAAGGAAGGGGGGACAACGGAAGTCAAGGGTTCTAGTAAAAGCCACAATTGTGATTGGTAGTATGAAAAGTGTTGAACACGTGCCATTCTCTTGCAAGCCATAAAAACATCCAAGAATATTTTACCACCTATTTTGCTGTTAAAAATATCTCTCCATTTCTTTCTACATTGCATTGAAAAATATTACTGCACATAAATACACAATATTTTTTGAATGGATTTGGTAGGAACAGTGAAAATGCTGAGATGATCAACTATATCTCTGAATAGATACGCACAATACTTACCGCAAGGCCGCACCAAATTGGGAATGCGATATACGATGTGTAATAGATTACCACAAAAATGTTGACGATGCCGAATATAAAAAGAAGCGAGCCGATAACACACTTAATTATCGACACCAGCAGAACACATCCAACAGGAAAGTTGATTGGAAACTCAAAGTTGTTTCTTTTCGGCGGCTGTTGGTCGACAATAAGGAAGCCAGCTTCGTCAAGCTCTAGATAAAAAGGTTGTGGAGCCGTAGGCAAATCTTGCCTTGTGTACGCCATTTTCAGCCCCACAACAACACCAGGCAGAAATCAGCGGTTGATTGCTTTTGAGGAACAGCGCATGGGAAGTAAGCGTCAATCAATGGCATCGTTTTGAGGACAGACACATGGGAAATACCTGTCAATCAAGAAAATTTGATATGTATGCACCGCTGTTTGGCAATCACAATAGCAATCAGTGGCAGTCCATTTGAAAACACTGAATGGCATCGCCTCAAACTCACAACTCAAACTCAAGAATTTTTTTCAACAAATCAAGTTAATTACAAGCTACGTCATTCTAAAGTTGTTTAGTACAATCAATATAAATTTGCAGAGAAAGAGAAAATTAATGCAAAAGATTAAGATGAACAATAGTAGATTTACTTAATCAGCTGATGGACACATGGAAAGAACTCAAGACAAATGTAAGAAAATTTTTCTTAAAGTTTTTAGAAATCGTTTCCAAAATCGAGAGAAACTAAGGCAGGAAGACTGTCTTTTATTGTAGTGATGAAGGTTTTCTGAAATAAGAAATTTTTGTCGGGAACTTTTTTTTAATCGATTTAAAACATGAATTTTGCTGTTTTTAGCTTGTAGAGTTTGACAAAGTTCAAGAGTTTAAGACGTTGAAAAATTGGATCACTTTGTGCTGTGTACGGTGCAAAGTCAGCTACTCTAATAGCTTTCCGTGAGCTGCGTTTTAGAGGTTCTAAGGTTGATTTGTTTGCACACCCCCAATTTAATATACTATAGAGTACATGAGGTTGTATAAATGAGTTATAGAGTGTTTTTAGCACTTTGTGGGACAAGGTTTCTTAATTTGTACGGAATTCCAATACTGTTAGATATTTTAATGTTTACTTGTTTTACATGGTGTTTTCAATTTAGCTTGTCATCTATAATTATCATTCCAAGATATTTTGTATAACGTTCTTGTTTAAGTGATTCTTAGATTCATAGTTTTTTATCTTAGACAGATCAGAAGAAAATTAGACTTCGAAACATTTAATGACAGTTTGTTAGCTAATAACCATTCAGATTGCTAGTTACTGGTGTCATCAGCAAAGAGGAGACAGACAGCTTTTAAGAAACAAGGCTAGAAGCAGTTGATGTTCCTTTCAAATAACCTAAATAAACATCAAATTGAATTCCATTTCGTTTACCCTTTTTGAACAGAAATTCTCCATATGGTGGAGGTGAAGAAACGTCCCTGTTATTAGGTTTGCTACTCTGTTGCGTTTGACATGTTCTGGTTGGTGAAATGTATACATAATCAGTGATAATTGTAGTCAAGTTGAGTTGCACTGAAAGTGTCTCTGAGGATATTGTAAAACGCTTTTGTTCCACCAAAGAAGGTCCAGTCATACACCTAACCACAACCCTAGCCACACCCTATTTGGCCCCGAAAACCTGTAACTTACGCTGCTTTGTGCAGCTATGAAAATTCCTTATATTAATGCCTGACATAGTGGGATAAAGAAGTATCCAGTCTCCTTGAAATTCATTAACTGGTGTTACTTCTTTGAACTGACTTTAGTCTGAGAGACTTATTTCATTTGTTTCCAATCAACTAGGCCGTTATGTTGGAAACGATCCGGTGTAGTATGCTGATCGGTCACCCATGCAAAAGTGTTCCCTTTGAGGCAATACGTATATGCGTTTCAGTAACCTTCGTGAAACGGGTAGCGTTTCAGTAACCTATATGAAACAGCAGCGTTAGAGTGACCATGTGGTAATGGCGGAGGTGTACAGCAAACGCATATTACACCGGCAATTTGGTAGCATCGAGAAGGGGCATTAGGATTCAATCGCAAATCCTTTCGTCTCGAATTGCTTACTAAATCAATCAAAAGTGAAGAACACAAAGATAAGAGAAATACACAAGTCTTTCGACATGTTTGTTGAAAAGCATGCTGGTGCTCTTCTAGATTGCATAGAAGCACTGTAAATGTGGGAAGCCAATTCGTATAGGGGCTTTCAAGTAACTTTGTGCGACTGGAGGCCTACAAATAACTTCTTGCGTCTCCCCGGTGCATACAATTTGGCTCTTCAATCTCCTTTTCAAAACTTAACTGAAGGATTGCAGCTGGTAAAAAGGAATGCGAGGCTCAAGCCAATGAACGTATAACTTTACCTCATTCCCTATAGGGCTCTGCCCAAAAACAAATTTTTGGTCCTCAATTGAAAAATAGACCTCTCGGTAAACAAGAAATATGTCAAATAAATATCACCGTAAAAATTCAGCTGTGTTTATAGTATTGAACTGTAAGAGATCAATCAAGAATTTACTATTACAGCAATATGACGCATAGACTACATTGGATAGATGTTACTAAACACTAACAGCGTATGTGTCAATGTGGATTCAATCCAATCTAGAAAGAAAAGAGAAACACCATCAGAATGGTATTGGAACCATAATAATAAATTCTTAACTTTGTTAAATTCTTCATATTTCAAATTCTTGATAGCATGTTCTGCATATTATGAGAGGCTGTGTTACGTCAGAGTCAAAACTGAGGTACACAGCCTTCAGTTCACTTGAATATCAGCACTTCCGCAATCAGCATATCATATAAAAATATGCAAAGGAAATTATATAGATAAAATCACAGACATATATATGTCTATATAACTATCTATATAGATACAGATATATAGATAGAATTTTGAATAAAACATTAGGATGGGTAAAAAAGTTTGACTCGAGGCTGCAACTGAACATTTAAATAGCATGAAAAATCCCACTGTTTTTGAACATTCAACTTACAAGCAGTCTTCGTCTTCTACTTGTCTTTAAAATGCATTCTTGCACGACTTCACTCGAGCCACTATTAGACTTATTTCAACATTTGCAAGGAAAAGCTGCTTGTAGAGGCGGTGTATGTGAAATGTACATGAGACAGGAACAACGCAAGATGGAGACCGTAATACAAAATTATTGCGACATTTGCTGTGCGGGGAAAGTTTTGTGTAGACAGCGACATTGGTCAAACTGAAAATGAAACAAAACTTTTTCAGTAACAAGTTATCGTGAGGTATATGGGCTTGGGGTTTGCGTGCCTCTTCGTACCTATCGAATAACAACAGCAACAACAACAACAACAACAATAACAAAGTGATTAAAAAGGCTACGCCTATCAAATGTTGTAGCCTTAAGAACAAGATCCCCAGATTTCCATTGCAATAACTTTAGTAGGATTCTTCTTTGGTTGGATTCACATAATTATTGCATTCACTTTCATACACTGTGGAAGTAACTTACACATAGCTATACTCTCACGTTCTTTCAAAGATCTTCAAATCTCTACTTCTATCTTACTGATTTTTATATATTTACGTCATTTGCAAGTGAGCATTTTAGTCTACGCTTTCAAAGATTCTTTTTAGATATCCTCGCTGAGCCTTCTTACAACTAGACATCAACATTCACACTCGGATCTTTTTATACAAAAAAATAATCAGAAAAAGCATTATCTTGTAGGAAACTTTCTAGAGACTTATGAAATATGCTCAAATGTTGAATAAGATTTCCAAGCTATTCTTGTAGGTCCTGGCTGCACGATTTTTTCGAGTCTCGTATTCTGCTTATGTTTCTACCATTTATCTTTTTGGCTAACTGGAGAAACTGAAAAGCTGATGGTTGGTGAAACTGGTCTAACGTCTGCCATTATATCAGTTCGGCTCCAATTTGCATTTGAATTTGCTTGAAATTGGTCTCGTTTGCTTTCACTTCTGCAGAAGTTCAAGCGATAATCATTCGGATTTCAATCCCGTTTTTCAAACTTCCATCACATTACAAAATTTTTAATTTCCACTGCTAATACTGTAATGTATTCTTCAAGATGTTCTCTCCAAATACAAAGCAAGTGTTGCATGCATAGACAGCATTGCTTGGAAAAAAGATATTTCTAATCCATCCATTATCTTTCCACAAGAAACGGACAGTGCGCCACCATCCGCTTCAGAGCAAGCGAGAAACCAGTGACTCGTTCTACTTGCAGTTTTATAGTTAACTTTTATTAAAATGGTAACTAACTTTCACTTCAAAATCTAATATTTATAATATACTTGCTTCAAATCTCCCTTTTGAATATGAATGGGGGGGGGGGCTCTTACAAAGATGGGCGAAATATGTTTTTGTCAGCCCACCAAAAAACCCGTTAAAAGAGAACATCTTACTAGAAAATAACAAACTCAACTTGCATTGCTACTCCATGAGAAGCATCTCACTTCAAATATAAAAATCGAAAGGAAGGATTCTGCACCTTATTCTCTTCCAGCGACCAATAATTTGGAAAACCTGAAACGGTTTTACAAGTGCAAATATTTTTCAAAAGGTCCAAGACTTTCATTAAATCTATTTTTTTAAATTCTTTCCAGCAGAGCTCATCATTATCAAGGTTAGTGTTAAGAGCTTTTGGAACTTGTCTTTGATTAGGTGTCTTAAGATGAGAGAGAAGAAAGCAATGATAAATGTATCGAAATCATTCATTGGCAAGTACTGTTCATTAAATTCAACTCTATGTGAAAATACAAATAACGTATACTCCCAACAGTGTCATAGAAAAATGAATAGATGTTTGCAAGAAAAAGAATGCTACCCGTGTTAAAGCGTGTATATATTGAAAGCATATTAGTGCAAAACAAGGTTTTACCACCATTTAAAATAAGAACCCCTATATACGTTTAGACACATTTCAAATTGCCACTGCTGTAAATGCATTAACTATACCTATAAAGAGCTAAGTGAAAAAGTTATTATGATATTATGATGACGCATCAACTACCTTAAATCAATAAGCAAAAACTAACAGCGTATTGTCAATGTGTTCGTTCATTCCAATCTAGAAAGAAAAGTGGAATCACCATCAAAATGGCATTAGAACAATAATTACGAATTCAGACATGTTTTTAGAATAACTTAAGTCTAGCGTAACAGTTGAATTTTGACTGACCTAATACCAATCAGAAGCGGCTGCTATTATGAAAATATACCCGTCCCATTGTTTTGGAATCATATACTTACGAAAAGTTTTCCGTCTCTAGCTGTTCATCGACATCATTTCTTTGAGGGCTTGACTCGAACTGCTATTAAAAAAATTGTTTTAATGCTCTCAAAGCTGCTTATTTAGGAAGTTTCAATAAAGAATAAGTATCGTAATAAGAAAAGCAAGCAAGGGCAATATTAAAAGATAAAATAATTGTTCATGTGGATTTTTTTGAAAAACAAAAGTACACTTTTAAGCCTTAAACATTTTAGACCTGATTGCGTGCCAAACTGCAAATATGTAGGTAAGGGCTGCAGCAAAACCTAAAGATGATTGTTGTGTGCTTCAGACACAAGATTCTACCTTGGAGTTTGCGTGCTCCTTCCAACTGGCTGCTCCTCACTGTTTTGATTTATGTTAACGGTGACTGGCTCAGATTCTTGGTGCTGTGGCCTCTGTCTCAATGGGATGCTTGAATGAGAGGCTCCTGAAATGTTGATGACCAAATTCAATAATGCAGTGCAAGGATTGCCCCCAAAGCCGGCCTGTTGCTGTTGTTGCAGTGGCCATTGTTGCTGTAGTCGTTGTACTGGCTGTTGTTGCTGCCATGGTCCACCCTGCTGTTGTAATTGAGCAAGTTGTGGTTGTTGTCGTAGCTGCTGTAGTTGCTCTTGTTGTTGTAGTAGTTGCTCTTGTTGTTGTCGTAGTTGCTCCTGTTGTCGTAGTTGCTCTTGTTGCCATGATTGGTCTTGTCCCTGCACTCGATGTTCTTGCCGTGTCAAAGCTTCGTTTCTGCCTTGATTTAGAAACTGCAATGGCTGTTCCTCAGTAATCACCTATAATAATTTCATCAATTTTTAGATCTACAAAGAAATGGCATTCTTCAGAAAGGCTTGTAAAGGCTTGAAATGTAATGCTCTTTAAGAATTCTTCATTAGAATTAGTGTGCAAGGATGGCTCAGTTGTTAGAGGTGCTGACTACAGACCCAGCGTGTATGGTTCGAGTCCCTGGCATGACCAAACCTACACACAGAATGAGGAAAGTCGCTAGCTCCCTGTAATTCCAGGCAATCATGAGGTGTGGTCACGTCGAGAGGAAGGACCAAGTGTTCTAAAAAATACTTTCGGACGCTAGGAACAAATATTAAATTCTAAATTCACCGTGGGTACAAAGAATTATAAACTTCAACCAATCTTAGCTCCAAGCTTGTCCTCAAACCTGGTTAGGAGGCGACAACATATTTTCCTAGTTGTTAGTTTTCGCAGTTTCAAGTGCTACTTTCTAATCAGACAATGCTGCAAAAAGGGCATGCAAATCATTCCTAAGTTGGGAATGTGCATGAATGAACCGAGTAAAGACGCAACACAAAGCTACTTTTCAAAGCACAATCGAGACAGGAGTCAAGTCGAGAAAATTAACGGAGTGAAGATAACGAAGTTGTTATTTTTAACATTACCTTGTGACTTATTCACTTTGTCAAGATAGACTTAGTTCTTGTAGAAAAGTAAAGAAAACTTAGGAACTTTGGTCACATTGCACCCCAGCTGCGATTCATATTATAGTAACTAAACATTTCACGCCTTTTACATATTTTAATAATAAAATCATAGTCAGGGTCTACTGAGCAAAACAAATTACAGAATATAAACCACCTTTCCTCCTACTAAGTTTCTTTCAATTTCATGACTATGGAAATAAATTTTCTTCCACAAAAAATGGGAGGGCCACACACACCAACTCCAACCCCTCCCCACCCCCGTTTCGCCAATCCTATAGTGCAACACCGCGATCAACAATCAACAATGTTGCATATGCTCAATCTATATTACATCCTGTCCTTTGTCATTCAACGTAGGCCAAACAGCCTTTTTATACTCGAAATTATTCCCCTTCAGTAAAAATCTCAAATTTGAAAAAATTTTTCAAGACATTCACATTAAAAAAGAAAAAGAGGAAGCAAGGTATACATTTGCATAAAAAATTTCAAGAACATTCGAATAAGATTGATGATTCAGTATTGTTAAGCAAAAGACAATTAGCGTTTACTTAATAATAATGGCTTGCTCTCAAAGTGCAAAATTTTAACTGCAAAGAAGAATCAAAAATAGCAAAATAGCATGGGATATACGGATGAGAATGACGCCCCACCTGGCTGGAATCAAGTCGGCGGGTATCACATTCACAGCAGCCAACGCATGCGCAACAGTCACTGATCTTGCAGGTAGTACAACACTTTGAGTAGGCCCTGCACGAGAAAACGATTGCTGCGATGGAGCACCCGAGCTCAACCACAATCAGGAAAACAACAAAGGCTGTCAGACCAGTAGCGGTTGCTATGAAAGAAGATGAGTACGTTTCGATGGTAAAACAACCAAATTGGCCACACGTGCTGAAAGAGAACTTTGTTTCGACGAAGTACTCTAGAGCTAACGCAAAGGCGATAAGCATGACTATTGTGAGTAAGAGTGATACGATGCTGAGGCCATAGAATGCTCCGATCTGCAAAAGAAGACATAACAACATTTGTATACAAAAGAGTGCAGCAACACAAAACTTCGAATTTGAACAAGTCTAATATTTATTGCATCTACCACATGCACAAAAGCATTATTTGTTTCATATCATGTTTGTAAACATGCATAACTTATAGCACATACCAAGCATTTTGACTTTCTTTTCCAAAGAACGCAGCCTACAATCCCATTAGCAATGATCTGTAAACAAGGCAGCGATTTCACAGTTGATGAAAGGGGTATTACGTGTCGTATACGCACTACGCTTATTCATAAAATTTTATTACTTTAGAAAGATAGGAGTTAAATCAAAACATTATTAAAGTCTTTGCAGGCTTGCGTCAAGACATGCTTTCTTATCGTAGAATTTGGATAATAGTAAGGTATCGGAGTGTAGGAAACAATTTTTATCATTCAAGACATTTTATGAGCATCACAGGACAAACTTGTACAGCAATGATGTTATCAAGGTAGGATTGCTTCTTGGATGGATGTTATAAGATACCAAAGTACCGAAGAAGTATTTTCACCTACAAAGGCTCAGGCAAAGTAAGGTTTTCAGAAAATTGGGGGGGGCTAGGGGAGGGGCTATCCCCTCCGGTGCCCCCTGTTAAAAAAGGTTTCCAAGCTTATTGTTCAATGTTAATTCGCTGTTTGTATAGTAATCAACGCTTATAATGCACTCATTTACTCGTAATTATAATTTAGGAGGAGTGTGACGGAAGGAGTGCAGGAATGAAGTTCGTTTTGTTGAAGTGTTCAGAGAATATAGATTGAGAAAATAAGCAGATTGAAAATGTTATCGAGAGAACGATTTATGTAACCTTCGCAACGCAATGCATCGCATTTGTTTTAAGATTTCTTCATAACCAGTTTTGTTATTCAAGGTTTTATTCCTTTTCTTATCGTCAAACTGAGTGCCGAAAGAGCAAATTGCTGCCTTTTCGAATGCCGTTTCTATGTCACTGGTAAATTTGCTACTGGATTGTTGTGGCTAGCTTAGAAGAACACTCTGTGTTTAGAAGAATAATAAATTAATGTCTGTGTTTTAATGAAGCACAAATAGCATTTAGGGTACTCAACGTTCACAGCGTCTCACAGCGAACTGTAGAATCAGGATTTATAAAAAGACATTTAAATGTTTGAGTTTGATCGTACGGTGCCAGAATACAAAAGAGTACCCCACCCCCTGCCGACTGTACTGGTATTGGCAGAAGTCCATGTTTCATTGGTAATGGCAGGTTTATATTACCTCTGAAAGGCAAATTGTTTTTGCAGGATCCCGCATTTACAGTTTTGCCGTGAACTAGACACATGGTTTTTTCGTTATTATAGAGATAACATGCAGAGGAGTTGCTGTCGCAGATGCCAGTGCAGTGTTATTCGCAAGACTTACCACAAGGCCACACCAGATCGGAAATCCAACGTTCGAAGTGAAGAAGGGAACCAGAAAAATGTTAACGATTCCAAACAAGAAATGGAGAGTTCCAATGAAGCATTTGATTATTGATATAATCAGAACTTTCTTAACAGGAAAGCTGATTGGAAACTGAAAGTTGCTTCTTGTTGGCGGCGACTGGTTGACAACAAGGACGCCAGTTTGTCCAAGTTGTTGATTATACGGTGGCGGAACGGTAGACAAATCTTGCCTTGTGTACGCCATTTTCAGCCCCACAACAACACCAGGCAGAATTCAGCGGTTGATTGCTTTTGAGGAACAGCGCATGGGAAGTAAATGTCAATCAATGGCATTGTTTTGAGGACATAAAAATAGGAAATACCTGTCAGTCAAGGTATTTTGAACTTGAATGCATCTCTTGTTTGGCATTTGTGAATGCGACCAGTGACAGTCCTTTCAATTTGTTCTTTACAAAAACAAAAAGAACGTGGCAAAGAAATTTACATTTGCATCGCGAACAAGCTAAGAAAGTTTTTGTTTTTCATTTTCTTCAGAATTTTGCCATTTTTACTTTAATTTCAAGCCACTTTCATTGTTTTCCCAGAAGATCCATTGCTTTTACGCATTAAAACACACTTTACCGTTCCTCTGTTCCTTATTCAAGTCTCTGTGATAGTGTCTAGTATGTCGAATCGAATCGAAGAATGATTCATTGTAGAACAAATCGTGTTTGCCATCCTGGAAAGGAGCCGATGTGGCTGACTTTTTGCTTAAATGAGCATTGATTCGAAAATGTGGCAGATTGAAAAATCCATTTCGAGTCCACCCCGCCTAACATCCATTAGCAACAAAATCATTTGGATATTCGACCCCATGGGTTGGTGAAGTAATTTCTTAATTGCTGGATTTTATACCCAGACGTGTACATGGGTTGGAATTTTTTAATGTTGAAAAATTAAAATGACTGCCGAAGTAACAATCAAATACCCCTTCCAAGCCTAATAGTGCCCCTATAGGACCAAATATTCCCTTTCCAAATCCAAAAATAGGGGTTGTGAGGTGCCCTTTTCTGATCTGGCTCTCCCACATTTCAGATGCTTCCTTCGTCACTGATAGAATTATACCCTTTGTAATTGGGTGACAATGTGCACATATCATATCAAATTTGAATGCATTAAGTAAATGAAAATAAACTGTTCCACAAAAATAAAAATGGAAATCAAGTGGATGAACAGAAAGGGACTCCGAGGTCAAATTTATTCGCTATCATTTTGGAAAAATTAGGATCAGTTTCCACAAGAGGCGAACATGATAGCAAACATAACCTGTGCCCTCGCCCATTTTTGTAAGAGGATTCTTCGTTATTGTTTAGTGTCTCCGTCCATAGGCTTTATACGTAGCTTTTGGTATGAATTCCTCGGGCATTCTCTTTAAACTGCCGCATGCCTAACTTCAAAAAATCTTTAAAACAAGATCACCTTCATGTGAGGAGTTATTCTATCAATATAATTTATCCGTACACTACTATCCCATGATTTTCAGTACTACTATCCCATGGTCCAAAATCTCACGCTCACCATCTTGTGCATGCGTGATATTTATCACGTTCAATAACTTTGAATGCGTTAGGCATGCATGCATTGGTTACGATCTAGTAAGAAAACATATTCAGAATTAGAGAACGTATTCAAAATGGTATCGGTAGCATAATTCATTATGCTTCCATTGCATGGTGCGTTTCTCTCTAGCCATGCACATGATGTCTATCTCAAAGTGCGAAATTATCTTTAGAGCATGTGTGAGATTTCTTTTTGCATTTGAATAGAGTGCACAAAGAGGTATCGCAGAAAGTCGAGCTAATTAATTCTAGGTACTAGGTACTATACATATTGCAGTAAAACTTTTGCAATGGCCGCCAAAGAAAACAATACTGAAGAAGTTTATTATAGAAATGCGTGTCATATTGCTTTTGGAGGTGTTTCTCCTTTGAAGTCCTGTTTCAAATTGGATCTTCCTTCGCATGTAATTCAGGAGCACTGCACTCGATCTGATTAATAAATAAGATAGATGCTTAAAGGTTTTATATATACCAGCAACAGAAAAACGTACAACAGTCTAGAGCACTGAATGAAAAAATCTCAATGGTCTCTTAGTATCCAATCATTCAAAGGCAAGGCAAAATTAAGTCAGTTTACTCAAACTTGCAGCACAACCTCCAGGAGAAACAATGACGTCATATCGGGTTTGATACATCAAAAACATCATGTGGAGCAGACAAAATGGAGAGTAGAGAACATATTATGTTAATAGAGAAACAAAAACGACTCAGCAAACGGGTTCATTCGAAGAAGTGTCGTGATAAGACACTGAAATGGTTGCTCTGAGACATTATCTTGATAGAAAAAAAGCTGAATTAAAACGGCCTACCTTGGTAGGGGGCTCACTGTCGGAACAAAGACCTAGTCCCCATTCCCTGCTTCTGGGCTTCTTCCATGTGGCAATGTTCCACTGTTTTGATCCACCATAAAAGTCTCTGTTTGGACTGGTTCACCTGGTCCTAATGTCACCGAGTCAGGTAAGCAAGACCCTTCAGTGAGATTAATAGTCAAATTCATCATTGGGCTGCCAGAATTGACTCCAAAGCCGATCATGTTTAGCAATGAGCTGCAAAGATTGTTTCCAAAGCCGAAGAATGGTTGTTGTTGGAGTTGCAGTTTTTGATCATGATATGGAACCTTCAAGAATACAAATATAAAAACAGTTTCTCGAGGTCGAATTCTACTTTTCCTTTTCTCCATACCTTAATCATACCTTTCCGCTAATCATCTTTGAATAATGCACATAACAATAATTGAATGGAAAAAGCTGGTCGCAATGCAGCAGCTTATCTGTACAATGAATGTTGTGGACTGACAGATCTGACTAGGGCTCATAGAACTTTCACACCAATAGGCACTAATGTGGTATATTATAATGTAATATTTCTACCAAAAGACCTTTTAATCACTTTAGATACTCCTACATTTGCTAGGTAGCGATGGCTTGCAAATGCAGAACAAAGTGATTTGGATTGGCAAAAAGAAGACACATTGGTCTACACCTACCTCGTTTACATGTTGATCCTTTGGGTCAGTACCACATTCACAGCAGCCAACGCATGCGCAACAGTCATCGATGCTGCAGGTTGTACAACACTTTGAGTAAGCTTTGCACGAGAAAACTATCGCTGCGATGGAGCACCCGAGCTCAACCACGATTAGAAATAGCACAAAACCGGAGAGACCGGTTGATAATCTTACACGACCAGGTTTACGAAGGTACTGGTAATTACACAGGGGATAACTGTGAGTGTTACAATTGATATAACGGAAGTCTGTATCAATGAAATACTCTAGAGCTAGTGAATAGACGACCGCCATTGTTACTGTAAGAACCAATGATGCGATGCTTAGACCGTAGAATGCTCCAATCTGCAAAAAGGAACCGATCTGAGAATCAGAACTGAATTCGCATGATTTTCCATAGAGAACATACAACATTCATGTCAACGGAGGTCTGACAGTAATCGAGAAATGGCTTGTAGGAACGGCGATTGTGCGTGTGTTGGTTCCCAGTTTGCTTCAGATTTGAATTCCCGATGCGGATGCCGTCTCATTCTTATTTAACAAGTAGAGAAACCCAGTGCCAGAGGAGTGTCAGAAAAGACGTCTATTGACGTTCACTGAGCTTATCATAACTGAAAACGTTGAACTGAGATACATGCTTATATATAAAACAGACAATAAACAAGGGAACACAAATAAAGATAAAAAGGAGAGGTTAGTATGATGTGTTGATTGATAGCTTCGGATTGACAAAATAAACGAAGATGGAATTGATGATAAGAAGTTGAGGTGCGAGTGGCTGTGGTACAGAGGATATGATAACGTTGAAACAATAGTGCGCCAAAAAGTAAGTCTAAAATCCAACTCAGCAAGTCATTACAGGCTGAAACAACCTTGTTATTCTAGTCAAACCAAATTGTATATGTTATGACTTTGTAAAAAGAGCCACGCTAGCCTTTGATTAACACCTCAGTTTATTACATGTTTATCTTAAATCTTATTATGTGTTAGTAATGGCTGCTTCATCGTTTTCCGAAATATCATTTGCCCAACTCCCTTTTTTACCTTAAATTTGCAGTGCGCAGTTCCGTAAGTTTCAATGACATGAAAATGAGCTGTTGACATGAGATAAAATTCAAGCTTAGAAAAACTACAATTAATATATATATATTTCTTCCTGTATTTTTATTCTAATTCCAGAGTAAAATTAAACCAAAGGTAAACTGAATTTGAAAAGAAAATGTTTCCCTCACCAAGAACTTTGATTTTCTTTTCCAAATAAGACAGCCTATAACCCCATTTGCTAAAATCTGCAAACAAGATAGAGATTTAACAGTCATTGTAAATACATAGGTCAAAATATATTTTTGATGGTTGGTATATACTGAATTCAGTCGTAATATTTGGTCAGTTCGTAAAGAAATTATGACTGAATCAAACATGGGGCTTGAAACTGACTTGATCACACAAATCCCTTGAATTAAGAAATCAAACTGGTTTCTGCATCAAAGGTGAAAAGTGTAGCTTTCTGCATTCTTGGAGATATCAGTTATTTCGTTTTCACAATTGACACTTCCATTTGTTTAAAATTTTATCAAAGTATAAATTGACAACTTTCACAGGAGAGCAGTAATCAGTTTCTGAGAAGTATGTTTTTTAAGGCAAATTTTGAATTCAGCGACTTAAATCCATTTTTCAATGGGGGTATGAAATGCGTCATTAAAATTTGAAGTAAATTTAACATTGTACCGTAGAATAAATGAGAATTGTAAAACGGGAAATTCGAGGGAAATTTCTTCTCACAATGATATGAAACACTGCGAAGACGCAATTCACCGCTTGAATTTCAACACTGTGCGCCAAATAGTCATCAATGTGACAAGGCGTTTGTCAGAAGGGGTGCCAAGAGTGTCCAAAATGGCAAAGAAGAGATCAATTTGAAATTTTTTTTAGCATAGTTAAAAATATAAGAAGAAAACCAGTTGCTAACTTGCATTGGAAAAAGTTAGATAAAATTGCAAGAACAATGTGTTGTACGGATGATTTTAATTGACTTAGTCTTCCAAATCAGTTGCTGTCATGCGCTACTGCTAAACATTGCAAGAACAGGAGCCAAGAAAGGTTTGATAATGTTATCAGCACTTCACTTTTTAGCATTTCCTAACCTTATGGACTTACCGTAAGGCCAGACCAAATTGCAATCCCGATAAACGAGGCGAAATGGGGAACCTCGAAAAGGTTGATGACGCCAGATATTAAAAAAATCGATCCAACAATAACCTTGATTACTGAGACGGCCAGAACTTTTCCAACAGGAAAGTTGATTGGAAACTCAAAGTTGTTTCTTTTCGGCGGCTGTTGGTTGACAATAAGGTAGCCAGCTTCGTCAAGCTCTGGATAAAAAGGTTGTGGAGCCGTAGGCAAATCTTGCCTTGTGTACGCCATCTTCAGCCCCACAACAACACCAGGCAGAATTCAGCGGTTGATTGCTTTTGAGGAACAGCGCATGGGAAGTAAATGTCAATCAATGGCATTGTTTTGAGGACATAAAAATAGGAAATACCTGTCAGTCAAGGTATTTTGAACTTGAATGCATCTCTTGTTTGGCATTTGTGAATGCGACCAGTGACAGTCCTTTCAATTTGTTCTTTACAAAAACAAAAAGAACGTGGCAAAGAAATTTACATTTGCATCGCGAACAAGCTAAGAAAGTTTTTGTTTTTCATTTTCTTCAGAATTTTGCCATTTTTACTTTAATTTCAAGCCACTTTCATTGTTTTCCCAGAAGATCCATTGCTTTTACGCATTAAAACACACTTTACCGTTCCTCTGTTCCTTATTCAAGTCTCTGTGATAGTGTCTAGTATGTCGAATCGAATCGAAGAATGATTCATTGTAGAACAAATCGTGTTTGCCATCCTGGAAAGGAGCCGATGTGGCTGACTTTTTGCTTAAATGAGCATTGATTCGAAAATGTGGCAGATTTAAAAATCCATTTCGAGTCCACCCCGCCTAACATCCATTAGCAACAAAATCATTTGGATATTCGACCCCATGGGTTGGTGAAGTAATTTCTTAATTGCTGGATTTTATACCCAGACGTGTACATGGGTTGGAATTTTTTAATGTTGAAAAATTGAAATGACTGCCGAAGTAACAATCAAATACCCCTTCCAAGCCTAATAGTGCCCCTATAGGACCAAATATTCCCTTTCCAAATCCAAAAATAGGGGTTGTGAGGTGCCCTTTTCTGATCTGGCTCTCCCACATTTCAGATGCTTCCTTCGTCACTGATAGAATTATACCCTTTGTAATTGGGTGACAATGTGCACATATCATATCAAATTTGAATGCATTAAGTAAATGAAAATAAACTGTTCCACAAAAATAAAAATGGAAATCAAGTGGATGAACAGAAAGGGACTCCGAGGTCAAATTTATTCGCTATCATTTTGGAAAAATTAGGATCAGTTTCCACAAGAGGCGAACATGATAGCAAACATAACCTGTGCCCTCGCCCATTTTTGTAAGAGGATTCTTCGTTATTGTTTAGTGTCTCCGTCCATAGGCTTTATACGTAGCTTTTGGTATGAATTCCTCGGGCATTCTCTTTAAACTGCCGCATGCCTAACTTCAAAAAATCTTTAAAACAAGATCACCTTCATGTGAGGAGTTATTCTATCAATATAATTTATCCGTACACTACTATCCCATGATTTTCAGTACTACTATCCCATGGTCCAAAATCTCACGCTCACCATCTTGTGCATGCGTGATGTTTATCACGTTCAATAACTTTGAATGCGTTAGGCATGCATGCATTGGTTACGATCTAGTAAGAAAACATATTCAGAATTAGAGAACGTATTCAAAATGGTATCGGTAGCATAATTCATTATGCTTCCATTGCATGGTGCGTTTCTCTCTAGCCATGCACATGATGTCTATCTCAAAGTGCGAAATTATCTTTAGAGCATGTGTGAGATTTCTTTTTGCATTTGAATAGAGTGCACAAAGAGGTATCGCAGAAAGTCGAGCTAATTTATTCTAGGTACTAGGTACTATACATATTGCAGTAAAACTTTTGCAATGGCCGCCAAAGAAAACAATACTGAAGAAGTTTATTATAGAAATGCGTGTCATATTGCTTTTGGAGGTGTTTCTCCTTTGAAGTCCTGTTTCAAATTGGATCTTCCTTCGCATGTAATTCAGGAGCACTGCACTCGATCTGATTAATAAATAAGATAGATGCTTAAAGGTTTTATATATACCAGCAACAGAAAAACGTACAACAGTCTAGAGCACTGAATGAAAAAATCTCAATGGTCTCTTAGTATCCAATCATTCAAAGACAGGGCAAAATTAAGTCAGTTTACTCAAACTTGCAGCACAACCTCCAGGAGAAACAATGACGTCATATCGGGTTTGATACATCAAAAACATCATGTGGAGCAGACAAAATGGAGAGTAGAGAACATATTATGTTAATAGAGAAACAAAAACGACTCAGCAAACGGGTTCATTCGAAGAAGTGTCGTGATAAGACACTGAAATGGTTGCTCTGAGACATTATCTTGATAGAAAAAAAGCTGAATTAAAACGGCCTACCTTGGTAGGGGGCTCACTGTCGGAACAAAGACCTAGTCCCCATTCCCTGCTTCTGGGCTTCTTCCATGTGGCAATGTTCCACTGTTTTGATCCACCATAAAAGTCTCTGTTTGGACTGGTTCACCTGGTCCTAATGTCACCGAGTCAGGTAAGCAAGACCCTTCAGTGAGATTAATAGTCAAATTCATCATTGGGCTGCCAGAATTGACTCCAAAGCCGATCATGTTTAGCAATGAGCTGCAAAGATTGTTTCCAAAGCCGAAGAATGGTTGTTGTTGGAGTTGCAGTTTTTGATCATGATATGGAACCTTCAAGAATACAAATATAAAAACAGTTTCTCGAGGTCGAATTCTACTTTTCCTTTTCTCCATACCTTAATCATACCTTTCCGCTAATCATCTTTGAATAATGCACATAACAATAATTGAATGGAAAAAGCTGGTCGCAATGCAGCAGCTTATCTGTACAATGAATGTTGTGGACTGACAGATCTGACTAGGGCTCATAGAACTTTCACACCAATAGGCACTAATGTGGTATATTATAATGTAATATTTCTACCAAAAGACCTTTTAATCACTTTAGATACTCCTACATTTGCTAGGTAGCGATGGCTTGCAAATGCAGAACAAAGTGATTTGGATTGGCAAAAAAGAAGACACATTGGTCTACACCTACCTCGTTTACATGTTGATCCTTTGGGCCAGTACCACATTCACAGCAGCCAACGCATGCGCAACAGTCATCGATGCTGCAGGTTGTACAACACTTTGAGTAAGCTTTGCACGAGAAAACTATCGCTGCGATGGAGCACCCGAGCTCAACCACGATTAGAAATAGCACAAAACCGGAGAGACCGGTTGATAATCTTACACGACCAGGTTTACGAAGGTACTGGTAATTACACAGGGGATAACTGTGAGTGTTACAATTGATATAACGGAAGTCTGTATCAATGAAATACTCTAGAGCTAGTGAATAGACGACCGCCATTGTTACTGTAAGAACCAATGATGCGATGCTTAGACCGTAGAATGCTCCAATCTGCAAAAAGGAACCGATCTGAGAATCAGAACTGAATTCGCATGATTTTCCATAGAGAACATACAACATTCATGTCAACGGAGGTCTGACAGTAATCGAGAAATGGCTTGTAGGAACGGCGATTGTGCGTGTGTTGGTTCCCAGTTTGCTTCAGATTTGAATTCCCGATGCGGATGCCGTCTCATTCTTATTTAACAAGTAGAGAAACCCAGTGCCAGAGGAGTGTCAGAAAAGACGTCTATTGACGTTCACTGAGCTTATCATAACTGAAAACGTTGAACTGAGATACATGCTTATATATAAAACAGACAATAAACAAGGGAACACAAATAAAGATAAAAAGGAGAGGTTAGTATGATGTGTTGATTGATAGCTTCGGATTGACAAAATAAACGAAGATGGAATTGATGATAAGAAGTTGAGGTGCGAGTGGCTGTGGTACAGAGGATATGATAACGTTGAAACAATAGTGCGCCAAAAAGTAAGTCTAAAATCCAACTCAGCAAGTCATTACAGGCTGAAACAACCTTGTTATTCTAGTCAAACCAAATTGTATATGTTATGACTTTGTAAAAAGAGCCACGCTAGCCTTTGATTAACACCTCAGTTTATTACATGTTTATCTTAAATCTTATTATGTGTTAGTAATGGCTGCTTCATCGTTTTCCGAAATATCATTTGCCCAACTCCCTTTTTTACCTTAAATTTGCAGTGCGCAGTTCCGTAAGTTTCAATGACATGAAAATGAGCTGTTGACATGAGATAAAATTCAAGCTTAGAAAAACTACAATTAATATATATATATTTCTTCCTGTATTT
Organism: Nemopilema nomurai; assembly: GCA_003864495.1. Lineage (NCBI taxonomy): Eukaryota > Metazoa > Cnidaria > Scyphozoa > Rhizostomeae > Rhizostomatidae > Nemopilema > Nemopilema nomurai. The sequence goes on along the minus strand of ML133421.1, from coordinate 719,263 downwards.
TTATTCTAATTCCAGAGTAAAATTAAACCAAAGGTAAACTGAATTTGAAAAGAAAATGTTTCCCTCACCAAGAACTTTGATTTTCTTTTCCAAATAAGACAGCCTATAACCCCATTTGCTAAAATCTGCAAACAAGATAGAGATTTAACAGTCATTGTAAATACATAGGTCAAAATATATTTTTGATGGTTGGTATATACTGAATTCAGTCGTAATATTTGGTCAGTTCGTAAAGAAATTATGACTGAATCAAACATGGGGCTTGAAACTGACTTGATCACACAAATCCCTTGAATTAAGAAATCAAACTGGTTTCTGCATCAAAGGTGAAAAGTGTAGCTTTCTGCATTCTTGGAGATATCAGTTATTTCGTTTTCACAATTGACACTTCCATTTGTTTAAAATTTTATCAAAGTATAAATTGACAACTTTCACAGGAGAGCAGTAATCAGTTTCTGAGAAGTATGTTTTTTAAGGCAAATTTTGAATTCAGCGACTTAAATCCATTTTTCAATGGGGGTATGAAATGCGTCATTAAAATTTGAAGTAAAATTTAACATTGTACCGTAGAATAAATGAGAATTGTAAAACGGGAAATTCGAGGGAAATTTCTTCTCACAATGATATGAAACACTGCGAAGACGCAATTCACCGCTTGAATTTCAACACTGTGCGCCAAATAGTCATCAATGTGACAAGGCGTTTGTCAGAAGGGGTGCCAAGAGTGTCCAAAATGGCAAAGAAGAGATCAATTTGAAATTTTTTTTAGCATAGTTAAAAATATAAGAAGAAAACCAGTTGCTAACTTGCATTGGAAAAAGTTAGATAAAATTGCAAGAACAATGTGTTGTACGGATGATTTTAATTGACTTAGTCTTCCAAATCAGTTGCTGTCATGCGCTACTGCTAAACATTGCAAGAACAGGAGCCAAGAAAGGTTTGATAATGTTATCAGCACTTCACTTTTTAGCATTTCCTAACCTTATGGACTTACCGTAAGGCCAGACCAAATTGCAATCCCGATAAACGAGGCGAAATGGGGAACCTCGAAAAGGTTGATGACGCCAGATATTAAAAAAATCGATCCAACAATAACCTTGATTACTGAGACGGCCAGAACTTTTCCAACAGGAAAGTTGATTGGAAACTCAAAGTTGTTTCTTTTCGGCGGCTGTTGGTTGACAATAAGGTAGCCAGCTTCGTCAAGCTCTGGATAAAAAGGTTGTGGAGCCGTAGGCAAATCTTGCCTTGTGTACGCCATCTTCAGCCCCACAACAACACCAGGCAGAATTCAGCGGTTGATTGCTTTTGAGGAACAGCGCATGGGAAGTAAATGTCAATCAATGGCATTGTTTTGAGGACATAAAAATAGGAAATACCTGTCAGTCAAGGTATTTTGAACTTGAATGCATCTCTTGTTTGGCATTTGTGAATGCGACCAGTGACAGTCCTTTCAATTTGTTCTTTACAAAAACAAAAAGAACGTGGCAAAGAAATTTACATTTGCATCGCGAACAAGCTAAGAAAGTTTTTGTTTTTCATTTTCTTCAGAATTTTGCCATTTTTACTTTAATTTCAAGCCACTTTCATTGTTTTCCCAGAAGATCCATTGCTTTTACGCATTAAAACACACTTTACCGTTCCTCTGTTCCTTATTCAAGTCTCTGTGATAGTGTCTAGTATGTCGAATCGAATCGAAGAATGATTCATTGTAGAACAAATCGTGTTTGCCATCCTGGAAAGGAGCCGATGTGGCTGACTTTTTGCTTAAATGAGCATTGATTCGAAAATGTGGCAGATTGAAAAATCCATTTCGAGTCCACCCCGCCTAACATCCATTAGCAACAAAATCATTTGGATATTCGACCCCATGGGTTGGTGAAGTAATTTCTTAATTGCTGGATTTTATACCCAGACGTGTACATGGGTTGGAATTTTTTAATGTTGAAAAATTGAAATGACTGCCGAAGTAACAATCAAATACCCCTTCCAAGCCTAATAGTGCCCCTATAGGACCAAATATTCCCTTTCCAAATCCAAAAATAGGGGTTGTGAGGTGCCCTTTTCTGATCTGGCTCTCCCACATTTCAGATGCTTCCTTCGTCACTGATAGAATTATACCCTTTGTAATTGGGTGACAATGTGCACATATCATATCAAATTTGAATGCATTAAGTAAATGAAAATAAACTGTTCCACAAAAATAAAAATGGAAATCAAGTGGATGAACAGAAAGGGACTCCGAGGTCAAATTTATTCGCTATCATTTTGGAAAAATTAGGATCAGTTTCCACAAGAGGCGAACATGATAGCAAACATAACCTGTGCCCTCGCCCATTTTTGTAAGAGGATTCTTCGTTATTGTTTAGTGTCTCCGTCCATAGGCTTTATACGTAGCTTTTGGTATGAATTCCTCGGGCATTCTCTTTAAACTGCCGCATGCCTAACTTCAAAAAATCTTTAAAACAAGATCACCTTCATGTGAGGAGTTATTCTATCAATATAATTTATCCGTACACTACTATCCCATGATTTTCAGTACTACTATCCCATGGTCCAAAATCTCACGCTCACCATCTTGTGCATGCGTGATGTTTATCACGTTCAAAACTTTGAATGCGTTAGGCATGCATGCATTGGTTACGATCTAGTAAGAAAACATATTCAGAATTAGAGAACGTATTCAAAATGGTATCGGTAGCATAATTCATTATGCTTCCATTGCATGGTGCGTTTCTCTCTAGCCATGCACATGATGTCTATCTCAAAGTGCGAAATTATCTTTAGAGCATGTGTGAGATTTCTTTTTGCATTTGAATAGAGTGCACAAAGAGGTATCGCAGAAAGTCGAGCTAATTAATTCTAGGTACTAGGTACTATACATATTGCAGTAAAACTTTTGCAATGGCCGCCAAAGAAAACAATACTGAAGAAGTTTATTATAGAAATGCGTGTCATATTGCTTTTGGAGGTGTTTCTCCTTTGAAGTCCTGTTTCAAATTGGATCTTCCTTCGCATGTAATTCAGGAGCACTGCACTCGATCTGATTAATAAATAAGATAGATGCTTAAAGGTTTTATATATACCAGCAACAGAAAAACGTACAACAGTCTAGAGCACTGAATGAAAAAATCTCAATGGTCTCTTAGTATCCAATCATTCAAAGGCAGGGCAAAATTAAGTCAGTTTACTCAAACTTGCAGCACAACCTCCAGGAGAAACAATGACGTCATATCGGGTTTGATACATCAAAAACATCATGTGGAGCAGACAAAATGGAGAGTAGAGAACATATTATGTTAATAGAGAAACAAAAACGACTCAGCAAACGGGTTCATTCGAAGAAGTGTCGTGATAAGACACTGAAATGGTTGCTCTGAGACATTATCTTGATAGAAAAAAAGCTGAATTAAAACGGCCTACCTTGGTAGGGGGCTCACTGTCGGAACAAAGACCTAGTCCCCATTCCCTGCTTCTGGGCTTCTTCCATGTGGCAATGTTCCACTGTTTTGATCCACCATAAAAGTCTCTGTTTGGACTGGTTCACCTGGTCCTAATGTCACCGAGTCAGGTAAGCAAGACCCTTCAGTGAGATTAATAGTCAAATTCATCATTGGGCTGCCAGAATTGACTCCAAAGCCGATCATGTTTAGCAATGAGCTGCAAAGATTGTTTCCAAAGCCGAAGAATGGTTGTTGTTGGAGTTGCAGTTTTTGATCATGATATGGAACCTTCAAGAATACAAATATAAAAACAGTTTCTCGAGGTCGAATTCTACTTTTCCTTTTCTCCATACCTTAATCATACCTTTCCGCTAATCATCTTTGAATAATGCACATAACAATAATTGAATGGAAAAAGCTGGTCGCAATGCAGCAGCTTATCTGTACAATGAATGTTGTGGACTGACAGATCTGACTAGGGCTCATAGAACTTTCACACCAATAGGCACTAATGTGGTATATTATAATGTAATATTTCTACCAAAAGACCTTTTAATCACTTTAGATACTCCTACATTTGCTAGGTAGCGATGGCTTGCAAATGCAGAACAAAGTGATTTGGATTGGCAAAAAGAAGACACATTGGTCTACACCTACCTCGTTTACATGTTGATCCTTTGGGCCAGTACCACATTCACAGCAGCCAACGCATGCGCAACAGTCATCGATGCTGCAGGTTGTACAACACTTTGAGTAAGCTTTGCACGAGAAAACTATCGCTGCGATGGAGCACCCGAGCTCAACCACGATTAGAAATAGCACAAAACCGGAGAGACCGGTTGATAATCTTACACGACCAGGTTTACGAAGGTACTGGTAATTACACAGGGGATAACTGTGAGTGTTACAATTGATATAACGGAAGTCTGTATCAATGAAATACTCTAGAGCTAGTGAATAGACGACCGCCATTGTTACTGTAAGAACCAATGATGCGATGCTTAAACCGTAGAATGCTCCAATCTGCAAAAAGGAACCGATCTGAGAATCAGAACTAAATTCGCATGATTTTCCATAGAGAACATACAACATTCATGTCAACGGAGGTCTGACAGTAATCGAGAAATGGCTTGTAGGAACGGCGATTGTGCGTGTGTTGGTTCCCAGTTTGCTTCAGATTTGAATTCCCGATGCGGATGCCGTCTCATTCTTATTTAACAAGTAGAGAAACCCAGTGCCAGAGGAGTGTCAGAAAAGACGTCTATTGACGTTCACTGAGCTTATCATAACTGAAAACGTTGAACTGAGATACATGCTTATATATAAAACAGACAATAAACAAGGGAACACAAATAAAGATAAAAAGGAGAGGTTAGTATGATGTGTTGATTGATAGCTTCGGATTGACAAAATAAACGAAGATGGAATTGATGATAAGAAGTTGAGGTGCGAGTGGCTGTGGTACAGAGGATATGATAACGTTGAAACAATAGTGCGCCAAAAAGTAAGTCTAAAATCCAACTCAGCAAGTCATTACAGGCTGAAACAACCTTGTTATTCTAGTCAAACCAAATTGTATATGTTATGACTTTGTAAAAAGAGCCACGCTAGCCTTTGATTAACACCTCAGTTTATTACATGTTTATCTTAAATCTTATTATGTGTTAGTAATGGCTGCTTCATCGTTTTCCGAAATATCATTTGCCCAACTCCCTTTTTTACCTTAAATTTGCAGTGCGCAGTTCCGTAAGTTTCAATGACATGAAAATGAGCTGTTGACATGAGATAAAATTCAAGCTTAGAAAAACTACAATTAATATATATATTTCTTCCTGTATTTTTATTCTAATTCCAGAGTAAAATTAAACCAAAGGTAAACTGAATTTGAAAAGAAAATGTTTCCCTCACCAAGAACTTTGATTTTCTTTTCCAAATAAGACAGCCTATAACCCCATTTGCTAAAATCTGCAAACAAGATAGAGATTTAACAGTCATTGTAAATACATAGGTCAAAATATATTTTTGATGGTTGGTATATACTGAATTCAGTCGTAATATTTGGTCAGTTCGTAAAGAAATTATGACTGAATCAAACATGGGGCTTGAAACTGACTTGATCACACAAATCCCTTGAATTAAGAAATCAAACTGGTTTCTGCATCAAAGGTGAAAAGTGTAGCTTTCTGCATTCTTGGAGATATCAGTTATTTCGTTTTCACAATTGACACTTCCATTTGTTTAAAATTTTATCAAAGTATAAATTGACAACTTTCACAGGAGAGCAGTAATCAGTTTCTGAGAAGTATGTTTTTTAAGGCAAATTTTGAATTCAGCGACTTAAATCCATTTTTCAATGGGGTATGAAATGCGTCATTAAAATTTGAAGTAAAATTTAACATTGTACCGTAGAATAAATGAGAATTGTAAAACGGGAAATTCGAGGGAAATTTCTTCTCACAATGATATGAAACACTGCGAAGACGCAATTCACCGCTTGAATTTCAACACTGTGCGCCAAATAGTCATCAATGTGACAAGGCGTTTGTCAGAAGGGGTGCCAAGAGTGTCCAAAATGGCAAAGAAGAATCAATTTGAAATTTTTTTTAGCATAGTTAAAAATATAAGAAGAAAACCAGTTGCTAACTTGCATTGGAAAAAGTTAGATAAAATTGCAAGAACAATGTGTTGTACGGATGATTTTAATTGACTTAGTCTTCCAAATCAGTTGCTGTCATGCGCTACTGCTAAACACTGCAAGAACAGGAGCCAAGAAAGGTTTGATAATGTTATCAGCACTTCACTTTTTAGCATTTCCTAACCTTATGGACTTACCGTAAGGCCAGACCAAATTGCAATCCCGATAAACGAGGCGAAATGGGGAACCTCGAAAAGGTTGATGACGCCAGATATTAAAAAAATCGATCCAACAATAACCTTGATTACTGAGACGGCCAGAACTTTTCCAACAGGAAAGTTGATTGGAAACTCAAATTGTTTCTTTTCGGCGGCTGTTGGTTGACAATAAGGTAGCCAGCTTCGTCAAGCTCTGGATAAAAAGGTTGTGGAGCCGTAGGCAAATCTTGCCTTGTGTACGCCATCTTCAGCCCCACAACAACACCAGGCAGAATTCAGCGGTTGATTGCTTTTGAGGAACAGCGCATGGGAAGTAAATGTCAATCAATGGCATTGTTTTGAGGACATAAAAATAGGAAATACCTGTCAGTCAAGGTATTTTGAACTTGAATGCATCTCTTGTTTGGCATTTGTGAATGCGACCAGTGACAGTCCTTTCAATTTGTTCTTTACAAAAACAAAAAGAACGTGGCAAAGAAATTTACATTTGCATCGCGAACAAGCTAAGAAAGTTTTTGTTTTTCATTTTCTTCAGAATTTTGCCATTTTTACTTTAATTTCAAGCCACTTTCATTGTTTTCCCAGAAGATCCATTGCTTTTACGCATTAAAACACACTTTACCGTTCCTCTGTTCCTTATTCAAGTCTCTGTGATAGTGTCTAGTATGTCGAAATCGAATCGAAGAATGATTCATTGTAGAACAAATCGTGTTTGCCATCCTGGAAAGGAGCCGATGTGGCTGACTTTTTGCTTAAATGAGCATTGATTCGAAAATGTGGCAGATTGAAAAATCCATTTCGAGTCCACCCCGCCTAACATCCATTAGCAACAAAATCATTTGGATATTCGACCCCATGGGTTGGTGAAGTAATTTCTTAATTGCTGGATTTTATACCCAGACGTGTACATGGGTTGGAATTTTTTAATGTTGAAAAATTAAAATGACTGCCGAAGTAACAATCAAATACCCCTTCCAAGCCTAATAGCGCCCCTATAGGACCAAATATTCCCTTTCCAAATCCAAAAATAGGGGTTGTGAGGTGCCCTTTTCTGATCTGGCTCTCCCACATTTCAGATGCTTCCTTCGTCACTGATAGAATTATACCCTTTGTAATTGGGTGACAATGTGCACATATCATATCAAATTTGAATGCATTAAGTAAATGAAAATAAACTGTTCCACAAAAATAAAAATGGACATCAAGTGGATGAACAGAAAGGGACTCCGAGGTCAAATTTATTTGCTATCATTTTGGAAAAATTAGGATCAGTTTCCACAAGAGGCGAACATGATAGCAAACATAACCTATGCCCTCGCCCATTTTTGTAAGAGGATTCTTCGTTATTGTTTAGTGTCTCCGTCCATAGGCTTTATACGTAGCTTTTGGTATGAATTCCTCGGGCATTCTCTTTAAACTGTATCATCAATATAATTTATCCGTACACTACTATCCCATGATTTTCAGTACTACTATCCCATGGTCCAAAATCTCACGCTCACCATCTTGTGCATGCGTGATGTTTATCACGTTCAATAACTTTCAAACTTTCGGATTGGCATAGAATACCAGTGGTGACTTGAAAAACGCATTCTAAAAAGTGAGAATATTCTATGAGAAAATGGTTTCAAGATTCTCATTCAACTTGAATTAACGACGCCTGGTGTCCACCATTGAGACAAGGAAAAAACAAGCTGCCATGTATGTTGAAATCTCACATTCAGGAGATGCTATTTAGTGACGTTATAGTTCGCTACACATATCTACACGTTATATCAATACACATACATCGATAAACATCTACCAGTTTGAAGAAAATACATGGACTGGTACAATATTCGATTAATAAAGGTTTATATTTCACAAACACGTATAAGGCCCTAGCCTATATATATATACTATCATATAGAATCATGAAAGAATAATAAAGAATCATATTATATATAAATTTATATTGACAATAAATCTATATCGATGAAATGAAAGTCACTGACAGATTTAAACTAAAAAGCTTTAAACCTTTGCGCTAACTTTCCTTTAAAACGTTAACTTAATTCCAAATGGGTTAAATAAAGAATTCGACACTATAACAAACTCATATGGTTTAACCTGCTTGAAAAACAATAATGGCAATCAATCTTGATCAAATCTTGCCAGCCGACATTAAAAGTTTTTTTAAATTACAAAATGCTACTCTTGTGGTATACGCACTGTTTTGGTTGGACTACTATAAATAGCACACACAGGTAAAAGTGCTCAGAAGCTGAAAAAATTGACCAACAGTAGATACATAACACGCCACTTGCTTTAAATCTAGAAAGAAAAGAAGTACTTCATACAAATGGTTCGAACAGCTTAAAATCTAACCCTGTACTGGACAGAGTTGACATACACAGTTTGAAATAGCAGCAAAGAGACCTGCAGAGCAACCAACAATGTTTGAATCCAGCATGACAAAAATAAATATCTCCTAGGTACTTACAGAAACGTTTACGCCTTCTGGTCACCAGTCACACCTATCATTTGGGCACCACCTTGGAACTGCTATTGACAAATAAAACTCTTTTGGCAAATTCAATGCTTACTATAATTGTTGATGACAATATCGAAATAAGTTGGAGAACAAAGATATTGACATTGGGATGTCATTTTAATCATCTCACCAAGAGCTTTATGGTTCAATTCATCCAAAGAGGTGATATATCAGTGCCATTTTAAACGCTTATAAACATGCTTATGATACAGAATCAAGATACAAGGAAATGATTCATGATTCATGAATCATGATTCAACAACGACAGATTGAACAAGAAGGGGGCTTTATGCGTTTACACGATTTGGTTTGGAATCTGTCATGACGTCACTAAAATAAATAAAAATTCAAGACTGTGGTATGAATGGGTGTGCCTAAAGCTTGGAGCACAGCTAAGAGCTTCATTCGTAATTAAACTGGTCAAGATATGGAATTGTCTTGAATAAACCGAAGAACCATGAAACCAAGCAAACGGTTTTCTAGGAAGGAGGGCTGTTTTCTAGGAATTGTTGGGGAGACGAGTTAGGGTAAGTCCGAAAGGTGTAGGTAGCCCCCCGTGAAAGGAGTAGATGCACTTGCGTACTTTGCATTCTGTGGCAGGCAGGCAAAGGAGGCAAGTTTGAAAAAATAACCAACGAAGATCCAGCAGGAAACTGGGGAATACGCCATTGTTCCAGCAGGTTTAATGCGCGTGCGTACCTACTCCTCGTAGATAATTGGTTCGGACAAACCACTTACGCTGTTGTTCTAAACAATGGAGCCGCAATCTCGTCTCCCCAAACAAGGAAGAAGATTAAAATGGTCGTACTGGAACGGCAAGTACCTGGGGAGGTGGGCTCACTGTTGTGACAAATGACGGGCCTTCGGCCCCTGCGTGGGTGTTACTTCCACTCGGATGCGCCTCGTTGTTTGGATGTATTGTCACACTCACTGTCTGGGCTCCCTGTGCGTCTGGTGCCGATCTCGTAGAATCTATCAAGTAAGAGGCTCCAGGGATGTTAATGATCACATTCAATAACGCGCTGCAAGGATTTGTTCCAGTTCCAAATTGCAGTTGCTGTTGTGGTTGCTGGTGATGTAATGATGCGCCTCCATGACTGCTTTGGCTTAGCATACCAATTTGCTGCTCAGGGTGTGTTGACATCTACAAAGAATTTCGTGGTTATGTTCTCAACAAAACTCATATCTGTTACTGTTAGCATGGCTGGGCTACGTGAAACGACATTGGAAATAGCTGACTCCCAAGTCACTCTATTGCTAGAACTAAATGAAAGGCCTAGTGCTGTACCCGGAACAAAATCTAAAAAGATAACAAAACCCAGTCGTACACTGTTGCCTTGCACTGTCTCTGGATGGCGAGCTGATCTCGTTCGTCACATTTGATGGAAGGAAGTCAAAGAGAAGTGAATTAATTAAGAACTCTATTGTCAGCTTAATGATGCAGCATACGATGATAACAGAATAAAAATGTTTGGTAAGTAAATGGGAGGAGAGACAGGCTGTTCTACTCTGATCAGCTGCTTTTCCAATCAAAATCGCTTTGTGGAAGCTGTTCGGAAAACAAAATATTGGGCTGATAAGTATTATTGGGATTCCGAAAATCAGTCAATTTAAAAAAAGCTAGAGTCTAACATCTCCTTGCCCCTAACATTGTTTAAAGTGTTAAATTACTTAAAAAACATTCTCACAGATCAATCATAAAAGTAATGTAACATAAAGCTTTATATGTGGCTTTAACAACATTCGGGAAATTATCAATTGGCGATTCTTCAAAACAGACAACACTTTTTGCAAAATCTTTGAATTCTCCAAACGACAATGGCGGGAGATCCGGACTACTTTAAACCTGAGGGTACTTGGCTAACTGATAAAGAAAATTGGAAACGTGACTATTGGAACTTAACTTCGAAGACTATAAATATTGACACATTGACACAACACCCACCTGGTTTGTATCCAATGGGCTGGTATCACACTCACAACAGCCAACGCATGCGCAACAGTCGTTGACGTCGCAGGTTGTACAGCACTTGGAGTAGGCCTTGCATGAGAAAACAACCGCTGCGATGGAGCACCCGAGCTCAACCAGAATCATAAATAGCATAAAACCGGACAAACCGGTTGCTGCTTCGATATGCGAACCTGAGTAACGTCGGTAGTAGTTGCAACCGTAATAGTAACAGTTGTAATAATAGAACTTATTGTCGACGAAGTAGGCTAGTGCTAACGAATAGAAGGTCAGCATAACTACCGTAAGAACCAAGGATGCGATGCTGAGGCCACAGAATGCTCCGATCTGCAAAAAGAGATCGATGAACTAATTACATCTGAACACGTGGGAGCTCCACACAAACATGCGACAGTAAAGATCTGGCAACAATTGAGAAATTGTTAAGACAGCCTTGCAATTCATACCCTAGAAAAATAGCATGGTCTTTAGTAAGAGGCAACATGCAAACCGGTATTTGAACCAGGGTTTTGCGCGAGGGCATGCGATTGCATACACATAGCCTGCAACCTTCAATGTGTTCATAGCTAAGGCTTGGCAACAACTAATTCATATAGTGCCATTCATAGAGGGGAAAAACACATGGTCATCGAGTTACCTCTATAAATGGCACTAACAATATATTAATACATTTTGTCACTCAAGCCAACAAAGACAATCTTCTAGTTTGCTTATACAGAAGAAGACAATTAATCATATCTGGATACAACCATTTTTATCCTTTTGACATTTTTCACACTTTGTCCAACTAGGTAAAGGCTAATAAGTGACAGATTGTACAGTGGCGAAGCCTGCACAGAGGTGGTGGTCCTGTCCAAGGTAGAAGGAGGGCTGAGGGCAGAGCCCCCAGGAAAACTTTTGGGTTGCCACGCCCTTATAACTCTCGGATAATTGGGCAACGCCCATAAAAGAGTGGCAAGAAAATTGAAATCCAAAATTGTTCACAGCATTTTACTGAATATCACAAAATGTAGAACGAAGGTTGTTTTGAAGGCCATTTACATGACCTCATTTAACGTTATGACCCTTAACATGGTTTCATTGAAAGCCTTCAAGATACTCTCATTTGTGAATAAATATTAAGTAATAAAATTTGTCTGAATGCAGCATAGGACTTTTGCTTCTTTGACATAACTAAGTATTTAAAACTTTTTAGCAAATCTGGTTTTTCTAAATATATAGAAGCTAATATCAAAACAATTAACAGAAAAGAGGGAAATATAAGAAGTCTCTGGTTTAAAATCTGAAAACTAAAGTATTTGTTACCAATTTCATGGAATACATACTAGAAGTTGTTCAGTCAAATTAGTTCCAAATGCAAATGACAGGCAAGCTCAAGCCCCATGTCAAGAGTTTGCCTGCTGCTCAAGTTTCCATTTTAGTCAGAAGGAACCCCACCAACTCTATGTACAAAAAGCTTCTTCAGTGATATTTCTTCAGAATGTTACTTAGCAACTAAATGAATAGAGTTGATGAGAGCAAATTTCAACTCTCCTTTTATGGCAACAATGCACCATTACAAAAAGATGATAAAATGGAAGCTTTTGTAATTTTGATGCTCTCATTTAGTACCACAAGAAGTTCTCAAATAATGCCTCTTGGTATTTATTTTATCAGCAACAACTTAAAATCCCCAAAAATGTAGTTTTAAATTTATGTTTCTTGGTATTTCTAATCAACAACAAGGTATAATAAGATTTTTTTCAAATAATGCCTCCTAGTATTTCCTTACCCAGCAACAAGTTATAATAAGGTACTTAACCCTGTGTATTCTTTTCATCAGCAACAAGTTGAAATCACAAAACAGGTAGTTCTCATAAAATGCCTCCTGGCATTTCTTTAATGAACAGAAAGTTATAGTAAGAGGTTCTCTAAAAGTACCCCTTGGTATTACTTTACTCAGCAACAAATTATAGTAAGAAGTTTTCAAATAATACCTCTTAGTATTCCTTTTATCAACAACAAGTTAAAATCACAAAACACTTGGTTTTCAAATAATGCCTCGTGGAATTTCTAATCAGCAGCAAAGTATGATAAGATGTTCTCAAATAATTCCTTCTGGTATTTTTTCAATCAGCAGCAAGTTATAACAAGAAGTTCTCAAAAAGTGCATTATGGTATTCCTTTTATAAGCAACAAGTTAAATCACTAAACAGGTAGTTCTAATATAGTGTCTCATGATATTTCCAATCAGCAGCAAGGTACAATAAGAAGTTCTGGCTTGAAGAGTAAACTGGGCCAACAAAAAATTTTTTGATAACTGGTCTATCACAGAGCAAATCCTTCCTTGAATACCACTCTTCTTGGAGATATCGACTTCTAGTTTTCAAATCTAGTAGCGGTGTTTAGGCCTCTCTTGCTGTGCGATAATTTTTGTTCACCGACACTACTAGCAGCAAAATATTCTCCAGAGGTAAAAAATAATCTCTTTGCGGAAAAATAGCAAAGGCATGCCTAAACATAGGGCTTCCGAAGTTACAGTCCTGCCTTCAAAAGTGAGCAGGACCTGAGGTTCTGCCATTTCTGAAGGGCAGGAGTGCCATTGTTATCTTCTATTGTGAGGCAGGACCAAACGCAGGGGAGCGAGGGGATCGCCCATTGTTGGGCAGAACCAAACATAGGGTTTAGTCCTGCCTACGGATATTGAGCAGGACCTACCACAGGGCTTCATTTGACCATAGATTTTATCTTGACCCGTCGCGATATCACGCCCTGTGTCATCAAAGGCGGAAACACGACCAGGACGCAAAACAACAATTTAAAAAGCATAGATTACGGCACGAAAGAACCATGGTATTGGGTATTGAACGATCTTGTAAAATGAAAATAAATAATTTTCTATCATTTAGAAAAATGGTAACTTTGGTATCTTTTAGTCCTGCCCGGCAGGACAAGCAGGACCTTTGGCTTCGCCACTGAGATTGTATTCACCAAGAAGCGACGTTGTACGTGCAGTCCCGCCGGGGGCGCAACGCATCGCCAAATATGTGCCAAGAAGACTAAATCTCAGAAAGCAGCGGCAAGAGGGTGTATTTTGGGCTACCATTCCTTCAGTAAAACATTGATAAATATATGTTCCTCGTACAAGTGCTTATTTTCTGCTTATCTTAGAAGGGGAGCAGGGTTTTGTCAAAGCGGCGGTTTTTTAACACAAACCCTGTCTTCTTGATTTTGTCAGATTTTTTCAGGAGATGCTGAAATTTTCAGCAGACTTATCACATCCTTGAACATTTCCGCATAATCGTCATAAAACATTTCAGCACTTGGATTTCCTCTTTGTGTGAGCTCCAAAAACTTTGATTGGCCCTTATGTCAGTCACATCGCTTGGTTTCCACAGTGAGTTAACGTGAGATAATTTTGTGATCCGAGTTGGTTTAAAAATTATCTCAAAGTGGAAACGCTAATCAAAAATTATCTCATGGAGATTTACTCATGGTAACTCACGCTACATCATGAGCTTGGAAACAAATTTTTTTTATTCCAAGCTCATGAGTTAACGTGAGGTGAGATGACACCTTATCAAAGGAAGCCGACGCGTGGGAGGGGTGACGGGAGGGAGAAAAATGACTTCACCTTCGTTGCAAGACGAAGAGCTACTCGCAGAAGAAGTCAAGCGATTTCCAGTTTTGTACGACAAAACACCTTATCACGGCTTATTCGAAGGGGGTCTTGTAAAATTTCCTGAAATATGTCACATAAAAAGATAATTTTTTGGAATTTCTTTCTTTTCATAATATATAAAAAAGCCTAAATATAAAGTAACATTGATTAAATTATTAACAAAAATATAATTGTTTATGGTAATTCACTAAAATGCCAGAGGCAACCTCAGGAGTCGAAAATAAAGAAATCAAGGGGGGCTTATTCGAGGGGGGGGCTTATTCGAGGGGGGGGGGGGGCTTATTGAAAATTTGTAGTTCTAGGGTGGGGGCTTTTACGAGGGGGTGCCAATTCGAGGATTTACGGTAAATGTATCTCAAGTGGAATGATATGTATCTCTGTCTCAGGCTAACTCAAAATTAAACCATGAGTTAATTTTCAATTTAACTCAGATTATCTCACATTAACTCATAGTGGAAACCAAGCTTTAAGGGTTACAGCAAACCAGAGGAAAGGCTAGCTTGCTTTATTGTTTAGGTTACTCTAACTCAGCTATGGTGTGGTTGATATGTTGTACATTTAGAAAATAAACTTGATGACAAAATCAGAGGAACTCTGCCATGACATTGCCTTGGTGCAAAAATTACACATTGAAAGTGGACAAAAAATTTTGCCTTTGAAAAGCAAACTTTCAAGCAGGTGACCATGTTTGTAAGTGACTGTATCTTTTGTTGGCTAAGCAACGAAAACTTGAATATAAATTTCTATAAACAAGGGTAAAAATAGTTTCATCCAATATTGATGAGCAGAATGAAGACTACTTCTTGCCATTTCTCAAACAATGTTTTCAATTGAAGGTGACCATTCTAAGATGATATAACATGTTCTACACATAAAATATCACATTCTGAAAGCCATTAACAATGGAAAATAGACGCAAACCAAAGTTCTTGCATCTGTCTTCTCATTTATATATAAGAGTGTAGGGCACAACTAATATATATTTGAGTAAAAGATACCATCAACAACAGCTACAATTCAGCACCTACTTCTGTAACTTACCAAGCATTTAGATTTTCTTTTCCAGAGACAGCAGCCTACAATGCCATTTGCGATAATCTGTTTATAAATGAGGTAGAAATAAAGTGATACAGACAAATTATTTCACAATACAGATTAAAAGTACTGAAAAATTTAACAAGAAACTTAATGCTCATGCCAACTATGCATAGTGAAATATCATGAATTTACGAGAGCTGTTAAATTATGAATTTATCAGGTTTTGGACAAGAAGTGTTGATTATTGAGTACCACAGGCAGTCTTGATAATTAAATGGAATTATCATAATTAATAAATTATTCTATAAGAACCGAGGTCATTTTTTGAAGAAAACACTTACACTCTTTTGATAAAACTGGTAAAAACTGGTAAAAAGAAAGGAAGAAATTGGGAACAAGTTGACACTGACTGTTGAGGCACTCTAAAATTTAATTTTTTATAATATTTGTTGACATTTTGCTTCTATTTTTGTTTTTTCTGATGTTGTAAGAAAAAGCATGCAGGGCTATGCAGGAGGTGTTTTACACCCAAGGTTGGCTATTGGAGGCGTGGGGGTGAGAAACTACCTTGAAAATTTAAGAGCAATCCAGCCTAAGATTTCCAAAAGAACATTCTGCCTGAACATAAATTTACTGATTCTTATAAAAGAGGAGTGCATAGCTTATCTTGGCCAAAGAACTGTCCTAGCACTTCCTTAATGATGCACACTTGATAACGTTACTGAGTCACAAATTCCCATTCACATTCACAAGCAAACCTTCATTCACAAAATCACACTATAAAATTTGCTGACTTACATATACACAGTCCAAAAGAGTCAAATTTAGCGTCGCGTTAAAGCTATTGGGGGGCCACAATGAAGATAACGGCTTCACATATTTTTTACTATGTTGAGGTGAGCAGGCATCGAATCATCAAGCTTGCCAATAAAATTTTTAGGTGCATCACTAACCTCTAAATAGCCAGGTACCAAGATTTTGCAGCTCATGCAAAAATCTTGATAACGATCCCATTCTCAAGTCAAATATTAAGATGTGATTGTTAAAAATTTCGTCAACTTGTCCCCTTGTATTTTTCTCCCACATCATAATTCATACCAGACTGGGAAGTTTGTAATGTGCGTGGACGAGATGACAAAGAATTTCCTGAACTGCGCGCCCTCATCAGGATTTCATAAAATTTTCGCTGGGCTGCAATGAATTGATAAGGGCGATGCCAAAATCTTTTGTTATGGGTCTTTGATTTGTTGTTGTGGTATGGAAAGATGATTTTCGCGGCTAGTTTCACGTTTGATTAATTTGCGGCAGACATGTGCGCGAGCAAGATAATGCCGGCGTGCAGCAAAGTTTCCAGTCTGGAAACCTACACTGACACTTCTTAAAATACTTTGTTTCTTATTCTCATGTAATACTTTTGTAACTGGCCGTTGTTTCTTACCTGTGTGATATTGTTTTCTCTTGGTTAAATATTAGAACTCGTTTTTCATAACATGACCAACATCGCCTAGGCCTATTTGCTGTAGTTTTATATGTTTATCCGTGCAAAAATCTTTGGAAGTCAATTTTTATAGAAACATTTACAACTTCTAGTTTCCTATCCATAGTTATTCCCTACTGGTGAGTACCCTTCTGTCTCTTCGTCGTTTATCTTACCATGTAGAATCTCAGCTGCACATCATGGGCGGAATTTCAAATTTAACTCTTCTTTCAAGCAAGCAAACATGATCGGTATGTGCATAGTTGATAGTGTCCCACCACATAAAAAGTAAGAAGTCAAAGGGCCTAATCTCATTTTGCTACCAGTTTTATTACATGAGTGTTATTTGTTGCCAGACGGCTGAACAGCCTGTTTCTAGCTCCTGAAATATTTGAAATTAACACGTAAACAGTGATGGCCGACACTTGATCGACGGTACGAGTGAAACATAATTTTGCTATAACTTTTCGAAACTGTAACCTATAAACCTGCCGATGGTCTCATATTAATAGGCACATCAAATTCTATCGTTTGGTGTATAATTTAATCTATATAGGACCTGTGGATCATGGAGAGGTACGATACTGCATTAGCGCTGGTTGGGCGCCCGTTGTAACCCCCACAACCCCCCCCAGATGCACCCCTGTTGTAGTACTAAACATGTCGCCCAAACGAACAAAGTAAACACTTACCAAAAGGCCGCACCATACTGGGAATGCGACGTATGCTGTGTAATGGGGAACCACGAAGATGTTGATGATGCCGAATATGAAATAAAGCGAGCCCACTACACACTTGATTATTGACGTGGCCAGAACTTTTCCAACAGGAAAGTTGATTGGAAACCGAAAATATCCCCGCGCCGGCGGCTGCTGATCAACAACAAAGACCCCAGTTTGTCCGAGTTGTTGATTATAAGGTGGTGGTCTAGAAGACAGATCTTGCCTTGTGTGGTACGCCATTTCCATTATTGCGCAAAAGTTAGCAGTAACAAACTTTGCCTGCTTCCGACTTTCAAGGGCGTGTGAGAGCAATGGTTTCAAATCTATGATTGGCTGAGCGACCAAAATTCTGCAAACTCCATTAACCAATCAGAATTCAAGAATAAGACAACAAACGTGCCTCGCCGCTAGATTTAGGCCTATTTGGGACGTTTTTACCACTACCCACAAAAAAATAAACGTGTAAAATGTGCCGAAAGGTACTCTAAGCTCTCTTTAAAAATTTAATCTTTGATAGATTTGCAAAAACTGCTTACTCAGCAAAAATTGTTCCGCGATCGCTAGTTACGAAGGCTTGAAACTGTCCCTTTCAAATCCTTATAATAATAAGGGAGTGGGGAACATAAAAATTATAGTTTTTAAACCTTACAAATTGTTTTTACACCTTACAAATTATAGTTTTTACACCTCACAAATTGTTTTATTCACAAGGTAACAAATGAATAAATACGAACTTACCTTTACAAGCCAATGTTAAAATCTGTTCTTGTTGGCACTGATGATTGTGTTACTGACGGCAAAATTCGCGAAATTCCACTGAGAGAAAATGCAGCCCATCTTTATCTCAAAATCACTGCAATTGTACAATTCCATTTGCGCTCTGGTTCTCTTTATATGCATCTTAAAGGCTTCAAGATCGACGAGAAGCTTACCTCCATTGGTTTTCACTGCTACGGTCGAGTAAAAAGAGCGGGAAAATGAAATATGCATCACTTTCGAAAAATTACATTTTCTGGGTAAAAATTCTCTATTTATCTGAAAAATATTCGAAAGGAAGCCCGATCAAAAATAATGTAAGAAATGAAATGTTAAACACAGCAAAGTAAAATATTTTCGAATATTTATGTACGGATATATAAATGGAAAGGCATTGGTGATTTGGCAGTTAATTAAATTCCATTAGGAGTTATTCACTTCCGAAACAGGAGAATAAAAAATTTCCGCAATTTTCATATTCCATATTTTTTCAATATAGGGGCGAAATTGGTGAAATTGTTCAGCTAAATAATTGTTCTGGCAATTTTAAATCTTCTTCGTGGTATTTTAGTTCGGATCGGATTAACTGATATCGAAGATTATCATAAGTCACTCGTTAGTACCATATACAATATTATCTGATTGATTCCGCAATCTTTTAATTTTTAGAAAGATCAATGAGAGAGATAATTCTTTCTCCTTTCGCTAAATTCTTTTCCCAATTTTCATCACTTCCGACGTAAATATACAACTCTTATTTGCATGAGTTTTTACTGTCCACCCAATATCAATCACTTTAAAACTAACGAAAGCATGAAAAGAAATATAAACAAGGTGGGCAAGATTAAGCATTGTCTATGCATAAATGCGCATTTGCTTCAACAATCAAACAGATATTTTCTAGGACTTTGAGCTTTTGCAAATCAGCTGAACAAAAAGATTGGAATTATTAATAATCAATCAATCACGTTTTAGTGCACGTTTGAAACAAGTCACTTTTCTAAACTAACATTTTCCTAAATGTTACTTTGGAAAACTGGGATATGGGAAAGGATAAAGGAATATTGAAAACTGTTATTGCAACTTTTTTGTTCTTATCTTTGTTGTTAATCCCTGTGTCTTTGTTCACGATTGGAAACTGGATCATTTTGCCAGATCAAAATTAATTATTTGATTTAAGGCTTTTGGGGCTGTTAGAAAGGTAGGAAATGTTGGTATTCGCCTTCATATACGACCGAATATCAGGTCATAAACTATTAGACATACCATACAGGCACGCGACTGAGAGTTTCCCTTCTTCGTGAACTGCGTTTGATTTGAACAGTAGTGAGGCTGTGGTGTAAAGTCTTCAATAATTTATCTCACAAAAAAGGTCATTCTCTGTTTATTAACATTACGGTTTTTTGCTCCTTTCTTCACACCTAGATAACGTCAATATAGGCTATCCATGTTATGGTTATTCACTTTCGAAGGCAGTTACAAAAATAGATGTTCTCAGCATATACCTCTTGTAAAGAAGACATCAGTAATAGCTATGGATTGAAAGGAACATAGATTTTATTCCTACTTACTTCTTACTATATGACTTTCTTACGTACTTGCTTACGTATTTTTCTAATTAGGCGCCAAGTCCCACATTGAGAAGTTTGAAAATGTTTTCCTTGTGCGGTTAAAAAAATGTTTTCCTTGTGGTTTTGTTAAGGAGTAAAGGGTCCATGTAAACAGCATTAGCAAATAAAATTTTCTTCTGAATTAGAAAAGAGAGCTTATATTTGGCTGGAAGGCGGTTTGCACCGGACACTACCTTGCCTTTAACAGATGGTGTCCTTTTGTAATTTGAAAGCCAAGTAAAAAGGCGGCCATAAAATTCTGCCATGCTATGGCTTCTACCTACTTGAACGGGTGCTCCGCTTTCGTGGCGTTTATGAAAATTGAGCACTAGTTCCATTTTTCCTGATTTTTGACCAAATTAGTATTTGCTTCAATGGTGGATGAGGTGAACATTTGATTGTTTATAGATGAAAATGAGAAAAAGCTAATGAGAAAAAACCATTTCGCGATATGAGCAGCTCGGCTTTGAGATCTCTGCAATACTTCAAAACAAAATTTATCGCTGCAACCCTGTGCAGAGCAGCGTTGAAAGGTGAACTTAATCTGGATAATTCAAATAGGTTAGAAAATTAGTAGAAGTAATATTGGTAGGCCTTCTTAAACTACAAAAACTTATCAATCTCGCGATCAGGGAATTCTTGGTTTTTCGATTGCTTTGAGAAGATTTCATATTTTGCATAAATTTTCATTGCAAACAAGCAGAAAAGGAATTAGCGGTAGCTTTTGACAGGTTTTATTGCCTTGAAGCTTGAAGTCATGTAGACAATTGGGTTCTTTCATTCATTTTCAAATATTGGCAGCTAAGACTTCTTCGAATCAGCATACCTTTATACGGCCATGTTTTTATAGGGACTTAAACAGTTGTTTGAAAGTGAAAAAGCAGTTGTTTTACGCTTCTAATGATTAACGTTTGAAAGCTGTAGGAAGTTTGATTTTGATATCATTTACGATATTTGAAAAACATTAAATTGTGCAAAGTGTTTGTGGTTAAAAGGAGACGTCAACTAGCAGTCAAAACCATACTAAAGAATTGTATCCACAAGGCGTTGAAATCGTAGCAACATGTGACATGGACCATAGTTCTAGGAATAGTCAAGTGGCTAGTATGCACGATGATCAACTGAAAGCGATCTGGCCCTTGCCTTCCTCTGCTTCTTTTTAGTCGTAATATATAGTTCATAGGATTTCTACTAGATAGAGAGAACATTCGTCGAAGGATGAACATTCATCATCACCAATTTGAAAGAATCGATCGCAAACGCAAAATGAGCTTTTGTAGCTTCAGTTTTTATTTTGTAGGTCGTTAACAGTAAAAACGGAATTCAGTAAACATTTAGCGTTATTTGTGCATCAACAATACCTTTGGTAACACAGACTAACTAAGACTGAAATATTTACAACAAAATATAGTGTTGGTTATTTTTGTTAATTTTCATAGTAACTACAGAGGTTCTATTTTTAAATAATCATATCTAAACTTTGATGAAAGATCATGCTAGACAAATCAACGTAATCATAATCCAACGACAGCAGAACTGAAAATGGCCTTTCTGCAGGATGTTTGGATAAAAGGGTCAGGGGGATTTGATTTCTATAATAAAATAATCGACATCAGTGTGTTCAAGTTACCCACTTGACAGATATTGCAGGAAAGAGGGATCTTCTGTTTAAAAAGCCTGAAAGGGGAGATGACACTATTTCTCTGGAAATACGTATTACGAGGTACACCCTGACAAAACGTATTCACCAATCAGAAGTCTACAATCAATGCTAGAAATCAATCAATCAATCAATCAATCAATATAACAATCAATCATTGTAATTAACAAATAAACAACCAGCCTTCACTTAAGCAAGATCCGAGACTGAGGGAATTTCTGTCCGGGTAATTGTTATTCAGTTGGTAGTTTATCAGAGGCACCAGTATGGATGTGTTAGATGGGCTGAAGAACTAAAAACTATCAATCTTCAAGAGAGGGCAAAAGGGTTTAAGAGGGGGAAGAGGATCGATTACGGGGCATTTCCCTTGCAGGACAGTAGAGTGGTCAGATCGAAATGTTTTACGAGTATCGAAGCTTTGGTGTCCCTAGTTTTACAAGATATCAAAAGGCAGCTTTGTGATAATTCTTCAGTGGTCCAACACTATAAAAATAGTACACTCACTAGTCCATAATCCCCATACTGCTCCCATTGACGACTTACTCAGTACAAGCTTGTTTTCTTCATGATTCGGAGAAATTCGGCCTCGTTGATTTCCCCATCGTTGTCCCTGTCAGCTTCGTCGATCATTTCCTTGAATGCAAGAATTCCTTTAATTAGCAAATTCAACTAAACCTTTCAATAATTAAGTACTCATCGAATTATGAATTAATCAACGAAACGATGGCAAGCGATATGTCGCCAAAAACATTGTTCTCCTTAGAAAACAGGAGACGAGAAGAAAAACATGCCTGCATCATTTTAGATCTGCATATTCTATTGCATCAATAGAATCGGGTCGGGTTGAAAAGTACTTATAAGCTCTAACAACTTCAATCGTGTTACATTGTTAATCAGTTGAATATGTTTTAAAGCACCTATCGTCATCGACCCAAATATTTGCCGCTGAATCTTGAGCTTTGAAAAGTCAGCCAATACGGACTCAAGAAAATTGTTAATTGTGAGAAAAACTTGCAGAAAAATCCATTTACTAAATTGATTGCGTTTTAAAAGACTGCAATTACAAACACAAGTTTGTAGTTTTGCAATATTTCATGGAGTGACAGTATACTAAGGACTGTTAAACTCAACCAGCTCGGCTTTTCAGTGTCAATCAAAACATGATTCCATGTTACCCCCGAAACTAGGACAGCTGCTAAATTTCCCTATCAAAGCTAATTCACATCGATGGCGCTAATAAAATCATTGAACACAAATGTTTATGCTTTCTTTTGAAAACATTGGGACTTTGCGGCTGGATAACGTGGACTTGCCTCTTTACATTACATTCATATAAAACTTTTCAAATAAGCTGCCAGCTGATTTTATAAGCAGTGCAATTGCAGCCAAAATACGATTGAACAGGGCGCACAATCGTAGACATGTCTTTGTTAACGCCACCTTGTCCATAACAGTCTGTCTAAACAAAAACTCGCACCAAAGACATTAACAACATTTTAGTATTTCTACAAAATTTACAAAATTGAAAATGATTACGATTGGGCAAAAGTCTTCTAAAAGCCAAGCTTGAGCTCATGCTACTATAACAGACTAATCGAAGAAAAGACCTTACAAACTTCTTGCAATAAAACGAATTACACACACCTGAAGCTCTTCGTCAGTCAAATTTTCGCCAAGCTCTTTTGCGACCCTCTTTAAATTTTTAAATGAAATTTTACCCTAAAACAAAATGGCATATTGGAAAAATTGAACTCAATAACTGATTGAATAATAAACATTAATACAACATTTCCAAAAAAGATTATCTATAATCCAACTACCGGAGATTATAGTTTAGGTTTAAGATTTTATATATATTTATGACAGATATATTTAGTTTACTTTTGACTTACCGTATTATCGTCATCAAATAGTCGAAATGCTTTCAAAATTTCTTCCTTTGAATCTTTCTCACTCTGCACAAAAATGACATAACCAAATAAATATTAGAACGCAATGTTCTTAAAGGTTCAATTGGGATTCTCAAACTACGAAGTTCAGCTTCCCAAATTTACTAACATATGAAAATGCAGCACACAAAGATACTTTAAATGAAACATCGTCAATTTCACTTAATTCTGCAAAGGCAATTCGAAAGTCTCTGATGTACAACAGTAAGGGAGGCAGTGACCATAAGCACTTTAACTATGACAAAATGGAATCTATTAACAATACATTAAAATCCTTTGAAAAGGGGTAACGTGTGAGGCAAGGGGAATGGAAATGAATGTCAGTTTGGGGACTGGCGCGTTTTACAGGAAAACAAACAAACTCGTTGTTTGAGGCATTGATGCCAGCCTCCAACCCCCACGTGAATATACATTTAGGACATGGCTGTGTGCGTATTAAGTATTCAGGGACTCGGTCCCTTCACCAGACAAATAACTGGCTTGTGGTGTCTCAAACAAAGTAGTGATAGTGCACATACGCACATTCAAGTACATTTTACACCTTTCAGCAAAAAAGTGAGTTGACGGTCGGTATTCCAAACACATTAGAAAATGACAAAGCAGACACACATTTAATTTCCGCCTCGAATTTGAAAGAAGCATAGAAAAGCAGGAAAGAGTCTGGCAAACATGATTAAGTTAGTCGGAGATCCGCTTGAATATTATAACGACCACTTATAAGTTAACAGGCTTCTTTCATGGTGTAATTAATCATAGTCCCAATAAGTTCTGGGTATGGAAACTTAACTTATGGCATATTTCCAGCCTTAAGCATGTCTGATGTTTGGTCACAAGAGAATCTCATCGCAAAATGTGAACTAAATCAATTGAAATGACGACAATATTTATTTCACCAATCTGTTTGAAAGCGAGAGAATAAGAAACATGTAATTGATAATCAATACACAGAAGAGGGTGAAGTAGGTTGTAAAATGGCCTACCATTTTTGCCGTCATCATTTGAAGAAATTCATTAAAATCTATCGAGCCAGAACCGTCTTTGTCTATATCAGCAATCATTTTCTTGATTTCTTCTTTCTTTGGCTCAAAACCAAGAGCTCTCATTGCTACCTGTTAACAAAGTGTGGAGTAATGAGACACATAAGAGCATTCACAATTACTTACTGAAGAATCAAATTCTGTCATTCAGCAAACGATCACTTTAAGCAGTCGTTGTGCTCTAAGAAACCTTATTTGCAGTCGCTGCCTACGTTCAAGGTTAGTGGACACGTTCTGGCCTAGATAATAAGAAGCCAAAGTTCTGTTGGGATGGAATACGCGAAGAAAGAAATTTGCACAAATTTAGGTCTGTGCATTTGGTAGCTAGTTGCATTTGATACAGAGGCTTTTCGACTGGCTTAATATCAGTCATCGAGGGCCAAAATAAAATTCTACTTTGGAGGGATATCAGTTAATCTTTAAGAAAAGTCGGTTCTTGAAGATTGCTTCTCAAACAATCAATGCAACGTCCAGAAGGCCCTTCAATAGGGCTTATACAATCCAGAAAGATGATCAAATCTTAACACAGTGACAAGAGCTTTTGTTTTTTTGTTCTTTGAATTACTCAATTGTTTTTGATAAACAGCTGCTCGAAAAAAAACGCTTTGAAATATCCAAAGATAAGCTGAAAGTCCAACACAGAGAAAAAATTAATGCGATTAAGAGATTTGCCTTCTTGACATAACAACCTTGGTTATGAGAAATACAAGCACCACCAAAAAAATTATTTGGCATATTTGGCAAACAAAGCCCACTGACTAAAGTTCCTCACGGCAACCTAAAAATATCGAAGGAAAGAAAAACTAGCAGTTCTGTTTCACCCTTGGTCGAAAGTGTCTTAATGTGACTAATGTCTGGTGCATTGCAAATATCAAAATGCATAAAAATGATGGTAATGCCAACAAGCATGCCAATAACATAAACATACGAAACAAACATTCCACGGCAGTTGTTTGGTGCCCTTTATTAGTATATCATACCTTGAGTTCCTTTGCATCGATTGTACCAGATCCATCGGTATCGAAAAGATCGAACGCTTCTCTAATTTCTTGCTTTTGCTCTTCGGTTAATTCTGGCTTTGGACCTAAGAAGACAAGAAAACAAATCAAGTTACTTATAGCGGACTTATAGGGAGCAATCTTCTTTATAAACTTCTTTTATAACCAGTACAGTACAGATAGTACACTACAGTACAGTACACTACAGTGTAGTACAGTACAGTGACGTACAGACCACATCAACAAAAAGCCAGGATAAACAGGAAGATTGTTGAAAAATTAGTTATCGACGCTTGTACCTCGCTTGCTAAAACTACCAGATTTACTTCCTTGTTTTTTTACTTCACTTAAAATTCGCCGCTTTTCTGATACTGATAGGCCAGTATATGCGTGTTTCCTGATCCCGTACTCCATTATGTCAAGGAAAAAAGTGCATTACTTGAGATTGCTTTAGTAGCTGGGTACATCGATGTTGGATATTCTCTCGCGAGCTGCGAATCTACCTGCTGCATTTCTCAAGCTATAGACCATTGATGCTTCGACGGTTTTTGCGACAATGAGAAGGTGTGAATCGCATTCTCGTCCAAATGAGAAACAGAATAATACTGTTTGACGGGTTTAAGAATCGGGAGGCGACGATTTGCAACATTGGCGACAAGTAATAGCTCATCATACATCTGCAAAGTTTGAAAACAAAACAGGCAGAAGCGACATGGAAACAAGTGAAAAGCAAAAAAAGGCATCAAAACTTGTGCAGATCATTGCCTATTCTTTACAACTCGATGAAGATAATAATTTCGAAAAAATGACAGGCAAAACACATTCTTTTGGGAGGAAATTGCAAGGCTGATAGATGCTACTTCATCACGTTGTTACTCTACCATAAAGAAGTAACGAAGGCAGCGTCAAGAAATCAAGGCGGAGTTTTGGGGCGGAATTTAACTTCCTTTTGTTGACAGCCCTCCTGACTCAGTAAACATAAAGAAGACTCAGTATTGTTTCAATAATTCCGATCAGTATTTCAATCCTTCTTTGTACTCAAAACAGGAATAACTTGCAACATGACTAGTATAACAAAATTGCCTTAAAATTATAAAACCAACTCAATAATTACAGCGTTCGACAGAGAACTATTTGGCTGTTTGGTAATAAGACAGCAGAGATTAGGGGGAAAACTCCATACTGCTTAGAAAACAAGTCAACAATATTTACAGCTTTTCGAAAGCAAAACGGATTTTCCATCACATTTTGCTTCAAAACAGACGTCTTAATAGCCACCAAAATTTGCATATTGTTCGCAAAAAAATCAAAAGGCCTTTCCATTTTCCAAGCTTAGTACAAATTAATTTATTTAGCAAAAGGCGACCGAATCTAACCTTTCGTACAGACAGTTATTGGTTGTCGGGTGCTTGTGCCTAACAAAGCGCCTTTGATTCGATCAATTGGGCTATTCATTATATTTTAATGTACTGTCATGGTAAGGAACGGGCGGCGACATCACGACGATCTTTGAAATTGGACATTTCCAGATATGCCGAACTGACATTAACGAGGTTTACTTGTGTTTCTCCTAGCTTGAGAATATAAATTAGAAATACGATGATCTCTGCCTTCGTACAATGCTGAAATGCAAAACCAAGCCTAACATTTTGCAGCAGTACGGGCCATGTGGTGTGCTATACGAGCAGCAGTTCAAATAGATGAGTTACCTTTAGGCTCGTTTCTCAAACTCTTCTGCTTCGACAACTGGAACTGAAAACGGCGTTGAGACGTTAGTGCTGGGGAGTTCATCGCCGGTAGCTGATAGTCGGTTGGATTCGAAAATCAACGATTTCCTCGCTGCCTCTTGCTTCCATTCAAAAATTAGCAGCGGATTGAACTGCCAGCCAATGTTCAGTGAAACATACAAGCGTGCACCTTCTTATTTCGGGCCTGTTTCACTAAGCGGTAGTCAGAAATAAAATGCATAAAAAATAATAGGTCACCAGACAAATATTTGAACGTTTTAGAGCAAATTAAACATTTGCTTGCAGGTGATATTAGAGACCCTTTGAGCTGGGATTTTAGCTCGAAACCAAAGCCCAGTGAATACAAAATTCAATAACAGAAACGGAATTGACAAAAGATTCGCTGAGAATGAGGTCAACAAACAAGATTAGCTGGCCCAAAGCCCGATGTTGAGTTAGTCAATCTTGATGCATACCACCCTTATGCGATTGTGCAATGGCAAAAAGAAACTGTTGCGCCATTGGCTGTGTTAGGGCCTAGTCATAGGCTGAAATCACCAACCAGAACATAGATAGCCTTTAGCATAGATATTCTCCCAAAATGGAATCAGAGACCAGATTATTGCGTCACATGACAACTCTATGACCATAATTTAAAACAAGAGAGGAGCCATCCACAGTATAGATAGTCATCCACAGAGGAGCCAAAACTTGGGCATGCCCTATTTTGCCCAAATGCTGAATTTTAATAGATTATTATTTTTGCTGGAAGTGTTCAGTGATTGCCACACAGACTGTAACGCTGCGTTTAGTATTGGTGATCCAGTGTGGTAAAGGCTGTCGCCACGACGTGTCCTAGAGTCCATGCACTGGGAAAGATGAATCTTTGGTTTTAACCGCACTTAATAACAAGTAGTCAAATAAGAAGAATGCCTACCAGTTATCGCAAACCAAATATGCCGATGTTAGTTTGTTTATGACTAATCGGCCTAAACACCTGTTGCCCACTAGTCCCGATAATCGCCATGATACATTATCGCAACTCTAAGAGGCGATTGACTAGAATCATGGCATCGCCATGATACATTATCGCAACTCTAAGAGGCGATTGACTAGAATCATGGCATCGCCATGATACATTATCGCAACTCTAAGAGGCGATTGACTAGAATCATGGCATCGCCATGATACATTATCGCAACTCTAAGAGGCGATTGACTAGAATCGCATCTTTTGCAATTACTAATAGCATAAAACCTTAGAAATAGTAGCTTACTTGAGGGGAATGCTGAAAAAAGCGGGTTCGAGAGGAGCGCTGTGTCCGGCCTTCTGGCTGGATACACTTTGAAGCGCCGTTGGCTCAAGAACACAGAACCGCGTCGATTGCCCCGAGCAAGGGTCTGGACTCGACCAGGGGTCAGAAGGCATCTCGGCGATGCGCAGTGCTGATGCGCAGTGCTGATGCGCAAATGGTCCCGCTATAATTATTCAAAGCCAAGTAGAAATTGTCAAGACATACCAGATAAAGGGTTTCTCGGCCTTTTCTAAACAACCTTGGCAAAACTCTTTGGGATTGGTACTTGATTTATTATCAGGTAAAACCTATTATGTGGATTTGTCCTGGTGCCCCTTCTTGAAACAGGATGTTGTCAAGGTGACCATGAGTGTTGCAATGACATAGCAGTCAACAGCGGTGCAGTATTATCCACGCCGCCCATTTACTCAAAGTTAAAATAAAGCGAACCTAAGCAAAATTTAATGAATAGGCCATTACAAGGGTGGGCCGAAAATAGAAGTAAAATAGGATTCACTCCCGCATATTGAAGTCAGGTCACAACGGCAGGTAACGTCAACATATCAATTGAAGTTGTGCCTAATGTTTTAATCGACCATTGAAGTTCTCATCATTTAATGTGCGCTAAACGCTATTCATTGCCAATCAGGTCAGAAATAAATGCTTTGGCAACAGTGGTGAAAGCAATAACGACGAAAAAGTTGTTAATACACTTTGTTGGGCTAAATCAACAGCACCTTGGTTCTTGATGAGATGCGGGCTGGCCGATTCTATGCCTCCCCTGCCAATGGCTTCAATTCGAGTGACCGCATTGTCAATACGGAGCACTATTCGATTCTGCACCAATGGAAACCAAAACGGCAGAATGATACAACCAACGGAATGTCATACTTTCGCGTTAGAGCTCTATGAATAAATTACCCTGAGTTTGGGTTGGTTTTTCTGGAAGCAGGTCGAATGGGGTTCTGAAACAGTCTTCTTCTAGACCAGTTCCTTACAAAATTAAGAAATTAAGACTTAATCTTTGGAATAGTTTGATAAAGGGTTGGGAATAAGTAATCAAAGGTTTGCTAGAACTTTAAGTAATTAAGATAGTCATGAAATGACTTCAATATTTCTTTAATTGAAATATTCAAATATTTCTTTCAAAGGCATAGCCTTTTAAACTTAGTCTTTGGTTGGAGTTTTTCCTTCTGTCATCGAGGCATGGAAAAGTGGTGACGTAACTTAGAACCCAGGCTTCACGAACGACTAATGGTGGAAAGTACAGTGGGCGGTGTATATGTCTGTGTTCAAAACGCATGGCATCTATATACATGTTATACTGCATAAAAACATCAAACACCAACTTCATTTCACCAAAGCGATTAAGGGAAATCATTAAGATGCTTCATTAATTTTTCTCTCTGCAAGGGTGTGTTTCTGTCCTCCTTCTCTCCTGCCATCTGCAGGTCATTCCTAACATCTCCAGTGCATCGAAACTGCCATCTTTTCAGTACCAATTCGCCGGCTGGCTCAAGCTCACCAATTTTCGTAGTTTATTAAAACCAAAGCATTGCACAGAACTCTTAACTAGCCTGGCCTATGGATCAGCGCAGAACAGGTTTGTCCTGAATAGGTCAAGCCGGCGAATAACCGAAGGCTATTGTTGCCGAACTCGTCTGAGATATAATTGTTCTAACAGAAAAGGTTTGCAGACGGATTGATAAGGCTGCATTCAGATCGATTAGTCGGGTCAGCATTGTCTCTGGAAGCAGTAGCAAAGCAATTTTTATTGTCTGCGAAAAATGTTGATGGGAGCAGACACAAATAACAATTTTCAACAGGTCAATTACCATTTACCATGAACAAGACAATGTTTAAATTTCTTTAAAGCAGACAGAGGAAGAGGTGTCGATGAACTAGGTTTCAATTACACGAGTTGCCTTTGATGTAGGTAGCATCGAATAATACCTTCTTGTTATCTAATACCCCTTTATTTTATTCATTTAAAAGTTGCCTTTATGTTGGTAGCATCGAATAATAATACCTTTTTTACTGTTAGTTTGACAATAGTGTGAACACTTCTATAAAAAATGCTACGCATAGCGATTAAACAATTGAAAAAATAAATTATGAAAAAATGTAAATGAAAAAAATTACAATGTATCAAAGAAAACATCTGATGAATTCACAGTGGAATTCGGAAAAATAGACTACAAGTTGTTCTGTTATCAAATAGTGAGATAAACTTGCTTATCTAAATGATATTTACCTTGTTGCATTGCGTGATAAATATTATTCTGTTTCAGACCCAAATGATGCCTGATAAGTTACCATGCTATTCACATACCACTTTTGACATACAAAATTCAAAATATCAGGTTTGATACACGCATAGTGCATTTTAATTCTAGTGGGACCTCAAAGTGCCAAAATTTTGTCACTTAGCATATTGCAAAGTACAAATACTGAATGATTTGCAAAATTCGATGTCCAATCATGAGGTCGTTGCATTAGTGTGCAAGTAATTTTAAGTGACAGCGTAACTCTTGTGTTTCCATCCTGCCAGCTAGTTTTTTTCATTAACAGTCTCTGGTCAAGGTGAACCATTTTGAAAGAAACACGAATTTTACGTTTCCCCAACGCTGAAAACATTGCTAGGGAAAGTCATAAACGAAAATAGGAGATCTTAGTTTGATATCTGCATTGATGATTAATGGTGAATTTGAAAAGTTAGCGTTTACTCTTTATGTAGTTACATTTTTTAGATATACTTTTTAGATATACCGCCTAAGCTGTATTCTCACTAGGGGACAGTTATAAGCGGACTCTAGATACCCTTCAAGAATTTCTAGGCTACAGTTTTTTTTGATTGATAATGCAGGCAGCAGAAACCCAATAATGCACGTAGCAAAGAATGAGAAGCTTCTGGCTTCAAAATCAGCTACTGCAATATCCGATTTTTTCCTAATTAATTTTTATTTTGTTATCATTACTTTCGTAAAAAAAGAAGCTTACAAAAACTTTAAATCAAAAAAATTATCTTCTATCAGAAAAAAATTGCCTAGCAATGCACTGACAGCTTTGATTGGTTTTTTATCAATTTTATCTTAAATGGCAAGCGAAAAAGTTTGAACCCAAAAGCAAAATACTATGGAGTATATTATTCGACACCGGTATAGCATATCAACTTCAAATTAAAAAAGACCTATTGCTTACATTTGGCACTATATGTTGTTGTCGGCTGTCAGCATTGATATATCGGCTAGGAATATGTTTGACATGAAACATCATTAGTAGGCTTCATGACAACATCTGTATCGCGCGAGGCACACAAGAAGGAAACTTACACATACACCCTCTGCTTGAAGCATGCAGTTCCAAAAGACAATACCTGTCGATCCGATCACAGACAATGTTGTCTACAAAAGTTGCAAACGGATTGCATGCAATGCACCAAGAACATTAAATATCACTGGAGAAAGCATACCAAGCTTGATTTGTCCACTGTCCCGGCGACTTTTGACTTGAACACTTTTTGCACTAGAGCAGCTTATACCCATGAAAACCATAACTAGTTGGGACTATTCGCGTGGTGAAAACAGCAAGCGACTGCCTACGTCAAAGTATTGAGCTAATACCATCAGCAGACAGGCCTCTCTGTTGTGCAAGTAGGGTTCCAATGATGAATCGAGAAAGACGACACTAGAACATCTTAAACGTCAATAAAAAACTGGCCACCAGACAGCAATTCACCAATTGAGAACTGTGCAAGGCGGATAAAAGACGGGGGTATTGTTAGTTTAAGCAAGTCATTTGGTTCCTAGAAAGGCCGCGCGATTTTACAGCACTACGCATGCAGCACCAGGATGACTTTTTAGTGATGACTGCAAAGGAGCCCGCAAACTGTGTGGTAAAACTTTGCAAAACACTGATCATCTTTAAACACGACGTCTTGATAACGACATGGAGTTTCAAGTAACATTAACTTGCAATCTCCCTTAAAAAGAAATTCAGATTTAAGCGTTTCTCAACACGCTAACCGTACGCTGTTTAATAACCTGCAAACAAAACCCTTCATTGTGCCTTACAAACATTGTAGATATGTCTGAAAAAATTCGTGCCATAAGTTCAAATAAAGTTGAAGCTGATATGAAACTGGCAAGATTGTTAATAGCTGCCGAAAAAAGATTCTCCTTTAAACTGACCCACTAAACAATTGTACTTAACAACACCAGGCCCCTATGCAAATACCTGCCTGCTAATATGAAACCCCCGTGCAACTAGAGCACATAGACATAATGCAGCCACAGGAAATTTTACTGAATACTTGAAGGCAAATTTTGGTTCTAATGGCATGTAACCTATCTGCATACAAGAACGCCTAAATCAGTACCCTTATCAACATTTTGTCAAACCTGCCATTATTTTTAGATTGATGATTGCAAAAAGTTCTTAAGGCGACAACAGTTAGAGCGTGTTTAGCCAATGCATGAACCAAAGGAGTGATATAACGATCTATACACCTTCAATACCATTCAAAGTTTATCCACGTGCCTCTATGGAGATCGATGCTCGTGACGTCACTTCAAGGCTGGTCAAGTGTAAAGGCCTTTGTCAGCATAATAGTGCCCTTGTTTTGGGTTGCTGGTAGGATTAAGCTTTTTGCTTTCTTCAATAGGAGTCTAGTGACAGGGGTTTCTGTAACTGTTTTCTCCGATAACCAGCTTCCACTTGAAAATAACTATTAGCAAACTTTTACAGAAAATTTCGGAACGCCATATTTCTTAGTAAAATAACTAGCCCAAATTAAAGATCACTTTGCTTTTGAAGGTAGCGAATCAACAGTAGCAAATTTATTTACATGTGACCAAAAGCAGCCTGAGTAGTCCTTAATCGTGAAAAAAAACTGAAGAACACAAATAGACTGTTACCATCCCAATCAAACTGTACAAGGTTTACTGTCTATAGGCTTTTTTGGTGGCAAAGCGTTAGTAAAATAAGTGCAGCTTGAGAAAATCTTCTTAAGATAGATGTTTATGTGTATCAGCTTCTGAAGAGCGCCTAATATGATTCACATAAGGATTCTAGTTTTAAATTATTGAAGGTTGACGTCACAAGAGAATGTACCTATATCAATATTGCAGAAACCAGCTGCAATCGGAGCAAGGAGGCCTTTGCAAGAGATTAGATGGAACTGCCTCTAGATGTAGAGTCGCGCCGTAAATAATTGTCGGTACAGTAAACATGCGCAATCTTCTCTTGATTAATTACATGAATCGAAATTTATACCAAACTGGAAAACAGCACTGCCGAAAATACAAGTTGAAAATACAAAAAAGAACGATTGAACAGGTGTCGGAATAAGAACCAAGATGTGGAAATCAAAAAAAGAAAACTGGCAAAGAAGTGGCCATAACTTTTGTACCTTCCAAACGCGAGTGGCTTATCAAACCTGAATTGCTTATGATACCGAACTGAATTTTGTGGGTGGTCTTTACATTTAGATATTTGAGCATCATGTTCGACTAGCATTTTTTAATTTGTTTACTTCATTACTTCAATTTCAAGGAAACGACATTGTATCAATACTGTCACGAACAATTTATCAGTCGATATTTTCAACGGCTGCCAAACTCGGAATGACTTTACAGTTAAAAGAACCGAAATGCTGATGTTGTAATGCCCGTTACGCAATGCAAAATGCGATTTTCGCACGTGCCACGTTGACGCTGTACCGTTAATAATGCAACTGCAGCCCAGAACCACAACTAGAGTCCTAAGTCGCCTTCAAACCACTGCTTTATCGACTGACCAGACTTTTTGAAGGGTGTATCCAGTCACCCGCGCTGCTTGCCTATTCTAGGAATAACTTCTGACTAGTCGGACAAGTGGTTTGTCGTGAATACCACTGTTGCTACCAGCGAATATCACCCTTGAATACCTTGAAATGATATATTGAATACCTTAATAGGCTAACAAAGATTATCGTTGCATAACTTACCAGCTTTCTTCTTCCCAGCAGCTTGTAGCGCGCCCTTTCTGTACGACGAAGCCTGCATCAAGAAAGAATAAATTTCAATAACAGCGACCAAATTCAACACTGATTTAGCGAATAAATAATATTCACATCAAATCTGAAAGAAAAACACTAGTCAGAATCAATGAGATTCGTTGGTAAAAAACTGAAAATCAATTATTTTTAAGAGCCTTTCTCGTTATTGCAACACGCAATTCGCATGCCTTCAAGTTCGCATGCATCTCCAGAAACTCATGCTTGCCTTGAATGCGCTGATTTTGAATTTAAATTACGCGTGAGTCGTAACTTAAATCATTGCAAAATAAAACAAACTGTCCTGGACACTGCCTTCCAATGCCCTGAACTGATTAAAAGGCCGAAAGCTCTGTATATAAAGACTAAGGTTTGCATTAGCTGGATTATTTCAGACATGGTAAATGTGAAATCAATACACCTGACTTTTCTGGCTCATTTCCTATAGCACATGAATTACTTTTAAAAAGTTGACAATAACGCGGGGAACGTTTGCATAAATTTTATCATCAGACATTTTTAATGGTCTCTTCTTTCCTCTTCCTTCTTCAAAATTTTCAAAAGAGGGATGAAAGGTCTGCTTTCTATATATTTATGTAATCACCCCAGCTCTTATAGTTTAGTATTATGCACAACTCAGTATTAGGCAGAATGGTTGCGAAATGCGAGAAACTTTCTATTCGTTCTGTAGTTAACTTTCTAATCATTCGATTTAATATAAATAGCGAAATTTACTAGATGAGAAATATTTCGGCTGGAACATCTCACCAATTTATTATGTTGTACTGTTACGCGAGCGCTTTTAAATTTTCTGTAAGAATTTCCAGATTTCGCTGAGCTCAAGGGAAAATGTATCAAGCGTAGGGCACTCCCTAATGATAGACAAAGTAGTAGAAAAATGTTAATGAAAGGTGCATTTATCTCATAACAAACATGACAGTAGCTGACGCATCGACTACACACGTGAACGTGACAAAAGTTTCACTTTATCCACAACCCGTTATTCCATTAGACACGCTGGCATACGATACAATGCAACGAGGTGGTATTGAGTAAACTAAACATTGTATACTGATTAACCAGCTAGAGTAACAGGCTCAGTACAATTCAACACAGCATGTTATGAGGCATGCGAGAATGTGAGCACCAGCTCGTAAACTGACAAGATTCAATACTTCAATTGGTTGATTATCACAAATACGAGCATTCTAGAAAACTACTGCTACGCTTTATATAATCTGTACGCCTGAGGTGCATGAAAAAGGAAACATGTCCTAAAAATGGCAAAATTCAGCTATTTAGGTGATATTACGGCATTTCATTCCAGTTAATAGGAAAACATTGGTTCAAAATTTGCTGGAGCACAAGAACGTGCATATTTGATGGAAGAGAACAAGACAGCCAAACTCTGTTTTGTAAAACTTCAAGAGAGAAAAAGGGCTAATGTTTTATGAAAGCAGGTTATTAGCTCAGTAGTCCATCCCCTATTTTCTATGTTCTACATTAAGCCCATTCAGACGCTACATTGAGTCAGATGGCATTGCAAAACAAAACAACTTACTGATAATTTGATGAACCATAGAATCTAACTGGTAAGATACGTCTTGCTTTGGAGCTAGTATTAATAAATTCGTCATTGTTCATATTAGTTACTCGTGTTCAAGTTACTTGAAATTCTTCTTGAAATGTCAATACAATTATGAATTCTTAGGTCCTTTTTCAAAAAAGAATTAAACACATTCAATTATGTAGGTATCAGTAAGTTACGTGAACAATGATCTCTACCAATTTCAGAAACATGGTCGTATGTGCAAGCTAAAATATAAGTTTTGTACATTCTTGGCCCTACAATCACCTAATCCAGAGGTTGCCTTAAAGCATTTATACATATATTAGCAAGCATGAAATGGAAATGACTTTTAAAATCCATTTCAATATACTTCTATTCACAACACTAAATACAATCTACCTTTAAGTTGCATGTGAACCAAGACTTTTTAATTACCCAAGAGAAAACTTCAGAATAAAGACAAAAGACTTGCAAGCAGGAAAAGAGATCCATTTTTAAGAACCAGGGAACCATAAGCATGGCATAAAATCAGTACAAACTTGTGAAGATTGTCCAGTTGTGTACATACCTTATGACTGGTTTTGCCAACTAGAGTGACTTTAAAAAAACGTTTTAAGAACTCAAGAAATAGATGCCTAAAAAAGCTTTTCTGAAAGTTAAGTGTACAGCACCTATCAAAAGGAGCCCAAGATATTTTCCTTTTCACCTGAAAGAACTGCTTTCATAATTAGGTGATTATCTATTCACTATCTCTTGCATTGAGATAGTGAAAATATTATATCATCAAGATCTTTTTAAGTTTCAATGGCCCTTACTTAAATAATTATCCTAAGGTTGTTGTTAATATCTCTTTCCAAGCAAATGGGAGCTTCTTAGACAAAATCAGACCATTTCCCATGGTTCATACAAGTGCTTGTAATTAAAGAACAAGGAAAGTAGAATACTTTCCATAAGGACCCTAGAAAAATGAATAACAAAATGACCTATAAAATTAAATGGAAGTTAAATCATAAATGGGATCAGAATGACATAATTGATGGAAAACTGATCACCAGGATACCATTTGAGTCACAGTTATAAACAAGATCTTGCCTTGCAAGATAGCCTATAAAAAGACTGAAACACATTAGAACTCAAGTGCTGCTGCATCAAACAGATTCTCCTTCTTCTTATTCCACCATAACAAGGTATTTTCCTGTCAGGAAATCACTTGAAGAATTAATATGCCTAACTTGTTGAAAAAGATCTTCTACATAAAATCCATGTGTCAGGTTAACCATGTTCATCCTAGGAATATTCACACAGCTTGCTTTGTTGTTTTCTCACACTTTTCCTTGTTTCACTCTCTTATATTACATGCATAAAACAGGATACCTAAGATGAAACTTCAAATACAACCTTTTAGCTTCTAATATGGGACTAAATGTTTAGATGGCACAAACCACTTTCTTCTTATTAGTTTTTCTTGCAGTCAATATTCCAGTTTGAGTAACAAGATATTCATGAACATAGAGATTATTGGCACAACAACTTGTTTCCCATTTCAAAGGCCAAAAAGCTTTGTTTCTAATCCTATTAGCATGTCAGAGGACAACCAAACAGCACTTGTACTTCATTCATTATAAAAGAATGCAAAACTTTATGGTGCATAAAGCACATGCTTATAATTGACATACAACACTAAGAAGCTGGAAATTAGAGCTTTATGACACAACATACTGTATAAAGTCATCAAAACTCCCTTTCTACTTGCATACAGCTCTATTTTGTAAACATTTTGCATTACCTGCAAAATGATTTCGTATATCTTGACTAATTTTATTCTACAGAAGGGAAATAAATGCAGAGATGGATTGGCCTATAAGATTCTCGTGCTTAAAAGCCTAGACTAATTACTGCAATAAAGAAGGTGTCATACTTTAAGCGCACAAAAGAATTCTCAAGCGTTACTAATGTCATAACATATTTCACATTGATATGGCAGGGGCTCAAACAAAACATCTCGCCATGTAGTAGATACCTCCCTCAAACCAGATCTAAAAAGACTGCAAATATGGAGCGTGCATGGATAAACCCCTAGGTACCCCTTAATTAATTAATTAATGAAATCGACAGCTCTTCTTCCAGCTGAAGGTATAATCAGATTACTTTTAATGAAAGGTAACGCGCTTTGAAATAAAGTGAGCACAGATGGAAAACTCTTTTGTCGTGTTCTTGAGATGCATCAACGTCTTGAGTTAAGCAAACTGTAAAAGAGCGCCAAAACCTTTGGTGAAAAGAGAGGACTGCTGTTGCTCTGGAGAGGGCCTAGTACCTTAAAATCATTTCCAACTAGTAACTGAGATGAGAAATGTTAAAATCAATTAAACAGTAATTCATAAAAAAGAATGCTCACCATTTCAACTTTTTATAAGTTTTCTTGCAGATGAATCAACCAAGTTTAGAGAATTTCCAACGACGATTCTGCCTCGGCACTTTCGCCAATGTTTTAATCCAACTCAACGCGACGCGGTTTTTGTTTAATGTTAGCAACAAACAAGCATTCTCCTCCGCATCACCGTGAACTATCAGCAGCTATATTGTGAAAGGTGCCCCAACGAAGGAGGCCGCAGGGTTTTCTAAGGGTCTAAGGATGAAAGTAAGGTCCCTCCCTCCATATCTGTTTTAACGATTAAAACAGTCAAAAATAGTATTGATGGCAAAGAATGTCCGAGTGCATTTATGATGGACCTTCAAAAGGGCCTTTCGATAATACAATAGATGTGCATAAAATAACTTTGTGCATCTCCATGGAACAAAATGTCCTTTCAAGCAATCTTTTTTACTCATTTTTACAGCCACCAGTGGCGGAAATTACGGAGGTCTGGGGGGGCTCGAGCCCCCCCCCTCCAATTATCTTGTCGTCGGATAATTCAGGCTGTCGTCGGAAATTTTACAAACGTCGAGCATGCAGAAAGCCCATCCAAGATGACTGACATTTTTTGTGTCCCACATTTTGAAAACTAGGGTTTGTTACTTTACGATAGGGGTCGTTTCTTGTGACACTTCATGCGCACCATTACTCAATGCGAAAGTGCATGTTTTGTTTTTGGTGTCTCTTATTCATACCAGAAACGATTCCATACTATGAAAAAAACTGGATGACCAATTGGAATAAAGCTCTAACAAAAATAAGGCAACACGAGAACACTGAAATTCACTTAACGGCAGCATTTAAGTATTCAACCTACATATCAGGGCAGAATATTAAGAATTGCCTCTCAGCAAGTGCAAAAATTGCAAGCATCCAAAGAAAGAAGAAGATGGAAGCCAACAGAAAATCAATGTTTTCTCTCCTACAACTGTCACAATTTTTTGCTCGCCAAAATATTGCATTCAGAGGTCACAATGAAGGTCCATGTTCTAGTAACAGAGGAAACTTTAAGGAACTTGTGGAACTTATGCAAACTTTAAGGAACTTTTGCAAAGTATGATATGACTCTTGCAAAGCAGCTGGAAGCGAACCCAAAATATGCCAACTACACAAGTTCAGCTGCTTAAAATGAAATGGTCCACTCAATTGCTGAGGTGCTGCGAAGGGAGATCATGGAAGAGATTAGATCTGCAGAAATTTTCCATGCTGATAGACGAAACTGCAAATGCTTCGAAAAAAGGGCAAGTAAGCTTTATTTTTAGGTATGCTCTCGAAGGTGAAATTTATGCGACATTTCTCACGTTTAAAGATGTTGTTTCGACAACCGGGGAGTCGTTTTTTGATGAAGTTAAAAGGCAGCTCGAATCATTTGGTTGAAATTTGAAAGATTTGAGAGGGACAGTATAAAGGGCTGAAAGCAAGGATTATCAGTGCCAACCCCTTTGTCAAAACTGTACATTGTGCATGTCATGCCCTTAACCGTGTGCTTCTTTAGGCATTAAATGGAAATGTGAAGTTTAAATTTTTTTGCAAACCTGGAAGAGCTGTACGACTTTATCGAGGTTAGCCCTAAGCGCAACGAGCACTTTCAGCGGGTCCAAAAAGATCTTGGTTTCGACACCATCAGAACATTAAAGTACCACGCACTCACGCATTGGGAGTCTCATAGTCAAGTTGTTAAGGTGATGGATACCTACCCAGCAATAATTGCCATGCTAGAAGATGTAGTAGACGTGGAAACTGAAACAGAAGTTGTCAGTAGAGCAAGTGGACTTCTAAGCTTCTGTAAAAAATTTGAATTCACATTGGTGACAATCATTTTCAATGAATCAGCAAAGAACATCAAATTTATAACTCTATTGAGAGATAGAGAGCAGTTGATTTAAGCCATGCTCTAGATATCTTCGCATCTATGATGCACCAACGAAAAGAATTTTCTCTTTGATCGCTTCTCCAAATATAGTTTTAATTTTTGGCCTTGAAATTTATCCATTAATCAGTCTCGTGATTAGCTTACGTTCCCCACATTCATTGATTTACTAATTTCTTGTGTTTCCAATGCAACCAGGGGTTCAAATAATTTTGAATATCCTTTAATTTAAGCTGCATTTGTTAATAAAAGTTTGCTCTTCAAGTTTGGTAATTTTTCTTATAACTCCAATGAAACTTTGTTGTGTCTGTCTACTTGTCAGAAAATCGTGAGCCTGAGCCCCCCCCCCCCAAATAAAAACCCGAATTTCCGCCACTAACAGCCACAGAGACATACTCAATCTTCCCTTGGAGTGCAACTTCTCTGTACATTGCTGCTTATATGAACTAGAAAATTAGTGTCACCTGAGACACTTGCACCTAAATGAGACCATTTTTCCCTGATTACAAATATGTTCTGAAATTCACTAACATATAAGCTGTTATAGCTGAGTTGGCTACAGGGAAGAAGTTTAACAATACATTTGAAATAAGTAGTTTTATCAACCTAACCAATGATCCCTTTTCTAAATATGCTGCAGAATTTTATTATCACAGTGGAAAATATTCTCTTGATGAAACTTATTAAACTCTTGATAGCTCCCTTAAACAATAAAAAAGAACTGAAGAAGATTCAAATCCTGAATTTTTCATGTATAAATTTCAGAAAAAAACAACTGGATAGCATCATAAAATACAAGAGATGTGCATTCTTAAGAGAATTAAAGAGCAGCAAGTAACAGACAAGTCATAGCAAGAAAAACAGATAAGTATATTGCTGCATTCTATCAACTAAATCATGTTGATAATCTGTTGCAAATCATTATTACATATCTGCTATCACAATGATAATTTTTTACATAAAACTAAACCTCTTTCTAAATTATTTCTTTCCATAGATTATATTTATTTCATTTCAAGTCTAAATATTCGCCTAGATATGCTCTTCCATGCATCATTAAAGCTACTGCTATGATGAAATAAATTTAATAACCATAAGAAAGGAACTTTGAAGCTGACTAACTTGCACTAAAATTGTCTTTAAAACCAGGGTGGAACCCATGCAACTTAACCAATATCGGGCATGGAGTTAGCTATTTCAATGGAGTACAATGTTTGAATTTGAAATTAATATTATCTCCTTGAGAGTTGTAATCACATAATAATTTTGATATTTCTGTCATGTTGATAATGTTTAAATTGATTTGTTTTATGAAACTTATTTCATTTTTTTATAAATTATTATCAGTTTCTGTGCATCAGTTTCTGGGCATTACCCAATAAAATTTCCGGCACAGCTTCATGAACTACATGTCTAATATTTGGTGTGAGCTTTACATGGATTCCAACCTGGCTTTGAAAAGAGAAACCCCCATGTTAAGTTCCTGTTAACCCTGTTAATGTTTTTGAAGGGACACCTTCTCCAAAACAAATGCATGCATGCACACAGCTCTCTGTCATTCACACATACCTTAAAACTGCATTTATAGGAGTAAAATTTTGTGTGGATTTGAGGCAAGCCCTAATTTTAATAGACATCTGGATGCCACACCATGCAGGCTAGCCTTTGTGCAGCCATTTAGAAAACACTAAAAGATATTAATTTCATGGCATTGCTACACAAACATTAAGTTGTCTATCCTTGAAATAAGAGTACTGATGGTTTGTGCATCGACCCAACAATAAGTCATTATAATCCATGCATCGAGCACGCCAATCACAACACCAGCTACGACATCAGATATGTGGTGCCTTCCTAGGACAATTCTTGAGATTGCCACAACAACTGCCCACAGGTTAATTAAAGCCAAGTATGTAGGATCATAGCCGCTGAAACTAAAAAGTGTTGCAACCATGGAAACTCTTGTGGCATGGCCTGACGGAAATGAATATTTGTCAACTGATACAGTCGCAAACATGTCATCTTGGTTGTGCGATGGTCGCTGCCTTCCCGTCAACACTTTGAGTGTACAAACTACAGCCAGATCTAGTAACAAAGCAACCAGAAGGTTGAAGCTAAATTCTTGTAAATATTCCGTATATTTGTAGCCGTAATACGCTGACACCGCAAGCCAAGGAACTCCGTGCCCGGTAACCTCCAGAAACTTCAAGATAATCCTAGAAATCTTTATGCTTGCTGTTCTAGGCCTGCCCTCAATAGTTATGAGAGATGAAAAGTATAAATCCTGTG
Organism: Nemopilema nomurai; assembly: GCA_003864495.1. Lineage (NCBI taxonomy): Eukaryota > Metazoa > Cnidaria > Scyphozoa > Rhizostomeae > Rhizostomatidae > Nemopilema > Nemopilema nomurai. Next base: position 676,360 of record ML133421.1, on the reverse strand, counting down.
ACAATAATTTGTCGAATATGCTTGGGTGACCCATAACATGGCTCTCTGAGTCAGATTTCTTTTGTATTTCTGTTGAAGACTTTCTTCCTTGCAACGCCATTTTGAAATTAAGGTTACCTCTGTTGTTGTTGTTGTTGATCTAAGATTCTGCCATAGAGATAGGATAATTATCTATTTTAACCACTTCCGTCTGACATATAGCGTCTGAATTAATAACCACTTTTCTTTCGTCATAGAGCACCGTCTTGGTGAATTTTAGAACCTTCCCTAATCGAGTCCAGTAAAGCAAGCTTTGTGTTAACTTTCATCAGTATCAGTCAAAACTTTGACCTTGCAAACTCCCATAAAGAACAATGTTCATCATAGTCCGTTAAAACAAGGAATTGCGGAAGCCTTAGAAACATCTCTAGATCCTTTTCCTCATGTTAAAGACCTTCGAACAAACGTTGTGTCACTTGCAGCGTACTTTTGTATTGGTGTCAATCTAAAAAACTCGTTTCCAAAATAATCAAAGTACGGTCTGACCAACCAGTGATTATTTGTTTGTTACAGGATATCCATGATTAAGAAAGACTTCTGACCATTCTTTAGTAGAGTTATTTGATTTTCGACTTTTTTGCCTTGGGTACAGGCAAGGAATGTCAGTATGTGATGACGTTGGAAGAGCAGTCAAAATGAAGTAGGCAGAGGTGTAGTTGTATTCCCTAATGATATACGTAATAAATGAATATATTTGTCAACAGAATGAACTTCTACTTATGCTAAAACACATAGCTAATTGTGAACCAAATTTGAATGACGACAGTTTGAAAAAATAAAATATTTCAACATTCATGAGAAGGAAACATACTTTGAATGCCTAAAAGAATCGATGGTTGACTTAAACATCCCACCAGCACTTAAGCTGCGCGATAAAATTAATATTTCAAGACTGGTACCTATCACACCTACGGAAACTAGAGGTAATTTGGAATAGTTCACCAGTTTCGTCGACGCATGAACTAAGCGTTGGTAAAACAAGATACAGCGGAATACGTAAGCCATATCATTTTTTCAAACAATTCTAAGTGGGTGGCGAGGAGTGCGAATTGAAAATTAAGCAAGGGGCAGAAAAAGTAATGTTTTTACACAGAGGTACTTGAGTCACAGTACTTTTTAACCTCACGACTTGTCGTCCGTAAAAGACACAAAATGTTGCCATTATAGGGTGGGTGGTATTCACAGGTAGCGAAACGCAAGATAGAGAGGTCACGAGATATTGATGAGCAACCAGAACAAAACGTATATACAGTGGTTCCGTAAGCTGCGAGTTTTACTGTTGCATTTCAAATTCACTTCAGATGTTTTTAAAAGACAAATTCGGATTAGCCATGAACTTTCTCTGAGCTTCGGTTAGTATGCTTTTAAAAAATACAAAAATATTTCTGAAATTATACTGGCAACCGTTTCCAAGAACATTAGAGGAACGGTTTGTGTATCTACATAGTCTTTCGAGAGTTAGCGTATTAGTAGCCATGTCGCATTGTTGGTTTTTTATCAGTACTAGGTGACAGAATACAAACGATAGGTGAATTGTATGGCTTCGATGAACAGGCAAAGAGGAAGCGAACGTATCATTGGAAATAGGAAAGGGTGTTCCCATTTAAACAGTGAGGCGATGCTAATGGCACGTTGCGAATAGACATTTGCAGTCTACACTGGCTTCCCTCGCTTGATGTGACGTCATCGTCTTTTCTGTCACAGCAGCTAATGGACGATGCACATCAGCTTTCGATCAATTCTTGCCGGACAATCCTCAGTAAAGTCTTATTTCGTGCACATTTGTATGAATTAAAAACGTTGTCTTACAATCTCAAAAACAATAGTTACAGACGTACAATGATACCTTAAGTTTACGAGACGCACAGTAACTATTCTCTACTTATGTACACTATGTAAAGGCTTTAAATCTATATCTGAAGTAAAAACACCCAGCTTTACTGACCCGATAGCAACCATTTACACAGCAGTCTTTATCTTTTTTGAATTTTCATTCACCCTGCAAAAAACAATTAAAATTAGATTGAAGCACATTTTGACCACTCCTTCCACAGCAAGGCTGCTATAATCAGAACAATTGTCTTTTTCGCAACGAAACATGTATCAGGACTTAAAAATGTTTGGGAGTTTCATAGATCAATGAATTCGCCAGATACAATTTTCCACCGAGGTTCTAGGGAAATACTCACTTCATTTCAGCTGCGTTTCTTTTAACTGGAACTTTGTCCTTTGGCACGTCTTTTAGGTCTAGAGACAATGGCAAAAGAAACATGTTCCATTAGTCGTTAAAAGAGAAAAACGTTGTACTTTTCTCCCAACAAGAGGAATTCTTTTATAAACTTGGGACAAGCATTGCAGGAGATGCACTATACGTCAATATGCAAATCCTTGATAACAAAAGCAATAAAAGTGTTTCATACTAATAATATAATACACTTTTATACCACCGAGTAGATGCATGGACGTTGATTAGTGAAAGATCCTACAATCTCAACAAAAGGAAAATATTATCGTTAGTGGCAGACTTTTCCGTATGAAAAGATTTACAAGACGCGCTCAAATATTTTTAAAATCAGAGCACTTACCTTGAAGCCACCTAACCTGAGTTGCAGGACCATATCTGAAACAAATAACACAGGATACAGCTGATGTGGCATTGTACCACGCTCATAGCCTATGTGGCTATTCTGTACACAAACATTTGCCAAGCATAGCAAAAGGACTGTCTATAATATTCTCATCATACGTCTTATATTTATAGAATATAAGAAATTACAGTATGCATGAATGGGTTTCGGACTGACCTATGTACATGAACAGAGAAAACTTTGATCGATTCAAGAGGCGTTTGACACATGTGTTTGGGCTTGCTGTGCATGACAGAAGAGTCACTGGGGTGGCCTAAACACTGTTAATTCTAGTGATAGTAATGTCTGTTACATAAAATAAAAGAGACAATCAAGGATGACATGCAGAAAACTTTCATCCAGTTTTTCTCTATAATATCCTCAAACCAGATGCCGACGAATACCCATGAATCTCTCAAGAACCTACCCCTTCTCATTCCGAGCAGCAATTCTGAAGATGATGGCTGGCTTCGTGGTGAAGTCGATGTGCGCACTAGTGAGAGTATCATTGTTCACAGTGCAGAAGGAGCTGGCCCCGCAGTAGACGCGCACGAAAGTGAGTTGTGCCGGTTGCTCTTTGCCTTGATTGGTCTTGCTACTCACAGCCAAATACACAGCATATTCCACTATTGTTCCGGCGCTGTTTGTGGGCGGCTCCCAGGATAACTGCGCACCGTCGTTGTTCTGAAATTGCAATAGCAGTGGAAAGCGGTTTAGTGGGATCATACTACGCGATCAGGAACTGATTGAAGTAAACAATTTTACATTCATTAAGCCATTGGTAAAATCATCAAGAAACGTGGCCTATTCAAAGAAATATTGTATTCAGCAACATTGGACTTGACTGTCAAAATGGACACGTAGCAGTATATTTTGATAATTAAATGTATTTTTACAAGGAATTTCGTCAAAAAATCTGCTAATGAAAGACATGCCAAATCACTTTTGAAGCTAATGAAAGACATGCGCCAAATGCAAAAACATGTCTTTTGGGCGTATGTATTAAAAGAAAATGCAAAACTAGTTACAAAAAATAACATTTGATGGAGTTTGTAGCTTACCTAAAGGCTCACAATACAAAATCTTATATTAAAAATTGAATTAATTCACGATATTGAAACCATCGAGTGAAGAATAAATGATTATATCTCAAAACAGCTGGCTCTTAAAAATGCAACTAAACTTCGAGCTACCTTTGTTATCTTTATTGACGAAGGAGCTCCAGGAAACCCTTAAAACAAAACGATTTTATTCTTAGATTTATGGCAGGTAAATCGGTTTTGTTTCAGACAGCAATCAAAACACAGACACAAGGTTGAAATGGGCAAAGGCAGTTCATGGCACTGCAAAGCAAACAGACTTATTAAGACTCTCCTAAGCACTTAGAACAAGCACACTTAGCACAGTACAATTTACTACTCAAAATGTACCTCATGAATAAGGACAGACCGCTACAAGCTGCAAATCATAGACCATGCAAATCAGAAACCATCATAGATTTGACCGCATATCATTAATTGATTTTTGTAACGTCACAAAACCTTGTGTTATCATGCGGTTGTCAGTTTGACGAAAACGGGATTTGCTACTTGCGCTAGATACTTTCTATTTGCTGGTTAGAAATGACAAACTCTACAACTACAACATTTCAAAATTGCAAAGAGGCGACAAATTTTCAAAGGGCTTACATTGTCAAATAATAATTAAAAATAGTCACATCATAAAAGGACATGGACCCGCCATAAATCGAATAACGCATTACAGCAAGTCTACCTGGTAGACACGTCTTGAAAGCAGCCACATCGCTGTACGGCCCTCGGCCACATACGTTGATTCCCGCGACTCTGAACTTGTACGCAGTTCCAGACTCAAGGCAGACCTTTTTCATGCCTTTAAATTCACCATCACTTTCTATGTTGATATCCTACCGAAAATAGACAAAGGTACATTTAGATCTACAAAGACACTGAAAATACGAAAATAGACAAAGGTACACTGAATGGGAACATTTAAATAGATATCAGAAACAAGATTCATTTCATCAAATTCAGTTTACACATCAGATTCATTTGCAGACTGGCGCTAACAATTAAGGCAATCTTTGGCTCAACACTTGGTTTTGCAGACTTTTCAATCTTGAATAGGCTTCAAGCCAAGAAAGAAACAACATAATCATTGATATAAAAGGCTAGGCACACTCAATATAAATCAGAACAAGCAACATACGTCTTCTCCACTCTCATTGGGTATATAGAAGTGTGAAACGAGGATAGATGTTGTTGTCGTCATTGCAACGTCGTACCACGGTGATTGTCCTTTTTTGCCTTGTCCAGAGATAGAAGTTCTTCTGACCTTCAAATCCAAGTCAAAGTTTTGTCAGTTTTCAGATCACAAAAACAGAAAAAAGACGCAATCTTTGAAATTATTTTACATTTATTTCTTTTTCCCTGGAAATAACTTGCAAGGATATTTCACTTAATAAAAAACTAGACATCGAATGAAGCGGAGGGCAGTTAGAAGGATGACATAGAGTACAGCGTTGCTATCAATATAGTTGAAAAATATTGATAGAAATTTTGGAGTCATACACCTTTTCAGTAGAAATTAGATACTTGATCAGGCTGATGTAAACTAAACACGATAAGCTTATGACCTGCACACCCAGTAAACAACAACAAGAAAACATGTATGTACCTTTGCTTTACTACCAGATGGGTCTTGGTTTGCAGCATTGCCTGGCATTTTGATGCTCCCGTTAAAATTTGCAGAGGAGGCTTGCTTTTGTCCCGCCACCGACGGAGATGTGGTCAGCTCGCTGGACGTCGCTAGAGCCGCCAGGGTGGACAAGGCGCTTGTCTGCACATTTGTCATCGCATTTCAGTTGCTACTGTACTGTCCACGATTGCAGTGGCAATGGCACTGTTGGCATCCTGAACGAGAAACGAGATGTAATGGCTGCAGCAACATATCTTTCTTAACTCTAAATAATTGACCTCTAACCCTGGATGGAAAATGCTGTAATAGCACCAGGAGTACAGCACCTGGTGAGAAACTGAGGCTTCTCGTGTCATTTTACGTCCACGACAAAGTTAATAGCTTTTAGCAAAATCTAGATAAATTTAAAACTTGGTCGTCTCTGCTTTAACGGAAAAAAAACTGTGCAATACTCCAAAACTAAAACAAATGAGCTGCCGTGGTTTTGCTGCAATACGTACCCCAACAACGGGCGACGGTAGACTTTCTTGTGAAACAGAAACTTGTGGTGTCTGTGCAGTGGTTTCTACCTTGACCGCGTCATCCTTTGGCTCTTCCGACTTCATTTCCACGTCAATAACATCCGTGTTAACCTCAGGCTCCTTTGTCATTTCCAGAGGCACGTCCTTCCCATCTTCAACAATATCCATGCTCTCTGTTGCAAGTTCCTCCTTCACAGTGACGCTAACCGCATCGGATTTTGCTTCTTCCACAGCTTTCTCTCCCGATATTTGGGTATCCTTCGGCGCACCTCCCTCACTAACATGATCTTTCTTGTCGGTTATCTTTGCTGCTAATGCGCTACTTGATGGAGTGCTCTCAGCTGGTTTACTGTCTTCCGTCTTGACATCCGATGGTTCAGTCGTAGACGTAGAGTCAGAAGACGGGCCTTCCTTCGCTTCCACCTTTTTAGAATCTGCTGACGTGGCTTCTGACGCCTGGCTTGGTAAGGCCTCTGCTTCCCTCATTTCCGACGCTTGGTTCTCTGCACTACCAGCAACGCTACCCGTAGTTGTCGATACCACATCGGAAGACCCCATCTCAGTGACTTTACTCTTCGCCGATGATTCCGGTGCCTTTTGCTCAGATGGCTGGGCGGCTTGCGCATGCGGCGTGGCACCAATCGTCGCCTGAACATTGATATTTTGACTTGGAACCGACTTCGCAGCAGCAACTGCCACTGGTACGGAGGTGTTCGGCTCGCTACTTTTAGCCTCGGTGCTAGGCCTTTTGCCAGGCGCAGGCGAATTCGTTGGCGGTTGTTCCTTCTTTGACGTTGCATTCGCTTTGACAACCTGAGCAGCTACAGGTGCCTTGGCTTGCAACGTAGTCGCCGCAACCTGGGGAGATGCCGCGGCAGGCCGCACTGTACTCACGCCTGCTGTCGATATTGGAGAAGCAGGCACACCGGAGAGTTTAGCAACAACAGCCCCGGGCGAAGTCGTTAAAGCTGGCACGGCGCCTTGGCCGACCTGCTTATTGGCGAGTTGCGCTGCAGCGATCTGAATGATCTGCTTGCTGACTGGACTCTTGACGGCACTGGCTGACACGGCCGGAGTTGTGCCTGTCACAGTGGGCCTAATGGTCGACATGCCCGCCGTGGTGCTTCCTAGCGTCGTTGGAGCAGCGCCTCTTACTTGGGCAGGAGCTGCTCCTTTCAGAGCGGTGGTTTGTCCTCTCAACAAGGCGGCCATCTGCTGCGGCGTAACCGTGACGGTAGCACTTCCTGTTGCTGCTTGCCCACCGGGACTTATGGCCCGGATAAAGGTGACCGTCTTTGGTGGCCCACCACCTGTTCCAGGGATCTGTGCCTGAACCAATGCATACTGTGTAGGTGTCCCACCTTGCGTGGCAGCTGTTGACACGGGAGCCTTTCCCATCGTGGCAGGCGAATTTATTTTGACGGCTGTCTGGAGGGTGGTTGCTGGGCGCTGCAAAGAAACAGCGGGCCTCGGACCAGTTCCTGCAGTACCAGGTGTCGGTGGCCGAATAATTGTAGCCTGCGTCCCTCGAAGCTGTCCTGGCAAGACTGTTTTCAGTTGTGCCGGTGTTGTCACTTGTATAACTCTACCCCCTGCAATTGTTTGCCCAATACCAGATAAGGCGGTTTGAATCCCACCCTGGACTTGAACTGACTTCCCTGGAATTGCTGCAACACCTGCCTTCTGAGGTAGGACTGACATGGGGGACTTCGCTACAGCATTAGCTGAAATAGCAGGCTTTGCCTGACTAACAGACGGTAGTTGCGTATGACTTTGTGCTGTTGTTGTGGTGTTGCTGCCTTTCTTAGCTGCAGCGGCGGGCTGTGCCTTTACACCAGTTGTCGTTGGCACAGTGGTCTTGGTTGTGGTGCTATTCGAAGTGGTGGAAGTACTTGTTGCTGCCACGTCGTGTTTCTGAATTTGGATGATGTATGCCTCAGCTAGAAAGAGAGAAAGAGCACATATTTTGAACACTCCCATCTACAATTGACAAGAGTATTCACTTTGGGCGGATAAAAGCTATACGTTCGAAACACATCATCAAATCACAGCACATCACAGAAGCACGCCCAAATTTGTTCTTCTTGAGTAGAGACACATTAGTATACCACAGTCTCTATAGTTCTGTGACCATAGGCCCCCTCCCTCCATTTGGTCTAACAATTACCAACTGTAGCTGATATATACCTGTCGGGAGGTTACCCCAACAGACCTCCAGGGTAGTGGTTGTAGCCCTGACAAGCTGCACTCTAGCTGGAGCAGGTGGTTTATCTACAAAGGAAAAATTCACTACTAAAAACACAAAAGTGAACTAAAACATGCTTGGTAATTCCGAGCAAACAAAGGCCATGAAATATGTTCGAAACCTTTCTTCTTCCTTGTTCTTCTCTACCCATTATTTTAACTGTATCTCTGGTACACTATTTTATGAAAATAATTTCCAATCTCATTTTGAGGACATCAATTTTAAACTCTATCAACAATTTCTCAAAAGCTTAGGCTGCCGTGATAGCACATAAATAGAAGTAAGAAGAAAGATGATGCACAATCCCGCCTTTAGCAACTATGGCTTTATGGAAGATAGCTAGAAGTATGTGGTGTTGAAGCTCTCCAGCATGTAGCTAATTCTTGTACGGATGTAGGTGAAAACAAGAACTATTAGAAAGCTCCATAACATCGCCCATAAAACCAAATGCTTGACTCCAGTACATTAGCACAAAACCTGTTTCTATTAAACTGGAAACTCAGCCAATAAAACAACTTTATGAATCTCATAGAACCACAAGCTGCAATCGAAATATTAGGTGAACTACTGTACTTTTTAAAATAAACGCACCTGTTTCAAGAAACCACAAATCCTTACAGCAAACCTACATGAAATAAGGAAATGGATTAGTCGAAAAACTATGCTTGTTAAAAACAATCGTACTTCGTTCGAACTTTAAAATATTGGCTTTGCTTCTAATCAGTATTATCCTGGCCGAATGATCTTCGAAAAGCGTGGACTGATCTATTTCTACGATGCGAGGTCACTTTCTGAAAACCTACTGCTAAAATAGGTAGGACAAAGAATAACGTTGTAATGTCACATTGTTGGTTTTACTCGTAAGTGCATACATGAGGTTGGTGACTCTTTACTCTTGAAAAACGAAAGATACACACTATGAGCAGGAACAAAATATAGGTGGAGAAAACACGTTGTTACTTCAAAGAAAGAAAAATCAATATACGAAAGGTGATCAATATAACCGACAGCATGTGCAAGAAATGATATTTGGCAACTAGTGAAAAGTAAAGGAATACTGATGAAGAAACACATAATGAAAACGCAGGGTTCCAAAAAAACTTGAGAAAGGAGGCGGAAGAGCTGGGGAAGTATGCAAAGATATGAACTAGCTCACTCAGTTGATGATGATGATTTATGATGAAACCAGAAGTGCGAAATTGTTTCTTTCACGCAACCATTTACTTCTCTATTACACGAACTAATTAATGAAATAGTCATCTGCATAATTTATGGATACCTGTGTCAAGGCTTAAACTCTTTGAAACATAAAAGATAACAAGACGCGAAAAGGGGGAGAAGCAAAATTGAACTAGCAAGCTGCTAAGCTATGGATGCCGATACGAACTACCTGGTTGTTCCATGCTTTTCTGTAGCCATCCCTTCCACTCCAAACATACATTCTGGAGTTCACCTGTAACAAATCGATGAAAAGGACGTTAGTACAAAAAGGGTCACAGTGTGTTAGTCAATGAATTAAAAAGTGTGTTGATCATACACAGTAACAGCTACTTGAGCCTGGGCTCTAAATTAGCCTGAACCCTAAGGTAGCCTGGACCCTAACGTAGCCAGACCCTAAGGTACCCTGGATTCTTAGGTAGCCTGGGGCAAATATTAGACTTGACATATACTCCGCTTCGTTCTTATGTAACGTTTCTTTCGTAAATTAGCTGTGTATACAGTTTCACGACTTATTGACTCTTAATGCACTAACAAACCGCTCCAGAACAGGGTGGCTTTATACAGCGAGTGCGTCCAACGTCATATTAGTAAACTGGCAAATACTACCGCAGCTAAATTCACAAGCTCACTTTTTAGGTCTACTTAACCCAGGAATTGGGCTAAAGTTAAAAACTGCTTTCTATTTTGAACGCGCAAAATGTTTTGTTTTCGGATACAACTGAAAACCTTACCGACACCGCACAATGTCCGGCTCTGGGCTTCGGGATGAGATCATCAAGAGTGTCCGAGTTTATTATTTCCCATTTCATTTTGTCTGTGGAAAAACAGTGCAATGGTACCGTTCAGACATGGCAAGTTTTGGGTCAAATGAGAAACTGTTTTCTGTTCCTCCGAGGGAAATGTTTTCTTTGGTCACAAACATGAACGGCAAAAAACTAATCCATAAAGTAAAGATTTTTCAAATTTCATACACAAAGCTAAATTTTTTGACTAAAAACTGGAAAATAACTCTAAAAGTAAAAAGAGAAAAAAGAAAATATCAGGAGAAGATAAATACTACTTACAGCAAGGTTTTGTTGCCAACTTTCATTGCGAAAATTATTATTCTAAAAGATTTTCTTATTACCTATATCTAAAGCAGCTAACGAGTTGGTGCATTTCCACTCTTTCTCGTGGCCGCCCTTCACTTCTTCGACGACAAGCGGGACCCATCCACCGAAGACAAACATTCTAAAAGAACAATAAAGCACCCGCCTCACCACAAAAGATACATTCTCTCTACAAATTAAATTATCCTGCACATATCAAATTGTATTGTACATATAACATTGCCCGGTCTCGAACGTAATCGGATTTGCCTTTGCACATTAATCTGAAATGTTGACGTCTGGAGCAAAAAACGTTGACTATAGTCGGCATTTGCAAAGCTTTCCGTTAGCAGAACAAAAGATATCAGTAGTTTGCTTCATACGGTTTGCGAGCCCGTTAACGTCTAGCACGCATGCTCGTGATTAAAAGCTACTCACTTCTTTCCAACAATGACTGACGTATGTAAACTCCTTGGCAACGGGGCAACTCCAGTTGCTATTGGCTTCGTCCAAATAAGATTATCTAATACAAAGAGAGGGAATATACGTCCACACGTGTATCAAACAGCGCATTTATAGTAACAGAAAAGCACAGCATTTTACTTGAGCAACAGTTTAAGGAAATGATGAAAATAACGAAAACAACTGTCATTATGAAAATTGATGACGAATATGACAAAGATGACAACAGAAAGAGTGGATGCTGATGATTTGGACTTGTGACTTTGGTCTGATCATTGATTGATGGATCAATCGTTAGGTTGATTAATCGATGATCGGTAGCGATCGGTAGTGATTACGGAGAGGACGATGATCGTCATAATAGCTACACTAAGTAACCTGCATTGTCATGACGGTAGTAAGCACTTGGTATCTGAGGACAGGGAGCATTTGATTAATTTCAACAGGTCCAATGGGCTGAAGAGACTCACTGCAATCGAGAACATAGATGTCCCCCAATCTGCACCCGCTCATTCCTCCGTATACGATAAGCTTTGGCGCCCTCTCTCCATTGTTGTATACGACTGCCGTGTGCGACTCTCTTGCGGTCGGTGGGTGGCCGTACGTGCGAGGAAGAGACCACTGTAGGTTCTGCGAGTTCATGTCGAGAATGTAGAGGTCGTTCAAATACCTGTAGTAGACAGAATACGTTTCGGGTAAACCGGGTTTGCCCTCGCGTGATAGTTAAACCTAAAATTTGCCTTAAAACAAAACGACAATAATACCCCAGCCAATGTCATGGAAACAAAACTAGCCTACAAATCTAGGTTTTGGGAAAGAAAATTGACACAGTTCTCTATAAAATATACAAATCAGGAGAATTCATCAAACTAACTAATCAATGCACGTCAACAATAAATATGGAACAATGCGTCTTGTTTAAATATGCAAAAATTCTTCTAATTATGCAAAAATTTAAAATGCAGAAAAAAAGAATTGTTCTAGGCAACTCAAAACGTTAAAATAGAAATATTTTCAACTAAAAGCAACTCAATAGAGATCGTTGGTATAACTAAATTAGTAGAAATTGGAATAGCTAACAAACCTTGGTATGTTATGCCTTGGGTCATCACTATCATTAGCCAAACCTCCAAAAAGAAAAGCCTTTCTGCCAACAAGTGTAAGACTGTGGCCCAGTCTGGGGCAAGGAGAAGGACCGTTTAGTGGAGGACCAGGGTACAGATGCTTCCATTCCCATCTGCTTGCTTGCAGCTCATATAGCTATGGAAAAACAAGACAATTGACTGGCTGAAGTAGAATAAAATAAGTTCAGCAAAGTGGAATGGGATGCAAAGGTTGGTGTAGCATAATAACTGTGTGTGTTAGGTGACTGCATGTAGCCCTACTTCAATGTGGAAAGGAGAATTAAGACCTAATATTAAAGGATCCACTTTGGCTCAAGACAGAGACAATGATCAAGTGCCAGGAAACAATGAGACTGTGGTGACTCACTGACAATTTACCACATATTTGTGGTTTAAATACACAAAATTTAGCTCACTGCTACAGAATAAACCAGAGACTACTTCTCAATAACAGCCAAAACAAAATTTGTAGGTATTCTAAAATAAGAAACATGTGCTTTGTGAAGATATTGTATAATCGCTAAAGGTCTTTTTCTATAATGAAAAAACTTAAATCAATTCTGTTTGTACTAAATGGATCATTCCTTGAACTTTTACAATTGTCATTATGAGCACCACCATTTAAATAGTTCAGCTTCTCATCTTTGATCTAGACTAATAGGCCTTTCACCTATGGTTTAGATGTTCAATTGACAAATCAACCCACATCAGGAAGAATTTTCCTTAAAAAATGAACTGTCTAGTTGGTCTGTAAACAATGTGATTTATGTGTGGGCAAAATACATCTAATCACTGGTCTGTAATAAGTCTGCATAGTTTACAATTTGCAAAACAGATAAAGGTAGAAAGACTCAAAATTATACACTTGATTTGCCACCATTTAGATATATACATATATATAACAACTATGCACAGTTCTTATCCCACCACCATGCATCACCATAATAGGTCACTATGACCTCATTCAAGAAAATGACCAAAGGCAAATGATAAGGCATTTGAGTTAAAGCTAACTAACAGAATTGGATAAGACTGAATCTCTAATGTCTATAATTTTTTAATGATATTAGTCCTAGAAGGATTGCACATTTTACAAGTTCAAGAATACTTTAAGTGCTATCACCTAAAGGTATCCATAGAAGTGGTCAATAAAAAAGAAAGGACAGACATTTCTAAGAGATAAAGTGTTTGACAACAATTTATTCATCACATACTTTTCTTCTTTATAAGACAATTAGAGATAAAACGACAAAAAAATTGAAGATCCATTAGAATAAACAAACTTTAGGCGATGATTTATATGTTCTGAAGGGTTTCCATTATTTACAAAAACAGATATATAGTGATGCAACAATCTTTTTCCCAAAAAATTCAAAAATTAAATGGGAGTATTGAATTAAACAAAATCTTGGGTAGATACAGAAAGTATTAGCAAAAAACAGGTGTTTAGCTTACTAAACACCATCAAATCCAAAAATAAAAACTTGTAAATGTTAATTTATATATATATATACTTGTTAAAATTATCTGTAAAAACATGAAAAATTAATCCTAGTACCTAATAAAGTAAATCCTTGTACTTGATAAGTTAGTGTTCACTGTATCAATCTGTTTGTATTAATTGAAAATAAAATTGTTTTAGGCCACTAAATTAATTTGCTTAATTTTGCAACCTATCTTCTAGAGACTTGTAGAGAGAAAAAGTTACGAGCTAATTTATCAGAACTAAATTTCATCACTTTTTCAAGTATCTTATCTAGAATACTATTCTGTTTGGTTTGAAAACGCTGAAAATTGTTTGTGAGTTACCACTGAAATAACATGGCCGCACCTCTTATTTTTCGCAAAACATTTAATACGCGTCCCATGATTTATCACTTTTAATTCATAACTGAGCTTCGCGTGTGAGCTGGAGGATGAGCAATTTCGCTGATTTTTGGTTCTGCTAGTTTCTTTAAAGCAAAATTAAACTCTCTTTGACGAGACTCTTCAACTAGTGTCACGACGACATCTCTATTCATCGCAGTTCTCTAACTGCCCTTTCCGCACAATCATGTCCCTGAAGATCAAAATTCCCCTTAGGACAATCAATGCATCCCTGAAGATCGTAATGGCGCATAAGTGATTGCAGCCGAACCAGAATTCTATTGTGTTCTACAAACCAAACCCAGGAGCAGTCCTCCCCCTACAGCAAATCACCAAAACATTTCTTAGCCTTCCTCACTTCATGGCCAATAATTTTCAGTAGTCATCAAATAAAGATGAAAATCTGTAATGGTGCAAGACCTACCTCGTTTGAATACCTTCCGTATTCCACCATTCCTCCAAAAATGAGGAGTCTAGTTCCATCACAAATAAATCCGAACGCAGCGCATCCTGGTGGAATATCACCTTGGACGGCAGGAGAAAACCACTGATTTGTGGCTATAACAAGAAACAGAAAAACACATAAAATTTAGCACCTTTATAAATAATTGTTTAATTTTAAGTATAACGTGAAGCAGCAAAAGACCACGTGAATGATGCCGCAGCTAGGCCAGTGGAACTTCGTTAGGCCTAAAAAAACACCACACAAAAACTGTTAATAAACTTACATGTATTATAGACATGAAGCTCTTCGACTATCCCTTCATTTCCACCACCAAATATAACAATAAGATCACGAATGGCTACTGCTCTGTGACCATGCCTGGGTCGCGGTCCCGGCCCAGAAGGATCGGATACGCGCTTCCATTTCATCAGAGCTGCCATGTTGTTTACATGAATTTCAGAATGAGATGGCGCCAATGTACTTAGTGCGCAAGCGCAAAATAGCCTAACAACGAAAATGCCATACAGGACCTGGAAGTCCTCAATATCCAATCCAGATGGTTCTGTCTAATGGACAGATTTATGAAGAGGGTGCAAAAATGGAGACGTTATGAAACTTTATTCGACAAGGTGTTATACTCTTCTCTTTTCAAATAGATAGCCTGAGACAAGGCTAGATTAAAAGAAATTATTTGGTTTGGTTCCGCAAAACAGAGCCTGTATCTGTAATCCCCCAGGAAGAATTATTGACATCAGCATTTCCGAAAACAAAACACTCCGAATTTCTCTATCTGAAAAGCCCCAGTAACCCACCTATGTCGCGTATCTGCGAGCAGTCTTTTAAATGATGTTGAAGATGGTTTAATCACATGTGATACAAAGGAGCCTTGAAGAACACCAGAGGTAGAAGTCCAATGAGTATCTGTTTATCAACATAGTAAGAAAATTGACGTATGTTAAGTGTATGTTAAGTTGACACTTGGCGAAATATGCACTGAAGGTCAGAAAATGAGCAATGGTACAAAGATCTGGGCCACTTTGCTTGCAACAAGGACCGGTAAACGTTTTGCACAGTGAAAGAGCCCAAACAGTTATTACGCTGTTTAAGAGTATATGCTTTTGCAAAGAATGTTTTTCACGTAAAAAGCTTGTCCCCACTGCAATACATGCCATTTATCCGGATCACGCACACATTTGTAGCTAATAATCGTCTTGTAGCTCCTGATACTAGGCCTTTAATGGTGGACCAGCTTCAATTGTATTTTTTGCCCAAATGATAGCAAAAAACATTAGAGGAAATTTTCGGCTTCATTTCATAAAAATGGCAGAGAGTTCAATGCACCAAAAGTGAAATTGTAAGCATTTGAAATCAACGCCTAATAATTCTTTAGTTCTCTTTCCTAAAATATGTCCCTAACAAATGTTTATTTGGTATTTCTTCTTTGCTTGTTGCATATGTATCTTTGGGAAAAGGTTATATTTTATAGTAAATTTCCGTTCCACTTTCGTCTTGCATCGATTGGAGCAACTTGCTAGATACTTCATTCTCTGCTTCTCAATTGCTTTAGATTTCATTTAAGAGTGCATCAGCTTCTATAAAGACCAAATGCGTAGTTTCGAGCATCACAAGATTGGTTCTCAAAAGTATCGTTCAGCAATGGTTAGGTATGGTTGACTTGTATTCCTTCTTTTAAAATTTCAGGAAGAAGTACACGCAGTTATGCTTTAATTTTCATTCAAATCGTTTCAAATCGGCCCTTTGTGCTATATATTTTACAGTACATTTTTATTTTCATGCAACCTTTTATGAAGCAGATGTTATGAGCTAGATTGAGTCTCTAGGCTTACATTTACCAATTAGAAATAACAATATGACGTCATTCGAAGAGTTGCAACAGTTTTCCATGACCACTGACTTGTAATTGAAAAAGGCAAACTCTGTGTCCATGGGATCAAATTGAATCAGGGGAATATAAAAAATGAATAAATGCAAAGCAAGGTCATTGAATGGGGGCTAGCGTGAATATTTTTACCAGTCCTAAATGTTGCCACCAAACTAAAATCGCTGTCGGGAAAGCTGCTGACGCACCATAAAGGACTAAATGGAGGGAAATGTTGAAGTTTCGACGTTTCCAGTGACGACGGACTTGTACAGCGCCAGTGAAGCGTTTGTATTTTACTTAATTGCAGCCAATTATGTTACAAGATTTTGTGTAATTTTAAATTCTTCGTTTTTCATACTTACTCTGCTTTTGTAACTGTTTCATTGTAGACATTTATTGATTCCATGGAATTATCATACTTCTGCGGTCGTATTATTGGGTTTCATCTTTGTGGCACAAAAGTCTTGTTCAAACCTCTAGCAATGTAAAGCATGTGAAAGAACTACTGCTTTGTAAAAGAACCATATTATTCTATTTCACCCAAAAACCCTTGCTAGTTACCGGGTGTTTCGTGTCACGTGTTCTGACCCTGAAAAATATATTACGTAACTCCTTAGTCAAAAGTTTCCTTAAAGTCTTCTGTCATCATCAATTTGGTATAATTGGTGTCCTCGGTATAAAGATACATACAGGAAGGAAACGAATTTGAACTCCCCATCCACCACTTCATTTTAGCTTTCAAAAATTATAATTTCACTCATGTTATTACTTCCTATTTAATCCACTGCATAATGTTAGATCTGTAAGAATACAATAAAGACGCTGGTAAGAAGTGTACGCCTTTCGGTGTGACATTCAATAGTGTCCGTGAAAATTCTTTGTATGTAGAGACTGCAGAGTAGACATATTTTGCCAAGCCACAGAGGAAATGATTCATGGTAAGACGAATTCAATATGACTCTTCTAGCAATTCAACTCAGTTCAGTTATTTTAATGTAAAAATTCATTGAGCATACCCACCTAGAATTTCCGACACGAAACAAAAATTCGTTGTTGGTGGTCCCCGCTAGCAACAACGCCAGTCATTATCAGTCCAACCTGGGGTCATTTCGTCGCTCAACTTGCCTATAACTAAAGGACATCGTTGTGGTTGATTGGCACGGCATAGACCGTACAAAGCGGGGGAAGGGGGCGGCAGAAGGTTTTTAAAAAAGGCTCCCGTTCGTGTGATAAAGAACTATCCTATAAATTGTTTCGTGCTGGAGAATGAAACCTATTAAGATAAAACAATTATGAGGTTTTATCGATTTTGTTTGTTCGCTTGTAAAAGATTCTTTTCTCGTTACGTAAAGACCGTGGTGTGGAAGTTTACACCCTACTACCTAGTTGTTTTGAATTATCCGATTTAGACAATTTTTATCTTCACATTTGAAAAGAAATAGACCATAGGTATGGAATCTTCATCTTGAAATTAGTCTATGCTAAAAATTTTTAACTTCAAAATTTAGCTTTCTTATACACTTCAATGGCCTTTAATGGAATTTCACTGCAGCTGCAAATTACGGACAAATTTTGAAAAATACCTTAACATTCAAAACAAAGTTTATATTATCTATAATATCTTACTCATGAACAAGCTCTCCAAACAACATGACCTTTTCAGCAAAGGCTAATTTCAAAATGAAAATGTCCATTCCGAATTTCAGTTTTGTGAAAGAAATAGCGCGATGAAAAATCGATGACATGAATTGAGAAAGGAGAATAAGCAAATCTTTAGAATGCAAGTTAAAACTTATTATAAAGTTGTACATTCCCGGCAAAGAAGCAAACAAAACTCGTGGTGCATGAACAAGATGAAACATCAGGAAATATCTATCAAGCATGGATCCACATTCACAAATACATGCAGGGACCATTAGCGTAGCGAGGTGGCAAGGGGACAACCATCCCCCAGAATGCTCGGAAAGTTGGTCTCTGTGGAGAGTGCACATCTGCAATAGAATTTGTACCTCAGAGAAGGAGGAGAGGGGTCGCACGACAAAAATAAATAAGATCAAAACGGCTTCATTTTTCAAAGTGATAACATACGATGAAACAACAGAAAAATAAGACAATTTGTTTTTTAAAATATTTCCTCGCGCTACCGTCAGTCTACCATGAAGAGTTACCAATTTGCCAGCAGCGCTTTATGATAGACGATTGGACGTAAGAGTAGGTCTTTTGGTCTCTCCTACAGTCTGTGGCTATGCCACTGCATATAGTTGCCACAAAGTATGTAGCTCTGTGGTCAGAAGATTGCGTCAGAAGCTACGACTCAATTTTCCATGTACCGGACACCCACGCTAGCGGTACATAGACCTTGTAGGTATATGGGATATGACTGCCCCAAGATGGACAACCACGAGTGACGTATATAAAGCAGATTGGCTCACGACAGACGTTGACGTCATGTAGAGTATGCGAAGAATTGTCTACTGGGACGTCAAATGATGTCACGTTGACAATACTTATGTCTGTTGGGTAAAGAGCAGAGATAGGACTGCCCCAGGGTGGACAACCGTGAGTGACGTATATATGTGTATAAGAAAAATTTTACTGCAGCAGCAATTTTGGGTCAGATCTTAAGAAGAAATCTCCATATCCTAAAGTACTTAGAAAAACCTTCATACTAAAATATCGCTTTGCACAGTGTGAAATTTGATTCAAAAGGATACACTGTAACCAGTAGCATAGCGAGGGGGCAAGGAGGGGAGCAACCCTCCTCTCCCTAAAAATTCTAGATCTGCAATGAAATTTTGCACCTCAGGGAGAAGGAGTACGACGAATATTACATAAGGGCAACAAAGCTTCATTTGTCAAAAACTGAGAGAAAACGTGAAACTACAGAAAAATAAAGCAATTTGTTATTTTGAAATCTTCTCTCCTGTTTACGTCAGTCTACCATGAAGAGGTTCTGCGTATAACAACAGGCTCTGCGTCATTTTATGATGGACGATTGGAGTTGAGAATTGGTCACGCCTCTAGTAGGAGCATCGGTTAGTATTCTACATTCTCTTCTGTGAAAATATAATAAGGGTCACTGGAGGTAAAATATTTTATCAAGCAGCTTGTGTAAGTTAAGACCGTCCTGAAAAGTTGCACTAGAGTAGAAGTGAGTAAAGTTATAGCGAAGAATAACCTAATGTATAAAATATTAGTTTGAAAATTGGCAGTGTGATATACAGGTGGATAGCAAATAGACCGGTGTAAATGCAGCAAAACACGCTTGAGCATCGACTCCTCATTATCTGCTTCCAATCGAGATAGTTATTTACTCTACACTAAGATTTCATTTGGTACGATTCTTGTAGAAAACTTTATCATCAATTTGAAGACGCTGAAATGCCAAATCGTTTATGTTTCAATCCTGCACCTCTGAGCGGTCAAATATTTCAAAATTGATTAGTTTTGCAGCAATTCCTTTCTCAGATTCTACTGTTGTTTCGAATTGGATTCCACGCTCTTACGATTTGGTACCTGGAGACCTTGTGGTTGGTTGATTTTGCTGTTACAAGCAGGGATACGCGACAGTCTTTGCCCGTTGTCGTAAAAATATCTCTCTCGATTAAGCTTGCCTCCTATCACTGAACTTTGGCAAGAAAAGATTTCTTTTGCTTCTTAAATCTACTGCCAGCTTTCACTACTTCAGACAATTTCGCGTGCACTAACATGCCAGTTTTGGTCCTGCTTGCGCGGAATTTGTATTTTCCTTCATTTGTTGTTAGATTTGTCAAGATCACGAACATGACACGCAAAATGTGTCTTTGATGTACACGCTTTTTTTATAAGGAACCACTTTATAAGGAACCTACATGTAGAAGAAATATTGAAAGGACTTATACTACTAAAAATGAAATCCCTAAGGAACTTTTCGATTTGCAACAATTTTTAAAACTGCAAGCATCAAGAACTAAAAAGCCGGTTCCATTCATTTGCAGCCAATACTCGCATAGATTGTTTGCCATTCGTGTGTCAAGTGCTTCGTTGAGTAGTTTCCGCATATGCTGTCTCACCCCTCTCTTTATTAAGTTTTAAGGCATATTGTAGTCAAAACATCGAAAGTGAGAACTTAAGGAACTTTTGGTACTAAAATCTGAGAAATTTTAGGTCTACGAATGAGGAACTTTTGGAACTAGGCCTTGAGGTAGGTTTCTTATAAAAAAGCGTGTGTACATCTTATTTTCAGACAGGTGCCTAAATTGAAATTAGTTTCTTTGCAAAAGGACATACTTCTTTTCGGCCACTATCAGCATAATGGCTAGATGTTTTGATCAAGGGATGTACCCTGGGTACCAGACTAGGGTATAAGAGATGGTGCTACAATACATGATGACGTAGGAACATGTGCGACGCCCGCAAAAATCTTCCATTGCAAAAATTTCCGCAAAAGCTTATTTCCAAGTATTCAAATTTGATTACCAAAGCTACCTTTTTGGAAATTTCCGTCCATTTTCACCAAGGGTACACATATGATCCTACTCTTCCTTATCTTTGGAAGTTTCCATTCCACAGCTAGTTCCATCTCTTGTTTTTACATGTACTTAACTAAGCCAGCAAACGAATTTATAAAATATGATTCAATGCTATATGATATAGAATGATAGAGAAATTATATATATGTAATGTGAATCAAGTTAAGGTATAAATCCAAATATAGCATGACAGGGATATTACTTTGGCACAAGCGCAATTCTTAGTTTTCCTTTTGCGAGGGCCAAAATGATTTAAGAGTAACTTTCATCTTCCTTTTTCATTTTACATGTACCATCGACAAATAGAAAATGAGCAAAAAGCTTGGGTTATCAAAGTCATTGTTTGAATGGTTAAGCTTTGGCCCTTGTTGGAATAAAAATTTTAGTCTACTTTTCGCAAGTTCGTTTCAAAACTTAGCAACACTCCTAGCCCTCCCCTCCCGCATCCATCAGGTACATGATAAAAAATTTCTTGAAAACTTTCCTTCTTTTATGCAAAAAAGTCTTTACAAATTAAACATTAAGATACCATGATTAATAACAGTACATTTTGTAAACAGAAATTTTTACTATCCTGTTCAAAAGAGCATCATTTATAGAAGAGTGTAATAAGAATGCAAATCTTGTTGTAAGTAATGAAAATGAATTTATCATGATCAAGGTTTAAA
This sequence comes from Nemopilema nomurai, assembly GCA_003864495.1. Taxonomy (NCBI): domain Eukaryota; kingdom Metazoa; phylum Cnidaria; class Scyphozoa; order Rhizostomeae; family Rhizostomatidae; genus Nemopilema; species Nemopilema nomurai. The sequence continues at coordinate 654,946 of ML133421.1, read as the reverse complement.
GTAATTTCTGTCTTCTTCTTAATCTTGCACTCCTTAATCTCTACATTTCTTCTTTTGGGTCTTCTGTGTTGGATTCCAGCTGATCTTTTCGCAAGCATCTGAAAAAAATATAATAACGAGGTACATACGACAAATTGAAAGTATTAGCAAAGCTTGTTGCAATCAATGCTTTAAAAAACGAAATAAACACAAACACGATTGATGTAACCAGATCAAAGCCAAGGGTTAGTCGAATATGCGCAAGCAATGCTAGAGTAATGTAGATTTATCGCTTACTATAGGGATTACATCTCCGGTCCATACCGTCTAAGGCTTATAACTGTTATATCCATGATCTGTGGTGCTTCCAAAAAACGAGAAAAAGCAGTAGTGTAAAAATAGCACCTGATGTTGAAAAAGTAGCTCTTTCCTACTAAAGGGTAGATATAAAGTAGCTATTAAAGGACATATAGATAACCCTACTGGAGGGTAGAGATATAGTAGCTACTTAAGGACATATAGATAAAGCTACTTAAGGGTGGATATGAAGTAGCTACTTAAGGTCATAGAGTTATAGATACTTAAAGGTAGATATAAACTAGTTACTTAAGGACATATAGATATAGCTTCTTAACGGTAGATATAAACTAGTTACTTAAGGACATATAGATATAGCTTCTTAACGGTAGATATAAAGTAGCTACTTAAGGTCATATAGATATAGCTACTTAAGGGTAGATATAAAGTAGCTACTTAAGGTCATAAAGATATTGCTACTTAAGGGTAGATATAAAGTAGCTACTTTACAACATATAGCCATAGCTACTTAAGTGTAGATATAATGTAGCTACTTAAGGTCATATAGATATAGCTACTTAATGGTAGATGTAAAGTAGCTACTTAAGGACATATAGATATAGCTACTTAAAGTAGCTACTCGAGGACATATAGATATAGCTACTTAACGGTAGATATAAAGTAGCTACTTAAAGACATATATATATAGCTACTTAAGGGTAGATATAAAGTAGATACTTAAGGACATATAGTAGTAGCTACTTAAGGGTAGATATAAAGTAGCTACTTAAGGGTAGATATAAAGTAGCTACTTAAGGACATATAGTAGTAGCTACTTAAGGGTAGATATAAAGTAGCTACTTAAGGACATATAGTAGTAGATACTTAAGGGTAGATATAAAGTGGCTACTTAAAGCAGCTACTTAGTACCTGTACTTTAAGCAGCTACTTCGTACCTGTACCTTAAGCAGCTACTTCGTACCTGTACCTAAAGCAGCTACTTCGTACCTGTACCTAACGCAGCTACTTCGTACCTGTACCTAAAGCAGCTACTTCGTACCTGTACCCCAAGAGGTTAAGTACAGGTACGAAGTAGCTGCTTTAGGTACAGGTACGAAGTAGCTGCTTAAAGTACAGGTACTAAGTAGCTGCTTTAAGTAGCCACTTTATATCTACCCTTAAGTATCTACTACTATATGTCCTTAAGTAGCTACTTTATATCTACCCTTAAGTAGCTACTACTATATGTCCTTAAGTAGCTACTTTATATCTACCCTTAAGTAGCTACTTTATATCTACCCTTACTTACGTAGCTACTACTATATGTCCTTAAGTATCTACTTTATATCTACCCTTAAGTAGCTATATATATATGTCTTTAAGTAGCTACTTTATTTCTACCCTTAAGTAGCTACTACTATATGTTCTTAAGTAGCTACTTTATACCTACCCTTAAGTAGCTACTACTATATGTCCTTAAGTAGCTACTTTATATCTACCCTTAAGTAGCTATATCTATATGTCTTCTAGTAGCTACTTTATACCTACCCTTAAGTAGCTACTACTATATGTCCTTAAGTAGCTACTTTGAACAACTTATGTTATGGATGAATGCCACCTACACTGAAACAATGAAAAGGAATACTTGATGGACCTTTTCTGTATGGGGCTTGCTAAGCCATCACTTAAACAACATCTTACAGGCTACCGGTACAAAACATGTTGATGTAATGAATTTTTCGGTTTGATTCTAGTTAGCTTGTGAAAACATTAAAAAGTAATAGATGACAAATACTATGAAAATTAAAAATCTTTTCAACTTAGTAAGTCAATCAATTTGCAACTCACAAGCTTGGTTTATCAAAATCTATGATAATGCTTACATGAGAATCAGTAGCCAAAATACTAGGTAGACATCAAATTCAAATGAGATTCTAATGAAAAAATAAATTATTTCTCTAAACCCTTTTCTTGCTATTCTTGCTTGTAATTTTGATTTGCTAGAAAAAGAATCTTGTTCCTTGTGCAAGATTGGAGCCTTAAAATGCCAAGGGAACTATTGAAATAATTCTAGTAATCCAAGGAAATCATCAATCATTGAAAATAACTGATGGTTGATATAGCTAACGAAAATGATATAATAGCTCATGAACAAAAAATCTATTAATTGGTGCTACGCTGGATAGAATAAAGAAGGTTTGTGTCACTTTGTTGAGATCACAAATGAGAGGGCAAGAAAATAAACTCTCAAAAACCGGGAAACAAGCTTTAAAATAAAAACATGGGGGGTAATTCTGAGTCTGACCAAAACCTATAAACCACATTTCAAACATTTCTTCTATCAGTGTTCCAGATCCATATACCATGGTTCATTGAAATTTAAAGATATCTAATCAAAATTGAATGATAAAAATGAATAATAACTCTTTCCAAACAAAGCCTGCCTAGCCATCAGTGTGGGAATATTTTCAAATCACTGATGCATAACTGTGATACAGCTTCTTCCAACAAGTTCCTAATTTTCATTTTTTGGACTGATAAAAAACCAAATAGATCCTATTCAGGTCAAATCAATAATTTGGGCAGATCAATGCTCAGTAATCCCCAACAGAAATTGGGCAGCACAGGTAGGTGGCTCATTTTTGTGTCATTAAACCAAGAGAGACCAATTACTTTTACATCTACAATCACAGCAGGGTAACTGAAGTTTCAAAAAAGATTGCAAAGAAAAGAGTTAAAATTATATGCTTTTATAACAACAATCCAAGTAAATCCATTCTTTTGAAGAATTATTTATTAAAACATTGCAGGGATGCTAAATCAAGAAAAAAAGCAAAAATTGTTGGTAGATGAATGAAAAAGTTATTTGCTACAAAGTAACAAGCCATTTTTAGTGTGGGTTTAACATTAATATTTAGTAGAATCTTTTCAACTAATAGAATCTTTTTCAAGGTTTGTGCCTGAAAATGAGTCTCAAAATGATAACGAATTGTTGAAGTAACTGGTCAAAATTCAAACATGTCCCTTAGGATAGATTCAAATTCAAACAAAAAGAAATCAAACAAACAATTGTTTTGCTGCCATGATCCATAGATTAGATTCGTGTATTTCACAAATAGTTTAATCAATAAAAGGCCATTGTTTATAAATAACATAGCTGATATTGAAGATACTATACTCAACTTTGTGAAACATTACATTAAGAAAATGCAAGCGATTTCTGTTTTCCAGAGCTTAAATCTTGGTTGCAAAACACTAACATGACAATAAGAACTAAGAGACAAGCACATCCTTGTAAATAACTTTTGGCTAGTGCCTAAAAAATAGTATCGACAGCAGTCTTCCAAGTATGACACGATTGAGGAATGAACTTTGCTTCAATAATGACCCATGAAAGGAAACATTGTTAACTCCTAAAGCCTACCTGTCTATTTTTACAGAAAGAGAAATAACATTCGAATATAGAAGCTTTTAAATGCCACAAGATTACCTAAACGTAGCCAATTTATTTTATACAAATATCACTTTGTCTACTTAGTATATCTGAATGTCCCTTCTTATCCTGTGTACTGTTTTGCAGCCATTTTGATAATGCAACTAATACAGAGGGGTTCAGAAGATAATGTTCCTAAAAATATCCATTTTGCTAGATCATTTTGAAAATCTTTTCACATTTGGGGCTTCATTAAGTCGTGTGGTTATGTGATCACATGACCAGTTCAAGAAGAGCTGCACTGGAAGAAATGCCAGGAAAGATTCGGTGTTAGATAAAGTCATAGGCCCATCTATAAAAAAGCTGTACTCACAAATGAGAGGAGTCTTCACATATTTCTTATTTTCTGGATTCTTCAACTCCAATTGCTTTCTCATCAGTTCTTGTCTCAATCTGGTAAGAGTCTATGCTTTCTTGGGCTTGTGCATCAAGCTTCAACTTGTTGCCAACTTGAACTTTGCACCCAGTTTGAATGTTCCCGCGAGTGAAATGGCGGGAAAATAGCAAGCGAAGATATGTCAGCAGGCAACTGTCAATCAAAATCGAGAACAATAGATCGCTCGATCCAATCTTCTACAGATGCACTTCCCCAGCCTCTGCGGCTTTCCAAGGGGGCAAAGCCACGAGAAACCGCTTTGATACCCATTCCAAGAAACGGTTGATACACATTTTTTAAAAGAATAAAGTTTAAAAAATCTTTAGGCTCAAAACTGCGAAAGTTTAAGAATAATACCAGGCTAAACCTTGATCAAGACTAAAATTTCTTGTGAGTTTTCTCGCAAAGCTACTGTCATTATATTTGTATAAGGATCGTATTTGTATGATGAGATTTGTATTTTCAAGTTGAATTTTTAAGATAAAATTAGTTGTTTTGTTTATTTTGGCCGAAATTTATGCTGAAGCAACACATCAAAAAAGGCAAAATATTTTCTTGGACCTTAAGGCGAATTTAAACCCTTGTGCTTGGCATGAAGAATTAAATTAATAACAGCTTATTAGTAAAATGTTGCTAATTATAAAGAAACTAGGAATCTGAGACTAGGGCTATAAATTCCAAATACCAATTTCCTATGTACAGTAGACTTTCCAGTTCGAAAAATAATTCCCCAGGTAAATTTTGAATCATCATCATTCCACTCTCCCCCCCATCCCCCCCAAATTGAGTCACTTATTTTCGTCTCTGCGTTTACGTTCGCCGTATGTAAGCAGTGACGGTTAACGCTCTGTTGCAAAGCATCTATGAACTTCAGTTCCAATAGAATTTAACGATGAAATAAATTAAAAGTCTCGACGTACAGCCATTTTGGATCTAATCAACGAACATAACTAACAAAAACGTGCTCTACGACTAACACGAGGCTATAACAAGAGCGCATTTCAATTACGTAACGGTTGAAAGTGCTTATTCAGTAGAGCCCGGTGTAGATTCATAGTGACAAAAAAGAAATTTTTTAAAAGTTTTATTGTTTTTAACCGTTGTCACTTTGTCTTGGCAATAATAAGGCCATTTGTCGTGGAAGTAATCATTTAGACAGACATTATTTAAGGCACCCTTTTGAAGAAATAATGGGTGTTGTCGTTAGCACAATTACGCAACATACATGGTGTGACCAAACAGATCTTCAAATTAAGACAGAATTTACATAGAATCAAACGTCATTTCTTGGAAATAACATTTTCGTCTTTCAAACATAAATACTAGTGAACAAATGCATTGCCTGCAGTCCACAATAAAAGGGACTTGCCAAATCAAGTTATTTCCTTTTGTGACTAAACTTTGGTTAATGGGCGTGAGGAAAGTGAGTTTTGCAACAAGCCTTGGAAAGCTTGCATTTTCGTATGTCTGCCAACGGCCTGAGACTCACCCTGAACGTGAACGGTGAAGAAGGTTGAATCATCATACCCTAATGAAAGTTACTGCGGCTCTGTAAATGAACAAAGCGCCATGGCAGCATCTTCAAGATTCATTCAAAGATCATTAACTGCTTCTTTGTGGATGTGTGCTCTTTTTGCAGAGCATCGATGCTACTAGTCTGCGACACTTACTATTGCCGCGCATTACCACCAGCGAGTTGAGAAAACCCCAACAAAATGTGACTAAAAGACTCCATTCGTAGAAAGCCTCTACGGTCATTGTCGGTTCAACTCCGAGATTGAACCTGTAGTAGGTCCATAAAGTGGAGGCAATGTTGTACGGGCATAGGCAACAGAACATAGCAATCAAAACGTAGCGAATTGTCTTCACAGCAGCTAGCCGGTCGTTTGGGGTTCTACTGACCGCCCTCTCGGATCGATTTGCAGGTTTAAGCTGTATGATAACATTTCGCTGATGTTTCTCCAAAATTCTAAGTGTTTTTGTGTTTAGCATCAAAAAGAACATCATCACCAGAAGATTACAAATAAGTAAGGTTATTGTCTGGTAGAAAGAAGGCCATAGCACATAAAATATGGCGGTCGCCAAGCCACTCACCAATGGATACACGCCTGCAATGGCCTTTCTTCGAGTGTTCACCATTATGTGATATCGACTTGGCTTTGCAACGTGAAGATATCGGTCGACTGAGACGCACAGAATAGTGAAGATAGAAACATACAAGAAGAAAGCCGCTAAAAACGCGACAAGTTTGACCTGTAGGCATGTCACTTGCATCCCAGTAATGCATGTTATTGCAGTTACGGGCAGAACAGTCACTCCAAAACACAAATCGGAGAACGTCATTGCAAAAATGAGTTTGTTTGAAAAGCTCCGGATCTGTTTCGTCTTATGAAGTGTCGAGATGAGAAGGATATTCGACACCACGTTCAAAATGGCGATTGGAATCAGGACGGCTCCAATGAGAGTCTTCTGCAGGCTTTTTCGATTATTCGGAATCAACGACAGACATATATCCACTGTTTCGTTCTTATGCTGCATCGTCGATCTTCGGTCTGGCTTTGCTGAAGAACTCTATCGCTTCCAGATGGATTGGTCTCTATATTCTTGCAGGTTTCTCACAGTAACTTCGTTCTCTTACTAAATTAGAGACTTAGTTGCTGTAGTGTCATTTCAAAAGCCGCATTGGTTTCTAATAGCAACAAATCAACAGTTGAACGTCCTCCATTTGCCATGCTTGAAAGCTGTGAGGAAGTAAAGCAAGAAAAATGAAGTTTATTAATCAAGAAACAGTTATATGACTATAGTTGAGATTGGAAGCATTGAGACTGCCATGTTGAGCAGCTTGACTCTAATTACAAATCACAAGGTAAGATTCGAAAAATTTTCATGCCAGCATCTAGGAACACAATAAGCTTTGACTTTCATAGCTACAAATTTCAACTGCACTCAAATGAAAAAGCGTTCTGTAGTACCGTATTTAAACGAATCTGCGTACCAGCAAATGTCTATAAATAGAGCTGGGCTTCTCACGCCTTTAATACATAAAATAGTGTTGGTGGTAATTAAAGATGTTCAGTAGAGGAGAAGGAGAAAGTGGAGTAACAATTGGCCACCAACTGTTTGAGCAATACTGCAATCAATAGTCTTCAGTAAGTGTTTTAATCGATCTTGCCCTGTATGCTAGCCATACAAGGGCAATTTTGCTTCGTTTTCCTTTAGAGGACGCATTCCTTGTCGAAATGCATCTCAAGGGGCCTTTGATGAGACCAAAGAACAAGAGAAGGTGGATAGGGTGAATTTTGATTCAATGGAAACGAAAAAATTAGAGCAATCTGTAACAAATTTCAAATGGGAGTATTTTGGGGGAAAAGTGGGAGCACGCATCCTTGTTATCAAAAACCATGTTTATGAAAAGTGGGAGCACGCATCCTTGTTTAAGAGTCGAGAAAGACCTTTGTATGACCTTCTCTCATATAAAACTGGTTTCTTCTTTTGAGGAACATTTCAAGTACCTGCAAGTCTGAACTGAGAGAAAATTAAATCGGCTTCTTTGCTGGTGCATTAAGTAAATAAAGTTAGTGTTCCAAGGTATGACTTCATTGCACTCCAAAATCTTAGTTTCATTTTATTAAGACACAATGAAAAGCAATAATTACGAATGAAATGCGGGGGTATATCAAGTTTTGCAAAAATTGTATTGAGGTTATTTGGCATCAAGCTATGATAATAGTAAATAATACTTGAAGATACCATTAGAACGGGAAAAGCAGTATTAATCTTGTTATGTCCTTTTCTATGAAAAGGTTTGAAGGCGGAAAAAGCGCATCGCTCACACAATTACTGTACTCTCAATTTAACACAATTACAAACTAACAATAAATCTCGAAATACAGCAAACACCTAACGTAAAGATAGGAACATGAAAATGAGTATAAGCTCAACGTTATGTGGATATGCACATCGAGGACTTCAAAAAAAGTTCCCTGATTCAAAGGTCAGCATTATAAATAATTCAACTTTTGATATCAGACAATCCATATCTTTTTGACTCAGCAACCAGATCAACTTATTCTGGGTAGAGATTGAGGTTTTGGGAATTTTTAAATAAATCATAGATAACACAGAATTTTAGCAGTCTCGTAAAGGGGAAAATTAACGAACAATGAACTTTGTCCTCCACAGTAGCATCATCAAAAGATATGGACAAGATGGACATTTTCTATGAAAATCCTGGGAATACATTAATGTTATACATATTGTTTATTAACAGTGCTCAAATATTCATGATATTAGCGCGCAAGGGTTCCATAACTGATCAGCCAGCTTTGAGTTGTTTGTCTATGCCCAGGGACCTTAGTAACAACTCCGAGCATATTTTTGAAAAGAACTATGCAAATGCTCAGGCGTTGGGAGAGAGGAAATGTACGAATCGAAATGGCCGCATTTCCAGTCATTGATGTTCTTGTGTGACACTATTAATCCGAGAAAGAAAACGTCAGCATTTGTAGGTATTAAAACAAATTTGTTCTGCCATACCACCCTGCTACTTGTGTTAAAATATTGATAATATTCATCTCTAGCAACTTTATTGTCATTCCTATAACTATTGCCCCTTGCCGACGTGATTGAAACTCATTTATTCTGTTAAGCTGGTTTAATTAATTTCAACTTGCGACTGATGAGCCCCGTCTGGACCTTCTCAACCTGTAATTAAAGATAGGCTTTTCTTTTGACAGTCCTCTAAGGTGCCGTTTATATGAGAGTTTCAGGAATTAACTACTGTTTTCACGCCGAAATCGTTCGAAGTTTAGAAATTCAAAATGGTTTCGCAAAAAGGCGCGGAAGATGTTGTCCTTCTATGTTCCCCAATTCAGCGCTTTATTAGCTCTACAAAGTATTTCTATACCTTTTCTGCGTTCAAGTCACTTTAATTAAATTCCAATTGGCTCTTGTATGTTGCTAAACACATTGAATAAGATTTGCAATTTTATCTCCCGCTTTTCATTGGAAGCGTTCTTTGCTGCTTTCACTTGCTTCCGCCATCATTGACAAGCTTATTTTTGGCGTTTTGGCGCAAACTGTACTCAAAATGCTCGTACGCAAACTAAATTCTCAACCCGGGCTGGAAAAATTTGCGATTATATTAGACATCTGAGCCCGTTCAGCCGGGCTGAAAATCTCAGCCCGCCTGGCTCAAGGAGAGCTGAAATTCCAGCCCGGGCTGAAAACGTCTCATATAACCGGAAAGTCAGTTTTGCAAAGAGTTGACGGCAGAGGGGGGCTGAGTTTTCAGCCCGGTTAGGCTCTCATATAATCGGTCACTAAATGGGTATTGCTTCATTCGATTGGCTTGCAAAGGAAATGCATCATCAGCTACAATGACATGCCTTTTAATAATCATTTGGTGGTCTTGATGCTGGTACCCCCAAAAGATCGCTGTTCAGAGCTCTGGGCAGCGTGCTACCTCCAACAGCACCTGCATCCAACGTCAGTGTAAATGAATTTGTAATTTACCATAACCAATGGTAACAGTACAATGCTGAATGTGCCTTTGTAAGTGAAATAAAAGGATCCGTTATTCCGTGGTTGTTTTATCACTATTTTCATCGAGTGTATACAGTTAGAATGGTTCCTTTGTCATTCGTGAGCCACATTCTCCCATTCTTCTTTTGTTGAAGACAAGGCATCTGAAATCAAGCCACTCTATCATAGAATTTAACTAAGGATGATGAAGAGGATTTTAATATAAAATTTGTAGTTCTGTCTGTTCTTGTTGGAATTGATGATGAAGCAACATAACAAAGGAGTTTTAATATTTTTCTTTGATCTTAAGGCGACTTTACAGCTTGTGTTTGGCTACACTCAAAATTGACTGCTGATGGTACAGTTGTTACTTGCATTGTGAAATCCTGTCAATATGATTATTTTCTTATTCCGTTTGGATGTTTGTCACAGTAATGAATTTTCCTAATATTCTAGTGCTCCGAACGAGAGAGTTAAGCTTGTTCTGAAGTTTTTTGGTAGAAAAAATGCTTTACCAACGTTTTTTAACTAATTAAAATGCGTGTCTACGAACAAATTATCAGCCCCCCTTTTCTTTCTTTAATGGCCCTACCCAAACTCATGCCAAACACAAGGTATAAATTCGCTCTAAACTCATTTCAAGACTTTTCTCTGCAGACAAGGAAAGCAATAGAATAAGCATACAGTGAAATTGGTGTATTTCCTGATGATCTAATTGTTTTGAATATTGAGGTATCATTTGATGTGCCATTCGAGAAGAGTGGATTCATTTAATATAATTGGGTAGGGTCAGCAATAGACCTGTTGACTGCACTTCCCATAGAATTTTAAGTGCCCTCCAATTTCTGCTTAAGAAGCTGCAGTCATGTTGCCAATTTGTCAATTTATAATTGGTACAACATTCAAAGTTGTACTCTGCCAAGCTTCAAGTCTCACTCCTGGATAAACTTTAGAGCTATCTGTAGCAAAAAAGACCAAGGAAGAATAGAGAAATGGCAGAAATAGCTGTAAGAACAGAAACAAGGAAGAAAAAAAGGTGCCTAAAGTATCATGAGAAGAAAACAGAAAAAAAGAGGAAAGTGCAAGAAGGTGAAGAATATGCTGCCGAAAAATATAATGAATAGGGACTTTCAATTTTATGTTTAAAAATAGTTCTTCATTTCATGGCATGTGTTGTACATTTTTATTGAAAAAAAGTTGAAAACTTAATAATTCTAGTTGTTCACCCCTTTATACGTTAGTCTCAAAACTTTAAACAGCATTTTCCAAAAGTAACGATTTTGGAAAAATGGTAAATTTGACTATATATCAGAGAAAACCTTAAACTTCAGAGAGTGCACAAAAGGCCTTCTTTTTGAATTTAGATGTCCAAATGTCTTATCATTGGACTAAGACAAAGGAGATACATAGCCGAAAAACCTGAAGTTTTGCAAAACGTGTCACCAAAAGAAATATAATTAGAAAATTCAAATTCAAAGAACTTTTGTGCACCCCTCAGGATTAAAAAACTATTTGATTCATTATTTTGGATTGTATGCTCAGTTCTTACTGAAAATAGCTTGCACTAAGCAATGCAGGTTTGACACCATTCATTGCGGGTTACCATAGCAACTTCAGGTTATTTCGGTATTTGTCTCCTATTTTGTAAAAAGGGCAAAAAGTTACCCTAGGTCCTCAAATTTTAACAGTGTAGCTCTGGAAACAAAGATTTTAGAAATTAGACCAGTAGCCTACCTTAAAGATAGGCTGCATCAATTAAGTAATATAATATTATAAATAAACTGCATCAATTAAGAAATATAGTATTATAGATAAACTGCATCAATTAAGTAATACAATATTATAGATAAACTGCCTCAATTAAGTAATAAAATATTATAGATAAACTGCATCAATTAAGTAATATAATATTATAGGTAAACTGCATCAATTAAGTAATATAATATTATAGAAAAATTGCATCAATTAAGAAATATACGCAGGTTTTGCGAGTTTTAGAGCTAGCCCCGAATATCTCTGAAATTAGTCAATCAAGAACTTCCCAGCCAATAATAAAACTCGCAGTGCCTTCTGCAACTAGACCCAAGCAATTCAATTCAAGATCCATCCATAAATAAACAATATGGATCGGAACCCGGTATTTTGTCGTTACTTTTTGAAAGAAAGAACGTATTTTGATTCCAGACATTAGATTGCAAAGGTTTCTCGTATTTTGCTGAAATAGTATGAACGAGGTTGGCAACCTGTTGCAAATTCCTTTTTTAGATTAACAACTGAAGAGAAGCGTATAGTGAAAAAGATAGGCCCATATCATCCAAAGGACGTCCCCATTGTGCAAAAATTGTCTGGAAGCGTTAAAGGGTTGGTTTGAAAGAAAACTTTAGCTGATAGTAAGCTTGAGTAAGAAGCGTATTTGTTGTTTTCCTAGTATTTTGTTTATCTATTGCTCGAAACAACCAAGATGATGAAAAGAATAGATACGACTTGAAAGAAATAATAAACTGTACTAAAAATTCTGTGGCACCCACGAGCTCCTCCTCCGTGGGCATAATGGGAGCAGTGACTCAATGAAATGAAAGCCGGTATTTTCTTGGTTCTTGTGAAATTAGTGGCACGTATAGGCAGTCAATTGGCTGATAATTTGGGCATGCTTTCACATAGATAAATGGGTAGGTAGATGCAAGGACTTTCAAGAATAGATTCCATTTCTTTTAAACAAAAAGAGTTTAATTTGAATCATCATCTCAGTATTCATAATATACTACGGTCTATGTTTGAACTACATATTCTTTCGAGTTCATTTTATATTCAATTTCTCAGTGTATTACTTTCCTAGCAAATTTATCAGCCGCAAAATCTTCGATATGCAAATTTTTTTATCTCTAGCTCTAGGCACAGAAAGTTCTCATTTTCATGCCGCAGTAACAAGCCCCATCAGTGACTCCCCCCACGAGCCGCAACTGACTTAATCATTGTTAAGGTATTTATTCAAATACAGCTTGACATGGATATTACTTTGGCAAAGGTGCAATTCTTACTTTCTTTTGCAAGGGTCAAAATTATTTACAAGTAACTTTCATCTTCCTTTTTCATTTTACATGTACCATCGACAAATAGAAAATGAGCATAAAGCTTTGATTATTCAAGATATTGTTTGAATGATTAAACTCTGGCCCTTGTTGGAATAAAATTTCTAGTCTATTTTTTAATTTTTTATTAAAAACACAGCAACACTCCTAACTTTTCCCTCTGGCATCCATCAGGTACATGATAAAAAATTTCTTGAAAACTTTGCCCTGATTATGCAAAAAAGTCTTTACAAATTAAACATTAAGATCTCATGATTAGTAACAGTACATTTTGTAAACATAAATTTATACAATCCTGTTCAAAAGAGCATCATTTATAGGAGAGTTTAATAAGAATGCAAATCTTGTTGTAAGTAGTGAAATGAATTTATCATGATCAAGGTTTAAAGTAATTTCTGTCTTCTTCTTAATCTTGCACTGCATCTCTACATTAGTTCCTTTGGGTCTTCTGTGTTGGATTCCAGCTGATCTTTTCGCAGGCATCTGAAAAAATTATAATAACGAGGTACATACGACAAATGGAAATTATTAGCAAAGCTTGTTGCAATCAATGCTTTAAAAAAAACGAAATAAACACAAACACGATTGATGTAACAAGATCAAAGCCAAGGGTTAGTCGAATATGCGCAAGCAATGCTAGAGTAAAGTAGATTTATCGCTTACTTTAGGGATAACATCTCCGGTCCATACCGTCTAACGCTTATAACTGTTATATCCATGATCTCTGGTGCTTCCAAATAAAGAGAGAATGCAGCAGTGTACAAATAGCACCTGATGTTGAAAAAGTAGCTCTTTCATACTAAAGGGTGGATATAAAATAGCTATTAAAGGACATATAGATAAAGCTACTGGAGGGTAGAGATATAGTAGCTACTTAAGGACATATAGATAAAGCTACTTAAGGGTGGATATGAAGTAGCTACTTAAGGTCATAGAGTTATAGATACTTAAAGGTAGATATAAACTAGTTACTTAAGGACATATAGATATAGCTTCTTAACGGTAGATATAAACTAGTTACTTAAGGACATATAGATATAGCTACTTAATGGTAGATGTAAAGTAGCTACTTAAGGTCATATAGATATAGCTACTTAAGGGTAGATATAAAGTAGCTACTTAAGGTCATAAAGATATTGCTACTTAAGGGTAGATATAAAGTAGCTACTTTACAACATATAGCCATAGCTACTTAAGTGTAGATATAAAGTAGCTACTTAAGGTCATATAGATATAGCTACTTAATGGTAGATGTAAAGTAGCTACTTAAGGACATATAGATATAGCTACTTAAAGTAGCTACTCGAGGACATATAGATATAGCTACTTAACGGTATATATAAAGTAGCTACTTAAAGACATATATATATAGCTACTTAAGGGTAGATATAAAGTAGATACTTAAGGACATATAGTAGTAGCTACTTAAGGGAAGATATAAAGTAGCTACTTAAGGGTAGATATAAAGTAGCTACTTAAGGACATATAGTAGTAGCTACTTAAGAGTAGATATAAAGTAGCTACTTAAGGACATATAGTAGTAGATACTTAAGGGTAGATATAAAGTGGCTACTTAAAGCAGCTACTTAGTACCTGTACTTTAAGCAGCTACTTTGTACCTGTACCTTAAGCAGCTACTTAGTACCTGTACTTTAAGCAGCTACTTTGTACCTGTACCTAAAGCAGCTACTTCGTACCTGTACCTTAAGCAGCTACTTTGTACCTGTACCTAAAGCAGCTACTTCGTACCTGTACCTAAAGCAGCTACTTCGTACCTGTACCTAAAGCAGCTACTTCGTACCTGTACCTAAAGCAGCTACTTCGTACCTGTACCTAAAGCAGCTACTTCGTACCTGTACCTAAAGCAGCTACTTCGTACCTGTACTTTAAGCAGCTACTTCGTACCTGTACTTAACCTCTTGGGTACAGGTACGAAGTAGCTACTTAAGGTACAGGTACGAAGTAGCTGCTTAAGGTACAGGTACGAAGTAGCTGCTCAAGGTACAGGTACGAAGTAGCTGCTCAAGGTACAGGTACGAAGTAGCTGCTCAAGGTACAGGTACGAAGTAGCTGCTTAAGGTACAGGTACGAAGTAGCTGCTTAAAGTACAGGTACTAAGTAGCTGCTTTAAGTAGCTACTTTATATCTACCCTTAAGTAGCTATATCTATATGTCCTTAAGTAGCTACTTTATATCTACCCTTAAGTAACTATATCTATATGACCTTAAGTAGCTACTTTATATCTACCCTTAAGTAGCTATGACTATATGTCCTTAAGTAGCTACTTTATATCTACCCTTAAGTATCTTTGACTACATGACCTTAAGTAGCTACTTTATTTCTACCCTTATATAGCTACATCTTAATGCCCTTAAGTAGCTACTTTATATCTACCCTTAAGTAGCTATATCTATATGTCCTCGAGTAGCTACTTTACATCTACCATTAAGTAGCTATGACTATATGACCTTAAGTAGCTACTTTATATCTACCCTTTTAGTAGCTTTGACTATATGTCCTTAAGTAGCTATTTTATATCTACCCTTAAGTAGCTATAGCCATATGACCCTAAGTAGCTACATTATATCTACACTTAAGTAGCTATGGCTATATGTTGTTAAGTAGCTACCTTTTATCTACCCTTAAGTAGCTATGACTATATGACCTTAGGTAGCTACTTTAAGTAGCTATATCTATATGTCCTTAAGTAGCTACATTATATCTACCCTAAAGTAGCTATGACTACATGACCTTAAGTAGCTACTTATTATCTACCCTTAAGTAGCTATATCTATATGTCCTTAAGTAGCTACTTTATATCTACCCTTAAGTAACTATATCTATATGTTCTTAAGTAGCTACTTTATATCTACCCTTAAGTAGCTATGACTATATGTCCTTAAGTAGCTACTTTATATCTACCCTTAAGTAGCTACTACTATATGTCCTTAAGTAGCTACTTTATATCTACCCTTAAGTAGCTACTACTATATGCCCTTAACCAGTCTTGTTATCACTAAGCACCGTCCCTACTTTGCTTTTATGAAGTATCTTCGGTCAATCTACCCTTCAAGTATCTTTTTCTTCTATAGCCGTGAACAACTACTTTCTTTGTGTCCTCAGGCAGCTAGTATCTATATTATCTGAAGGAGCTACTTTTAGAAGTTCTAAAA
The DNA here is from genome assembly GCA_003864495.1 of Nemopilema nomurai. Taxonomy (NCBI): domain Eukaryota; kingdom Metazoa; phylum Cnidaria; class Scyphozoa; order Rhizostomeae; family Rhizostomatidae; genus Nemopilema; species Nemopilema nomurai. The sequence goes on along the minus strand of ML133421.1, from coordinate 639,015 downwards.
CGGCTCCCTCTACGTGTTTTAATACGCCCCATTGCACCTGTTCTTGAAAGCTACCTTCGATCTACTTCAAAGCAATTACAGACATGACTCTTCTAGCCAGTTTCTTTCTACCTAATTAAGCTAGACAAATAGTTTACATGTGTGTAAAACTGCCTTTGCTGTTGCTATCTTTTCCATTATCAACTTAGGTAGTTGGTTGTTGGAAACCTCCCATACTCTGACCGTCAAACGTTAACAAATCTGTTGTTAATAGGTTTTATTTTAACCCAACTGATGAAGATAGATTGACTAACCAAAGGAATAACGTCAAAGAAATTGTACGAGTCCATGTTTTATGTAAAATGGTGAAAATGTCAATTGACAAAGACATAGCAAACTAGCTTATTTTCAACTAAATGACACTGCTCTGATTAAAGCTTTGGAAAAGATGTTAAAGTCAGCTTATTTTTATTAAACATTTGTTCTTCTTCAAACAACTGTATTTCTTAATACCTCATTATTACAAATTCAAATGATATATCACATCTAAAGGTTTTCTTCATCTAAGTTGCAAGCTTTAATTTCAGCACGAAAAGATGACATCAATTGTATCATACGGAAAGTGTATCATAAATTTTAATAACATGATTTTGATGACAACAAAATTTGACATTTTTAATAAAACTAAATAAACATTGCTAAAGCACAAATTAAGTTCAGAAGGAACAACTTATGTTATGGATGAATGCTACCTACACATAATGACTGAAACATTGAAAAGGAATACTTGATGGACCTTTTTTGTATGGGGCTTGCTAAGCCAGCACTTAAACAACATCTTACAGGCTACCGGTACAAAACATGTTGATGTAATGAATTTTTCTGTTTGATTCTAGTTAGCTTGTGAAAACTTTAAAGTAAGAGATGACAAATACTACGAAAAAAAAATCTTTTCAACTTAGTAAGTTACTCAATTTGCATCTCACAGGTTGGGTTTATTAAAATCTATGATAATGCTTACATGAGAATCAGTAGCAAAAATACTAGGTAGACATCAAATTCAAATGAGATTCTAATGAAAAAGTAAATCATTTCTCTTAACCCCATTCTTGCTTGTAATTTTGCTTTGCTAGAAAAATAATCTTGTTCCTTGTGCAAGATTGGAGCCTTAAAATGCCAAGGGAACTACTGAAATAATTTTAGTAATCATAGGAAAGCATCAATCATTGGAAATAAATGATGGTTGATATAGCTAATGAAAATGATATAATAGCTCATGTACAACAAATCTAATAATTGGTGCCACGCTGGATGCAATAGAATGAAGAAGGTTTGTGTCACTTGTTGAGATCACAAATGAGAGGGCAAGATAATAAACTCTGAAAAACCGGGAAACAAGCTTTAAAATAAAAACATGGGGGGGTAATTCTGAGTCTGACCAAAACTCACAACCGCATTTCATACATTTCTTCTATCAGTATTCCAGATCCATATACCATGGTTCATTGAAATTTAAAGATATCTAATCAAAATTGAATGATAAAAATGAATAATAACTAACTCTTTCCAAACAAAGCCTGCCTAGCCATCAGTGTGGGAATATTTTCAAATCACTGATGCATAACTGTGATACAGCTTCTTCCAACAAGTCCTAATTTTCATTTTTTGGACTGATAAATAACCAAATAGATCATATACAGGTCAAATTAATAATTTGGACAGATCAATGTTCAGTAATCCCCAACAGAAATTGGGTCATTATTTTGTCATTAAACCAAGAGAGACCAATTACTTTAACATCTACAATAACAGCAGGGTAACTGAAGTTTCAAAAAAAATTGCATAGGAAAGATTTGAAATGCATATGCTTTTATAACAACATCCAAGTAAATTCTTTTGAAGAATAATTTATTAAAACAATGCACGAATGCTAAATCAAGAATCACAAGCATTGTTGGTAGATGAGTGAAAATTGTTATCTGCTACAAAGTAACAAGCCATTTCTAGTGTGGATTTAACATTAATATCTAGTAGAATATTTTCAATTAGTAGAATCTTTTTCAAGGTTTGTGCCTGAAAATGAGTCTCAAAATGATAACTAATTTTCGAAGTAACTGGTCAAAATTCAAACATGTTCCTTAGGATAGATTCAAATTCAAACAAAAAGAAATCAAACCAACAATTGTTTTGCTGCCATGGTCCATAGATAAGATTTGTGTATTTTACAAATGGTTTAATCAATAAAAAGGTCATTGTTTATAATTAACATGGCTGATATTGAAGAAACTATACTCGACATGACAAAGTAGGTTTTTGTAACTTTTGAAACATTACTTTAAGAAAAGGCAAGCGATTTCTGTTTTCCAGAACTTAAATCTCGGTTACAAAACACTAACATGACAATAAGGACTAAGAGGGCACATCCTTGTAAATAACTTTTGGCTAGTGCCTAAAAATAGTATCGACAGCAGTCTTCCAAGTATGACACGATTGAGTAATGAACTTTGCTTCAATAATGACCCAAGAAAGGAAACATTGTTAACTCCTAAAGCCTACCTGTCTATACTTACAGAAAGAAAAATAACATTCGAATATAGAAGCTTTCAAATGCCACAAGATTACCTAAACGTGGCCTATTTATTTGATACAAATATCACTTTGTCTACCTAGTCTATCTGAACGTCCCTTCTTATCCTGTGTACTGTTTTGCAGCCATTTTGATAATGCAACTAATACAGAGGGGTTCAGAAGATAATGTTCCTAAAAAATCCATATTGCTAGATCATTTTGAAAATCTTTTTAACTTTGGGCCTCATTAAGTCGTGTGGTTATGTGATCACATGTCCAGTTCAAGAAGAGCTGCACTGGAAGAAATGCCTGGAAAGATTCGGTGTTAGATAAAGTCATAGGCCCATCTATAAAAAAACTGTACTCACAAATGAAAGGAGTCTTCACATATTTCTTATTTTCTGGATTCTTCAACTCCAATTGCTTTCTCATCAGTTCTTGTCTCAATCTGGTAGAGTCTATGCTTTCTTGGGCTTGTGCATCAAGCTTCAACTTGTTGCCAACTTGAACTTTGCACCCAGTTTGAATGTTCCCGCGAGTGAAATGGCGGGAAAATGGCAAGCGAAGATATGTCAGCAGGCAACTGTCAATCAAAATCGAGAACAATAGATCGCTCGATCCAATCTTCTACAGATGCACTTCCCCAGCCTCTGCGGCTTTCCAAGGGGGCAAAGCCACGAGAAACCGCTTTGATACCCATTCCCAGAAACGGTTGATACACATTTTTTAAAAGAATAAAGTTTAAAGAATCTTTAGGCTCAAAACTGCTAAAATTTAAGAATAATACCAGGCTAAACCTTGATCAAGACTAAAATTTCTTGTGAGTTTTCTCGCAAAGCAACTGTCATTATATTTGTATAAGGATCGTATTTGTATGATGAGATTTGTATTTTCAAGTTGAATTTTTAAGAAAAAATTGGTTGTTTTGTTTATTTTGGCTGAAATTTATGATGAAGCAAAGCATCAAAAAAACAAAATATTTTTCTTGGACCTTAAGGCGAATTTATACCTTGTGTTTTGCATGAGTTTGGGGAGGGCCATTAATATCAACTTTTTTGTGCACAAAGTTAGGCACTAATAAAAAAATCACGGTCCTTTGAAAGTTCAGCCCTCTTTAAGTAAAATGGATTGACGTCCCTGCAAGAGGGGCTCCGGCTCCAAGTCTCACGCATTCCGCGCTGATTGTTTGAATACTTACATTTAGCTTTTCGTTTCAAAAGCGTAAAGTACAATAAAGGTTTTAGGTAAAATTTTGAAGGTAAAAATGTCTGGGCAAAACTGAGTCACTCTGATTGTCTGACGAAATATATGATTTTCAGGCTGGACATAGCTATATTTTTTGCTCTGATTTGCTTCTTTTACAAATTCTTTTTCTGATAGATTAGATATCAGGTGAGATCTCTGATTTTCGAAAAATCATTCAATCAAAGCACTCATGTGTTTGTAGTGTCATTTGTAGCGGGGGAAATTGCCTTGTTAGTTTGATATGCAAGTTGAAGTATCTATTCAAAATTTTTCGATGTGAAATCGTACCGTTTGGGGAGGGCCATGGGCCCCCGTAGATCCGCCACTGCCCACCATTATTTTGATTTTTCAACAGCTTCCAGCTCACTATCCCAAACTTTTAGCTTCAAAGACTCTCCATGAGTTTTATGCTTTGGTTTTGTGGAAACCAACATGGGATGTGATTTCATAACATTGAGTGAGAGTTTGTTGTCCTTAGGCCATCTTTCAATTTGTGCAAGGTCACTGTTAAATGACCTCATTCAGTTGAGCGAAGTCTGGATCAGCAAACATAGAGATACTTGATTTTCGGTTTTTTTTCGGTATCTATATGATATTTTTAGCTAAAGCTGTTGTTTTGATAAAAAGGAATAACGAGATGTTGAAGCAAAAAACATAAGGATTGAAGTAACCAACATAAGGGGCATTAGCTTCCTAGTCTTACTGGCAAAAGGGTTTTGAACATCATTTATTTGACTACCGATTTTGACAAAAGTAGCAATCACAATTTATGAAGTAGTTGAGGACGCGCAGTATTTTAATAATTAGAAGACCGCTTTCATTGGAAAAGTCACATAAATAACAAAGAGTTTGGTTTTTCTTTCACAGGTTAATATACATATTTATAATACAATGAAATATTTCGTATTGTTATAATAAATGTTGAAAGTTTTTATTTTTGCCCAGATCTTGTCCTATATTTCATTGCATCAAATATCAACTAGCAGAGGATCTCGCTTCTCAAAAAATATCGAAAAGTCAAGTTTCTGGCATGACGGAAGACAGTTTTGAAAAGCAGATTAAGCTTGTCATTGCAACGAGAAAGCCACAGAGAAGGTGGAAGCTAATGTAGCGAGAAATTGAAATTTGGGTCTTTTCTAATGAGCGATTTTTTATCAGAAGAACCCAACCTTTTGCAAAGTTCATAAAGTATGTTTAATTTTAAAAGTAAATATCATTCTAAATCATATTGAAAAATAAATAGGAAGATATCAAATTAGCAATTTACTTCTATGAATTGATATAAAAATAACGCTCAAGTGAAATGAATCAGCTATATGTAAAATGTAAGCAGTTATACTTGAAATTCATACTCTGTTTGAATTGACTTTGGAGTGGAAAGATAATACTTATTCAGGTGAAAATGCATTTAGAGAATATGAAGAGATAGCAATCTTACTCTTAGTGAAGTTAAAGCTTGGCCATGATTTTGAGTTCTGTTTTAAAATTAAACATTATTAAGCCTCGGCAATCCAGCATTCGGCATCTAAGTAGCTATTCTTAAATAAAGTGTGGGCTTTCTTTTGTGTCGATAAAAAAGGAAGTTTTTAGTCAAATAATTTGATCGGTTAGAATTTGTATTCATACAATTAGTATATATTTTTTAAAAAGCAATTAAGTTTCTGATTATAATTTCGTAAAACAAGTTAAGCTGTTCCTCCGGCATTGCAACAAGATAACTTTTTTTAGAAACATAAATTTAATTTCAGGCTGACTATTGTTAATCTTTCCTCTAACATCTAAAGCTGGATTGTTTATGATTTGGGATAATGGGAGCAGTGACTCAATGAAATGAAAGCCGGTATTTTCTTGGTTCTTAGGAAATTAGTGGCACGTATAGACAGTCAATTGGCTGATCATTTGGGCATGCTTTCGCATAGATAAATGGGTAGATAGGTTCAAGGACTTTCAAGGATAGATTCGATTTCTTTTAAATAAAAGAGTTTGATTTGAATCATCATCCCAGTATTCAAAATAAACTACAGTTTCTTTTTAAATTATATATTTTTCATGTTCACTATATATTCAATTTCCCAGTGTTTAACTTTTCAAGCAAATTTATTAGCCGCAAAACCTTCGATATACAAATTGTTTGATCTCTAGCTCTAGGCACAGAAAATTCTCATTTTAATGCCGCAGTAACAAGCCCCATCAGCGATTTTCCCCACGAGCCGCTACTGTGTGAAAGTATTTCTTGATGTGGCTTCACATAAAAAGTAAAGGCATTTGGCTATGGCTATGTACATAAGTAGACATGTGCTCATTAGTAAATTACCGCAATTTTCAACAAGTACTGCGATTCTTGGAAAGCAATGCCAATGAGGCCCTTTCAATCGGACATTGAGCGCTAAAGAGATACAGGGCACGTCTTCTAGTGACTTTACCATCTTGGATGCATCGCCTATTTGTATCAATTGGTGTTTGGCTCGACCAGTATTCGGCTCTTAGGGGTTGCACAGCATTTGGTCATAACATGTGGCTTAACGTAAACGTACAAAAAAGTAAATCAACTTCCTAACCGAAGTGAATACACCAATTAAGGCTTTTATTGCAGGTTTCGAAAAGAATGAGCTTTGTACAAAAATACCAATGCTAGTCCGCATATACCTGTTGAATATTAGGTACCCAGGTGAGAAAACTGAATTGACGCTGCGAAGCATTGCTTTTTTCCACATTTTGTAGTTTTTGAGCATGAAACGCCCCTCTCAATCGACCCAATTTATATAATTACTAGGCTTTTAATGGTTTTTCCATCTTCAAGGTATTTTGGATCCGTTATTTTTTAAGCAAGTACAGACAGTCAAGATTTGCTTAAAGGTAAGATCCATTTACGTCACATTATACACTTCATGTTGATGGGCTGAAAAGTTATGACCACAGAATCTTATTACCATTTCTCTGAAATGCTATGCGATCTTCCTACTTCGTTTAAAAAATCATGCACGCAAAGCAACTTTGTATTAAACTTTCACTATCTTTAATTTCACAATTTCCTTTATGCTAGACATAAGATAACTTCAATAATTACAGTCTCGAATGCGTTCAGCAAGCGCAACTTTGGTCTTCCGTTCGAGTCTGTCGCAACATGGTAGACAATTTTGACGCGTAACTCAAGACCAGGCCCCTGAGATTCGAGTTCCTTTCCACTTAGAGTTATTGCGTCGACGGGGGTTTTTCGGCGTTTGCTGGTGAATTATTTTAGTATCAAACTGTTGATGTAAATATCGAAAAGGTTTGTATGACGTTTGTTAATTTTTTAAGTTGGTGCTTCAAATTTTGCGTTATGAAGCTTGGGTTAGCCCGGTGGAAGCTCTTCAAAATTTTTTTCGTGTCAGGGCTTAGGCCCAACCTTTGCTCCCTGTACTATTCGTTAAGGAGAGTATCCGACAGAACTTGAATGATTCTTAATTATAGATGGATTTATCGCTACTTAGAAGAAAGACTTTTCTTTGTTGATCACTCTATTGACTTTTTGCGTAAATGGTAAGTAAATCGAGAAATGTAAACAATCACATAACGTCATCCTCATAATGCCCTATGCAGCCCCCATACAAGGTTTGTTCCCAAGACTAACAGGACAGGCATTGTATCTTGTTCAAATTTTGATACTCAAATTCTAAGTCTTGATGATTCTTATTTTTCTTCACTATGGTGTCTTGAGAATAAAGATTGTTATCACTGTAATAACTGTAATCAATATTTTTCTACTACTTCTGAAATCAAACTTTATTACCCAGAATACCTGTTAAAATTACATGAGTTCTGATAAAGAGTCTTATTTGTGTTCTTTTAATCTTCCTCTTATTTGCATTTCACAAGTGTCTAATTTATATCTGACCCTTTTTCTTGTAGCTAAAATGTGGCTCTGGGATTATATTACAGGTGCATTGAAGTACCTAGGTAAGCCAGATTTGTCCTTTTAAGACATTAAGACATAACAACTAGTAAAGAATGCATAAGAAAAGAAAAGTGCTTTGAATTTTTGCAATACTAAATTTTTATTCATTAAAAGCATCTATTGCTTTATCACATGCTTTACATTTGCTTTCTAATGGTTAGCAAGAGGAGTATTTTTCTATCTTTAAATTATTTTATGCCTTTTTGATGGTATTTGTATTTTCTAGGTCTTATGAACAAATCTGGAAAGTTGGTGTTCCTTGGACTTGACAATGCTGGCAAAACAACTTTACTTCATATGTTGAAAGGCAACAGATTAGCCCAACCTGTACCAACATTGCATCCAAGTATTGATTTGAAATTCTCTTGTTTACACTCATAGGTTTTTGTAGATCATTACCAATCCATTATAGCAGATTAGCAAATTTAAGGAATTCTTAAATTTTCTTTTAAGACACTGATTGCTTTGTTCTTAGTTTGAACTCAGTTGAGTTGAGTTTGTATATCTCAGTGTTCTCACTATATACCATAGCACAAATACTTGATGTGTGTCAGGATATTAAAGAAGAAAGTTCATTTCAGCAATTCCAATTATAGCTATGTTCTTATATTAGTAGCTTCAAACTTTCTCATTCTAGTTTTGAATTTGGTTGATCCATTTAACCACACTTGAAAGTAGGGATTGGATTTTATTTTTATTGTTTCAATGTATTCTGTTTAGTTATTTTGTTTGCTATATCCATTGCTTGACTTCCAGCTACTGAAGAGCTTGCACTTGGTGGTATGAATTTCACTACTTTTGATTTGGGTGGACACAAGCAAGGTAAGTCTGACAGAAGTTTGATCTGTACCAAAGTAAACAAATAAGTTGCACAGAAACAAGGAATGATTGTTAATTCTAATTGTTAAATTTATGTGGGTGCTTTATCAGGCAGTCAGCTAAACACTTGCTTCTTAACCAAGAATCCCAAGGACTTGAAATCCCTTGACACCTAAACTCAAGTCTGTTGCATCACCTCAATTCATTTGTGTTTCTTGTTTCATTGTATTTGTTGATACAAGCAAGCAAGCAAACAGTTTTAATTGTTAACCCAGGTTGGGGTTTAATGCATCTATTCAGTGATGTGGGCATTGGGTGTTGGGGCTCTGCTCTCAGGATTTCTTTTGAGTACCCATTAACCCACCTCAGAGAAATATACCACTGGGTTTGCTAAACAGCTTATGGCAAATGGCTCAAACTGTGCCTCAAACCCATGTCTCTGACTGTGTCACTGATTTGTCTTTGCTTTAGTCTTTTTGTCAGATAAGATGATTTTGGAGTATAATAATATGCAATTTTGCAATATAAAAACATTTTATATTGATTGTTGCAAGATTCATTTATATGTTTCTAATTCTCTTACACCGCATAAATTAAATCATCTGTTCATCTTTATAGCTAGGAGATTATGGAAGTCATACTTTCCTGCTGTTGATGGTATAGTGTTCATCATTGATACAGCTGATCACAAAAGGCTGCCTGAGTCTAAAGTTGAATTTGATGTAAGTTTTATTACTTTTTTGAGATCCTTTTGCTTGAACTGCTTTCTAAATGATTTATCTTTAGTATGTGTACACTATAGTTATTTTTATTTTCAATGCTATTTTGTTGACTGTTTATGAACTCTCTGTTGAATGTTTATGTCTTTCCAAACCTTAGAGTTTGTTAGCTGATGAGCAGTTAGCTGATGTCCCAATTCTGATCCTTGGAAACAAAATTGATGCAGCGGGTGCACTTGCAGAAGATTATGTTAGGCAATATTTTGGACTCTTTGGTTTAACAACTGGAAAAGTAAGTTACCAATGTTTATTTGCAACTGTTAGTCTCTCAAGTTCTTTTTTCTCAAATTCTCCTCTACTTAAACGCAAACAATCATTTCAAGTTGATATTGTTAGCCATTTGTTTCATCACTTGTTTATTTTCTCTATTCAGGCAACTGTTTCAAGAAAAGATCTTTCGGCTAGACCTGTAGAACTGTTTATGTGTTCTGTTTTGAAAAGGCAAGGGTACGGCGAAGGTAATGTTATTTTGACACAGATGTTAACTGGTATTATTTTTAGTTGGATATATTCTGCTGTTTACAATATACTTTTATCAACTTCATCAACTTTGACTTATTTGTGCCTTCCTCCAGCATTGTTTGTCAAGCCCAGAGTGTTAAATTTTATATTAGAAAGTTTAGATCTGAAAACACCAATTTACTTTTTTGAATATAATTTTTAACTTTCATGTCATCAAGCAAGTAACAAGGAAGTTGCTAAAAGGGATGTCTGTAGAGCAGTAGGATAGGAAGTATTTTGTCTATTTGTCTATATTGTCTATTTTATTTGTAGGATTCAGATGGCTATCCCAATATATCAACTAAAAAGTCTAGTTCACAATGAAGCAGATGAGTAATTGGAATACAGGGAATTGTTTTATGCCACAAATTGTATTGTTACAGAAACAGTTTGTAATAACGGATTTGTCGATATGTAGACTTTAACAGCAAGTGTTGCTAAAAGAAACTGGTTGAGTCATTTTTGCCTGCATGCTGACAAATCACTTTATTGATCTAATTTTAATCATATCTTCCACATTTGTTTTAATGGGCATCTATGTATGTAAAAAGCTAAATGATATCATTTTTGCTAACAGGAAAATGCTTCATTGTAATTTTATGTTTGTTCCACTTAGATAATTGTATTCTCATGTCTAATGGAAGCTTCTTTGTTGAATCAATCAAAATCCTAACTATTTCTAAACCCAAAATCACAGCTTTAGAAATCTTTTCTATTGTTAGTTACTGGAAGCCTATTTACAGGACTCAGATATTTGCCAGCCACATCATGATTTTTAAATCCAGACTGAAAAATATTTTGGATATTTTCTTATTATGTATTTACCATCCTTCAAGCAGATTATTCTACTACAATTAAACCAGGCTATGGAATTTGATAAATTTCAAGATGTGCTTTGTGTATTCTTCATGAATTTATCTGTTATAAATAATAATTTAGGTTATTTTGACTGCCTCATTTTTGGGCTTATTCTAAGTGGATTTTTTAAAATTGAGTGGCTACTAAGGCCTTTGCGGTTCAGTTTGGGTCTAGTGAAGTTGCCAGTGGCAGACACATCTTCTACTATGCAATGGAGTTTCATACTTCGTGATTTTATTTTTTCCATTGCTTTGTGTGATCTCATTATATATGTTAAACTTGCCAGAATATGTCTCAAATAAACGAGAACTTCTCATGTGCCAGGTACTGCTCTCATAAATCCTGTTGAAGCTACCATCACAGTTATTTCTACCAAATTGGATACCTTTAGCTTCTTTTACATTGTTGCTTGTGATTTTAATTTTCAATGGAGCAAAAATATGCAAAAGTATTGATGCCATTGTTGTTTAGGAAATTTAAGCAACACTCATTAACGAAAAAATTTGAAATTAAGAATTAGAAAGCCAAAACTGTAGAGGTGAACAAATTTTTGTGGTATAAAACTTCACAATAGTAAGAAAGAAAAAACTATTAGAATCCGCAAAAGCAATGGCTTTTCCTATTTAAAAGTTCATCAAAAGTAATCATTAAAATATGAATGTTAATATAAACCTTTTAACCTTTCTACAATCTGATTCTGTTTTGTACCAATGGAAGTGAAATTTCATTGATGGTATCCAAATCACATCTCCATGTATTTCTTATACCGTCAGCAAAGGGGACACTAGAGAAAGCAGGTGGTCATAGATATGTAGCTAGTGGACCACCTTGAGGCGCTTACAAGAAGCATTTACTCAGCTATACTGTAATTTATTACTGTCCTACCAATTTTTGTGTACAGAATGAATAGGTTGTATTATTTTTACAACCCGGATACCCTAGATATAGTGAGCCTAGTACCCATGGTACAACCACAACCCGAAGGGCTGCATGATCTCTCGAGTCATGAACTGCTGATTCAGCGTACAACATCAACAACAATATTCTTGAAATGGCGGTGGCCTCCGCAAGCTTGGCGTCAAAGTTTAAATTTTAAGCTGCGTAAACTCGAAAGGTTGAGATGTTATGACCAGAGCCTAACCTAATCATGCACTCTAGTAGCAAGGTGATTGTCTTTCCATATTTTCATTACATCGATACAAGTTTCTCCTAACATTACATCGATACGATTGGACTATGTGGAAAATGTTTTTAAGCGAAACTCCATAAAGAAGCCAGTATCAGTAGGTCTAAGCTATCAGAAGGTGATGGTTTCAATCCAATATTGGTTGGAAACTTGAGATATTTGCTTTTTAAATGCCACTTAAACCCTTAGTGAAGCTATTTTAGTCTAGATTACACCTAGTGGTATTTTCCCCAAATGTTCCTGTTTTTGCGATGATACACCTTCATGTTGTATTATTATGGATCTTCACGTAAAACGCGAATTTTATTATAAGATATAACTAGGAAGAAATTAAACTCATTTTGGGAAATGTTTGCTTGAAAAGGATGGCATCTAGAAACCATGAAATAAATAGAAATGTGTAAATTGCTGTTTAAATTTACCTTAAGCTCATGTTTACTACAAGGAGATATAGATAAACATTCTCTTTCAATTTTAGGTTGAAACACACTCTAGATATGCAAGTACTGTGTTTGCTTGTGATACATCCATTGATGACCGTTTTATAAGATGTGATTTTAACAAATGCAGGAAACATAGTCAAGATTTAAACAAACAGCCAGGTAGAAGACTTGTGATTATGCCAAAAAGGTTTTTTTACTTTTGTGTAAAGCTAAAGACTTCTTTTTTATCAGCTTTGACCCAAATTTCGAATTTTAGATTGTATTGAAATAAGCTGCATCAATCTCTTATTTGTGTGTGAGTTATCTCCCAATGCATCTGAGTAGTTATTTTTCTGGCTATTTGTTAGTGAAATTAGAAAATCACGAGGAACCAAAAAATCTTCCAGTATTGTACTGTATTTAAGGACTCTCTGCTTTTTATGTGAATGGTTGATTTGTTTTTGGTAACAAACTGGCTGAAGTCCTATAATTTTTCTTTGGCATTGATTTCTCAATCTCTGTAGCATTTAATAGTCATATAATGCTTATTTAATGTTATTTCTTTCAGACTTTAGACTATAGGGTACAACTTTTTAATGTTTTGTTTAAGAATGGCTTCTGAATACTCCAAAAAATGTGCGGATACTTGAAAGGCATGTTGGCGAGGAAATCTATCATTATGTTAAAGAGTTTGAAGAAGCAAATCAACCTGTAGATAGAAGACTCTGTGAATGCAACATTGGTCTGCTTGTGAAACCATGTGAGTTGCAAAAATTTACAAAGGTTAGTTTACTATCAAAATTAATACATGTGTGTGCTTAGTGAATTGTCTCAGCTTTCTGGATTTATTGTAAGTTATCATTCATTCTAGAGCAATTTCTTTTATCTCTAACATAAAAGTTATCTTGCATGCACAAATATCTTGTTGAGTATGTAGAAAATGGTACTTACTCACAACATTGGTGAGATTTCTGACGAATAAGTATGCCTTTAATTGCATTTAATATTTTGTCATGAAAATTAGACAGCAAGATGATGATAAAGAACTTTAGAAAGTTTGCTTGCTTTTCAGATAATTGTGTGTCTTAATTTGCGGGATTATCAAGCAGAGCTTGGTTTATGGATCCAGGCATTTGCAACTGCTGCCTGTTTGGAAAATGGTTTGTATGTTGTTTTGTGGAGTATGTCATATGTTTTCAGAATGAGAATCTTTTACCAATTTTGTAATCCTTAGAATGGAGTACACAGTATGAAACAGAATGAAATCTTTTCCAATGATAAAGCATAATTTGAATAATACTGTCAAGAAACTCAATAGAATGATGCAACTGCAGCATTCTAAGGATATGGATCTTTTAAGAATTGACTGGTTCAACAAACAACATATCAGATTTTTGTTGCGTTGGCATACAATGACCTGGAATCTAGGTACCAAATTGAAATGCTCCTTGCAATACTTTGACTGTATAACTCCAAGCAAATTTCAAAGGGATTCAGAGGGAATAGTATCTTGAAGAGTCCTATTGTTTGTTTCAGGACTTGTTGCCATTTCTACAATGAAATAATTTCATATAATTATCCATGTTATTTCTCTCAATTCTTTTGCTATTTCAGATAAGTCACTTTGCTTCATTACCCTGTCTTTTGGATGTAGAAAGGAGCTGTTTGATTGTTTATCAAGGCTTTCTATAATAGCAAAATTCTGCAGTAGCAGTAAGTCTTTATAAATTTCATTTCGTATAATTTTGTCTTTAACTGACATTAAAACACTTCAGCAGTTAATTGGGAATAATCTCTTGTAAAAGTCTCTCAAGCTTTCAAGTATAATTTATTGTTTCTGGAATTGATGTTTTATAATTTATAGCAACAGATGTGATGGTGGTTCTTAGTTGCCATTCAAGCAGTCAAGGCCAGGTATTGTCTTTTCCTTATTCAATGTTAATCTTGGGGCAAAGAGCTATTGGTATTGTGTTTATAGTGTTTGATCTTAATTGTGTTTGGAATACATGCCTGTATATTAATTGGGGTTTGTGTGCTTTAAAGAATAATGCCTCATTTCTCTCGACGTATTGTGAGTTAACTGTTAAATTATGAAGAATGATGATATAGGAATGCATGACAGTAATGCCTTTGCTGCTTTGCTAGTATTTAAAGGAAGCATAGAGACTAAAAGTTGAATATAAGTTTATCAGCTTTAACTCTTGCTAGAAGTTTTAACATGCTGTTTGTATGTTGAATGGAATTATAATGTGCATTTCTCCTCTGACGTTGCCAGATTGCTTTTTGCTGAACATTGTTTAAAGAACAAAAGCTTTCTGCAAGGAAGAAGAAATTTTGTTATTTCAATAATGAAGAAGACTTTAAGTTTAGCTATGTGGTTAATAATAAGTAATTCTTTTTCAGGTATTTTCTTGTACGCCTACTAGCATTGGCGTGCCTGAGAAATTTGAAGAGTTCTGTTCTCTGCACGACTTTGTGCGCACATGCCATGACGTTCTTGGATCTCTGTTGAAAGTCATCCACATATCTTCCTGCTTCACTTTGAAACTTGATGCATCATTAATCGTGAGTTGGAGTATATTTTTCGTTATTTCTTCAACAGAATTCATTTGCCAGAAGTTTTTGCAGTTGAATTGTTGGTCAGCGGGCTTAGCACTTTTTTTTATTTACATTTGACATGTGATATTTTAGACATTTGATTTACAGCTTGCAGAACAAAGTTAATAGCCGTTAAAATCTAAGTTCTTATTAATGGCTTTTGAGATTTTCCTACATTGCGTTAGACGGCATTTTCAAATATTCCAGCATTTGCTTAATATGATTTTGCCCTTTTTGGTTGCTGGCATCTCAAGCAATACCCTCAAATGTCATTGCTCTGTTTTCAGGATTGGCCTGTACACTATTCTTGGTATGAGAAACATTTGAATTGTGTGTTATCGGGAAGTACCAGAGAAGTTTATGAGACTGGCTCGCAAGTTGCCGATTTATATCTCGTTTTATCAGTGTTGCAAGACCGAAATAAGCAAGGCTTGAAAGCTAGTTTCGAGGCGGCTGTTCGTAGAGCTATGGACACTGATTGGCCGGACCTTGCCAGAGAAATGGGGCTTAGGATACAGGATGTGAAATATGTTGAAGACGCGGTCAAGGCTCCCGCTACAGAAGACAAGGTATATATCTGCTATTCTTTGCTTCTTTGTTTCGTTTGCACCAACAAGAGAGACTGTAATAGCAAATATACGCAACTGTTTTTAGCCAGTTTTAGTATATGTGATGGTTTTTTTATTTGCATATTAGTATTAACGGGGTTTATGGTGAGGCAAAAACCATGTGGGGCAAACCTGGATAATGAAAATTGCAAAAAAAAGTTTAGAAAGGTACAGCTTGTAGAAGTCTGGGAGGACGAGCATGGCTCTTCCGGCCTCCCCATCATTGAAGGCCCTGATTAAGGCAAAGAAATTGCCAGGCGTTTTCCATTCTCACATTGCACCAATTTCAATGGTCCGTAATTAAATCCAATTTGGAACATTTTAACACGTTTAAGAAAAAGTTCTTTCATCAATCGAATTATTGATATTTCATACGACGTTTTAAGGTCACTCCACCTGGAATGGTCCTCTCTCCAATTCACGTCATATTACTCACAATGTCACCTGATGCGGTAGAAGATCAGTTTCTATCAGATGCTGTCCTAAAGAACCTCAGAGTACGAAAATCGGCAGACTTCAATGCCATCTTTTCGCAAGTCTCTCTCGAAGAATGCAACGAGGATGTAGCAGGTTACAAGGGACAATTAGAAACCAGAATAACAGAGGTTGTCACTGATAGTTCTCGGGAACTTTTCTTTGTTTTCATTGGTAAGCTCTTTGCAAAGATCTCGTTCGCCGTTGCAGCTCACCTAAGAGGTATTTGCTGTAAGCGCAGCTGGAAGATATACGGAATGCACTTTCAAAACATGACCGTTCTGACCTGGAAGTTGTTGTCCAATCGTTTTTCCGATAAAGCGTCTAGCAAATGCGAGTCTTGTGGTGGTACAAAAGACACGTCCTTTCCAATCACCGGCCTGCTTAACAACACTGCAACCTACGTCGAGAGATATCCATTATTGCTTTACATAGTGCACTTGGCCATTGGAGAGAATGGTCTTCGCCGATTGAAGAAAGACGCATGTTCTGCTGATGGTAACATGATTTTGAGAAATTCTTCTTGAATACTCACCTTGATTGATCCTTACGTTTCTTTAGAAGACTTGTTCGGAAATAGTTATTGGCATTATAGATGCAAGGTCGCTTTTACTGGCAAAGACCTCCTGTTGTTTTCTAATGTGTTGTTAAAAAACTGAGTTCATAGATCATTCCTGCTTGACTAGTGTTGAAGAAATGATATTCGCCATGAAAGCCCTTAGATGCTGTCCATGTATAGCAATTTTCAGAAAATATCTCATTGTGCTAGTTTGTTTTTCCACAGAATCATTACTGTTTGAAGGTCATAATGAGTTAATGCCGTTTTGGCCCTTGAAAAGGTCCACAACATCAGCTAAGTCTCCATAAAAGAGTTTATTCTGGCTGCAAACTACCATCTATGTTAACCTTGTTAAAATGGTCTCTTTGCTTCTATTTAGTTCATTTGTTTTCTTATTAGAACACATCACTCCATCAAGATGGACACTTGTTGATGTCTACATGGAAGCAAGTTTTGTTTTATCTGGACTTAGTATGAAGTGTGACCTCAGTCTCATTAATACGAGGCCAAGATGCTATTGCAATTTAGCTGAAAGCGAGGATAGGGTTTCTGAAACTAAAATCAACAGTTTCGATTGTTCCATTACCTCTGAGAAACAGAACAGCGATAAAGGTCAAGAAGAGAAGGACGTTCTACCCAAAGCAGCAGCATCTTGTAGTCAACAGTGTGACAATAGGAATAGCTGTTACCGTGAAGATTTCAACGTATTAGACTCAGAAAATGGAAATAAGTTAACGTATACAGAGAGCGAGAACCAATCTCGAGAACAATTCCATCTTGAGGAAAATGGAAGAAATTGTCAGAAACGGAAACGCGGCGAGCCTGATAAAAAGATGTTTGTTTCTGAAAGGAATCCCCTGTGTGCCAGTACTTCGACTACAAATTATTGTTCTGATTCATCTAGTCTCAATATGCAATCTTTAGAAGATACAACTGTTAGTTCTTTAAAAAATGCACGGTGCTCTAAAATGCAGAAGGTTTATGATGAGATTATAACGGAACCTTTGAACGTCGAGTCATTTAGAAATGCATCTACCGGTAATGAAAGCCCCACTACTTCCAGTTCGGCAATTATCGACTCTACGTTGAAAGATAAAATGCCAAGTGAATGTTTAGATGAGACACTGAAACTTCCAAGTTCCGCTGTTGGCCCAGCATATAACGATCTAGAATACCAAAGTCTACGAATAAAATTACCTTTGTCGGGAATAAAAATGTCCAGTACAAACAGTAGTAAGGAAAAGCACGAAAGTTCTCAAAAGTCTGTAGCTGCAGATACATGGAGTCGTTCAGGAGATCTACCCCTAATGGCAAATGTCGATGACGTACTCGTAACTCATTATATATTGGACCTTGATGTTGATTTCCAGGCCAAAGTCATTGCCGGAACAATAGTCCTGTTTATAAGACCGGCTAGGCCGGATGCGAATGATTGCAATTTTCAAATGTGCCTGGATAGTACGATGGTAACGGTCGAGGCTGCGGAGGAGATTGCAGTGCCCGATGATTTAGAAATACATTTTCATGACCAACAATGTTACTGTGTTCACCCCAGACAATCAGCTAGCCAGTCTGAGAGATCTTCTTACGTCTCTACGGCTTCAGAAAGAGACGAGGTGCTCCCCATAGGGCAAAAATCTTGTGCTAATGATTGCGACAAGAATTTCTGTGAATCGAAGAGTGGACCATTAAACTGTAGGCATTGCCAATTTTTGTTAGATCTCAGAAAATCTTGCGGCAAAGGATCGTCTTTAAATATGAAAAAATTAACCTATTCTATTCATGGATGGTGCATTCGGGTATGGAAAGAAGGAAAGGATGCAAAAGTATGGCCTAAATGTGTCAAAATCAAGTACCACACCAACCCTGAGGGTCAGTCGATTATGTGGGCAAAGGATCAAGAAGGCAAGTAAGTAGGCATTGTGAAATACTTTGTGACTTTAAGTAAAAAGCTTTCTGGTATTTTTAACGTAGAAAGTCGTTATAGATTCATTGTATAAATAGTTCAGAAGTTAAACTTCGAGGTAATTTTCCATGGTTTCAGGATTTAGTATAAAACTTGCGAACCATCGTGTACACAACTGTTATTTGATTAAACCTCAATAGCTTATACATGCTATGAAATAAAAACTCTATTCTACCTTGTAATGATTGTAAACGAACTTATTTCTGTGCATAAAAGCTTTTCAATAATCGAATGTTTCCAATACAGATCACTTAAGGTATTGACTTGTTGAATTTTTTTATTTTGGGCGGCGACTTTAAGATCAGTTGTTTATAATTATATGAAAAGAAATAGTAATTAAGCATATTAAGCAAGCAAGGCAATATAACTTTGTTTGCTTATAGGCTGTATTGCTGTGTTTTATTTTGCCGTTTGTGATTAGGTTGTTTAAACTGTGATTTTAGCGATGCAGTCTTCACTCCTGGTGCGTACATAAACAACCGTTCGCTAATGCCTTGCCAAGAGCCACCCGCTGCAATGTCCACATGGCAAGCCTACTTTCAAGCGACTGTGGGCTCGACTGTGTTGACGAGTGGTGATCGGCATCTTTGTAAAGAGGCTTTCTTGAGAAAACATTTCAATGTTGAAGGTGGGTGCTGTCAATGTTCACTTTAATAATTGATGCAATATTTTGACAAATGTTTTTATAATAAGTCCATGTTGTATGACAATTAACCCGTTTCATGTTCAACGAGAAGCGAAGTGGAAATCTTAATTGTCAAGTCATATTCACAGTTTAATTATAAAGGGGTAATGAAAACGGATAATGAAAAGAGAATGATTATTGTTCGCAAGCGTGTGAATCGCATGCGATGACGACTTGTGTGTGCTTTTATAATGACGGTCAGTACATTCTACTTGGGTTGACTGGAAGTGCGCAAGAAATGACAGCTGCTAATGTAGATTTCCGCCAAATTATGACTTGCGGCAGACGGATCATGTCACCTCTGAAATTTACAGCCAAAGCTGTTTTCTAAAATGGAGTTTGTCATTAGAATTATTATTTTCAACAATATTGCTTCAATTGACGAACAGAATGTCACTTTATTGCCAGTAATTGCGGCTTTTCAAACTCATTCATTTTCCAAGTCAAAGTGAAATTAAAGTTTAATTCAGGTTAGGAAGATCTAACTTCCATTTAATGCATTTTGGTGTTGTGTAGAGTAATCCGATCCAATGACGATGAATTTTAAGTGAAACCACTCTATCTGCTTGACAAGACCACGTCTTTATTGTTAAGCATTGTATTCCACAATCTGTCCATGAAGATCACTTGATTTCTGAGACATTTCCCTCGTATGTTACAATGCAAAATCAACTCTAAACTACAGACATTACTGTTGATAGTTTTCCAAGTTTTGAAGATGAAACATGCTTAGAAACTGACATATATGTCGGAAATATTTTTAGTAATTAGATGGAAAATTGTTTGGTCTTTTATTTGATGTATTCTTCGTGAAACATTATTCATAGCTTTCTGTGATTGTTTTGCTGCAAAGATCTAGTTGGGAAAAATGCACATTCACTGGCTATGTGCAGTTGTCCAGTCTTTGCCATCTGATCTCAAATGTTATCAGTCATAAAACCTCTTTTGAAGGACTGTTTTATTACGAGATGTCAATGCCACTACCTTGCTCCACACTGGCAATAGCGATTGGCTGGCTCGAAAAGTCCCATGAGTCGATCAACGTGTGCACTGGGCAGTTTGGGAAAACCGTCCCAGTCTCCTTGTACGCACCAAAGTCGTTAATTGGCCAGTTTGCAGACGAGTTCCAGGGTTTGGCCTGCGAATATTTGGCTGCTGCGTCCGGGTTGCTCGGTGAATATCCTTTCAGCAGACTTGACCTCGTACTGATGCCAAAGGCCTTTGCCTGCATGGGTCTTGAGAGGTTTGTTTTGTTATTGTCTTTTGTTTCAAACCACTAATGGAAAGTTTTCATCCAATTGATGCCTGAAATGTGTGACAGTGTATATGTCAGTGGCTTTTTGCTCATCTAATTCATGGTAGCCTACTTGCAGACTCAAAGTGTCTTTCGACTATGATTCGCATACCCTACAATTCTGGAAATATACTTAGAGTCCACGCATCGGCCTTTTCATGGTCTTGTGAAAAGCTAACTTTTCGAGCAGGTAATTTTGTATTCAAAGTATGCTTGTAATGAGAAAGACTGACCCAAGTAAAGTATAAAGGCTACTTGCGAAATTGAGACTGATTCTTTCGGTGATCTTTGTCTTGTTGTGTCCGTTGACTGTTTGAAGCATTGTGGTTACTGTTAACGTACAAAGTCCATTCTGAATTCGTGTTCTTTCCCTTCTTCTCAGCCCAAATGTCGCCTTTCTGTCCCAATCTCTACTTTGCGGCGACCGAAGCATGTCGATTCGGATAGCCCATGAAATATCGCACGCCTGGTTTGGTCTGCTCGTGGGGGTCAAGGACTGGACGGAGGAGTGGCTCAGTGAAGGGTTCGCGACCTATCTAGAGGAAAGGATACAGGCGAAGACCGAAATGGTTTGTCTGCTGTCGTCCATTAATGAGCCATGTCGTATTTCGTATTTGCTTTGTCTATTTGGTGATAACGAGTGGGACCTGTTGATCAATATCAGGTAGACCAAATTGGTTAACCTGTTTGCTTCCTGAACCATACACTCATTAAAGGTTTCTAAGAAAAAGTCGTTTTCTGGACCACTTGCGGTGTTTTCGACGAACGTTTTGTCTCAAGCTTTACAATTGATGTAATAGTGCAAGGTCAACAAACCAGCCTAATGATGTTTATCGAAGAAAATGTGCCACTTTCATCTGGCCATGCATTTATCTCTACCGAATTTCACGTTTCCTCGGCATATATCGTAATTCAAGAAAAGTTTGCAAAGCCCTCTTTCCTTCTATCAAGATTGAATAAAATATGAAATGTTTTTCTTTTATAAGTTGGCACCCAACGAATGCATCAATCGTCTGCGACTCCGCCAAGCGATAAGATATCGTGCGTTGCAGTCAGAGCTTTCGCAAGCAGAGGACAACCTCAAGTCTTTGAGGTAAGTTGATTTTCTAATTCAAGCTTCTACTGCGTCACCTTCTGTTCTGTATGAAACTCATTGGCCTCTCCAGCCAAGTAGTTATTCTAATCTTCGGGTCACTGTTACGATGCTTTGAGAACGACGCACTGTGATTTTCAATGCCCATCTGCAATGTATTAAAAGGATATTGTATATAGTGCTAAATAGCAGAGTGATCAGTGACGGCAGCATGTTTAGTCAGAGTACGTAAAAGTAGAATGTGCTCTCTTCACTTCTTTCATGAATATTGCTTGTGTGGCTGACTATTATCAATGCGAAATTCCATTTGTATAAAAATTGTTCATCCAGGCCACGCCCATCTTCATCCGGCTACCTCACAGGTAAACCTCTTTTCCAATTATTGTTTGCTCTCCTCTTTGTTCAAGTGCATTTGTTAACAAACTAAGGTACGCAGGGTCTTTTGAAATGCCTCTTGTTATTAGGTTCACAACTGTTGCTTTTACTGCGTGTAGAATATACAACGCGATCTTATTTGCCCCTATCTTTAGGCATAAGCAGCTAGTTTTGCAGTCTAATGTACTTTATGGATAGTACAGTTGCCTAAGGAAAGCAAGAGCTTGCACCTACCTAAGCAAGAGCTTGCAATTTCTTAGAAACCTTAGTAATCTTCTCCGTCATATCTCATTCTCCGTCTTTGTTTCTCTCTCTTACATTTGGTCGTGCTCTCTCTTAGCCGCGGAAGCTATAAACAGGAGCTTGACCAATGCAAGTCAGGATGAGCCTACTCCACACACTCTTGTGAAAGGAGCGCTAGTGCCGTCTAGAAAATGGACTCAGGTGCATTATATGAAGGTGAATGGACGAAACCTAAGGCTTACATTTGAACAGCTTGTATAAGACTTTGAATGACGAAGCTTGATTGCATTTAGTGTCAACATACACTATGTCATATGCAACACAACCACCAAGCCAGTTTTCTGATATCCAGCACTTCATCTTTCATACATTGTTTTTCTTATCATATCCTTTGAGATCAGACTTTTCAGCCTTCAAGTTTAGGCTTGGTTACCACCTACTCTTTTTTCAATTCAAAGACACCATTGAAATTCGTTAACTGTCTAGAGAGCAGAGTGCTGTCTGTCGCAAAGTGCTTTATGTCATGTGAGTCGAAAAGTGAATGGTTAATAGAACTCGAAGATTCAAGGTCGCTCTCTCGTAATCTAACTGAATGTAAAAATATATAATTATGATCTGCTAACTAAATGTAAATTTAAAATTTAACTTATGTCATCTCCTTTTTTCAAGGGATACTTTTTACTGTGTCATTTGGCTGAAATGGTTGGACAAGACAAATTTGACAAATTTCTCATCAAGTATATCGAAAAGTACCGAGAATGCCTTGTAACATCAGAAGTGAGTGAACTGTGTTTCTATCGTTAGGTACATGCACTGCCCATAAACATTTTATTAGAAATGAGACAAATTGCATCTTGTTGCATATTTCGTGAAATTATGCCTGTTTACAGCAGTCGCATCAAACTTGTTCGCAGCTTTTTTCTTTGTTTCGGGCCTGACTCGAAAAGAGATGTGCTTGAAGTCTATTAAAAAGGGGGATTTGAGCGGCCTGCATTCATAATACCTTGTTTGCCCTGATAACATAGCAGTCTTGTGCATTGTTAAATCCGTGATTCACCACGACCGATTTAAAGCAACAATCCTTCGATTGCCAATGCACTGTACGGTGCATTTATGTGTTTAAAAACATTGTCTCTAAGAATGAAACAGTAAATATTACCTTTCTCCTGACAGATGTTTTTCAGCATGTTTGCCGATGAGTTCAAGATAAACCAGTGAGCTTTTGAAGTTTGCATGTTTTTTCGTCATTTTGATTTTTCGCCAAATTCGAATGCGCTTTCTGCAGATTCGGTGCATAGATAGTGGGGCAATCATTATTAGTATTTTGAATTTTCTTTACCAAAGTAATGTTATTTATTAGTATTAATTGTTTGTGCGAAAGTTTGTTTGCTTACTTTGAGCAGCTCTTCGACCTGGAGACTGATGGCTGTTCCGCCTTCTTTTCTTTTCAATCTGAGGTCGCCTCCTTTTGATGCGCTTGAGATGTTTCGATATGTCAGCTGATGATACAAGGCATCAAAACAATCTTCCTTACACATGCCTCTGTTGCTAAAATAGCACCTCTCTTTGATTATCAAGTGATCTTTCGTACCTTTTTTGATCAATTTTATGAAGGCCACTTTTCAGTGAAGCAGTGAAAAGGTTCCCGAACGGTATTTCATCCTAAAGATATCAGCACTGTAGCATTTCTTTCACCACTCTTTTTACCTTCAGGTCAGAAAAAGCACGCCTAATGAAGGACTGGCTAGAAACCATTGGCATGCCAAAGGTGAAAAATAACTTTATTTTCGTTGCAAACTTTAGATAAGAGTTTCAACTGGCTAAAACGTGGCCAATCTTGCCCCAGCTCATGCCACATTCTACTGTGTGATTATATTTGAAAGTACCCACCATTTTGTAATGGTTATCCCTGTTTCCTTTTTATCATTTGGCTGATGTTGACGAAGCGCCCGAATCGGAATGTGAATTCTCTCTGCTCTTAATGCTCTTTTCTGTGTCGAACTGTTAATGTTGGTACGTTTTTCTCTAATGACAGGATACTGAAGCTTTGCTTGCCAGAAGTCCAGGCTTTTACGTGCTTCAAGTGAATGAAAAGGTTTCTCCCACTTTCTAGCGCTTTTATCACATGCAGACTCCTTTCAAGTCAGAGCATCTTTTAATTTTTTTTCGAATTGTTTGTGCATTCTTTTTGAAGTTGACAGCTTTATGTGTCTTAAAGTTTTGTAGAATGAATATATGTTAAAAACTGAATTTTAAGAGTCTATTGTTGCTCATTTCAGTAGTAAAATTGCCACATGACATAGCAGTAGAGTTTTTTTCGTGGTTTGGTCCAAAATATCAAATACACAGTTGAAGGCATTCGTGCCATAGTTCTGGTCAACAAAATTCCGGATTAATAATAATATCTTGATAGAGAGTTCGTTCATTTATTACATAGCATCAAAAATGATCATACAACAACAATTATTATGGTTTACCAATTTTGACGTATCTGACATCAAAAACTTCTCTCTTGCATCCTAACTTGCATACCTGGTGTCTCTTAGTGCCTTGTGCATGCTGATCGAACTGTACGTTTAACCATGCACACAATGGTCATGTCTGGCAGTCAGACGTTCATTTGGGTCTCGCCCCTTGTTCACCTACATAAGGTTTATTTCACGGTAAGCTAGTCGTCTCTGGTGGTGGATTGGATAGAGCTCGAATAGGATTTGCTGAATCTTGATATTTCGGTTTGTTCATTTTAGTTTCTAGAATGGAAACGACATGATGCTGGAAATAAGCGATGCAAAACATTAAAGATGAAAAGAAAACGTCTCTCGATGAAGTCGATGAACGAGCCAGCTCTGGTGTGTGATATCTTTAAAATTCTTTCATTTGTCGCATATTGATTGATTAAGAATTTCAGATAAATCCCATCATTTTATTTTGTTTGATATGTGATAAAATTTGACTGGCTCTTAATGTTTATGCTCTGCTCATGGTTATTTGAACGTCTTTGATTTTTTATTCGTTATTTCTGTATATCCTTCTGTTTCAATTTTCGAATCACTTTAATCATTTTCAAGTCAAAATTGTGCTTGGACTAATCATATTGTCTCATTTAGCCTTTTATCGATAAAGTTTCTTTTTTCTAAACATTTTTAACTCGAAATCTCATGATTTTATTTGCATTGTGCATTGAATGCATCACATCCTTAATTGAGTGGTTCTGCAGCATTTGACCTCGCTTCTTCCGTAAGATTTCACAATTCCTGTTAAGTATTCCAAGTTACCCAATCCAATATTTACAATACGTTGGGAAGAAGTTGCACGACACAGAATGCACAGAGGAAACCTGGACATTTTGAAAATAACCATATTCTAACTTTTCGGTTATAGCTGCGAACTTTAAGTAAATTTTGTTTTGATTATACCAGTCCGCCGATGCCGTCATTCTGCTGCTAGAAAAACTTCTGGATCGAAGCAGTCTGGCAAATCAAACTTTAAAAGACCTTCAAGAAACGTACTCATTGAACCATTGTAATGCCGAGGTAGGCTTTTTGCACGCATGTTTTTATCAAGTTGCAATAGAGTTTATTCATCATAGAAATGCCTTTCTAGTTCTGTTGATAAGGCATAATGGTCTGTTTATTGCTGATATTATAACAAACAAAATCGTATCCCTATTTATATTTAATAGCTTGAATAAATGTCAGAGACAAGAATTTTTGAAATGATCGCTCTTCAAAGCCATATTCGTGTTGTGGCACAGTTTTTTGGGTGTAATTTTGCTTATAATTGTATATAATTTTTAACTGGAATTTAACTGTGCAGTCACGGTCTTGTTAGTGAACACCAGGGAGTAAGGGTACAACCCTAGAGCGTGTCAAGTTTTGCGGATAAAAATTTCGTGTACGTTGCTTTTGGATTCATGCTCTTCTTCTGTGCGGTCAAGAAAGTTTTCCAATGGCATTATCGCTTAACCTTGCATTGTTTAGGCAATAGAGTCTAGATCAATTAATAATCTATTGACATTATTTTACATTTTTTCGTAAACCTGTTAAAAATCTTTCGTCATGGCAGCATTTAAGTTCTGTCAGAGAAAAGAGTTGATGGCAATTATCTCCTATGGGATAATTGCAAAGAGCTCCAAATCATTAACACTTATCTTTAAGCAGGTTATTTAAGTGGCTTGCTGTAGAATCATTTCTAAAGTGTCCTAATGTTGTTGGAAATATGACCTTTAATTCAGGTAATCCTTTGTCTTTGTTAAACCAGATTAACTTTCTTATTAAGTCCAGAATTTTTTTGACAAACCGACTACTAGTTTCCTAGATGCTCAGTGCTGATGTAAAACGACCATATGCACTTAACTTAATTCAGATTATTACTGATAAGTAATGAATTTATGGAAAGCTGATTTTTTTAGATCCGCCATCGCTGGTGTGAACTTATCGTCAAACACAGGTGATTCCCCCTATATTGACTTGAACGCTCTATCGTTGTCACATCGTTTTAAGTTCAGTATGGTTGGCAGTTCACAGGTTACTTAGACTGCTACAACGCCCAAACTACACTTATTCCGAGAATGCATATAGAAATGGCCTATGCCTTTTTCCTTCTTACTTATGTTCCGTCTGCTTAATATTTGTCACTTGCATTTCTCTGCTACGACTCCTCATTGAACAGAGTGGGGGGATTCTAGGCCCAACTGCAAAGTCAGATCGCAGCCACGAGTAGCTGAAGATACATATTCAAAACACTGAACACGATATTGTGCGAAATATCACGTCGATAACCCTACAAACAGTGCTTCTTTCTGTGGCTTTAACTCCTATTTTCACACAGCGTTGATTTTATTTGATTGATGTAATTTCCAACCTGCACAAACCTCCGATAAGATCATTTATATTTTTGGTTTCTTTTCATGTACTTTGTGCCTTGAAAACAGGAGAATTGTCAAACGTTTTCTTTTTACCGCATAAATCGCGTAAGGCCGATTTGAAAAAAACCACAAATAGACTCGGTAAACAATATATACGCAATGACTGATGAAGATACAATATAATTGGACTTTTTATTGCTTTGTTTTTGCGCAGGTATGCAAGAGAATACGAACAAGTTAGACGATTTTTGATTGAAGATCAGGTACGATTATCAACTAATTAAAAATTAATTTCTCCTGAGTCTTCCTAGTTGTGATACGAAGCTTGCCCACATTTCGTTGTACGATGTTCGAAAACAAGGGATTATGGATTGAGATTTTTCATTTATAGCTCGGCTGTTTGGCTTATGTTTTGTTTGAGACTTCTGCCCGATTGCTTAATTATGACATTGTTTGACGACCAGTTGAACGACAGAGACCATCGCTGATCTTCTCGCAAGCCTAGTGTTGGCAATTCCTTCCTAATTGTATTTCTGTTCCGCGCCGACTAAAGGTACCATCATGTTTGGATAGCCAAAATTGCAAACAAAGAACTTATCTGCTTTGTTTTGATATTTTCTGTCATTACTCCATCGGCTAGGCCCACCCGCCGTACATAGAGATCAAAATAAAGAGTTTTTCTCAAGAGACCAAGTTTGCAATGACACAAAAACGCAACTGGTCTTTTAAAAGGGTCTCAAAATCCTACTCTTTTAATGGCAGATTAGGAACCATAATTGTTGAGCTAATTAGACCCATTAGTGAAGCATCTATTTTGTTTACACCTTGACCCGTCAACTATAACAGTACGGGGTCTTATTTCATGGTCGTCCGGGCTTCATCTTTCAAAGATACCGGACACGACGTAAACCGAACTGTTGAGCCGTCTAGTACCGATAGTAATTCCGATTGTGACATATGTTGCTGTTGTTGTTGTTACTTTTAGAAGGCTATAATATAAGGTACTCTTTCCGATTCTCATCTACACTTCGCGACCCTCTTTTGATTTTCTCGGGTGTTTCCTGAAGGCATTTGCGGCATTGTTTCTTTCATTTTTACAGGGGATGGGAATATACCTGTTCGGTGAGCTACTAATTTCGCAAGATAGAGCCCAGAGGAAGTTAGCCGAGGAAGTCTTTGAATGCATTAAGGATGAGATGGATGTTTGCACTTATCAAACCGTCTACGAAATGCTAAACGGCATATAACATGAGTGTGTACAAGGCTGCGCATTTATTTTTGTTGTTAGTCTTGCATAGCTGTAAAAGAAACGCAGGAGTAGTGCTTATATAATGCTAATTCAATGTCGATAGGAGTGCTGTAGTCGAATTCTATTTCTGGTTAATCAACTAAAACGTGTAAAAATCGTTGCTCTATGGTTTATGCCTTTCTGAGGTGGAACACGTCTGATGCATGACATATCAATTCATGTAGTTGGTAAATACAAGCTTTCACATTGATTCGTTATGTTTTGTTAGCTTCTTATATGATTCTGTTACAGGAATGTTTCCTTCGGCCGGAGCTATTGTACATAAGGTCCTTTGTCGAAACATTGACTTCATATGAAAATCATTGATTAAACATGCAAGACTTCTAGTTGATAAGTTAAAAATAGAATAAAGACGAAATCGTGAATAGATTGCTCCTATTTCAAGGCCATTCCACAATTTTGTTTACAATGATTAAGGCACGTTGTCCCATTGTTTTGTTTATATTTAGACATTCTGCTGTAGTTTCATACGTCAAAGGGAAGAGTTTAGTACGTCGGCCAAGTATGAGCTTAGATACTTTGCCTTGTTAGAGCTGAGATTTCAAAATTCTGTTTATTCTGCAACGCTTTTGAACTAAATTGGCTAACAACAAACTTTTAAAGTATTAAAAATTGAATATATTTATGAAGAGCTTTTTTCTACGTTTCTGATGAAGTACGAGAACTTCTGAAGTTAAATAGCGGATGTTTCTTGTTCTACTGATCAAGAGATCTACTACGGTATCAAGAGAATTCAAGAAGAAGCACGATTTGATGCTGTTTAACTTCCTTTTATTCGCATTAAAGGCAATTGAAAATCAAGACATATGATATGGTGGAGACTTTCATTAAATTTCGAGGCATGCAATTTTGAACTCGCCATGACCAGGATCAAGCATGTATTGTCGACCAGTTGCTATTGTTTGTCGGTAGTTGTGTTTTTAACCAATCAAAATTGACTAAACGCTCCTTCAAAAACGGATACTTGACTACACATGATCGGATAATCAAAACTCTTCACATCCACACATGTAAGTATGCATGGAAACTGCAAACGGATTTTTCATCTATCTGGCTAACTGGGGCTTCCGGCTGAACAAAAAGGCTCAAGCCCCCGCAATTCAAGCAACAGCGATATTCTCCGTGCGCAGGTGAATCATCGAAGCATAATGTCATAAGCGCTATTATGATCGTCATTATGGTAAGACATTATCATTATTATGATCAGAATTACCACGCCGGTGTTCCACAAAGGTACATCACGAAGATTTTGATTTTGAACCACACCACCCTTCAGCTTCGCCAATGATCACACTCTTGTTGATTTTGATAAAAAGCCAGGTGTTTTCTGTAGGTTGGTTGTGCGCGTCGACTGTGAGCACTATAGTGTGCCTTCACGCTTTGAAGAAAAGCAGCTGGCCAGTTGAAAATCAACCCACAAAGATCTACGAGCGTCGGGAAAATGGCGGAGATATCACCTACAGTTAGGCCGTCCAATGTCGTCATTGTATTCGTCGTCCTCGCCGTCAACTGGAGCCACTGCAGCTCGGAGAAAGGGATCGTTTCTCTGGAGACGTGAGTTGGTTTCTTCCGTTTACCTGTCGCATAATGATACAGTCGCAAAGCTATAATGAGTCAAATAAACGATCGCAAACAAAAGATGACATGGACGTTTGCGATACTGGTTTTAATGACAACGATTCCCGATTTGCTGTATCGTTTTAAATCTCTTCAGTTTGAAACATATGCCTGAATTCGGTGTCAACTTTCAAATTATTACCGGGTTGATATAGCAATAGAATTTCAACATTTTCAGCACATTAAAAACAAGCCTTTGTTCTGTTGGCATACCGAAATTATCGCTTTTACTATGTCGAGTTGCGAGGGATTTCATTTATACTCATCCACCATCGTTTTCTTTTCTTAAAGTCGTCTGATGCGAACATGATTGCATATGATAGCTGTTTAAATTTTCGCGTGAGAAAAGATTTCAACAAACGAAAAATATTGATTCGCGTCTACTTACAAAAAATGAAAATGAATGCGTCACTGACCATTCATCTTCGAAATTGCTTGACTCAGAGAAAGTTTTGCTAAACATTTGATCACGCTAGTTTTTAATTATTACTTTCCTAAGTTGAGTTTACCAAAGCAAAAAATCTGCTAGGCTCCACCATTTCATGTTGAAGCTGGACATAAAAGGTTCGAGCTATCTTTATATGACCGCGTTCTTGTTTTATTCGCAAGAACCTTACACGTGTTTCATTTTCATTTTGCACAATTCGCTTCACCTCATAGTTCAAAGAAGCATCGATGTATTATTATGGCTTAGCGATGGTAGCCAGAAACGCCTTCTGCGACCTAACAAGAGATGCAAATCATACACATGGAATTTTCACTTAATGATCTTAACAGGACAGGTCGATCGAAGTTCTCTTCTTGTAGCACGGAGCCTTGTCTTGCAATTAATATTGATGAGCTTTGTTGAGTCTTGATTCTCCTCAAGGCAGATCAATGCCACTTCCGTATGCTCAGTTTTCTAGTTTGAATTCTTCTCTTGTTATTCTTGTTAGAATTAATGTCTGTATTGACACATGCAACACAAGCATGATATTTCATTGTATAATTTACTTAATTTTTAATAAAATGCCCTCCATCTTTATTGAAGGACATTTCGTCTTAAGATACCGGTATCGATAAAGGCAAGAATCTGCTAGGGAAATGTTAATAGAAAACAAGTGTTCGCTTTGTTATTTAAATTCAACTTTGCTTGAAGTTAAGGCACATTGCTCTATTGTTTTGATTTGCACTGAAATTTCACATTTGCAATCTTAAACGGCACTTAATCTCAGACAACAGCGCCATGCCAAATTCCAACGCCAATTGAAATGCCAATTTTGCAAAAGAAACGTTTAATAACGAGCTTTGCCAGAGCTTGTAGCGTCAGTTCAGGCCTGATGATCTTGCGTTATGACGTAGCAGTAGCTAAACGCTTTCAACCTGGCCTTTTCATGTGCAGGCCAAGGGGATCCAAGCTAAATGCAATCTGTCCCCTCGTACATGCCACAAAAGGTTTACTCCGATTTCTTTCTGAAGAAACTTACCCTGCCAAAACAATGAGAATTTTATATTTCTTAAATTCCTCGCTAACGTCATGGAAGCATTTGAATATAGTGTTTCTCAAACTTCACATTTAGTTTCCTTTGCTTGTTGTTTATTTGTCCTAGATTTTACCTGTACAAGGTGTTTATTTTTACAAAGCTATCGATGTAAAGAACTGTTTTTGTATTTTTATTCATTAGAGTTTGAGCCCACTCAAAGAACTAGCCCACTAGAGAAAGTCTGCATGCAGAACAGTTTGTTGAATAGAGCTTAATTAAAACAGTGTCCCAGCGTTATTACAACTGATGTACAGGATTGCTTAAAAATGTTCGATTGAAATGCGGATTTGTATTCATCTTACATGTCTCATCTTATAAATCTGTTTATGGGATATTTTAAAGATTTACGAAGTAACACGGAGAAACAAGTCCAAGTTGTAGATACTTGTACATTCAGTCTGTCCTATTGGCAATACCACAATCAGTTTACAGGTCTATGTTCTTCGTTAAAAGCTTCGTGGTCGCATAAAGTGTCTGCTGTGAAAAATTCCAGACACGATCACCGCTTCTATCAAAAGGAATAAGACTGGCTTCTCGACGAGGCTGCCCCCCTTTGATGCAAAACAGCTGTCGCCCTAATTTAATCAGTACATTCTATTGGAACAAACAGGCTTCGCTAACGGTCTGCTTCGTTCTCTGGCTTTTGCAATTAATAAACAAGTTAATTGGTGATAATGCAATCAGAAAGCATTTGTTCTGAATGTAAAGGCTACACTCTGTGGCGTGGCCGACGTGGAGCAATTTCGTCAAATTCAATGAGGTCAGTTGTGAATCCTTTCAATGTCTGAGCCCTGTTGAAGTTTTTCTGGATTAGTTTAGTTACCTGCAATCGATTTGGTGTCCTGGTCTTCAAGCGGCAAAATACAGTCCAGGGATTAGGAATAGAAATGCACCAATTTCCGAAGGATTTACCGGATTCAGCATTTGCTTCCATGATTTTGGTTAGCAGTCAATTTTAAACACGAAGCTTAGCTAGCTCTAAAAATTACCGCATGCAGCCAATAATCTACGCCTCTTTGATTCTATCTAAATTCTAGTGTGCGTTGCATTTTGCATTACTTAATTCAATATTTTGCATCATTATTTGATGGCGATTATGCCATATTCAGCATCTAAGCTAGATTTATTATAGTTTCTTCTAGCTAAGCATAGCCTGACGTACGACAAAGCAGCCTGATCAATTGAATTGAAAAGTAAACACACCTAGCCAAACTAAACTAATCGGAAGAGAATTGAACTTACGTAGGCTGGTTGCCCAGCCATAGCTTTAGTAAGCCAACATAATTTGAACTAGTCAAACTTAGCTAATTAAAGTAACCAAGCTAAGCTGGATTATAGGATAGCGAAGTCACACCCTATCATTACCTAATCAATAAACGCATGACATAACATAATATAGCAAACTTCTCTTGGAGTTAATGAAAAATTGATAATCAGTTCAGTTTTGGTTGAGAATCATCAATTTGGGTAAAGTGCAGAAATTCAATATTATAGTTCGAATTCATTTTAAGACAGCAGACACCAAGCTTTCAAAATACATAAAATGACAAACTCGTGAATTGGCGTAAGTCTAGTATGCATAGTTGAAAGATTAATGCATCTCACTAGCATGACATCAATATTGTCAGGCCAAAGTGTCATAATCCAGCTGTTTCACAACAGGTTTAATAATTTCATTACAATACTTAATTTTGATGATGTCCTTGAAATTTTTCCGATTTTTCTAACGTTGGGGAGGTGACTGAAAGAATCATCAACATAGTAGGCCAGACGCTTATGAGAATGGGAATATGACCTTTGCCTGCTAGGCCTTGTGCTGTTTGCGTGAGCACTCATTTGTATTGTCTTGTTATCTCGCAGAGGAACCAGCTTTCAGTTTTCTTTCGAATGGCATATGCATGATTGGTTGGGCTGATAATAAGACTACTTGTAACCATCTGCATAGAATCGCTGTCATTTAAGCTTAGGCTTATTATTAAGAAGCATAAACAAATTGGAAGCTGCAACACATCGGTTGAGCTGCGTTTGCTAGGAAATCATCGCGATCGCTTTGCAGCTCAAACTAACATCCTGTCGTGAATTTTGCATGTTACCATTTTCGCCAAACGAAATTTTCATTCAGCAATTTCCTCCAAGGCGTGCAATAAAATGGTGTCGGTCGGCAAGCCTTCTTTGTTTACTTTTGGCGGGTGGGAACTAATGTTAATTGCCTATGGAAGCCACATTTTTGTGTCCACAATGCTTAAGTAACTACGTCATTTACGATTTTGTTTCTAGTGTGCTGTGAGAAATTTCAAGTCAATTTTAGGAATTAAGCTTCGGGTACTAGCGTTTGGGGCTCCGTTATTCCGCGATCATATTTCTCGTTTTGATCATAATAGTAAGCTTGCTTTTTCAGAAGCACTGAAGAGTTTGATCGAGAGTATCGCAAATAATGAAAACTTGCCAGATTTATTTTTCTTTTGATATCAAGGTATGCCACACAATGCTTAGCTCTTGTGAACTGCTGGCACAGCATTTGATGTATCTTTGCATGGAAATATGTCTTATTGTTGCCCTGTGTTTGTTTTCTTCCGTTGCAAATTGCAAGAAAACCGTAGAGTGTGAGAAAACATTCCAAAAAGGAACAACTGCAATCCTAGAGTTTCAGACATTCATAGAGAAAACTATCACTTTTGCATAGAGCAAGGTGCTGGGCAGAATTGGTATTAATTTTGTACAAAAGCACTTGTATTTTGTTTTTTTTGTGACAGTGCTAGCTTTAACATTCTCCGTGCCAGCTTTTCCACGAACAATATTATTGAACTTATATCATAATGAAGAATATCTTAATTTCAACCTTCGTCGCATTCCTACCTTCAATCGTACTTTCAGATCTGATGATGTAAAATTCTTCACCGAATACTTTGTAGATTCGAAGTTTTCTTTCGTTTTAGCATTCAGTATTGGGCCAATCGTATTGGTGACGAGACTGCACGATTTGCCGAGGAAATGATGGGTGTATCATCTCTAACCAAGGTAAATTTTTTTTATCCAAGGTACAGTTTCCCAATGAACTGCATCATTTTCTCATAAAAACACTTATTTAATGTTCTGAAATGGATCAATTCTTCTTAGCTGGAGCAGGATCAACAGAAGTTAACGATAAAAATGTTAGTGGCTGGAACGTTCCATGCCTTAAGCTTTTATAGTAGTCAATTCTTTTTCTCTAAATTGCAATTGGTTGAAGAGGGTAGAGAATGCCTTAAGAAATTTAAACTGGAATCACGGATTTAATGTTTTTAGAGCTATGAATCATATGACCTGGTCATTGAGAGAGTCAATGGCAGCGAGCTGGCCGCAGAACTGGCCCAGAAGATGGAGCAGTTTTTCAGAAGGAAAAATGGAGCACTTCGGGTAGGGCATTTTAGCGCTTTTGCCTGTAGCGCTGCTGTGTTAAGAAAACGTTTATGATGGGCTGTTGATTTCAGAGATAACTATGACATATGATCGAGACAAAGTTAAGAGTAAGCTTAAACATGCTCATAAATAAAAGGCTCAGAAAAATATGGTGAACAGTCAGAGAAAAGTTTGTTATGATTTAGAATGATTTTGCTAATCATGTGCTTACTTTGTTTGAATCTTCTTTTGGAACAGAGTTTGGCTGACAAAGCTGAGAAGGCAGAAAAAACTTTCAGGGATGCCGGAGAAGTAAGCGCTGATTGTGAATTATCTTTTGTTTTCCACTTTGTGACGTCATAGTGCCCAGGCCCCTGCATTGATTTACCAAATGTAAGTTGATGTTACTGGACGTGATTAAATACATACAAACATATAAAGTCAGTTCCATACAAAACATATAATGTCGGCTAATATTAGCCCTTAGAGATTGAACAATAATGAAGAAATTCTTTGCAATGTAGAAATTATACTTTTTCTCTTGTTAATTCTTTTTCATTTAGGATTTAGATTACTACGCTGCCAAAAGTCTTGATGGTACATTGAAGCTATCGTATGATGCACATTTTGGAGTTCCAATTAATACCTCAGCAAGTGTTGTTCATATACCAACAGAGGTTTATGATCGATGTAAGTAGGCCTTCAAAGCAAGCATTTTCAGAAATGACACTTTCTGTTAAGTTTATTCATTAATTTGTATACAGCCAAGTGCCAAAGCAGGGTAAATTTGATAAATATCATTTTTTTCTTTTTAAGAAGCTTGCTTGGAATTTTTTTCACTAGACAACACATTTTCTCATTTTTAAGCTGCATTTGGTAGTTCAAATTCTAAGTGATTTACTTTTCCTCTCTTTAAACAGCTCCAAAAGTCGCAAGAGACATCAAATGGACCAAAAATTTAAACAAAGTGTTTATAGAAAACTTCGAAATGTTTCCAGATTTATCGTGGCAGTATTTTGGAAGTGCAGAAGGGATTCATCGCCAATACCCAGGTATATAACGAGATACCGTTGAGTATAGGGTATCATAATATTCATTCGCATTCATACAACTGAAATAACTTTAGTCCTTTTTTGGAGCAACGGCTGATTGAAGCTGCTTCGAGCAGAAAATCATTCGTTTGACCCAGAAAATATGAATCTGACACTTAAAAGCACATCAAGAAGTAGAAGGTTGCGCCTAACGGTTGTTTTTGAAACTTTAAGAGACCTTTGACTATTATGTGACTATTATTTGATTATTATTTGACTATTTTTTTACTATCACTTGACTACCACTTGACTATCACTTGACTATTTGAATATTTGAGTTTTATTGGCGTTTAACTTTGGCTTTAAATAGTTTCTTGACTTTCTCAGGAAGGGGATGGCCAGTTACACCGGGGGTTCCGGATCTTTATGACGCCCGCAGAAGACCGTGGTAAGAATCCTATTCTAGCGTTACCCCTCCTAACAGTTGTCCTCTAAGCTTTGGCAATACGTACATACGCTATGTAAGGATTGCCGTTCAGTCTTTAGAGAACGAATATGCTTGTCCACATTTACAGTCCCAACAAATCTAACTATTAACATTCGCTAACTTGACACCCGTATTTTTAGGTACATTCAGGGAGCCAGTTCTCCAAAGGATATCGTCATTCTGATTGACAGGTATTCAATCAAACTTGTCTTTCAATGCGAATATGTTTGAAAATTAGGCCGACATCTCAATGAACTGTACTATATTAAATAGCGTATTCTTTTCTTGTTCTTATACGCCCTCTTTTCACAACACTTTGGATTCAGCAATACTGATTCATCTGCAAGAAGAACAAAATTTATAATGTTCCGGCAGAGCATAGTTTTGTATCATTATAAATCTCACTGTTCAGAGCACTTCTGCTGTATTCTCACTCTGACATTTTCTGTTAGGTCCGGCAGTCTTCTTGGTTTACGAACTCAAATTGCAAAGCTAGCCTCGAATGTAATCGTCGACACTCTCTCTACCAACGACTTTTTTCACGTTGTTCTGGTATGTTTTTATTGCAGTTATAATTTCTTAACCAGAGCTCGTTATAGCAAGACTCCCTATCTACAGCTCAGATACACGCAATGTTGTTTACAAATGTATAATGTTGGCTTAGGCAGACCACTCCGTTCACATAGAGCTTTTTCCTGGTTTTATTTTACGAAGCTTGCTTTTTCCTTTACCTTTGTCAATGAAAGCCAGAAATAAAATCTAAAACATGAACATTGCTCCGATATTCCTTATTGACTTACCAAAGAAGCGCAAATTTTTGTCCTAGTTCAACAATGAAAGCAAGCTTATTTGCTGTGAAGAATATGGATTAAAACTCATTCAAGCCACAAGAAGAAACAAAGAGGTACTTAGAATATGAATAATACGAGCTTGATTGCCATCGTGGAATTGAGAGTTTCTGAATGCACGATGGCATCTGCTGAAACATCTGTAAATCGAAAAAGGTTGTGACGGAACAATTAAGCGTTTTTTCACAACATGATTGAGTTTGCAGCCTCGAACACTCTCCTTTCACATGTGCTGAGTAACTTTTTGGAAAACAAACGGCTTCTTCTTTTTCTAGTATATTAAAGACAAACTAAAGCAATGGGTGGCAACAAGCACGGCTGATTGGAAGCAAGGGCTAGAGATGGCATTCACTCTCTTAAAAAATGTATTTTACTTCTAGACCCTCTTCATATGAAAGTTTTCATTCCCTGCCCCCTTCCCTACCTTCATTTCTCCTCACATCATCCAAGCTTCTTATAATTCTGACCTCCGTCACTCTCGGCTTTCCACGATTCTTCTGTTCCCAGATCTTCTCTTCTTTTCGCCATTTTTCTCTCTCTCTTTTTGGTTCTTACATCTCTCCTTTCTTTTCTTCTTACTTTCGACTTTCCTTTCTTCTAATTTTCCATCTTCTTTTTTCTTCCTTTTCCTCCCTCTTTACCTTTTGTTTTTTTCTCTTCTTTCTTCCTTCGCTCTCTTCTAACTTTGATACCTACTTCCTCGTTTCACCTTTCCTTTCTTTCTACTTCATTTTCTTTCTTCCGTTCTACCTTTCGTCAATCTTAATCGATTAATAAACTACCAGCGTACTAGATATGCCTAATTTGCTGGTGTTCTCAAAACTTGAGGATTACTACACAAATAGGTCTCAACGTGTTTTTGTACTTCAGTTTTTGGGTGTCCCACGTTAGTAGAATATTGCATTAAGTAGAATATTGGGCTCGTTGCATGTGGAGCATTGATTTTAAGTTAAACAATTCTTACAGCGGTTCTCAATAAGTGTTCAGGTCAAAAAGCTGACATGAATAAAATATTTTGAACTTTTTAAGGCAAGAGAGAGAAACGAAGGAACGCAGTGTCAACAAGCACTTTTGATATTATCAGATGGCTCTGCGAGTTACGAAAAAGCAATTTTCGACAAATACAATGCTGATAAGAAGGTATTAAATCTTTATCTTGTGGTCGTCATGCCTTTAAAACATGTATGCAGCTGATTTTATTGATTTAGCGAAATATTTTGCAGTTTGTAGCACAATTTGAAGACTAGATGGAGATAGTGATCGCATAATAGGCAAGAACAATAATTCTGTTCGCTTTTGTCTTAGATCAGAGTGTTTACATTTGTGATTGGGCCACCTCAGTACAGAGTGGAAGAGTTGAAGGACATGGCATGCAAGAACAATGGTAACAGCAATGACCCATCACTTAAAAATGTTCTCTTAGAATTCTCATGAGCAGGTGCAAGCTGGACAGTAGGACGTCGATAAGATAAACATCCCTTATTCATGTTAATCCAGAGTTTTGTCTAGAGTTAGAATGTAAAGCCCAATTATGTTATCACATGGCGTAACAAGTGCCTATGCAAGGGTCTGTTAAAATACCGTTCCAAGACAAAGCATACATGCAAACTTCTTTGTAGCACGTAAAGGCTTTTTATGTAAAAGAAAACTGAAAATTTTATTTATAAAGACTTCAAGAATTCTAGCAACAAATTGATAGATGTTGCTGCCAATCTTACTTTGACAGATAAGGTATTGATAGTATTAAAGAAATAATAGATATTTGCTACTTAGTGTATTAAGACAGTTTGTGTCTAGACGCTATAGTTCAGATCATTTGTCAATTAGCAAACTCTACTTTTCGATCCGCAACTGCCTTA
This sequence comes from Nemopilema nomurai, assembly GCA_003864495.1. NCBI lineage: Eukaryota > Metazoa > Cnidaria > Scyphozoa > Rhizostomeae > Rhizostomatidae > Nemopilema > Nemopilema nomurai. The sequence goes on along the minus strand of ML133421.1, from coordinate 599,907 downwards.
GGTTCGATTATTCTTCTGCTTGCAATTGAGTTGTTTTACAGCTCGGTTTACATTAATCAAACTATATTCTTCATTGGGCAGTAACTTACTTCATGTTCTTTTAGGGTACTTCTTGAGGATTCCTAGTGTTGGCACAGTTTGGGAAACAGTCACGGTATTTTTATAAACACTCTTTCAATGCGCCTTAAAAATCTTTAATTCAATCTCCAATAGAATCAGAGTGAAAGAGTTGGTGCGTACGGTAATTGAGACAAAAGTGCATTTTTGAAGCCCCCTCCTTTAAAGTCTGGCTCTATGATCATCATAGCTTAATGTCATTTTGATCAAACTTTGAATGTTTCGTGATTTTGATCAAACTTTGAATGTTTCGTCATTTTGATCAAACTTTGAATGTTTCGTGATTTTGATTAAACTTTGAATGTTTCGTTCGAAGAAAAATCCCTAAACATCTGCTACTGCCATTTATAATACTTGCTCATGAACGTATAGCCGTCGCGTTTCAACGATTATTAAGCAGCTTTTAAAGGCGGTTTTTGAAATCTTTTGACAGTCATACATCAGAGTGCTCAGTCGCCCTGTTGGTGTTGAGAAGGTGAAGCCGACCATGTTCACCAGCGTGTTCGTAGATGCTACGGTAGGTTTGCGACACAGGGTATCAAGGCATCTTATCTTCATATGCGCACGAAAGGCAGTAATATCAATACTAGAGTACTGTTCATCCATGTGTCCGCTCGAGTATAAATTTGGATGCAGGCAAAAATGTTATCAGAAATTAGTATCCAAATGCAGATCGAGAAAAATGTTGTAGAAACTATTGTGGAGCTGATAAATTATTAATTTTGATAAATTTTATATTTATTTTGAGCTCTCTAACATAATGAATCATCAGAGACCTCTTTTTGACCTACGTGCGTAGGAGCCGAATACAGTTATGGGAAATTATTTAGAAAGAGCAGTAAGAAAGATAATGATACGATAATTTGGATGCTAATTTGCCTAACAGTTCCTTCTATTTTTAGGGCAGTGGTCTTGTGTCAACAGGTTCGACTCCAGTTTTTCGAAATTCAAATACAACGGTAAGCAATCTTTGAAATATTTTTTGTTTTCAAGAAATTTAGCTGTCAAAAAGAAATTTTAAAAAAACTTACAATGAACGTCACCTCAAATTCTTTATTGGGAAGGCAAATTTTTACAAGATATCATATCAATGTATATATTTTAATTCATCGAAATGCCTTCATCTACTGACTTAAACCCTGTCGCATATAAAAATGTTTGCCATAACTGATAAAAAGTAAGCAATTTTATTTCAGGATTCAGAACTTCTTGGTGTGATGGCCACCGACGTACCAGTGAAAGATATGAACGAATTCATAAACTACCCACTGGTCAGTTAATTTCACCTTCTTTAGTTCCCCAGCCCAACCCGACACCTCTCATCAAACTTGGCAGTGTATTATTTCATTACTATTGGCTTCAATTGTCCCTTTTTACTTATTTTCTTCAATCGCGCTTTCCTGTCCACGACTCTCCTTGCAATCGGGGTATCCCTTATCCTACTTATTGTCTGGGATAACTTGGTGCTTGAATTTATTTGTATGTTTATCTCTATAGTATATGTGTTCAGTGGCGGCCTGGCATTTTTCGTCTGGGGAGGCCAGCAGCAAAATGGCGCCCCCTTATAACAAACAAAGTTGTTCCATTTTTGACAAGATTGGCAGCTTGGCAATTTTCTTACAACTTTTAAATTCAACAGTATTGAGGAAGGAAAAACTGAAGCCTAAGTGAGCGCATTTGCAATATTTTTAACAAGAAAGAGAAAAAGGAAGACAGAAAAAATTGACCGATAATTTCTGGCTATGTACGTTCATGATAAGAGAGTGGAATTTTATATAAACCTGAAGGTCGAACCTGTGTAACAAGCCATTGAAAACATCACTGTACAGCTGCATTTTTCTTCAAAGCAGAACTAAATTATATATACAGGAAAAAGTAAAATTGAAAAGATTGGGCCTTTGGTATATCCATGTATTATCCAGATTGTCCTTTAAACTGTGTACAGATACGAAATCTATGGAAAGTTGCAGATTTGAGTAAAAATGTTATAAAAGAGCCTTTGAAAGCTCATTGGAAGTTTTAGAGAACAAGTCAATAATATGTTCCACATCAAGGGAAAGCAAAATTTCCTTTTCGATGGTCATTGCAAGCAGAGATTCTAATCCTTCTTGGGTCATACTTGATCGTATCCGTGTTTTGATCCTCGTTAATGCTGAAAATGACCTCCGCGGTAGTGGAGCTAACAGGTACGAAGAGGCTTTTCCATTGACATCATCATCATAATCACTGCTGACACGCATCACATGCATTATGTGGTCAGAACGCTAGAGGAATGCCTTCAAACTGAACTCCCGGGAACTCCATCTCGCAGTTTGACACTTTTGAATGAAATTACATTCAACTCTCCCCTTTTTGAATAGATTCGAAAAGGCCGTGGATCTTCTGTGACTTTTGGAAGAGATTATACCGCTTCTAGAGGTTATCGAACAACTTGATAACTTGGATAGATGAACCTGCTAAATCTATATACAACACGCACCTAAATAGTATACACCCAATGAATCACACAATGGATGAATAAATGAAAAAGAAAAACAAAAGTGGAATCGCTACAAATGTCATAAGGATTTTGGCGCCCCTCCTAAACTTCGGCGTCCCTTCAAAAAACTCCGCTGGGGGGCCCTGGCCCCCTGGCCCCCCTGGCCCCCCCTGGCCCCCCCTGCCAGGCCGCCACTGTATGTGTTACAACCACCCATGCACATGTATCATAACCGTTGAATGTTTTTCGATCCGCAACTGCCTATCCATTCAGTCAGCCTTGGTCACTTAACGAAATATGGATTGTCGGACGAGAAAGTGCTTTAAGTTTGCACAAACTTTGATTCCGCTGTTTCATGTTTTTCGAAATCTTTCTACTTATAAAGAAGTGCTATCATACAACATAGCTTGCCTTATTCTCCAATCGTAATCAGTCCAGCATCAAAACAAAGTGCTGATCATCCACAGCACAAGAAGCATCGTTTCAATAAACGTTATGATAAACTGTTGATCGAGATGGTTCATTTGCTGTTTTCTTCCAGATTGGACACAATGGATATGTTTTTGCGTTTGACAACAATGGATTGATACTAATTCACCCTGGCATTAATGAAGCCAAGGTGAGTCGTTAATGAAGCGAAGCCTAAAGTCACTGTATCAGAGTTGCCTTTGAAGGACGTCATTTTGAGTTGCAGGAAACTGTTTTCCCAAAAAGAAAACTTGTAGTTAGAAAGTTGAAAGTTAATCTCGATTCCTCCCTTTAATTTGCAAATGTTGTACAGGCTTCAATGTTTCCTAGTAAACCAAGAGAAAAAACATTTCATTAGCATGAATAAGTCAGCCAGTTAGAAGAGTTTAAAACAACGTTAATTATTGCATCAAAAGACTGCATCAATATGCATCGTTGAGCACGCATCATTTTTAGGCTAGATTTCAGTAGAGCCATTCTTATCAAGATGTGTTATGATTTCCCTTGGTTTTCTACATCAATGAAAGCATTGATCAAGCAGCCGATTTACTGCTGTGATTTGTTGCTTAGGTACATCATACTTTTTTCTCTGTTATCGTAGCTTGGGAAACTCTGGCCTCAACCAAATATGGATATTGATCAACTTGAATATGCTGTGGAAAGCCAAACTGATGTAGCAGATGTAAGTCGACATTATTGATAAATATGCTTAGAAAGCTGAAAGAATGATCTATTGACGTGGCAACACAGACTCAGTTCTACATTTATGGAACCAACAGCAGTTTTCAATTTAACAAAGAAGCATCTATTCTCTAATTTCCAGCTGAGAGAGAGTATGATAGTTGATCCAAAAGGAACGAAGATTTTTGAAGCATACATCAAAACAGCCGATGACGTAAGCATTAATGTGATAAGAATGCCTTTTGAAGAAAGCTCAAGTACGACGTTGGAAAAATTTTCCTCCCATTTGTTCTTTAAATGCTTGTCATACCACGCTGCATCCATTTTTTACGCATAAATCACAGTTGATTTGAGGTATACTCTTACTGTTTGCATTATTTGTAGTTGAATGATTCATGTACATGTATTTCGTAGTCAAGATAAATTTTCTTTGCTTTCAGCTTAGAGCCTCTCGACATCGAATGGAATATCATTACTTCAAAACGCACAGTAGTCCTTTCAGGTACCTTTGCCTTCTACTTTTCACCATTTTTTCAAAGCTCCCTGTTTTGCTTTTATGGAATCTTCTCGATCTCCACGAGTTAACTTCGTTTTGCTTTCCATATCAAACTCATATCGTACAGGCAGAAAATATTTATTTTTGTCTGGAGTAGGAAAAACATACAATGTTTAGCAATTTAAAACAAACCTTAAATTTTAAAAAAAACTTCACGTTAAACTGTGCTTGAAAAACAGGTTTATGCATTTGTGAATCGTCTTGTATGTCAAATAATTGGGAAATATGTTTTTTGCTTTTAAAGGGACTTATCGATCATCTCTTTTCTGAAAGGATAAAGGGTGCTCTTCTAGCGAACCTCATTTCACTTTCTCTAAAGTTTTGCATACCAAATGCTCGTTTCTTCCCTAGCATTGGAATAACTTCGTCAGAATATGGATACAGCATTCTGAAGCCAACAGTTTCTTATAAGGAAGGTGAGTTCCAAAATCAACACAGAACATTAGAGTTTTTTTACATTTTTAATCAACAAATTCCCATAACTGACAAGACCTTACGTAGGTACAAACAAATATCTCATTTTGCAGGAAGAGATGCCCTGGAAACCGTGGATAAAGTCAAGGGATGGTATGCGATTTATACTTGCTTTGCTTCTTTCGAAGGCAGACGCCTACAGATGCAGCCAACCTAGAAATCTATGCTGATGAAACAAAATCTGCAAAACTAGCACAAAGCTAAAAAGCTAGAGCGACTTGGCAAAAAATGGATAAACATGTCAGTGGACAAGATTGATGTGCAGAGGCTCATAATCCGGCTTTTTCTTTTTCGCTACTAAGCTGGCAATGTTTGAATTTACATAATTGTTTTTTGTTGGCAATCAGAACCTGAATAAGATGTTGTCGTTTCCCTTTAGGCCGTACTGCTCAAAAGTATGGAATCATGGAAATCTGAAGAAGTCATTGATTGCATTGTTGGAAAAGGGAATCAAAGGAGAGAATATATCATGTGAGAAACATTACTCTTCTTTATGGAAGCCTTTTAGATTTCGGTTTTTAAAGATTTTTCCATGCATCCTGTTTGTGACCAAAACCTAAACATTTTTAAACTGGTTGAGTATCAATCAAAATAAGCAAATATTCACTTCAAAAAATCGATATTGAGTGTTAAGCACAGCTGGTTAGATTGATTCACTGTTCTGGTTAAATGCTTCCTGCTACATTCGTCGATGATCTTACATAGACGGCTAGTGAAGAAATATGTGATTTCTAACATCAACTTAATGTTTTATCGTGAACTGTAAATAGTATTAAAAATTGCAAATTTGCTTTGGTAATAATTCCTTTGCAACGTTAATGTAAATTCACTAGCTTCCACTAACTGAAATCTTCATCTAGTTTCGAAGACCCTGTCCTCTTGCCGTAGTGGAAACCGAACTCGCGTGCATTATCATAAAATAAGATTTCACATCATAGGTAACAAGGGGATGCTTGAAGGGCTGCTGATAGATGCTAATGTAACACAAAATATGTCAATGGTTTGGAAGAGCAGCGAAGAGAACAGAAAAGAGTATGCACAAGTGCTTTTATATTCCACAGCTTCTTCCATTTTATACCATTACAATATATTATTAATTCGAGTTGAAAAGCCATAAGGAACATTTTGCCATTATTGTGAGAAAGACTCTCTTACTCATGATATATCTTGCAAACGTTTCCATATTCCTATAATTTCTTTATTTTCACATTTGCCAAAGTTTACGTCTATATCTCATATATTTCAATGCATTATATTCACTATAATTCTTATGCTTATAAATTCCCCTTTTCTTTTTTTACTCTTCACCTACTTCATATCTTTAGTTCTTTCATGTTTCCCTTTAGAATAAGGTGAACCGAAAGCAAATTTTCATAGTCAATTTTTAGCCGTCACAGCCATGTTTATTTGTAGTTGCAAATGATTGCTTCAGTTGAAAATGGTGCCCATTCTCTTGATTAGCTATTTTGTGGATATTCAAGCTTAATATCTATGTGCATGTGTATGTGTAATGTAAACAGTCGCTGCTTGTTCTCACTTGAATTTTCTGATGTGTGATATTTTTTTCTAGACATGAAGTTTTCAATGTTTTCCTAAGAACCCATTTTGGAATCATACGAGCATCTGATTCGCAGTATGTTATACTCACTTGATGCATATGATTTCTTGATATGTGAGAAAGCGTTACAAAATATGCAGAGCCATGTAGAGTATAATGAGTTCTTTGATTGCAGAAAAATTGCCCGTGAAATGGTTTCTGAGTGGTGATGCACTCAGTTTTTTATTTAATCAGCTTTCACTTATTTCTATCAGAAATAAAGAGAAAGGTGAACATATTGTTCGTAATACAAGACTTCAAAATTGCAAAAAGGCAGCGGAAGCGTAACTTTTGCATGCTTAAATACTTTTCGTCCGACAATACTCATGGTATGCAAACATCGACCAATGACCAAAAGCTAACAAATTTTTATTTCATTTAAAGAACTGAACAACTTTTGCCCCTCTTTTATTTCAACTCTAGCTAATGATCTCGTATGAGCTATTTACAGTTTTAATTCCTTGCACAGGCTCCCCATAGCGGAGGTTGGCTCAAAAGAGACAAATTCATCGATGAAACTAAACGCAGACCCTACGTATTACGGACGCACCGTCAGACAGCCCAACAGCATTCTGACCCTGTCTGTCCCACCTTACAGAGGTAGGGTAATACACCACAATAGCTTAGCTACATCAGAAGATTTATTCAAATTCCATTTACCATAGTGATTTAGGTCCCAGCCTTTTTTAAAGAGTATGTCTTGCTTTGTCACTATTAATGGAACCATCTTTTGCTTTCAATTTTCTTAGGATCAATGGCATATGCCTCCTAACCCCTGCAGTTAAAATCTTAAAGCATTATTTTTTATTGCTGTTCAAGACACTCTTTTCCTAATGATCTCTCTAACTTCAAATATGAACTCTTTCATATATGATTTAAATGTTTAGTAGCTTCCAAAATCGTTACCATTGAAGCCTAGTTCCCCTGGCCTGTATTACAAACTAAAACAGGAAATGCTACAAGGTATGCCAAACCCGCATGCTAGGCCATATAGAGGTGAAAGCCAAATTAAATTCTCTGATAATCGAAAAACTGGAGAGAAACCTCGACTCAGTAGTAGATGTTGTGCATTCTTACTCTTATGCCCCAAATGGCAACTGAATTTGAAGCCTCTATCAACCTCCAAAAAGTTCACAATTTGAATTTGCGTCACTCTTCCATGTTTAGAAAAAGGTATTTACAGAAAGATATTGTCTATCTATGCTCCAATCACTCTTAACAAGCAGAAGATTACAGTTGCTGGTGAGTGGATGTGACCTGGTTCTTTTCATTTTCTATATTTATCTTATTAATTATTGATATTTGATATCTTCAACAACATAGTAACTGATAGATAACATTCAAATTATTGATGAAACATTGACCAAATGGTTTTGCCATTAGCTTCGAACTTTTAGATGTTTCTGTAAGTTACTTTTGATATCATCAAATTTGTTTTCATGAACAGTTTATTCTACTTTTAGTTACGGGACTGGAGGCCAATTATTCAATATACGCAGAGAAGTATTTTGTACAGCAGACCCTCTGGTGTCCCGGGGGTGTCCATTGCGATAAAAGACTCACTTGTGACCGTGAACAGAAAAATAAGGTTTGTTTGCTAATGAAAATTTTAAGGAAAATCAACCTTTCTGACCTCTTGCTTTAAGATTTATGAAAAATATTGATCAGCCTGTACCAAAAGGCTCCAAGATATTACTTTTTCATTTTAGAATCGGGATCGGAAGCTTAAATAATTACCTGTCCTACTAGAACTAAAAGTGGTCTATCAGTTAACTGAAACTTCGTAAAAATAATTCAATGGTAGAATTAAAGCAAAGGTATTATGTATTATTGAAGCCGTTGAAAAAATCAATGACTAATGAAAAATTACCAGAATTATGCGATTCTTCACTGTTCTACCTTCTTTTATTATCTTCATGCAAGTAATAATGATGATGATTATTATTTATTATTATTATTATTATTATGGGTTTTGTCAATTTAATTGTCATTGTTATGTAAAACATGAAGAATATTGTGATGAAAGTTCTTTGACAATTAGAAATTAATTTCCAAGCAAAACAATTTTTTTTCAGATAGAGGGACTTTACTGCTACTTGCTTGATGAAAATGGGTTTATTGTTGGATCTAATGAACCACAGGACGTGAGTTGAAAACATTATTTACAAAACTGGCATACGGAACAAGAGGCTGGGTACAGACAGTTGCAAACCAAGTAGTCTTGAAACAACATAAAAAGAAACTGGTTTACCTGATTTTTTTGGAACTTCTATGCTTTTCCAAACTACGTTTAAATAGTCTTCTAATGCCATAAAACTGTCATCGGCCAAATTAACTTTTTTCCGATATAGTCAGAAATAGGAAAGACACTTCTACTCCCTGAAATAATAATATTCTTTGTTGGGGACAGTTTCTGAGCTTGTCTTTTATAAAAAACTTTTATTCACATTCTGAACAGGCTATAAATAACTTAGAGAAACAGTTTATTTCCCTGTAAATTATGCCCGATTTATTTAATACAACTACGAAAAGCAGGTTTGCTTAGAAGTAGCCAACGCACTAGCTAGACTTTGGTAAATTTGTGCAGTCTTGATAAAGTCTATGTAAATCCCACCTAATGCATAATTTCACGGTTGTTTGGCCAAAGTCGGTTGTTATGCTAACAGTGCACATTCTGTTTAGGTTGGTAAATTTTTTGGAAGAGTTGATGCAAGAGTGATGGAAAGGCTCCTCATAAACGAGACAATTTCACAAACTGGTGTTTACAGTGTGTGAGTAGCTGTTGTTCATTTTCTCTTTTTCCAATTTACGTTCCTTTGAACGGGGATTAGTGCAAGTATTCTACATAGTGGACCTATTGATCATTCAAAGGTATTTAAAAAATCATTATCCAGGAATGCGAAACCCCAATTTCGAACATCATCAGATGCATTCATTTATGTTAACGTTCTTACTTAAACATGATATTTTTATAGACTTCACCAGTGTATAGGTTGTTTGATATTCAAGTGGTTTTATTGTTTATGATGTCGTTTATTTTAAAGGATCAAGCTACCTGATTATCAAGCATCTTGCAAACTGATCGAAGGAGAGGGGAGTAGCGCATCAAGGCTTCTACCTGTAAGTCGAGACATCAAAGCTTCTGCTTCATCTTTTTCTTCTTTTCTCCCTTTTTCTTCACCTTCTTTTTCTTCCTCTTCCTTCTCTTCTTCTTCCTATTCTTTTTCCACTTCTTCCTTTTGTTTTTCGTCTTCTTCCTCTTGTTTTTCTTCTTCTTCCTCCTTTTTTTCTTCTTTTTCCTCTTTTTTCTTCTTCTTCCGCTTTTTTTCTTCTTCTTCCTCTTCTTTCTTCTTCTATCTCTTCTTTCTTTTTCTTCCTCTTCTTTCTTCTTCTTCCTCTTCTTTCTTCTTCTTCCTCTTCGTTTTCCTCGTCTTTTTCTTCTTCTTCCTTTTCTTTTTCTTCTTACGTTTGGAAATTATCAAATACACATGATCTCATATGAAACAGTAATGAAAATGTTTTGTCGCTAAGCTTACCATTAGGAAACAAAAGGCATCCAATTTTATGCCATTATCATAATCTTTCCCTTGATTTATTTTTTATTGTTTATTCAATTACAAAATCGTTTCTAATATTGTCACTAACGTTTTAATATGTCTAGTGCTAGGAGGTAGTCATAAAATATTGCTTCACCTGGCCTTTCTTGTAATGTAGTAAAGTAGTTTCCGTTTTGTATAGTTTTAGGTAATTTCGTTTGTCAATTTTTTTACCGAATGAAAAATCTTCAACAACTAATAATTTCGGTTTGCGTTGTATTCAAATAAATTTCTCGTTTTCTAGATTTTTACATCAATTACGACTTTTGTTTCCTGGCTGGCAGCCACAGCTGTAGCGTGAGTCTTCATTTTTATCGAATGACGTAATTAAAGCGTCAGTTAAGCAGACATGAGCTAGTCATGTGTGTGCAGGTTTTTGTTGTACGTAAAGAATGAAATAAAGGTTAAAGAGGCTCCGAGAAGATTCATGTATGTAACGATTGCTTTTACTATTCTGTCGTTAAATTTCATTTTTCGAACGCATTTCTACTTAAAATATAGCTGGTAAAAATAAAATGCAAAACATTTTGAACAAATATCATAACAGTTTATTGATACTCTATCCATATTCAGGCATTTTTAATTTTTTCTCGATTTTCTTTGTTCAACAAGTTACAAAAGGGGTTTTTGAATTGAAATATTTTTTGAGGGCTGATTTTGTTGGTATGTCATTATGGCAATCTATACTTAATTGTAGCATGATGTCAAGACTCACCCTTACTAGGTAAGAATGAAATTTTTATATTCAAATGTATACAAAGTAACTGCCTTAAATGAAAAATTTGTAGATATTTATATATATTTATATATTAATGATGACGTCAAGGCTTTTTAGTCCCTGCTTTAGGCTGTATTTTAGATCACGTTTTTCAAGATGTCCTTTGTTTCGAGTAGCGTAAGATAGGTATTCTCAATGGAAGTGAAAGTGACTATTCTTTTATTTGGCAAATGCTAAATTAGTAAAAATTCAATAAAAGTATTTTTTTCATGTATCCATTTCTTTCATGAAACCTGTTTTGCTAATTTTTCAGCTTGTTTGGGTATGGCCGAGTTCGTGAAGGTAATTCAAAGCATCATTCTGTAAATACGAGAAAATAAAGTGTTTATGTGCTGTATTTTGCTTTTGTGCTAGAGTTAATAACTTCAGCGTCATGAATTGACTGTGTTATGGCTTGAGTAGCACATCGCTACTTCACAATATGATATTAATTACGTCTTTTTGATCAGTTTATGCGTAATTTTTTTGCTTCTAGATTACGACTAAGCCGTACTCTTTTTCGTATCAAACAACATTGTTGAGAGATTTTGTTTGAAATTTGAACGACACTTTAAAACTGACTCAAGTTAAGATTATCTTGATTTAGAACCAGCTCGTTCCTGGGCATTTTGAAGAATATTCAAATCCTAATACAAGAGTTTCCAAAGAATTAAAATCGTATTTGAAGATCAGTAATTTGGGCGGCTTGGAGTCTAACTGTGTGCTACTTCTTTGTTAAGAGAGATTTTATTGAAGCTACGCTGGAAATATTTTTGAACTTCATTCCTATCCACATAGAGTTTATGAACGATCACTGTCGGATTAACAATTTTACCTTTGTTTGTATGACGTTCTTCTTTCCACGCTAAGCTATGGCATCAGAGGGACAAGTCAAATATATAAACTGTGTCAAGGATACAGTTATGTACCTTGCTGATCTGAAGAACACTGGTCTTGCGTACAGAGGTGAGAGACCTTCATACAAATCAAAGTTTTCATCTTGCCTTTTTGTAAACCACTTATTAAGAGTTGAAACTGTAATTCTTGCTATATCCAAAAATTTAGATCGTTTTACTTGATTATTTTGTTTTTTAATTTATGACTGTTCAGTTGCTGTTCATTTTATGATAGTGTTATTTCGTTATTGTTAATTGCACCTAAAACTTTTAATACCTTATTTTCTTGCTATGAAGTCGCGTAAAAAGAAGGTCTGGGTCTTAAATATTACGTCATTAAGAATTGTTTTCTTTTCCACAGGGAACGCAACATGCAATCGAGACTACTGCAGTAGGTCAGATGATGTCCTTTCATGCTCTTGCGCATTTTCCTCGTGGTTCATGCATGATTCAGTTGATCAAGTAGTTTTAGATAAAGAGATTATTCTTTGATTTTCGATGTTATAAATATTTAGTAGCCTTAAAGTGTCCGATATCAGCTCCCTTTTGACTGAAATGGAGTTGAAGCACTTAATTAGTGCATTTGATTCTTCTGACTTACTTATCTCTGATACACATTACAACCATTTTTCCTTTTCAGAACGTTTGCTGTATCGAGAGTACCAAAGACAAACCTTTTTCTACTAGCTGTTGAAAGCACTTGCGGCAAATGCGAGTCAGATGGTATAACGGATAGCGAATTACCAGGAATTCCTGGTCTTGCGAAAGAAAATATCCTTTCCAGTCGTCTAGAGAAACTTTCGTATTTATTTTTACTAATGGATTTAAGCTGTGTTGGTATGGCAATATCTACAGAGATCCTGTTTGTTGCTCCGTTAAATGCCTACCTTTCGATACTTGCAAAAAAGAAAGAATTAACGACATTTATTTTGCTTTAAAATAACATGGTGCCCGTTATTTAACTTTTGTTATTACTTTAATTAGTGCCAAATAAATTTAAGGGCATCCCCTCAAATTTCTACTGTCCTGAATAGGCGCTGAGTGGGGCACATTCTGCAGGGTTATTTTCCAGAGCTAGATTGGGTTGACTATATTTCCTTCGAACCTTGGCTCCTTAACGCTTGCACTTATCTACAAGGAGGCGATATACATTAAACCATCAAACGTCACCAAAGTGCGGGAGAGGCCACGGTTTTGTTACCCGCCAAAAGACGTAAGTCTATATTGCACTACAAGCTCCCTGAAATGCAAGTTACATAACGGAAGAGCAGTTGGTAGCTTTAAGTGTTTCTTGTTCGAAGTATGCGTAAATTCCTTGCATGACGTAACTGTTAAAAAGTTTGCTAAACTATTCAAACTTTGCTTAATCTAGATTTAAATATTAGCATAAGAAATTCTTTGCTTTTCAAGTTGCCATGAATGGAAGTTATAGACATGTGGCAAACCAAATCTATTATGCTAATCGAAACTTGACGGTCCTAAATCTAGATCTTCACGTACATTTGACTGAATAAACTTCGGCAGCTTCGGTCATCCCTTGGTCGCTTGGAAGATATTCAGCTTTTTTGAATACCAGCAAGGCTATCAACAAACGGTGATTCTTATTCTCGACTCTCTTGTTTCAGGAAAATAACAGCCAGTGTGGAGGAGCCGGCCATGTGTTTCCACGATTTCTTGCCATGGCGACAATGCTTCTTTCGTCCATCCTTATAATTTAGCCTCCTTAATGTTCTGATAGCAAACAAACGAGGGCAAAATAACACTTTCCCAACTAAACGCTTTCAGAGCTTAGAGAATAAATGTGGATCAGAACCAGCTAATTGTTGCTATTTGCCAATAAAGCATCTGTACTATGTTTTGGTTGCTCTGACATGAGAATGCAAAAAAACTTTTCTCCAAATCGGTATTTTTAGGAGAAAAGACACTGCTAGATGCACATTCTCTGATTCATTTTAAAGTCCATTAAAGGCTCTGAATAAAGCGCATGTTTGCGATCTTGAATCTTTTTGTGTAAATGATTTATTGTTACAAACGTTTTGTAAGCTTCTATTAGAGAAGTCAGTTAGATTATTCTTTATATCTTTGTAGCATTTATGAACATTTTACAAACTAACGTCGTAATTGCAACCTTAATTGTTTGCCTTTTGACTAGGTAGGACCCGAGGGCCTATTGATCACATTTTCAATTAATCCGGTGTTGGTAGGAATGATGATATCGTTATTCATCTAGTTTTCCAAACAAATTTTCATAGCCAATCAAAGATCCTGTGTAGCATTAATATATATACAAGATTCTACAATGAAAGTACAAGCTTTCACTTGAATCTAAGTTTAATAAGTGTCCGTTCCTAAGCTGGAAGTATGTAAACAAATGAGGTTAACACATTCATATACATTAACTTCTCCAGGAAATTAGAGATGTGCTTCACAACGAGGCACAGAGCGTCCATTGAAGGAGATATGCTAATTAGACCATTAAGTACTTTGGGTGATCTATCATTTTTACTCATTAAGTAAAATTGCAGGCTACCGCTGATACCAATGCTTCGCTTCTCAAGGGTTTTCGATAGTGGGTTTGTTTTTTCCTTGAACAAACAGCCTGTAAAAGGTCTATAATTTACCAGAAGAAACAACGAGAAACAAAGACCGAAAAGAAAAACATTAATCTAAATCATAATGGGGTATAACTTAGAAGTTAACACTGATGCTCTTTAAGGGAAAATCAGCCAACTAGACTTACATCGATTCTCCCTTCTTCGTGTTTAACTGCCTCCCTTGATAAGACCCTCTTATGGCACCCCAGTATATTTCCTTATAATACCAATAAGAAAATGGAAAATATAAAGGAAGTGTGACAACAAGGCTGCGATGTTAACTGAAGATACTGCGCATGGTGTAGCGTACTTTTTTGTGACTGTAAAGAGCAGTGCTCATGGCTGTGTCAATGAATATTGAATGAACTAAATATTCTGACTTAATGTAGTATTGTTTAACATTGTGGTGATGGATATCATTAATAAGAAGTAATATTCTCGAATTTGTTGCTTAGTTGCGTGTAAATTACACATGCAAACAATTTCTAACATAAATTTACATTGTTCACCGAGGCTTCCTTGTTCGGGTATCTCTCGTGTTTCGAAAGCCATATTGAAAAATTAGCTTCAAATTATTTTCAAAACTTTATTTTCAAGAAAAGCTTCCTTTCTCTTCATTATGACTTTCGACCATGAGAATGTAAATTTAAGATTAAATTAGCCTAATATTGTCTCATGATTTCGCCTTGTGGAAAAATTGTTCTGAATATTGTTTTGGAGTATAGGAAAGTGGAAACAGCAATTTTACGTCAGCATATTCCTTTGTGGTGGAGTTGGAAAACTGACTTTGTCACGGTATATGGTTATTCAGTGGCAATCCTTGGATGGAACAGAGTTTCATGGCTCATGCCACAAACTTGAAAGCCTTGGCTAATGAATTTAACTTGAACTAAATAGCTCGAATCTGCTACATTTTATGGCTATATTGGAATTATTTTCCTCGCAAGAAAGTGCGAGGCCATGAATTTCTTTAGGCCAGTATTGACATGTGTGATACAAAAGAAGCTAACTTAACTGGGCATGTCACAGAACCATTAATTTTATTACAGAAACTTTCAAAATCATTTACAAAGGAATTTTCCATTGAATTTGTCATTCTCCCTGCAAAGAAAACATTTATCTACAACTGCTTAATCTCGTTTTCATGACTCAGCGAAGCGAGGTTTTCGGATTGTCATGGCGTCCGTTCCGAAGCTTGACAAGGATCATGGTTTCCATAAATTTATTGTTCGAAATCAAATAGACCGAGATATATATGAAGAAGAGCAAAAGGTCGTTAAGTGCTTGAAGTCAAGAGGCCTGATGAAACAAAAACAAAGCCAGAATGAAAGGCCGACGTATGTCCCCCCAAACAGAAGGCGCTCTAGAAATGATCATGAGGAAAAGGAGGGCAAAGAAGTTAGAGGTATACTTATTATTGCTGCATAATGAATTTATGATAGTATGAAAGTTTTGTTGTTATCTTATTAATAGCGTAAGATCCAGGGGTCTGTGCTTGTGTCAATTTATTTTTTCTTACCCAGAAAATTAAAACCCAGATCAGCTAAGTATCCAGATTACACTTTTTGACTCAGTTGGTCCTGTATGCTATTTTACAAAGAATTGGTCCTAAAGAATAAGTCTCGGCCTTTTTTATAAGAGCTGCTCCGTAAATCTATTTTTTGGCTAAAATGCCTCTTCTTGAGGAGACATTTAAGGAAATGTAAAGGAAACTTAAAGTTATATGAACAATATTATAAATTATATAGGCTGGTTGTTGTTAGCTCATCTAGACTACAGGTAAAATGAAAAAGAAAAGCAAAATAAATAGTTTTTATGTTATTTCACTTTGTTGCCCAATTTGCTGTAGCCCTACCTATTGCAAGATACTTGCCCCTTGCAGATTTAAGTTGCCAAGAGGAAAATTCAAACCAGGGTATTGGAGATCCCCCAAATGATATATTATTTGAAATGGAATATGTGCCAAAGGTTGGAAATGCTGTTTCAGTGACAGTTTTTAGTGTAAGTCATTATTGTCATGTGAAATTTTTTCAAAAATTTATGTTACTGGCTTTGCTTGAATTCTGTGTGGTCTCAGCCTGAGTGATCGTATACAACTTGCTACACAAAATGCAGCTGATTTGATGCCTTTGTGTTAGTGGTTCCAATACACAACAGGGGGGGGGGGGGGGGTGCTTTCATCTTGTCAGTTTCCCTTCTTTGTGAGCTCTTCTTAAACATTCTATAACATCTAGTTGCTTAATGTTGTTTGTATTTTGTTGCTTTTGTCTCCATTTAATCATTGTCACCAGTATTTTATCAATTATCATTTTGCAATAAAATTTAAAAATTGAATCAAATCAACATTTTGTTATGGTACCTTATTCCCACTGCCTTGCTGAGCCTTGTTCTCCATTGATGGAATTCATAAAAAAATTTTTGGACATAAGTCATAGATTTTTTGAATATCTTGTGCCTGCTCAAATTTCTACTGAGAGGAATAGGCTATGCTATTCTTCTTTATACTTTCAAAAGAGGGCTTAGAAGCAGGCTGGCAAACTTGTAGTTTGAACAAACTTAAATTTTGTTGTCAAAAAATCTTGAGCCCCTTGCTAACTGTTTTTTTCTACTAAAAATATTTTTTCCAAAGCCACACCTCATTGAATATTAGTAAAAAGGTTGCCAACTTACACCACTATAATGAAATTGCCATTCACAAATTGCAGTGTTGTGTTCTTCTTCTTGCAGAATTCCACTCCACAGGAGATTGTCAATGACATTTCAAGTAGATGTGAAATCACAGTTAGATTAAAAGAAGCACTTTTTGAACGTATTTTAAAAGAGATAGAAGAAGGCAAGCAGTAACAGCATGTGAAAAGGATAGTTCATTAACCTTCAGCTATTTGTTAAACTTTATTCAATGTAAGTATCTTATAAGGAAACACAGATTTCAAAGTTATTTCAAAAATCAAAAATAGGATAGTTGGTGGTTTTAAATGCTTATTTATGTGTATATAAAAAAGCTAGGTATTATGTTTGTTTGATTGAATTTTTATTTTGGAGTGCCTCTGTATTGAGTTTCGTAGTGGCGTTAAATATTGGATTTTACCATATACCACTTATTGGTTAGAGCAGATTATGATTAAGTATTTAGAATAAGCTAGTATCCCGTGAATGTAAGGGCAGGTAATATGTGAAAGTTAATCGCGAGGTGCGCAATCGATTCCTCATTGAGCATTCATCTATTAATCATTCGATTAAGTCCTGCCTTCCATAGAAATTTTTTGCGAAGCTGCTTAAACTGTGGAACGGAAGCCAGAAGAGAAAAAAGGCAGGCTGGTGAGCACACAGAAACAATTAGAAAACAATTATATAAAGCACGAAGAATGTTTTCTTGGAGTGAAAAATCAAGAGCCTCTAAGAAGGCGGAGCAAGTCAACTGTGTTATTGAATACTTTTTGAATTCTTAAAAGCTGTCTTTGCAAGGTAATAAACGGGAAAGCAACAGAGTCGGAAATCGGAGGAATATCTAATTAGCGGGAGAGGGTTGGAAAATCCCGTAAAATCATGAAATGAAAGTTTCAGAGAACAGTTATGAAAATTTGAAGAGATTGACAAACATCGAAAATCGCCGGGGGCGCTTATTAGGCACATATGTATACTGAAAGACCACTGGTCCTTCCGGTGTGGTCTTTTTTGTGACCTTAGTGCGTTTTCTGAACCCCAAAAGCGAAGAAACAACTTTTTCTCGTGATTTGCCGTTTTTTATAAAAGAAGCCAATTCTTAAACTAGCTGAATTAAAAATCTGAATTACCAGTATTCAATTCATAGTTCTTACGTACCGTCCAATTTCCAAATATTATGATTCCTGAAAAAGACTTAACAGAGTAACATATCCAGTGTTATCCATTTCGACCGAAATTATCAGCAGATAGAACGTGACCCTCCCAATCTAAATTAACTCTACATTAGACAGTACTACGTCATTGCCGAAAATGCTCTAACTCATGCAAGGAGATATTCGGGGTTATAAATGTTGACAATAAATCTGCCTTGATCCATAACTGGTAGAGGATTCAACAACCCAACTGAAAATACTGCAATTGGTGAATGGGTCGCCAGTGGTATTGATATTATACGACGACAGCTTAAGCACGAGGCCTTCTCTTTGCTACCTTTGAACATTTTCCTTCTGATGTGTGTTATTTGATTTTCATTAACTAATCGAATCAAGGGAAGCTTCTTTTGAAAGTGATGGTCACGATATTCTAAGATGTCTCCGTGCTAGTAACAGACGCACATGTCAACTCTAAATTTGATCCGAAAAACTGTTTAACCTGAATCAATTTTAGATTGTTCTCGATAATGCATTGTACGGAAACCTCAGTTTTTTAAGCTCACACGAACAGAAACTAGGAGTGACGTAAGTTTAGAGAATGCGGTCATCTTTGGACGTAGCTGAAGACAATGGAGTTCTGTGTCATATGTCGATAAGAGAAATTGCATCGGAGGAGTTCTGATATGCAGCGACTGGAAATAATTGAGAGAGCTATTTTTATCTACTTACTTAAAACCCATTAAAAGCCATTGAACGCTGCGTGATGGGTAACTGAAAATCTAATGAAAAATGCGCCCGAAGTAGTAACTATAAACCACAATAATCTCTTTTCTATACACCTTTCTTATCGGTGAATTTGCCATTAAACATATACAAAAGAACCACGACTTTTGCAGAAATAAATGAATGGAAAGCATCCTTCTTTACACAAAATATCTTTTCTTCAGAGAAAACATCTTTTCTTCAAATAGCCTTCTAACTTTATACTGTTTTGAGGGGAGTGATCAGTGCAGTGGGCGTTTCCCGCTAGATCACTATCACGGACTACCCAAGACGCATGACATTTTTGTTGTCAACTCGTGTTTAGAGACTGCGGTGTGCAAATAGATTCAGGTGGATTAAAATTACATGGAATTGCCGTGATAAACAAGCAGTGTAATCGAGTTGGTCAAGAAAAATTTGAATTGCAGTGTTTAAGCAGCAAATGGGGTGTAATTTGCTAGTAATTTTGTGCCTTGGCTTGACTTGACAGCGTCTGAGATTTTACACCGATTGATCATTTGATTCGTTGACGCGATTGCTCATTTCCTCGCGGCCTACCTGTGACAAGAAAATGCCAGTCGAAGAATCAAAGCCTGCAGTTTCTGGGCAGGGGAGAGCACTGAGGATTCTCAGAAATTCAAAGGTACCTGTCAAGTCCGTTACGATAGACCAGTGTACTGTATTTAATAATTTGAGAGAAATACTGCCACTCTAAGTTTGTTGACAAGGCAACGGATTGTTGTTTTCCCATGAAAAAGAAAACAACCAGATTACTGAAATAGAAATTTAGCAATTAGCTCTTGACAGGGTGTCCTACCAAGGATAACATCTTTTGTTGTAACTGCTCTCGAGTAGATTTCCGCAACCCAAAAGATCTGTTCGCGACTATACGGGGTTTCCTGGGTGAGAGTGTCAATCGATTTTTTATCGATCTCTTGGATTGATGCACCCCAAACACTTTGAATCCCAAGTGTAAATAGATACCTGCTTTTCGTTTACTTAATTTCAAGCTTTGATTGATAAAATAACCAACTATTCCATATATTAGTTCATGTGTTTTGTTTTCTAGTTAGTAGTTTATGATGAGTACAAGAGAATGGTGCGAGATCTACAGAGGCACCAAGACGAAGGAAAAAGAGAATCATCTTGCGGGGCAAAAAAGAGGGAAAACGATATGAGGTAGAAGAAGTTTTGTAGCTCCAGAATCATGCTTTGGCAAATATTCTGTGAAGAAAATGTTTATTTTAACAAGGCTCTTTAAATCAAATGATATTATTTATTTAGAACGTCCCCCTCCCCACCTCTCATGTCTCAACATCTATGTAAATGTGATAAGGACTCACTAATGTTATTCCGCAACACCTTTCTAGCTGGGGCGAGTGCTAATGCAGTGTTTAAAAGGAAGTTGATAGTGGAAGAAATAAGGAAGAGTGCTATTGAACTCACTCTCTCCCTCTATAGAGAATAAGGTGAAGTCATTGAAATATTAAGACTAAACATTATTCAAGGGCAAGATTCATGCAGTGATAGGGATCTTTTAGGGAATTCACAATTCTGGTTGTTGTTGACTTTGAGGCATTGAAAGAGAAATGCAGTACCCAAAGTCATATATGTCATCAAACTGCAAAAAGATATGCTTGTCAAATTTTTGATAATTTGGTGCAGCATGCATCAGGTGCACAATAAAAGTCACTTTATTGTTGCCTTAGATCAATAATTCCTTCCAACAATTATCTCAACTTTGGCTGTATTTGGATGTACCAAATATTTGTTTACAGACCATTTAATTTTGGTACCTTAATATTTTGTAAGTAGTATCAAGGCAGGAACAAGGCATGGTTTAGCTATTTGCAAACAAATCTTGTTATATCATAACCCACAGAATAGTGGTACATTGCTGAAAAAGAAAAATGTTGTTAAAACTTGCAAAATTGTTTTCTATTTTTTGGCATTTATATTTCTTGATAGCTCAAATCTAATGAAATAAGTGATCAGCTTCATATCCACCAAAAAGCAGTTATTGACTGAAATATAAAGCTGGAAATTACTGAGCTTGGTTTTGAGTTTCTTTTCATTTTAATATACAAAACATAATAATGACAAACAATCTGCAAAAAATCATATGGAAGCAGTTAGTATTTGCATAATGAAGTTACATTGTTCCAAAGTTTTTTTTTATTTTCTCGTAGCTCTCTGCCTTTTCTAAACACTTGTTTCTGAAAAATACTTTTTTTTCCAGGCCATATTTGTATGATACTGGTGACACTTATGAGAAGCCATTTTACTCTGTCCTAACAAAGATGCTTCTTGAAATTGCAAGGTGTGTATTTTTCAAGACTATTTGTTAGATGTCACTGCTCCCCCTGTTTTTTATAAGCATTAAAGGTTATAAAATTTTTCAGACTGCTAGACATATTTCACTCCACTAGATTCAGAAACTCGGTAGCACTCCTAATAATAATCTTCTGCCTATATTAATTTATGGCTGCTTTAAGTACACAGTGCCTTCTGTCTTGAATTGTACTGGATTAGTGGAGACGCCCTATGGTGTGACTCTTGGTTCGTCTATTTACGCTAAGCAAATAGGTTTTTCTTTGTTAAAGATAACGGCTTGATGTTTTCTAGAAGTCTGAAACCACGAAGAAGCAATATTGAATTGAAATATTGAGCTTTTCCGTTCAGAGCAAACTAAGCCATGAAACACTTAATCAAAGAAAAAATAGCCAAATATTTAACGTAACGGTTTCAACAGGTTTGCTTGTGTTCGAAACTACTTTTGCCGTACTCGACTACCTTGGTAGAAATTCACCATTGCTCGAAATCTGGGAACGGAAACTGGATTAAACATCCTATAAATGTCAGAATTTATCGATAAAAGCAATAAGTTCATTTTTAGCGGGAAAGGCCCCTAGACATGAACATCGCATTTTCTCACTTTAGCTAGTCAGTTAAAGACATGACCTTGATAAAAATTCCAGGGTGAAGTAGAGCTAAATTTCAAAGGAAACACTTTGATTTTAGGCAAGCTTAAGAGTTGTGGTTTTTGTTTTTCCTCAAAGCAGTGCATTTTTATCCCTGCAAAAACTGGAAAAAGAATTTAAGCTTTCTTAGCGTGAGGTTCTTTGCGATTCTGCACGAATCGTATTATTTATAACTGTCGTATTGCACACTTGTGGTAACTAGTTCGATAATATTTTCCCTGCACATCTATAAACCCAGCCTCTTGCGATTTAGCCTCGCTACGTGATCCTTTCCAATTAAATTTGCCGACCACAACGCGCATACCTTAATTTCCAAAATCCTCTACCTAGCACAAAGAACTCGCAACGGCAATCGGAGGATTTGCAACGCGTCTTCCAGTGGTATCTTACAAATAAAAGGCAGTTGTGCAGAGCAGACAAGGTTTTTTGTAACGAATTTTTTTTCTATTTTCCCGTGTAGCTATGTAAAAAGATGCCTTTTCATGAACCTGGTAGACTAAAACAAGATGTATTAGTTTTTCT
This sequence comes from Nemopilema nomurai, assembly GCA_003864495.1. Lineage (NCBI taxonomy): Eukaryota > Metazoa > Cnidaria > Scyphozoa > Rhizostomeae > Rhizostomatidae > Nemopilema > Nemopilema nomurai. The sequence goes on along the minus strand of ML133421.1, from coordinate 577,609 downwards.
AAGGGGAAACGGTAGGAACAGTCGACCCACGAAAGAGCCAAGCACATCAGAATATGAAGCTGAACAATTCCCAGTGATGCCATATACGAAATGACGTCTTTTTGTCCCTTTCTCATTTCAATACATGCTAGTGGGAAGGCTGCCTAAAAATTTTTTTGAGCAATTTTCCAAAAGAAGGTCAGAAGGTCTTAATGCGGCATGTTTATGGTGATTTTGGTAATACTGAGTGAGATTTCAAAGTTTATGCAGTTAGCCGCACTATATGCATCCTATGGCTCATTTGTTCTTCTCCGTGCACACAACTTGTGACACTTTACAGAGAAAAACAGACTCTTGTAGATACGCAAGTTAAATTGGTGATTTTCAAACAACCAAGAATCACATTTTTTCTTCATGATTGTCCACAAGAAGAACTTTTCTCGCATTATATGCCCGGCTCAACTTTCAATGCAAGGAATAGCGCAACAGGCCACTTTTATTTTTTGCTAGAAATCCCCTCGTATGGACTTGGAACTAACTTTCTCTGGTCGTTTTCAGAATTTCGACTCTTCGCAAGAATCTGCCAAGACGCTGAGGTATCGGCCTTCGTCGTCAATCGATCCAGGTATACGGCCTGGCATTTTGCGTCATGAGAAAGTCGGACCAGACTCCTACAGGCTTCAGCGGCCGCAAACCTCCTTGTCTCATTTAGAAAGCGCGCGAGGAGAGCCTCATGACGTAAGTGGGCTTTCTCTCTTATCTAGAAAAATCACACGAGTTTGAGGTGTCAAATAACGATTTTCACAGCCTTTGGTTTCATTTTGATGTACTAGTTTTGTGCAAAACCGTGCAGACTCGACCATGGGCATTTCTATCAGGCTAATAGTCTAATAGCGTGTTTACAAACCATCGGTTTGTGTTTGTATGATGCAGAATTGCTTGCTGTTTTGACGAATGCCGGTTGATTCTTTTTAGATTGAAGCAGTCATCACAGTCAGTGGCTTTGAAGGAATCAGTGCTCCGGAGGTTCCCAACGATTTGCAAGAGTACAAAGAAATGTCCTCTACAGAGAACAAATCTAGGACGAAGAGACCTGAGACAGCCCCACCTCATATTATGGTGAGAAGCAAATATGTTTATTTTAGCAGAGAAATATTTTTTGTAGATGATATTTTTTGTCTCTTCTTTTACTATATAAAAGTCGGAAAATGACCAAAACCTGACGAAAATATTTACAATTGTGGATGAAAGTCAACGAAACGAGAGTAGGAGAATAGCAAACGATTGGCAACTATTTCAACCAATCGGCGTCAGGTTCGAGTGGGACAACAAACTTCCTTTCTTCCTTCCCTGAAGCCTTTTAACGCAATGCACTTCAAGTTTCTGCTTTAACATGTAGTTTTTAATCTTTAAATCTGTGCAGACTACACATGAATATCTAACGATCCACTTCGTTCTATATAGCTTGATCACACCCCGGTTTCCAAAGGAAGACACATCCCAGCAACAGCGGAATTTAAATTTGATCCGAATGACGACATGCAACTGTAAGTATCTTCTAAGTCTTGCAGATTTATCCCCCTAATTCAGAATGGCTTGTTCTCTTTCAGGATCTAAGTTTTGATGCATCTTGTCATTCTGTTTTAGCGTTGATGTATCGCTTTATTCACGTTTCAATGCTCTCTGTAGGGACATTTAGCTAAAGTTGTGGCGTGGTTTTATGTCCAGTTATTGAAGTGCTTTATCCGCCATTCTTCCACCGTTTCCTTGATATAAAAAGATTTAGCTTTCAACCCGCACCAACCTGGTCATTTGCTACAAACTGGTATGTGGCTAGTTTTGCTTAGCAAGAACAGACATTTGGCTGGCCACATCAAATTTCAAATCTCAGGCAGTATTTCGCTACACCCATTAATATGAGAATGATCCTGTGCACTATGCGTATAAACATAGCTTTGCATAGCATTCACAAGTCAGGGGGACTTTCAGGACTACATATACTATCATAAATTAGAGCTACAATTCAAAGTAGCAATTTCGGCGTGGCCTAGATGATCCCTGCTAGACCGATCTTACCATGGTTCACTTCAGAAAAATAGTTTCGAAAATAGCTTAAAGTTGACATAGTTTGAGCAACTAATTCAACGTGAATGCACTGCTGCTCAAATACCCTACGACCTATTGGAATAGCGTTGACGCCCATAGCATAACAACGGGCAAATGTTGCTTAATTAAAGTTGTTTCTCCTGCACTGCGCGTGTCTTTCGAAAGCTGGCAAAGGAAAAAGCAATGACATTACTATAAATCAATTGCCTGGTATGATACGAACAAAGCAAGAATGCATTCGTAGCTTCTATTTAGTTTATACTTGATAATATTCCGCAGCTTCGATGTTTCCAGCTCCAACAGGTCTTTTACGAACAGCCACAAAGCTTTTGGACCACGCCTTATCTTGGGCAATCTTTCGCCAGGTCAGTCTTTGTTGCCGGAAATTCAGTCAAATTGGTGCTCATGAAGTGACAGTAAAATGCATTTAGTTTCAAATTTAAACAACAAATGACCTCTAATTATTGCTGAAAGCCTTTTTGAATGTGGAAACAAAGCTCATTTTGTCACCTTTCTTCGACCACCTCATTTCACGTAATAATTTTGCACAACTGAATTTCTTGTTACTGCTGTCAATCCGCGCATCAACCATCTTAAAGTATGTGCATTCTCCGTTTGTTTAACTTTTCTACACTTGCTCAAAATTTCATACTGTTAGTTTTTTGACAATTAATTTTAATGGAATGGGAGACAATTAAATAAGAAAAATCGTACCAACTAAAGACTAACTTTGTTTGTTTTGCAACTTTGCTAAGGGCCTTGTTTCTCCAGGTTGTAAAGTTGTCCAGTAATGCACAATAGTTTAGTTGATATTGTTTTTGTCAAAACGATAGCCTAGCTATGGCTGTATATTTGCGAGGCTCTTTACTGGTTTATTCAGTCAAGATTATGCTAGAAGTTACTTCAGTCCATTCAGTTTATGAATATGTTGAGGTTAATGAAAACAAAGCTACGTGTTATAGCATTCTTTTCAATGGCTAAGAAACCAGATATTCGGAGACAAGGCAATTAAAAATCCAGAGTGCCGTCCCGATGAGATTTTTCTCGAATGGGTCTTTCTATTAAAAGATAGCTATTCCAGTGTATATATTTAATAAACGTCTAGTTTTATGATCAAACAAGAACGTAGGAAACTGAGTACTTATTCCTTGTATAATTTGCTCATTGACTATTTTTGCAACCATGAATTCTTCAATCCTTAATGTGTAGTGGAAACATTTCCTGGAGAATGATTAAGATGAATTCATATAATCGGAAAATTTCAGCATATATAGGGGTGCATTCGAGGACTGGGGGCCAGCCCCCGTGATAAGATGGCGGCGCTTTCCTTTGGCTGTTGTTTAAGGATTGTTTTGACGCAGCCTCTCTTGTCTTTTACCAGACTTTAAGCCCCTTGTTTAAGCCCCTTGTTTAAGCCCCATTCATTTCACGGATACGAAATTTCATTGTATACAGCCTTATTCCATAGATGCTATCACACGACTCGCGAAAATCGTTCAATAAACTCCACAGAGCCATGGCATTGTCCCAAAGCCAATTCACTACTGCTTCGACTATGGGCGGATGCTCGAAGGCAATACCTCATTGTTCGTGCGAATTACACGCCATTCACGATAATGGTCACTAGATCTATCTATAGGAGTCTTAGATCCCGAAGTTAGCGTTTAATCTGGTCTAGTATTTGGCCTCTGGCCTTCCTGTACGAAAACTCGTTTGAAAGCTCACCGCCCACGCAAACCCCCGTGGCTCAAGCAGATCAATAGCGAGAATCTTACACATGCAAAACTTTGCAGGAAAGTAGCTTAGATCTGCCTGTGGTCACGTTGTACTTGTTTTATTAAGGATGTGAGCGAACTTTGCTTGTGTCTTTTATCTCCTCCTTTGTTTAGGCAACTTCGCATTTTCATCACTTCTTTTCAGACCAGTTTCAAAAGTTTCTATACAATATAATACACGGGGAGAGCGCAGCGAAAACGTGCAGTCTTACCAAGCCGAAGGTAATAACAAGTACGCAGGATCACTAAGCGAGTCTAACAGCAAAGTACAGAGATCGAAAAGCGCTGATTATTTTCAAAGAAGAACTGGTCTTGAAGGTGATTCATCAGCATGTGATGTGCAGTCTGAAATCGATGAAGACCGAGTCAGCATTGATGCGGATCAGTTTGTCAAAAATGCGCAAATGCACGATGATCTAGAGTCGGTGAAGCCAGCCAGCGAGTGTAGCTTTGAGACCAAGGCTGATGTGAGCTCCCTGCAATCAGCTTCAATCGCGACATCTAAGTTTTCGAATGGTATTAAGGTGGTGGTTGATACAGAACCGCCGGTTAAGGAGCAGGCGATGAGTTTAGAAGAAGGGTCGAGTCCCGACACGCAACAAGAGAAGCAGAAATTCGACTACATACCAAGTTATTCAAAATTTCAGCAGCTAAAGGAGCGAAGGCAGGTTCATTATAAAGACGAATTCAACGGCAAAGATGGAGGAAGTCTGCAGACTGGTATGTACCAATGATGACATCATACATTAGTTATCTATCATGGTCATAGTTACATAACATTCACATTTGACCCTACATGACATTTGCATAAGTTTTTCCCTGCAGCTACCCATTCTCCAAAAAGTGGAGAAGGACTCTAATGCAAAAACATACTAAGAAAGGAACTAAAAATTTTTGTAAATAACTTCAAAAAGGTAGAATTTGCAAAGATGTGATGGCCCCGATCTCCCGTCATTAGAGGACCTGCTTCCCATTCCAAATATTTTGCTTGATTGCGAAAGCAAGCCTAACCGAGACACTGTGATCACAAAAATTTATCCAAAAACAGGTGGGGTGACGAAGTCTCAATAGTGCACAATTTACGTAAATCCGTTTTTCTATTTTACACCAGTCACGTGGAAAGAAAAAGATTATAAGTAGTTGGAAAAACCCCACACCACCGGCAAATAGGCTTATTTTGATAAAACATCTTCAACTCTCTATAAGCGGATGTAGATAAGAAAAGGAAAGCTACGTATGTGGAAACCCGCATATGGGGTTTGGTCGCCAATGACATCGACATGTGATTTGTTTGGCGTTAAGCTTTTTGGCGTGATTGTGATTCTATGTGCTTTTTCCTGCTCCCCTTTGATTCCTTTTTCCTTTTTCCTGATGCATTGCTCGCCAAACCTATCTGATAAACATGCAGGTTGAAACTCGATAAATATTAACAGTTTGCGGTGGCAAAATTAAATAGCCCCCGCCCCCGTGTTCCTAGAATTTTTTGGCTGAAAAGTTCATATGCAAGTTTGTTTGACAGGGGCTGGTTGAATTTAAACTCCAGAGCTAATTTTAGTAATCAAAAGATTTGAAGGGGATATAAATGTCGTTAAGCTTTGATACAATTTTCAAAGTACCAAGGCGCTTGGAGAAGAAATGTGGAGAAAAAGTGTTTTCACTATTGTTTTTAGGTCTTCTACTACTTACAAAGAAAGTAGTCCGTGAATCCCTTTTCAGACAAAAGTTTCTCTTTACCCTCACATAACCATAAATTTCTGGATCTGCAAATGAAAGTCGTACGATTATAGGCAGCGTGGTGTTGCCTCGCCAGATCAACAAATTGTTGCTTTGGATGATCCCATTTCTTCAATTCATCAGTTTTTGTCGTTCAGTGGGTGGCTATTTTGGCTGTGAGCCTATCATTGCATGGAAGTGTCTCAGAAAGAGAAGGGTGTTATTTGTATGGAGACCATTTGGTACCCGCACAAAATAGCTAGGTGAATTTTACGCGTCTATCAATGATATATTCGTTTTCATTTCAAAGTTGCCCAATCGCCGAGGAATCTCCATCGCCACGTCGGAAAGAAGCAGGTCGACCAGCACAGTGGCTTGTGAGTAAAATCGTTTGTTTTTCAGATTTCACTTTGTTTCAAGTTTGCTGACAATAACGCCGTTTCACCACGCAAAGCCACGCAATTTCTATTGCCTTTCATGACCATTATTTGAAAGTTGGTGATCATCTTTTTATTTCACCAGCAAAAAGCTTTATTTGAAAACAATTATTGACATTCGTCGCCTGAGTGGGTAGCCATGCACGGGGGTCACCTTCCAATACATGAAAGTATGGCAGGGGACAATACAAGTTATGCCAAAGGAATACTGGATGATTATATTCACTTTGAACAAACTGATTTTGAATTAACCACGATCCTAACATATTTGCTCAAATTTACGCTGGTTTTGATCCGACTTGGAGTGAGTCGCCAAACTACTTTCGCTATGAAGATCTCTTTCACCACCTTCTGACAACGATATATTTTTGTGTTTCACTGTCAAAAGCAGTCGCTCCTCCTCAGTTACTTCTCCGAAGTTCATGAACCTTGAGTTTATGAAAGATTTCCCCCTTTTTATAAAAGTTTGGTAACACAGTACAATTTTATGTTACAAATACTTTCTTTTTGGATAACTGTTTTCCATTCATACTTTGTAAATCATATCGTTGCGTTCTTTGTACATCACATACTGTAGTAGCCACCTTTTTTAACCAAAAAAATATTCAAACTACCAAACGTGGTCTGCCCCAGATAAAATGTAAATATTGAAATGGCTGGATCGATTAAACTGCAATATGTAGGGACTTTGAAGAAGAAATACAATTTAACAGAATTCTTCTTCGTCGCTGAGAGAAAGAGAATCTTCAGCTAAATTTGAAGAGCAATCTTTGTAAGGACGGAGCAAAAGTAGCGTGAATCAATAGCTGGCATTTATCATGTCCTTATGCATTTACGTTCATATCTTTATGCTTTTCTTTGAATTGGAATACCAATTTATTATTTAGAAACAAGAACGGATTGACAACGTCATCAATATTGCAGCTGGTGACACCAGTTGGCCAACAGATGTTGGAACAAAAGTCACCAGTGAGTGCATTTTTATCTTCAGACCGCATTAAATCAAATAAGAAATTAAATAGAACTTATAAAGTAAGCATACGAGTTTTTAATTGGGTTTACTCAGGCGTAAGACTTCTTGCAAAAAATTCTGACTGGATTTTGTGGTCTTGTAATATAGTTAAAGATGCTGCATGGGTTTAGGAGAGTTTGATGGTGGAATTTTGCTAATATACGACTGGATGTGTCTCAAGATCTTGATCTTCAAAAAGCCAAGACCTTTGCTCTAAATTAGAAGCTCGAGTGGACATTAAATCCGGGAAATTGTCAATTCTGAAGTAATGGATGTTTTTGAAAATAAGTAGTAGACACTTTTTCGAATATCCAAAGTGATAGTGATACCGTAAAAACTTGTTGAATACATCTGCAGGATAATAAATCAATGATTTTGGAACTTTATCGGCAAAAAAAATTTATGGATGGTTTTGAAAACGTTGTTCGTTTGTAAATAATTGTTGCGGCAAAATTCATCTAAATGTCTTTCGCAAAATTAGTGACGGTTGTCTGAAAGTTTCCCTACAGTTTTAAGACAATAATTGAAACTTACTATAGCTGAAGTGGTAAATTCCAAATTTCACTGGGGTGGTATTTAGCCTTTAGACTCTGCAATAAGAAGCACCTGCTACGAAAGTCTCCATTTAAGAGGTGTGAGAGAGCAACACTCGGAGAAAAGAATGCCTTTTGGTGATTTCTACCTTTCCCCAAAAAGTAAACCTAATTACCAACGAATTTTGGCTGAACGTTCAAGAGTTCAGTGAAGGAATCACTCATCCGCAAAGCGTCCTGTCACCAAAGGTACCCCTTACTCTGTCCTCTTCGCGCGCAAGCAGGAGAGGGTGTCCCCCGCTTCAAGTGTAGGCCCCCCTGCCTGAGATATGGCAGTAAACCACCCCCCCCCCCCCACCTCCAGGAACCTGGTTTTAAGAAATATCGAGTGGCTTTAAAAACGACCTCTGTTTGTTTGTAGAGAGGTAGTTTCTGTGAATGTAAAAATGGCGAAAGTGTTAAAGGAGCTCTTGCGAGCATTGTGGAAGTGTAGGCCTGAGGAAAAGCTACTGGTCTAGTTTGTTTACTTGGTCTAATTTAATTTTTGACCAGACAGCGACGTCAAAAGCTCGAAACAAAGACTTGAAATATCAATCATCGAACAATATTGCCTTCACATGGAGCTGGGAATCTTCAGGCATCTACTGAAAAAAGTCCCTTGCTTTTAATTATGAAAAATCTCCGAATTGAAGATGGATGCAAGCAAACCATTGGATGACACCCTGCGGCCTCTTTGTAAAGCACCTAACGTTGGCCAAGCAACTTTTCCTTTATGTTCCACATCAAGGTTAGCACTCCCTGGAGAATGATCGAGAGAGATCCCTGATTCGGCTAATTTCCAATCTGTTATTAGTGCCTTAAATTACACCGGTCTTATTGTCCAGGTGTGGATGTTCTTTTATTGGCATGATAATGGTCACAAATGTGTTGTTGACGTTATCTTTCCCACGAGATCGCGTTTATTTGGCGTTTGTTGCTCTCAAAATGCCGTACACGTTTAAAAAGGATGAGAAGCAACAGCCGGTTGCTATGGTTTGAATATATTGCTGAGTCGAGCAGGACTGAAATGAAGTGCTTAGCATCGTTTTGGATTGCCAATTGCTAGCCCAATGAATTATCATCTCAAGTTCGGTAAAGTGCAGTACATTCCGGTTACCTCAAAGGTAAAAGGGCCGTCCAATTTCTTGAGCCTATGTTGTTTTTAAGTTATCTGCCTGAAGAGTATTGCTCTCGGTAAATTGTATTTACTTGATTTGTCATTTCTAGTCTCCCTTTATGGGTTTAAAAGTGTTCGATCATCTTTTTAACCTAAGTGGAAAACTGGGAAATTGTTCGCTTTTAAACAAATTTTTACAACGCTAAATGCGAACTTTTAGTTGGATGTAGATCTTTGCAATATTGTCGAAATAGTTTGACTTAGACTTGAATGTATGGAAATCTAGCCTTAAACATGAACCCAATGTCTCATTAATGATCTTTGGTTGTCTTTTTAAGCCACTAATCTGATTGCAGCGTCATAGCTACGCAAATATACCGGTCGATTCTGCCTTGCAAACAGATTTTGCTAAAAACAAACAACCAAAGATTCCAATTATGCCACGCGCTTGTTTGACGCATGTGACATTTTGCCCTTAGTTTGAACAACGGTGGGCAATCATGGCCTTTGCTCACGCTAGGCTGCCATCTTGACAGAATCCATAGCAACGACCAATGAGACTTTTCAAATGAAATCTCTATATACATTGAATGGGCATTCAGTCGCACAGATCTTTCTCATAGTAGAATGCAATTTGGGCTAGACCCGTTATTTTGGTTAAACTGTTTACATTGTGTGCAAATTATCGAGTAGAATGTTCTCGTAGCAAAAATATGTCATTTTGTGTCTGGTTTAGGTGCGTAACCCTTAATAGACTCCCCAGAACATAACTGAGTTATAAGAATGGACGGGAAATTGTGTTCTTTAACCGTATGACAAACATATTAATTTATGACCTTTTTTTATCTAAATGAATGTTTATGCTAGACCCCTTCTTACCGCAAGCCTCTTTGATAAATATCTCGGTTGTCCCTTTTACCATTTACCACAATACTTTTAGAATCAATTTTATGATTTTATGAATTCTTAAGTAAATAAATAATTAATATTTTAGGGAATAACGAAATCTTTGTTGTAGTATAAACATCTTAAGGGGCGTTTGTAATTTTTTGCAGATACAAATCAGTCACCCAGAGCTTCGAAAAGATGTTCTCCAAAGCCCTTCAAGTTCACCTCATAGCAGTCCACGTGATCGCCTTAGTCCCCGACTTTATTTGAGGTAAGTTGCTAATATTCGCAGAAATTTAATTTTGCATTAGTTATTATCTGTATCCTCAAACACTTCTCTATTAAAAATATGTTCTACTGAAGTTGAGTTTGATTTAGTCAACATTGTTGGTACATCCCAGTTCACAGGCGAATTTGTTTATAAATTGATATCACCCATCTTACCCTAGCATGCCCTCCTTCGTTCAACACGCATCCATTCCTAAATCATCATCTACAGCCATCTATGTAGTTTGTTCATCTGTATTTTTGTCTTTTTAGGCCAACAGCCGGTCTCAAAGGAGACACCTCGAACCAGGCTCTGAGGAAGGCGGAAATTCTGTTCCCAGAGGAAAGTCCGAAACAATATAAAGTTCATTTCCCTCAAGACCGGAACGCAAAAACAGAGAAGCATTACAAGATATCTGGTCCGGTTGAACCGGACTCATTACGATACAGGTATTAAACGAATTTCACATGTCAAGCAAAAACGTCAAACACAGCGTGCCATGTGATATTATGTTAAATTTATTGTTAAAATGATCATGCTAATAGATATATATATACAAGCTGCTAGTGCTTTATATTGAGGTTGTCTGTAAGCTTTGGTAAATTGTTATTATCAATCTCGGTCAACTGTCCCGATTTGCTGCCAATGTAGGAAGGTATCATAGAAAGTGACTGGATGCTTTTACAAGGCCCTAGTGTACCCAAATGTTGTAATTTTACATCTAGCTGTCTGGATCCTGGGCTGTTTGTCTGTGAAATTTTATGATGACTTGTTTCATAATTAGTTCATAATTACTTGTTACCATAATTTTATGGTAATGTTTTCTGACGATTTGTTGCTTGCGTTTTGCAGATATACACAGGATGGATTTGGCAGTCGAACGTATGTCAAGAAACTCACAACGTAAGCTCTCTTCTTAGCATTCTTTTATTTGTTTGCATCTGTTACTTTTTATTCCCAGACAGAGTTGCTGAAAATTTTTCTACACACTTTTTTGAAAGTAATGCTAATACACATAACTATAATTCAATTTTTAAATGCTGATCGGAAAATTTCATGTTTAACAAAGCTATAATGGAAAGGTTTGATAGTTTTTTCTCGACTTAAACTGATAATGACGTAAAACATGCAGCGAAATTTGCTTTATATTTCATGTGGTCGTACACTACAGTGGCCAAACTTTTGTCTGCTAATTCTGCTGTAAATACTGTGTAATTTTTCCTTAGACTGTATAAGCTAGAACTGTTTGTTATGCTTTTGTCCACCAACCCCCCCACCAAGGTTTGGCCATATAAAAGTAGATGAATCTATTTGTAGCTAATGCCGTCATTCTGTGTGACTTGTACATCAAGTGTGACGTCATGCTTTCTCTCTTCAAGGAAAAATCGCACTGGCAGGCTGAACGGGCGACAAAGTGAGTCACCACAGGCGGTTTTCAAGACAGATTCTCGAATGCTGAATTCAAAGACGCTGGCATCCTCAATGATTATCAAGCATTTAGGTGGATGCGATAGGAGATCGAGGTAATCATCAACCTGAGCCTCTACAGAAATTTGTTTGATAATGCCAGCCAAATGCTAGAGTGCTAATAATCTTGCTAGACTGATTCAAGAACGAAACCTTTAGAATCACTGATCGAAAAAACAGGTGGTTGGGTTTTTGTGACATTTTTTGTACCACTTCCAGTGACCGGATGAGTGGACAAAGCAACGCTGTACCCATGTGGATTGCGTCACAAGAGAATGAGAACCAAAACCCAGAGGATAAGCAGTTTGTCAAGTTGAACAAGCCCTACGACAAAGACTCCTGTAAGCATTGATTCCCAAAACTTTGAGAATTTTTTGCTTTTTGTCCCAACTTCAGTAATGTTGCAGCCAGTTGATTTTGCATGGAACAGAATCGAGATTTTTGAAGAAGGAGGAAGCAATGATATATTAAACTCTCTTGTTAACACTGAGAACTCGATTCAGTTGCATTCTCTTATACTCATGTTTCATTTATGTTAAAAGTGTCCCTCAATATCGCTCAGAAGTAGTTAAAAAATTTGAAGTCATTTTCAACCTTTGAAATTTTACAATGTCAAGTTGGAGTGTGAACATTGTTTTAAGGCTATTAAGGAAGCTCTAGGTTTCGCTGAACCATGCCTCATTTTTTGCTGTTCAATAGTGTTCCACAGCCTTTCAAAATTTCGAATTCTTTCGAGTTCGAGTCAATGATAATTATATTTAGGATCCAGAGTTTGTTATCAAGGATAGCAGTGTGACATCAGTTACTTAATGACCCGATATTAAGACTATTTTTAAACTATGCATTTCTTCATTTTAGCTTTTTCCTCGGAGATATCAGAGAACACAAGGTACCGACGTTTTTTCACTTTGATTTATAGTAGTTTTGCTACAATTTGGTATTGAATAGTTCAAATTCTTAGAAGGGACAAACGTCGAATGTGGCAAAAAGATTTATATAGGTCCATCTGTGCCTTGAGTGCATATTAAATGCCCTTGTTAAATGCCCTATGTTAAAGGATTTTTCAGCAAAAGCCCTCAATTTACAGTTTATTAGAATTATTCTTTATTTAGTGGCCATTCGTAGAGCAACGGATTAATTTTAATTTAAAGACCCCGTACATTGAACAAACTCTCTAGTAAAACTAGTTCTCCAACATCCTTGTCACACAAATGCAAACGACCTCACATGAACTTCACACTTAATTAAAATGTATGCACGAAACACTCTTGCTTTGCCTTCCTGCTTTGGCAGAATATATGGCTGTTTTTGCTCTTTGCTCTCAGAAAGCCCTTTTTCCTTATTTTCAAACTTCCACTATTAAACATATGGCGCATTTATTTTGCCACCCACAATTTCTGTGTTGATCTGTGCTAAATTTATGCACTCCAAAAACCTTCCGCAGAGGCCACACCGGTGACTACAAGAAATTGCGAATGCAGATTTTCACAGCAATTTCATTTTTCTATTTCCAAAAAATATTATATAATACATTTAGTTCACATATATAGATCATAGCACTGCTTGGTAAAATATTTTATTTCAGCCTGATACAACGCGTACACTTCACGATGATAGAACTATGTGACTGTGTACGTCTCTTATCAACGTCTATCTTTTTCTTGATCACTTCTTTGAATGGATTCTTTTGTTCTGGCCAATCAGCATTCTGCCTCTTGACTTCTGTCCTTTTCTTGCTATAAAGAGCCCTTTGGGTGCCAAAGTCTCTTGCTGGCCCTGAATTTATGTCTGTGGCTGTCCTTTTCTTTATTTTTCCTTGTTTCCTTTCGAAGTTCGTCCTTTCTTGGACCAGTCTGGTGTTGGATTGTCTTTGCTCTGGGGGAGGAACATCCTGGCTCTTGACTCGTGTCTTCTTCTCGCTCTGAAGAGCCCTTTTGGTGCCAAAGTCTCTTGTTGGCCCTATATTTGTGTCTGTGGCTGTTCTTGCCTTTGTTTTTCCTTGTTTCCTTTCGAAGTTCGTCCTTTCTTGGACCAGTTTGGTGTTGGATTGTCTTTGCTCTGGGGGAGGAGCATTCTGGCTCTTGACTCGTGTCTTCTTCTCGCTCTGAAGAGCCCTTTTGGTGCCAAAGTCTCTTGTTGGCCCTATATTTGTGTCTGTGGCTGTTCTTGCCTTTGTTTTTCTTTGTTTCCTTTCGAAGTTCGTCCTTTTTTGGACCTCTCTGGTCTTGGATTGTCTTTGCTCTGGGGGAGGAGCATTCTGGCTCTTGACTCGTGTCTTCTTCTCGCTCTAAAGAGCCCTTTTGGTGCCAAAGTCTCTTGTTGGCCCTATATTTGTGTCTGTGGCTGTTCTTGCCTTTGTTTTTCCTCGTTTCCTTTCGAAGTTCATCCTTTCTTGGACCAGTCTTGTGTTGGATTGTCTTTGCTCTGGGGGAGGAGCATTCTGGCTCTTGACTCGTGTCTTTTCTCGCTCTAAAGAGCCTTTTGGTGCCAAAGTCTCTTGTTGGCCCTATATTTGTGTCTGTGGCTTTCTTGCATTTCGTTTTTCCTCGTTTCTTTCGAAGTTCATCCTTTCTTGGACCAGTCTTGTGTTGGATTGTCTTTGCTCTGGGGGAGGAGCATTCTGGCTCTTGACTCGTGTCTTTTTCTCGCTCTAAAGAGCCCTTTTGGTGCCAAAGACTCTTGTTGGCCCTGAATTTGGATTTGGCTGTTCTTACCTTTGTTTTTCCTTTCGAAGTTCGTCCTTTCTTGGACCAGTTTGGTGTTGGATTATCTTTGCTCTGGGGGAGGAGCATTCTGGCTCTTGAATTGTGTCTTCTTCTCGCTCTAAAGAGCCTTTTTGGTGCCAAAGTCTCTTGTTGACCCTGAACTTGTGTCGGTGGCATTTCTTGCCTTCGTTTTTCCTTGTTTCCTTTCGAAGTTCGTCCTTTCTTGGACCTCTCTGGTGTTGGATTATCTTTGCTCTGGGGGAGGAGCATTCTGGCTCTTGAATTGTGTCTTCTTCTCACTCTGAAGAGCCCTTTTGGTGCCAAAGTCTCTTGTTGGCCCTGAATTTGTGTCGGTGGCATTTCTTGCCTTTGTTTTTCTTTGTTTCCTTTCGAAGTTCGTCCTTTATTGGACCTCTCTGGTGTTGGATTATCTTTGCTCTGGGGGAGGAGCATTCTGGCTCTTGAATTGTGTCTTCTTCTCACTCTGAAGAGCCCTTTTGGTGCCAAAGTCTCTTGTTGGCCCTAATTTGTGTCGGTGGCATTCTTGCCTTCGTTTTTCCTTGTTTCCTTTCGAAGTTCGTCCTTTCTTGGACCAGTCTGGTGTTGGATTGTAATGCTCTGGGGGAGGAGCAATCTGGCTCTTGACTCGTGTCTTCTTCTCGCTCTGAAGAGCCCTTTTGGTGCCAAAGTCTCTTGTTAGCCCTGAATTTGTGTCGGTGGCATTTTTGCCTTTGTTTTTCCTTTCGAAGTTCGTCCTTTCTTGGACCAGTTTGGTGTTGGATTGTCTTTGCTCTGGGGGAGGAGCATTCTGGCTCTTGACTCGTGTCTTCTTCTCGCTCTAAAGAGCTCTTTTGGTGCCAAAGTCTCTTGTTGGCCCTGAATTTGTGTCGGTGGCATTTCTTGCCTTCGTTTTTCCTTGTTTCCTTTCGAAGTTCGTCCTTTATTGGACCTCTCTGGTGTTGGATTGTTTTCTCTGTGATCCTTTTTGTATGTGAACTATTTAGTTGTCTCTGTTTATTATTCTCCTTCTTGTGTATTAAACCATTCTTTATGCCCGTAACTCAATTCTCTCCTATTTTCCAGTCTTTCGTTATAATTTGTTCTTAATATCTTTAATAAAAGTATCTTCTATTCAAATCTCACCGACTTATTCTTCCTCTCCTCCCTCTGCCGCTGCAGATTATCCTGCTGCTCCTTGAACTCTCTCCCATACCTCCCCGTTGGACGAGTGCACAAAGTACACAGTGATTTTCTTCTACCATGTCGGCATTGCAATGCCTCCAGCGTCCCGTAAGAGCTCTCGGTAGCTGGCTGTACCGTAATGCGCCGCACGTTTCCAATTTGCTCATACACAGCTGGTGCACCCACCTCTGACATGTCATCAGTCTCATTAATGTCCTCTTGGCCTTGCCCTTCTTTGTCATCTACATTTTCATCTTCATCCACATCTATGTAGTGACTGTCATTATCCGGAACCAGCAGTGGGTGGAAGTTTGTTATCCCCATTGCTGGCAATACTCGAGGAGAACAGAGGGAGCTGAAAGGCAAAGAAGGGAGGCAATTTTCAACTTGTTTCTTTTTCTGGCCATTCACATCTATTCCTTGGAATTAGGTTTCAGCAATAGGCTTAGAAGTTTTAAGAAACCAGGCTGTTGTCACTATTTTATGTTTTTTAAGCAAAATTATTAAAATCCAATTTATTTGCCATATAGCTCTAGGCAGAAGGGCCTAAACATTGCCATAAGCAGTCCTTGTTTGTGCCAGACCACTTACCTTGTCAATGGTGAGACATCCCAGTTTGGCGTTGCTGGAGCAGACAGGCTCGAGCAGTCGGAAAAGGCAAATTCATCTTGCTCGGTGGGGCTTGTTAGGCCCCTCATGTTGCGCCATGCATCTTCATAGCTTCGAGCCAACATTAGAGAGTTTCCTCCAAGCGGCAAGCTTTTCGTACCACCATAGTTGTACCTCCGTGGGTCCTGGATCCCATTTGCCTGCTCGTGTAGCGCATTGATGCTGAGATTCATGAGCTGCTCGTTCCTTTTCACTTCGCCAACCAAGTGTCTGCTGTATGAGGCCATTGGCCTGCCGTAAATCTCATCTTGGGTGCCGACGCGGTTGCCAAAGTCTTGTAGCAGTGACAGTCGGCTGTACCTCGGGCTGCTTGTGTCCCTGGAGCCTTCAAAGCTTTCTGTCTGTGACTTTTTTGCTTTTGGCACGTACGGGTGGAATGGGACATTTGAACCTCCTTTTGTTGGTGGTTCTTTGTCCATCAACTCATTTGCACTCGTATCCACATTCTCGTATCCCGGCAGATTTATTGTTCTGAAGGATCCAACGGATATTTGGCCCTGTTTTACCACCATTGGAAAGCTCTCTCCAAGCTCCGAGGTATCTTGTTCCTCCTCAGCTCCAAAACTTTGTTGGTCAGCTGGCTGTGGACCTTGTAACGGAACATACAGCTCATCCTCCTCTTGCATGTTCTGCAGATTAACAAGTTTCTCATATCAATGAATGCATTATTCAATATGCCCTTGATTCCGAAACTCTTCTAGCATCATCATCAGGAATGATTTAATTTACTTGCAGATTTTTATGTGAATTCCTTGCAGATATATGAATAGTACCCTTATGTGTTTGTCTCGGTGTTGCCGAATACGAAAACAAATGTGGCAGTTGGATTTTAAAAGTCTTTGATTTCGTGGTTTCAGTTTATGCTTATAGTCATCCCGTCACGCCCCCATTAAAACCAAGAAGCCTTTAATTAGGCCTAAAAATAGATCGTCACATCTTTGTTCGTGTACTCGTTCGTGTTAAGGTTTCAAAGAATATAGCATGCTGCAAAATATAGGAAAAGTTGTTAGTAAAATATAGAAATAGAGTCAAGTTTACTCTGAAAGTACTTACGTTGTTGATATTTTCAGCGCCTTCAGGGACAGCACTGTCGACATCTTCAATAGGCGGCGTCGACCCGTCTGAACCATCGTCAAACGACTGTACCGGTTCGAGTATTTCTGGTGTTCCGGTCTCCTCGTTTTTCGGCGGACTTGGGTTCTTAGGACGCTTTCCGATTGACTCTGCATAATCACTGCTTTCGTCGTCACCAATATCCTCCACAGTGACCTCCTTTACTTGGCCGCCAGCCTCAAACATCCGCGCGATTGCATTCAGGTCGGCCTTGGCCTTCTCGCGGTTCTGCTCTGTCGGCTGCGGATTTACCGGCAAACCCCGTGTTTCGACCGGTTCAACTTTGCAAGACTTTGCGCTTGTGCAACAAGAGAAAAAGTTTCCCATTTTCCTCAAATTCACTTTATTCTTTATGAAAAATACTTTCGCACTCCTTCACGATCGTGAAATATAAATTTCTGGACGTATCTAAGCTTTTTGCGATAAGAAATAAAGTTTCGTTTATGTGACGTCATATTGACGGCCTCCGCAACATTTATTGCGGCTCCGCATCCCACCACAGCAAGATGAATTTAATCTCAACAATCTTGAAAATACACTTGGTTTTTTGTGAATCATTTTTGTCGTTCCTGCTCCATCCAACAACTTTTTTGGCAATGTTTGTCGAACGAACTGTCAGCTCGCGCTTTTGAGGTGATTGAAATAATGATTTAAAATACTTTTTCTCGCATCCGTTTTTAACGAAGGACCCTTTGCAAAGTTTTTCAATAATGGCAAAATCAGGGCAGTATTGCCTGCTAAAATCTCTTCATATTTGGACTCACAATTGTCTGATTTATCATCATCATTGTTAATTTTCAGGGCCCTAAAACAGTTCTTCAATCTGTAGATATATTAAATATTTTCTTAGCCTTGTGTTTTTGCTTCTCATCTAGGCCAAAGTACCACGTGAAGCAAATTGATGTTGATGTTCTGAACAGCCTGCAGCCGCTATATTTGATAGGAGATGATCGTGGAAAGAAGGCCGAATGGGAAACTGGAAGATTCACTGATACTTTGAATATGCAAAGGGGCTCTTCCAACACACCAGACACAGGGAACCGAGAAATCAACAGGCTTGATTGGCTTAATCAGTACAACGGTAAGGCTCTTCAGGACGTTTAACGTTGACCACAACGTCCTTAAACCTATAAACGTCCATAATCTAGATTTTCCTATTAAGTGACCGCTTTTCATTATTTACTTTTCTAGTCTCTATTTTCCCATTCAGTTAATCAGAATCATGTTTATTAGAACATAATGATGTCGAACGAATAAATAATTGTGTATATGTAGTGTATCTTTAAAGATCGGAAAGTGTTTTAATGAAATTCTCTGGTTTTAGTTGTTTTTCTCTGTTCTTCATCGTATAAGCTCAGCTCCGATTCACCAACTCTCTTGCCCCTGGGTTCCTTGTTTAAGCTAACCATTTTTTCTAATGTTTTTATCCAAACTGATATTAAGTCTCCCCAGTATCCTTTTAACCATAGATACCATCCTTTTTAGGTCCTTCTACACTTAATTGAATTCTATTTTATTCTATTCTGTGCAATCGGTAAAAGAGAGGGGCAGTGCGGATAAATGGCTTGGCCTCGAGTGCTGGCTTGAAAGCATGACCCGATAGCTCAGTTGGTAGAGCATTTTTCGTACAAAGTCAGGGGTCGTGAGTTCGAGTCTCGCTCGGCTCGGCTATTTTTCTGCACTCTCAATGATTCTTCGTGAGAAATCCTGTTGCCTATGACCTTTTCAATTCTATTTCAAGGTGGCTATTTCCCACTCAAAGCGGAAGGCTATGCTGTTCAAGTCGGAGAGAAATCGCAGCTGAGTAATGGAAGAGCCCCAACAAGCCAACCACAGACTCAGAAGTTAACCAGACCGGGCAGCCGGACCCGAGATAGAAGCATTTCGCCATCACCGGACAAGAACCGGCCTCTTTCGGCTTGCTCGAAAACGTCCAATAGGCTTGGCTCAGCGCGTTCCGGCAGACTCGGATCTGCGCACTCTAGCAGAGTTGGCTCAGCGCATTCCACTCGGCGGCCTCATTCTCATGCCAAGAGCGCAACAGATGAGGAATTGGAAAAAGTTTTTAGCGTGAATAAGTTCTCGCATTATTGCTTCGATGACAACGTAAGAAATGCTTTGTTTTCAAGCTTCTAGTCAACTTGATTTAGAAGACAGCTCGATGCTTGATCTCATTTCTTTCATTTTTCATCCCACTATAAACCCTCTCAATTATTTACAAGTTCAGAAGCGCTAATTTTTCTCAGTTTCATTCCTGATTCTCTCCTAATCAAGATTTGAAATATGATTATTGTGCCTTTAGTTCCCTACCTTGAAAAGTTGTTCTGAGTGTATCCAAAATATAATATTGCTTTCCAGTACTGAAGTTTTAAGATGAGATTGCAATTCATTGTGGTGATTATAACTAAATTTATTTCATTTCATAGCATAAACTTTGACTTGAAGGTCCATTTTGTACGAAATTTTTTGTGCGAAAACTTTTTGCAAATGCTCTTTTTTACTGCAGCCGGCCCTGGAGGATGATTATCAGTTGCAAAGAAATACGAATGCAGCCGTCGACATCCAAAGGTAATTCTTTTTTTCTCATTTCCCTTCACAAAATTTTCATACCTACCTTATACATGTAATAACAGGTATGCTTTATGGGCAGGACGTTTTGATAGTAAAAGGATTTTATTCGAGGAAAAACGATTCTCGCCTCCGTCTTCTGAGCACAAGTAATTTTTAGAGACTCTAGAAATGATTCAAGAGAGAGTTCCTAGAAATTTTAGTTTTATTTTGTTATTTAACATGGAAATATTTGTTAATTAGTTGCTAATCTGAATTGCGCAGCTATCTCTAAATTGTGTTGAAATCCATTTCAATTTGGCAGGATATTCAGAGGCTACATGGCTCGGAAATATGCTCGTGAGCAAAAACAAGCTGAGAAGGATCGACAAAAGAGAGCAGCAATTAAAATCCAAAGGTAATGCTCTGGCCTGAAAATGGGCCTACTTCTTCGGCCTACTTCTTCGGCCTACTTCTTCGGCCTACTATTCATTATGATGCAGAGCAAAGATAGCTCAATGCTGTATACGTTACCAATTAAGAAGGTATTTGATGCCTCAAAAGTTGTGGTAGAGTTTCTAGAATTTCTGTCTATAATCATTTATCGATTTTGGCTGCTGGCCACTGCTTTTCGGACAAACTTTAGTCCTAAACATGCTTTCTACTTCCAACATTAGAGAGAATCGTATGCACTGGTCAATTTTGCTTCAGAGGCAAATGAATTACCAAAATACCTCTGTTTCGTCTGATTTGTTTAGTTCTGTATGTTGCATTTTTTGTAGTGCAATGCGGGGTTATCTGGCCAGGAAGCGAGTGATTGAATACAAAGTAAGCCAACGACCTCCTCATATCGACGTCGTTGAATGGGAGAAAACGTACAAGGAACATTTAAAGAAAAGAGACAATGAGCGAACAGTCAAAGCCCAAGCACGCAGCAAAAAGTATGTTTCTTGTAATTGTGGTGCATGGAAAGTTTTTGTTTTCTCGCGTTTTTTCGAAGAATTCTCAAAAGCCTTTTTCGAATCAGGTTGAAAACCTTGCCACTTGCTTTAAAATGCAAGGCAAAAGACATTCCCAGACGAAATCGCTTTACAGCGGTTTATAGAAACAGCTCCTATGTCCTTGGATTCCTTTTGATATCGAAAGAGGTTATAATATTTTAGTTATTTTTATATTCATGAAGCAAGTATTTACAAATTATCTATTTTTGATTGTAGATTTATGAAACTACAGGTTCAGCAAGATGACAGAATGAGAAAGATCAGTGCCTCGAAAGCAATACACGAGTAATCTTTTTATTCCTCCCTCCTTATTTTGAAAGTCGTTTTCTCGAGATCAGTTAGTTATGCCCATGATAATACTGTGCAATGAGAAAAGGCAGCAAGTATTTTTTGGATAATAAAATGCAGAGCCAAAGAATGCTTATTTGATTATAGTATCTACGCCTTTGGTGCCTCTTATTATAAACAAAAATAGATTTTCAGACGTATTTTATTTATGTACCTTACTAATTTAATGATATTTAGGAGAACATTTACTGCTTCTAGCTTTTATTTATTATCTCAAGTTAGATGTTCGATATCAAGTGAAACATGCAAGATGGTTTGAAGACTGAATTTAGACATTTTTAGCAGAGTCATAGAGCATATTTTCCCAATGGGATTATTTGGATTCTGCCACTTTCCCCTGGGGATTTCAGTCTCTTCAATCCAACTTTCTACGCGATATCTATTAAAAGCGTGGGGCTAGATAGTCTGTCATCCTATGTCGGTCTCTGTGTAATGAAATTTTCCCTTATGAACAGCCAATTGCCGCGTCTTTCTCGTGTGAAAAAGTCTCTCAAAAGCTTCCTGGCTTTCCTGGATGTTTTCGTATCATAGACAGCATATGACATGAGATATGAGACTTGTTTTGTTTTCTAACCTTGTTTAAGAGTAACCAGTTTTTGATCAAAAACTCCAACCTTAATTGTTGACTCATGCTGTAGCTTTTGAGGTGTTTGGTGCAATTCAGCACGTCTTTCTTCAAGCCTTTAGTATTTCTTTAACTGACATTATGCAATTGCCTCTTTTCAGAATTTTCCATGATAAGGGTCCAACAAAGGCACAAATGAAGGCAGCTGCCATTACAATTCAAAGGTCTGTTAAATGTTCTTCTTTGTAATGAACGTTTCACCGCATTTATGCAACCAGCTCAACCAAGGTTTAAGAAGCCAATTTGATCATATAATATTCCTCATGCTACAAGTTTTATTCAGATTGTGCGAAACAGCGAGTACACAAATTTGCTTTCTTTTTTTGCCTGCCCTTCTATGAGTATGCATAAGCCTTGAGATGCGAAATGTTTATTCAATTTTCGTTAACATGTATTTTATTCCATGTCACATGGCCATCAAATTCTAGACCTGTCTTTTTTATTTTCTTTATACGCAGCCTTGAGTGTCTTTTTAATATTCTTTTGGTGATTTGCTTTTTTATTAAATGTTTAAGGGAATTCTCTCTTAGTAAATCGCGCTGTGACGTCTAATCTTCTCTTGTGAAGCGATTTTTTGAGCAAACTTTTTGGCTTTGACATTTACTTCTTTACAATTTTGCCTTACTTTCAGATACGTTCGTGGTTGGCTAGTAAGAAAATTTTATGAAAAGGCCAAAACTAAGGTAAGATGTACGCTATGTTAATTGAACTTTTTTCAGCCTTAGTAGATAAAGTGTTTAGCAGATCCCAACTTTATTTTGTGTGCTTTGCGTATGGCTGGTGAATGGGGTTTTATGTGATTCACGGCAGCATCGTTCCTGTTAAATGGTTGGTGACTGGTGATAGTGAATAGGGCGTTCATCTAACACGATGCACATAAATAGCTGCTTGAATTCCTTGCAAATCGTCTTGTCTTGTAAATGGGGAGGAAGAAACAGAAAGAATTTCTTTCGTTTTTTTCAAGGCGATGAGAAGGACCCTTGACTTCAAGGGCTTTTTGAACACGTACAAAGATCACCTGCAGAGAATTATGGAGAGACATGGCATCAAAGACTCTAAGGCAATCATTGCTTTCGACGAGCTTTTGGATTACATCGAGAAACGAAACAGTTAGTTATCATATACATTCTTATCCTCTGCACTTGAAACTTCCTTCCGTTTCTCCCTGTTGTCCTCCACAGCTGATGTCAGCCACATTTTATTCATCTCATTTTATTCAACGAAAATTTGATGGACCCTGGTCTATTCCAACTCTCTTTTGATTTTTTGAATAAAATTTTTGAATTTTCAAAAGATTGGCTAGCGATCTAAGTTGGTTGGTTTAACTTTGGTCGATTTAAAATGAAAAACAATTATTTGAGGGTTTGTCTCTTGCTATGCGTTGCAATACGCGCTTTATTTTTAAGCTACTTACTGTACGTGTAAAGTTTTCCAGGAAAGTCATCACTAGAAAATTTTTCGGTAGCGATGCGAAAGCGGAATATCTTTCGCCTTGTCCCCCAGCTGGTATCAGCTTGCTCAATTCATCCTACTTCACGTTACAGAGTACGAGATTGAATATGATAGAATTGCGAAGGGCAAAACAAAGAAGAATTTAGGTGTATTTACATATGAAGATATAAAGAAGTTCTTTGAAGCATGTGGACAGCATCCATCGCGAAAGGAAATCGAAGATGCCATCGAAGTTGCTCTTTCAGGTATGCCTTCTTTTAGCCATATTGGAAGTATAACGCTTTTATTTTGAATTGAACTTAGGTTGAAATGATAAGTGCTAATTGGCTATATGAGAGGATAAGTTTGTTTTGAGTTTTTTAGAGAGTGGGCAGAAAAAGTTAATGAGGGGGGGGGGACATAAATTGGTATTAGTATTGCTGCTGATGGTTTAAAATGGAATGTTTATCTTTATCGATAAAAGCAAAATGGATTTTTCCTAGAGCCCTGTTTCATACAAAAACCAGTTGACGATGCGTAATTTTCATAAGTGTTTCAGAAGTTTCCTTATGTTTTCACTATTGTGGATATAAATTAAGGTTTACCTATTGGCATTTTGTAGATGTCGTTAAAATTAAAGAGCACCCGTACACGAAGGCGCAGATTGTGGAGATCGCCTTCCAGATTTATGTTCCTAAGGGAACAAAGCTTGTGGACACTCGTAAGTCGACGTGGCTGAATCCGTTGGTGGGCGGAGACGAGGCTGCCCGAATCAAATTGTCCAAGAAGATAAACGAGGCAACCAATCTGGAGAAGGTATTCCAGTTCATGAGCCAATCAAAACTCGAGCAGGTGGAGATGGAACAGCGTGCAATAACGCCGGATCTACTTCCACTGGACGCCAAGCTCAACGGATTTGAAAAATTAAAGGAAAAACCACCCAGCAAACCTGTACAGTCAAAGAAAAAGAAGTAGCTGTGAATTTTTATACTTTATTTAATAGAACTCATAGAGCAGATGCAAAGATTTATATTTTATAAGGTGTGGCCACATAATTTGCATTAAGAAGGATTTTGTGTCGTATGATTTAAGGGGAAGAATAGTGATCTGGCTTCGCGAAGAAGTTGCTCTAAGGTTTCAATGCTTTACTTTGACGATGCTGTGAAACTTGAATGTTATGATGAGGCATGTGTCTATACTGTAAGTTCGTCGTGTCTAAAAGCCAGACTGCCATTGATAACTTACAAAACCAAAAGTGTTTAAAAACACGGAATATTAATGTTATAGCATTGCGCAATGTCTACATATCCTGCAACTGTATGGATTCCAATGTGGAATCAACTTTCCACTGGTTTAAATGAAATCTAGTCAAAACTTTTATCTAAGAGACACTAAAGGATTCTGTACCCACATAATTAAGCTCTATGGCACATGGAAGAATTTCGTCGATTATCTTTGTTTAGAAATGATAGTATCGGGGCTTTTGTTAAAGAATACTGACAACAATTGTATTTCCTTTCAGATGTATCGTGTAATTTGTATGTATTTTGTTTGTATTGCATGTAGTATTGCAATCACATTCTCGCAGCACTTTCTGTATCAATAAGCGTGCTATTGTAAATATTCAGTTGCGCCCGCAAATGATTTACACGCCTAGTGCTATTTAAGGTATATAAATTTTGTAATTAACAATGTAAATACAGAAATCCAAATGAAAAGGACATTTGCTTTCGTCGTATTGATGAGATACCTGATTCTAATTATTCAAAGCATTTAAGAAACTGCTACAAGAAAGTGCTATTCTTTCCAGAAACACTGCTGAGAAACGGAGCAATACCCCGGCCATGCATAACTCATAAGGAAGGATTATTCTGTTTGTGAACCAAACAACGATTGCCATGCATGGCACATGTATTGAACAGACCAAAAACGTGTGACTTTGAGACTAGCCTCGCCTGCATGCTGTGTATTAATTCTAAGCAACATGCCTTATCTTTTCCAACGTCATCGCTCGTCAGATTTAGTTTGCCATACATATTTGACAAAGTACGCACAAACATAGCAGTCTTTTGTTTGAACGCTAAAACCAAAACAAGACTCTCGAACGCATTATAAAACAGGATTTTGCAGTTTACTCATGTTCCTAATGTCACACGAAAACAACATGGCCAGTTGAAAACCTGTCTGTTTTTAACTGGGAATGATGATATATCTTTTTTAAATAGAAATGTTCATTAAATGATTAGGTCCTCAATCATTCATTCTGTAAATCCATCTCATACAAGTCTTATGTATTGTCAGAGTTGAGTTTCTTGCCCGCTTTTTGCTTTCAGTCTTGTCTCGACTTTTTGCATTGATTGCTTGGAGATCCATTCAATCGGTGGGCCTAAATGTGGAAGCTACTGGGCTGAATATAAATTCAAATTATAACATTTTTATGTTATATTTTATAATTGTTATGTTTTAAAATTAAATTAAATGTTATAATGAGAATTAAAATAAATATGAAAGATGAACGTTTGTAGGCGAATTGGCAAATAGTGAAGTCATAAAAATTCGAAAATTCATGTTTGCAGGCTCTGTTAATTTTTACAAATAATAGGCCGTATATCAGGTGAAGTGTGCCAAAGTTAGGCTACCTGTTGATTCATCCTGGACGCTCAATGGAAGTGGAAGAACATGCACAAATGAAGTCCCACTTGGAAAACATTTGAAAGGAATTCAAGGGTAGATGAGATTTTCTAATGAAATATCTTATAGGATTAATTGGGAAATTAGCAGAAAGCACAATGCAAAGGTTTGTGAAGATGCTAATGAATCTAATTACGTTGATGACAATCAAATCGTTTGCTATTAAAAATATATCGAATATTATTCTACTACTTCTTGCGTCTTTCCTCTTTTCTCTGCTTCAATGCCATGTTGCTTATCAAGACCTATTATTCATTTGGTGCGCTGTGTATTTAAGTATGGGCTCACTTTTATTAATCACAAAAAGGTATTTTGAATCGAACTTTTCAAAACTGACAAACACAACGAGAATCTGGCAATGAGAGCTCCCCTTATACAGCTACCGTTACAGATTGAGATTATACAGTGCATAGTTATAATGCATCGTCAATAATATAGCTATTGGTTTCCCACTTGCTTCCATAATCAAGCGATATCACTTATGACGTAATATCAATGACTGAAACAGCTATAGAATGCATACGGTTTGATATTGCTTTACGCCCGTGCTGCTCTTGTGAAAGTAGTTTTTATTTCCTGAGAAGGTTATCTTTTGCGCTTGACAATGGCAACAGCTGGTCCATCCAAGGAAAAGTAAGTGCATCAATCTTTTATTTTCATTATGAGCTAGACGAAGGGTATTTGGGGGACACGAAGCAAAAGTTAAATAGACTGAACTGGCAACTGTTTTAGCTAAATTTGTAATCAACATGCACATAAATACTGGCCCTTTACATAGTTGCTATCGTAACAATTGTATTTTATTTGGTAATAGTTTGCTTTGTAGTGAACATAGGGCAACAAATCGTCTATAATCCATCTTATATTCTCCACTCGGGTCCCATAATAGCTTTTCTAGTAGCTCTGTGGTAGTCTCAATGTTGACCTCGTTTTTCATTTCCACACGAAAGTGCTACGATATACACAAATCGCTCTAGTTTCAGAAATAATAGTCTGAACTGAACTCTGAATAATCAAATATCTAAGTAATCTCTCTGAATGTAAAATTCAGTATTGGCAGACGGTGACTGCAAAAGTATGCTTCTGAAAATAGACGAGTTTTGGCGGGTTTTGTTATTATCCGGCGAAAAAACATTAACTAGTCATGTAGTAGGCAATGCGCAATGGAAATCAAACTGAGCAATAGAACACTTGGGTATTCAAAGCATCCACATACCACCAAAGGTTTTGCTTGTAAATCCTTTACAGGGCATGTAACATAGGAAAAGCCTATGATCCTGCCCAAATTTGACTTGTTTGCTTTTTAGGGCAGTTATGACAGCACCAGGGAGCCAGAGCTCAAAGGCATCTGATGACATTCACAGGTATGTGTCACAAATTGAAAAGGGGCAAAATACTTTTCATACGAATTCTCTTTGTTTTCAGAAACTAATGAACACTGCACGTCAGTATTGGTTCAGCAGTAGCAATCACTTGAATAGTAAGCATAGAGTTCCCTGCTGGCAGATTCCCCCTATTAAACCAATGAAGCTAAATATTAAATTATAAGTTATAGAAGAGATCCTTCTTTGAAATATTTTACCCAAAAAAGCGAGCAAAGACTGGAGAGCATTTTCAAATGTTCTTTGCCGAACTTTCTAACTTGGTACCTAATGGGAATGTAACAGTATTCTGGTAGTACAAGTTCCTAGCTGCCAGTGGTACATAAGTCGATACTTCTTTACATTTTGATCTAGCATTTTCAACAAATCTCGCAAATCAAAGCCTTCCAAGAAGCAAAAGACAAAAGCTGCTACAACCATTCAAAGGTAATCTTCTATCATTTCTAAAAAGATCTTTGGGTAATCAGTTATGCATGATATCAAACCAGGTTAATAGCTTCTATTGTTGTGGATGGTATCCCTAGAGATTTTGCAAACAATATTTGGGTCAGACATCCTGCTATTAAAGAATCTTGTTTTGAACTCTTTTAGCGATGAGATCTAGCAAGATTTGTTACAATAGCCAAATATCATGGCGGCAAGTCTGAGTTTTGATTGGAAAATTTGGATTGGCCTTAAATTGATCTCCCCTTAGCTGTAACAAGAACGCTGGTTGGGAACACCGATAAGGTGTAGAAAAACGTGGAGGGGGAATTGAAGGATGAAAGAAAGATCAAAAGGAGGAAGATAACTTTTGAAATATAATATAGCAGAAGACATCTTTCTGGTTATTTGGTGACTATTTTGTGACATAAGAACTGCGGAAAACTCCGCACTAAATGACTTTTCAAAGCAACAACAATGATGCTTTTAACAGCTTTAATATATGATGTGCATCCCCAATTCATTTTTTCAACGTAGATATTACCGTGGTTGGAAGCAGCGACACTGTTACCAAATATCAATGCAAAAGGTTAGCAAGCATTGGAAATGTTTCTACCTTGTTATACCTTTTGTATTTGATTATAGCACATTTTTATTTATGAGAATTCAAACAAAATGAGCGAAAAGAATACGAATTAAACTCTTGGAATTTCTATCAGATATTGGATGATTGTTAAAACGCTTAAGTTTCTAGCTTAAAATTCATAATAATTGTATTCACTGAAATTTTCACCTTATGAGTTATCAGAATTAAAGAAAAGGCTTTGTTGGAGTACTACATCGCTTGATTTCCCACACTTCTAGATGTAGTGATTTAAAAGTTCCTTCTGTATTTTGCAGGCATTGAAGAGAAGCACAAATTTCAAAATGTTTGTTGACAGATACCGACTTCACTGCATCGAAATAATGAAAAGGCATGGAAACGAAGATCCGAAAGTTTACCTTGACTTTGTGGAGCTTAACGACTATATAGATAAAATACTCAGTACGTTGCTATTTCATATCATGCCTTAACTTTTCGCCATTTGACGCAAAAGCCCACTTGTACTTAAATCATCACTAATATTTCGAATGCAAAAGTTGAGGTATTGGCGGAAACGAGGATTTTTGATGGAGGCATTTACAGACAGCCAACTGTGTAGCCCTAGTTACGGGCCGTTATTAAACGTACTATTTACCAGACAACTATAAAGACATAGATTTTCAGTTAATTATTCAGGCTACCGTAAGTGTCTTTAGCTCTAGAAAATTCGACCAAACCTGCTTCTGTGAATACTGGGATAATGATGGTTTTCACAACTTTGAGGAGAATAATTGTTTGAGGAAAGTTTTTCTTGTAGACATGAAACACCTAACAGAAGTTTTTCACGAATTATCATAATGAATTTTGATTTTCAGAATTTGAGATAAACTTCCAGATGATGCTGCCTAGGGATCAGAGTGGGTTGCCCTTTAAAGAGTTTCGAAATTTCTATACAAAGTGTCAACTTCATCCATCATTAAAAGAGATGCAAGAAGCCGCCCATCTTTTTTATCAAGGTAAGATTTATAGAAATTTAATGATTAATTCATATATCCTTTGATTTGAAACTTCAAGTTCGATTCGCATACTTCTTATAAGACGTTTTACTTTCATCAGTACCATGGCCTTGACATGTATTTTCTCCAGGTACAGGTAAAATCCTATAGGCTACCTTACCAATCTTTCTTCTTAATTTTTCAATTAATTAGGACAAGTAATCATACATTGTGTACCACTGCATGCTAATCAACACTTTTTTCTGGGTTTACATTGAATCGTCTTGCAATATCTTCATTCATTGTTCTCTGCTGTTTGGAAGAAGTTTCGATTCTAAAAATTCTTCTTCCAGACAATGAAACGTTCAACGAGCACCTATTCTCTAAAAAGGAAATCGTCGATATCTCTCTGCACATCTATGTACCCAAAGGCACGCACATGGTGGTACGCAAGTCAACTTGGCTAAATCCAATTATCGATGGCCAGGAGGTTCTTGCAATGCCAGCCCCGAAGCGATTGGCGAAGGATACCAGCGTCAAAAAGGCCTTGAAGGTCGTGGTAAAGGCGAAGAAAGAGCGGGATGAAGAGGATGCAAAAATGCTCGAAAAACTTGGTAGCCCGAATTACGGCCTAAGTGCGCTTCTAGACGTTCAACCAACGGGCACAAAGAAATCAAAAAGCTCTACCAAGCTGAAAAGGAAGAGGTAGATCTAATGGCTGCAAAAAAGTAGTCAACAAACGATTTCACCAAGTCTTGTATTAATTTTAAAGAATTCATTGTCAGCAAGGCTCGACATAAATCTTGATTCCAATTTGAAAAGTCGGTAGATTACCTGTTTTAAAGGCCTAGTTAGGCCAAACTAGTGATGTATGACTAGCTTTCCTACTTTTGCACTCGTTTAAAACTATGCCAAAGAAAGTAAATGGCTATACTTTTCGAGTGCTGTTCTCGATGTGGCTCCTATTATATATGGGAAAAGCCTGTTTGCTTTATTGGTGGTCATCGCAGCTTTTCCTGTGTTTTCAATCGCAAGAGCGGCTTCTAAAAACATTGTCTACACACTCATACTTGTGGTTTTCACAAGTTCTTTCGGACTACAACTTTTGAAATGCTGCAAAGCATTCCAAGTACGTTTTCATCAAAAGCTTGAACAGCGAGGCTTGATTCTGTTGCTGGAGAGTTTTTTATTAGAGCGTCCTTCGGTCGACTTTCCAGCAAACCTGTTGCTAACTTCTCCGAAGCTTTTCTAAGTGGACTATTCTTGGGTAAGTAGTCGGATTAGAATAACTACGTTTTTAAATCGGAGTATGGCCTTTATCTTAATCTTGTTTCCAAAATAGTTCTTTGAATTTCGTTCATTTTGGATTGGGAAAGTGCTGGAATTCGGTTCAGTGAAATGTCAATAACTGATTTTAGCGCCTTCTAAATATCAAATTAAATGCCTCAGCTAATTCTGTAAGATTCTTAGACTGGTAGCCATCGAGATTTGCAGTATTTTTCTCGAAACAAGCTCAATGTACAATCCAAAGCGTTGGAGAAAACGTTCACTTTAGCTTCTTTATTGCTTTAATGTTATTGCATATTGCTAAAGCAATAACGGAAGTCCTTGTAAATAGTGCATATAGCATAAACAACAATCTAAAGTACAGTGGCATAACGCTCGGTGTGCAAAATTTTGTGGGAATTTTTTTCGATTGAGGTATAGGTTTCTTAAAAATATCAACAATATCATTAAGGTGGGTGTATGACTTGTTTTGATGTGTTTTAGTATCACACAATATTGATATAACTACATAGCCACATGACTTGAATTGATCAAAACTTACTTGAGGTCAAAGATATCCCAAAAAGAATCGTTCGTAGTTCTTAATTGATAAGGTTGAAGTCATTCAACAATTTGCAAACGTCAACGCTCGAAGACATAGATAATTGACGTGTAAAACTGGAAATTAGCTCCTTTCCGTTAAAACTTTGAACAAATTTTTACTAATAACGGTTTTTAAAAATTAGTGGACATGCTGTTAAGGACAGTTTTGGCTTGTAAATTTGAACTACAAAAAGGGGCCTCAAACCACTACTTTGACTAAGGTCCCACTGCTCCATTACGCCACTGCTCAAGTACCTATGTGTTTGGTATAAATTAACATTTCACTGATTAATAAAAGCATAGAGTTTTTGACTTAAGATTGTTAGCAACATACATGAACACAATCTGTTCCCATCTCGAAAACTCCTTATAAATCCTCCATTCTGTTTTATCACAGTTCATCTAAATCAGAGATTTTCTATCAGTACAAATAGCTGTAGAATACGTCATTTTGTCTACTGAGCTTTTCGGAGGTGACAGTTTTATGATGGATAAACAGATTCTCTTTGGCTTGAATGTGAAAATTTAACTAACGTCTCCAGGTCCCAATTTTGCTTACGTCGCAGCGTGATTCTTGTAGCTGCGGGGCAGCTTTTCACGCGAGCGAGACTGCAAATGGAAAATTCAGATGCAGAGAGGAAAGAGATGTTCCGCAAACAGTGCTAATGGCTCCAAAGAAGGATTGAAAGTGTAAACATGATTGTCTTGGCGGTGAGTTGCATTACGCTCTGTTTCAAACCAGCGTCACACCAGTTTTCGCGATAATTCTGCTTATCCTATTATTCAACACAACATTTTTGGATATATGAAGTCTTCGACCAACTCATACTTGGTATATTTGAAAGCCATAATATGTCTCCCCTCAACGTGCACTTCTTTCCATCCTTAGGCCCTTTTGTTTACCGAGAACTGTCAGATCATAGTCACAACTTCAGTCATCTATAGTTTCTCACAAGTATTGTCACCCTAATTTGCACTGCTAAACTTATGAACGCAACGGAAGTGTCCACAGTTGATTTAGTTGAAGCAGATCATTTTCGTTTTTCAAATATTTGTAGTATTACCAGTTTGTCAGTGTCAGACGTCTCCGTAAATGTGGTAGACAGGTAGATTTTTCAATATGCTTGAATGAATTTTGTTTTAATGTTCCTCTTTGGCTGGAACCCCTAAAAAAAATCTTTATGGGGTAGATACTATCAGCACATTTTGAAGTTTCTTTTTATGAAATACTTCGAAAATGTCACAAAGAAGTTTTAAAGGAGATTAAGCTTAGGAACGGATTAGTTAAGTTATGTCTCTAAGGGAACAACTTTGGGACATTTTCTCTGAAAGGCTAGTGACTTAAAGCCATATAGAAATACCAGTAAAAAGGTCCTGTTTTTTGACATCTAGAAAAAAATTAGGTTGTTTCTAGTTTTCATTCCATTCATTATACATGATGCCTTACATTAAAAGGGAGAGGAGGTGAGGCTGAAAGACAAAAGAGCATCATAGAGCTGGGAGCATTTAATTAGTATAAGCTTTGTAGAGACATATTTGAGTCAGAAGAGTTTTGCATAAGTTGGGTACTAGAAAGCAATTTTTCATTGTAAGTATTGTATATCACAATCATTTTTTCCCTCTTGCCAAAATTTAGCACCATCTTAGTTTTTTTAATTTTATGTCATACTTTGCAATAGATTTGTAGTCAATGATGTACATTAAAGTTTACAGTTTGTTTATCAGGCACAAATGAATCACAACTTTCCATATGTATCATGGTGCATCTAAAACTTAGTTTCAGTATCATGCTGAAGTTCCCTTGGATTTGCTAATAATATCATGATATCCGAATTAGCATCTGGTAGCAAAGGAAAAATTTAACAATTTTGGCATGTTAAATTAAATCTTGTAGCCATTTACAGATTACCGTTTTTTGGTTTATGCAATCTTTTAGGCTGATAAAGTCTTCAATTCTCAAAAAAATTCACTACCTTGTATAAGAAGATTATGTTGTTTCCAAAAAATCATTTTTGATACCTCTCATAGTAAAAGCATCATCTAAACAACAGAATGCATACAGGATATTTTACTCAATTACAGTTTTTAAAAGGTAGAAGGTGAGGATTTGTGCAGTCAACTGGTTTTTAATTTTGACCAATTTAATTTAATTTTGAATCTCCAGTCTATGTAGAAAGCTATGGAATAAATTAAAACAAGATCTATTGTTTTCATGCAATTTGATTTCTTAGTAACCATGGCAGCATTTCTTATAGTCATTGTCAGGCATAGGGGCTAATTTATTGACCTTGTAGCACTGTGTTAGCGAATGGGAGCATTAGCTCTGACATGCCTAATCATATTGCTCTGTTTAGATTTCTTGGTAAAATTCAATCCAGTGATTCTTTTATAAGATTAAAACTACTTTGTATGCAAAATTGTCACCAATCCTTTTTTAGTGTTTTTAAGTTTGAAAAATTGGAAGATTTAAACTTAGTGGGAGATTCTGATTTATAGCTAGTGTATTAAGATTCTTAAACTTGATATCTAAGCACATTAAGATATTTGATAAAGAAAGCTGTCTGACCTTAGGCCCTAGAATATGGCCCATTCATTTCAACAAAATCTGTGTTCTTAAAAATAAACCCTTCAAAGCAATATCAGGTAATAAGATTTCATTTTTGCTGCAGAATTGAGGCTGCATAAGTAATGCAAATCCAACTTATGCTAGAAGTAATCTTCTTGGTAAACAGATTGCAAAGGATCATGTATTTAAAGCATGGTGACAATAAAATCAGAATATTCATTAGCTTTGCGATGGGTGGCATTTTGAAGGCAAAGTGGGGTTATTTGAAAGTTGGGGATATTCTGTTTTTTAAAGTTTCTTTCATAGTTGCTAGTGAATCCCTTAATTGTAGGTAGTTTTGTGTGATTCTTTCTGTTGTTAAACTTTGTATTCAAAGGTGCCAAGATTATTCAGAGTCTCTGATTGGGGGCACTATTTGGATACTAATTTGTAAAATGTCTCAAAGATTAATTAGCTTAGCCTAGTTAGCTAGTTAAAAAACTCAGTCATTGTTATATGCCTGCTTTAATGACCTTTGTTAAGTTTTTTTAAAGTGCACACAGGTCTTCAATTTTTTAACATGCCAATTCTTTGTCATTGTTTTCAAATCATATTCCTTTTGACCAAAAAGTAAGTAATACCTTAAAAAATTTCTTAAATTCAGGAAGAAAATACGTTTTGCTAATGTGGTAAGATTTCAGCTCAAAGCAATATACATAGAAACGGTGTTAAGTAAAGCTACTGAAAATTCATTTTTGTACTTGATATGGACCCTGCGGAAAAAGGATTTTCTGGAACATAATCTTTATTAGGGATAATGTGTTTTAGCAGCAACGGAATTTTTGCATCTTGGTCTATTTTTGGTTGTTTGTACTGAAAGTGAAGTATTGTTTGAGATGGACTACAACCATGATAAAACACTGTTATTTTTACCGATTATCTAGAAGCAGATCGATACAAGTAAAGCATTTTAAATATATAAAAGCATCCTTATCTATAAGACAGCAAAAATTCTCGTCGTTGCTAAAACTCATTATTCCCCTTAACTATGATTTGTTCTTGGCTTCAATCTCTGACCTCGATACACAGAAAGTTAGTTTTGCTCATTTTAAAGCACACATTAGCCGTAAAATACGTATGCAGTTGAATTATATCAGCCGCTGAACGTTGTTTCAAAAGGAAGACCGCCTTGTAATACGATTAGAGGCAGCATAGGTTTAGTCTCGCCGCAAAGACTGATATTCCCTGCACACCAAACTCTAGCGAAGGTGCAGGATCAAAGTTATCGTGAAACACCTGCAGTGTCCAAGTCTTCCATATAGAGTGAGAAGTGTACATTTTCTTTAAACATTTGTCCCGCTTATAAATCATGCATGAGCCTTAGCCTTGAGTTGTGAATACTTTCCCTAGTTATCTGTTCTCAGGAGAAGAGCTGATCTACGAGCCGCCGTGCGCTTCTCGCCCATAAGCAGCATCCTTGCAGTCGCTAGGGCAAAGTCTTCACGTTTAGTTCACAGGCTAATCTTCGCATGTTTACCGAAATTGCGTTGGATTTTAGAGGACTTAAAAGGACCTTCGCTATTCAATCTGTGCATTAATCAAAGGCTCGTTAAACACTGTTTCTGGAAACTTGTACGGGTTAATAACATGTTCAGCGAATCATCTCATTCTTCTCGTAGTGAACAAGAGCCCAGCAAAATGGCTTCGTCCTCACATTTTCTTCATATCGGCGACATTATCTCCTTGTTTGCTGAAGGAGGAGTGAGTGGATTTATCAGCACTCTTGGGTATGTTTTTACCACCTAGCATGATTCATAGATAACATTTCTCTATTGCTTTTGCTTATGATTTTTAGTTGGTAACTCCTTTTGCTATTCACGACACCTCTGCACGCTACGTCGATAGTTTCTCAACAAACCGGGGCGTCATTTTGTTTTGGACAGGTGATAAATTCAAGTCAAAGCAAACATCTTCTAATAAATACCTGATCTGTCAATTATTTGTTATGCGAAGACTCTGCTATTATTTTTCTGTAATGGATCGTTAGCGTGCATTCTGTTCTCGAATTTTAATTAACAAAAAGCCCGGATCAACTCGGCCATCGACATGTTTTGTTCAAGGAACTGTTGCAAGTTCACTAAAAAAAGCTCATGTCTGTTCACTAAGTTTCTTGTTAAAAAAGTCTCGTTTCAGATTGCACCTTTTCCCATAAGTCCCCCATTCGAGCTTACAATGTTTATCGTTGCAAAAAACTCCTCTTCGCAAGTCTAATTGCTCGGTTTCAGCCGAGTATTGGTGCTTAACGGACACTTTTCTCATTGTACCCCACTTTGCTGAAAAACTGGATGCAGCTTCTTATCGAAAAACAGAAACTACGCACTCTGCTGTCATTTTGTGTCAACAATCGTTTGGGACCAGTATACAGAGACAATTACGATAGGGTCGTTATCAAGCTAAACCCGATGTTAATTATTTATGGGGCAAAACGCATAACAATATGTGATAGGCTCAATTGATTCTTAACTGACGAAGATTAGCGCTCTTTATCATAATTGCCAGGTTAGTTTTAAATAGATTTTGAATATTTGTAGGTCTAAAAAACAATCAGCAATAATAATGTCTAGACCATATAATTTTTGTAGATAACATATTATAAACCTCAGATCCGATCATTCTCTCGTCACGACACTTCACAAGTCAAGTAGGTACAACTCATCTGTCTTGTGTATGCATATTACATTTGCCCATTGCAATTTCGACAAAAACCTTTAGAAGTCGAATCGTTTAACGTCCTATCAGAAGCCCAACTACCTTCAGATAGTGGCCTTAAAAAATCGTATTTTGCTTTGCTTCTTATATGATGCCCATCGTATGTTTTTCCTTAAGACTCAGTTGGTGATGAAATTACCTTTCTTTGACTCTCAAAGATACTGATCAGCATAAACTTTGTTCTATCCGGAAACAAAGTTCGTAAGCACAATCTGTCTTCAATCCTTGATAGACATCTGGCAATCTCCCTCGGCACGGTCGTAGGTACTGCGCACGTGTTTCTGGCGGCCTGATTTCTTTGAGAACCAAAATGGTTTTCGTTATGCTTAATGGAGGTAACGAACTTAGGCAAAATGATGAGCAAAATGATGAGCCAAAGTTGATTTTTGGCTTTAAAGCGCCCGTGCTGTTGTTGCTCAGAAATGATTTTCGATGAGGAGGCTTTGCTTGATTATATCACAGATTTGCTTGTGTAGAAATTTACCGATACCATAGAGGAAATATAATGTAGCACGAATAATGATAGTGTTTATCTGTAAGTAATAGCCAAGAATATTTAAAAATGTGTTTTGCTTGAATGTACGGTTTCTTTGTACGCTATCAGGAAAGCTTGTTGTTATTTGCAAACAATTCAGGCCCAATCTTCACTGAATATCGGCGTTGTGACATCAACTCTCATATCAATGTTTAGCTTGATAAAGATAGAACGGTACCTACAGCAAATAAGACAATAAATTATTTTGCACATGTTAGGGACGATACCATGTAAATACTTTCCCTATGCCTGTCATCAATGTCTTTTTCCTAGAATTTAATCTTTTTATTAAAAAATTGTTTAGATGTTAGTGAGTTTACGAATGATATTGAAATTTTCAAGTTACCTCTGCATCACATACTGGAAGTATGCGTTTTGGTAATTGGAAATTTTTTTGTTTTCAGTCTCGTAGACGACAGGGTAGTGGTTGAACCTGATGCTGGTACACTGGACAACCCTCCTACGAAATACAGAGGTATTGTAATGGCAAACACTTAGCCAAAAGCGTTCAGAAAAATGCAAAGCCACTCTGTTTTGAATTGTCACAGCGATGGAAAATACGCAGATGCGTTTCTCTATAGACACCTGTCCTGTATATTTTATATCACATTGTCATGTCCTTGGTGGGAAATTTTCCATTGAGACTTCAACAAAACATCGCTCATTTGGAGAAGAGAAGCTTTTCGTGGCTGTTTTGATGTTACTGCTTTAGGTGTATTTTTTTTATTCTTCTGAACCTATTTCTAAATAACTCACCCGAACCTGCAATGCAAAGTGCTTCTTAATGCAACGGAACTACATCTGCGACAAATCTTGTTTTACTACAATCGCTTACTTGGTAAAATTCTCATCCAATTAAGTAGGACAATCCTAAGCAAGACGTGTACCGATTGTTTATCTACGAATTTCTTTCGTTTAAATCTTGGCATTGTTTTTCCTGCTCGTAATCCGCTTTTGGTTGGACAATCACCTGCGATTGTTCTAGATTTGATAACAAGTTAAAACATGAAACTGTCTTTGTGTAATTCAGTTTGAATATCTAGTCCTTGGAAGATTTGTTTACTCTTCCAAATTTATTCATTGTTTGCCAAATTCCTTATGCCTCTTATAAGTGAAAATCTCAGCGTGTGAATAAAGTATATTCTTCTTGAGATTGAATGAACCTGGAATAAAAAGGTTGTAATTGGTGCGAGCTATTCAGATACATTGAATTTGCCGGTCATTTGATCAGGAAGTGGAATTCCTTGTTTATGGAACTTGTTGTGATCGCTCATTCGGCTTTTTGCCGTTAATCTTGGCCAGCGTGGAGTTAAGAGCGCAAAGTCTTCAAGCACCGAATATTTGTTTACAGCTTCGACCATATCTTCATCTTTTGATATTATACCTATATGTAAGAAAAGTTTCCACGGTAATTTGGCGTGAAATTGCGATATGATCGTCTGATCTTACGACCATCTGTCCAGAGCATTTATCAGCAAATAATCGCTGGGCAGTTTTTAACGGCCTTTCCATTCACTTCGTTTGTTATACCTTGTTTTCTCCTAGACTCCTTGTTCAAAGTATGCCCTATGAATCGCTATTCTGCCCAAAATCAGTTCTGGAAAGCTTCGAAACCAGCCGTTTCCACAACGAGTGATACTGTTCTTCTAAAGAAGCTCCACGTGAGTCGAGATGAAAATATACGCTACGCCTTCTTGAATTAAGTAAAATATGATTGACTAGCCTAGTATTGAAGAAAACTCAGTTTTGATGCCGTGTATTGTCGCACAAAATACTCTTAATTTCATGTGACACCCTCCTGCTTCTACAGCTTTTCTCACTCGCTCATTCATTGTCTTGTTTGTGTAAAGAATTCTGTTTTTCGTCTAACATCTGCTATTTTGCAATCACCCGCGATCTTTTCGCAGCATGCGGCCGAACTGGAGAAAAAGCAAAATGAACAAGATGGCAAAAAGATGGTATCAACTGTTGTGCAATATGGAGGTGCCATACAGGTATTTCAACGTTAAATGTTATGTCTAGACAGCTGTCTGTTATGATGTAATCTTTTTGTAGATCAACGTAATTCTGTTTAGAATTTCAATGAGTAATCGAAAAAGGCCTTTGATGTGTTTAAATGTTTCAGTGAAAAGCATATGTTTTGAATTCTAGACATCCTAGCTTTTCCAAGACAAGACATTTTTAATTATTTTTGTCAAATGGAAATATGCACAACCAGTGTATTATTGCCATGTCTGGAAATTTGCGGATTGCAGATTTTGATGTTTTAGTTTGGAATGCTAAAAGTTACTTTCCAATCTACCGCCCGTAAACGCTTGAGTTTTAGCTTTTTAAGTTTTGGTCGAGTCTTGTCTTTTTATTTTACCTGTGGAGTAATGATCCTATTTACATTTGCCAGTAACTATGAGGATACTTCAATTAGAAGCTTTAAATAACGAGTAAACATATATTTATTGTTTTGTAGCTTTTGCATATTAAGAGCAACAAATACCTGACAGTCAATAAGAGGCTTCCAGCTTTGCTAGAGAAGAATGCAATGAGAGTGCATTTGGACAACGAAGGGAATGAAGTAAGTCTGTAAATCCAGCAGATTGTGAAAGTTGTTTTGATGCTAAAAAAATTGTTATCACAACGGCTGTTTGGCGTTCACGTTCTCTGTCAAAGCTCTCTGAAATAGCTGTTGAAACGTGTTTTCCCATATATTAAGATGTCGTAAAAAAGCACACTGCAATACGAATATAACTTGGATTTTTAACAACATCTTTTGAACATATGTATTCTGGAAAAGGCAAGTTTGGCGAACTAAGTTAAAAATATTAATGGAATGCCTGATCACAGAAATTATCCAGTTGACGCCATGACTAACTCGAGCTGCTTTATGCAATGTCGCTAAAATTCAGGATGAGGTACCTCGTTAAGGCTACTCATTAATTTTTGTTGAAAAGCATATCCTTTTCAGAATCATATGAATTATCCTCAAGTTAGCTTTTGCGTTTTTATTGCCTTCTTAACAGGGGTCTTGGTTCTCCATTGTACCCTTTTACAAGCTGAGAACACCAGGCGACAATGTGGGTATATTTGTTTAATACTCAGATTGCGTTACTCTTTTGTAACAAGGAAAACTAGTCCGACTATCATCTCCGGTTTATTTCCCTTCATCTTTACTTGGTACATCGAGACTGCAAAAGTCGTTGCTTTATCACAACGGCTTATCATAGAGTAAAGGCTGCGTCAAAGTCTTATAAAATCAGTTTTCTAGGGCCATCAAAACTTACTTGGCAAAATATACACCAATAGAGCAAGATGATTTAACTATAGTGATGAGTACTGTTAGTGCGCTTTCCCCAAACATCTTTAAGGTGTTGATGCAATGATCAAAGACGTATTTTGTTTTTATTATTGCCTGATGTTGCAGGTCGTGGTGGGTGACAAGGTCGTTTTGAATCCAGTCAACGCCGGGCAGCCGCTACACGTCAGCAAGTACGAGCTTCCAGACAAGCCAGGGTGCAGAGAGGTACACCACCATCTCCCACGCATTTGTTTACGTGTTGCCGTTGTTGATGTCTAAGATGCAGCCATGACATGTGCCGGAGTGACCTAGAGATTCAGCCTTAGCTTCCTCTACCTTTTCTTACAAATTAATCATGTGGCTTATATTGTGTTGTTTGTCCTTTTGGAGTTGCAGCTTGTTGTAGTACTTTTATTGCTCAGAGGAGGAAGTCTCTTTATTCCCTATTGGCACTGCTAGGTAAAATGAAGATGTAAAGCTGCAATCATCGTTGTATTTATTTGGCTCGATTCTTTTATATTCTTTTTCTTTTTTGTAGGTGAACTCTGTGAATTGCAATACTTGTTGGAAAATCAATCTTTATATGGATTTCAAGGAGAACAGAGATGATGTCTTAAAAGGGGTATGTCAGATAAATTCATGTATGAGAAAATCACGAAGTTGTAGGTTTATTTATCAATTTGCTTGATCTTTACGCCAGTTGGAGACGTCATCTTAGAGCAAACTCTACTGTTAATTTTGAGATCTCTTTGCATGTTTTCAATTTGTTGGTTCAATTCCGTGCCTGGCGTAATGGTTTTCTCAACCAATCTTACAGGGCGATGTCATAAGACTGTTCCATGCCGAGCAAGAGAAGTTTCTGACGATGGACGAGTATAAAAGAAAGTCATACGTTTTCCTCAGAACGACGGCACGAGCAACAGCCACTTCGGCGACAAGTTCCAAAGCATTGTGGGAAATTGAGGTTGGACAGCCGCTTCCTTTCGCGCTATCGTCCTCGCAGTGTAATCAGTTGAACGCGCATGTGTGAATATCATTCAAGCCGACATGACCTAGTTTACGAGAACCTCTTGATCTTGGTCATCAGGAAGGCTTTCTGCTGTGCGCAGTATTTAATTGAGAATGAACATACTTTTTCATGATAATCTGTTTCGTGGTAAACGATATGAGCCGAATTGGATTGCTAGAATTTCACAATTAGCAGCAGTTTACAAGTAATAGGTTTTTGGATATTGTGACTGTAACTGTCTCCCGGCCTCTGTCCACCGCTGACTGGATTGTCGATTCTATTATTTTTGAAGCGATTACGAAATTCGATCAGAAAATGTGCAATTCATGAGAGCTTTGAGTTTAGGGACAGACTATTGAAAAATTAGCTGCGCATGGTGACCAGCTAGCAATTTTCATCCGTAACGGAGAACCTGTCTGTTAAAGAACATTTTCGATTCATCATAGAGAGTGCGGAAAAATAACCGCCCCGAGCGAGACTCGAACTCACGACCCTTGACTTTGTACGTCAAGTGCTCTACCAACTTAGCTATCGGGTCATCCTTTCAAGCCAGCACTCGAGGCCAAGCCATTTATCCGCACTGCCCTTCTCTTTTACCGATTGCACAGGGGAGCCATCGCAGCTCCATTGCAAAGTGCAAGGGTCCTGTTAAATATTTTCGATTCAGTGTTATCAAAAATGGCGTAGGCCTAAGTTGTTGTTCATTTCCGTAGGTGGTGCACCAAGACGCCTGTCGTAGCGGCGCGGCTCACTGGAACAGTTTCTTTCGATTCAAACACCTCGCGACCGGTCGATATCTTGCTGCAGAGGTAGATCAAACCGATTGCCTATCGTTCTGTTTATATGTATATTCTTTGTGTATGCAGTGAGCACTTTGCATGTGTAAGAGAAATCTTTCCGCTGAATGGCGAGCTATTGAATGTCGGAGATTGTGAAGTGCTGTTCTTTGTATTCGACATTGTTCGGGACTAAGGCTTTTGAGTAGATAATTTCACCTGGCAATTTTGTGAAAATAATTGAATGTTGACTTCCAACAGCTTTTGAGCGAGAGTGTTTTTACCAATCCACCGCCATCTGGAATATGGCACAGCCATTTTACAGCGAACTGCAGGCTTGGGTCCTTCAACGCAAGCATATGTTTTCTTACTTGTGGTGTCGTGGCGTTGTTGTTGTCTGTCGTGGTCAAGAGCATCTCACTTATTAATGCATCTTCCACAAACATCTCAGTGGTTTTACAATTATTATATATCTAGCTCTTTGATGTCATTGAAGTTCTTGTTCCACCCTCTATCAAGTTACTCCCCAAGGATATACTCCCCAATGCTAGTACCTAGTGAGGATATTACCTAGGGATCGCTTACTAATAAACAGTGCTTGAAACCTTTCGAATCCCAGACCATATTCAGCTTTCATAGGAGGTCTGTTGGTGTTTTAAAATTATGTCTTAGTACAAGCAAGCTTGACATGCATTGAGAGCGTGATTTTGCCAACATACTTAGTAATTACACTCACTGGTAAAGTTTACATAATCTTACCTTCTATTTCGAAGTATAAGCACAAGGGTGTTTCACTCTGCAGTTTTACAAAGATCCTGGAGCTCACAATGTACCACGAAGCAGTAGACTACCTTGTCCCTTGTCCCTTTGGTTCCCTTTACAATGGCTTTTTACTGACAAGAAAACATGCTTCAAAACATGGCAAGAAGTTTGCCTGTTAGCGGATCTCCAACCCAAATTTATAGCCAGTTTAGTATTAGATAACTGTCATGATTACATGAACCCCATTATTGAAGTACTTGACAACCCTTTAGTTTCATGTTTCG
This sequence comes from Nemopilema nomurai, assembly GCA_003864495.1. Lineage (NCBI taxonomy): Eukaryota > Metazoa > Cnidaria > Scyphozoa > Rhizostomeae > Rhizostomatidae > Nemopilema > Nemopilema nomurai. The sequence goes on along the minus strand of ML133421.1, from coordinate 534,742 downwards.
TTTCCGCAAAGGTCGATGACAGTGACTCAAAGGATACCAACAGAAACAAGCTTCGTGGTGCAAGTCCTGTATACTCCCTGATCTCCCTTGAAAGCGGGAATGACCTCGCCTCGATATTCGAGCTAGATCCCACGGTGCTGCAGAGAAGTGACGATCTTGTTCCCAAGTGAGTACTTCTGTATAAACTATTTCTGAATGAATATGGCGATTCCCTCTTTCCCCTACTCAATACGTCCGCAATGTATGCTGGTAGTTGTAGTCTGCGCCCGTTTTGTTTACAAAGGAAATGGTTCGGACTAATAAAACGCGCCAAAAAGCCTATTTAAACATCAATAGTATTTTCGTAAAGAGGTTTAGTTTTAGAACACAGGTGTAATTAATAAAACCCCTAGTGCCAGTGATAAGTTAAAAAATACTAAACAAGTAAGCTTAGTTTTATATGTAAATACTTGTTTAGTATACTTATTTGCAAGCTTTTCAAAGTAGACAATGCAGCTCTAGCCAAAAAGTAGTGCGGATATCAGGTATTAAACCTCATGTCAAGAAGCTGTTCGCCATACAAAGCGCAGCTCTGGTCCTGGTGTGGGTTGTGAGCCGGCTGCAGTGGCACTTCGCCAGCTTTTTGACACCCGCCAGTTATGTCTAGGCCACGTTCCATTCGACAAAGCACGCACAGATGCCTCACAGCTATGCTATGCACCTGCAGAAGCTGTTACTGATAAAGGCAACTTTTTCAGCCAGTTTCTAAAATGGGCTTAATTGATAATGTGATTTTCTACCTTAGAGCTACCTGTTTTTAGATTTTTTCAAAAATCCATTATAAGTTTATCCATTTCTGTTTGCAATGTTTTCGCACTCCCTGTACAATACATTGCAGATTTAGATATAGGCCTCAAATTTTGATCGCTTCGCTTATCTGAGTTGGTTTACGGATCTTCTTTCCTACAATTTCTACAGTACAGAAATATCACCTCCTTCTTATCATGCTTATTTGCATAACTTTTCGCCGTGTCTACTGTATTCCTTATCGCAATTTTTAAATGTATATAATAAATGGGGCTTTAGAAAAACGAGGAAGATGATTTCAGTTTGATCTGCCGCCCATAATGAGATGCACATCTGCTGTTTAAACTGTGGAAATGGCGGCAGCAATAACAAGATGAGCTATTGAAGTTTGAACTTTCAAATGATCATACCACTTACCCAAAAAATAATATTGACATATTCGTTATGTTTTTATTAGATCTCTCTCTAGAAGCACATAAATTTTTCAAACCAATTCACATTAAACCAATGACAAATTTAAAAAGAAGCCAGTATTGCAATACTTCAAAGAGGAACCAGTAAACACAAATGTCAATAAGAACTTCTTATCCTTGCATTGAATTTAATAAGTAATTTCCTTTGAGGCTCTCACAACGCTTTATCTGTAGCATTGGGTAGCCATGTGGAATCGCATTGAAAGCTGCGAAGGAGAGTTAACAGTTTTTATAGCTTTGCATTGCATCAACAACTACACGAGTACAACTTCCGCATCGAAATTAAGGCTGAAAGAGATTTAAGCCAACGGTTTTTTGTCTTCGAATATGCAAAGAATTTTTTTAGTATAGTATTCATACCAAAAACAGCGAAAGCTTTCATCCATATGTTTTTAAACCGGCATACTGCATATTGAATGTTTCCCTTTGATCGAAGTTTGAAGTCTTTAGGAGAGAGCTGAAAAATGATTTTTTGACAAGATAAAGTTGCTTTTGGTGACTTTATCTTCACCGGCTCGATAAAGTGATCTCCGTTGTTTCGTTCGCCGTTTCCAGATATCATTTTGACGATGGTGATTTCTTGCGTCTAAACACGTATTTTTGTTGAACGATATCGGAAATCTAGGTGATAAGTGTATCTAATTTTCTTGAAATTCAATTTTCATCACCTGCCCCGCACAGCTGACCCAGCTTTGAAGGCATAAGGCCGCTTTCCGTTTGCTCTTATAACTCGAGCAAAATGGTGAAATCACGTCGTTGATCGTCCTAATCTCCGTGCAAATTGTTTGCCCACAACTTATTTTTCATTTCTACCTGCTCTTGATTTTGACATCATTCCAAGAGCCTCTTGCGAATTGATATCAAGAGGATGCACTGACTATATTACACCTGCATTCTGCGGCGTGCTCAAGGCCTAAGTTAGTGTTAAGACATACATGATAACAAGGTGCGAGAATCGTTTCAAATGTTCGCTGTTTATTGCCTCCCTTACTCCCTTATCTAATGTTCGTATTCATTTGTGTGTTTCTAACAGCTATAGGTTGTATGACGTGTACTTAATTTTGGTAGGTCATCCTATGTTCGTCTGAAGCATGTTTGCACATACACGTGGGTCCATTCGACGTCTATTCCGATCGATTCCGACGAGGACCGACCAGTCATGCACAAGGTATTTCGTACCCGATCTTTCAAAGTATATTTGTAACGCAAAATGTTCCTAAATAATATGCAAGATCAGTGCTTTCTGTAATATTTTGTAAACCAATTTCGTAATTTTTTTCTGGAACTCATCTTCTCAATTTCCAAATATTTCAAAGTGCATTTGGAAGAACTGAAAAGCTCAGCTTTAGAGAAACAAATGATGTTTACATCTTTTGAAGATTAAGAAATTTTTCATTCATTTCTCAAGGTCGGAACGGCTGTTATCAAGGAGGACAAAGAAGCGTTCGCCATCACCCACGTAAACGCGGAAGAAGTCCGTGACCTCGATTTCATGAACGATGCTAGTCGTGCTATCGCCGAAAACTGCAAAAAGATGGAGGAAGGCCATTTCTCGCAGGCTGACAGAAAGTAAGTCATCAACTTATTAATGTAATATAAAGTTATAGTAATATAAAGTAGCATAGCCCATTACCAAATTGTATAGTCATCAAATGCATGAATGCTGTTGTCGCTGCTGCTATTTACATGACCTGTGGCTTTAGAAATCATTGTGCTTTGTTTGTCATTTGCAGGAGCCTGACTCAGCTTCTAGCAGACATCAACCTCTTCGTGTTGAACGTAGACATGACGACTAACAAACAAGAGGTTCTCTCAATGACGTCACAGAAGCCTGACCGCGAACGACAAAAACTAGCAAGGGAGCAAAATGTCCTGAAGTTGGTAAGAGGTGGTTTGGATTCCGTTATTGGCCTATGTTGAATAACTGCTGGTCGAGATGAGCAGACAACGTCATTATTGCAGCGTATTGTTCACCAGCAACTAGTGCAAGGTTTTTCTTCTAATCCTGTAACGGAATTGTCCTATTATTGAGGTCTGGACAGAAGAGGCAGTATTGCTAAAAAATTGATTTTTCTATGCTTTCTTGGTAGTTTAATTCGTTTCGCTTTTTAGCCAGGCTTTAAACCTTAATTAAACCTTTATTAAATTTTGACATTCAGTTAAGCATATCCATCGTTTTGTCATAGAAATATCTTTTTTCATATTTTCATTGCTCAAAGATTTATTACGTAATGATTTTACGCAATGTTGGAATCTAAATTAGCGCATTGTTGGACGATGGCTGGAGTTCTATTATAGTGTGACTTCTGCTCTTTTGATGAATTAGAATTCCTTTCACCTAAGGCTGGTCCTGAATATTTTGTGCTTGTAGATTCACACATGCTTTGCCATCATCCTTTCTAAAAGTGAAATAAACATTTTTTTCTACATATGACCGCCTTGAGACAATTTATTAGCACTTCCTTATTTCCAATATTTATTTTGTTCGTATTCATGTGAGTCATTTAGATAGTAATGACTTTTAAAGCTAAAAGTTGATAGCTATTTAAGCTATGTTTTGTCGTGCAGTTCTTTGGAAGTTGGAAGTATGTTTTAAACTTTTACATAAACTCTCTAGTTGCCCAAAGTTTGTCAGAGCACAGGAAAGTGGTTTCTTTTGTTTGAAATTTCACCTGGAAAACCTTTTGCGTGTTGATAGCCTAATGTTGAAGGCCAGGCACAGTCATGCCGTAGTCTAGTGAAAAAATTATTAATGACTGACGTTTCTCACAGCGTATTGCACGAAAAAGAGAGATAAGTGATAAATAACAAGAGGAGACCTTTATCCAAGTAGATGAAAATGCGGATCTTAGACTTTGAATCACTGATCTGAACATCGATTTTCGACTCGCTCGATCATCAAATGCCAACATCTTTCTGCAGAAAGCGTGAAAACTGATCTAGAAGGGAGTGCTTGCCTAGCAATTCCATGTGCTATAGAAATGGATTTTCCTGTAAAATCTCCGTTATTGCACGGCGTTAGTATCATTAAGTCGTTGCAATGTTCACCATAAACAAGTTTTGTTCTTATCTGCTCTCTCTTAACTTCCTGCGGAAGAATGTTTCTTGATTCTTGTCTACGTTATCCATCATTTGCTTATATCTACTTTATTTCTTCTTTTTTTCACACTTTACTTATGCTCAAATATTCCCTCTTATATGAACGATTTTCCATGTTCTACTTGGTTTGAAAATTAAGACTATGGTCGTATTAACTGCAACTTATTCTCTAATTGTTGCAGGTTTTTCAGTTGCTCAAATCTCCGTTTGTTGACAAGGCAGCCGGAGGCCCGATGCTGAAGATAGACGAGCTCTCAGACACGCGCAATGCACCGATACGTCACATCCTAAGGTTGTCGTATAGGCTGCTTCGAAATTGTTCAAAGGACTATCGGAAAAACCAGGTATGTTTCCCAAGTGGTGTGGTTGCCCCCCGTCTCAATCCATTGCCGAAACCTTAAGGTGCAAGTTCAATAAGGCAAATCGGTAATGTCCAAATAGATCATTAAAGAATCAAAAGCTTTTTGCAAGGCCCTTATGTACCTGGGGTCTAATTAACTGATGGAGTCGTCGCTGAAGTTCTGCAATCTAATGAAATTTGATGGCAGGCTATCTTTGTTAGACATGAGGTAACCCTTAGGGTTCATCTTGCCACGATGGGAGCTTGGACACAAGTTTTCACAAGCCTGCATTGCCTGAAGCAATACAATTTCACTTTTGTTAATCCGTTTTTGCATTGTAATACCGTAATTTTAAATAATTCACAAGTGATAATTTTGAAACGGATTATTTCGGATCGCCACATGAATTGAATCTGATTTTTTATTATTAAAAACAGTTTCTGGTTGCAGCTAACAAGTATTAAAACCCCTGATTTAAGAGATGAACCTTGTTTTAACTTACGCGGTATGCAAGACGATGCATACTCGATTATTTATGCTGGGTGAATCTAACGGCTCAGGAATGGATTCTTGCATTCTGTCAAGTGGCTGCAAAGCTTTTGGCACTTGTCCTATTTGGCTCTTGATTGTATGTGCTCTGTGTGTCTCTGCAGGAGTACGTTGCCAAGCAATTTGGCTTCATGCAGTCACAAATTGGGTATGACCTGTTAGCAGAAGAGACAATAACGGACCTGGTGCATAATAATAGAAAGTTGTTGGAGAAACACATTACAGCGAAAGAGATCGAAACCTTTGTCACTCTTGTAAGAAGGAAGAAGGACCACAGGTTATTTTTTTAATGTTTGTACTGTCCCTGCCAAAACACCATGTTGGCTGTCAGTCGGTCTGTTTTCAAATGTGTAGGCTGATTGACAGTCTTTCTTGTGCTGACGTTTTAAACCAACTGCGTAAATTTAAAACTGTCATGGTAAAATTATATCATAGAGCTTTCTTGGCCTTGTGCTTTCTGTAGATTTTCTAATTACTGTCTCTTCGCCATGCAGATTTTTGGATTATCTATCGGATCTTTGTGTTTCAAATGACACAGCCATTCCATCAATGCAAGAGCTTATTTGTAAATCTGTTTTGCATCCAAGAAATGTTGATCTTCTAATTGAAACGAGGTAAGCAACTCTTTCTCATAAACTCTTGTGTGAGATGGTGATGTTTCCTTTAGAGCTAATAAGGCATTGTCTAAATACTGTAACTGAACGTCTAAGGTAAAGTGAAAAGATTTCACAGTAGAGATCTTAAAGTTTGATTGTAGAATGATAAAACCATTAGAAATTGCTACATGCAGCTACATTGAAGCTTCAACGTTTATTCCGAAATGTCTCAAATTTGTGTGAACTATTTTCTGCAGACTTGAAAAGCTGTCGAGAAGACCTAAGGAGACCTTTCTCTTCTTATCTTACTTTAATGTTATATAGACAATGACAAATTTTTCGCATTATTCAACTTGAATATTACAATGAAAACCCTGGTACGTTTCTCATGATTGTATTTGTACGTGATTTGTCTTTCTTAAGGCGGTGGTGCTTTCTTCGCTACCATATTAAGCTAAGAATCTTCCAGGACTTTTTTATTAAGAATGAGAGTAGTATAATATAATGTTGATTAGTTGATGAGTATGATACCATCATTGACAATAAAGTGTTTGTTTTTCAGGGTTTTTGAAAACGACGTTTACTTGTTTTGGAAAGAAGGGACAAAAATGAAATCGCAACGCGCCCTGGCAAGAGGAGCCCGAAACAATTTGCCTGATGACGTCAGCGTTCTCAACTATTACCTGTACGTGTAGCAAGCATATCACTTTCCGCCCTTGTCTGAAATGCTCAAATGTCAAAGGCAAAAAGTTTTTATACACAAATGACTTCAGCGACATAGATTTCTACGTTTGCGAACATTAACTAGAACTCATTCACATATTCATCTTCCCGTGAGAAATCGGTTTATATTCTGTAGGGATTGATGGCGAATTTCCCATAAAGCTGTGAACGCAAACGTAAAACGCCATGGGGACAACTCATAAAAGCGTGCATTGTCTTCTGTGTCCCAGTTGGACCTGGTGTAAAAGAATCGATCTTCATTACGTGTCGATTTGTCAGCTATTTTTCTGTTTTCTACTCTATATGTGCATGTACTTATAAGCATCCATGCATATAAATAAGCCAATTTTTGAGACGGACATGGCCTGGTACATTTCGTAAGTGCTAAAAGCGTACCTTATGTTGTAAGAAATTTTCTGATTTGTGGATACTGTTATTTTTTAGAAACCAACTTCACCTGTTTGCCCAAATGTGCCTGGATCGCCAATATCTTGCCATCAACAGCATCAGTAAACAGTTGGACATTGATCTAATGCTTCGGTTTGTGAGAGATGCTTATGTCAGAATACCTTTGGTCTAGAATTTTTTTTTCCGCCCTTAAAATTATTTCTATTCAATAGTAAATTCATGCTCTACTATCTAAAGACTTCAGTTTGTACTTTTTTTTGTGTTTAATGTTCCGCCATGGGGAAGCTTTTAAAGTGTTAACAACCACCAACAAAGTGTTTAGAGTGTTAACAAATTTTTCAACCATCAGATAGAACCTAATTTCAGTCTATCATTTGTTAGCCATTAATGTTATGTGATCAATTAGGAAATATCCCATGTTGTTCTGCAGTAGACCAGATGATTGTGGTCATTTTGGTAGTAATATTGCCAGTGATATTGTCAGCGGTATCAACAGTGACATTGGCAGTCCTAATTGCAGTAGCATGAGTTTTAAATATTTGATTAGTTAATACAGCAAACACACCCCCGAGGTCTGACCAATCAGATAACGGAAAACTGTAAACAAACGCCAACGAAGGCCACTTCTATTAATTTTAGCGCTACCCACTAGTTGCAGTAACATTGGTAGTAATATTGTCGGTGATTTTTCGCTGGTAGAAAATTTAGAAGTGGTATTTTTAGTATTATGAGTAGTGATATTGTCAGTGTTGTTGTCAGTGTAATTAGCAGTAACATTGTAGTAATTTTGGTGATGATCTTAGCTGGAAGTAATATTAGAAGTGATATTTTCAGTATTATTAGTAGTGATATTGTTAGTGATATTTTCAGTGGTATCAGCAGTCTTATTGGCAGTGTTATTACCAGTAACATTGGTAGTAATATTAGTGGTGACTTTTTCAATGATATCAGTATTGGTGTTGTCAGTCTTTTTAGCAAGGATAGTGGCAGCGATACAACCAGTCACGTGAGCATCGGTCAGTGATTTTGCGCAGTGAATCCCAAATATGACTTGTCTGTATGAACCATACTTTTGAGATATTTTCAGTTGCTTTGCTAGGCTTTGTGGCACTCAGTTTTAATTAGTACTGAATGTGTTAGATGGTTGTGGCCTTTTTTTTGCTTTTCTTATAACAAGTTTGATGAATTATTAATACATTTATTATTTTATGTTTTTAAACCAAATCATACGGAATGATTAGTAAAGAAAGCAAACCGAAAGGTGTTTGCCTCAAGTGAAAGTTTATTTGCTGATTTGATCTTCAATTGATATCAGCTGGATCTTCAGTTATGATTCATCATAGGGCGAAAGTAGGAGAAAATTTCTTTTCATTTAAGCAGTCTTGAGATGAATGCCAACTCGCTTGATATGTTTCGTATACCAATCAATCCAAAAACTGGTTTCTTCATTGTTTCCTCCCGACACAGTTTCTTTCAACATTTCAAGGCTTCTTCGTCGTTTCTTTTTCAGATGCATTGCGGATGAACAGCTCCCGTGTTCTTTGCGAGCCGTCTTTTGTCGTTTGCTGTTGCACCTTCACATCGACCGAGATCCGCAAGAACCCGTTCAGCCTGTGCGCTATGCTCGGCTTTGGTCTAAAATACCCGCAGAGCATTCTGTTGAGGAGTACGTTCCCTTTTTTACGCAACATCAAACATTTTCGGTCCTAACAAGAGGATAAAAACTTAGAGATGCAGTAAATAATGCATGATGTACAATGCGTAATGCGTAATAAGCTTGACATAATTAATATTCTACGAATTTGGTAGAACGCAATAACGTTGGTATTAAATATATCCCCCTACAACCTATGTTTGATAATGATCATTTTAATTTCCAGCAGCCTATGTTTTATATCCGTTTTTCATCCTATTATCGAATGTCTACAGAAAGTCAGCTTGAGTGGAATATTGACTTGGTATCTTGTATCAAGCTCATGTTTATGTCCATTTTCATTAATAATTATGTCTTTCTACTTCTTGTGTTCGTTGTTATAGATATGATTCGCAACTGAAAGAAGAGTTGTGTGGCGACCATAACCCAAATAGCAGCTATCGATTTTTGCCGACCATGCAGTTTGTGGAAAATTATTTGCAGAATATCGCGAATTCAAAAGGGGGAGGATTTGACGATGCGGAGCAAAATAAACTGACTTACGAGGTTTTTATATTAGGTTATGATTGTCTGTTATCCTCGCCACTAGAACGATTTAACTGTTTGAATGCATCTTCAGATTGTATCCAAAAAGAGTTGGGTACTTCAAGTTGGTAATCAAGGAGTTAACACTATATAAAAATTTTTTTATAACAATAGGTTTCAAATCCTTTTAGAAAATTTTAAATGCTTGTGTGAATCTTGCCCTTGCATTATCTTGAGCTTTTCTTTGCATAGGTTGTCCAGATTGCAAGATATTTGATTCGCTTCGGGTTTTATGGATTCAAAGATCTGTTGCGATTAACGAAAATGCTGCTGGTTATATTAGACGGAGAAGAAGGTCAAAACATGATTAATGTTGGTACGTATAATCGGCCGAAATGTCCCAAAAAGATTTGTGACAAGTAAGAGGTAGCATCCTAGTGCATGACAAAGATACAGTTTTTACGATGTCTAGGAATTGTGCTCTATCTGAGTACACAGAAATGTGGTGCATTTCATAATTACTTCATTAGGTGGTTATGCCGTTGGAAAAGCGTTTCACTTTTGTGTTTCTTCAGTTAAATCAGCTTTCTTTTTACTTACTAACGCAATCGTCATTGGACATAGTTACCGTGTGTGGATATATATACACCACGATTGGATAGATAGAAATACCTTTTTGGAATGGTCTTCAATTAATGCGAAGGCAAACCCTTTTTAAGGCAACCAGAAGAGGCATGATGTTTACAAATCTCTTCAGACTGTTGGTGCAGTTGTCACCAAAATGGCACTTGGCAAATCAGCCACTACTTTGGACACGTTTCAAACCAAAACCGTTCAAAATGTGGGCGCTATTGGTAGGTTTTTTTATTTTGTCTACAGAGTATACCGGATAGGTAGAACGGTAGCCTTACAAGTTGTGAAGTACATAATAATTTCTTAAATTAAAAACTGTAATTTTTCTGCCGGCCATTGAGCTGTATAGAAGTGGAAACTGTAAATTGCTGACTTTTAATATAACGGTTTGCAACAGAACATTCTGCATATTTTCATAACATGCATATTTTCACAAGAATGTCCGGAGCTGTACTGCTAACTACTGTTGTGTTAATGCTTTCATAAATTTTAGCTGGTTTTGTAATAAAGCTACCAGGCCTGTGCGAAGTTGCCTCTTTTTGGTTTCCAACGGGACCGATTCTTAGTTATCGTTTAATTTTTGCCTATGATGACATCTTTGATCTGTTTTGCAGAGAGCCCCAAGGTCCCATCTTCGCCCAGTGCGAAACCGCCGAATCAAGTTGATTTGGTAGTCATGACTACGAAACTGAAAATAATCGAGATACTTGAGTACATAATGAACATTCGTCTCGATTTTCGCATGTCGACTCTGCTGTCAATCTTCAAGAGAGATTTCGACGAGAACAGTGGTGACCCTGGAAGTAACGACGGAGGAGGTAATTGTTCTTCGTTGTTTTGATACAAATCACGTGGCCTGTTTCGCTATTCTTGAGCTACTCAAACAGTTATTATGATTTGATGTTATTACATGTGACTCGAATTTTCCTTCAAGGGATCGATCTTGATCATATAAGCGTGGAAGCAGAGAAGATGTTCGAAACAATGTGAGTAACTTTTTCGCTGATAGCGTTCCTTACCTGTTATTTTGCTTCCAGTTTTTATGATCGTAGTCTAAAATGAAAAGCAGTTGCTTGCTTTTTATTTGATATTTCATGAAATTTCAAAGAATTATATCATTTACGAGGTATATTTGGATTAATAGCTAATGATTTTTTCTGTGCAGTAAAAAAATTAGTGAGCCCGTTGCTATTGTGAGAGTGGTATTACTAGCAAGATCATAACATTCACTTGAAATCAGGTAATCCATTTTTGTTGTTGATTTCTGAAAGCATTTGATGATTGCGAATTTCCTGGTGCAGGGAAGGCAACATAGACCTGGACCTTGACGGCTGCGGAGGCAGGATGTTCCTCAGAGTCCTAATACACCTCTCGATGCACGAGTACGCTCCTCTTGTGACAGGGGCATTGCAACTGCTCCTGAGACACTTTGGCCAGCGGCAGGAAGTTCTGCAAGCTTTCAAGCAGGTTTAGTCTGCATTGTTCACTTTATTTAAACTGATTGATGGCTAGATGTTCTTGTAGCTGTTATCTGTTATCTTGTAGCTGGATTTTCTTGCTTGATAGACCTTTTATTGTTGATGGTAATGATCTGTGCCTGAGTGTGTATGTTTCATACAATTATGTTTCGTCGTTCTTTGTCTCTGATGCAGTATAGCTAATATGAAATGTGTCATGAGAAAAATTTTCAAAAATGAATAGACAATGTATTCGACTCTTTGTATTTCTGTTTTTCAGGTTCAACTACTAGTGTCGAATGAAGACGTAGAGAATTACAAGCAAATCAAGTCAGATTTAGATGAGTTGCGATTGCTTGTGGAAAAGTCTGAGCTCTGGGTATACAAGGGCAAGAGCCCATCATTATCGCTGACCGCCCCTCCTGGATTGAAGAAAAGAAAGAGCAAGTCAACAGGCCTCGACGACAAGGCGTCGAGCAGCGAGCAAGGGAAAATCGAAACAAGAGATTCAATATCTTCAGCACATGTTAGTATTTTACTCTTGACGTCGTGACGTTTTAGCTTCTGTAATATTCCAGGACAGCAAGTCCTATCATTTATCCATTGCTCAAATCATGATTCAATGATTAGTTGATTTCATTGTTGAACTGGTGCATACCTCGATCTTAATGTTGGCATCTATTCAAGTGCTCATTTTTGAGCCCCAACTTGACAAATGTCACGAAATCAAGGTCATGCACTGACGGCGAATCATCAGATTTTCCTTGCCTCCAGAGATCAAAAGACCATTCATATTATGTCTATGAGATTGTGGAAGGCAAAATCTAACATAATCATGCGACTGGCTAAGCCTGAAAAGCAAATAATTGTTTTTGGCTACACTTTTTCGTTCTTCCTCTGAACTGATTTTATTTTTGTTCCTTTAGATACCTCGTATGCTCATTAGCTAGACTTTTTATCCTTGAAGTTGTGTCAGTACTTGTGAATTATTTACTGAAATATCTGCTTCAGTTCACGGAAGCACGTTTGTTAATACTTTCCTTTTATATTTGTGTAGATTATTTTGTTTATGAGTATTGTTTTTATAATAAAGGAGGAAGGAAGTGTTGCGGAAAGCATGGATTCTGTTTTGGTGAGTATTAAAGATGAATTAGAACTCGATGGTTGTTGCATCATGATAACTCACTTCCAAGTGCATCGTGAAATTTTCAATGAACCGCTTTTTGACGCTACGAAATGGAATCTTTGACATTGTATGTGATTTTATCAAATATTCCCTTGAATAGTCTGAATGTGAGTAAATGTTTTTCGAGTTGTTGTTTGAAATGGATTGCTAGAGTAATTAAAGTTACTGTTACTCTTGCAGTTTAGGCCTCGCAATTTTAGTGAATCTTTGGATGGTGAAACTGACCCGACTATACTGGAAGCAGTTTCCAGCAAAAATTATGCCGCCGTATCTGAGGTTAGTTATCCGGCCTTTACTGTTCATCTAGAAACTTCAGTTTGACGTGTTCTCAAGCGAAATTCATCTCGATGTTGCTCTCTATGAGGTGCGATTTTCATGAATTTAATTGTATTGGCTACTTATAAAGTTTTGTCACGTGTTCTTGCAGATTATCCAAAGGTTTTGCGATCTTTGTCTCACAAAAGACCAAAAGCAAAGTAGAAAGCATGAACAGCGACTGCTCAAAAATATGGGGGCTTACACAGTTGTATTGGATCTGCTTCAGATTCCGTTTGAAAAGGTATAGATGCATCTGTCAATCGAATTCGTGCACGGTCGTCTATTTCAAGCCATATCCCCTGTTATTGACATCAAGAGAATTTAGATGAAATGAAGCAGCTGCTTTGAAAGTTTGACTTTCCATCGATGTTTAAAAGCAGTATTTTACTAAGCTAGATGACCTATTCTAACAAGAAAGGCAAATTAAAAAAAATTTCCAGCTTTTTCGTGTCAAGCTACAATGCCCGCCAAAAGTAGTTGGAACACCGAGATTCTACTCGTAATAAATGCATATTTTCACTTCAATTCCCTATTTCAAGCAGACAGAACCCCCTCCCCCCTTAAACAATGTTGTGAAGGTAGGTGAACATGTCGCTAAACATGGGTTACACAATCTGCGCTCCAACATACATTTGTTGTCATTTTCCAGTCGGAAACCAACATTGTATATGGGGGAGAGGAGACGTTTAGTAGGAAAGATGATTGGACTGTTCCAACACTTTTGGCTGGCATTGTAGCTCAAGACGTTTGATTTAGCCCACCTTTTTGTGTTAACGTTCTTCTGTATTATGATAAAAGTGGCTGCTTCCCAACGTTGTAAGGAATTCGTTTAGGTGTTATACCTCTAGCAATTTAAGCAATAGAAGCACTTCACCTTGGTCAAACCAAAATTCCACGCAACCAAAGCTCGTATCACGTTGTAAGTGGGACACGAAGAGACAAACACTTCTCTTTAGCAGCGATCACTTCATTTAATCTGAAAGTTTTTAATGTCTAAATCTTTACAATTTCTGATATCTGACCTCTTTTTAGTCTGACATGCGGATGCGAGAAATCATGGAATTAGCGCACAAATTCCTGCAGAATTTTTGTTTCTGCAATCCGCAAAACCAATCTCTTATGCAGAAGTACGTTGACAGATTCCTTTCCTCGGGCCTGGGGGTGAGTCATTAATGTTGTTCTCTGTTTTTCCGTCGTTTGTTTCGTCTGTTTTCCCTCTGTTTCCTAGTTCATTAGCAAAACAAATAAAAAGTTTATCACAGTCTACAGTTACTTTGGATATTTTTTGAAAGTCTACAGAAAGAGTTGATCATACGCTTGTTGCGATTTTAACTGGAATATTCAAACCTCCAAATGCAGTTTTTTATGGAAAGCTTTCAGTGTAATACGCAATTTTTTTAAAAAATCACGGTTTATTTGATTTTTGGCTTCTTCCTAGATCCATACATCCAGCTCTTTTGGAAGCTTAATTCTCCACATTTCGTTATTTTGTTAGAAGCAAGAATGAATGTCTGTTTTTATCAAGTCTTATACATGTCAACAATTGCATCATTGCGTCTTCTACGGTTTCTTGGCAGCTTCTAGAAGCAGAAACAATTCGTTACATCTATATGGAAAACATCGCTTTGTGCAACGAAGTGTCTGAGTCCCTTGTTCAGCAAATAGTGCATGCGATTGAATCTGGAGGCAAACACGTGAGGTATCTACAGCTACTTCAGACGCTGCTCAAAGCCGAAAACCAACTCATACGCAAGACACAAGACACGATCATGGCTGAGGTGCTTTTCCATTTCTGCTAGCATTGTTCTCTTTGCAAGTGTCTGTCGTGGTGATATTGAAGTGCTGAAGTTAGGCCATTTTGATGCTTCATAAACACAGAATAAATAATTGTCGAAGTTTTCGTTATTCCAATCGATTAGATATACCTGGATACGTTGAAAAAAAACGATTTCAAAAAAAAGTAAATTCTATTCATTTTTCTACAATGGCACTTAAAGACACTTAGTGGTGGATTTACATAGGCCTAGTAAACGTTAAGGCTATTGGCCTAGATTTTTTTGGAACACTCATTGTTGTCCCTGATAGGTCGGCACGTTACCTCTTAGCATGTACTACCGTGGTAAATATGCCAGTAGAGAGCTCTGTATTTATTTTAACTTGAGCCAGTTAAAGATTTTTGTTTGATTTTGAAACATTATTGAAATTTTCCATGTCTGTTAGCTTGCAAGCGTGGGCGATGATGTGCTTGTCTTCTACAACGACCACTCTTCGTTCTCCAATCTGCTGGACATGATGCAGTCGGAGAGGGAACGAATGGAGCATGACGGCCCGTTGAATTACCACATAAACCTGGTCACTCTTCTTGCCTGTTGTACGGAGGGCAAAAACGTCTACACGGAGATCAAATGCCACAGCCTGCTGCCATTGGACGACATCGTTCGAATAGTGACGCACCCGGACTGCATTCCAGAGGTAGGTGTTGTGACCTGTAGTTACGACTAGTGATTCACCTGTATGTAGGCCATCTTTTAATCACTCACAAAACCATAAGAGTCCCGTATGTGGGGAACTGGTTCTAGTAAATTATGATACTTAGAATAATAGGATATGACAAGAGGGTTTCACTGAAGTGACGGAGATCTCGAGAGTCGATTCACTTAAAATAGGGAGCGAGTCTCTGCCCAAGATGGTGCAACTATTGAAATTACTAATAACGAGCAATTGCGAATGATCAGTTTCATATAAATGGCATTTTAGCCTTTTTCTATAAGAATCGAGAAATTTGCATAAATCTAGTAGTTACTTTAAGAAATCTTTTACCCGGTTCTTCTTTTAATGTACTTTATGTTAATTTTTACATAGTTTATAAAAATTGATATTTATAATGTTAGTATTGTTTTCTATAATGTTAGTAGAGTTATTGACTTCTAATGAAGACAACAGTTTTTTTGAAGCGTCTAATTAAAGTTTTTTCTGAGTACTAAACATTAGTTTTAAAACTTCCATGCGGTGGTAGCTTATGTATGAATAGTGGAATACTAAAATGTGTAATCAAGTGTTTGCCAAAGATCTTTTTGAAACTTATTTAGCATGTTGGCTTTTTAGGTAAAAACGGCATACATCAACTTCTTGAATCATTGCTACGTCGACACTGAAGTCGAAATGAAGGAGATCTATAACAGTACACACATCTGGACATTGTTTGAAGAATTCATGGTCGATATGGCAAAGGTATTGTGCTATCTGGTCGTTTTGGTTTAGAGAAAGCACAGCCTTAATTCAAATAATTTGCAGAACGTCCTACCATTGGGAAAGATTGGGTACATAACGGACATAACAGTTTAGAACATGACGTATTTAAACTGCTATTTAAACTGTCAATCTTGATACAATCCTCTGCTACTGTGCCATGTTTATTTATTTTTTAATGACTGTCTTTCTGACATTTTGCAATGATTTTGAAAAGTAATTGTGCCTGAAATATTTCTTTTGAAATTTCATGAAATGATTTCAACATAACAGGCGTAAGATATAAACACTTTTTAAGATACTCGAATTATAATGCTACTAGGAATAAACTATAAAGAAAGTATTGAATCATTTTAAAGTCACTATTATTCGGAAATATTATTTTTCAATGTTTTAAGTGGGCTGTGCCTGACTTTGGCCTTTGGTCTATGGAACCCGACTCTATTATTGCATAGAAAAGTAGCTACCTGGTTTTTGCGAGTACATAATTAACCAAGGTTATTTAACTAACGATAGGCATAATTGTATTAGAGGTTTCGTCAGATTACCTAAAAGTGAAACCTATAGCTGAAGTAACTGTTTTTTAGGTTGTCAACACAACGCACAACAGACAACACGCCGACATCCTTTTGGAAAACTTTGTCACCGAAGCTGTTCCAAGCATATTGACTAACTTCTTCAATTCCCCGTTCTCAGAAACAAGCACGACGATAAAGGTTTGTTTACGGGCTCTTGAATTTTATGCTTATTTCGAGAATCATCTTGGTATCTCATATTAATTCTAATGTAAGCTTTATTTTCGTCCATTAAATTTTCTTTCTCGACCACTGCTGCCCTTAATTTTCCCACATTTCAACTGCACATCTCATTTTCTTTTAAACGCAGGCACGTCAGCCTATTTTCGTCCGGTTGCTGTCCAGTCTTTATCGGCTGTCACAGTGCAAGTGGATTTCAGGCCAGCAGAAATTTCACGTTGAAAGCTGCATCAAAAATCTCGCAGGAATAGGTAGGCATTGGTTTTTGGAAATCTTTCATTTGGTCGCTTACCATATCGTCTGTGGCAATTCAAAAGAAAAAGGTGGTGTGCTGTAAAGGCTCCAGTTTATTGACGCAAGTTAATGTGAACCAAGAGAATGCAGTACATGAGTCTTTATGGACAGATAAATAAACGATTGCAGTATCAGACATTGATTCCTTACCAGAGTCTTTTTTTTCAAAAAAATATTTCGGATAGGATTAAAGCTGAGTTTCCAGAAAGAGTTAATCAAACGAGGGCATCTTTTCGAGATTTGAAGCAATCCTACGATATATGTTTACTTTTTTTTACTATACATATACCTTATTTATTTCTATTAACTCTGGTTCACATGCATGTCAATCCGCTTCAAAATGCTCAATGAACCCTGTCTACTTTTTACTCTCAATAGCAAAGACTCGAGGCATTGGCATCCCAAATGATTTGGAAACAGAAATTCTTGCAATTATCAATCGATCGAAACTCGTGTTGAAGCACACAAGGCACTGGATGAGTCACCGACAGAGAAGAGATTCCATTATCATTACCGTCTCCAAGGATTACAGAAATATCATCGAGGGACTACAGGTAATGGTACCTTCTTTGTGAAGATCTTTGATATAATTAGAGATAACAAACTGTTTAGATAATGAACTGTCATTGGATACTCTAACCGTGCGTAGTGAAATCTTCAGTGTCTTCTTAGGACATTGTTGCTTTGCTGGAGGATCAGCTGCGGCCTCTTGTTGAAGCCGAGTCTTCGGTGCTGGTTGACGTCATCTACAGAGCCCACATGCTCTTCCCACACTCTTCTGACAACAGAAAGAAAGCTATTGACGGTGGCTTTATATCAAAGTATGCGTGTTCATATTTTGTTAGCTTTTATCAGATTTTTGTTATTTGAGTTGATCTAATTACATAATGCTACAGACTTGTGTAGAATATGGACAATTTATGAAGATTCTTTAATTTTCAACTCTATGATTCTATATGATTTTACATTTGATTGAAGAACTTTCATTGTTCTGTTATGCTCTCTAAAGAAAACAGTTATGTCGGGTCAATGATTAGTTTATGATAGCAGCAATCTTGGTCCTTCATTTTTCATGGACTTTGTAGGATGATTCAACATGCAAAAGCATTAAGGAAGGAAAACGAGGTTTTGTGTTTGAGGATCCTTCGAGTGTTGCAACAGACTCTAGAATTTGATATAAACTACGAAGAGAAGGTACGTACGACTCTTAATTTGCCTACTTTTGAAAATGTATCGCGCTATTATAATTGTTGTTGTTATTAAGAGCTGTCAATGTTTGTAGGTCTAAATATCTTAAGTTCCAATTTTATGCATGTCTACAGATAAGTTCTAATTGATGATGCAAGCCTTCTATCGTATCTTGAGTCAATCCTGTGTAAGCATATCTTTTCTAACTGATTTTTAATCCTTACTTGTAATAATGTTATTAATGAATAAATTCCATTGAAATCTTCTTCTCATTTTCCACAGGGTAACAAGTTACGGATCATTCTTTTGACGCGGTATTTCGGCCACTACGATTTTAATATAATCGACAAGATGGATGCTGTTTTGACGAAGTCGAGCACAGCTCCCAAACTGGTTTCTACAGCCAACCAAGTAGCCTCGTGTGGACGTCTCAGATCGGGGCTGACCTTGCCTGAACTCCAGTCCATGTTAGACGAGAACGGAGCAACGGACCTTGTGATTGACCTGATAATCGGATACCATAGTCACGCCGTCTTTCTAGAGTGTCTCCACTTGGCCATTGCACTGTTGGAGGATGGCAATGATGCTGTTCAGGTAAGGTGGACTACGTCGCTCGTATTTCATTACATGATACCTGTTATTGCCGTTTGAAGGGTATGCATTTACACGGGCAGAAAGTAAACCTTTCTGACAGCGTTATAATTATATACGTGCGTGTTATTAGCGACTGCAACCCTTGTTTCAGAAATCGTTCCACAGACGGTTTTTGTTATCCAAAACGGAGACGTTCTTTCGTTGTATTTACGACCAAATATCTGATGCGCAAGAAGATATTAAGAGCAAGCTGACTGTGATTACGCCGGAAATCCAAAGCAGGAAACGCGATGAAGAGGCCCCAGTTCAAGTCAATCGAAAGGACCAACCGGCACCTCATAGAAAGGATGACCGCGAGTTGCTCCAAATGCCCGGTAAGTTTCGTTCTGGATGTTTCTGACGCCTTTAACCATATCTGCTCACCATTCTTGACCTGTGTACTTTGACCTATTGCACTCAATGGTAGATGAACCGCATTTGTCTGACTTGTAAATGATGGCTCATGCTTTTTATTAGTGCATTTTAATGATATAATGATTATATTATACTGCTAAATTCTAATAGATAATATCATGAAATTGGATATTAGGACGAAGCAAAATTTCTGCCTCATTTACCTCTGACCAATTTTTAGCCAGGCCGACCACTATAGTATTTCCCGCATTTGGCATTGTTTTTCCCTCCGTATCGTAACAATTCTTAGTCCGTCAAACACTTAATCGATGGTGACGCTGGTTTTATGAAACCAGTCACTTCTGCGTTAGAGAGCGAGAATTAAACTTTGGTTGATAGTCAAAATAAACTTCTAGTGATCTGCAATTCTATCATAATTGCTTATTTGCATTTCCAAACTCTTTTTGTGACCCCTGTATTTCACCAACCCGCAGGCATTGTTCTTTCCCTAACCGACGAAATGCGCGAACAATTAAGCGAAGCAGCATCCCAGACCAACAAGGCCTACCAAGCCGTGAGACGAGGCAGGGAAATGGAAAATTCGGAACGGCACAGCGCCTTCGGAGAGGCCAGCATGAAGGGCGGCCCTGCAGGGCGTCTGATGAGCCAAGAGATCGCTTGCATGCAGCCCATCCTGAGATTTCTGCAGCTTCTTTGTGAAAATCACAACACGAATTTGCAGGTTTGTGTGCCTGAGTTTTTGCACTGTTGCAGCCACGTCAATAAAAAAACAAATATTGATCCTTGTTGTTTTCGATGTTATATGCAACCTGGTTTGCAGTAGTCTTTTGCACCTAATAATGATACAGATTTCTTATTTGTGAAAAATTTTTGCTAACATGAGTTTCGTGCTGAGAAATACTTCTTTTCAGAAGATTGCGCACTACTGCACTTTGCACATATTTGATGCTTTTTTATTCACGTTTTACATAAATCACAACACAATCTTTCACCCTTCAGACCATTCTTCGCAAGCAAGATAACAAGACCAATTACAACCTCGTGTCTGAGACGTTGTCGTTCTTGGACTGCATTTGCGGCAGCACTACTGGCGGCTTAGGGCTCCTGGGTCTCTACATCAATGAGCACAATGTGTCTCTAATCAACCAGTGCCTCTGCTCGCTCACTGAATATTGCCAAGGGCCGTGCCATGAAAACCAGGTAGGGAACATTCCTATCTGTGCCACCCATCTTAAGTCATAAAATGTACCAAATTCGCACTGTCATCGTCAGTAAATCGCTAAGTAAATACGTGTTCTATTTTAGTTAAGAATCTTGTTTTTCTGGACTTTTTTTAATATTTATGAATAAATACATAAGAAGAGCAAGTAGGCCCTCCGCATAGAAACCTTTTCCTGTTGTTCTCATACTTATAGTAATGTCTGAAGTTGAACCTGATGGCGAACATAGTATTAATGTTCAAAGGGTATGTAGTTGTAACTTTAAAGTGAAATATAGTGCATATGATTGACAAGCAAAAAACTGTAACGTTGCAATTTTACCAGCATTGGAAGGGTGTATTATATCTAGTTTTAGTTTAATAATGATTGCTTCAAGTGGTAAATACTTCAATGTTAAGTTGACTGGTTTTTGTGGATTTTGTTTTTTAGAATGCGATCGTGAGCCATGAGTCGAATGGACTTGACATCGTCATTGCCCTTGTTCTCAATGATATAAGCCCTTTGAGTAAACACAGAATGGATCTTGTCATGGAGCTCAAGGTACTTCAGTTCATTCATTTTCATCTCGCTTTGTGTAATAGAAATTTATGTTTTTCAGATCGGCAATTCGGCAGCAACAATCATTTATCTTTTAGCAGATAGTGGCCGTGCTAGGCATCATCATGCAGGCATTTTTATTTTTAACTCGGTGATGTTAATATTGGAGCCAGCAAATAGCTTGGCTGCAGAATTCTATTGTATTTTGAGTACTTTGATTGGCTGATGGAAAAATTGTAAACAAATCCAATGATTGGCTTAAAAATTTTCTTCCTTGCTATGTAAGCCAAGATAAATATGTAGATGATTGAATAAACCTAACTCGTCTATTGCAAATGAATTATTTGAGTATCATGTATCTTTTCATTGATTGTTTCATTAACTGCTAAAATGATTTTCCCCATTTTCGCCAATCAAGTCTTTTGTCCTGCTTTGCATGTAGATATTTTCACATCTGAGTTCTTGTTCTACATTTTCTTACGACATTTCTTCAAGAACAATGCATCTAAGCTGCTCCTGGCAATAATGGAAAGTCGTCATGATAGTGAGAATGCCGAGAAGATCTTGTACAATATGAGTTGCTCGTCGCTGGTGAGTTTTTATTAAGCTTCCCATACCGCAATTAGACGCCATTACTTCCAATACACTAAGTATACCACTTGAAGGTTCTCAATTGCTAACAAGTTTATGAGAATTAAGCTGCGAAGAGATGCCTGAGTATAAATGAAAAGCAGTTAAGAATTATTCGATTGCAGAAGCTGATTACGTCCACGAACGACAAATCGGAATGTGTTTCCGTTAGCTTTTGTTTTCTATTCTAGCCTGAAATCCAGTATAGAATGATACTTGGGACATTTGGATGCTCACTTAAAAGTTTCCTTTTAACGCAAAAGGTCCTAGAACAATTCTTATGTTTTTGAAAAATGACTAAAAAGCATTTTGTTTTGCAGGTCGACGTTTGCAAGGAAGCTTTCAGGCAAGAAGATCTTGATTCGGTTGCTGACAATGACGTATCCCCAAGAGACGTCGGCCATAACATCTACATCCTCGCATACCAGGTATGCCATTTTGCAGGTTTAATTAGCGTGGTCGAAGAAGTTTCTGTATTGAAATGTTATTTCCAGCATCTATTTTTAATATTTCATAAGGAGATATGTGGCGATTCATCGATTTTGGCATGACAAGAAGGTCGAAACTGCTTTTCCTGTAGATGTGAAAGTGTTTTTACCCAAATAGGTTTTACTTTGTGTCTAACATTTTTAGCTACATTATTTAAATGATTATAAAAGGTGAAGGCAACAGGATTTCTTACAAAAGGATTATAGAGAGCCCGCGTTAACCCGCGTTTGCTTAATGGCCGCCCTCCTTAATGTTTAGTGATGGAAATGATAAATGGCTGAAATAAAATAGAGATTAGAAGTAAATCCTGCATTATGCTTTAAATACTTTTCCGTGGCTAGAGTGGCATTTGACTATATTGGTTGTCTTTCGTGGCCCTGTTTTCAATTACTTTGTTTCAATCGGTTTGATTGTTAATATCAGCTGTCAAAGCACAACAAAGAACTTGCATCTTTGCTGAAAATTGAGCGAGGCCCAGAGGCAAGTGACGATGCTCAAGTTGATGGTGCATTGGAGTATTACGCAAGGCGAACAGCCCAGATCGAGGTATGCAAGGCTCCTCTCTTCGAAGTTGCCTCATAGATGCTTTTAAGTGCATGTTCTTTCAACATATTTGGATAACACTTTTTGGTGCTCTTGCTGATGCCTCTATCCTTTGTTATTTATATTTTTTCCTTTGAAAGTGTACACCCCTAAAGAGCTAATTTTTCTGATCACCCAACTTTTGACATGTGGATGGTAGCCTATGATTTAACATCTTACAGTTGAATTCTTTCCTCGCTTCACGTCATTGCCATAGTATCACCAAGAAAACTTTAAGATGTCTTCAGTGTAAGTGCAGCCATTCAGTCTCTCAAACGAGTATCTAATGATGCAATTATTTCTAAGAATAGAAACATATTTCTACCAATAACTACCTTTCGTTGGTATATGTTGATAATCATTGCAATTTTGCAATGTGGAAGCTTTTCCCTTTTCGCGTGATGACCTTATAGGGACGATTTGGACCTCACCTTTAGGCCTTGAAGCGCTTTGACATTGTGACTTTTTCAGAGCTTACCTAACATTAATGATTCTAGATTGTCCGACAAGACCGATCTTTGGAGCAAATCGTTTTCCCAGTCCCGCCCATTTGCGAATACCTTACAGAATCTAGCAAATGGAATGTTTACTGTAACGCAGAAAGAGACGAGAAAAACAGCAAGGTATTTTTTAATCAATTTTATCTCTAAAGTACGCGTGAATAATATCTGCTCAGAGAGCTCAAAAGCATTCACAATAGCATTGTCCTAGTTAGGTGTTTTGAAAGAATTCTAGACTAGATTTACATAGAATCATGTGATATGAACTCATTTTGCATCTCCCTTTTGGTGGTTCATCAGGAGAATTAAAGTTCGATGCCCAACCTTTGAGTTCCATTAACAATTGTACCGAAGGCCTTATCCCACCGGGTTTCCACCATCATAACACAGGGTCACTATACCAAGTCACAATTTACTATCACAGCTTTTGTCCTTGCCCTTTCACCTTGTCCTTTGTCTTTGCCCTTTCACCTTGCCCTTTCATCTGTACTTTGCCTTTGCCCTTTCACCTTGCCCTTTCACCTTCTCCTTTGTCATTGCCCTTTTACCTTGCCAATGTACATATATTTTTCAGGTAACTGACTTTTTCGAACGTTCTGATGAACTTTACAGAGAAATGCAATGGCAAAAGCAATTGCGAGGTATTTTATGTCTTCGTCATTACTCATCGGCTTCACCGGTACCCAATGTCACTTTGCCCGGACCTCTCGTGCTAACGCTATAAACTGTGCTTTAAGACGTCACTGTGTAAAGATATTTTGAATTCAAGCAGAGTGATTAGGTTCTCCTTTATAATCTT
The DNA here is from genome assembly GCA_003864495.1 of Nemopilema nomurai. Classification (NCBI taxonomy): domain Eukaryota; kingdom Metazoa; phylum Cnidaria; class Scyphozoa; order Rhizostomeae; family Rhizostomatidae; genus Nemopilema; species Nemopilema nomurai. Next base: position 510,743 of record ML133421.1, on the reverse strand, counting down.
CAAGGATTTCCTCCAAAATCGTTTATTTAATTCAAACACTCTTTTAGCGTCTTTCTTACCCAACGGCTTCTGTTGCATTAGAGCATAAGAGATTTGTTTGAAACTATAAGAGAAATCTAAGAGACTTCATTTTGAACTTTGAATTGTACAACTTATTTTTGAAATGAATTCCCTTTTGTTTGAAGACCATTCTACGCTGTTCTGGTGCAGCAGAAACATTCAAGTTTGGAAGATGATAGCTGTCCATCAAGCGCTGATTCTCAATCTACTGGTTGCCTTTTTCTATCCATTCGCGGAAGGCCCAAAAGGTGAAAGTATGTTTGAGTATTCTGGAACAAGGACAGGGGAAAAAGGCATAACATTAAACATCATCTGTCTTTCGTTGTAAAGAATGTGGAGATGACATTTTGGACACGAAATTGAATATTTTGCATGTTTTTAACTGACGCAATGATTCAGCTAATTATTAACAATAGTCTCGACGTCAAACAGATTCATTTTGACTACATGTGCAATGCATTTGTGTCTCTAATGATTTATTGTGTTTTAGAACTCGACCCCAGACTGTCGGTTCTCATATGGGTTGCAATGATTGTTTCATTGGCCGTCACGTGCACACTCCCAAGAATGTCTGGAATATGGACCCTAGTGGCTTCCATCCTGCTGAGGATGATATTCTCTTTCGGCATCCAGCCTACTCTGTGGATACTTGGTGGCACAATGGTATGACGACTTTGAATCTATGTTTTATTAGTTTATTTAGTTTAAAGTGGTGTGGCAGTGGAAGGGTCAGCGTCTCGCATGTGCCTTGAGCCCTTTTGTATATACCCTTTTTGATATACCCTTTACCCATTTGAGATATATACCCTTTTGAAGTATATACCCTTTGGATGTACATCTAATGTAACGGTGCTATGTTTCTAGAACTTTTTCTTACCTCTTTACTTTCTTACTTTTCCGTGCGCCTCCACCCTCTTGTTTCACACAATTGGCATGAGACTTCATACCCTGAAGACTATAAATACATTGAAAATTGAAAGCCATGAATTTGCGAATTTTGTGTGTTGATTTTCTCTGCTATTCGATGTTAATGCTGTGTCTAATCAATATATTCTCCTTTCCTTTTGAGTATATTTGCCATTGATCCAAGACTCCTTACTTTCCTGTTTGTGGACTCCAAAACTTTCTCATACTTTCTTGATTTTACCTTTAAATTTATACATCAGATTTTGTCCATCTTTATCTTTCAGGCTTTCAACAACTGGATATTCCTCGTTAGTTATCTTGGCAACCGAGGGACCTTCAAGAACCTGGAGCTGAGACGGGTCATTCGAGATCGTGTCTTGCTGTCTCACGTCGCCTTCTTCATCGTCGCCGTCCTCGGAGCATTCGTCCATGAATTTTTCTACAGTATTTTGGTAGAGAACGCTTTATGCCTTGTCGATGAAAATTTCTTTATAGGGTGTTGTCATGATTGATTCCATGAGTTCACAGTTTTGGCTTCGTTTTTTAGTTTTAGAAAAGGCCTTTAGCTTTCCCTTGCTTTCAACTCGATTATTACGTTTGCAAACGCAAACCAATTTATCAGTTCAGTTTATGCTAAAAAAATTTAATATAGATACTGGATAAATTAATTTGGTAGCTGAAAACACTTCCATCAATTGAAATTAAAAGTGTATATGGACCGGAGAGAAAAGTCAAATATTATAGAGGGAACCACTTAAAGTACCCCATAGTCTTTTCTGACAAGAGAACTGGCAGGATAAATAGGAGAGACCTATGCATCATTTACACTTAGTGGGGATTTTCTTCCTCAATGTGAAGCAATCTTAATTTGATTTTGTCCTCAGATGGTTGACGTCCTTCTCCAAGAAGAAACTCTGCTAAATGTCGTGCGAAGTGTTACTCGTAATGGGCGCTCGATCGTAATCACTGCAGTCTTGGCCCTGGTTCTCGTGTACTTCTTCTCGATTGTTGGCTTCATATTCTTCAAAGAAGATTTCCTAATCGAAGCAGAGCCTGTCACGGTCATGGCGGGTAGGGTTCATTGCAGCTTGTCCTGGCACTCTTCTAACACTCTCTTGCTGTCCCGATAAGAACAGGGGTAGATCAGTAAATAAAAGAAAATATAACATATTTAGACTTAGAAGTGTTATTGTGTTGCCTTGAGAATCGACAGGCACTTGATTGTTATAAATGTTGACACGACTTTGATTGTTGAAATATTTTTCTGAATTTTTCCACCATCAATATAAAGCAAATCTCAAAGAAGAAGAGCCATTGGTCTTTCAGATCATTATTGATAATCCATGTCAAACTCATGTGCATGCACACCATACGATTTGTTCGTAGAGCCATTGTTGAACCAGACCTGTTCCGCGGACGGCCTTTGTAGCGCACAGGCGACGCAGCTAATCGAGGCGAAAGCCGTTGAAGTGGATAATGTGCGGGAACGCACTTGTGACACCCTGATAATGTGCATTGTGACAACACTGAATAAGGGCCTGAGAAGTGGAGGTGGCATTGGTGATGTGCTTAGAAAGTCATCCAGCAAGGTATGTGCTTAATTTTGCTATTTCCCTACGTGTATCTTTTGCGTTTAGACGCACGTGTTGAGGTTCAGAGACTTTGACGGTGGAGACAATGGCAGACATAAAACGTTACTTTACTAAAGTCATGCAACACGCAGATCGTTTCATTTTGAAATAGAATTTAATATAGGGTTGGAGAAAATGTAGCAACGCCCAAAAATAGCCTTTAGGACATGGCTCTTTCGAGTTTTTGGCAAACCTATTCCGGTTTTTGATGGCGAACTGTGAGCAAACTTGTTGCGAGAACAAATGTAGTTTTCCTCCATTGTTTCTGGACACAGAACTTTCTTCCTTATACCTTAAGGTATGATCTACCTTTTTCCCATGATGTTGTTCCAAGTCATGTTGTCCTATTGTGGCTTTCAGTTGTTCGTTGTAGCAGACAAATCGTAAATGGCTTTGAATTTTAAAATTTTGAACTTTGAACTTTCCACCTGCAGGATGCATACTTCGTGGCAAGAGTGATTTATGACCTGGTTTTCTTCTTCGTCCTCATCATCATCGTCCTTAACCTCATTTTTGGCGTCATAATCGACACCTTCGCTGACCTTCGAAGTGAAAAGCAAACCAAGGAGGAAATTTTAAAAAACACTTGTTTTATATGCGGTAAGTGATCATCCGCCAATGCTTTCTACTAACTGTTCCATCCGAGCTTTTGCAGTAATTAATAAGAGAAGCATCTCCAATTGCGCTACTAACTGATTAACCAAAGACCTGGCAGTTTCCTTCCAATTACTTGACTGCAATGAAACAAACTGGATGCAAATTGGTACGGGGCTTCAAGTTTTCTAATAAGCTATATTTAACCAAGTTTCTTAATTTTTCTAGGCCTGTTTGCTTCATAGATAATAGCTATTGAGAAGACGAATGCATTTTCAAATGTTTTAGCTATGATCGGGGTATTTTATGTAATTTGCCCATTTTCAGCTGTGTTTCCGTCAGCCATATCTTACCATTTCGAATATGTTATCTGCAGCCTGCTTAGTTTTATTTCTTACCTTTATTCGTTTTAGGCCTAGATCGTTCATCGTTCGACAACAAATTTGTCACCTTTGAAGATCACGTAAACTCGGAACACAACATGTGGCACTATCTGTACTTCATTGTCCTTACCAAGGTCAAAGACGCAACTGAATTCACTGGTCCTGAAAGTTACGTTTCAGAAATGATCAAAGTCAGTTTTTTTTTCTTCACTTTGTTTTCGCCACTCTATGTAACTTTCGTTGATTTGTTTTTAAGTATTGACGCATCTAGAAGTTTCAATGTCATTTTTGTCATTTGAGCTTTCACCGTGTCAGTACTGTCATTTGCTGATAACACAAGACTGCTGATTGTAGTTCACTTCTTCACCCGTACCGTTGCCTATTTTAGGAGAAGAACCTCGATTGGTTTCCATATTTACGATGCATGTCGCTATCGGTGGACGACACTGAGAACGAACAGAATGAATACCGAACGCTGCAGCTACAGCTGGAAGCCACGAGCGAGCTTGTCCACACGTTGTCAGTTCAACTCTCAGATCTAAAGGACCAGGTGAATGTTTTGAATCGCTCCTTGACACCACCATGAACAACCTAATGTCTTTGCACTTATAAGTAGCCATATAAGACATTTGTTTCCAAGAGCTTGATCCCGGTTAGCCAATGCTACAATATTTATATGTTGCCTATGCCAGGGCTAGTTCAAAGTTGATTTTCTGCATAGAGCACGGGCCTAAGTAGACTAAGGAGGCAGTATATCTGTAAAATGCTCTAATGACAAGCGAGAGATTGATATCTTTTCGTCAACACACTACCCAATTAACTTGTGTTTGGTACTGCTTGAATTTATGATGCTGTGCTGGCTTTGAGTCGTGCATGCTTTGCTTAAACGTGTCCCTATTTTCTCTCTAGATGGTGGAACAGCGCAAACAGAAGCAAAAGCTTGGGTTTCTCGCGGCCCCTCACGCAAGAACAAACGGATTCATTCATCATCCAAGGGAATCCTCTTATTAATGATAATTGATAGGTAGCGCTTTTTCCTTAGTTCCCTCGCTGACACATTGCACAGTTTTCTACATAATTGTTTTCTACGCTATGCAACAGTCGTATTCTGATTAAAATGCCATGCATCCTTTCATGACAATATATGATAGTCTATGTTAATTTAGAATCTTCTTGCCCATTTTCCTGTATATTCTACGTGGTTCCCCGAAAGCTTTCCGTGTTATGCTGTCTGTTTAAGGTATGTCGTCGTTACCTGTATGGGTGAAAACGACGAAAGATTTGAAGAAAAATATTGGTTTTATTTCTGTAACTGGCAACCATTTTAGGAGGTCTGCTCTAAGAACAACAATATTGTCTGAACTTTTCTAGTTCATGTAGAAAGCTATTGCCAGTTTAGTGTCTATGACATCAACATGGAAGAGTTCTATGTGCCATAATTTTGTTTGTTGATTATGGGTTGCATCAATAGTGAAACGTCTACCGTAATTGAAACTGCACTGCATTGTCTTTTCAGAATACGCTGTTGCCGAGAATCCTTAGTAAATTAAGTTAGTTTGACACAAATTCTTTTCGCACTAAAGGGGGTATTTTGTAGATTTAGAAGTAATTAGAATGTCGTATGTGGAGGAACATGGTCCTCAGGCCTCTTTTTATACCAAGAACAAGTAATGCATCAAGTTATGTCTTTTTTATGCCCATCCTTTATTTCTTGAAAGGTTTTGCTTCCTGGCTGGCCTAAATTGCATCCCATTGTTTGAAAGGGTCACATAAGCAATTCTTCCTACATGTACAACTCGAAAACTTTGGTCTAATTCACCGCCTAGCTGAATCAAAGCCTAAGAAGCATTCTGCAAGGAAAATGAAGCAAATTAGTTGTCGTTGAAGCTCTGGACAAGCAAATTTTGTGCCAAATTTTGCTAACTTTCCGCTGTTTTGGTTCAGCCTGTAATCCTGATGCAATATATCATCAAACAATAGTCGTCGATACTAGCAAACTGTTTCGTTTTATTGGCTTCATCATTTTATAATACGCGAGTTATGGTGTTCTTGTTGTGTTTCTTAAACGTAACAGGTGAGTTAAAAAGAAATTTGTCACTTAGATCACTTTCGAACCCCATTACTTCATTTTAGAGGGGCATTGTATCCCCCTATTCAGCAGAAAATATTACAGCTGCATGATCGGTTAAGCAAGGTCGTGGAGACGAAAGACGAAACCAAGTCAATCAGAAGTTACATTCTGTGATAATAAGAATCGAATGTTGAATATTTTCTTAATACAACACTAAAACCTTCTCTCAATCCTCCGTGGACCAAGTTCACTAAAATGGAAGGTACGTCCTTGAAGCAAAGTTCAATGTTACAACAAATCAATGCTAGCATTATGTTTAGGTCAATGTTACAACAAAAGTAGAAATAGTGACGTCACTGCATCCATTGGCATGTCCTTAGGATGTTTCCAATATATCTACTCATTTGTTGTAGCTTTTTGATACTTTAATTATGAAGCAATATTATATCTATTAGGCATAGCAAGGTTTCACCCTTGAAGAGGTAATCAGGTCTCCTTGCCACGACATCTAAGCAGAAGCTGCCTTTATGGTGCAGTAGCAAGTGGTATAACACATATAGCCGCCACTTGCAACTTCCAGATCGAATAGAACAAGTCTTTGCTTCCATTACATAAAAACGGAGCGGTAGGTCTCTGTTTTCGACTTTGTGTATCCAGCAATACGCATCAGAACGGAGAGATTTGAAAATGCTGTTGTAAGCGGAGTGGATTGAAAACGGAGTAATTTGACAGGTCGTTTAGATGGAAGAACCTTCGGAACATCGAAAACAGATTAATTCCAAAACGCAGACATTTGAAAAGGGAGTAATGGAAACATAGCCTAAATTGATCGCATTGATTACCTCACTTGCAGTCGGTGATGCTTGTTGATCCGTAAGTGGCTGTCGTCTTTCCGCCCGGGCATCTGATGCAACTCGACTGCCTATAGCCTGGCTGGTAGGAGCCTTTGGCGCAGACAAGACAAGTAGCAAGACCGTCTCCGCTTCTCGAGTGTGTGCCTGGTCGGCAAACGGCTGCAAAATAGATAAAAAGACATGATTGCTCGGAGGTAGCACGTCCAAAACAAGCTACTTTCTGCGTAAATGAAATGGAGTGTGTTTCTAGTGTGGGTTAGAGGCAAAATCTCGGCCTAAAGTATCTTTTTATCCGTCCATGAATCTTTCGAATAAAGCATACCTCTGCAGTCATTCATAACAGATGCTGCGGTGTCCGATGATGTTGTCCCTGCGGGGCATGCCTTGCAGTAAACTTTTCCTTCGTCGTCTTGGTAGGACCCAGGTTGACAACTGTCACAGACTTTTGTCCCTTCATTGAAGAAGGTGCCAACGGGGCATTTCGCTGTAAGGGAAGCACCAATGTCATTTCAAGCGATAACATAGCATTGGTGTAAGAAGGACTAATTTTTATTTGCAAATAAGTATGCGTAAAACAATGAAAACTTTACCCATAGATTATTTATTTGAAGTATAATGAGGGGTGGCTTTTCTTTGCTACCGGACAAAAAAAAATTAATACCTATGGGTAGGGCCTTGTACCCCTGGTTGATACAAGCTCCTTTTTGCACATTTTTGCACATTTTTATTTCTTTTTGCATTTTAAGAATGGATACAGTTGCTGACTTGCAATCTAATTCTGGTAGGGCAAATTTTTTTCTTACAAATGCAAGATGACAAACTGACGGGTTTCAGGAAAAGAAACAAAAACTGATGGGTTTCAAGCTTCATTGCATTTGTATAAGTGTTTTAGAATATGTGTAATGATTTAATTTCCACAATCAAATAATAGTTGAATATTTACTGCAGAGCTTCTTTGGTGGTTGTCCAACCATTGACATTGTTGATCCTTTTGGACATCCAACATAAGCTGCACTGGAAGTGATTTTCAAAAGATGTGCATTGATTCTGAGAATGTGAGCCATAATCAGCTTTATCTGGAAGTTGGAAGATGGCAGTCGTTAGTTTATCACTGAAGAAAGTTAATTAAAGGTAAACAATTAATTATAGTTCTGCCTTGTGCTTTGTGCTAGCACAAGTAAGTGATTATAACAGACAGTGTGCAATGGAAGGGAATTTTTCCTATGTTAAGAGCTAAATTTCATAGTTCAACAAGGTCCAAGGAAAATTTGGTAAATCCATTTTCACCTGGCCATAGGACCTGGCAGCATCAAACTATTTGATGTTAGGCCATGTCCTTTACAGTATGTCTAAACAAACATTACCATCCCATGCCTTCTATTAAAAATCAATTTAGTTTTGGCCATAAATATTGTCATTTTGTCCCTTTTTGTGTATTTCTGCTTGTTTTCATGTCAACTTCTTTGTATGTATTGGAAATTTGCATTTGCTATTTTCATTGGATTTAAAGACTTCCCATCAGTACCCTAAATTGATTCCCCCACTCAAGTCATTAGTTTACTAAGACAAAATTTACTTTTTCACAAGTTTTTAATTTGACTCTTAAGGAAAAAATTGAAAGATTAGTTCCACTCTTTGCTTTTTAGATGCATCAATTTAAACTATTTTGTATTGATTTTGCTTCACCTAAAAGAATGGAATTAATTAAACTTTTGGCATTAAGCAATGCTATATTAAAGTACTTCATGTTTTGATGGTCACAACTCTAACACAAGCTCATCTGCAGTTACATCACTTCTACCATCTAGACATATGATGCTCTGCTACATTCATTATTACCTGCTCTTGCAGTCTTTTCAGGTATTGGGTCAGGCGTTGTATTTCCAGTTGAATTTGCTTCTTAATCATTTCTTCAATCCGCTTCATGTCATCTGAACTCATAAATGTCCTACCCTGTGGCGCGGGGGGCAGTGGTGGTATGTCAGGAATGACGACCATGTCAAAACTGATGGTCAATGTTGGAGATGACCGCTTTCTTGAAGTCGAACATGTCACAGAAATGTCATCGATTTCACACTTCGAAGAAGTGCAGAACATGAAGCTTATCATGGTATCACTCTTCATTTTTTCGCTAAACTCCTTTTTCAGTTGTTCTTTTGTTTTCTGTGCGTTGCATGGACCAGCTGATATTACGAAATGTTTCGTCACCGCATCAGCCGGATAATTTTCTAAATAGAATTTGTAAATCAAATTAGACACACATAGAAAAGAATTTTTATATCAAATTGAGCGGGTTCAATTTTAACATTGCAAGCGCACAAGCACTCCAGGCAGTTATGGTACAAGTAATCTTAGGGAGCCGATAGTCGATGATGCAAACACTTTAGTCCTGAGTTGGCCTATCTCAGAGAGAGAAATGCAGACACTGCTTGTTTCTTAGGAGGGGGATATTGAAGATGGACCACTAACAATTTTGATTACTCACTTGAACAGTCTGGCCATGGCCTAGAGCCGCGTACAAGCGGTTTAAGGACTGGCGGCATCCCACCCGCACCATTCCATTGTCCAACACTCGAGCAAAGATAGAAGTCATAAACCTTTGCAACGGCGCTCGTTTTGGCGAAACCAAAGCCTTTGTCACAGGCGACGCCGCAAATGTATGACTGCGTTGGTCCTTGTTTCTTATTGTTGCAAACCATTGTTCCATTCTTCGGTGTATTGTAGACTTCACATAGGTTACTTGGGCCTGCAATGAAAAGGGGCATATGTTAAAAAAATCTACAAAATTTCGTATGCGCTTTTAATGACGTTTTCAACCGTCATTTCTTCTTATGCTTTTGTTTGTTTGCCGTGTTTTCTTTCATTTTCTGCTTCGGATATACTGCTTAGTGTTTCCATAGTGTTTCGAAATTCCGCTATAATGTTTCTCACACCTTTTTTTCATCATTCTCAGCACCTTGTTGGTATTTGGCTTTTGCTGTGTTAGTGGCTTTAGCAAGGCAGACATGCTGAGCTCAAGTTAAAGTTTGCAAAGATACTTTCATTAACAATTATTTCAGATGCCTAGGCCATGTACAGGATTGGGTTTTCTTAGCACCATTAATACTGTCAGCTCTGAATGACGAATAGAAGGCAAGATAATACTAAAGTAGGAAGACATCAAACTGAGCTCCTGACAATGAATGGCAAGAAGCAGATCTGCGAAGTGAGTCATCAAATCAAGTCTTAACAAAGCACTTATCCTAGAGGCATTTAATGGCTATAGCAGCTCACATCTTTAAGCTATGTTGCCTTCATTATGACAAAGTACTTATGTTGCTTACGAGAAACAGTGTCAATCATGCATTCGAGAAGTCATAAATAGCGCGAAAGTCTTTTGCGTGCTTGTTTAAAGAATATGAAGTTCTAAGTTGTTTGGTGCTTGACAACTTACTCTTGATATTTATGTCAAATTCGCATGTTGCCTTGTTGCCAGCCTTGTCCTGCGCGGTATAAACAACCTTGTGTTTCCCCAGTCCGTGCTTTTGGCCATTCAGAGGTACAGACCATCTATCGACGTGTTTTCCTTCAACATTGTCGTCGAAAACCGGCTCTTTCCAGGTAACAGTAATCCTACCATGCGCAAGATCGCGCTCAGTGTCATTCGGGCACTCCACAACCTTTGGGGGCTCTTTGTCTGCATGCAAATGAATTTGTGTCATTAATCCTTAAGATATTGCTAACTACTATCATAAATAAAAGCTGCTAAACTGCAACTGAATGGTTTTAGGTTGGTCACTATATTTAATTGGCAGGGGCAGGGGTGCTTATAAACGTTTGAATGCGTGTTGTATCATCTATCTTCTCTACTTAGACAAACTCACCAATTTTTGCTTATAAGAAACACGCTTTAAAAAAGTTGCTTTTCCCGAAATTCGAAATATTACCTTCTCATTTTCATTTCCTACAATATTGTCTTGGCAAATAAACTATCGTTGTGGCGGGACATCTTCCAAAATATAAAACGTGTGTAATGCCAAAAATGTGTATATGCACCCACAATTACAATTATGATTGATACAATTATGTAAAGACTATCTGGCTATGAGCAAAATTCTGAGGTGTCGGTTCTTTTAATGCATCTAAGAATGACAAATACGTTTATAGAAAAGAATCAAAGAGGAATGAATTGGAGATTTCTTGAAAATTAGTAGCATTCTTCTTGAATGATTAGACCAGATAGAGGTCTAAAGAATCCATCTTGATCTGGAGAACGTCTGTAGTTTAAAATCTTTGAATCACCAGTGAGTTCAATTTAAAGAGCTATAAAGGTTTACCTTCTGCTATGTAATCGGTAGTGCATCTAGCCGTGTTGCCAGCTGCATCGCTAGCTGTGTAAGCCACCTTAACAGGTGTCCCTACGAAGACCCTAATGGGACTTGTCACGTTTGTCTGGACTGAGGCCACGCCAACATTGTCTGTCGCATTTGCCATCGTCAGTTGGATAGTTGCATAGTTGGTGTTTGGATCGTTTGGCCAACGTGTCGCATTCGGGCAGCTAATAATTGGGTTTACTGAATCTAGAACGAAGAAAGGTTGTTGCTAAATAAATTTAATTTCCTTGTTGGCTTAAACGAATGTTCGCACCATTTGGTAACGGTCATCGCGTGCTTTTGAAAACTAGCTGCTTGATTTGCTCGAAGATGCAAAGTAAAAGCCTTCTCAGATCAAGCCAATCGGATTACTTCACTTAAGTATCTTCAAATGCAATGACTAAGCTATAAGGAGAGGAAAGTAAACTAACTACTCTGATTGTGTCTGGGTTTTCTGTCTTCTGTCTTTTTTGGCTGGAGTTGAGGATCTCTAATAATATTTTACAGGCCTAGCGTAAGACACAAAGGTTGGAGATATATGACCTCAACTCCATTTTTATTTGAAAAGTTGTCTGCTTCTTTGGCAAGCCCATTCCTATTGTTCTCTAGCCGTTTTGGTGCTCTTCACAGGCCTGCTTTATCTTAATTCAGTTATTCCTTAAAAATTTCAATTTATCAGTGTTTTACCTCTTATTACTATCTTAGTAGCATTAATTCTTTTACCAATGACTAAATAAAGCATTTTTGCTGCATAAGCATATCCATGTTCCACACATGACACTAGTCCTGGTCTATATAGCTTTTTTACAGTTTTTTATCCACCTGCATTACCTTGGTATTATGAGACATCTCACATTTGTGTAATTGCTAGGCATGCAATTCAGAATCTCGAATTTCACTTAGAAATGTTTTATTGCGATAGAGACCAACCTTGTACGTCTGTTGGTAAGCTCAATAGTCACAGCATCAGAAGCAATGTAACAATAATGTATACTTGTGGCAAGCTGTTGTTGGTCCTTTCTTCTTAATTTCTAACGAGTAGCATCAGGAATCTGCAGGTTCATTTAATTTTCTATTCGTTTCATAATTTTTCTCTTTGTTTCACCAACCTTTTCCATTATTGGCACAATCATTTTACGATTTTCATTACGTGTAATGTCTACTGTGCTTTTATAATTATCTCGACAAAGATGCCCCGAAAGTTTAACTCAAGCTAACAGGTATCGTACACTATCTGGTTTATTTCTTTGGCAGTGTGTCTTGTTTGAGGAAAGTTTACTTACCTCTGCAAACAGGAGCATTGTCGTCCCACTGTCTATTCTTTCCACATGTCACATAATTTTTTCCAACCAAGGAGAAGCCTTTGTGACAGTTAAAGCTGCAGGTTGCACCACATGAGCTACTTGCACCATCACACGCACCATTCAAGAGTGACCCGTGTTGTGGTGCCGTTAATCTGGGACACTTGATGTCTATGATACCAAGAGATCTATCACGTATTTGGCTTTTAAATTATCTATTGGGTGTCAACTGCTGTTGAAATGGCAGTAATATACAGGGAAAGACCATATCTTTATTTCGAAAGCAACTTATTCTTTTTATAAATCAATGGAATAACAAGCACTAGTAGGGAATCGTCTAGAAAAATTGAGCAGTTTGGATAAGCATCCTAAATTTTAACACGTCGAACGAGGAAGCGTATTTTAGGCCAACGATGTAACAGAATGCAACAAACCCCAGCGTACCTTTCTGTCGTTCCATTCCCTGCGTTTGCGGGCAGGATTTCACGCCAATATTGTTGCAGTTATTTAAAGCATCGAGATGCGTCAATGTGAAGGTGTATGAACGCGTTCTCTCCTCTTTAGGACAGGCTGGGCCGTTTACTTGGATCAAAGACCACTGCGTCCATTCCTGTTGCGCACAGACTTTGCTCCGACATTTACCTACAAGTATAAAGGGCGTTTCAGAGGCAGCCTTATTTGTCCATTTTCAAGCAATTTCCCAAAGTAGACTATTTCAGTGTTTACTGGTGGGTTTTGTTCACCGTTGGGTACTCACCCAAGACCTCTTTCTCCAAGAACCTCTTTCACCAGCACCTCTGTCAACTATAACAACCATATATAATGTTGACGTGATAATAGCATACTGGCATTTACAAAATACTTGCTTAAAATAAGGTAGATTAGTTGGGCGGCAAGATTAAATGGCAAGAGACTCACACGATGTCTGGGTTCTAGTTCTTGGGCTTGGACAGTCACCGTTTACTGAATTGCAGTTGTCCGGTTGTTCGTCAAACGTGTAATGTGGAGTGACCGGTTGTGTCGAAGTTTGAACCGCACAGCCACCTTCTGGAACAGTACCGGCCCACGCGGTCCACTGATGTAACTGACAATTATTGGCTTTTCTGCACTTGCCTGGAGACCCATTGTGATGAAATTTAGTATTTAAAAATGTTTCGTGGTGCAATGTTTTAGAGGTTTGAAGAATAATTTTAGCCGCTGGTTTTGCAAAATAGAAAGCTCTGCTTTTGCCACTTCGTTTCTAGGTATGTCTAATGTTTCAATTGCAAGGTCAGTAGCCATTTGTGTGAAGAGAGAATTGTAGGGACAATCATACAGCAAAAGACACCGAAAGGTCATTTTGGAAAGGGCAAAAGGAAACCGAGTCAATCAGAAAACAAAAGTACAATTAATTAAGCACTTGTGATTGTTTTAAGCTGTTGTTCAGTTACTAAATTTAACTAGGGCGTGCTCATAGCTAGCAGTTTATGGTTAAACATTGTCGTCATACTTGCTTCAGTACAAATGCCTTGCAAGGAAATGCTGTCAGTCTAGATTCAATACAATTAAATAAAGATTCGATCCAGATTTAATTTCAGTACGGTATTGATTTGTAAACATCTGAGTTTGCTTATCAGTCACCAATCTCACTTCTATCAATACACTGATTCCCAACCCTATGCAATGATTTATTGCAAGATACACTTGAAATTATGCGAAAGATTTGGATTCGAATTTGCGCTTTGTATTGGCACCTTAATGTTAACGCCTGCGCTGCACTTACATCTACGTCTTCCTTCGGTTTGCTCCGATCTAGGGCAGCTGGTGACTACATTGCCACAACCACCGACAACCTCCTTGTACCTATAAGTTGGGTTTGCTACTCTCCTTCGCGTCTGCTGTGCACAAGTTCCATCCAGCAGCGAACCGGCCCAGGATTCCCAAGATAACCACTGACAATCCTGCAACTCTCTGCAACTGCCTGTTAAGAGTAAAGAACTTTTCCCAACTTAAACAGCCTGAAAATATCTTCTTTTCCCTGTTTTCTGTTTGCGTGAGGTAGAGGTAGATAGTATGTGGATGACTTCATCAGCAATCAGTTAGAAATGTTACCATTAAAAATGGGTATCAAGAAATTTCAACGGTATATGGACTCTAATATTGCTTACATGAGGATGTTAAATAATCTAAAAGATGCCCTGTTTGCCACAAGGTTTCTGCTGTGAAAGCGGAAGAATGGTGGTGATTTTAAATGTATTTCATTGTCTTGTCATATTCTTGCATTAAAAAACCTTTCACGGCATTATATAATGAAAGCATTATAAATTTAGAATCAACTCCTCTTGAACTTAGGAAGAATTACACATTACTCCAATCTGCGAATGCCTATAATCTGCTGGTGTACATAAGTTTTCCTATATCAAAAGAATCTCTAAATGGTAAGTTTTTTTATTGGTTTACGTTCCACACTCAGCATTGTAGCATGCATCAAAAGAAGAGAGTTCTGACAGATGGTAGGTGTAATTAATTTCAGACTCACAAGCAAACCGGGCTTTGTGCTTTCCCTTGCAGTGAACATTGGCTGGACACGAATGCGGTTTAACAAACGTTCGCACTGTATTGATTGCCTTGGCTACTTGCACCTTGCACTGACCGTGTGAAAGCTGCGGAGCCCACGGTTGGAACGTCTCCACGCACACGATGTGCACGCAGAGCGCATCAGCAAGTGAAACTGCACACGCAAATGACAGAAGAAGGGTAATGATGGCCATCTTCTTGTCAATAGTCTCCTCATGAATGATGTTCTGTGCCAGTTGTAATCTGTTCTTACGCTGTTTAAAAAGTAGCACACGCAAAGCAAACACATCAAGGTGTGTACATAGAAGGTTAATTAATGTTTGGGTTTCACTGCTTTTTAATTTATGTAGTAAAGAAGGTTGCCGTTTGCCATGGATTGTTCTATGCCGCAGGCAGATCTAAACACTCTTATGGTGTGTGAAGCAAGGTGATCGTTTGTTGCCGCTAAATAACAATCCAAAGCTTAATGTTTCACGCTAAATGTCGTCATAATTGTGCTCTTCTATAACACCATTTTGCAGCGTTCTGCCTTGTGATTGATTATTCTTTATATTAATGCATTTTTAAACAAGTCCCTTTATAATAGTGATAATGGCTGTTAGCTAACTGTCTTACTCTCGCCTGTCCTATCTAGTATTTGTTAAGCTTGGCAAAATTCCATGCTTGGGCATTCGTGTTTTAAAGTGTAATTATTGTTTAGGATCTCAGTTCCAAGCTTGAGAAGCTAATCAAACGCAGCCAGCAATTAAATAAATGCCTTTTTGTATCGAAAGTCGAGTGCTAGAGCCTCCGTCTTTATTACTAATGTTAGTACTGGTGGTCTATCAATAAACAGTGAATTATATTAAGTTGGCATGTCCAGAGATTTCAATAAAGAAACTTCAGAAACACTTCTCATTACTCATTTGCATTATTGCTTTAGGCTCTTTTCCTGTAAATCATCATGCGTGTAGGGCTATCCTCAATTTTTAAGGTCGAATTTAGGTATTCCTTCCCTTTTTGGGGGACTTGAAACTGATGTGCAGAGGTGAGTGTAAATTACCGAACCAGATGAGTTGCTGGAAAGAAACCAGTTAAGCAAACTTAGATAGTCATACTATTTCAATCAAAACTAAAAGCGTTTAGTTTTCTTCCTTTTACCCCTTATTCTCAAATTCTAAGAATTAAACAAATGAAACCAATTTCCTTGTTAGGTCATTAAGATTGGACTGAATGGCATCAAAGAAGATGAGAATCTTCCACAGCATTCATTGCTGACAAATCGCATTTGATTGCCACTTTACTTTCTTCAAAGGATGCTTCAGCGGAGAAGGTATCTCATTGGGTAGGTCATCAGCATGTGTTTCTAGGGAATTAAAATGCTTGTTTTCAGCATATGTTGGTCGTATAATCTGGTCACGTGTTCCTCTATCCCACCAATCAGTGGAAGTTGCCTTCTATGGCCACAATGTTTACCCAGCCCATGCCTCTTTCCTTATCGTCGTTCATAATAAGTTTAGTCAGAGCCACGCGAAAGCAACGGAATACCCTATTTCACTCTATCACTGACATCCTTTTAATACCAATATAGAAGAATACTTATTTGTATTGAACAAGTCTGTTCTAATCGCAATGACCCTATTGCATTGATCATAGTACAGTGACAAGAATCAATACGCTTCTTGCTTTCATTTAAACATTTTGTTTGAAGTGCTACTTTTTGACAAGAGAATAGCCTTACTTTGCCTGCAAAAAACTGGCCTATGATTGCAAAATTACAGACGCCTCGATATTGATGATTCATCACCGGTTTTCCAAAGTGCTCCTCAAATCAGAATTTTTAATTAAAGGACATGAATTGGAAGCTATTAATGACTTGCTCTAATACGTGCCACCTTAATCCACTATATCATTTTAACGGGTTCACTCAAAATGGGAAAACGTTGAACGCGGACCATAATGTAGATTACCGCCTCTCTAAAATAAAGACCACTTGCCTTGCATACCAGCGTGGTACTAAACTTTGAAAATTTCCAATTTACTTTGCTCGATTGACTAACTGTTACAACCTTATCTCAACAATTGCTATGTATCTGGTGAATGAAGATAGCAGAAAGTCATTGACATTAGATCATCAGCATATGTAATATCTTGCAGGTCAACTCTGTGTCAAGCAGTTCTTGGTATTTTTTGGGCTTAACTTGCTGCAATAAGAATGTAAACTTTGGGCCAAATGATGATTCAGGTTTCATCATGTCCATGACAAATGGGCGTTTGACTTGATCGCTTGAAAATTTATTGAAAAAGTGAAAAATTTTCTTAGATTTTTTTGACAAATCCACTCCTTGTTACCACTGTGCGAATTTCATTTTCTACGTCACTGCACATCGGTCACATCTTATCATCCATCATTTGGCTTGTCATGCCATGTGACATATATCATGTGACATATATCATGTGTCATTTCGTGACATGTTGTCTCGTGTCATGTCATGACATGTCAAGTAATAAAAATGTCCAAAAAATTGTGAGCCTCTTTATGTAGTCAGTCATTGAACAATTTCTCTTTTCGATTGTAAGTCGAAAATTCCTAACTGTTCTTTGCTGTCATCTTAAATAAAGGTATAAGAGCGAATTAATTTCAAACTTTCTTCGGCACATCATCTTGATTTTAATAAAAGCAATGGCTAAAATCTGATGAAGCTATTGCGTTAAGTCATAAATTAACGACATAATAGTGCGATCTTTCTCTTTTCTTTTAACATATGACTTCTGCGTCTTTAGCTGCACAGGTTTTCTTGTTGCAGAGAAGAGCTCGTACTAACACGTTTGCTTGCGCCCCAGCTGAAAACGCAGTCTTGAGTTGAGCGATCGTGTCGCCTTCATTGCACGAGCCTTGCATTGTTGCAAAGTGCTTCTTGACACCAGAAAGGCTGTTGTCTAAAATTGATCATCGGAAAAGTCAACACAGAGACCAGTCGCCTCTCTAAGGTAACATCATGTGCACTAATGCACAAGTCCGTTAAATGTAGCAGCCAAAATGTCATTTAGGCAGCCAAATAGTCATTAAGTACCATTGTACTTTCAACTGAAGAATGTCCGCTCGAAATATTTTAGTATCAAGGTTCTCGTTTTTGAAGTACTTACGAATTTTGTAGTAGCTACAAGTACCCTAGGGTTCGGATACAGTCAATAAGAGAATGGAGGCAAAGGAAAACATTGACAATCACAAACAATAACAATCACGCTGGACGTTTTTATTGGTTGGCACCTTAATACCGCTTACCTTATATGAATGGCTTTACCGTGAAATTTAAAAGTTTCACAATCAACAATGTCTTGACTTTAATAAAATTTTAATGAAAATAGACTTTTAGCGCAATTAATGAGTTCTAAACTAAAATTACATTCAGGAATTGGTGCCCAAAAAGAAGTTATTCAAATAGAGTGCTTCTTGTCATGTATGAAGATTTGACTTAGAAGGCTATTAAAACCCTTTAAAAAGGGTATAAAATTATTTCATTATAACAGCAATAATTTTGTAAGCTTTAGATTCAAAACTGGCTGTAAATTGACAAATTTGATAAGTCAAGTTGTTGAAAAGCACTGTATTTTGTACTCCGTACTTTAGTTTTTATGTTTGTAGTATAAAGACATCAAAGTCCTTGAAACATCGATTGCTTTTAGCCTGAGTTAAATCATCTATACCTTACAATGTTCTGAAGTAAAGAAAATAAAAATCAAACTTTCCTTATATATATATATCCTTATATTCTAAGTTATTCAAAAATCTAAGTGAGTATAGTGACTTAGGACTTAATCAAGTTTTTCCCATCCTTGTAAAAGAAGTCTTGCTCACCTGAACAGCTTGGCCAGGGAGTTACTGCTGGAGCTAGCGGCGTAATCATAAAGCGATCAATGCCATGCCATGTTCCGCTTCCCGCACAAATATAGTACTCGTACACATCCGTGCTCGAGTTAGGCTTTACAAGCTGAAAGCCCTTCTGGCATGCTACACCACAAATGAACATTCCATGATCACCTTGCATACAGACAACCGACCCGTTCTTAGGCGCCTTGAAATCACCACACGGATATTTTGGTTCTGTTCAGAAAAGAAATTTAAGTTCGGTTCAAGATTCAAGACAAGCAAGAAGTACACTTAGCACCTGGATTAGAAGGGAAACTTGTGGTTGTGGTTGTTTATTTGCAAAAATATTTCTGTAACACACAAAGAGATTTATTATGTAAAAATCAAAGTAAACTATCGTTATCTTTTCAAAGCTAAAAAGGATACATTTATTGAAACTTTTTTGTCATAATATATCGTACCGGAACCTTCAAATGTCAGGAATGGAGAAATAGAAAATTCAAGACCTTTATATTTGAATAATTTTTACTAATTTTCAGTTGTCGTCGAGATGACCACATATATCGAAAATCCAGAACTGACAACGAGTGGGGTAGCATTTTGTACCCTTTGCTACTCAATCGTCTATGCCACTAATAGATTGATTAAATGTGAGTCAAATTGACGTAACATATTCCATGATCAACTGTCAATATATGCTTTCTTGCTATTTCCAGAGTCTTAGTCAACCCAGATTTCATTCTTCGACATGGACGTACCTCGTACAGTAACCGTAAATGTGCAAGTTGCAGAATTCAGGGCTTGATCTACCGCCTTGTAAATAATAATGTGTTTTCCTAGCATGAGAATGTCTCCATTGGGGCGATTTGAGAAGATAGAAAGAGATTTATTCACGTTGTCGCGGAACTGGGGCTCTTGCCATGTTACCCTCGTGCTTGCCTGGCCCTTTACAGTGCGTTCGAAGTCGGATGGGCAGGATATCACTCTTGGTGGCTCCCGATCTATGGATTTAAGCGGCTGTTAGGTAAACCTTTGCGCACAATCATTACGTCTGTTTAATAAGCGGTGCTCGTTTATGGGTGCCATCTCGCCATGCAACATCACATTTACCACAGATAGTCACCACTATACGTAGAGGTTTACTCATTTCTACAATATAGTTGCAATAAGCTGGCACCGGCTCTCCTACACATTATAATTAAAAGCAAACAAATATTTCGTGGTATCAAACTCCACTACTATGCGAAACGTAATTTTTTGTACTTTTGCTACTTATTTTGTCAGCTTTTGGTCATTTTCCAACCCTTGCGTACTCCTTGGAGTATCTGGTGAAAAGCATTTTAGTATGCTACAATCGTGTTTCTGTTGTTACTTACAACACAAGTAAAACCATTCTGATAATTTTGGTAAATAGTATAGTCTTCAATATGCCACGAAATTCTGAGCTCGAGAATGAAGGGGATGGGACTTGCCTTCCACCTCTAGCCTCAAGATGCACCTAGCCATATTCCCGGCTGCATCTGTTGCTGTGTACGTCACTCCTACACGCTGGCCCACGAAGACTCTTACTGGGCCAGATGGATTACTAGACACGGAAACCGCTCCTGAATTGTCTGTGGCATTCACTACCGGCAAATCGATGACTGCGTAGCTTCTGCCTGGGTCATTTGGCTTGAATATCGGCCGAGGGCAAGCGATCCTTGGTGGTACCACGTCTAGATACAATCAGAATGCATTTGAAAACGACACTAGTGTGTAATCATGAAGTCTCTCTTAGTGTGTAACCATAGTTACTACACAATCAGTTACACAAGTTTCTATATTGGTGATTTTATGGAGGCCGTGCTTTCGAGAACAGCGAAAACCACCATCTTCACTTCGCGTGCAGAAACAGCAAAACCACCTGTAAGCAAACTTGCAATCCGGCCATCTTCTTTACAATAGATCGAACAAGCAGCCAAGCAATACCCACCGTAGAACTTGAGGCATGAACGTGGGGCACGATTTGGTGTTGATATCTAAAAGGAAATTTTTCGCCGAGAAATAAGACCGAATAATCGCCAGTTACCTTTGCACGTCGGTGTGCTCCCATTCCATTTCCCATCATTGCCACAAATGACGTAATGTCGTCCCTCCAAAGAGAAGCCCTGGTCACAAGCAAAGTAGCAGTAGTCTCCGCATTTTCTTCTGGTGCCGCTGCAGTAAGGACCGTGTTTGGGTGCCGCAACACTTGGACATGTGGTTGCTAGGACGAAGAATAATATTACCAGAAACGTCACGGGTAGGGTCGTGGGTAGAAAGGAGTTAGAGAATGAGGCAATGCGAATAGGGTGGCTCTGGCTGTAAGGCTGCAAGTCGCCTGCTTCAGTTTCTCGACAGGTGTTTGTAACAGTTCAGTAGACAAGCGTTAAGCATAGTTCAAGTGGTAGTAACGTTGTTGGTGGTTATTTGCTTTCGTTATGTCGTAAAGTTGTGTATTTGTACCCCAATAACAATCTGCGAAAAGCTGACTTACGCTTCATTCTAGTGCTAATTGATTTGCCTGGACAGGTCCTGATAGGTTGGCAACCGGAGGGTTGTTCCTGGTATTGCAGTGATGAGGAGTATTTACGTTCTCGATACTGCCTTTTACAGTCACCAGCACGTCCAGGTTGCATATCGGCCCACTGGGTCCATGGCTGTAGACGGCACTCTCTTCTTGGACATAGGCCTGTGACAAGACATAAAACAACGGATAAACGTGAATGGTTATTGAATGTATGCAAGTGGAGATGTTGTATACTTTCTACTTACGTAAATGCTATCCCAGCGGCAATGGGACGAGGTTCCATTTTTCTGGCAGATTTTTAAAAGGTCCATTGGTTCCATTGCCGCTAAATAATTGAACATCCTGCAGCTTTGCTTTGTTTCTATGCTAGTTTACATACATAGACTACTGTACATCGACTACTTTACATAGACTACTTTACATAGACTACTTTACGTAGACTACTTTACATAGGCTACTTTACATAGACTACTAACATAGACTACTTTACATAGACTTCTTTACATCGGCTACTTTACATAGACTACTTTACATAGACTACTTTATATTGACTACTTTACATTGACTACTTTACATAGACTACTTTACATAGACTACTTTACATAGACTACTTTACATAGACTACTTTACGTAGACTACTTTACGTAGACTGCTTTACATTGACTACGCAGGAGATATTATCTTATCAAAATCGAAAACTTTTAAGCATAAAGAGGCTCGGCAAAAAATTAGGTATCCTTTAGAAAAAGGGTGTAAATCGACTTCTTTACATTGACTATTGTAGAAGTAGGATTAGGGATGCCTCCAACGATGCAAAGGAATGACAAATCACTTCACTACATTTGATATTATGACCAACTGCGGCCAACCTGCATTTAGAAAATGAACTAGAATCACATTTACTTACACATCTTCCGAACAATCGTTCTTGGCCTGCAATCAACACTTGGCGGGCATGAGTGTGCCTTCGTGATGTGACGCTGTTTTTGTAGCGGCCTGGAAAACTGCATCGAGCAATTTCCTGGCTGCACTGCAGGTTTCCAGGGCTGCATTATCTCGTCGCACACATGGTAAGAGCAGAGGCCTTCGGCAACTGGAAGAAGATAAATGGCTGCGATTGAGAAGAGACTGATGAGCGTCATCTTGGGCATTTCTAAGCGAGCGATTAAAGACTCTTGGACCACTCTACTGCTATAACTGCTATATATTGCAAACTGAACTAACAGACAGAATGGAGTGTAGCATATTTCAAATGAAAAGCAAACACCTTTTTAATGGGTGTTTGTTTTAATGATTTCTTTTGCGTATTCATTATGGGGACACGATACTTTATAATGTTCGAAGGTTTCCAGATTGTTGGGACGTAAGTGTGTTTTGAAGATGTTTTGTTAATTCTGATTATATGATTCTTCCAAATCTAGCAGCTCTTTAATTTAGCATGACTTTTACCTATATTTTCTTGACAATTTGCTTTAATTTCTTGCAACAGGCCCAGTTGACACAACTGTGCAAGTTTGAACAGTTTTGTAATCTACTCAAAAAAAGGTAATCTTTGATCACGCCACAATTTACAGATTTTGCATGCATTCTTGAAGGGGCCAAAAGTGGTGTTTCTGAGGAAGGGGGTGTCCTTAGTAAGAGAGTCCTTGCATACCTCACTCAGATTCTTCAATCCCAAAAAGAAACAAAAGAAGTCAGATGTTCAATACCTCCGAAGGGCATACCAACCGTTAAATTTTTTTCTTCGCGGTTTTGAAGATTTTCCTTCCCATTGCCACCTTCAATTCCCTTTCTATTAAATGCATTACCAAATGCTTATGTACGTCATACAGGTCACATTTAAAAGCTCATTGCGCAGTATGAATCATAGTTTTTAATGGCCTAACATTGATTCACTGAAAAAGGGGCTGGCTGAATATAGTCTTATTCATGTGAAGCGCAGTTGTATCAAAACCGGCATGACGAAATTTTTCACTCCAAATGTAAATTTGTACGAAAAATTAAAAGTGTTTAATATTCTCGCAAAAAGAGACATTTATTAATAGCTGGAAGCCATGAATCACACAATTTTCTTGAAGCACTATAGCAATGAAGCACTATATCATTGATTCCTTTATATTACCATCCAATTTCAATTTCATTTTAATGTTGGAAAAACACAGCATTCTCAATCAATATCTGAGGGAAAAAAAATTTTTCCGTCAACCCTAGTTGCTATGATATGTCCAAGAGTGTTGTAATTGTCTGGTCTTATGACGTCAGATGTCATCATGCACTCGATTTCTTACTGTCAAAAAGGCATCGAATGAATGGAATGAGGAAATCTTTTCTCGGAAACCGAGTGGGGGTTTAGAAAATTGATGGCTTCATGCTTACAGCCGTGATAAGTGGCACTAAAGGCTGACTTTCACTTGTTTCGCAAAGGTCGCGCGACCTGGCCAATGCGTTAATGGGCGAATTGCCAGATTCGCTTCCTTCTCTGGGGGAACGTTCTTCTGAATCTTTCTCCACAATTGTGCTGGCAGAATTTGATTCCCTAACACTGCTGCAATTGTAGTTGTTGAATCAACGCTATTAAATCTGGGCTCTTTTAACCTACCATGTTTTTGTCACATTCAAACCACAATACTTTTCCTCAAGCTGTACGCGAGCAGTCGCTCAGTAGTTCGATGAAACTACTCGGCGAATGGTCGCGCATTCGCAGTGAAAGAGGAAGTTGGGTCTTGCGCACGCTCAAGAATGTATTTGCTCAGTCGCGCGATCAGTGCGAATCAAGTAGAAACCGGCCTTCAAATCAATTGCTTTCTATACCTATGTGAAAATTTTCCAATCCAAGTTATTGTTTTTACTCCCCATTTACTAACTTTTTATCGGCAACTGTGGAAAGTTTTATTTATTGCTTAGCTATGAATGAAGTAGCTTTTAAACCCCTCAATTCGCGAATTAATGAAGATATTGTGAGAGGAGCAAAATTATTTTATTCAAGAAAACTTTTCGAGCATATTCCAGTGATTGGGAAACTGGTTGACGAAACACGCAAAGAGAATGCAGGCAGTCAGGTTCATCCTGTTTTGTGACGTCATAACGAACAGGGAATCGAGGTTGCAAGTAACGAGCGGTTCCTTGTTGAACTTTCAAGTTCACCTTCGCGACAGGCGAGTTACGTGAAATGATTGTGAAAGACGAGAAATTGTTGTCGTAGTTCTCAGTATTTATTAGCTTCTTCATTCATCAAGGTCATGAATAAAGAGCAGCGTCTTACTTCAGAAGACTCTAAAAGATGGAAGGATATGATACCAAGCAGTGCGGTGCATCTTATTGCTGGGGGTATCGGTGCAACAATTGCATCGGCATCAACTTGCCCGCTTGAAGTGGTCCAGACGAGACTTCAGTCTACGTTTCTCAAAAGCTTCAACGTAGTTCAGACACCAGTTTTAAACTTGGCTTCTCAGAATGGTGTTGGCACTTTGCATATGCCTGGAAGTTTTGTATTTCAGGTCCAGCAATTTTTGAGGAGCAATTACTTGAGCCAACTATTCTCGTACATGAGATACATGGTTAGGACAGAAGGCACTTCGTCGCTTTTCAGAGGCCTGCTACCAAATGCCCTTGGAGTAGCGCCAGCAAAATCAGTTTATTTTCTCGTTTATTCAGAAGTCAAATCGGCACTGAATGAGTCGGCTTACTTCGAGAGTGAGAGTAGGCCCGTTTTCACACTGGCGGCCGTTTGTGCAGGTCTGTCAACAAGCACTGCGACAAACCCAGTTTGGTTTATTAAAACGCAATTACAGCTGCATCACAACGCACAGAAACTGACTATTCTAGACTGCGTTCGGAATGCGTATGAACTTCATGGAATGAAAGCATTTTTCAGAGGCATGAGTGCCTCGTATGTCGGTATTTTTGAAACTATAATTTATTTCATTGTTTATGAGGATATTAAAAAACGTTTAAAGAGCCACAGGCACCTGGCAAAAAAAGAAAAATTTCACATATCAGACTACGTTTTTGGATCAGTTGTATCAAAGTTGGCAGCAACAGTTATAATGTACCCACATGAAGTTGTACGAACAAGACTGAGGCAGGATGTAAAAGATGGAAGTAGTGGAAAACTGAAATACAGAAATTTCATGCAAACATTGTTAACTGTTGCAAAAGAAGAGGGACGAGTTGGCCTATATGGTGGCTTTGGAACCAATTTAATGAGACAGATTCCAAATACTGCAATAACTTTTCTAGTGTATGAAGCTATAATTAACTTTTTTGAGGAAGAAAGCTAAAACCCCAAACCCTTTGCCAACAATGACTTAGTTGTTATTCGAGAATAGCAAAGAGCAACCTAATTCACCTCAATTGAAGTTATTTTCTGCTATAACTATTTTTCTAAAGAAAAAGTTTAATTTTGTGCCATAAAATTGGGATGTCTTAAAAGTCCCAAAGGCCCTTTACTTTCTTCAAGGGTTTTTTGCAGTACTGCTTATTTTATTGCCCATTTTTATTCCTCAGCCTACCACTCAAATGAAATGAAAAAACAAGACATTGCCTTTTTGCAAAAATATCAAGTGGTTTTGCAAACATAATGTGATAGCATAAGGCTAAAATCTATTAATTAAAGCTAGAGTCCATACACTACTTAGCTGTTCTTGTTGCAAATTTGGTTGCTAAATAATTTATATTGACATCGCTGCAGACATTGCAATGTATTTGCAGCAATAAAACGTTGTGTAGAAATTTAACCCATAACATATGCTCAAGATTGAAATTAAAATCTCTACACTTAATGAAAACCGAAACTTGATGGATCATGTTTAACATGTCCATAGTTTTCATTGGACTGAGTAGTTTATGCGAGCAACTTGCTGTCTTTAGCATATGATTCCTAACTTAGAAATTGTGTATTTAGGCATCTTTCATTGGTACTTTCGTTGTTTGATAACCTATTTCTCCTATACTTTTTGTATAGTTTACAATTCATGCATTTAATCAAATACTAGATAAAATCTCTAAATATGTTGACATCATGTCATGATGGTATTAGCTGTTGTTTTGTGCCTGTGTTAGTTAACCTATCAGTTCAGAACGGGTCTCCCTTTTTGTTTTTTTGTTGGTATACATTTCCAAGCTTTTTCAGATTCTTTTCTTACTGTCATGTCAGTCTAATCCATTGCTGAGCCTGCACAAAAAATTAGCTCTCTGGACCCTCCTTTTGCTTCTTTCAAGATAGAACTGGTAGATAAACAAATTTTGTGTCCCATTTTGTTGTTGTTGTTTTGGTATCAAGTTCTCACCCCTACCCATTTCTAAATCAATGGGACTTTTTCATGCATTTGAATCATTTGATGAAATATTAGAATGACCTTCAAGATAATTGTTAAAATTTCAAGTATAAAGAGGCATTTTTTGTCTCAATGTAGTATTAGGTATTTTGCCTTGCTGTCATTGTTTCTATTTCTTAGTTAGAAATTAAATAGGAGATTAGAAATAGTTCTGAATAGTACTGTACTCTGTTGTTTTTTGTTTGTCTGTAAAATCGCAAAGCAATAGAAAATGGCCATTTCTATTTCATGTAATGTTCTCCAAATTTCAGCAATCTTTTGTACCTTTGTACCTTTTAAAATATGTTTTCCATTATTTATTTATTACTTATTAGAAAGATTGCAACTGCTGGTAAGGAAAACCGACTATAGGGTATCTCCATGCTAAGCTTTATTCCAGCTCCTTTTCAATGCTATATGAACCATTGTTAGTCCTTCTAAACGGTCAATGACCAGCATGCACTCTGCATAGGTTTATGTAAGAGCAGATAACTTTTTTATGAAATTCCAAGGGCTTAAGAACTCTCCCAATCGATCCATCTAGGCAAATCCCTTCTCACTTGGCCACCTGTTAAGCCATTATGTTGACGTCAATGATGATTCAAAGAAAAAGCCTTTTAAACAATGCTTGAATACGGATTCCGCAGACATTTCCAGACATTCTGCTGAACTTTGATTTCCTGCCAGTATTGCACAACCCATATTACATCATCGCTGATCTTTAGTTTATTAAGCCTATTCAGTCAACATGACATTCTGCACTGACCATCGTTGGTTCTAGAATTCAACGATCTAAAATAAACTGACACCGCAATTAATCGAATACTTGGAATTCTTACAATTTTTCGAATTTCTTTGCTTTCAAATTTTGGTTTGCTTAAGTTGTTGGTTTGAAGCCGAACAGAAGAGCTTCGGTGCATCATTAGTGGAACTAAGACGATTTCTTGGAATCGACTCCTTATTAAAATCATATTCTAACATTATCAATACTTAATTTGTTTTGACGAGCAACTTACAAGCATTCATCACAGAGGATGCCACAAAACCAACAAAGGAGGGGGGGCAAAATTGATGCAAGAAATTGAAATAACTAAAGGAATTTAATATAAATTCAAAAATAATAAAATTTGCAGAAAGGATGCAAGTCTTCTTTGTCAGAGACCTTGATTTCTTGCTTTGTTCTTGTCAAGCTTCCGTAGAATTTATAGCAAAAGTATTTCTTTGCAATTTCAAAAGAATAGTCTTCTCCTGCCCTGTCGTGAGTATTTGAATTCGATGTGGCTTAGGCCGATTAGACTGATAAAGTAAATGTCAAGGGCGAACTGCAGGTTCGTCGAAGACGGTGGCGTAAGAAGTCCTCATGTTATTGTGCGAAAGATAACAGAGAGGGTTCAGTAAAGACGTTGTGTTCTGCTCTATAAACTAGTTGGACGCCTTTGCTACGGCTAAACACGAAGGATCGATGGAAATCCGTTTAGCTGAATGGATTCGCAATCAGATTATACTGGTAGACAACTTATACTGGAAAAAGATGCAAGAATCATGAATGTTCTGACATTTTTAGAGAGGGTCCAGCCTCCTCTCGGTGCTACTCAGGCAAAAGGAGCGTGACGTCAGGGACCACGCCCATTTCCTCACACTCTCAGAAGGGCCCCCCTTGTTAACGAGTTTGTGACTACATCCCTGGTCCTGATTGTCGGAAATAAATCCTGCAAAATAAATTTTCAACAGAGGATTGCAAGAGAACGGGCTGAAGAGAGTCGTAACAAGACACTAGAAGGTAAAGAATGATGTCTACCATCGTTTTATCTCGGAGAAATCTAACATTTCTAGTAAGCATTGTATGTTGAATTAAAAGAAGGACTAAACATGCGGAGCTGGCAAAAGCATTGGGCATCCACTGCATGAAATGCGTAAGATCGTCGTCGAATATCTGGACCCATTGGTCTTCATACTAAGACATTGATTATTTACAAATGGTTGACAGCGTGTGAGATGCATCATTTCCAAATCACAAACACCTTCACCGGAGCTCATTTTTCATTTGCCTCTAAAACAGAGCACAACAAAATATTGCACCTAATTTCCATCAATGTTTATCAAAACACAGTTCTATTTTTTACGATTAGAAGCTCGTTTTGTTGTTGTTGATGTACGGTTCGAATCTGTGCCAGGTCAGCCAATTGCACTCGGTCACTCGTCAGGGGCAGAAAGCAGAGACCTTCATTTGTCAACTGAGATTTCGATCACTTTCAAATGTGTTGACATATCTGTTCAAATTTGTACCAGTTGTACGAAGATGCCCTCTTTAGGATATAATAGTCTATGTTGCAATGTTTTTAATGCCCATGCATTATGTACTTAATAGGCCGTATAAACCCGTATAGGTGACTTCAACAACGATAAATGCAATTCATAAGATGTTTGCAACTGTTAGTAATGTTTAATTTGAAATATGTTCTGCCCATAAGCAGAACCATTTGCTAATTAGAATAGTTTTAACCTCTCTGCAAAGCTTTCTGCAACTCTCAAGTGCCAACGAAGAAGGAAATTGGAGAACAAACACGAATCATACTACAACTTGTTCATCTTGTCCGATTCGTGCTTAGCAGAATGTACTTAAAGGCAGTACCGAACCTAGGGCTCCACTTGCTGAAGTCTGCACCAAGACTGAGGACTGCTGATACTCTGCCCCATA
Source organism: Nemopilema nomurai (assembly GCA_003864495.1). Classification (NCBI taxonomy): domain Eukaryota; kingdom Metazoa; phylum Cnidaria; class Scyphozoa; order Rhizostomeae; family Rhizostomatidae; genus Nemopilema; species Nemopilema nomurai. The sequence goes on along the minus strand of ML133421.1, from coordinate 481,624 downwards.
ATGACTGCTATTTATTTTATGTTTGTCCTGGCGACACTTCTGTCTTCACTGGTTACTGGAGGTATGAATTAATTTCTTTCTTACCACTGATAGGAATCTTTAGATTGCTTGAAAAGCCTTGTGCTAACTTATTTAATAGCAACCCATTCAGCAATGATACCAAGTCTTTAAATTTCTTCTTTGTTGGTAGTTAGAAACAATGGCTTTTTATGCTATACAAATTACCCGAATACTCGTGGAAATAGTTGTGTTTTCTGTGTTTTTATATGTCTTTACATGTTAAAAGGGTTTCTGTCTTTACTTGTAAGAAGATTCCATTTAAAATGCCTTCATTCTCCTTTCACTTTTGTTTCATTTAAAACACTGCTGTCAAAAGCTTCTTTCTCGTTAAGAATTGTCACCAAAAATTTTTTTTCATCTACCCTCAGTGAAGGGGCGCCCAATTGATAATAGAAATATTGAAAAGGAAATAAATGTTTATTGATATTCTTTGTTAATTGGGTATCGTCTAATTGAGATTCATTTTCCTTACTTAAGCAGATCCAAATGGCAATTGCGCTGTGAGAGATCAGCCAGAAAATGGTGCTGTTATTTGTAACAATCACATTAATGGCTTAGTAGTATGCATTCCCCTGTGCAAGAAGGGTTTTGGCTTCGTGAAGTCAGCTGACTTGAAGGTGTACAAACTGTACCTTTGTTCGAATGGAAAATGGAAAGGATTGGGACCTTCTTCACCTGAGTATATAAAAGTCGAGGATGGGAAAAAACCGTGGCCTGACTGTGCAAGTAAGTTGTTGCTTCTTCTCTTTATTAAAAGAAGAGGTAGTTGTTAATCTTAAGTGAGTTTTTCATTGTTAGAGAATCGTTTTGAGTCTCAACTAGATTGCTCCAAATAGATACTTTGTAAGTAGCTGCAAGCGTGCATGACAGGCCCTCACATGAGACCAAAAAGTGAAAGGGGTAAACTCTAATAGATAAGAAATTCAAAGAAAGAAACTAAGGAACTGTAGTAATCTTGAAAGTACAATTTGTAAAACATTAGAGGGTGCCCAAGACCAAGGCCGTACAAGACTGCCATAGAACTGAAGACGCAAAACATTTCCCTTTGATTAAGTAGGGGTATGAAATGACATATAGCGAGTTTTCAATTACAAGGTTAATTGCCGATCTTGCAACTGAAAAGTTTCGCATATGAAATCATTTTTTACGTCAGAACTAGTGTATTTAACTATCCCATTTCTGGTTATGCTGTCAAGCATGGCGAAAATCGTGAGAGAAAATGTTGCATGAAAGTGAGTGTCGTTGGGCGAACACTGCGGCTGAAATTGTTCTGACTTTCGGAAATGTAATGATCGGTTAAGATTGAATGGCAAATAGACATTCTAAGTGGAATTTTATGAATTTTTCTCATCATTTCGAATCAAACCCGCATCATTTTAAGCCATCATAACATGTTAATGACTGGCACATCAGAGTTGTATTTGCATCCTCAGTTTTTACTTTGCAAGTTATCATGCTTAGATATAACGATTTCTATCCAGAACTTGAAAAAAAAGACAGCAAGTGAAATCTTCACGGGAAACATAAAAGAACAGGTAATTCAATCAAAGTTTTATACGAAATTTTGACCATAAAAAGAGCACAAACGATTTATGTGAATTACTTCTACGATCATAAAAGGCATTGTTATATGTTTGCAATTATTCGTTCTATAGAATGCTAGAAACTCCAAACAACCTTAAAATACATGGTGTAACCAGAGCGCTTAACTAAATATATTTATTATAAAAATATGCAATACAATGAGAATTTTCAGGGAGTGAAGCTTGATCGTCTAGTTTGTAACCCTTCTCGCAGGCAAATATATAACTACTTTCTCTTCTTCAGACAGAAGATGCTTCTACATGAACGTTGATTGTAATTAAATGCGAAAATAAGAGTTTAGACTTGCTTAATTATGCATTAGATGTAATGCAATTCCAATGTATCCAATGTAATGATCTAATGTAATTCATTACGAGTACCGACAAAAGAAGGTTCAGGTGATTTTTTGCCTTTAATTTCTCACAAAACTCTTACCTTCTTAAACAAAACTCGTTCATGTCACTCTTCGATCGTTTCGGTCTGGCATGCTTCTTTTGTGTTTATGAGAGTTACTTGACGATTTTTATTCCGGCTGTGAATCCCTTATAGAATTGTGTAATGGATCTAAGTAGGAGACATTTGAGAAACAAATGTCATTCAAGAGACATTATACTATCCTTTAAACACTACGTGGTATCCTTTGCAGCAGGCAAGAGTGTGTAGTGATGAAAATTTGTACCCACAAATTATAGTGACGACATTATCTAATTTAGTTTAAAAACGCCCATAAATGCATTGCTAATCATTAACTAGAAGTGAGCTTCTCCACTGAGTGTTTAAGTAGAATGTGATTTGATTGTCAATGTTGGGTCCATCGCGTTTCCAAGGAGTTGAGATCAAGTGCTGAAGTTTCGAATAACGGACAAGGTATTCTTTCGAAGCAGTTATTCAGCGAAAACTCGGCATTTCTGATAGAACTATTTGTTTAGACAGACAATTTTTCATGATAGTATAATTTTTCTAAATCGATCTTTGAAGAAGATTTCTGTTTTGTTTCATTTCAAAACTATCATATAAGCTTGAAAGGTTTATGCAAAATCCCATTACATTGGTGCAGTGTGTATATTTAACTGCTAAGGCTCCTAAAAAGGATCAATGTGGATAATTTTGAAATACTTGCGCGAGCCCAGAAAATTTAACAATGAACAATTGCTGCTGACACGGGAGTTGGCAGCCATGTGCAACGATTGTACAGGCTGAAAGGTCCCCAGGGTAATTGGTGTGTGTGTCCCGCATGGCTTTGAAAGATGGTCGAGTCTCTTTGGGACCAAATAAAAACTGCCATAATTCCAACTGAGGCAGTTCAATTAGGGACAATGGCAGGGAGGGAAAACAAGACAAGATGCGAATCGATAAACGCAGAATACTGGTGAGAGTGTTTCCTTCTTCTTTAAGATTCTCAGGCCATCGTTTCTTTGGTGTATGTGAAACATTTGCGCTAATTGGAAATTTCAGTTACGTTTCTCGGTCGTGCAGTATTTCTAGAGAGTACTTCAAACTTCATTGCACGCTTGCCGAGTATTGAATCACTAGTCCACGTAATAAGTAGTCTCGATTTGGTGTTTTGCAAGGTCTTAGCCTATACAACATAGTGTGTGCAGCCATAAATCAAGTCGAGATTAGGGATGTGTTGCTGGGGGGATGAAGTAAGCTGAATGCCCCTTGAATGAACAAGAGATGCCGGAAGAGCCGATCGCTGTTTTTTGCGATATGATTATAAGAAAATTCAAAGGAGAACGGTACAAGGAAAAACAGATAGCCACTTATGCATAATTGTATCAGAATTCATTGTTCCGAATGAAAAAGCAGTTGCGGATCGAAAACTCTAGGGGGTTGTAAGAGGAGTGGTTGTTTGGCTGTAAATGACCAATCAACGTTCACCTCACACCTCAAATTAAGAAGTGACCAAGCGAGAAGACGAACTATTTCTGTCTACCTACAATTGGAAGTTGCACGCGAAACTGTTTAGGTACATACTGTTTAGGTCCCATCACTACATGTAGAAAATGACTGTTGTCTATTTGGTATTCGTCCTGGGCGTGTTTTAGTCTTAACTGGTTATTGGAGGTCAATTTGGTATGACCACACATGTTTTAACAGCCTTCTTTGTGATAAAGATGCTATTTATAGTGACTGTGACAAATTAATACAGTGGTGCCTTTAGCTATGGAATACGTTTTCCACATACTTTTATAACTACACAACTTTTAGTGTAAACATTAGTTTAAGCTGTTTGAAATGCTAATTGGTTGAACTTTAATTTGATAAACTATTTAAGTACCTAATTTGTTTTTGGTCCAAGGGTGGAAGGGGGCCATGATCCCTAAGTGGTACGACTTAGCACGTCAAGCGATTGAGTTAAGAAGATATGCAGCACGAATGATCAAAACTTTGGCATCAATTTACGCAATATAATTCTGTCTCGATAACAAGCCTGGAACGCTACTCCTAATGAAACTTCCTTAGAGCTTTGCGTAAATAATCTTGCTTAAATTTGAAAAAACTCATTTGACATCATTCTGCTTTAAAAACTAAATCAGTATGAAATTGAACAGATTTTAAGTATGAAATTTAGAGTTTAAAGCTCCATGACTTGCGTCATATTCAAAAATTTTGACTTGGTATAAATTACACTTTATGTTCAACAGGTTTCTACAATGCCCGCCAAAAGTAGTTGGAACACCGAGATTCTACACGTAATAAATGCATATTTTCACTTCAATTCCCTATTTCAAGCAGACAGAACCCCCTCCCCTCCTTAAACAATGTTGTGAAGGTAGGTGAACATGTCGCTAAACATGGGTTACACAATCTGCGCTCCAACATACATTTGTTTTCATTTTCCAGTCGGAAACCAACATTGTATATGGGGGAGGGGAGACGTTTAGTAGGAAAGATGATTGGACTGTTCCAACACTTTTGGCGGGCATTGTAGCACCCTAAAGACACATCAATCCCTTTAAGTTTTTGATGGAAACATGGCATTTTTCACAATCTGGGAGAGTTTGGGCATGGCTATCATAATGTTTCCCAGCTGACCCACCAAGCTCTTATGCTCAGTATTATCATCTTTGATCCTGGTAGAGTCAAGTAGCAACATATATACAAGAGTTCTCACTAAACTGTGTGCAGGCTGGCTTTCTGATCAATCATATACTCTAATCGTGACAAAGCTTGTGGTAGGTCTTTGTCTAGACGTTAAGCATAAAAACATTGGGAGGGACAGTGTAGGGGAGCACAGCTAGCTGACACACCTCAAGGGTACTGCCATACATTTTTGTGCACTTTCTGTCAGTACCTGAAAGAGGTCATATGGAGAAGTGCGTTTCTGAAAACTTGGCTCAGGTCGACAAAGCAGGTTTTGACATGTTGGTGTTTTTAAACTCATTCTAATCGTGACCTCTGCTATTTCTTCAACGCAATCACTTCTCTGCAAGCAGACACCGCTCGTGCAAATATTATCGTCATATGCTAATAACGGTTTGGCCCTCATTATCAATATTAGTCTACAGAAAAACTCTATAAACACTGAATTAGGAGTATTATTTACACTCCTTTGTGAGCACTTACCGAAAGTTTATCAACTTTGATCCACGTGAAGACAACAGAAATTCATTTCTAAACTAAAAACTTGCTGTAAGCTTTTCTCGAGAGATGCCGAGTTGTGCTTATTGCATTAAGGCTCGAAGTGAACAGGTATATATTACGAGATAAATGCCAGGTTCCTCGCAATGATGCTCTAGATATGCCAGTCCAAAATATCAAAATATCGGTTTGCATACCATTTCCTTCACAACTTCTTTTGAAGGTGTAACTAAAATTTATAAAAGGTCGTAGGCAATTGTGAACATAGAAGGAAAATAAAAGCATCTTTGGTTATATCAGTTAACGCCCGATCAAGAATGTGTGCTCATAGCCTAGGATGCGCAAATGTTTGGCATTGTAAAGTTACCCACTTGAAACACATATGGGTAACATAATTGGTGTAATTTGTCACAGATCCGTTATAAGCTTTATGAATTTTAGCCAGATTCTGCTCGTTTTGGGATTCCTTCTTCCATTGCTTTCGTGGGGTACAATTTAATCATTAGGGGTTTGATTTCAGGGTACTTTGACATGTAATGATTTTCCATCTTAATTGCAAGCACAGTAAAAGAAGCAAATTCCCAAACCCACCTCTTATCATATTTGAAATCATAGTCATTCTGAACAAACCATAAAATTCAGAATGAGACTCTAAATATAAGGTTAGTATCAAAGCCAGCATCTTATCTAACCAGAAAAGACCAGATATCTTTTGATTTGAATCTTTGTTCAAATGTTTATATGTCAAAATATGTTTTTTTATAACTCCAATCAAATCTGAGACAATGGGTCAGACATACTTTTAAAGAGACAGTTGTAAGCTTCAAACAAACGTGACCAAGCTTATTGTTGCAGAAAGCTTATCTCTGGCTCTCATTTAGATCGCAATGAAAAATACTTAAAAATAAATACTTTACAGGAAAATGTGACCTTGGAAATCGAAGGGCTTACAAAACTTTCCTTTAGAAAATTTAATGAATGTCAAAGACCCGACTATGCAGGTGGTCTTTCGGGTCCTGGACCCGACTCGACTGGCAAAGCACTAGTGACACAAGGACAGATGACACTTTTTATTTGTGCTACTTCTTTGATGATTTGAAATCGATTGTACATTAACTTGTTCCTCAGAGCATTGACAGCGTCTCTCCCGCCATAATATGGAATGCAGGTCAAGATGGAGTCGCATCTCTCGTGTTCAACGTAACGGACACTATAGATCCAAAGTGCGACTGTGGTTAGTTAATGAAATATTTGATCACGTAAAACGTCAATATGTTATTGATCACGCCACGATAGTGCGAGAGTGTGAAGCCAAATGTGGTGCAGACCGGCCTAAATGAAAAATTCTCGCTCCCCGTCCCCTTATCTACGGCAATCCTGATAGGTGAACTTGAGTTAGAGCATAGTATTACAGACTTGAAATTGCCGAATCAGAGTTCAACATTAATGTGCTGAGTAATCTTGTGGGAAGCATTCATTTGCAACCTTATGCTGTCACTGGCCGCTGCCAGACCCGCCCTGATTGTAAGGTCAGTGCTTCTTTTGTGGTCGGGTATTAAAGGTCAGGTCAGGGATTTGGAACGAATTCGATTTCCCTATCGCTGCTGATGTGAATCCATGTCAATATCCAAGCTCTTGGTGAAAAACCTTTCCCTGTGAATGCTCTTAAGTTTAGATATACTGGCTGTGGGGCAAGGGGCCTAATGCCACCAAATGTGCAGACTAGGAACATTTCATGGGGAACATTTTAGGAAAATTTGTCGCTGCATTAGAAACATTTTAATGAACATTTAAAAGTTGATGTGATTGGCGTTCAAGAAGAATGCAGATTCCTATCCATAGCTGAACAAATGCAATTTGTTAGAAAACGGTATCAGTCTTTTTCTCTACCCAATAGCTGGACTATAAAACCTATTCTTGAGGTGAGCTCATTGGGAAAAGTACTACGTTTTCTTCAATCTCATTTGAATAATGCTGCTTCTGATGTTACCACCATTTGAAAACATCAAGTGTAGCACATTGGCAGGCACCCTTATTATTACTCGCCATGCTTGTCTCTACTGGTTTACTTTGGAACTGCATTGAGAAACCGTAATGATACTAATTTTTTCATTACATACTTTCCTTGAGGGGTGTCAAAAGCAAGACTGCCCGTACAATTAGAGATAAATGATCAGAAATCTACGAATGAGATTTTGACACCCCTCAAGGAAAGTATGTAATGAAAAATTAAGTATCATTACGGCTTCTCAATCCATTTCCAAAGTGAACCAAAATTCTCTAATTGTACAGGCAGTCTCTGGTTAGTGGTGGATCAAACGTGGAACTGGACATTTCTCCAGCCGCACCCTTCTACATCTAGAATACGCCCTTCTTAAGCTGGCAAACCAGTTTCATCTGCTCAATATCTTGTTTTCTGGTGAACATGGAAATTACTGCAGGATGAATGGAACTAGGACGATTCTTTTTAACTTCGCAATGCCAAAACCTCTTCCCAAGACTTCCTTCTTGGAATTTTCTTATCAAAAAAAGGTAGAGACGTTTCTGCTGCAGATTAGTTAGATAGAATTTTGCGCACGTACCAAGGTTATGCCTAGTAGTGAGTTAGTGTTACTAACTTTTCCTGTCTTCAGAAAGGCCGACATTTGTAGGAAGAAAGGGTTAACCCATGGCCAGAAGGTTGATTGCCGCATGCCTCAAGATCTGGCGCTTAAGTTCCAGGGCTCTCTCATTCAAAGTAACCGACTTTTGATTTAGACTATAAATGTGATCGAAAGCCTCAGATTAAGATTTTTTCAATAACTGGCTTTGTCGACTCCAGCAAAAGGGATTTTGTAATTATTGGCTACTTGTTGCTAGGTGAAAGGAAGGAAGAAGGACGCGATGTCTGTCTGCGAAGTACTGAAGACGTCACATGCATGATAGTGCAAAGATGACCTTTGCGGACCTTTTCCTCTGTTGATAGGTCGGTACAATAGCTCAAACCACAGCGAGAGTCAAATAAACTATTGTCAATTCATGTTTAAGAGCTGGTTGGTGCTTTACTTCGCTTTAGTAAACATTGAGGTCCACAAAGGGTGGTGCATGACCCTGGAGCGCATGTGCTTGGTGTAGGCATTTGCTAGGTGCACTTCGTCCAGATAGTGAACTTGGAGCAGCTAAAATGGCGTCTTTGTCAGCAATAACCATCTTCTTGATGCTATGCACACTCGCAGGTAGGTCAGACTTGAACCATTTCTCCAAACTTAGTTGCAAAACTGCAGTTTGCTTGATAACGTTTTGAGGCGATTGCAGTTTCTTGTTCTCTAGCCCAGGGTTCTGTTTCTGGTCTCAGCTGTGTTTCGCATCTTATTACTTTCCATGTAAAATATGCGTCACAAGGCTTCTTCGATTTATGTTTTTTTAATTGAATTAACGTCTTGGTTAAATATGCCTGTAGCTATTTATGCGTCAACTTCCCTCGGAAAACGTGTCGGCATTGGTTTTGGTAATTCGATTGGTGAGATTTGAGTGTGCCAGCGAAGTATAAAACCGCGGCCAAATCAAGGTTATGACTGCAAGTGTTTAGTTATGTTCTGTGCAATCAACTACTATCCAGGTAAAGAAGTGTCCGGCTCTTGCGGAAAAGTGGGGCAGAAAAAGCGCCATGCCCGAGGTAATGGACGATGCCCTGTGGAGTGGCACGGTGGAGTGGCGCTGCGCCTCGCCGATTTGTTCCAAGTGCACCACCTTACAAGTCTCTGATTTTTGCCTGGTAAAGAGCGAGTCACTTTTGAGCAAGAGTCGCTGGAGCTCATTTAAAAACGTCTTATCCAACAAAAATCTCATTTTTGAAGGGCCCGCTTCTCTCGATGCCTTCGTACACTCAGCCATGATTTAAATCTTATCGAATGAGTGACAAACAAGGTTGTGCGCCGATGATTCTTGAGCATTCTGTTTAATACGATGCCTGTCATGGTTTGATTAATTCGTTTGCATATGACAATGAGAGTTTAGCGATGCCCTACGGACTTTTCAAGGATGTCCTTCTTTCGAACCTCAGTCATTTGAAAAAATCTAACTCAGAGCCAAAAATTGCCTTCATCAAATCAACCCAAACAAAGTCTGTGGCTTTTCCTCTGGTACAAGCTTCGTTTTCCCACGTGTGTAATTTTCTCACATTTTACAGTATCAGAAGTAGAGACGGCTAAGTTAACATTCAGTGACATGCCAAAGGACACTTGAGTTTTGACAGGTTTTTAATGAAAGAGCTGGGGTTATCATACCCCCAAATTCCCTATCGAAGCACGCTCCCGATAGTGTTCGGTATTGCTTTTATCAATAACATAATGTATTTGAACTCATCTTGTTTGTGAGAGACAGCGGTTTGGTCAATGACAACATCTCAGCCTAATCATAAATAGATTAAAACTCGGCCAGCAATGATGACAGCTAGAGGTCAACAGCTTGTCATTCCCACTTAAATTCGCAGCAAAATTCGGCAAAAGGCTGAATTGACAAAGGTTCTGCAGATTTGACAATGATTCTGTAGATTCAAAAAACGGCAGAACATGTTACAGGCAAAAACCACCCACTCGCAGAAATATTGCGTAATTATTAATAACAGAGTCGCTAGGTGAAAGAGAATGGGAGGCAAAAATGGATTGAGACGTAGTAACATGAAGACATACTTGTAAATCCTAGTAAACATGTTTGAATGGTGTTGGGTAGCAGACCTGTCCACCCTCATATGCTCACTATCACACATAGTGTAGCGATTTCGTAAATCTATTTCCAAAGCAACCAAACATCCGGAAAAGGTGAAGATTCTTATCATGATGTTAACAGAAGATAAGCGAGAGAAGGTTGTATTATTAAAGATTAGTCGGAGGACACTCGAATATAAATATATATTTGATAAGGCGTAAAGGTTCGAAAGTAAGTTTTTCAAAGAAAAGTTGGCTTTATCGTGTTCCTTAGATATATCGTTATTTACCTCTAAAGCTCTATTGAAAGGAAGGTTAATATACTTAAATCTGTGGGTTGGGCCAATGGTTTTAAGGGTTGATCAAGCAAACTGATAATAAATCTCTTTACAAATAAACGAACTCCAAAAACCAATTTTTGCAACCGCTTGAAGATTCCATAAGTTTGCTTGGTATAGTTACCAAGAATTCGGAAAATGACAAACAGCCGCATGTTTGACTTGTTAATTAAGAGGTCGTTTTGGTTTCAAGACAATTCGGATCTTAACCGCTCGTTCTCCCCACCCATTCATCCATTACGATTTCTACGATTGGCTGACAGAATATTCATCAGTATCATCGGAAACTTGCTTGAGAGAATTTAGATGTCGCCTCTTCTCGAGACGAGCACTTCTCATGTACCAGGGCATAGTTCAATTATTCTTAAGGAGAAAACGAGAAAACTCGGTGCCTATTTCTCGTTTTTGTGTACAAAGAATTGAGAACACTATGTAGTGGGTCGAGGGGAACGCATACATATATATCCTGAAGAGTGAGTTACTCACGAAACAGGCTTGTAGAGATAAATCATGTAGTCTTATTTTCTTCAACTCTATGATATATCGCGCTCTACGTGCTAACGTATTGAGCACTGTGTTACGGAAGTATCAAAAGACATATATATAGACGCTCTTCCGTAACTTTTTTGCTATGCAAGGCATTCTCATTTTCCTGTAATTACGGTACCGATTTCTATTGCTTGCGGCCACGAAATTATGTTGACTAAACGTCATTACGAAGTCAATGATGCAAAGAAGTGTTGTATCATTGCCAGAAGGGAAGTTGGCACGGCTTTTCGCAAAAACAATCAATCCTTTAAAAGAGAAGATGCGGAAATTGTGGCAATAGAAGCTTTGATTGGCGAAACACAGGTGGTATTGTAGTGTGGAATCTATTAGGGAAATCGTGTTTGACTGGAAATTTGTCATTCTACGGACGGGGAAAAGCTTCTAGAAACGTTAACTAGAACAGCTTCTACTGATAATGCGTATGCGTAGAATAGCATTTGGAACGCCCTGTGTCCAATGGGCGTAGCGGATGCTATGAAACTACTTACAAAGAGTCAAGGGTACCGACAATCTTCGTACACAGCAACATAATACCTATGTTTGGAGAAGCTACAGAATGAAGCGTTGCTAAATCACTCCTTAAATCTAATAATAGAAGGACTCGCCATTGTCATTTTACCAGTCACCAAGACTGCCATGCTAAGATTAACAGGTGTTTCAAGTTTAACGCACCCTTTTGGCCAGGACAATGATGCCCGTAAGCAATAATCCAAGTATTACTAAAAGTTTGCAAATGTCTTTACTTCGTTCGATACCGGCTTGTATTGACGAGACCAAAGGACGTCCTGCTTCACAAGCATCGGGTTGTATTAAGTTTCAAGGGATATCTGCATGGCAAAGATATCTGAAAAGCTTGATCCTAGGAGCTATAAACCTGGATTATGGCCCACTCATTGTATTACCATTCCAAGTGCAAAAAGACTGTTTTTGAGATGCTTCCTCTATTGCACTGACGCATTTCCTTCGCCTACTGACAGCTGAGATCATGTCTAAGTGAAACCTTAATGTAAAGTCAATTAGTTTCAGATGGTATCGTTTTTTCCGCTTTCAAGATGGTTTCAGGACACCTAGTACCAATCTTTTTCGAGGTTTTGAAGTTTGAACGCAATTGTTACGGCCTAAAAGGTGAATCACTGAGTTGCAAGACAGTACTTAATTTGTTGAAAGTTTAACAAATAAATCCTTAACTGATTCGTGTTGAAGGTGAAAATTCGGGCATCTGAAATAGGTTGTTACTCCGAAACGTTAAACAGAGCTTGTTTCTCTTTTCAAGATAATGGGGTAGAAAGAAAACAGTTCTTAAGTACTTACAATCACAGAAAATGAAACAATCTGTGTCCTCTTAAAGGATTTTGTCATTCATAATAGGGAAAAATTAAGAAAACTCTTGAGGGTGGGAGTGAGAGTGACCATTTGATGAATAAAGAAATACATTCTCAGAATAAGGTATAGAATAAAATCCTTTCTAATACAATCACTTCCAATCACATTGTCTTTGAAAGGGCCTATGTCTGTGTTGCAAAAATAAAGTAGCAAGAACCGTACAATTCTGTCTGTTGGAAACTCGGATATTTTAGTCGCGCCAGTGACACGTCTGGTGCGATGGTAGATAATTATTTGACCTGGCTGACCACTTTTACCAAATTAGGTAAAGCTCCATGGAACCAGACCACAGGGTGCTCACTTTGACCTCGCCTCATTTACCAAGGCGACACCCTGCGACCGCATAGTTACTATCAAAAACTTCCACGTGAACTTTTTGGTCATAACAACATTTTTTTAGGGTAGGTTAGGGTGTTTTTGAATGAATTAGTTAAACGCAATTAACCTCTCTAGAGATCAAGAGAGCACTTCAATTGTTTTCTGGATGTTCGTAGTCGCTCACGATTGCTTTCGTTCGTGCCTACTGCTTTTTCGATAATTCGAATCCTGGTGAGCTTCATGTTCTATGTCCTTTGAAGTTCCCACTTTAACGTGCCCAGTTCAAGACCATCATGTCATCCACATAGAGAAGAGGCCATCATGTCATCCATCATGTCATCCATCATGTCATCCATCATGTCGTCCATCATGTCATCGTCAGTTTCGCTCATTGAATGATTGTATTGATCTGTACTGGAATGAAGGGTATTGGAGAAGCTGCTTCCATCAACGAATTTGATAGAGTGCAGTTTGCTTGAGTGACGAATCCCATGTTCACGATATAAGCATTCATTGGATAAGGAACCCTTAGAGAGGCCCCTCCCAGCATATAACTCAGACGCGTATAGTAAACCGTACTTTCATCTCAGATTGAGTTTCATTTGCGGTAGTGTTTTTAAGCCATCTGGACACGGTATCACGTCGTACATCACCCTCGACCAATCCATTAGGCTTGTTGGTGGATTTTGAGGTATAAAGAAGATCTTTGTAAGATTAGTTTCCAACGGATTTAAGATGCCATTTTGACACATCTCTTAACTGTTCTGATACAACGTTACATTTGAATGGACCATCCTGATCCTAATGACGCACTACATCGTGAGAAAATTTTTCCTGGCAATTCCTGAATTTAAGTTCAAAATGATGAGGCGAATTCCATCGTGCATACAGCTTATGGCTGGCTCAAATTCTGGCAGCTCCTACGTAATGAAACGTTTAATCAAAGTCATTTTGTCAACTTATTTATTGTTTGAAATCAATTGTTAAGATTTTTTCATTCTTAACGTCAAAATTGTATAGTTGAGCACTTTAAGTCTGCCCCTCCCCATTTCCTCTAAGCAGGGTTCATCATTTATAAGCCAAGACGCCTCTTTCAAACTTTTTTACAATCCAGCTATGCCCCAAAAAGTCAATCGCGCTCCCGACTATCTACCCCAATACACCCCTCCATCCCATGAAGAAATTGTCAGCTCCCATCAAAATAACAAGTTTTCTTTTCAGTTGAAGGATCGATCACTCAATGTTGCGAGCAGGGAAGGAAGACTGGCAATAAGATGCAAGATGGGCCTATTTGTGTTGAGAAGAACCTGAATCTAGGCGAGGTGGGGAATGTTGACAAGGTGATATGCACAAGCGTGTTCAAGCAATGCTGCAAGTATTCTGCAATGGAAAACAACTGCAAACATGGTCTTCAGCTAGCCATGTAAGTGGGCGTCAAAACAAAGCTTGAATCCCGAAAAGTAGGAAACTCTTAATAATAGTAGTTTAGTCGTCAAGACCTTTGGTCTGCGTAGCTCTCTTGGGATGAAGCTTAACTTGTAGAATGGGAGAAAACTGCAAATCTGATGCATTAGGCAGTAGACATCGGGCTCAAACTCCAGATCCCCAACTCACTAACGGGTGAAGGAGTGGGTGCATTGGCTACAAAGACGTTTTGGTATAACTCTAATGCATCTATCTTTCACTGGTGCAGAATCTCTTGAAGCTAGTTTACAGGGGTTCCTCAAACGACAAGGATTTTGTCTGAACTAAAGAGGATGACGTAATAATATAGCTAGAATGGGATGATCTCGTTTAAATCTTTTTACTACGATTGGATTTGCCTGACTTCTCATTGGCTTTTTTCCAGAAATGGCTTTAATTGCGAAGCTGGTAAGCATGCCGGGGGCGAGAAGAAGAATGAATGCTGCAAGTGCTGCCAAGAAGGACTGAAGGCTGCCAGTCTAGACGGAGACTGCGAGAAGAAGCAAAAGGATATAATGTGCACTGAGTCATTTTCAGCATGCTGCAAAAATGCAAAGGCCAATGTCAAACCTTCTTCGGGTATAAAATGATTTCGTGTTTCCTTTATGCAGATAACAAAGATAAAGTTGTAGATAATAAAAGAGAAACAAAGCAGCTGTTCTGATATTGAGTTGTAAATGGTTTGGATTGTTTCCCATTCTTAACATTTCATTTTGGCTTTGAAGAACGCATGAAAATTCCAGATGTTGGGAAAAATAGAGTTTTGGTTTGTCGACAGCTTCAGGAGGCAAAAATCTCCCATAAAGACTGAATTCGGGTCCTGTGTTAGCTCCTGTGAACAACAAAAGTCAATAATTCTGTTGACTAATTGACAAAAAATTAGGCTTAAGAGAGCATTATTTGTCTAAGATCATCAAACAAAATCTTTGGTGTGGAATAATTTTTAGATAGATATTTGGGTATATAAAGTGCTCCTCTTCTGAAACCAAAGCTAGCATTACAAACTCTTTCCTTCCATCAATCCTCTCTTCAAGTTTTTCGTTTTTCGTTCCATTACATATATTATGTCTACTTCTGTATTTAAGTTAATAGTATAGGCTATTATTCCAGTATTTTTATTCATTTTGGAATATTGTCCCTGCTAGTAAGGATAAGCTTTCAAATCATTGCTTTATTGTTACAACCCTGACAACATAAAAATATCTGCCATTACACAGAACTGTTTTGATAAAGTCGTTTTCCTTTACCTAACCATTGTTCAACTTAGGAAAAGTGCAATAGATTTTTTAATAGGATTTACAAATATTTTGTAGCTCCTTTGGTTGTTACGACAAAGAAAGTTGTGGACTGCAAGACATATGGATGTCAACATGAATGCGTTAAAGGAAACGGTGGAAAATTAGCTTGCAAATGTAAAGCAGGGTACAAGCTTAAAGAAGATGGAAAGTCGTGCGATGGTAAGTTTTGGAATGAACAAATATGGCAGAGAGAGAATGCTAAAAGGATCATTCTTTGTGATTTAACTGCTCTTTTCTATACAAATTTGAATTAATGCTACAGTCAATACTTTTTAACTGCCATGATTTTTGCGAAGAGTTTTTCAACTTTGTTAGCTATCTCCTTTCCTGTACGATACGTTTGTGCCATAGTTGCAAATAGTTCAGTACATCTCGCAGAGTCGTGCATTTGTGTCTCTTCGTAACAGACATTGACGAGTGCTCCGAAGGCAGTGCAAACTGTGTTGCTGGAACCGTTTGCAAGAACAATCCTGGGAGCTTTTCGTGCGTGAAGCAGGAAATCAAACAAAAGCCTTGTAAATATGCCGGCTTCAAGAGGAACGAGAAAGGAGTGTGTGTTGGTACGTAGCGTTTTCTTCTCTGATCTACCAATTTTTCCTGATCTTTTTACTTTTCGTCTTGATACTTCATGATAAGTAAAATTCCTTCCCAAGACATACAATAGATACACGTCAATTTTGATAGCTACAAGTTTCGCTGCATTTTCAAAGATCTGATCTTTTTAGCAGGGTATCATATTCCTATCAGATGCTTTACCTCTTTTGATTTCTTCTCGATATGCAAGGTATCCTCCAAAACTATAGAATTACCTCACAATCACTGTCATTTTCTGTTACAATATGGACAATCATTTTCTACAAGATATTTCTGTACAGACCGAAGTTTCACGCACATGGAAAAGAGACCAGCTCTTTAACCCTTCAGCTTTTCCGTCCGATCAACTCTGACAGTATATATATAATCCCTACAAACGGATAGGTGTAACTTTAAACCCAACCGCAGCTTGGCTACAAGATCAGTATGTCTTCCTAACTTGACCCTTAAATCTCTTTTGGATACAATATTCTAGTAAGAGTGGCATTGATAGAATTTCCTCTTGGTCAAGAAAGGCTGTTTATAATTTTTTGTAACTTCTTTAGAATGTCTTACTCCTTCAAGCGTGATTGAGTGTAAAACTGTATTAAACGCTTTTGAAAAGGGACGTTAGACCCTATGTACAGCTGCATGTGTCGTTCTGTATTCAAGCCAGAGTCAGTTGATAAACGAGCCAAGATCCAGATGATCATAGCCAAGATTGTTCGATTGCGTGAAACTTTAGTCTATTAGTGGGTGTAATAATACTGTCAGTTGTCCTCGCACAACTTATTTTCAGATCTAGTTGAAAAGAGTACTCCTGATTGAGACTTAATTATAAAAGAAGCATCACAATGAGTAGACATTACAATGAAGCATTACAATGAGTAGAGATTAAACAAAGCTGTTGTTGTTGTTTAGACATTGATGAATGCGCCTCCGGTGCGGCACAGTGTGGTGACGGTCAATACTGCTTGAACACTCAAGGCTACTACTCGTGCCTTTCCAACTGTCTGTATGGCTACAAGGCTATTGGCAACATATGCCATGGTACAAGTCATTTATTTTCTTCACAAGTGACATTATTATTATTATTATCATCATCATTAAATTGACTTTTGTGCGATTTGCTTGTGAGAAAATCTATTTGCTTAGTTTCCTTTTAAAAGACTTTTTAAAGTCTGGGGATTAATTAACAAAGTGTTCCAAGCCATTGAATAGACTTGTTCAACATGCAAAGCTGTCAATTCAACACCAATGTGTGGATAAATTGGTCAAACTATCCGTGTTTCAAATTCATAATTATACGAAAAGAGGCTGATACGGTGTGATAAAATTCTAACTCCATCTTAGCTCTTGTCATACCGCAACCCAAGGTGGCTAATATTGACACGTAACTTCAATTTAACATGAAGCTCCATGAGATCATCGAGCAATCCTTTCTTAGCGTTACGCAGCATTCTGCAAAGCCCTGTGTTCCTTCTTTTACAGACATTGATGAGTGCGCCATAGCCAACCCGTGCCCCAGAAATTACAAGTGTGTGAACACCGTGGGATATTATCGGTGCGCCTTGACAACTTGCAACGCTGGCTTTATGCTCAAAAATGAACAGTGTATTGGTATGTATTGCCTACAGGTACAAGTGGTCAAGCCTAAACTCTGTTTCCTTACTTGGCTCGCTATTTAGACGCGCTTCTTTGCACATGATGATGGGTTTCGGAATTCATCACTTGCCAACCATATTTCCAAAGAGTGCGCCTCGTTCTCACAAGAAGCTTAAAGAGGACGGCCTTTTCTATCCTGTAAACGAGATTAAAGCATTCTATACCTAACCTTAGAAAGTAGTTAATAAAATTCCCTAAAGATTAGAGAAAGCTAGTGCCAAGTAGTATATCATTAAGAGGCTTTTCTATTTTCTAAAGATATGGATGTCTAGAAGGCCCAACCTCTTACGCTGGTGTTGCTAGAGATGGTTTTTCGTTTCCGCTTCTCTATGCAGTCCAGACTCTTTGCCTAGACCTAAATGTTCTTTCATCTCATTCAACAATAAAAATTTAAAGTTTCCAAGATAAATGAAGACCAAGACAAGTAATCTTTTTTGTTTATTATCTTTATCATAATTCATCATATTGTATCTAAACAGGCCTTTAACTTTTCAAGAACATGACGAACTATTTCTTTGAAAGTTAATTGCAATTTAAATTATTTGATAACATACTACAGAAAAGTATTTGGCAATGAATGAGAGTTTTAGAAATCAGCTTGATTGTCATGAAATTTGGGTATTACCCCCTCTTAGATATTGACGAATGTGCAGAAGGTATACACAACTGTGGTGCTAAATTCACTTGCAAAAATACAATTGGATCATTCTATTGCCAGCGATCTGCTTGCGACAAAGGATTTAAGCTGGCCAGTGGGTACTGCCAAGGTCTGTTCATGGCTTTGTAGTAGTTATATTGCCTCAAAGGTTTCGGTCCTCAAAGTGCACTTGACACTGTTTTCTTTAGAAATGTTTTTATTAGAAGCTTGTTTGAAAGTCACAGAACAGGAAAAATATTCGGAGGTGGAATGATCTTTCAATATGGAAATACGTTCGATTTTCAATGTATAAATGAATATACTTATGTGAATAGACCATACTTCACATCAGCTTAATCTACTCAAAATAAAAGGCTCCATAAATTTAGCAATTGCAGATAAAACTATGCGGTTGTAATCTATAAAGTGAATTGTTATCACTGACGTCATAATCACTAAGAGACGAGGTTGGACGTAGGCCCAGTAATAACATCAAAGGTAGAAGGTTAAACACGTTACATTCAATTTTAGAATCAGGTTTAAAGTTTAGTTTTGCAAACGTAGATGCCGCTGCAAAGTAGCACTGAGAGGATTGCAAACCTATTGAGGAAGGTAGATACTTCAATAAATTCAAAGTAGTTGGTGATAATATCTATACGACTAAATGATTAAATAGTCACCTGACTAAGGCATGCTGCGAATAATGCTCTAACAACGCGTCCTGAAATTGTTGCTGTTTTATCAAAGCCGGCTGAAGGGTGATAAAAGGCCGGGAGTATAGCAGTTTTCATTCCACCTCAAGCACCAACTTGTGTACAACAAGCGCTTTGGAGTTATCGTAAAGGTTCTTGCATAATAATCGGTGGAAGTTTCGATATAGCCATGGCTGATAAATATGTGAAAGATCTTTCCATTTGTAGATATCAATGAGTGTGCCGAAACGCCGAGCATTTGTGGACGAGGGACATGTTACAATTCTTATGGATCATATGGGTGCAGTTGCTACCGTGGCTTCTTTTTTAACGGAAAGACAAAAATATGTGAAGGTAACAAGGTTTCTTCATCTTCTCTTATATTTTTAGTGTTTTCTCAAGGTTCTTTGGAAATGTTTGATCCCAATTGTGACTAAAACACAGTAAACCAGAAGGAATTTTTTACATTGTGAACACTGCTTTTGGTATCATGTTAATGATTTTTTGCCCATTGTCTATGCAAGAATAAAATCTTGTAATCAATGCAAAAGGGGAAATTCGTAGCATCGATGTTGGAGAGTCTACTTGTCAAACTCGAGATAAAAGGTAAATTGTACGTCTGATAATGTGCGTGATCTATTTCAGATATTGATGAATGCAAAAGAAGTCCGGGTATTTGTGAGGCTGGCTGCATTAATACCTATGGGTCCTACAAATGCCGCTGCCCTGCAGGGTATCAATCATATGGAAAGTACTGTGGAGGTCAGAACCTAGATAGTGGTTTATGTTTGGACCATTCGGCTCTTTTCTGTCAATGTGTTGATCGTAGTTTAATGACCTCAATTTTTGGAGCTCAAAGCTTGTTTGTTGTGTAAGCTAGCGTCATTTTCACTTGACTTTAGTTACGCCCTAAGTTGAAAGGCGTCATAGGGAGTCATTACTACAATGTAAGTTAGAATCAATTGTCACTTCTATTTGCACATTCTAATATTTTGAGTTTGCATACGAGGTAAACCGTGTTGAAAAGGAGTTTCCTTCCAAACAAAAATGCAGAAGCACATGTATAGGTGGCTCACTCATAGAGCAACAGGGCTGCCTCTCTAAACCTTTGCATTCTTATAGACTACTATAACCATCACAGGAATTTATTCTAGCACTACCATATTCTCGATCAATGTTGATCTTGATGCAGTTTTGTTGATCTTAATATGCAAAAAGCAAGCCAGTAGTATTAGTGAAGTGGTAAATCAGAACACATGCTCTTCACCTTTTCAAGTTCTTCTGCTTGGAACGTTCTCTAAAACTGATTGCTCTTCTTTTTTAACAGACATAGATGAATGCGCGTCATCCAAAACAACATGTCCAGCTAACCACGTGTGTGCCAACGAGTTTGGAAGCTACGTTTGCATCAACACAACTTGTCCAAACAAGCACTACATACATCAAAGCGCTAAGTAAGTAAACTTGCTACCTTACTCCTTACTTCTTATCCTTGCTCTATAGTCTATGAATTAGATTTGCCATATGCTCTCTTTTTTTACTATCTCTAACTCATTTTGCCTTTTTAGCGAATGCAAACTGCATTGTCTTGGAAACAATCCTGCTTGCTCTAACATGGTGATAAAGTCAGTCAAATGGAGAAATCACAAGTTTACCAAAACGGTTGAGCCAAGAGATTTCTCGTTCCAATACAGTCTACGTGTTTCTGCCTACCTCAAAGTCCAGATAGACTTCAAACTTGTATCCGGTAGGTATTTTGTTTTGTTGCTAAGTTAGCATATCAATATTCAATAAAATAGGGTAACCGAAGGAAGTAATCTTATGCTTATTCCCAAAGAGTAGTATTGTTAATTAGGCTCATTCTTCTTTTTCAAAGAGCACATGCTCTCATCAATGTCTTCCACTGATGTGTTAAATTCTTGCATTTGTGTTTTGCTGTTTATCATAGATCTTGAAGAAACAATTGGTCTCATGTTTATTCATTGCATCCACTGATCCTCTGTAAGCATAATTTTCCGTTTTAGGAAACGAAGAGAAGGAGTTCTTTCTTCAGAGACGGAGTGAGAACACAGTTGACATCATAAACATTAAGAAGCTTGTTGGTCCTAAGCGGTACGTACTGAGATTAGATACCGATGTGTTGTTTGGAGGGAAAGTCACAAGCAAGTTCGTATATTTCCTCTACTTATCTCTTGGAAAATACAACTTCTAATAACCTCAATATGTATTCTCAGTTTTTTTACAATATTAGCGAGGCAGTCATTGGGCTGGCGCGTAAGTCACATGACTGTTCTTACTAGAACTTCCCTCGTTGCCAATGTATGTTTTGATATTGAAACAGTAAACATTAATGGACGACCAATTGTCTGTTTTTTTATACTATCTGCTTACTATTCGTAGCGGGGCAAATTCTTTCCCTCGATCTGATACGACTTTTATATTATGAAAAGATTCGCGTCGAAAATTAAACTTGAAGGTTAGCCATTGCGAGGTTTGTGTGCATTTTATGGAAATGCAATGACGAAAAAATCTGATATCTTTCCAGCGTCTCCTTATGCAAATGAGACTTATTCAAGTTGCCGTGTCTTGCATTCTTTGATTTGTCTTTTGCAAGTAGTAGTCTAGATATTGAAAGTAACCTTGAGCTTTTGCCAGCATTCACATTTAGCTTTAAAGGGTTTATGCTGAAGGAAATTTTGTAGGACTTTCTACTTTTAATCTGCAGCGGGGATTATTAAGAACATAAGGCCTATTTCTGGATAGAAAACAAAAGGAATTATCAAAATTATAAAAGTAGTAAAATGATAACGATTATTTTGGATTAGAAGCAAGCTTATCTTTATAGTGGCTATAAATCCGGAAAGCATACATGAACAAGTTGAAAATACAGAACAAGAACCCTTTTAAAAAAAGCGAAAAAAATATTAATGGGATGTCAAATCGTAAATGGCTTATTGTTAAGATCTTTCTTTGGTAAGTAAATTGGAATCTGCCTCACTTTCAAGGAAGGGTACAGAAAGTTGAATAAACCTCAAATTTAATAATCCTCTACACTCTCCAATTGGTAGATGGAAAGGTGATTGCCGTAAATGCGGTTGCAACAGCATTTTTGCAATTTAGAAGTTCAGCAAGGTGTTTTGGATTAACAATATGTTCTTGAGCCTTCTGATAACAAAATATGCAATGTGGCAAATTGACGTGATTTAAGAGATGTACCATTTCCATTCGAAGCCTTCGTTTAATTAGTTACAACGCTACTACAAAACACGGTATTGTTTGGCAGACAGTAAGAGTGAGAGTTGAGGCCCGACAAGAGCAACACAGCTTTCGCTAACCAACATCGACAAAAGAGGTCAGTAATCTCTAGTATGCCAGCCATCGGACGAGAATTTTGTCGAAGCTTTGAAAGTGCCTTTGTGCTCAACAACACTTAAAAGTCAAGTAGCTGTAATTTGGTTATCATCAGACAAAGCTGAGTTTGACTTAGCATCGTGCACAAGGTCGTCAAATCGGTTGAGCTTCAGTAACTATGAGCGTGGCTCAATGAGGTTGTCATTCCGTTTTAACGGGGCCTTTATCTGTGAGACACATCAGTTGTATTGTGTGCTGAAGTGCCAGAATGAATGTAGGCAGATGACATTCACTACCAAATTCTTACTCCTTTAACCTGTTTTAGCATATATACACATTGTTTCTAAAGTCAAGGATTTAGCTAGTGCTTTCCCACTTACACAGCTGTATTTGTTGCAAAAAGATAAGAATTGAAATATCGAAATAATATGGAAAAGGCTCAAGATTTGTCAATATTAAGGAGATCATAATCAACTTTCGAAGCCCAGTGTGCTCGCAAAAAGCGCGCCTTTTATTCAAATTGACCTCGTTTTGGTTTATGTACAACAGCAACAACGACGTGGATTGTAGATTGTAGACAGCCCACATCACAAGTTTCAGTAGGAAATCATTTCTAATAAGTAGTTAAATATAACTTTTGGAACAGTAGCAAGAGCAGGGACACAAGTGTATCCTCTTATTGTACCCATTGAACAAGAACTGTGTATGCTGTACGAATTAGCTAGATCCTGTCAAGATGGATGTCCAAGTGAGCGACAGGGTGGCCTGCTGGCATGGTCCATATGCAAGACTTGTCAAGTATCTGGCTCCGGTAGCATTGACACTGATTGCGATTGATATTGGTGAACAGGTGGGCGAACGTCCTTGATTTGTGTCTACTTTTGGACTAATTTTTTGGTTGTATGGTTCCCACGAAAATTCTTAATTTTTGCAAGGTGGCTAGCTGGTTTTGTCAAGCCTGCAGGAATGTCTTCGCCCCGGTACATCCCAAATGATGTAATTGATCATGACTTTTTAAAGCCGTTTTCTTTAATGCTAGGTCAAATACAATGTGGTTGTAAATTTAATCAAATTCGTTTGATTGAGGGACACAAGTTATGTACATTGGTTTGAACAATGAGCCCAAGGTGGGCGCAACCAAAGAAGTAATGATGGATAATTGAATTCTGGAGTTTCTTTAACCTCTGACTCCCCAGATGACACGCAAAAATTCCCACAAATTTGAAATGGCTAGTTGAAATCATGACTATTGTGCACCTGTTTGACATGAAATAACCCTATAATTACTTTGTTCATACCACACAGTAGATCTATAGTATCCCTCAATTAACACAGTTAGAAAGTTTCTTGTGGTGCTCCCCAATGCCCTGTACTTAGCCTTTTGCTACTTTGAACTATGGTAGTGACCTGCTCAAACATTCTATATCCATATCATGCTAATTACTGTAAATGTCTAGATGTCTAAATCTTGTTGATCTTCATGTTGCCTGGTCATGTCCTGTGTGAAGTTTGGTAAAAGATGAATTTGTTGGTGCATTGATAAAGAAAATCATTTTTGAAGTTTTACAACTCATCAAGAAACTGTCATGGCCATACCAGACTTACATTTTCAAATCTAGAATTCTAAACTTTTCAATTTATTAAGTAAATATACAGTTGGCAACATGATGTGATATATTTCTGTTTAGGAAGAGCATTTTTTTATTTTTTTGTTCAGGCCTATTCCACTGGCATAACTATAAATGTCCTACTCACCTATATTGAAGTGTCTTTTTTGTTGATATCAAAGGATAGGGAATTTGGGTGGAAAGTGGGCTCTTTTTTCTCTCCAGGAAAACACATAATTTCTAACTTCAAGATCTATTTTAAGTATATTGGGAAGTATTTCTCTGAAAGATGTAGGAATATTGGATGCTAGAGGGATGTTACTAATCAATGATTCTTCAAAAATGATTCATAGAAGTTTTTAACTGTTTGTAGCTGCAACTGATAAATCTTTTGAATCAAAAAACCTATTTAACAAACCCCAAATGAAGTTTAATTTCATAAGCAAAGATTCAAATTTACTTATATTTTAGGCCTTGAACCGTGCATTGGCTAGCTCTTTCAATGCGGTTAATACATTGGCCAGCTTTGGGATCTCATATGTTATCATTAAGTTAGCAACAGGAGCATTATCAGAGATTAAGATGGTCAGCATTATGCTACTGTATACTCAGTCAGATAGGAGAAGAATTGGACTATGTGTCTTTGTTGCTGGTTTGTCTGTGATACTGATTGCAGTTATTGTGGGTATGAATAAGCTGCTTATATATCTTTTTATAACAGAACCAAGTTTATTATGATGCAATAATATTATATCATGTTGGAGAAACCTTTAACTATAACTTAGAGCATGAATGAAATTGATCATCTTGAACAACACATAATTAATTTGTAGCAATGTAGCCAATTCCTATGTTACACATAGGTTTGCCTAATTCAACTTTTATTTGTGTATTCAAATTGGCGCTCTCTTTTTGTGTAATTCAGCAAGAAGCTGATAGTATAATTGCACACTTCACAAGCCTTTGAATTGATCGATTTTTTCTTGTTCTTGTGATGTATTTTGAATTATTAGCTGCATACACTTACAACAGAATTTGAGTTGTCCTCATTTATAGCAAGTATCTTCAAATGAACAGCCATCTGTTATCTAATTTCATTTTAAGAAGATTTAATGATCTTCTTAAGGTTCATTGTTACAAATTTTTTTCAGCCTTTACCGATCTTGGATTTTACTTGATTGATGTATTGCATAGAGTTCCTCCAAATGTTGCACAGACTGCAAAAGACACAATATTATATTTATCTGTATTTCCCTTAATTGATGGCCTTGTAAGTATAGTATCACTTGTTTACAAATCTAAACTTTGTTGCACAACATAATTCGCCTTCAATTCAATTTGCATATTGAGTGCACCCATCTTGAGAATTTAATATACTTAGGCCATGTTGTTACCAAGTTATAATTTGTTACAGGATGCAAAATTCTAATTTTCTCTAAAATATCTTACAGGAAGGTTTGTGGCATAAAAAAAACCATAAGCGATTAACGTCAAAGGAAACCAACACATATATTATATATTCGGAATCTTGTTGCATAGAAATAAAATATTGCTGGTGTTTTACTGCCTAATGTAGGAAATTTGCTTTTGGATATTTTCTCTAAAACATGCAAAATACTAAAGTATTCTTGCATCATTTTTACCATTTTCTGCAGGGAAATTGTAGCAAAAATGAATGCGACAGAATTCCCATTTCAAAAGAAAAAGAATTTATTCAAATATAGCCGAATAGGCCAATCACTAAAAAGTAGAGAAGGATTGTAAGGAAATGTTGTGTTTTATGCAAAAATGTTTTTTAGGCATGGCTTCACACAGGGGTTCTCCTTAGATACAAATATTCTCTTACAGTGGGTGGTGCATCCGTTCTGGACAATATCGTTCAGGTAGTGTTCCTTACATAATCTATTATAGCTACGTTATTATTGTTTCTATTATTTTAAAATCATTTCTGCCAACTGCAGGTTGGTACAGAAGGAGAGGATTACTCGTATAGTTTCTGTTAGGCTCATGATAATATTTGCCTGGGTTTCATAACTGTATGTCAAAAGCTTTCCCAGTTTTAAAAACACTACAGGTGAAGTATTGTCAACACATTATTATATTTGAATGATTGCAGTCAGACATGCTCTTTTCCTCACTCAAAAGATTACTAAACGACCTTCTAACGTTCAGCTGGATTAATTCTTGTGGATGAAATGAATTAATTCTTATTTGCGATGCAAGTTTTATGTGTAAATATTTTGTAAAAGTTTCTTGCTTGTCATGTTGTTTTCGTACTCAACCACAGGTTTTAACCGTTGTTGCACTTCTGCAAACGAACCTCTCAAGAACGAAGCCCATTGTGATACCAGTTCTGGCTGCGTATTTTGGCACAATCGCCAGGCTGATTGTTGTAGTTGCTGCCTATTACAAGCACGTACATTACAAGCTTCTTGAGTATCAAAGATTGGACCCTTCATCTTCTGATCAGGTTTGTGTTTTTACCACGGTCATATCCAATTTGACTTCCCTTTGTTTAACAGTCATAAGCCAAAAATATTTTGATAACTGATATTGTCGGTGCATGAATTTATTGTAGTCTTTAATTTTTTTTAGCATGAGTTACACGCCTGTAGTTTTCAACGCTAAACCGCCGTTGATAGCCAGCAATGGTAGTCTAGTTCACTACTTTGCGAAGTATCCCCTTTTTTTACCATTCCACTTGTTGGTGGATCAGTCTAAATAACTAAAGACTCCCCCTCTCTGGCCATATCACCTGCTTAAAGATTTCTCCTCCTAGATATGATTTCAAGCATATGCATTTTCGAATTTTTTGTGAATGTCTATGAATTTGTTTAATTTCGATGCTTCAACATACTTTTAAGGAAAACAGAGACGAACTGCCATTCAAAAAGATTCTCTCGTTCTGGGCACCGCTGGCGTTAGTTCAAATTTGCCAGAGAATAAGCAGACCAATTGTGAATTTGTTCGTTGCCAGGGAGCGGCTAGGGGGAGTAACACGCGAAGAAGCAGTGAAGGTTAGGCCGTTTCTTCATCTCTCAATAGAAGTAACTTGCATGGAATTTATGCATTTCTTTATGGTAAAGAAGGTCAGTGTTCCTCCAAACCCTTTACTCGCCCAAGTGTTGAGAATGCAATTAAACGGAAGTGTAATTAGATATTGAAATCTGCAGAAGTTTCCACATGAAATCAAGTAAATTCCTGTTTTCCCTTTTATTAAGTTACAGAAAGTTATGAAATTCCACAGACGTAGAGTGAAACTAGTGAGTAGGATTAAGGCAAATAAACTGGAGTATTATGTCACTAATAATAAAGGATCCGGCTTAATTGCTTTTGCTCGGGAGGTTGCTCCGAAAGATATTAGGATTTTAAAGTACTATGCAAGGGTCATCAAATAAGGCAGAACTATTACATCATGTGTTCGTAGTTATTACAGAATATGTTCGTAAATATTACAAAATGCGTTCGTAGATATTACAGAATGTGTTCGTAGATATTACAGAATGCGTTCGTAGATATTACAGAATGTGTTCGTATGAATGGCGCTTCTAAGTTGCGTTTTTGATTTTTTGTGCTCAATGTGGTCATCAACCTGTAACTGCATTGCACTTTAAACAGTTTTCGTAAATGGCAATAAATCCGTGTCAATGGCAAATCGTCAGTGAATCCTTTTACCTCTCGTATATTCTTACGCCTTGATACCCATCTTTTGCTTTCCAAAGGCCGTTGCTGTTCTGTCTGTCTGCTACCCTATTGGTCATTTACCGTACGGCTGGTTAAACACTTTACGGTCGGTTGAGCCAGCCTTTAAAAAGGTATTTATTGCAGAACGATTCCAGATATGCTGATTTTCAGTTCTGGATTTTGCCGCCCAGTTAATATTTCCGGTATCAACAATATTTGAAATTTCTTCATTAATGTTTCTTAATTTGCTATGATTTAAAGTTAGAACAGTTTAGCGTCAGAACTAGGGAGATATGTCCTGCGTGCAAACCCTAGCAAAGGCAACTCTACTTTTATGAACTTGATAACAATTCTGTTCTGTTTGCTATGTTTAGAAAGACAACGAAGGAGATGCACCTGTTACTGTGAAGCACATACGAATCTTCCAACTGGGATGTTTCCTTGTTTCAATAGCGGTATGTGTAATTGAAGAAAGGAATTCTTAGGGAAACGTTTATGTCATGACGATGATATGCTACCCATAAAGCTTACTGTCTTGTTAAGCTGTTCAAAAAATCGTAAGAATAGATTTGTGTTTTCATGACATGTTTCATAAGATATTAATTCAGTGAATTTCGTATGAAAATTTGTCATTTATCCTTATTACCTTATCACTTATTACCTTAATCCTAGTTAATTGTCACTTACTAAAAAAATGGATTAGCCTTATGCTTTCTACTGAAAAGCCTGTCTGGTGACACCGACACAAGGCTGCTTTTGCACTGTAAAGATTTTGCCAGGTCTGTGTAGTTGTGTATGTCGTATGACAGACTACTTGTTTTTCTTTATAGTAATCCATTTTTAGAATCTACTTCTATATATGATCCGTTTCTGCAATCTAAAGACAATCTTTTGTAGGTTATGGCAATACTGTTCTGGATTCCCGGAGTCTCTTCTGCCATACTTCTCAATGTCAGTGATGTTAAGCAAGACATCATTCAGGACTCCATTGTTGTGCTGCATGTATTCTCCTTCTTCTCCATTCCAGGTAAGCTTCTCTTCCACGCACTCCCAATTTCTGGATTCTTGCAATCCTTCATTCGATGGCGGATTAGCTACCTTGAAGCAATCCTTCGAATCCTTGGTCAATCTTCGTGGCTGAAACGTCAATTGAGAAGATTTCCTCCTAGTTTTACAAGCTTAAACTAATTTGTCCGCCAGGCATGGGACTTAGAACGTCTGAACCGGCTCTTCGCACTTCAGAGCGTAAAGTATCCATGTATTGCTCAAGTTTGTTATAGCATATCCTTTTTAATTGCTAGCACTCATCTGCGAATCTCTTTGTTCATTTATTATTGAGCGGTTCCATTTACTTGTTTTTCTTTACCATGAATCCTCCGTTTTGCTTATTATTTACTGTTCTCGTATTCAGTCGCAAACAGAGCTGTGCTGACTGGAAATTTCGTCGCCAAATCGCAAACCAAATATCTATACCCAAGCATTCCGGCAAGAATCATTATCCTTGTCTCTATGCTTTTCATCTTGCCTAGAGTCGGGTAAGTTCCTCCTCGTTTTCCTAATCTCAACTGACTTGAAATTTAAATTGACAAAATATTTCTCGCCTAGTTTTTTATTCCCTTATTAAATGCAAATGACTACAATGTAGTAATCTTGTTAATTTTCCTACTTGCTAATTTGGTTAATTTGTTAGAAACTTATGACAGATATTTTTGGTTTCAGAGTTCACCGATCTCTAATGGGTGTGTCGGCACTTTTGTCTGGGTTCGTTGCGGAGTCCCTTTGCAATCTCATTATTTCCGCCGTAGTCTATTTGCGATCAGTAAGTCAAACTAAAGACTCATATTTTCAATCTGTAGTTCAAAGCCTTCCCCAATTCAAAGATTAATGGATTTCCAGGCTAACTACGTCTTATTAGGTTTAGTAGATATGCAAATATCTGGTTGTTAAATTTCATTTCAAGGATTGAATGTTAGTCCAAGTCATTGATTAACTGTATTATGAACCTGTATAGTTGTATCGCATTTCGGTTTCTTATCCTAAGCTAGCCTTAACTCGATACACTGTATGCACATTACTTGCAAAGTACTTTTTCAAATTATAGAGATCGGTGGAGAATTACATTACTCAAGAACAGGATGAAGAACCTCATAGAGAATCAAATTTGTGATTTGTGTAAACGTTGAATTACTCCATGCAGTTTGTCATTGGTTGTCAGGTTTTGAACGGCTAACCAGTTGTGAAAGCAGAGTTGCTTTCTACAGGCCATTTTGTTGCTGTTGAATAATAGTATCTGTTACATGCACAGATGGATTGCATGCTTTCAGAATGATATAGACCTAAATTGCTAGCCATTGACTAAATTGCATCTGTCTGGGCCAAAGCAATGCAGAAAATCGAATATGTCCGAATAATTTGTGGCTTAAAATACTAACTTAAAATATTTCATCGAATTGTGCTTGAATGTCCTAGATTTTTGCAGAATTGTAGAAGTTAATAGTCACGAAGTAAGACACTTTTTATTACATGTTGTATTGAATTCAAGTTGATTAACAATTTTATGAACTTTAGAGATGCCTTTTTAGATACAAGGGTATACCTTGCATAAATCAAGATTTAGATCTATATAGATATCTGCGCAATGAGGCCTTTATAGAAATGATAATTTATAATGGTTAGGTAATATACTGTGAAATTTTGATACAAAAGTTGAACATATGTCCTAATACGTTTTACAAAGGCTTTTTTATTCTGCCATTTTGTTTGAACAGAATCACTCTCCAACTGTATTCATATCGGTCGTTGGAAAAAGGTTGGTGAGCGTATGGCCCTTCTATGTTTCCTCTTTCTATTTTCATACTTTCACTCTCTTGTCATTTAATCCATTTAAGTCTTGCTAAATCCATTTTTCCTTAAACTCTTTGCTTGTTTTTTCTTCACACTCACAAAGCGACGCTAGCCAGTTTTCTTCGCAATCCAATAAAGGAAAAGAGACCTTTTCAACTTCGTTAGCGATGAAAGCACTCAATTTTCTCAGCTTTCGTCGAGCATTTGAAAGTTAATCCGGCACCAAACCCAAGTAATGGTGTTTACTTTTCCAACACACCTGATAACATATTTACCTTTGAATTATTCATTGAATCGATAGATTTTAGTCGTTCCCCATTACATGAGCCCAGATGATTGATGTATTTATAAAACAGTTTTTTTTAGAATTATATTCGAAATTTTAACAAACATAAGATATATGACATAGGAAAGTAGTGAATATCTCATAGTCCTTATTACAATCGTTCTTGTTGCTAAAACCATCGACCTAGTCATAAGAAAATTACACACATCGATATAATGACCTTTGAAGTCAAAATCAACAGTTATTGACAAATTTTTGACGTTGCTCTGCTTTCCCTTTTCAGTTTAACCCCAATACTGTGATTACACGGGTCAATTCTGATATGTTCTTAAAATCGATTTTCTAATTACAGGAAACCTCTTTTAAAATATGTTTTAGCCGTGTAGCAATATAAGCACCTCTTTACTTTTCATTAAAATTCTTCTTCTTATTCACTCACACCTGCCCACCTGCTCAAACAAAAGGACGTCAGTCTAACCATTGCTCACGAGCCAGTAACCATGTTGGCTTCCTTGTGCAACCTAAGCTATGGACAAAATGATATTAACAGGGGCAACAGTCATACATCTCCTGGCTCATTGCGAAACGCTTTTTTAAACCTACCTCTGCCTCTGCAATTAAATAACTGAGTTTGCAAAGTGCTTGTTTAACACGGTTTTTAGAGTATCACCAATCTTATAATCCTGATGATAGAATCTTTCCTAAAATTCAATCGACATACCGTGTCGTAATTTTTGCCCAACTCAGCTTTTTCGTAATTGCAAAATGGCTGAATAAACCATAAACAAGAGAATCCTCTTTTTTCGAGGATCAACGTCTTGGTTGTCTTTCTAGACTTTCTGGAATCATTAAGATAGTGATCACAACATGGTAGATCGTCTTGAATATTTTGGCTTACCTTGAAGCAGGCAAGCTGACATCGTGGCTCTAAGCTGGGGAAGGAATTCGAAAGACTCTTTTAGATGGCAATATATGCATTAACAATGCATTAAAATTTGTTTAGAAGCATCATTTTTGAACAATCTTGTGACGCCTATTCATTCTAAAGACGATTCAAGGCATCACAAGACTCATCAAGCCCGTGTAAAAATATCATCTGGAGGATTGAGTGACTCGACGAACTAATTTTTGGTGCTCTTGCTTTTTCCACTACTGGCTCTCCTTTTGTTCAAAGATGGCTTCCCTCTCCCCCATCACACCCCCTTGCATCTCGCATTTTCTCTTCCCCTTGCCGGCGGTTTGTCCGCGAGCTGGTCCTTTCAACACAAAGCATTTTGTTTGCTGAGAATCCGGGGACCTTCCATATAACTTTTTATGCCTTCGTGCACTGCACTGTACAATTTATTCATTACTTATCAGCACGTCTCAAAGGGCACGTTTGGATAGGCTGCAAAGACTTAGGAGACCATTAATGCTCTTGAAATACTTTTTAATTGTCTGTCAAATGAATGATTTCCTCTGGTTTACGTGAATCATTCTATCTCTGATTATGTGAGCCTTTATTTTCCGCCTACTCATAAGATTAGATGGTCTACCCACAGACGGAAATTTCTCTTGCTTGACCTTGCGTATTGGGACCCTCCCAACTACCTATGTATGAACCAACTTTTAATTGGTTTCCATAACGAATGTGCAAACGAAATTCATAGCTGATAATACTTAGCTATTATCTACTAATTCTGCCTCCATTACTTGTATTACAAAGATATGCACAGCCTTTGCCTATGCTAATACAAGGCAAAGCTGTCTAAACAAGTGTGTAACGGAAAAAGTCAAACACTGATTTATCAATACTGCCAATCCCATACCCTAAAAGTCATTTTGGGTCGTTAGGAGAGGTTGGACATTGCAAGCATGGCGAATGTTCTTCAAGCCTCCCTTCTTAGCGCTCTCATCTTTTGCTGTAGTTTCATCTCCGTCAACGCTGCACTGAATTCTCAATGGATTCAGAGGCTGAACCAGTTCCAGGAAAAATATAATAACAGCCGGTCGGATATAATATTTCTGCTTGATTTGTCTGGCAGTCTTAGCGAATATGGCTTCCAGATGGAGAAGAAGTTTGTCAACTCGCTGCTCAGCGAGATCAGTGTTCAGCCTATTGCAACACGACTGGCGGTTGTGACCTTCGAAGAGTCGGCTGCCAGAAGAATCGACTACATTGACTACAGAGGGGCCGATAAGAACAAGTGCACGTTCTCCAAGGAGTTCGCCCGAATCAAGCACGCCAGGGGGCGAGCGACCAACATGTATGCTGCATTCGATCGAACGAAGCGCATCTTGGACAGTGCCAAGGCGAACAACAATCTGCGCTCGAACGTCAACACCGTCGTAGTCCTGCTAACGGACGGCTGGTGGAATCTGGGCGGCAACCCCAAGTCCATCGCACAGTCGCTGAGGAGCTCGTCCTCCTATTTTGCAGAAATCATCTCCGTTGGCGTTGGATACGTGAGCCAGTGGCAGCTACGAGAGATTTCTGGTGTCGATTCAAATGTGATTATGGCCAGCACATTCAACCAGTTCGAAGAACTAGCAACTAAAATTAGAGGAGGTATGCTCTTTAATCATCCCCTATGGTGCATGCATAGAAGTCTGTTTGTCTTGTTCCCAGACTTGGCGAGAAATTCGCAGTAACATGTAAATCATACTTCACAATTGAGCTAAATGCTATTAGCTTTTCGAATACAAGGAGAACCAAAACGTCTTTTGGCATCTCACTGGAAAATATATAAATTCTGCTATTGCGTGAAATGGCATAGAAGTGTTTTATAGTGCTTTATTTTTTTGTCAGTCCTTTGAGAAGAATTGAAAACCGTAGAGATTGGGAAAGCAAATTACATAAATTCGTAAGCCAAGGTTATAAGCGGGGCTCCAGTGTTACGCTGAAGGGTGTGTCTGTACGTGGATGATTTCTTAACTGTTGATCCACCTGTCGCTTGACATTGTGTCGTTGGATTTGCAGTCTGCAGAACCTGACACTGTACAAATGTCAAGTTATTCTGCATTTTGGTGCAAGCGCAGAATGAAAGAATACATTTTTTGGAGATCATTGACACTGTTTCAAAGATAATGAACAAGAATGTATATTTTGTTGTTCAAGAGTTAGTAGTAACAAAATTGCAGAGGTGTCAATTGAATGGAGTCCTAGGAAGGCTGCAAGGTAGATGTATTTTGGCTCCATGAAACTAGCATTTTCCTCATTTTTCCATCAAAAATCTTTTAAATAACTTGTGATTTTTTCATGTTGGCTGCAGATCAGATGGAAATGCTCTACCAACGCGTTGACGTCAGCAATTGCGGTAAAACATGTGACCAGAACGCTTACTGCTCTTGCGGTACGATCAGCGGTATCTACCAATGCGCATGCGGCCCCGGCTTTCATGGAAGTGGAGACCCTGGAAAGTGCTGGCGTGAGTAAATTTAAATTTCTCCATGGCCTTAACCGCTATTAACCTAGTTTTGCATTGTATTGGCTCAAGAAATCGAAAATCAAGAATTCATCGTTATCTTAGCTAGCAAGTTTCACCATTCAACCACCATTCTGTTAGCACATTCGTTTCGAGTTAAGATATGATGCTCAAACCTTATTGTGTGGTGTTCCGTTTTGTAATATTTTGTCCTGGTTTCCTATGTTAAAGTTGGTTATGTTATAGTTCAATATGCTATATTATAAAGTATAAGGTATTTCATGTCATAACTCGTAAACTGAGATAGGCCATGCACAACCATTCAACACTGGCTATTGAACAAACGTTTCCCCACAGATTGTCCGTTTGGAACATACAAGGAGTTCGCTTCGCCTGATCCCTGCAAGCATTGTCCAGCCCATTCTTCTACGAATATGAAAGGCGCAATATCACAATCGTCATGTAGATGCTTCGAGGGATACCGAGGAAATCCAGGAAGTGGTGTTCCTTGTGAAAGTAAGAAGTGTTCGTCATTTCTGACGAGTCCCTTAGACTGTTTCTGATCCGCCTTAGAGTCTCTTGCGTAGCAGCCTTCTTTTAGTCAAAATACGTCAACTTTAGATAAATTGACAGTCGTGCATTTTTCTTTTGTTGCTAAAATATTAACAAGACCTCGATTTTCTCTCACCGCTACGCACCGTGGATGAATCTCTTGCTACCCTGCCTATTATGAGGCTGTTAACCTTGCTTTCGCGTTATGATGGACATAC
Source organism: Nemopilema nomurai (assembly GCA_003864495.1). Taxonomy (NCBI): domain Eukaryota; kingdom Metazoa; phylum Cnidaria; class Scyphozoa; order Rhizostomeae; family Rhizostomatidae; genus Nemopilema; species Nemopilema nomurai. The sequence continues at coordinate 446,847 of ML133421.1, read as the reverse complement.
ACCCGGCTCGTACTTCTGTTAAAGAACCTTGAAAATCCGAAGTCAACTATTGAATCTTAGTAAGAGTCTTCTTTGTTTGTGCATATCGGGTACACTGCTGCGTTCATCTGTGGCCAAATCACTTTTCAGTTGTCCGATGTCCCGCCGTGTCGTCCACATTGGCCAACGGCAAAATTGAGAACTGCGGAAACAAGTACCAGGAGACCTGTACCTTCGTTTGCAATCAGCATCATCATATTCTTGGCGAAACTGCTCAAAGCAAGAAGATCGTGTGCCAAAAGGATGGTACTTGGAGCATGCAGAACACACCCAGCTGCATACGTACGACCCAGTTTTTTTCTTTTTCTATCACATATACAGCTCCTTTCTTTTATTTGCAGTCATACTTGCATGGAAGATTTAAAGATGAGCATTTATTTTCAGATTTTCAAAATTTCAAATGAAATCGTAATTTGTAAGGTGAACAAATGTTCTGTGGTACAAAACTTTGCGAATGCAAGAAGCAGCGGAAACATGATTTTAGCATACTGAACTACTTTTTCGTCCGGTGCTCCTTTGAGAATGCTAACGTCGGGAAATGAACGTAAGCTGACAAATAAATAGCCAGTTATAAACTATTAGCCAAGCATACAGCCTTGTCAAGAGCTTGTTGCGTATAATACCCTTGATTGAGTGCATCTCTCGCATTGCAGCGACACAGTGTCCTGCTTTGCCAACGCCCCCTAAGATGACAATCAAATGCACAACCAGACTGGTCGGTGATGTTTGCTCGTTCTCATGTGCAAGTGGATATCGAAGGAATGGAACTGATACAAGGACCTGTAGGGATGATGGGCAGTGGAGTGGTGTGCAGCCATCATGTGAAGGTATTCTTAATCACGTGTCTTAATCACGTGTCTTAATCACGCGTCTTAATCACGTGTGTTAATCATCTGTCTTAATCAGCACCCAACATTAGTGAACGCCAGCTTCAATGGAAACACTGTTAATATTTTTTGCACACTCTCAAATAAAACAATGAAGGAGTAATTCGCTCATTTATCAGCATTCGCTTTGTTTAATTTCACTGCCACTATTACCAGTTGAGGTTCAGTTGTCTCTATATGCTCTTATTGCCCGCTAGCTTAGCTTCCAATGTTGTTAATTCTCTGCAGTATGATAAAATGTTTTGTGACAAGAATCTATGTTAAAATTTATCGTAACTATACCGAATAACCTTTCGCAGTTCATGTTCGAAAATCGTTTGCTTTATTTCTTTATTTCCCCTACTTAGTAATAAACTATTTTACAATTTGAACTGATAACTCTCGAGCAGTGCAAGATAAAAACAATTCGGTTCTGTGTCTAGTTATCCAGTGCCCTAGCTTGCGACGCGTCGATAACGTCAACATTGTCCCCGAGAGATGCATCAATTCAAAGACGAACTTCGACGACGGCTGTTCCTACAGCTGCAAGCTTGGCTTCACTTCGATATCTGGAAACCAAGCGAGGAAGTGTCAGGCAGATGGTACTTGGTCTGGTGCTGAGTTGGTTTGTGAAGGTAAAATGGCCTAATTGTTAGCAATCGAGGGCGTATTACGAAACTATTCCCAGGCTAGGTTTCCATATGGCACTTTTTTTAATTAGTTTGCAGAAGCATACAGTTACAAGAATTTTTAGTGTTGAAGTATAAACTTAAAATTTGCCCATAAGGCCAATAATTGATGGCTTGAAGTATGCAAGTTTTTGAGGGTCATCTTTTTCTCTCAGTCACACTTTGAACTCTCCTTATTGTGATTCCTAACGTTTTGAGGTTTCATTATTAATTCATTGACAAAAAATGAACTTTCCCTGTTGAAAACTAGCCCCCTCATTTGCAGCTATAGAAGACCAAACTCTTTCCCAAACCCCGACCAACCTATTGCTTTGCAAGGTTTAAGAATTTTCATTAACTACACCTTAAACGTTACTGACTAGATTCTGTGGTTTCCAATGTCTTGAATAACCGTAAATGTATGCTTTTCACGCTCATAGTCGCTTCGAAAAACCCCCTGTTATGTTGAAAAACTGAATGTTTGTAATGTTCCATACAGACAAGACACCTCCCACGATTACATGCCCGGATGACATCGAAGCTTTGACAGATGCGGGCAAGCAGTACAAGGAGATCGCGTTCCAATTGCCCAGCGTGCAAGACAACTCCGATGCTTTGGCCCAGTCTGTGGTTACTGTAACGCAGCTGCCAAGCTCAATCAAGTCACCCTACAGGTTTCCAATCAACGAAACCACCATCGTTTTCACTGCAGCTGATGAGGCTAACAACAAGCATAGTTGCACGTTCCGAGTCAAAATCAAAGGTAGCCGCAGTTCAATTGCCTTTTATTCCATTTTGGAAACAGTTCAGTGTTGTACGAATATAGGCGAAATATGGACGGTGTTATGAACCTGGATTTGTATATGACGTGCAACCCATATTTACACAACCACACCAAGAGTGCATTGCACCTAGAAGCCAATAAATTCTCCAATACTTTCCAACCTTACTTACATGCTTATGCATTCTTCATTAAGATCGCGAAGCACCGGTCTTCACATACTGCCCATCCGACATATCCAAAACCCAAACTGGCACTTCCACGTCCGAGGCTGTCACCTGGGACTCACCCACATTCAAGGACAACTCCGGCTACGTCGAGCTTGTGCATCAAACACATCAATCGGGTGCCACTTTTCCAATTGGGCCAATCAACCTCGTCCGATACTCAGTAAGGGATTATTCTGGAAACGAGCAAAAGTGTGAATTTCACATTAAAGTCGAATGTGAGTTTTTTGTTCATTCCTATAATATCATCCCGTAATAAGAACCAACCTAATAAAGCTTTTCTATAGCTCTTCGTAAAGCTTATAGTCATTCTAAAATTTTTGACCTTCTGGAAAGCTGTGCTGTTTGTTTTCCACTTTCTAGCATCGCGATTATGTGCTACTTATTTTTGCAAGAATGTCTCATTATGCTTATTTTTAGCAAAATATAAGCATTTAGTTAAGGGAAGGAAAAATCACGATTTTTTAAAGAAAATTATTACATTGTTGTTATGAACTATAATTAAATTTCAGCATCTAGTTAAAGGGTATTGTTAAAACAAGATAAATTCTAGAAGTCCTAGATGAATCATTAATTGACCAAGATTGTGGAAAATAGGCTTCTGAACTGTCTCAAATTTATTACAGCACGCACGTGTCCGAAGCGTGACCCACCAATCAATGGTGCACTTGCCATTGCGTACAGTATTAGTCAGTTCGATCTGTACCAGGCACAGTGCATGAAGCCATATGTTCCATACCGGAAGTTGTCCGCTTATTATGCTTGTTACGCAAGTGGTGAATGGAAAGCTTTCCCCGACCAACGCTTCCCGTCTCAGTGGCCAGATTGCACAGGTATTTATAGATCGCCGATTGTTGCCTAGTTTTTTCGTTACTTATAAGACTATAAAAATTGGATGATGACGTCATCCATAAATGTACATGGAACAAATTTGATGCAAACAACAGTCAAGCCGTTGGAAAATTATGCGATTGGCCAGTTTTTGAGTTGCTAACTACTTGGACTTATTGAAAATACGTGCGTATCTACGTATTTATTTTGTTTTTGCATCCATTGCTCCTCCAGGTCATTAAGTCGAGGTCAATATACCCATTCAATGCTTAATGCATTTAGTGTTAGCTTCACTGAGCTGTTTCTATTGGTTTGCCAAAACTGCTAATTGTCCCCTGCTTTGCAGATGTTGGAAGCATGGAAGGTATGACCCAAAGGATGAAGTTGTTTTACTATTCGGGAAATTGCCACGACAACATTCAGGCACAAGAGCAAATCAAGGCCAACTTCATCCAAGTTCTGAACATATATTTGTTGAAGGCTGGTCACGGAGGCTGTGCAGATCCCAATAATGCAATGGTATGCAAGGCCGAGAACGTCAAGATCAGGTGTGGCAAACTGCAGTCCAAAAAGAGAAGCACACAGGTGAGGTGCCGAAGATGTTATTTATCTCTTAAAGCTATACCTCTGGCCCAAAAAATAAAACCATTTACTCATAGGTGCGGTAAGAATTCTTAATTTCTCGCTCCTTGTAGAGTGAAATCACGATCCAAGTGGATCTTGAAGCCATCACCAAATCGAATGATGACACAACGAAGGCTGTTGTAGCAGGTCTTCGGTCTGCTGTTAGCAACCTGGGCTCGGCTACCTCCGCAGAGGCCAACGCTGTCAAGAATATCAACGTTGATCAGGACACTCTGAGACTGGCCCAAGTACAGCCGGTTGGGTCTGTGGTGTCTCTGTGTTCCAAAGGAACAGTTTTGGATTCATACTATAGCCGAGATAATCAACAAGAGGTTCAAGGATGCGGTATGTATTAGTTTAGTTCAATTTGGCCCTCGTTCGCGCTGAGCCTTATTGCAGTTTCCATGCTTAAGTCACGGTGAATTACTTTCCACTTCTTGCGCTCCTGCACTGCGTCCACTAGCTAATCCGGACTGGATTCTGCACTTTACTTTCACTGCTTTGTACTGATGTCAGAGCTGGGGGCTTATTTATGATCCAGGAAATCGTAATATATTGCCAGTGGGTAACAGAAGTGAGTTTCTAAAAGGTTCAAGAACTGATAATTGATTTTGCGTTTATTACGATCAATATCAATCCAAACGCAACCTTGATTGTCTCTTTTATTTAAGAAGGACCACTTAGATGACATTTGGACCCATCTTTCCTTTCTCTGCCCTTTCGAAACGCTGTCTTTGATAGTTGAGCTTTGATAGTTCAGCCTATACTTCATTTGAGCGGTTTTCGCTCCAAGAGCTCTTAATCTAACCTTGATATTTGTCCAAAATTGTTACTGATTATTTGACAGTGTAAGTGAATCTTTAATTTGTATCTTCACCATAGTTGCCTGTTTTGCTGGTAAATACTATGACTTGGAAGAGCAAAAGTGCAAGTACTGCCCAGTAGGAACATTCAGTGATATCCCCGGCAGCCTTGGCTGTTCACTTTGCCCCAGAGGAAAGACCACAGCAGGAGTGGGCACCACCAACTCAACTGACTGCAGAGGTTAGTTCGGCGGTTCATCTACGAGCTATTCGATTCATACCTAATACTTAGTATAGACCTAAGACACCATAATCCATATTGAGCCAGTTATGAAAGCATATGCGGCATTCTTCCGCAGCGCCATGTGGACCTGGTACATTCTCTGCCACTGGTCTCGAGGGTTGTCAGTTCTGCCCGAAAGGCACGTACCAGACAGGCTACTTTGGAAAGTCATGTACCACGTGTCCAGGAACAGCAACCACCGTTAAGATTGGTGCATCAAGCCTTCGACAGTGTGGAAGTGGGTGGAGCTTCTTATTGCCAAATTGTTGTTTCGTACATTATTCAAATTGATGCCTTATTTCAGTTGATGACTATTAATAAAATCAAAGTTATTCAGAAATTTTTAATAGCTTTAGATTGAATCTGGGTATGAACTAAAATGATATAAAGGGAATTCATTACTGTGACGTCACAACCGACACGTAAGACCTTAGGAAAATGTTGCAGATATTCAGTTTGGTCTCATAGTTGTTTAGTTATGGTATTAAATTACGATTATTTAGGTGGAAGATTTGTCTGAGTCGTAATGGCTCTTGAATTAGGGACTCCTGATGAACGTACATTTTAATAGCATAAAGGTGCTTAAAGTATGAAATTTGGATGATGACCAATTGCTTGTATGATATCTTGCTCATTTCTAGTGCCATGCCAACCTGGAACATACTCTGTTTCCGGAGCTGAGCCATGTGTGCCATGTCCAAAGGGAAAATACCAAGCAGTGGCTGGCAGTGACAAATGCAGATCTTGTCCAACTGGAAAGTTTACACATGGAGTTGGAGCCACAGCTGAATCAGATTGCAAAGGTGTGCTTTGTTTGTTTTCTCTTTACCTAATTAATTTCGTCTTGTACCCTTAGGCCAGAATCTGCTATTTTACATCGAGATCTATGCATTTTCATTTATCTCTCAATTATCAATTGTATATACCTTTTTCTTTTTTATAGCTGCCATCTTTTGTATCAATGCATACCCATTCACCATGCGTCACATGTAGCTTTGACTATTATATTATATCAAAGGAAAAATATTCTAATTTTTCATTTTCGTCGAGCAGTTATTGACCACTGCGCATCGAATCCTTGCCTCAACGGGGCATCATGCAAGAATGAAGCCGATGGCTTTACCTGCAGCTGCAAAGTTGGGTTCATGGGGGATCTTTGCCAAAACGAGAAAGACGAATGCGCTTCCAGCCCATGTTTTGGGGATGCTGCTTGTGTCGACAAGGCGAGTACTGTATCTAGAAATTAATCATTTCATCATCACTGACAATTTTCATGATTACTTGTCCATGTGACAAATTGGTATGACACTATCCCCTGTCATTGAAGACGTTCTTGGGACAGTGAATTATACATGAGGTGCATGCCAAAATCGTGATGTGTAAAAAAATCCCTTGTAGGCTAAACTCCCTTATAGGTTCTACAACTCGCCTTATTGATTTCCCTGTAGGTGGATGGATTCGCCTGTGTCTGCCCTCTCGGCTTTCAAGGAACCTTCTGCGAAGACAAGACGACTGAATGCTCAGCAAGCACTTGTCAAAATGGCGGTCTGTGCAGTGATTCTCCAGACGGCTTCAAGTGCAGTTGTCCTGCTGGATACACTGGCCTTTACTGTGAAGCAGCTTTGAATGTAAGCATGATATTTCCTTTTTACAGCCTATGCAGCCAGTATGTAGTGATAACTGAATCTCTGTGCCCTGTGGACAAATTCACTCTTTCTGATGATTTTGAAACAATAATTTTTACTTTTTACAGGCTATGTTGAAACATTAGACACAGCAATTGCTTTGTGTATATGTAAGAAAAGAGTCTTAATTTGCATAGAAGCAAACTAAGGTCAATTGCTCTGACGAGAGCCTGATAAACGACTTTCATCTCTGTTGAATTTGCGTGCAACAAAACACCCCTTTATTCTAGGAATGCGAGTCGATGCCCTGCCAAAACAAGGGAAGGTGCATTGATTCCGTCAATGGCTTCAGATGCGAATGCAAACCTGGCTTCACCGGCACCCACTGCGAGGACAACGTTGATGACTGTGCCGCGAACAACTTGTGCCAGAATGGTGGAGTTTGCGTCGACGGAGACAGTAGCTTTACCTGTCAGTGCAAGCCGGGATATGGCGGTAGCAGGTTAGTCCCTCTATCTCGATCACCTTTATCTCGGCCATTATTCTCTGCTCGTTTCTTTTCTTTAAGAAAATCAGTGCTAGATGTGGTAGAAAGCATCTTTTTGCTAGTGAGAATGGAATGATTCTAGAGTTAACGGCCGATGATGCATTTCGTCATTTCTCAACTCTTTCTTTAGGTTATTTCAAGGTTTGTTTGTGATGTAAATCTGTTCTCGCTGTGCCATTTGTCATCAAATACTCATTTTGCTAAAGTGCACTGAGTCATCTGCGCATTGACAAAATTTTGCTATAGGAAAATGCTTCGAGACATCTAATTTTTTGAACGTTAACTTTCTTAACTTGTTTACGCTTTGCTTAAAGGTACAATCCCAATTTGGAGGAGTTTTCACAAACTAGTTCTAGACGGCTACCAACCTCCCAAAAAGTTAAGATTGCATTTCTGTTTTAATGGTTAATCATTTAGAAAAGTCTCCCTTGTATAGTTAAGATTATTTTCCCCTCCAGATGTGAAGTTAACATCGATGAGTGTGGCTCCAACCCATGTAGAAATGGGGGAGTTTGTGTGGATGGTGTGAATGGGTACAAATGTCTCTGTGAACCAACTTTCTATGGTGCTAACTGCCAATCAAGTAAGTATCGAAAGCACACCGTTGAATATGCTGTTAATAAGTAAACAAACTATAGAGGACGTTGTTAGCTCAATTGTTTTATGGCTGCTCCAAAGCTTTGTGCTGCACAAAATGTTTTTATTGTATAATTTTTATTCTATAATCTATAATCTATTACAGCCGCACCTACCAATGGTGTAGCTTGATTTTCTGTTCATTAGGAAGTAGATATTCAACTTTGATGGTTGCAGATTTACCTTTGTAGATGCAGCCATTATTTGTCAGGCATAGTAAGCTAGATCGATAATTTGCGTGCATATTTTGCCAGCTGCCTTTTCTTTATTTACAGTTTTAAGAAAGTTTAAAGGTTTATACGAGCTCAAACAATCTATCTACAGTATTAATTTTTCTATTGCTAATGTTAACAACAGCCTTTTTATTTACTTATGTTTTGTCCAAGCCCTATGTCTTATGATTGATAATGCTGATGTTTTTTCCGTAGGACAACAAGAGATTAACTTTGACCTGGCATTCAACAGAGATGTTCAAGGATTTGCAGAGTCTAACTTGAAGAATGAACTTAGCGCTTTCACTTTGGCCTTCTGGATGAAGGGTGTTCAGGATGACCTCGAAGCTGGAACTCCGGTTTCTTATGCTGTCAATGTTGGAGGTGGGAGACATTCCTACGTTTCTTTAATTTATCCAAACAAAAGCATACAAAATATTAAGTAGAGTGGGTAAACTAGCCATTTACGTAGAGAGGATTTTGCCTCTAGTGCACTTGCACAGGTGCATGTTTTTTCTCCAAATACATAAAAGAAAAATTTTCGGTTAGTTAACTAAATTTTTAAAAAGCATTTGCGTAAATAAAAGCTTTCTGCTTCATGTATTTTTCAGACTCATTTGTCGACAACGCCTTGGTTGTCCGTGATCCCGAGTCTTTCATTGTGGTTATCATGGGCAAGGAGGTCGAGTCGAGAGTTTCAGTGAACGATGGCAATTGGCATCACGTGGCTTTCTCATGGTCCGCCGGCACCGGATCTTTTGCTGCTTACCAAGATGGCCTCAAGATCAGTGAAACAGTGGAATTCCAAAAGGGACAGGTACTAAAACTTGGCTTTTTTCTGCATTGAACATTTACGGCAAATCTGTATTTTGTAATGGATATTTCAAAATGTAGCATGCAGAATACTATCGTCAATTGTTTTTTGAGATTTCAATAAGTGAAGTGTTTTTCTTACATCCTCGTCTATGTGTCAACGTCTTAATTTACTAATAAGTCAGTCTCATGAGTTATAACAAGTCTAAATGGGATGAACCAAAAAATGTTTGTCATTTCAGGCTATTGTTATTTCAGGCTTTAAACCTGCATTTCAAAAGCATTTGCGTAATGCATTATCTTGTATTAAAATCTTTCTGCACTATTAACAAAATCAAAATTAACATTAACAAAATGAAGCATTTTTTTCTCTTGTCTTTTCTACAGAAAATCCCTGCTGGTGGCTTCTTCATATTAGGACAGGAACAAGATGAAGTTGGCAGAAACTTCAGTATGGGCGAGGCATTTTACGGCAGTATGTCGCAGCTGAATCTCTGGAACAAAGTTCTGTCCGACAGTGAAATATCAGAAATGTCTAGATACCGATGCGACGGCATTCTTGGTAATGAGCTTGCATGGCCTGACTTCTTACAGAAGAGAATTGAAGTGAGCAAAGTCAACGAATTTTGTACAGGTATGTTAGTATTTTATAAGAAATTCTTTATAACTGTAGCATTCCCTAGATTTTTAATACTAGGTTAACAGATTTTTTGTTCAGCTTTATTAGAAACTCTTGCGTGTAGCTCATAGATCTCAATAATATTGCAGTTCTTGAACAGGCATGATACCTAGGACAAGCTAGTTCCCTATTGAAGGCCTTAAAGCAGACGAAGCCAGTATTATCCATATCGAATTTATTGCTTATACGTAACACCTTGATAGTCTTTGCCAGGGAATAAATCTGTATGAAATAAAAATCGAGCATAGAGCAGGATACTTAAGAAACTCAACTGCATAAAAATTATCTTATGCAAATTTTCTAACTCGAGCTTGTCAGACAAAATATGTTTCCATACGTCATTGAAGTATTTTTGCTTCCTGCTCTGCAGTGAAGAACATTAAATTCTCCACCTGGAATAGCCGATCTGCTCCATCAAATGGCGTAGAGCATGAGTCCCCGACCTGCAGCAACACAGTTTCAGCACAATGCATGTCTGTTCAGAAGAAATCCGTCCAGGGACTCGGTCTGATTGACACCGTGTGCTCTACTTCTGGTTTCACTTGCAAGGACAGCGATCAGACAAAGTATGACCCTAGTAATCCTATCCGATGCAAAGATTTCCAAGCTAGGTTCGAATGCCCTTACACCAAAAGTAAGTCTCCTGTCATTCTGTGCTATAGACCTCTTATTATCGTGATTTATTATCATTGCAACGTACTACCTGCAAGTAACGCTGCTTATTAAAGCTGCAAGTGGCACACGATTGGCCCTCCACGTAATCCATGTAGCAATGAAAATGTATGTCTTTCGAATGTGCATTGGACTCAAAAGCAAATATAATAGTATTAATCAAGATTTAATCGTCAATTGTTTCCACTTCTATGTAATAACAACTGATCCAGCTGTCTGTACTGTAAACGATACTTGATAGCGGACAGGAATCATATCTGAATGTGAAAAATAAACAACTTTTTATGGCAAAGATGCGTCAGATTTTCAATTTGTTGTTGTTTGCATTTAACTTTAAAGAACACACGCTCATATCAAAGCACAGACTTAATACTAGCTACGGTTTTTGAGGCACAGGAGCTATTAAAGTATCTTATTTTCTTAGTAATGCGAGGCATCTGAAAAAGTACTGAAATTTAAATGGACCTCTTGTTATTTTAGCAACTTCTTCTTGCTCTTCCGCTCCATGTAAGAATGGTGCAGCCTGCATTGAAACACTGCAGTCATATCGTTGCCAATGCACAGACGGTTATGAAGGAAGAAACTGTGATGTTGGTAAGTGCTTCATTCGTATTTCACATAATTCAAACCTTATGTTATTCTTTGATTTGTTTAATTTGCAACTAATCTACTGCATCTAACATTTTGGTTTCAAGCACAATTGCTTTACTTCCTTTGTATCTTATTTCTTAATTCTATCAAGGTCTTCTGTAGTTTCGCTTCAAAATCACCAACATCTTTATCTTTCATTGCAATCCATCACTTCTAATCTCAGTTCTGGCACACATAATGCAACGCTAAACCTTTTTAATTCATAAACTCTGAAGATATCAGCTCTTAAGTACCACAAATGTGCTTTAGTTTCTAACACTTTTCATTTAAACAGCTTGTTAACCTAGATCTATCTGGTTTTCTAAATAAACTTCAGTTAAGTGTAGTTGTTTTGCCAATCCTTCAAGCATGAGCTGAATCTCAACCGCAAATCTGATTTCAGCCGTTCCATGTTACCAACTGAAGACTATCCCACACGGAAGTGTATCCATCTCCGGAAGTACATTCACTTTCAGATGCAATGCTGGTTACAGATTGTCTTCCAGTGGCTCACTTACTTGTCGCGCTGGGTCTTTGAGTGGACCCGTGCCAACCTGTGTGGGTATGTACCCCTTCAGTAGTATCCCTCAATAGTACCCCTTCAATAGTACTCCCTTCAGTAGTACCCCCCTTCAATAGTACCCTCCCAATAGCGACCCTCCAATGGCACCCCTTTCAATGGTACCCTTTTCGAAAGTACCCCCTTAAATAGTACCCCTTTGATAGTACCTTCTAAATAGCAACCTTCCAATAGTACCCCTTTCGATAGTACTCTTTCAATAGTGCCCCCTTCAGTAGTACCTTCTTAATAGTACACCTTCACTGGAAGCCCTTTAATAATGACTCAACGTGTAATTGATATCGTAACTACAAACCTCAAGTGGTGAAGAGGAAATTCAGTTTGCTCGTCTTTTTTAATCGCAACGAAAACATTAAGTATGGTCGACTTCATGTGTCAAGCTAAAGAAGAACTTCAATTACAGAAGCCATTCCTTTTTGCTCACACAATGTTCTAAAGAATGATGATTCATCGCGTTTAATATACCTTATCAAATCCTGTAGACATCAACGAGTGTTCTTCTTCAAATGGTGGATGTAGTCAGCAATGTGTCAACACTTTGGGTAGTTTCAAGTGCTCTTGCAACAATGGATACACAATGGTGAATGGCCGATGTGTTGGTAGGGAGATTTTGTGGACCGATTTAAAAGTCGATGTTTGGCTACTGTTAGAATGAATTACCTGTTGATCCTATCGTGTTTCTTCTTCATTTGGGTAGAATGACTGGCAACTATCTGCTGGAATACGTGTATTGAAAGATATTAATAAGATTACCCATTTTCCTGAAGTAGAAATGTTCCCTTCGCAGATGTAGATGAATGCGCTCTGAACAAGCACAACTGCCAGTACCACTGCTACAACTCTGTCGGCAGTTATCGATGCCGATGCCCGGTTGGCTTTGCTTTGGGCCAAGATCTGAGATCTTGCAGAGGTAATAAATATTCTGACGCTCTTTTGCAATGCAATACTGTTCGTTACAGTATGGCATTGGTGGCTTGGTCGCTAACAGCAACAATGTCAAAATTATTTATTCATAGTCTATTTTGCTTTTAATATATCATACTCCATTACGTCTGAGCTGTACAAAGATTCAGTGGCGTATGGTAGTGTCTTTTTGTGTCGCCTTTTAAAAAACCTAAAATCCACCGAAAAGTTATTCACTAGGAGAAATGATTACTTTTATTAATCAAATTAATCAATCATAAACTCAATCAATCATAGATTGCCATTTCCATCAATTTTAAACAGAATAGCGTGTATTTTTGTTTTTTTCTACTCCAATTATGTACCAATGTCACAGTCTGGTTCGCGATGCCATCTTTTGAACGGCTTCTAATCTGTCCACATTTTCTCTTTTCAAGATGTCAACGAATGCGAATCTGGCACTCACAATTGTCAACATCATTGCATCAACCAAAGGGGATCCTTTAAATGCGCTTGTAGAATTGGATACGAACTCGCAGGAGACAAGAGATCTTGCCAACGTATGTCTCTCTTCAGATCTATCCTTGCTTTATGTTTCCTTTTACTAAATATCTGTTCTTATATTAAGTGTAGTATCTGCTCTTTAATGATAGATATCCACAGTATGTCAACACGTCTTTGAAAAAATGGCAATGATGCATAGCTATAGTTCTGCTAAACTAAATTGATCAGAATTTTGTAGGCCAATTTTACTGAGAACCTGGTGAAATAATCAGATCAATAACGTTATTAATAAGTGCAAGTGTGGCAACGCATGAGTTTTCATGCTAATCTACAAAATGCTTATCTACAAAAGTGATAAAACGATAGGTCAAAGATACTGCTTTCTTGGACCCAAATTAAAATCTTTGTCAATAGACAATAGATAATAGACAGCAGCATAATAGACAAAAATCCTAATTTCTGTGAAAAATTGTTGTTTTTTAAGGCAAATCATGCCCAACACTGGCTAATCCTGCAAATGGAGCCATCTCAGCCCCAGATATGCGTTACAGCACCACGGTAACGTACAGCTGCAATAACGGATACAAGCTTGCCAAAGGTGGTCCACGAATCTGCAATGCTGACAGCCTGTGGTCTGGTGAAGAGCCATCTTGTCAAGGTAACTGATGTACCCATTCTCTTTCCGTTAGAGATAAACACATATCTTTTAAGATGTTCTTAACTAGCGAGACAAATTACGAAATATAATATTAGGTAATGTAGGGTATTCTGTTGCAACTATATACGTTCTAGAATTTGTTATCATGAATCCGGTTGTTATTTGATCTAAACTTTTTCGATATATTCCTTTTCCATCAAGCTATCACTTGTGTTGCACTTGGCGGCCTTGTTAACGGACAGTCTAGCAACGGAGGAACGAGATTCGGGTCAACAAACCGCTACACGTGCAATGCTGGTTATCAACTTGAAGGATCTGCACAGAGAACATGCCAAAAAGATGGAACCTGGAGTGGAACCATGCCAAGATGTGTTCGTATGTACCCAAATTTTGTCATTATGTTTTCATTGAATGGCCTATTCAAGTTCAAATCATGATTTAAATCAGCACATAAGGAGATCTCTATAAGAAGGAGAGTCTATAAGAAGGGTGATTTTAATAGCACAGGATTTTTTATAGTCTTAGGCATATAAGTAACATTTTCTCATATGAAACGCCTTTTTAATACTTTCTTAATACTTTGCATAGAAAGTCTTGAGACAAAAAAGTTCTTGAAAAAGACAAACGTGTATGACGAAGTATTAGAAACCAATGTAATTGAAGCCAATGTGCAAAATTGTAATCATACAATGTAGGCAAATTGTAATGAACTTGCTACTTGAAACGTTGTGGACAGTCTTTGTTTTGCCTCTATCTAATCACTTCTGCATTTGTGTGCCTTTAGGCCAGACTTGCCAACCACTGCCAGACCCTGCAAATGGAAAACGCGTTGGCTCATCAGCGGTGCAAGGTGCAACTGTCCTTTTCTTCTGTGACAATGGATACATGCTGACTTCGTCCTCAAGCAGCTTCAGAACATGTAGAGCAGATGGATCCTGGACTGGCTCCCAACCAACTTGTGTTGGTAAGCGAAGAAATACCTAGTGTTGCCTAGGCCTATAGGCTTGTAAATCGTCTTGCTGTGGCTACACTGTCTGTTCTTTAATAGTGAGTCTGTCATGTCGGATCATCTTTGTCAAGACATTTCTTTTCTTCAAGACATTTCCTTTTCTTCAAGACATTTCTTTTTCTTCGAGCCATTTCTTTTTCTTCAAGACAATTCTTTTTCTTCAAGACATTTCTTTTTCTTCAAGACATTTCTTTTTCATCAAGATGTTTCTTTTTCTTCAAGATATTTCTTTTTCTTCAATACATTTCTTTTTCTTCAAGATATTTCTTCTTCTTCAAGATATTTCTTTTTCTTCAATACATTTCTTTTTCTTCAATACATTTCTTTTTCTTCAAGCCATTTCTTTTTCTTCAAGCCCTCAGATGTCCTGCAGCCGGCCAGCTTGCCAATGGTGTTATCTCGTCCACTGGTGATACGATTGGAAAGAAACTCACGTACACATGCAACTCTGAATATGGATTAACCGACCTTGGAGAGAGGTTGTGCCTTGGCAATGGTCAGTGGAGTGGAACCGCACCAACCTGTGTTCGTAAGTGCATATTTTCATCAAAATGTCACTTCAAAGTAGGAGCCTTTGACATTACTATTTTTCTAATTTCAGAATTTTAGAGTAGCACCTTTCGTGTCAACTTTCCAGCTCCTTTGTTGACCATAGATTGGCCAAATAACACAATCACATGCGGGTTTTGGAATATCACCATAGTCATTTTTGAAGATTCTAGTCTAGGCTCTATTCATTCTGTCCTAAGTTTGTTCGTCAATATTCAAAGGATAAAAAGCACGGCAATTCTTTTTAGTAGCAAGAAATAACCAACGTAGGTCATAACATTTGACTGTTAATGCAGCAAATGAGAGGCCACATTTTGGTATTGCAAGTTGAATTAGAGATTGCTAAATTTCCCGATGTGTGCATTTTAGTGCCACTTTATCCTAAATTTTGTATATACGTATTTTGAAATCATGCTTTCGAATTGGATGGTAATTCATTAAACATTTTCGCGGATGTCTCATTTAAAAATAAATTTCCTGCTTTTCTTTTCTTGAAAGACCGCACTTGCGACTACCCCGGAGTTCCACAGAACGGGAAAATGACTGGATCGTCCTTGGCCTATGGCAGCAAGATCCAATTCTCCTGCGACGCTGGATACAGACTCAATGGTGACAGTGCCAGACTCTGCATGGAAGGCGGAAGCTGGACTGGATCGAATCCAACCTGTCAAGGTCAGAATGTCTTCTTTTTAAACTAAGTTGAGTTTCTCAGGACTGTTTATAGAAATATTTCAAAAATTAGGACATCGAAACTGAAAAGTCTATCGAAAGATTTACACCTTTGATTCCATTTGCCTTGAGCAGAAATTGATTTATACCTTTGATTTTTTTTGTTTTAATAGAAATTGTGTGCGGGGATCCTGGCACACCAAACAATGGTGCCAAGCAAGGAAGCGAGTACACTTTTGGCAAATATGTTGCCTTTGACTGCAACCCTGGTTATTCTCTCAGGGGATCGATTCTTAGGAAATGTCAAGAGAATGGCAAATGGGACGGAACTCAACCAGTTTGCCAGGGTGTGTTCTTTCCCCTTTTTATGTTAGAATTATGATCTGAATTAGCTTAATAGTCTTTAATTAATATGATTGTTATTTCGTATCTTGTTCGTTCTATTGTAAACAATTGCACCACGAAATAATAGATGCTATTGATGTTTGTTATCAGATGATTCCACGTTCGGTCGCTTGTATAAGTTTTTCTAAGTGCAGAAATCGGTTTTTAACGTTGGACTGCTTCTCTGACAGTGCCTCTGACAGATGCACACTTCATCTACATTCAACCTCCTGGTAACCCATTGCCAAGAAACACGTGACCCTGACCCTTCCCTCCGTAACCCAACTATCCTGACGCCTTCGTAGGCCTAAATCCTGAATTCTGTTGCATTGATTGCAATCTCTTTCAGCTGGCATCTGCGGATCTGCAAGTCTAGTTGGACCATCGGGTGCAATCAGCTCTCCAAACTACCCCAATGGCTACGGATTGAATGAATACTGTCGCTGGGCGGTTACAGTTGCAAACCAGAAGAAGGCATCGGTTGAGATAAAGAACCTGAAGACCGAGGCCGGTTTTGATTCACTGGAAATCCGGGATGGCTCGAATGGGCAGATGATCTCTCGTCTCAGTGGCCTCCTTCTGAAGCCCGTTGTTTACACTTCATCTTCCAACAAACTCGACCTGAAATTCATGTCTGACGGCAAGAGTGTTGCTGCTGTCGAAGGATTCCAGGCCAACTATTTCGCTTCATGTACGTCGCTTTCTATTCACACACCAGTTTTATTTTAAAGCTCAACGTTCAGTAACGTAATAATAAGGCTACTATGTTGCTCATCTGGCGTAGTGGTGTTGTTGTTCCGACTGCTGTATGCCAACTGGAAGATTTGTGGGAACAAAAGGAGGGCTAGTCAACTAAGGTCTTAGCGAAACTGAGCTCTCCTCTCTAGACAGAAGTTCTTTATGGTTTTTTTACCTGTTTCATCTTTCCCATAGCTTGCGGTGGATACCTGAGCAAGATCGGAGATACCTTCTCGTCACCCAACTACCCTTCAAATTACCCAAGTGGAGTTACCTGCATTTGGCAATTATCGTTCAATGAGCGGATAGAACTCGACTTCTCCGCATTCAAAACTACAAACAGCAATGACAAGCTTCAAATTTGGAGCTCTCTCACAAGTCTCAACTGTAAGTTTACCTTCTCTTCATAACTTACTTTGTGAACAAATGCTTTACGGTACAAAATATTTTCTAGCTATTGTGAACTTACTTTTTCAAAATATTGCGCTGTGTTAATGACCAGTTGGACAATACCTTTCTTCTCTAATTGCTGTGGAGGTAAATGTGCGACCTAAAGTATCAGGTTTGAGTGGCTTGGTGAAAATGTTTCACAAATAGAGACGTATTTATGTATCTTTTTCCTAGTTAGTAGATCTGAAACACATAATGATAGTTCTTCGGACCAGCTTAGGTTTTTCTGACTTTATGTCATCATCATACCGTTTCTACCTTTGATTTTCGAGCATATCCAGTCACTTGTAAATACATACGTAAGTAATTTGCTCGTGTTTTTGCTTCAGTCTCCAACTACATCGGCGAGTTCTACGGAAGCAAGGGATCCTTACTTAAGGTTACGTCTGAAACGGGCGCCATGTACATCAAGTTCACGACCGACTCGTTTGACCAGAGCTCAGGATTCACTGCCACTATCAAGAGGGCCTCCGCAGCGGTAGGAAAGTGAAGCTGACAGCCCACAAACCAATTATAAACAGGTTGCTATACTTGCATTTATTAAAAATGGTATATAAGTAAGAATGTATTTAATTATTCAATCTGAGAATACTTACATTATTTTATTGATTATCTTTCAAATCTCGATCTTTCAGTCTGTCTGTTTTTGCTATAAGGAAAGTCTTGGTTTACATCAAGTACCTGTGTTACGATGCTACAGAATTCCTAACAGAGTTTTTGAGCTTTTCCTGTACTGCATCAACTTGAGTTAAAAATGGAGGCTTGAAATTTAGATTAGTCAAAATCATTGCAAAAGGAACTGTCAATTTGTAATTGGAAATGCAGCAAGCCCTTATTCTATTTTCATTTTTTGGACATGAAACTTTGAGGCCATGTCATACCGCGTTCTTGCTTGCCCGCACTAACGTGTTGCCAAGTCTAAGATGACATCGCTTGAAGGCAAAACAATTTCTGGGACAAAGTATTCTAATTAAACTGGGGGTATTCTTCTTCGATCACAAAAATCCTAAAATTGCGTCAAAAACTTAATATACGCTGTACTATTTTCTGCAAAAGTTTTTTATAAAACTTAAGTTTTTTGTAAAAGAAGCTGTAACTGGTACTTGAATATGCAGCAAGCCTCTTTGTCAGTTTTGCTGATTTGTTTGTCAGAGTTCAAAAACGCATGCTACACTATTTTCACCTCCCTTTGATAACCATGTTGGTCGTTAAACTTTGTACTGCTTTTCCTTGCAAAAGTAAAGGGAAGCTAAAAATGCAAATAATTTTTTAATGAGGACCATTATACATTTGTAACAAAGCCTAAACAAACGCTGCTAAAATGAGAAGGTAGAGATAGAGGGACGCTTATAATTCTCTTCACACATTTTTGTCTTCCACAGCACTTAAAAGTACAGTGTCTAAGAGTTCGTCCCTATCCTTTCATAAATTCTTCTCTTCTCCCATTCTTTCTTTCTTCGTCAATTCCAGGAAAGCCTTCTCCATAACTTCAAGTTTCGATCGATGGCCTCTAGCCTCCTCGTTGTCATATTGCCTCGTGTTTCGTGCTATCTTTCTTGAAGCTTTGCAATTGCTTCTTGATCAATTCTGTTGGACAAAAAATTAGCTAGGAAAATAGAATCAAAATGTTCAAATGAGATACCAACAAAATGGATAGCAGTAAAGGGCCTGTATTAGCTTCATTTAGAACATTATTTTGATACGATATGACGTCTTAAAATGCTGCATTGGAATAAAAGATTACGATAGTTTTCAAGACCACCTGATGAATACATTTGTGTTATCATGGCTGAATTTTTTAATAACTGTCTCTGAGAAATGAAATAAACTAATCATTTGAAGCAACTTGATTTGCGATTCGCTCACAGCTACGAGAAGTGTTTTAAGATGTTTCAATTTCGGGTAACAAATTAGACGGATAGACTTTTAGTTATAGAAAATTTAGAAAGCTTTCTAAAAGAGAAGTCTGAAGGCATGTTGATAAATAATAGAAATACTTACAGGAATGTCGCTGGCGTATAAAAAGGATGATTATCTGTTGATTTAAGAAAACGGTAAGGTCAATGTTTAATATTTGCCGCTACGATGATCAATTCACAACATGTGGCAACTCAGTACACAGACAACATAACGAAATTAGAACATTTCTGAAACGTAACAACAAACGTAAAACGTAAAAGACGTAAGAAACTGAAAAATAATATTAACCCGAATGCTTACAGCACGATGTTTGTGCTGTTGTTCTGTTGGTAGAATCAAATTGTTGATTTAACCAATTTTGAATGGTTCTTAGTGTAATTCATTAGATTATTTTAAACAAGCATTTAGTAGTAGATTAAGTCATGGGTTTGCATTGGTATTTTCAACGCTGTGTACCAGTCATCACTCAAAAGACACTAAAAAGGCTAGCATATTTTCCTACTATTGTTGTTGAATAAAAACTGACCAATGCCAAAAAAAGAACTACTAATTTCTTGTCTTAAACAAGCTAAGCTCTCTTTGGAGCCCCTTAGATATATTATGTAGTGATTATGGTGTGGATCATAACTAGTTATCGCCGCACCGGTGGTCCCTTTTAATCTGCAAAAAAGGTTTCGACACAGAATAGGGATAACCCAGAATTGACCATGTTGGCTGTTCCATTCTTTCTTTCGAAGCTCCAGTTCCAAGTTAACTTTGTCATCATTGGGGGGAGCTTTCAAAGTAATTCGTGGCTAAAGGACTTCGATAGTAATTGCAGTGAGACAGCATTGAGAGAAACGCCGTAAATTGAACAACTGCTCGGTAGTTACTCACGCTCAGACAAGCAAGTCCAACCTCCACAACGCCTGAAGGCCGGCGCCATTTTGGTTAGGGCTTTTTGTACTCTTTTTGCTCCATTTAATAGTTTTCACCGTAGCCCTGGCTAGGACGGTTAATTTGGTAGTTTGCACTTGCCCGAAGTACACCCCAAAGTTAACAGGAAGAGAGGTGCCTAAAATCTTTTTACTATATTCATTGATCGAGCCTTCTAAATATCTCCAGTATTACTGTCATATTCTTCTTATTAAAAAAGAGCTTATCGTTATTTGTCGATCGAGTAAGAAAGGTAGACCTCAATTAATGCTTTTGCTTCACCAAATTCCAGAAATACGTCAACAAAGTTGCTTAACAATTAATTTTCCACGTTGCAAATCAAATCCAAAATTCACTGCGCTGCTAGATCTTTTGGGAATCTCCAGTTGCCCGAATGAATTTCTTAAAGCTCAAAAGCAAGTTATGCAAATCTTGCAATCCAACATGAAAAGAGAATTACTCTTTGATTCTTTAAATGCGAAGCGTTGCATTTCTTTCAATAACAAAATGCTGAGAATAAACCTAGGGGATGCCACGTTCTAAAGCCTTTCTCGCCTGAGATTACACCATCATGCTTCTGTTCACTTGTTGAAGGGAAACGCTTCCTTTCTATTGGCTGCACAGGAGGCAATTGCCTTTTTAGGTCAATTTGTGCCCTTATGGGAAGAGAGGTGTCAGCGTGCAGCTATCCCAGAATGCACTGGCTATGTGTCAAGCCAATGCGACATTCGATTCTAGTAGCATTCACGTGGAGCTGATGTTGCGGACGGCTGGGCTCAGAAAGTTGGGTCATACATCATAACGAGCATGTACGTAATTGCATTCCAGTTACTTTTTCTTCTTTCGTTTTATGAAGCCACTCTTTAAAGCTTATAGTGTCTGGAACCGCTTGCAAAGTTAGTACGAGATGTATCGTTCATATTAAGTAACAGTTCCAGCACGAGCAAATGGGCCCACTTTTTCAGTGATTTGCTTTTTTCAGGGTTAGCATGTTCCTGGTGGAGTTTTGAAGTAACCTGTGAAGAAGTGAAGAGTGAAGAAAGGCACGTTTTCTGTAGTCTTTTACGAGTATCCTTTTAAAGCACAATGCGCAATTAAAGGAGGACAGAGAAGGCAAGCTCTTGTGTAAAATAGCCATTTGTGTGTAAAATGCCTCCCTAGAAGCACAAGGCACGTGTGGGCGTCTACACTGAAGCTTTTTTTGCGCAGAGACTCGTGGAGTGGGAACTTTTTCTAACATTCTAAATCACCGCAATATAATTATTGACGCCCGTGCTATGGAGAACACATAACCTTTTTCGAAGTACTTTTACGTTGAGATAAAAGTGACTGAGCCCATAGAGATGGGTGCTGTCGAAACTTAAGCAAATTTATCATTTGTTTTCGCCGAGATTTTGACAGGAATAGCTGCTAACTTTCTTAAACTGACCTCTTTTATTAACCTTTAGAGAAAGAAAGACGACATTTGAAGGTCCCGCGTAGCAAGAGACAAGCCAAGAGACAGACGAAGAGAAGAATTTCAAGATAGAGACACGTTGGTTGATTAGAATTAATATTTGGCAAGTTCGTTGTAATTATATTTTCTCTCGTTATACAAAATGGTAAGGTTGCATTGAATTTGATAGATTCATGCTTTTGGAAACTCCCACCCTTGATTGCATAAGAGATTGCTACAGAGATTTTTCTCCAACCAGAACAAAACTCTACATCTTTCTAGATAGTTTAGTTATTGAGAACCTATGTGTATGACTTCTAGGCATTATCAAAATACAGTCACTATCCGACATGCTGTCTATCACGCTTCATAGGTACTGAAAAATTAATTTGCATCCCACTTGCAATGCTGGTAGTTGAGAATTTTAGGACGCGTAGTTTGATGCTTACATTTTGCCAATGGAAAATAACTCGAACACTCTAGTACGAAACTTGTCTTACGTAATGTTAATTTGGAAGTTGTCTCTTTGCATCCCATTAGAAGTTATACTACCCTTTCTAAACAAGCTGTTTAACAACACCTATAATGAAGTTCATTTCTTTTGCAAAGAGGAATTTACGCCTTCAAAGTCCTGTAACGGTTGCTCACTAATTTTTGAATTTCAACCCATCTTTTCCTTTTTGAAGTTCTAAGTAATGTCATTTTAATTGTATACTTAAAGCATTACACTCAAATTTGATTTTCGTTGATAGATGACTTTGTGTACTAATAAACTTGTATTTCTCTCGAACTGGATCTTCGACCTTCATGTCGGGATCTGGTCCCTGGGAAGTTCGAGTTCTACGCGTCTTTGTTTTCGCTGTTTTGAGTCCTCGGTCTCTATTGTTTCAAAGACAATATTGACCGAAAATTCAAAACAATGAAAAAATGGACAGAAAGAACTCGACAAATCCCATGGGACCAGATCCCATTGGACAATAGGGGCCGGCCGGGCAGAACCTATCTTAAACTTTTCATCTTTTGAACCTACCATACCTAGTGATTTCGAAACATATCTAAAATCGACCAAACCTACCTTAGAACTAATAGAAAAAAGATTATTTTTAGTTTTTCTAAAGAGATGAAGAGTTTTTAAACAACTTGATATCCAAAAGAACAGTTGAAATGCGACAAAAGAGAACTTGATATCCAAAAGAACAGTTGAAATGCGACAAAAGAGATTAATTAATTTGAGATCAAAAAGTTAAATGCAGTAAAGGTGGCAAATTGGTGTCAGTTGAAATATATAAGTAATAAAATGATATAAGCAATGAATAAGTGGAAATATCTTTTAAGCTTTCAGTAAACCTTTAGGGCAAATATTAAGCAATAAAAAGATTAAATGAAACATTAATTATATATATCAAAATTATGCATACAATCAATGGGTGCAAAAGGCTAGAAATCAAAAAAGAAATACAAAACCTTTAGCTGGCTCTTTTTGACATGAACCCTAGAAGAATATGTGAAAGAGTTTAATATAAGTATAAAACTTTTAAGACACTCAGACACATTTTGTTTACTTCTTTTATCAAGCTTTGCAACTAAGTAATAAACAACTAAATGAGGCTTAGTGTAGACTTCAAGGTGAAGTCAGGATTTTGTGAATATTTGACAACTCAGGTCGCACCTTAGCAAGGCGAGGCGCACGTTTGAGCATGTTAGCATGCTAAAATACTAACAGGGAGACCTGACTACTTTTAACAATTAAAAGAACAATAGAAGGAACTGAAAGTAAATGGTTTTAGTATATATCTATGAATAATTAAAAATCATTTAATAGAAACATTAAGGGTAATCAACTCTCAATCAAACTCTAAAGAGAAACTTAAAAGTGCAAAATTGTACAATGTAAGCACTATAGAATGAATTTTGATCACATACCTTATGTTGAACACTAATAGGCATCTCCACCAAGAAACTGGGTTGGTACAATCACCTCATTGCATCAAATGAACTTGATCTTGAGAACCAAAGCAGTTAGATTCATGTTGAAGAGTGGTTAGACACAGGTGTCAATTTCTAAAAAGATCATATGATATGTGATTATTTTTATGTATACAACCAAAAGACATGAAGCTCAAACTAAATCAAAGAATCATTGTATAATCAAACAATGGTATTATCTGTGCACTATTTGCAGCAACAGAACTTTGTAAAAACAAAAAAGGAAATTTGTCACTGAAAGGTATGAAGCTGGGAGAGGTAAGAAAAGCTCCAATGCTGTCCCAAAAAGAGAACAAATTTTTGCAAGCCGCGCTCAAAGACCCCCCTCACTTAAAGATATGATGATTAAAACACAATACCAGGCAATGCTGGGAATAAAATGGTAGGAATACAATGATCGCACTCGTTGTGGGGCCAAGGTGTTCAATGGCGTGCAATTTTGACCAAAGCACTTGAATGTACAGAAAGATGTATATAGAGTTGTCTACGTAACTTTGCCACAAGAGAAAATAAGCCAAGGCTACTTCAATCAATACACTTTTCTTAAACAAGCCTTATACCAGCTTTAAATGTCAAATCCAACATGTTAAATAGGACAACATAAACAAAAAGGTCAAGTGAAATTTTAGATCATTTGACCAACTTGCCCAATATTGTTGGTTTTGCGCCTGCGTAGTCAGTTACACTATGATCGTGTAAACAGCTAAAAGCTGCCATTGTTTCAGCAATCAATTTATACTGTCATTTCCTCTCTTGAAAGCAATGCGGGCGTTAATCCTGAGAAATCTATTTTCGCAAGAGAAGGATTCGCAGAGCAAAGCGCATTGAGCAAACTTAATTTTTTACCAGCATTTGGGTGGAAGAATCAAGTTCATGGGTATTACAGCCAGTTTATACAAAGATTGCAACTGAATAAAAGAAATTTAGCCTAGTAGACATTTAATTTAACATTGATTAGTCAAAACTGATGAAAAAAGACAGTCCCTCTAAACTGATCAGTTCTAACTGAGCACGTATTTCAGCCTTGTGACATGGAAGTTTGAGCTTGTCGTAATTTGCGTTAAAAATCTAAACGGCAGAGACTATTGTGCTTAACAACGATTCTGTGATCATAGCCGTTCATTGATTTTTGAACTATGGTAAAGAAACAACATTGGGCAGTATTGAACACTCAAGAATGAAGTGTTTAGATTATTTGAGGTGTGCTATGAACTGCACTCCTGAGCAATGGAAGGCATGTGCCAAGGCGTGGGTGTGCGGTCGCACCCCATTCCTAGCATTGCCTGCAATACACTATAACTTTTAGAAATATCAAATTAGACTAAATAAGAATAGCTGAGAAATAAAACTTCAAATTAGCTTGAAAAGGGGAGAGGGTGGCTGTAGAAATGCCCTCGTAGTATTATGGTAAGAGAGATTGAAAGTAGAAGTAATGTTCCACAGGATGTTCCACAATAAGTGCCCACAAAAATGTTCCTTAACATCTATTCATTAAATATTCACATTGGACCAAGAATTGCCTTTCAAATGCAACCTTATTTATCTAGCTACAAAAGTTGAACTAATCAATAAAAGGAATGGAAAAAGGCACTTTATGGATAATATTTTCTGGATGTTCAAGAAGTAGTTATCAATCTTAAATTGGCTTAATAATGGGATAATGAAGCGAGAAACAGAAACCTTGGTATGTACCCCTGAATACCAGGGCTTGCATGTAACAAATAATCACTTGTGTGGTCTATGCAACATTCTGAGACTGTAATGACTTTGTCAAGTGGATGTTATAATCTTACACAAAAGACTATGAGGGCAAATCAAATTAGGTCTGCAAAAAAATAGGAAATTCTATTGCAGAAAATATTGAGTACAGCAAGAGCTGGTATTAGAGAGCAAAGAAACAAAGTTGTTGACAAGAGAAACAAAATCTGCCAAAAAAATGACATTGCCATAGCCTTGGACCTAAACATTGCCAAGAAACAAAGGTAAATGTTGATAACTAAACTTAGAATTAAAGTTTAAAGTTATGAGAATGAGGTGCATCAAAGCCTTGGTAGTGCCAGTTGTTGTTGGAGCCCTTGGTTATGCAACAACAAAAATGAATAATAATTGAAGAGTATAGCCTGGTTTGGAAAAATTCCAGCATATATATGTCTGCCCTTTAAGAAATAGCAAATATTCTGAGGAAAACTGTTGATATCTTAGGTATGCAATGTGCTTGTTTCAAAGAAGAATAATTCCTTCCATGACTTTCGCCACAACCCCAAACAGAGTAACATATTAACTTTTGTTCTGGTTCTCCTACTGTATTCATTAAATGTTTATTTTGAAGCCACTATCACACTCTGTGCAAACATCAGCTTCTTTGAAAATCTCAACTAACTTTCTTATCAAAGAGTTAAATTCAATATATTTCATGAGATTCAATGATTTGTCATTGCTTCCTTCAGAGTTATCAGGTAATCTCTTACTATAATGTGGGTTTTTTGAAGCATATCTTTTAAATATTTTCTTTCTTGAATCTTACTTTTAAACTAATGGATAATTATCATGTTACCCTCCAGAGAATACCAAACATGAGACAATTAAAAGTACACAATATCAACATTCAAAGTAAAAGTATGGCAGTCAGGGGACTCTTTGGCCCTGCATTCACACAAAATTGCTCCAAAAATACAAGAATTTAATACAAGGAACAAAACATACAAGGATATTGATAAGGGGAACTGAAATGAAACAGTAAAACAAGCAAGGATCAAGAATATATCTGATGTAATCCACAAGGTTTCCTATTTGGCTATCTTTACATAAAATAATTTTGACATTAAAAAGCTTCAAATGAGCTATAAGTTGACACAGTGAGACAACCAGGTCAATAGCATTAAAGGTTCTTCTGCTTGGATCATGGTAATGAATATATGAATAATCTTGGAAAGGTCCGCAATTTAGAATGCGACATTCGTTTAGACATTCGAGTAGACATTCGCGTTCTCGTTTACACATTCGGAGAATTTTGGCTCGGTGTAGCAAAACTAGTCTTGTAATAGAATAACCATTCACAGAAAAGTAAAACCACACTATTGAGCCTTGTTTGAGTTGCTGTGAAATCTGAGGAAAGTCGCTCGGTTTTCAGAACACACCTCGAATGTGACAGAGGAATCACTTAGGCCCAAAAATAGACATTCGCAAAACTTGACGCACATTCGAAGCAAAAAGTCTTTCTCCAGAGAAACAACGCAATGTAAGTGAAACCTCTAAAGAAAACATATCGATAAATTATTAAGCCATACTCACCTGAAATATTTTTTAATTTACCAAACGATTTCCAGAGAAAAAAATCAAAATCGACACACCACTCCGCGTACACATTCGAAGAGAAAAACAGTCCAAAATTCGGCTTTTTGTACTCGAATAACTTTTACAAATGTGAGCGGAATTGGCTGAAACTTCACAAAACACCTTGCATTAACCTACTACAGATGTTTCTCGAGGTTATTTGTACCTCTGACATTCTGGGTAAAGTTGAGAATTTGACCCCCATACTGAAGCCTTATAAAAAGGCAAAAAAGTGTCGTTGTACTCGAATAAGTTTTGCAAATGGAGTGGAATTGGCTGAAACTTCACAAAATCTTGCAATAACCTACTACAGATGTTTCTCGAGGTTATTTGTACCTCTGACATTCTGGGGTAAAGTTGAGAATTTGACCCCCATACTGAAGCCTTATAAAAAGGCAAAAATGTGTCGTTGTACTCGAATAAGTTTTGCAAATGTGAGCAGAATTGGCTGAAACTTCACAAAACATCTTGCATTAACCTACTACAGATGTTTCTCGAGGTTATTTGTACCTCTGACATTCTGGGGTAAAGTTGAGAATTTGACCCCCATACTGAAGCCTTATAAAAGGCAAAAATGTGTCGTTGTACTCGAATAAGTTTTGCAAATAGGAGTGGAATTGGCTGAAACTTCACAAAACATCTTGCAATAACCTACTACAGATGTTTCTCGAGGTTATTTGTACCTCTGACATTCTGGGGTAAAGTTGAGAATTTGACCCCCATACTGAAGCCTTATAAAAAGGCAAAAATGTGTCGTTGTACTCGAATAAGTTTTGCAAATAGGAGTGGAATTGGCTGAAACTTCACAAAACACTTGCAATAACCTACTACAGATGTTTCTCGAGGTTATTTGTACCTCTGACATTCTGGGGTAAAGTTGAGAATTTGACCCCCATACTGAAGCCTTATAAAAAGGCAAAAATGTGTCGTTGTACTCGAATAAGTTTTGCAAATAGGAGGGAATTGGCTGAAACTTCACAAAACATCTTGCAATAACCTACTACAGATGTTTCTCGAGGTTATTTGTACCTCTGACATTCTGGGGTAAAGTTGAGAATTTGACCCCCATACTGAAGCCTTATAAAAAGGCAAAAATGTGTCGTTGTACTCGAATAAGTTTTGCAAATGTGAGCAGAATTGGCTGAAACTTCACAAAACATCTTGCATAACCTACTACAGATGTTTCTCGAGGTTATTTGTACCTCTGACATTCTGGGGTAAAGTTGAGAATTTGACCCCCATACTGAAGCCTTATAAAAAGGCAAAAATGTGTCGTTGTACTCGAATAAGTTTTGCAAATGGAGGAATTGGCTGAAACTTCACAAAACACTTGCAATAACCTACTACAGATGTTTCTCGAGGTTATTTGTACCTCTGACATTCTGGGGTAAAGTTGAGAATTTGACCCCCATACTGAAGCCTTATAAAAAGGCAAAAATGTGTCGTTGTACTCGAAATAAGTTTTGCAAATGTGAGCAGAATTGGCTGAAACTTCACAAAACACCTTGCAATAACCTACTACAGATGTTTCTCGAGGTTATTTGTACCTCTGACATTCTGGGGTAAAGTTGAGAATTTGACCCCCATACTGAAGCCTTATAAAAAGGCAAAAATGTGTCGTTGTACTCGAATAAGTTTTGCAAATGGAAAATTGGCTGAAACTTCACAAAACACCTTGCAATAACCTACTACAGATGTTTCTCGAGGTTATTTGTACCTCTGACATTCTGGGGTAAAGTTGAGAATTTGACCCCCATACTGAAGCCTTATAAAAAGGCAAAAATGTGTCGTTGTACTCGAATAAGTTTTGCAAATGTGAGCAGAATTGGCTGAAACTTCACAAAACACCTTGTCAAAACCTACTACAGATGTTTCTCGAGGTTATTTGTACCTCTGACATTCTGGGGTAAAGTTGAGAATTTGACCCCCATACTGAAGCCTTATAAAAAGGCAAAAATGTGTCGTTGTACTCGAATAAGTTTTGCAAATGTGAGCAGTGGCTGAAACTTCACAAAACATCTTGCATAACCTACTACAGATGTTTCTCGAGGTTATTTGTACCTCTGACATTCTGGGGTAAAGTTGAGAATTTGACCCCCATACTGAAGCCTTAAAAAAGGCAAAAATGTGTCGTTGTACTCGAATAAGTTTTGCAAATGTGAGCAGAATTGGCTGAAACTTCACAAAACACCTTGCAATAACCTACTACAGATGTTTCTCGAGGTTATTTGTACCTCTGACATTCTGGGGTAAAGTTGAGAATTTGACCCCCATACTGAAGCCTTATAAAAAGGCAAAAATGTGTCGTTGTACTCGAATAAGTTTTGCAAATGTGAGAATTGGCTGAAACTTCACAAAACACCTTGCAATAACCTACTACAGATGTTTCTCGAGGTTATTTGTACCTCTGACATTCTGGGTAAAGTTGAGAATTTGACCCCCATACTGAAGCCTTATAAAAAGGCAAAAAGTGTCGTTGTACTCGAATAAGTTTTGCAAATGAGAGAAATTGGCTGAAACTTCACAAAACATCTTGCAATAACCTACTACAGATGTTTCTCGAGGTTATTTGTACCTCTGACATTCTGGGGTAAAGTTGAGAATTTGACCCCCATACTGAAGCCTTATAAAAAGGCAAAAATGTGTCGTTGTACTCGAATAAGTTTTGCAAATGTGAGGAATTGGCTGAAACTTCACAAAACATCTTGCAATAACCTACTACAGATGTTTCTCGAGGTTATTTGTACCTCTGACATTCTGGGGTAAAGTTGAGAATTTGACCCCCATACTGAAGCCTTATAAAAAGGCAAAAATGTGTCGTTGTACTCGAATAAGTTTTGCAAATGTGAGCAGAATTGGCTGAAACTTCACAAAACACCTTGCAATAACCTACTACAGATGTTTCTCGAGGTTATTTGTACCTCTGACATTCTGGGGTAAAGTTGAGAATTTGACCCCCATACTGAAGCCTTATAAAAAGGCAAAAATGTGTCGTTGTACTCGAATAAGTTTTGCAAATGTGAGCAGAAATGGCTGAAACTTCACAAAACATCTTGCAATAACCTACTACAGATGTTTCTCGAGGTTCTTTGTACCTCTGACATTCTGGGTAAAGTTGAGAATTTGACCCCCATACTGAAGCCTTATAAAAAGGCAAAAATGTGTCGTTGTACTCGAATAATTTTGCAAATGTGAGCGGAATTGGCTGAAACTTCACAAAACACCTTGCAATAACCTACTACAGATGTTTCTCGAGGTTATTTGTACCTCTGACATTCTGGGGTAAAGTTGAGAATTTGACCCCCATACTGAAGCCCTATAAAAAGGCAAAACGGCCTCATTGGGCGGAGCCCCGAAATTTCTTAGGACTCCGCCCTTTTCAATGACAGGAAACATCTATTTATAAGTAGGAGACGCCCTTTCCAATGATTTGAAAACCCTTTTACCTATGGAAATGACCATGTTTTCAATACCCTGGGTACCAGACCAAGGGCCCTGACAAAATTGTTGAGACAAAATGCAATTTCTGCTTTCTACTTTATGTTGCCCCTATAAATTCGAATCCCCCTTTTCCCCCGAATCAATGGTGCATTTGTTGTTCTTTCATTTCTCCTTCAAAATCATGCATTCAACATTGAATTGGGGGAGGGGAATGAAAAGATTACACCATAACGAAACACACGTGTTTTCACTTAGGCACTCTTCCTCGCCAACACCTATTCTATACGAGGCTACTAACATGAAATACCGTTTACAAAACAATACATGAGTATAGGTTGAAAGTAAACAAAACAGTAAGCAAATATTGCAACTATTATAATGAACAAAAGGTTTTAGAACTTAAGGTCTAAAAGCTGAATAACCAAGAAAGTTCGCTGAAGTGTCCATTTTTGATAACGTCTACCAAAGCTTTTACTGATGCCCCGCGCTTTGTTAGACTATCAGCTAACTTATCTGCAGTTATCCAGTTAATGTAATTCACCTCTCCTCTATCCATCATTTGCTTGACTGATGCAATATCGATACGTAGACACTTTTCAGCAACAAGCTTTGTTGATAATAAATTTTCATAAAGTGACTTGTTGTCGATATAGCAGTCAATTGGGAGGCACTTGAGACTCTAGACTTCCTTGATAATGATGCAAGGTAAAGAGCAGTGTCCAAACAATCCACTAACGCTAGAGTCTCTGCAGCTAAGGTACTCTTCACTACTCTGCGGATCCGCTTCGAACACCATACAATAGGGCAGCATCTCCCATTAGCACCAACAAGTTAAACAATAAATCCTTCTCCACTTGAGACCCCATCAACTAGGTTTGCATAAGATGCATCAGAAAATGCTGCTAAACGAAGGTCTTCTGGTTTACCAAGGCAGGAAAAGTTTTTTTGAAAGGAAAGTGAAAATATAAGCTTTCATTGAAAAGTCTGAACACTTTTTGTCCGTGATCGCAGTAGCTTTCAATTGCTTGTCTACATTAAAGAGTAGCCCGGCTGTCAAAATCCTTTTATTCTCAGAATAAACAGCCTTTATTTTTTATTTTATGACATTTACTTTTACAAAAAAAAGGAGAAATTGCTGCCAGTCTGATTGCTATCAAGTTTATCAAATTTTGCTATTGCCTCCATTTTTGACAAATTTATTGGACAGAGACTGCTTACATCAGAAGCCGCTGCATGTGACATCGTTTCATATGCTTGGTCAGGAAAGAGCTTGTCGTTTTCACTCAGCATTTTATCCGAAAATGGAAAGTAGAGCTCTCGTCTGAAGCATCCCAAATCTGATTCACCACCTGGTCCATTGCATGGGCACATCATTCTGTTTCAGTATGACGGTATTCAATAAAAGATATCTTGGAAGAAATATCGGTGTTTTTTAACAATTTCTTCATCAAAAAATTTTGCTTAATCTAAATTGGCAGTTTCTAAAACATAAAGTTCACAAAGATCTCAACCTCCCCCCCCCCCCCCAATCGTTTTCTCCTCGAATTTAGACGAATGGTGGGTCCCCCCAGTGACACGCCCCCAGTCCCCCCCCCTGTGGCGCCGCTACTAGCGGGAATCATGTCTGACAGACGTTTGTAAGTCATTTGTAAGAATCCGCGATGAACTCCAATATTATAACGAAGCCTTTATTAAGTCTCTATTATTAACATCTATTATTATTAACGTCTCTACTAAGCTTCCCGCGCACTCATTTTATTTAGAAGAAAAATCTATAAAGAAATTTAGCACTACATAAGCCAACAAACTTTCAGCTCAGAATATTTCGTCTTTGCTAATATCCAATGAAAGAAATTTGATTATATTCGAAATACTCAATTATATTCGAAATATAAACCTTCAGTAGTAATGACTTAGAAAATTTTCTAAGGTGAAAAAAATGTAAACTAGTATCATCAATTGAAATACCCAAATGTAAGCTGACTGAACGGTATATCAGTTCCACGTGTTGCTAGAAAGTACTAACGAATGAAATCAATTTGTTTATGCTCGTTAATGTGGGGAAAAAGAGGAAATGGTAGCCACAATAAAAGTGTGTTTAATGTGTTTGAAGTAACAACACATTTTTGCCTTTTTATAAGGCATATTTGCCTTTACCCCAGAAGGGTACAAACGACCTCGAGAAACATTTGTAGTAAGTTATTGCAAGATGTTTTGTGAAGTTTCAGCCAATTCTGCTCACATTTGCAAAACTTATTCGAGTACAACGACACATTTTTGCCTTTTTATAAGGCTTCAGTATGGGGGTCAAATTCTCAACTTTACCCCAGAATGTCAGAGGTACAAATAACCTCGAGAAACATCTGTAGTAGGTTATTGCAAGATGTTTTGTGAAGTTTCAGCCAATTTCACACCTATTTGTAAAAGTTATTCGAGTACAACGACACATTTTTGCCTTTTTATAAGGCTTCAGTATGGGGGTCAAATTCTCAACTTTACCCCAGAATGTCAGAGGTACAAATAACCTCGAGAAACATCTGTAGTAGGTTATTGCAAGATGTTTTGTGAAGTTTCAGCCAATTCACTCCTATTTGCAAAACTTATTCGAGTACAACCACACTTTTTGCCTTTTTATAAGGCTTCAGTATGGGGGTCAAATTCTCAACTTTACCCCAGAATGTCAGAGGTACAAATAACCTCGAGAAACATCTGTAGTAGGTTATTGCAAGATGTTTTGTGAAGTTTCAGCCAATTCCACTCCTATTTGCAAAACTTATTCGAGTACAACCACACTTTTTTGCCTTTTTAAGGCTTCAGTATGGGGGTCAAATTCTCAACTTTACCCCAGAATGTCAGAGGTACAAATAACCTCAAGAAACATCTGTAGTAGGTTATTGCAAGGTGTTTTGTGAAGTTTCAGCCAATTCCGCTCACATTTGCAAAACTTATTCGAGTACAACGACACATTTTTGCCTTTTTATAAGGCTTCAGTATGGGGGTCAAATTCTCAACTTTACCCAGAATGTCAGAGGTACAAATAATCGAGAAACATCTGTAGTAGGTTATTGCAAGATGTTTTGTGAAGTTTCAGCCAATTCCACTCCTATTTGCAAAACTTATTCGAGTACAACGACACATTTTTGCCTTTTTAAAGGCTTCAGTATGGGGGTCAAATTCTCAACTTTACCCCAGAATGTCAGAGGTACAAATAACCTCGAGAAACATCTGTAGTAGGTTATTGCAAGGTGTTTTGTGAAGTTTCAGCCAATTCCGCTCACATTTGTAAAAGTTATTCGAGTACAACGACACATTTTTGCCTTTTTATAAGGCTTCAGTATGGGGGTCAAATTCTCAACTTTACCCCAGAATGTCAGAGGTACAAATAACCTCGAGAAACATCTGTAGTAGGTTATTGCAAGGTGTTTTGTGAAGTTTCAGCCAATTCTGCTCACATTTGCAAAACTTATTCGAGTACAACGACACATTTTTGCCTTTTTATAAGGCTTCAGTATGGGGGTCAAATTCTCAACTTTACCCCAGAATGTCAGAGGTACAAATAACCTCGAGAAACATCTGTAGTAGGTTATTGCAAGATGTTTTGTGAAGTTTCAGCCAATTCTCCTTTTGCAAAACTTATTCGAGTACAACGACACATTTTTGCCTTTTTATAAGGCTTCAGTATGGGGGTCAAATTCTCAACTTTACCCCAGAATGTCAGAGGTACAAATAACCTCGAGAAACATCTGTAGTAGGTTATTGCAAGATGTTTTGTGAAGTTTCAGCCAATTCTGCTCACATTTGCAAAACTTATTCGAGTACAACGACACATTTTTGCCTTTTTATAAGGCTTCAGTATGGGGGTCAAATTCTCAACTTTACCCCAGAATGTCAGAGGTACAAATAACCTCGAGAAACATCTGTAGTAGGTTATTGCAAGATGTTTTGTGAAGTTTCAGCCAATTCCGCTCACATTTGCAAAACTTATTCGAGTACAACGACACATTTTTGCCTTTTTATAAGGCTTCAGTATGGGGGTCAAATTCTCAACTTTACCCCAGAATGTCAGAGGTACAAATAACCTCGAGAAACATCTGTAGTAGGTTATGCAAGATGTTTTGTGAAGTTTCAGCCAATTCTGCTCACATTTGCAAAACTTATTCGAGTACAACGACACATTTTTGCCTTTTTATAAGGCTTCAGTATGGGGGTCAAATTCTCAACTTTACCCCAGAATGTCAGAGGTACAAATAACCTCGAGAAACATCTGTAGTAGGTTATTGCAAGGTGTTTTGTGAAGTTTCAGCCAATTCGCTCACATTTGCAAAACTTATTCGAGTACAACGACACATTTTTGCCTTTTTATAAGGCTTCAGTATGGGGGTCAAATTCTCAACTTTACCCCAGAATGTCAGAGGTACAAATAACCTCGAGAAACATCTGTAGTAGGTTATTGCAAGATGTTTTGTGAAGTTTCAGCCAATTTCACATTTGTAAAAGTTATTCGAGTACAACGACACATTTTTGCCTTTTTATAAGGCTTCAGTATGGGGGTCAAATTCTCAACTTTACCCCAGAATGTCAGAGGTACAAATAACCTCGAGAAACATCTGTAGTAGGTTATTGCAAGATGTTTTGTGAAGTTTCAGCCAATTCACTCCTATTTGCAAAACTTATTCGAGTACAACCACATTTTTGCCTTTTTATAAGGCTTCAGTATGGGGGTCAAATTCTCAACTTTACCCCAGAATGTCAGAGGTACAAATAACCTCGAGAAACATCTGTAGTAGGTTATTGCAAGATGTTTTGTGAAGTTTCAGCCAATTCCACTCCTATTTGCAAAACTTATTCGAGTACAACCACATTTTTGCCTTTTTAAGGCTTCAGTATGGGGGTCAAATTCTCAACTTTACCCCAGAATGTCAGAGGTACAAATAACCTCGAGAAACATCTGTAGTAGGTTATTGCAAGGTGTTTTGTGAAGTTTCAGCCAATTCTGCTCACATTTGTAAAAGTTATTCGAGTACAACGACACATTTTTGCCTTTTTATAAGGCTTCAGTATGGGGGTCAAATTCTCAACTTTACCCCAGAATGTCAGAGGTACAAATAACCTCGAGAAACATCTGTAGTAGGTTATTGCAAGGTGTTTTGTGAAGTTTCAGCCAATTCTGCTCACATTGCAAAACTTATTCGAGTACAACGACACATTTTTGCCTTTTTATAAGGCTTCAGTATGGGGGTCAAATTCTCAACTTTACCCCAGAATGTCAGAGGTACAAATAACCTCGAGAAACATCTGTAGTAGGTTATTGCAAGATGTTTTGTGAAGTTTCAGCCAATTTCACTCCTATTTGCAAAACTTATTCGAGTACAACCACACTTTTTTGCCTTTTTATAAGGCTTCAGTATGGGGGTCAAATTCTCAACTTTACCCCAGAATGTCAGAGGTACAAATAACCTCGAGAAACATCTGTAGTAGGTTATTGCAAGATGTTTTGTGAAGTTTCAGCCAATTCTGCTCACATTTGCAAAACTTATTCGAGTACAACGACACATTTTTGCCTTTTTATAAGGCTTCAGTATGGGGGTCAAATTCTCAACTTTACCCCAGAATGTCAGAGGTACAAATAACCTCGAGAAACATCTGTAGTAGGTTATTGCAAGGTGTTTTGTGAAGTTTCAGCCAATTCCGCTCACATTTGTAAAAGTTATTCGAGTACAAAAAGCCGAATTTTGGACTGTTTTTCTCTTCGAATGTGTACGCGGAGTGATGTGTCGATTTTGATTTTTTTCTCTGGAAATCGTTTGGTAAATTAAAAAATATTTCAGGTGAGTATGGCTTAATAATTTATCGATATGTTTTCTTTAGAGGTTTCACTTACATTGCGTTGTTTCTCTGGAGAAAGACTTTTTGCTTCGAATGTGCGTCAAGTTTTGCGAATGTCTATTTTTGGGCCTAAGTGATTCCTCTGTCACATTCGAGGTGTGTTCTGAAAACCGAGCGACTTTCCTCAGATTTCACAGCAACTCAAACAAGGCTCAATAGTGTGGTTTTACTTTTCTGTGAATAGTTATTCTATTACAAGACTAGTTTTGCTACACCGAGCCAAAATTCTCCGAATGTGTAAACGAGAACGCGAATGTCTACTCGAATGTCTAAACGAATGTCGCATTCTAAATTGCGGACCTCTTGGAAAATATTTAGAGGTGGTTGATAGAATGTTGACAGATTCACACTATAATGTATTAATGCCAGTAGAGAGGCATTTTAAATTTGGAAAAATGCAATATTAAGAAAAATAGTAATAGAGCCATCAAAAACTATCGACAATTTAACTTAACAACTGTGATGCTGGCAAATATTCCGTCTAGTCTATGCCTCTTATTAGGTTCCGCGCGTTTTTGACTCGATGACACTAACAAACAAAATCACAAAACTAGTTAGTTACATTCTAGGTAAATGTGTTGCTTACCTATTGCCATTTTTCTTTCTCTCAAATAGCTTATGGTTATTTCTGGAAGAGAAAATTGACGCCCCAATTCAACCTTATATTCCGCGACATGTTGTCTTTGAATCCAGCTCTTGGCGCTGCTTGAGGTCGAGGTTGGCGAAACATGGTAGGGCATTTCAACAACAGCCACAACCCTTCTTTGGCTCTTCTTTGACAATAACTGTGTTATTGGATTTCATCATGATGCAGAAATCATTTACAAAACTTATGAAGCGGCATTGGATTTATGTTTTCTCGAATAATTTGCATACGTTATTTCAGCTACAGGTGCCTGCCCGTTCAAAGGATGTTTGGGGACGATGTTTGGCCGCACCATTCGCTAACAGCCATTTGATGGAGATGATTGTTGGACAAAAGAGACATTTGCAACCTGGACATGGAACTAGTTTCTTTTTTAATGGTATCGCCAAGCTATCTAGCGATTCAATCAGCAGGGACGGGCAAATACATCTCATTGATGAACATGGAAAAAGTAATGGGTTAATGTCATTCAACAACGCCAAACAGCTTGCAGATGAAAAAGAGCTTGAGCTGTATTTAGCAAGGCCAGTTTCGCATCAGAGTCCACATGCTATTTACAAAATGCTCAGCAAGAAAGATATTTTTGCAATCAAAAAAACAAAGGGGAAAAAATCAAGGGAGCAAGAAAAGAAGCAAAAAATAAAGGAGATCAGCTTTAGTACAGATATTGGTGAACAAGACTTTTTGTGGAAGATCAACAGAATGAAAGATTTTCTGCTTGAGAATGACAAAATTAAACTCATTATTAATCAGAAAAGGAGATCAAAAAACCAATGCAAGGACATGTTGACTGTGGTATTAAAAGAATTGCAAGGACTTGGAGAAATGGAGGGCAATGTTGTTGAAATGGAAAAAAGAGTGAAGTGCACTTTGAAGCCTGTTAAAAATTAAGAATTTATCTGCTTTTGTTATTATGCAAACTGGAAATACTGCCATGTTTCATGTGGTTTTGCTGTCTACAGAAAGAGTCAGCCAATAGATTTCACATGTCTCTGTTCAAAGTGGTTTTATTATTTATAGCAATCTAAGCTTGTCTATTGCGAAATTTGAAGACTTTTTTAATTTAGGTTAATGCTAAATGTTTTCTGGATGAAAACATCAATTTTTGGCTTTTTTCACATTCAAGTACCCAAACAATGACCCTGAATTTGAAACTAACAAATGTTAGAAAAGGAAATCCCTTTGTATAGAAAGGTTTCCATAATTTCTTTTTCAAAACTTTTAGTTGAGGTCTGAACATATCTTGATCTATTGTGCGTATTTTAATTTCTTTGCAGTTGTGGTCATGTCTTATCTAAGAGACCATGTTGAACATCCATGTATCCTATGCACGGCTTTGTGTACTTAAGCATGCTTATTGATTTTGAAGCTTCAAGTTACTTGAACTGAATGACCTTGCAATCAGTCAAATGAAATTTTCTATGGACAGTTCCACTTCATACACATACCAAAAAGTATTTTTGCACCCAACATACCAAATTTGAATGGCTCATAAATTATCACACAGCCAAGACAGATTTCAGATAATCAAAGTGTGTCTCAAAATTTATATATTTCCTCTGGTCGATCTTTTATCCATAAGAGGGCATGAAATACAATAATGAGAAGGCATAATGAGAAGGCCAAATACAATAATGAGAGGGCATGAAAATGGTTTACCAATTCTGGTCCAAAGAGTTTGTTTCAAGCTTTATTGCTTCATATGGCACCCCAAAGCTAACATTTTATTTTATTTTGACTTGCACTTTTAAGCCAACAATTAATCATCTATAGTGAACTTCAAAAATGGCACAACTGCACACTGTTTTCAAGAACTGTAGCCACTTTTGAAGCATTCCTTTATAAAACTAATTTCAAAAACCTCATTCTGAAAATGATGTTATAAGAGCAAAATGGGAGGCAGAAAAATTGTTAACAAGTATTAGAGTCAAGACTTTTAATGTTCAGGTAAAATGGCAAGGCGAAAGCTATACACACTCATACATCTAATTTTCTTTGAAACTGTGAAGGAACTTATTCTATTAGAAACCTTCATCCTTCTTCTTTGGTAAAGCTGGTGGGCCGAAAATTGGTATGCAGAAAACAGGGAATTAGTGCCAAAAACCAAGCTGTTTTCTTTGTTCAATCCCTTTCATCCATATTTTTACCCTCTCCCCTTCCTTCCAATTTTTTTTATCCCTTCAAATTATAACCACATTGCTTGTTTTACAATATACTAGTGCAAAAACTGAGACTAAAGATATTCAAATATTTAGAAGCCAGTAGAAATCACAGAAACACAGCAAGACTGCTTAGAACATCAAAAAGATGCAAATAGATGATACATGCATTTACGTTCTTGCTCTGAGCATCATGTTGGCACCAAAATATCAAGGAAAACACACAACAGTAATAAGTAAACAACTTTGCAATCGAAATGAAAGTAATTTATACAGAATATATCACAAAATTGGCTTCCCTAAAAACGTGTACCACATGTGCATGTCTTTTGAAAGTAACTCTCTAAAAGCACAAGTTAAAATCACGCATGAAAATATGTGAGGATGCAGAAAAACATTTAACTATAACAAAGGTATAAATCATGTCTTTTCCATTAACCCAGGCCTATGCTTATTTGTTAAAAATCATATCAAATCTGCCAGTTATGAGGTTTGTACTTCAAACCACATTACATAGTTTGTGTTTAGTTACAACAACAATGCCAGCAAAAACAAAACAATTGCGGGTGAAGTGATTTGTTACTGCTCAAAGCATATTTTAGCAAAATTTGTTCTTCTTCAATTGACAAACACAAAAAATCAACTGGCATCAAATGTATGAAAGCCTTAAAGTACTGATGTTATGTAGGATAACCTGTGGTGAATTCCACTTGTCCATCAAAACAGACAAGGGAGTATTTAGTTCTGCATTGGCTACTAATCTTTAACTTGTTTACAACTTATGGATATAAATGCTAGAAATAAAAAAGTTGGATGGCAACAGAAGAAGAGGTCTTCCACACTTAATAGGACTACTTCAAAATAACTTTCTTAATTCTTCTTGGGTCATGCTGGGTAGCATTTTCTAGTCTCCAAATTCAATTATTCTTATGTCCAAAAAGGCCATTAAACAAGAAATATCATTGGAAAGTGGAAAAAATTAAGAGGTTAGATACAAGTATCATTGCATAATATAACAGACAAGACTCCACTTATTTGAATTTTGATAGAACAATGGCCAGTATGAAAAGGAAAGCATTTTTAGATGATTCTAAATACCCTTAGTTGAACTGCATTTCAGAATGAAGAAGCTTTCAAGCTAAAATTTCCTACTAAGACCTCTCATTTGGCAAAAATCTACATCAGTCAAGCAGCATAAAAACTTCAATCAGACTCTTCATCATCTTCTTCATCCTCCTCTTCTTCTTCTTCCTCCTCCTCTTCTTCTTCATCCTCTTCTGATTCTTCCTCTGGTACTTCCTGTTTTTTAACAACTTTCTTTTTTGGTGCTTGTTTGCTAGGTACAGGGTTCTGAAAAGAAAAAAAACATAATATAGCTCAATATATATGAAAGAAAATCTAAAATTTCAAAAAGCATTGACATTATAACTGAAAATTTGATCAAATCTTTTCCCTATTAGATATGAAACCAGTGCTTTTTTAAGCTAAAACCTTATGCAAAAGGTGTTCCTCCTGGAAATTATTCAATTTTAACTGGTAAAATTCCAATTGTGATACTTGTTGCTTTCTTAAAAATGTATATATGCCAAATTCCAAAATAAATGTGAGTTAAACCAAAGAATCACAATTTATCCTAATTCTCATTTTTATGTTCTGTCTGAAAAACTTATAATCATTGATTAAAGTATTATCCTGTTTGGACCATAAAAAAACTACAATTAATCTACATTTAATTAATCTATGGTCAAGTAAAAAATTTACATCTTTCTTGTATGCCTCTAACTCTTCCTCGTATCGCTTTCTGTCCTCAGCAACTTTTTCCAGATAGGGTTCTTTCTCTTTCTTGCTCATTTTTTGCCATGCTTGACCTGCAAGTGTTGGGATTTTTTCACCTGACTTTAACGGAGTACCCTTCTGCTTCTCTCTGAAGTCAGCCAGGAAATAGAAATAGGCTGTTTGGGGGCGCTTTGGCTTGGCTGGATCCTTTCCATGTGCCTTTTGATAAGCATCTCTCTGAAAATTAATTTTATTCAATAAGCAAATATTCAATGGACTAGAGCTAATATAATACTCACACTCATTTTAACTTGTCTTACATACATTCAATTATTTAAAAATTTGGACAATTATGAATGACATGACAAGCATTTGAAACATTCAATTCTAAGCTCAGTAGCAGAGATGAAAGGATTCAACAAAAGGTTCTGATACAGCATTTGATGGGGGCATTGACTAAGCACGAAAACATATTATTTGCATTGTTCCATGGCAATGACAAAAGTTAAATTCAGAGCTGCCAATGAGTATTTGCACTAATCATCATCGTCATAATCAAGTTCTTATTTGGGTTTGCCCCCATAGAGAGGAATGGACAGATTTATCTTACTCAATTTGCTGCACTAAGGGGTCAAATATTCCCTCACCTCTTTGCTGTACCTTGCCTTATCTTTGTTTGCAAGCTCAGTGTAGCTTGCCTTGTCATCATCATCCATCTCCCGCCATTTTTGACCACAAATCTTCGCAACCTCCTGTACATTTCTAGTGTCTTCACCTTTCTCTTTCAACTGCTTCCTGTAGTCACTGACAAAGTAGATGTAAGCAGATGCAGGCTTCTTGATTCCATCATTGGCCTTCTTACGCCTCTTTTTCTTCTCATCTCCACCTTTATCTGATTTTCTCTGTTTCTTTGCTGGAGAAACCTTTTGTTGCCTAGCAGCCTTCCTCTTGCCTAAATGAATTACCTCAAATTAGCTATATATAGCAAATTTTAAGTAGCATCAAATTTGCAATCTATGAATTGTCTCTTTGAGTCTGACGCAGCTGGAATATTTGCTAAATAGGACAATATTCAAATTTACTTTTTTTCCTTGCATGTCAAACCATATCAGTCCTTTTCTATGTTAATTTTTGTGTTAATGCAAAATAATTTCACCCTGATTAAACTTCTGTTATTTTCTACTAAATATTGAATGTTTTGCAAATGCATAAGATCTTATGCAAAATGATTTGGCATTTTTCAGGCTATGTTTCAAGCACACAGTTTAAGCATGTTTCGATTAAAATATCCCAAAAATTACAAAGATTTTTCAAAATGGAGCAAAAAAGTATTATTAGAGCATTGATCTATGGTATTGAACTACCCTCGAGGATTCTTGATATGAAAACACATTGAGTGCAGCGTCATCAAACTAGGCAATAATACTGAAGCCACGTGTTTTAGCATCAAAATAATTAATACAGGCGCTCAAAAAATATCTTATCAACCAACAATAACTACTGCCCCGCAAAAAAACAGTCAACGAAGCCATACGCAAATAAATGCCCATCCACCTCCCATGTACGAAGAATGTCTAGATTGTACAATGTCATAGTCATGGCAACTGCACAGTTGGGCGAAAAGATCTTTGTTGAAATAACATCTGATATTTCAGAAATTCTGCCTAAAGCACTCCAAACAGTTATAAATGCTATCATTTACTTCAAATTATACAAAAGCGCTTAATTTTAATAGAAACAAACCCCCAAATACATGCCATCATGATAACCGTAAGTGCCCCTCCAACACAACCCTTCCTTTGCTTCATCAACATCAACCCCCAACAAAACAAAATGGCGAATAATGGAATCGAAGGCATTACAGGCAAGAAGTGCGCCAAATCAGCATTCTTTTGAGTAAATATGAACTTTATTCTCAATAAAAACCAAGTCCATCCAAGGAAAGTTGCTTTATTCAGTACCAAACTGATAGGACCGCTCTGATGAACGTTTCCCACACTGTCGCATTTTTGTTGAAATTTCTCTCAACGCTCGGGAAAATGGCGTACCTTCTTCTTCAGCTCGAAGACCGAAGCTTTGGCTATCAATCCACCAAATTTCACGCGAATGTCTTCGCGAAACATGACAAAAATCACGACCTTCCGATACAGTCTACCGTGCTTGTACAGGTTACACTGCATGCAAGCCAGTTCTGAAAGGGTTTGACCGTACAGGCAACGATAGACTTGTCCAGTGTACAGATTCATTGCAGTAGTAAAGCTTCATACAAGAATCCTATACATAGCAGTGGAGAATGGTCGAACAGGCTTCAGTACGAGGTGGGTAGTGTACAAAATTCATATCACAAAAAATTCGGCAAAAAAAAGTAAGCAATAAATACCTTCCATACTGTTTGAAATAGGCTTATATTGCAAGATTTAAACCGTTTGCTTTCCTTTTAAGAAATTCAGTCGTCTTCTTGGCGATCACAACGGCGAGAGGGCTTTGACCGCGCGAGGACGATCTCCAGAGAAGAAAACATTATCATGTCTCGGACCCAGTCTTTTGAAAACAATGATCCGCGGCTCTCTTAGGAGGCGCCAAATTCAAAATTTGGCAATCAAGAAGCACAAGTGCGTAAAATTGGAATCGGGAGCGAGAATGGAAACATTTTGTTGTCCTTAAAACTTACTCATTTCAGCAATGACCCAAAACTAAAAATGCAGAGTGCATATCAGATGTAGAAAAAAGATAATCAAATATCAAGTGGAGCAAGAATTGTTTACAGACTGTAACATATTGAATATAAAACGTGTATAGCAAATGGTCATTCGTTAATATTAACTGTTTTTTTGAAATGTCGAGGTTTATGTAAGTTGAAGCATGAAATACAAAGGTTTTTAATAGACAAAAAAACAAGCAGACTCAAATAATGTTGGGTTGCAAGAAACGTGGTTGTTACATTTAGAGCATTTGCATTTTACTGCAGTTTCAAAAGAGTTTTGATGCCCTTTGGAACTGTTAACTACAGCTGAGGAAGCGCCTCCCTCAACTGGAACTAATAAAAGAAGGGCAATTCCCATAACAAACTGAGCTACAGCCAAAGCTATCCCTTAAAGGCCCCCATCTTGGATAGATCGCAAAAGCTAAGCATTTCACCCCAAACATACCAAGACTAGAAGTCTTAGCAGCGATAATAGTGTTAATGATGATGGTTGTGCGTAGAAGTAGTTGATCATCCAATTTTCATAATTACTTTTGGCCCAAGTTTTACGAGCTCAGGCTTCACAAAAATTACGCTAGCTAACCAGATGATTTTGAAACACCCCTTTGCACTGC
The DNA here is from genome assembly GCA_003864495.1 of Nemopilema nomurai. NCBI lineage: Eukaryota > Metazoa > Cnidaria > Scyphozoa > Rhizostomeae > Rhizostomatidae > Nemopilema > Nemopilema nomurai. Next base: position 402,652 of record ML133421.1, on the reverse strand, counting down.
GAAGGCAAATCGAAGAAAGAAGCGATTCCTGTGCAACTTTTGGAGATAAACGACCAAATGGCACGAATCACAAAAAATAATGAAACTGGGGTCACAGAAAAGAGAAGTAAAAACGATAAACAAGTTGTCTGTCAAAGTGGTTCATAACTTTCCATTTTTCTAGTTTTGAAGAAAGGAAATAAGTGAATCTTGAAGCATTTACATCCTTTATAACGGTTTTGATTTGCATTTCAAACCTTGTTAAAGAAACTTATACCGAAAAAATTATATTGACCAATTTTCAACTGAAGCTTAGATAACAGAAGTGCGAAAAACCTCCTAAAAGTTTTTCGAAAATAAAAGTTTACGATCATTATTAAGATGTTATTGGTCGGGTAGGTTATGCATGCATAATCCGTGAAGTTTGATTCTCCATAAAAAATGTGACTCTGAGTTTCCCTTCAAAATATCAGTACACAAGAATCAAGCTTGCGATATTTGGCATTGGTGACAACTCTGCAGCAAAATGATAGACATAAAAAACTCGAAAAATGTCTGATATTTTATGCTCGATGGCGCCGTTAAAAACTTCTTGTTGAAGTTTGAAAATACATTTCTTTTATTCAATATTGGATTAAATCTGTATTTGGACTACGCTATTACTAGTTTATATTTCATTAGTAACTTTATCAATGTTAGTTTATGTCAATTAGGCTTGTACTAAGTAAGTCTGCGAATATCATCTTCCTTAAACAGTTGATTCAATTTGTCCATAAAATGCAAAAATACGTCAAAACTGTCAAAGGACCAGTTATAACAAGTAGACAATTTACTTCATTTCTGCGATAGAATATTATCCCATACAATCCCAGCAAAAAAACTATGAAAAACTGAGCAAAGTGGGGGAAAAGGCGATTATGAAGCCAACCCTTTCATATTCCAGGTCATAACATGAGAAAGAACATGTCAAACTAACAGCTTCATAAAATTTCCTGTCAACGAATTAGAAAAACATTGCTAGCATTTAGTTTGAGCATTTAATTTTTTATGGTACTTCATGTATTCCGCTTTAAATTTTACGGAAAACTGAGGAGGGAAATTCAGGATACTGAAGGTCATTTAAAAAGCTCAGATGACCCATTGAAGAAACGTTCCGGGAAAGCTGCAAAACTACAAGGTGTTTGAATACAAATAAAACTGTAAAAATGGCAAGATTATCGTTTCAACATTGATTTGACAAAATAAGTTTTGGGACTGTAAATCGTTAAAGCATGGAGGAAGCTTATACGACAAAGAAGCAGACGAAATAAATCGTTCGACAGCACTACTATAAAGGGCCAGCTTGTGGCACTAGCCTGTGAGGCAAGCCAGAAGATTTCAAAAGTGAAACAAACTTTTGCTAAAAAATAATGGATATTGACTAGAAGATGATTACTAAACTGTTAAATAGAAAGATCTCCCCGTGCTCTCCCAGTTATTCGAAACATGCATTTTAGGACTGTAGCATCAGGCTGTCCTGTGAGAAGAGCTGAAGTATAACTGGGGCTTGTTGCACATTTTCCTGTCTTAACTGAGAGGTTTGGCATAAGATTTGTTCCCAGTATGCATCAAAGCCATCATCAATTGGTCAATCCACATGGGAATACTACCTTTACCTAAAACAAGTATTACTAGAGCCTTGATTGGGTTAAAGCTAGTTGCTCAGAATCCAAAACAGACTGGGAAAATGAGACAAACATTTTGTGGATGGTAACCTTTTGGTCACATATATTAAAAAACACCTACATTGCTTTTTACAAAATTGTTTGTATGGCTCAGGATAAAACACTGAAGATGCTACAAAAAAGGCAAAAATGAAAGATTTCAATATTGACTAACAACCAATCAAAACTTCATGAAAATGACCTTTGGAAGAATATTACCCAACTTCATAGCATCTTCTATGATACAAAAGAAGTTGCAGGTACATAGAAAAAACTGATGCAAGTGCTAATAATGTAAAAAAAGACTCCAGTCTCCATAAACTAAAAGCAGCTACATTGCACCATAATAAATACATTACATGATTTGTGTTGATTGTCTAGTTTATAATGAATCAAACTTTGAAGAGTTTGATATAGGGTTGAAATGTCCAATAAGAACTACTTCTATCACTCTTCTTGATAATTACAAAATGATGATAGCTGCAAATAATTTCCATGGCTAGTTGTCCATAACTTTTGTCTCACCACTCTGTACTTTGATCATTATTTTGTCCAGATGCATCAGCCATTTCAACCTACCATCAAACAAGAAATATAAGAGGCTAAAGATAGGTTGGTGAAAAAATACCAACTCTGGTTGCATTAGAGGCAGACAGATGTTTTATTATTACAAAATGAGACAAAAACTGGCAAACAAGGCAAAGATTTACTTGAAAGGAAGCTAAATGATCACAATGCTTATATTTTGAAGTTATAGAGAAAAGTTAACAATAAACAAGACCGTGAAGCAATGAAAAGTAAAGAGTAGTCATACCTCTTCATCTACAGATCCAACTTCAGGACTTGCAGTGTCAAATTCATCTGTGTCATCTTCCAATTCCTCGACACTTTCTTCCTCATCTACATCTTCTTCATCAACTTCTGTTACCTTAAAATGTTAGAAAATATATAGCAGCCTTGTATTTCACATGTGCAAATGATTGCTTCCACAGAGTGCTGAATTAACTGCATATGTTGGCATTGAGGCCATAATCTATATTCTACATTATTTTGAACAAAGGAAACAAGCTTAAATGCTCCACTGGTGTGACAGGATATCTCTATTCAACTGTCTCCTTAATATTATGCAAAACCGGACATTACCATCCTACTTCATTCCCTAATTCATTTCCTGTCCAATAATCAAGTGGAAAGCATACCAAATGATGAAGTATCACAGAAATTCTGATTTGCTGTGCATTTAGCACAGTGTGGGTGCTCATTATTATCATCATCATCATTGACATTACCATCATGACTTCCATTCAATTAGCAGGATTTTGGTTGCATGCTTTGTGCATGATACCTAGTTTAAATGTTATCTAACAGTTTCCTGCCTTTTTTGACTGTCAAAATCTTAATATTTATATTCTAAAGCTGTATAGCTCACTAGTTAAGAAAATTTTAGAATAAAGAAGGCAAATCACACTGAAGCTACCAATCACAGTAACAATGGAATTTTGGCAAAACACAACACTTACAGTATGTTGCTCTTTGGTCTTACCAATGGGAATGATGTCCTTTCCTTTGTTTACTTCTTTTTGTAGCTAAACATATTTGAAAGGATTCAGTTAAAAAAGGTAAATGGTAATGAATGAAAAAGTGAAATTTTTCATACCATCATATAGAGAGAAAGGTGCACAGACATCTTTAACTTTAGTTATTTTTATCTAGAAATACAAACAGAGTTCTCTAACTTCAAGAATAGATCTATATTTCTATGTTATTTTGTTTCAAACAAGGCTAAACTATTTAGCATTTCAAACAACAATATCATGAGAAGCCTTTCTCATCACCTTTGTTCAAAGGATTAGGCACCCCCACCTTTCCTACCTACCACACCCTTCCCATGTGAGATGGCAAATGTATCCAGCTGAAAGATCTTTTGAACTACCATACAAGACAATTCTTACTTTAACTTAACCATGTGTTGGTGTGTGTTTGAATTCTAATGAAGGACCACCGCTTTATACCAACTTGTTCTGATGGTTTGTTTTCAGAAAAAGAAACACTCATATTTCACAAGTCAAACGTTTTAGATTTTCATGCAAAACAGTAGCCAGATTTTGGTATTAGCATTCTTATCAATTCGTATTATTTTGCGAAATGAAAAGTGAATCTCAAATACCTTTTTGTAATATTCTTCCTCATCCTTGCTTAGCTGCGCATCTTCATCCACTTTTTTGTCGACTTGAAACCAGATATCATTGACAAGACTTGGCTTTGAATTTGGGAAGAAAGCATAAGCCATTTTATGTACGCGAAGGCATTTAGTTAACCGCTTTCACAATCGTTAGGCCATGCCATTAGCAGAAGCAAGGGCAACATCAACAACATTCACAAATCAAACAGTTTCGCGCCAAAAATCTTTAGACAGAAATGGAACACACAATACACGCTTTTTTATATAAGGAACCACTTTATAAGGAACCTACATGTAGAAGGCCGAATTATGTAAAGAACTTAAACTACTAAAAACGCAATCCCTAAGGAACTTTTCGTTTAGAAAATTTTTTATAACTGCAAGCATCAAGAGCTAAAGAGCCCGTTCCATTCATTTGCAACCAATACTCGCATAGATTGTTTGCTATTCGTGTGTCAAATGCTTTATCGAGTAGTTTCCGCATAGTCTATCTCGCCCCTCTCTCTATTAAGTGTTAAGGCTTATTGATGTGCAGTGAAAATTAAGGAAATTTTAAGGAATTTTTGGTACTAAAATCTGGTGACTTGAGGTCTACGAATAAGGAACTTTTGGAACTAGGCCTTGTGGTAGATTCCTTATAAAAAAGCGTGTACCGTCCCTGGAGCTTGAAGGCACCGTGACTGATCGCCTTATTCTGTCTTTAGCTTTAGCACCTTGTTAAAACACATTTTGAAATAGCTCTTTCACGAAAGGAAAAGAACAACATTTTAATATTTAAATGAATGTCTTGAACAGCGGATTAACGATTATGGCATGCTTAAATTAAAATACTCTCGCACGACACTTCCAGTTTATGCAGGCGCTGGTAAATAGCCAGCTGATTTTTAGACTTTGTAGATAAATTTACTTTTAAGTAATTTTATTTTATATATGTTTTATGTAGTACAAATTATGTCCCCAATTAGCACAGTATGGTAAATACATAGACAATTTAATAAATTATAAATAATAATAATAAACAGGCTTCAAATCGCATAGACGAAAAGACGAAGTACTCTTGCCCAATCATAGATCAATTGTCGTCAATGTATCTTTTTATCAATCTGATTTTCTCAAAGACATTTTACTACTTCTACTGATGGAACGTGATGAAGTTTTCCACTAAGATAATATATTTTCTATCTAATTTCTACTTCAATATCCATTTTCCACCAAAATATTGCTTCTACTGGCGTGTGCTTCCTAGAGGACTAATTTTAGTGGTTAGACTTCTGAATCTGAAGTCTGCAAGTCAATGAAATTTTATTGAGGTGAAATTTCATTCTCTGTTAATTAGATCGTTTTCAATACCATTCGTGCACTATTGAGAGAATTTAGATATAGTTAATTACGTTCATTTACGAATAAAACAGATTTCCACAGCAAGGAAAGCTTTTGTCTATAAGCTTGTATAAACCCGGAAGGGTGTTATACTAGAGGTGTGTACTGTAAAGCATAGAGCCAGGATGTCAATTGACGCAATAGGTGTATTTCTAAACGGCATCACACGTGGAAGAGCCTGCTATGAAGAACCAAAGGCAGATTAGTAACGGAGAAGCGATATGACGTAAAATGATAGAGCAGGGACATCTCAGCACACAATGATCGATGACTGGAATCCGGACCAAGATAATCATCCAGCGTCAGGCACTTAGATTTCCTTAAAAGGAAAATGACCTGGGGAAGAATACAGCGCGTACATGCATCTTAACAAATCCTGTGAGTTTGTTTGCTTAATGAATATCGAAATTCTATTGTTTAGGATCACTTTCGGGTAAAGCGTCATCAAGTGGAAATTTCTATTCAACTAATTAGATGGTCTTGCCCTTTCCTTTTAATCCCTGAGTACTATTATCTCTTAATCTCCATTATGACACAGCTACCTTTCAACAATTGAATTTTTCCTTGTTCTTATCATATTGGATTTGGATATACCTTTCATCCTATTTAGTGCCGCAAAGTGCATGAAAGGCATAAATACCATGGCAGTGCTTTCGATCTCGTTTATCAGAGAGTATCTTAGTTGGTAAGAGTTGTTGGTAAGAGTTGGTAAGAGTCTTTTTTAGTAGAGTTAATAGATGTAAGAGTCTAGTCTATGAAGAGCTACATGAGCTCTTAAAGCATTTTTGGTTATTGCGATAGCTACTTTATACTATTTAAGTAGAGTTTTTATTATCTTATATATGCAGTGATTTTTTCGTCTTAAATTACTGTTTTTGAAAGTAAACAAATTTTCACATTCAGTTTCAGGCACTTCGGCGTTATGAAGCTTGCTTTGCTGTTCTTTCTTGGTGTCATCTTCGGTTCACATGGTATGTGACACTGCCTTCTCTATTAAAAATCAATCCTCACTTTGGGTTTCTTATAGCTGCAAATCCAGATGACCATTATGGAAAGTCGTGCAAATATTGTCTATGCCAGTCAGTGAAGCACCTAGTATCACAAACGATGTTTGAATCAAGTGCGTTATAGGTCACATGCATCATGCAAAGGCATCCAAAGACGATACAAAAATTCATAATGCATCTGAAATCTCACACTAGAATCTGATGTGATAAGAGACATTATATAGCAAAATGATAGTTCGCATTATTCGTTATTCATGTGATTTAAACAGGGGTATCTTTTCAGCCGATTCGATTTCACTTGATGGCGATGATTTGTTAGAAGATGGCAAAAGTGATCAAATCGATCGAATTGATTCGAAAATCGATGGATACGATCTAATTGGTAAGTGAAAAATTATCTACTTCAATACTGTCAAACTTTTTCAACTTCCTGTAAAGTATGCATCATATTACTGATAAGGCTTGTAATATTTTTAAACTCAAGATATTCATTTCGGTGAAAAGGGGTAGTGGCTGTTTCTTCAGGTTTTTTAAACAATAACACCCTGATGCGCAGATTTCTTTTGTTATTAAATAGCGAGCCTTATTACATCACTGATTGCCTTGAATTGGTCTCTACACATCATACCGATCCTTTGCTGATTTTCTACATCGTATCCAATTCTCAATTACTTTCAATGCTCCTGATGCCGCAAAATTTCATACCTGACTGCACCATTTCTTGCAGAAGCACTCATTCGACAACTCCAGTGCTCAGTTTTCTTCCCTCATTTCTGCACTGGCTCTGGGTGCAGCTGTCCCACGTGTCCACTTGGCTTCAAACGCCGTTGCGGGAGAATGGAACGCCGATGTGCCTTCGGAAGATGCGCAAACAAGCGTCGATGCTTCTGTAGGCGAATGTTCTGCAGGATTAACCAATCAAAGCAATGCATGAAGCTTGGCAACCGGATTTCTTGCAAATGCAAGTGTCCAAGACGCACCAAACGCAACTGTGTGTACAAAAGGGTGTGTTTTGGTGTCTTGAAATGCTCAAAGGTTTGGTATTGTCGCTGTGTTCAGTCTAAAGGGTAGATATTCAAGGCACTTGTAAATAAACTTTTACATTACAGAATAAAAGTAGTCCTTAGTACGCTTGTTAAGTGGCTGCTATTTTTTGTCATGCAAACAAAGCATTGTATGTTATAATGGATGTCTTCTTTATTGTCAGCTTCCCTATAATACATCGTATAAAAATAGGGTTTTCTTAACATGCATTTCTACACAACATGTGCAGTTCTAAAAACATTTTGTGCAGTTCTAGATATAAATCTGTGTAGCTTCAAAGTGTTTACTTTGATTATAGACCTATAGTCAAAGAACTATTGCAAAAAGACATATAAGCAGAAAAACAAACGAACAATTCGAAAGTTAAAGAAATGAGAGTAGGCAAACTTGGTACTCAAGCAAACCACAGGAAGTGCGAAATTGAAAGCTTTGGAGTAGAAATCCTTTTAAAACTCTTACATCAGAGAATATCAACCATTCAAAGCCAAAATATGTCACCAGTTTCGAACAACTTCAAAGAGGCGAGAATTATTTATTCAGTACAGTATTCCAAAGAAAATGTGCAATTCTCAATTTTGCTAAAAATGCCCTGTATCGTAAGAACTATGAGGTTTTATAAAAGAAAAAGAAATTCAAAGTTTTGGCACATGTATTTTTTTATAGAAAGGAAAGTTATAGGAACGTGAGGTTTTCTTTCCAATGATCTCTGATACCACGTTACTGTAAATTGACAGGCGCATTTCAGTGCTGATACACAGGACATTACACCAATTTATAACCTCTAAAAGACTACATTGGCAGTCTACATTAGCAGAATAACCTGTTGGCGGGCCAATTTTCAATGGAATCAATTTCTGCATACAGCTGTTGCTCATTAGGCAGGATTCTGGGTACTTTAATGGATTTGTTTTGCTTATATATGTTGGCTCTAGTAAACGTTTCATTTTTCAACGTTCTTCACCAGTCAAGGAACAGAAACTAATTGGAGACCCCTTGATAAATGCCTCTAAGAGCAAAAGAACTGTGCTGCACTTCTTTAGTATAAAATGCTATGCATTCTTTATATTCGTGAATAACAAGGTTAAACGCTATAATACTCGCCCGAACTTTTTATTGCGGCATCTCATAAACTATCGCCCAGCGAATGGTTTACAGCAATTCTTCTAGCGGTAGCTCACAAATAATTTTCGATGGCTTTTCTGCCTTTTAAAATATTCGCTGGTATGTCTTTTTGGCTCATTTTCCCACCCAAGGCAAACTTAGCTTTAATATGCTTTCTAAATATGCAAAATTTTGCTGTTGCATAAACTTGATCTGGTGGATAGAAGTTATCCTTGAATAAAAGTTTGGGCTGGAAGAAGAAGGGTTTGGGAAAACTGAAATACCGAATATCCTCGAATAAAAGAAATTTTAAAAATTATCTTTTATGTGGCATGTTTCAGGTAATTTTATAAGCCCCCCCCCCCCCCTTTCGAATAAGCCCCCATCCAAAAATATCAAAAATATATAAGCCCCCAGGGAGCTAATTCGAGGATTTACGGTAGAATATGCATTAAGCGTTTAAAATTTCTCCAAGGGGGTAGGGGGGTTAGTTCAGTAGGATGAATGCCCTTTCAATCTTGCTGGATGTCCTTTCTCAAAAACCCCGTTGTTCCAGTTTTGCTCTCGCCAGCTTGTCTCGTTTCGATGTTTGGTGAAACCTTACATAAAGCAAACGGCACGTTTGACTCAATTTCCATCGAATATTTTGTTATTCATCAAGGAAAAACGGCACACATTGTTGATAATTGGCAGATAAGACCAGACATCATAGTCATACATGAATAGCTGGGAAATAGTAAGCAATATATCTTTCAATCTCATGAAAAGTATTGATATGATTGTAATCATGCCTACCAAACACCAATGCTTAACCATGCTTAACCTACCAAACACCAATGCAGTATTGAACAATGTTAGTTCATTACTGTGGTGTGAAAGTATGAATTGCCACTCAAGTCTGGTAGTATTAGAACTCTCCATCTGTCCAGTTTCTGTAAAAAACATTTACATGAAATCATACTTAATTGACAAAGCTTACATTAATTGCTACTAGCAGCCAAAAAAATATTGAAAAAATTATTTGATAAGGTTCTTTTACACACACTACATGTTCCAGCCACTTTTGGTGTGTATTTCGGATTTAGTTTCCTTTTTCATTGAAGCTGTATGTAGTTGAATTTTTAAGAATGAGGCTGAACTGAACTTATAACCCTCTTTGATCTGTAGCATGTATTGTGCCCAACCCAAGCAAATGCTTGTATGATTTTTTATGACTGTAATTGATGTTAAAACGCCTAAAGTTTTTCATTGTTAAAGAGAAGCTTAGAATATTCAGTTCTGAGTTTCTCTGTTGTATAATTTGCTATTTTTGTCATATGTTGTGATTTGTTATTTCAGTTAACTATAGGTATGCTTCAAAGGTTTTTAGATAGGATAGCTGTTACATAGATGTTGAATTGATCCAGCTTAATTCAGAATAGAAAATCCATGCTGCCTTGTGGTTTTTGAATGTTTCTCAAGCAAATATCCTTTATTTAGAATAATTTCCTTCTTTAGCTGTAGACACACGTCTTATTATTGCAATGGATTAAAAAGACACTTGAAAGTTGCTTGTTGAAACATGAGGCATCAACAATGATGAAAACCAGGCAACTCAGTGAGGAACTTTGGTTGTTGATTTTTCATTCAACTCCAGTCCAAGTTGGCAGTAATCTCAACAAGCTTTTCAAGTAAAGAATACAAAATCAAAGACACATCTAAACATGAATTTAAAAGGCTTCTTCCAGGAATTCAACCCAAGGTAACTTTATATATTTGGAATGCCTGTAGCTGTTGGAATATTTCATTTATTTACAAACAAGCATCTGTTAACTGAATTTGAGATATTGTGGATTAATGCAATCGGTGTGCAGTAATAATGTTCTCACTTGGTAATACAGTGCTACATGGAAAGTTCCTTCTGCCAAAGTATGGAAAAAATATGTCTGCACAGATAGGATGGTATCTCATCATGTCTAAGGCCTTGATTAATAGGAATAAGAATCAAATATCATGTTCTAATTAACAGCGCTACAAAGTTTGTTGGTTATTAATGCATGAAGTTAGCTGATTGTGCTATAAACCTGAAAAATGAAAATTGCTGTAACAGTTTCTATTTGGTGCTGAGAGTGATTACCAGCCTAATCTAGAAGTATCTTGCCTTTTGTTTATATTTTGATAATGTCTGTTTTATGCAAAAGATATAAATTGATGCTATGGTTATCAAACTTGTTGATCAACTCAAGTAATCAAATTTAGTTGATTGGTAGTGAACTAAATTCATCTTCTTTATTTTTACTTTTAATCTACTTGATTTTTGAAATAAATATAATACAGTTTATCAATGCAAACAGAGAAGATAGAGCATGTGATATGACCAAATTCAAGTTTCAAAGGATTTCACACATTTAGACTACTAAGTAGTACTGTTTTTCTCTTCTGAAGTGCTAAGAGTAGCCATTTCTTACAAGCTGCAATATCTGTTTTAAAATTGCAAACCAAAATTGGTAAATAAGAGGGGCAGTGCAGATAAATGGCTTGGCCTCAAATGCTGGCTTGAAAGCATAACCTGATAGCTCAGCCGTATAGCACTTGGCAAACAAAGTCAGGTGTCTTGAGTCTGAGTCTCGCTTGGGTCAATTATTTTTCCGCACTCTCTATGATTCTTTGTAAGAAATCCTGTTGCCTATGACCTTTTCTAAACCAAAATATATTAGACATTTCATGCAAGGATTTATTAGATCATGTTTTTGTGAAAGCCTTGGTTTAAGGCCCTTACTTTCAGCTCTAGAACAAAGCCTACCAAAAATTTCTCCCTCACTAACTATAGAAGTGTAATCTTTTAGCATGTGCTCAAATGCTCTGAATGAGTTGATATGTAGTCTAATCAATTATCTGTTAAGCTTAATGTCGGTTCTCGTTAACTGTTGACAAAATTACTTTTGCTCTTGTAGCAAGTTCCTGATATATTCATCTGCATTTCTATTCACAATACTTTTGGAGCTGCAGCTTGATGAGAGTGTCAACTGGAGCTTTCTCATAATTTTTGTTCCACTCTGGATATGGAAAATCACTGTTTTTGCAGGAGCTGTAACTGGCACTCTTGTCTGGATCAATCACCCAGAATACAGGTAATGTATCAATTTCTTCCATTAACTGAAATTGTCAGTGACATAACTTAAATTATAACAGCTGGAAAATTCAGGGGGAAAATCAGGGTACTTAATATTACTTTATTCATAAAATACAAAACAGTTTGCTTTATGTATAATTCTACATCATCAATCTAGTTACCAGGATCTTGGTTGCACACCCAAAATTTGTGAGAATGGAAATCCTATTAAACCTCAATTGATCTACATACACATAAAGTACATTTTCTAAGTTGTATGGTAATATTTTGAGTTAAATCTGAAAATGCACAAACCCTTCCAAATGCTTCAAACACATTGAGCTTGTTTAGTAGGTACTCTGACTTTATTCGTTTTAGCTAGTTTTACTAAGTTTTTAGAGAAGGAGAGTAGTTTGAAATGTTTTTGTCAGACATTTGTAAAATGGAAAACCTTTCCAACTGCCTTGATAGTCATCTAGATGTTGTTCCTCTTTTGATGTTGTGGAATAGCTAAATGAAAACTTTTGCTTTTTAGGAGAGAAGAAAACTCTGAGCTGCACGCTATGCTGATTTGTGCATTCTTCCATTTGCTCTTATTTGTCTTTGAGTTGCTGCTTTGTGCAAATCTATCTGGCTTCTCATCAGTACCATATCGGGCAGTCTTCACACCCTTGTTCGTGATGTCAGCCTTGTCCATTGCAGCCTGTATTTGGGGGTTCAGGCATGACCGGTCACTGGAGGTATTTATAACCTCAAAATTGTTTTTAATAAATTGGTCATTAAAGTATGTAAGGATTATTTCTAGTTGGGTTTTGGGTGCTGGTACTAATAAAATGCTCTCTTTTTCATTCAAGTTTGTGGCTGTGTAAAAATTCTTTGTTAAATGTATTTTTTTCTAATTGCTTAAAAGCCTGCAAAATATCATCAATGCCATCTTATGCTAGTAAAAACAAAATGAATGCATGGATCAATTAGGGTTGATAAAAGATTAATGTCTTTTTTACAACTTTAACAGCATGCTTTTTACTATTTAACATCTTTCCATAGTTGGAGACCTTTTTCTCTGTGAACGTCTTGCAGTTCATTTGCCTGTCTTTGAAGCTGGATAACGTAATAAGCTGGAAGTGGGTTGTAAGTATCTTCAGATTAATTTGCTGGTGTTTTAGTCTCTCGATTTTAGTTGAGAGGAAGGGATTTCGTAATTAAGTTATGATGTATCACATCATTTGCTTGCTGAGTACATTCTATCAACAGCTAGATGGTCTGATGGGTTTTTAAATGCTGTTTAACTGATTTAGTTAAGTGAAGTTGCTGTTTTATTTCTCTCCAATCCCCCATCCTCGCTTATTAATTTTCAATTTCTTAAATTTTAAAATTAAGGAATTTCTTAACGTTTCTTTTCAGATCGTCTTTGTACCGTTATGGATAGTCCTCACATTGTTGTGTGTTGTCGTTATTTACTACGTCATATGGGCTTTGCTATTTCTTCGTTCACCAGAAGTCACACCAAGGCAAAGAAGAGGCCATGTTATTTATGCAACTCTGTCCTGTTTCATGATATTTCCTTTGCTTTCGTTCATCGTAAGTGCCACTTTTTTACTTTAATGACAGTACAATTATAGCTCAGCTGGGTTCCTATAAGAGGTTCTTTCATACTGGGTTCCTTCCAGAGGTTCTTTCATACTGTAGATAATTAATACATTTTTAATCAGAAACGCAGAAATTGCCATGTCTTAGAGATGAATTGACTTTAAATCGTGTAATTGGCTCTTGAAAAATGTATTCTGCAAATCTTACATCTGATAAAGTATGCCCTCATTTTTTATCTTGACGATGTGATAAAATCATTCTCTTCTCAATTCTCAAAATTAAAACAATGGTTAATTTGGAACCGACTCTATTTGTTAGATATACAAAGTACAAATGTTGAACTTTTTCAAGAGCTCGTACTTGTTAACGTACCTAAAATTTTCTTGAGTAGATATATACCTTTAGCATTTTTGTATTGGATGCATGAAAGATCTCTGCGAGAACATAAGGATTATTGATTCAACAATTTGATCGTACTCTTTCTTTACAGATTGCTTTATCAAGAAAGCTGGACAGCGTCAACACTGACTCGTTTGATGCTGTTTTTATACCACTGCAGCTTTCTCTTGCAAGTTTAATTATTAGCTCGTTTTATCAAAAGGGAGGCAACCACTGTAAGTTTCCTATTTATCATTTTCGCTTCAAACCACAGTTGCTGCAGAAAAAATGTTGCTATCACAAAAAAGAATGACTGAAGATGCTCAAGATTCAATATTTGTCGAGCTAATGGAAAAGCTAATCTTGGCGCCATTTCCCCATGTGCCTATTGATGCAGCTGTTTATTAGGGCCATACTTCCACAAAATTGATGCTTTTCTGTCATGCTAACTTTTATTTCGTCAAAGCCACATGTCTTAGGCTAACTGCGAACACTTTTGTCCTACTGCAAACAGCTGTTGAGAAAGATAGCTAATTATTGTTAAAATCTTTCTACATTCATTTGAGAAAGGTCGCTAAGAGATGTGTTTAAGATGAGCGATAAGATCTCGCGTGACACGTGTTTTGCACTAGATTAGCCTCACGAAGCATTTAAAGGTTCTTCGCCGTTAATTGCATGCGATTTTAACCATTACTTAAACTGGCATAAGTTGATTCTATTGACTGTTGGGAAAGTGTTTATTATAAGCGATAACCAAATGTGTGTTAACACCCAGTGACTGAACTTTGAATCTGCATTAAGTGGCATTTACTTTGACATGGTTCTACCTAACGCTGTATAGAAATAGAAACTAGCTCTAGTTTAAGCAATAGAAAAATATGAAAGTATTTTTTCAAGAAACATCAAGGTTTTTTAAACAAATAGGTCCATGTCCATGTTATAGGATAAAGATTGCTTTTGTTGTAAGTCTTATCTTAGTAGAAATTTGGAACAATACAGCTTAATTTCTTTTGAAGTCTGGAGCCGGCTAAGTAATTATAGTTTCTATATCTAGTTTTCTTGTTCTATGGAGCCTAATTTTCCTGTTTCGTTTCCTGTTTTTTGGTTCCTTTTGAGAAGTATCTGTATTTTTAAAGATTGATGTTCGTTTAGCATTCGAACGCAATTCACTTCCTCATCAAAGTAGAATCACGCAGAATTCCATTTTTCTTGGAATTCAGCAACAACGAATTCATGGAAAGCATTGCGGACTAGCCAATGAACTGGTGTCGCGGCAACAGTTATTAGATGAAAAGGAGCTGTAGCTCAAGGGCTACAATCCTATAACTTGATTCAGTTTATCTGGTCAATCGTTATCAGAATAAATGCTGCTTGTCTTAAGGTTTATAGCTTTGTCTCAATTTGCTTATTACACTTTGGTTTAGCTTGCTATGGTTTTGCGTGCTATGGTTTTGCTTGCTTACATTTCGTATTTTACAATGTGTTATACACGGTTTGTATATTCTTTCAGGGTGGTTTGGTATTCGCAAAGATTTTTGCGAGTATCTTCTTGACGTATGCCCTTGCTTGCGAGAGTACGGCAATGTCTCCTACAAGTTTGCCGACACGCTAATGCCAATCAGAGATGACCCAGAAGCACAGCCTGTCGAAAGGAAAACTTGCAAGCTGGATCAGCACCTAGCGAATTCGCCAGACCATTGCTTAGAGCTACCAGACTAGCGAAGGAGCGAGTGCCCAGTATTCCTTTGTTGATGCGCGCGAATATGCTGAGGATGTGGCGTATAGGCTGTATCAAAGTTTCTACTACATGAAGAGTTATCCTTGAAGCGTACGGTGGATAGAGCATGTTGTCTTCCAGCCAAATAATGCACCAACCCTCTTTTGTATGTATTGAACTACTGAACGCATAAGGTAGCCTTTGCAAGGCGATTGAACCTCGAAATGAAATGCATTCAATTGTATTGTAGTATGGTAGCGTTTTGAAATTGAAGGTTTTCATAGTCTTCAATTCGTTAGATATCTCTACCAAATCAGTTAAGCCTACCATGAACAGCTAATGAATGCTGTTCATGAAAATGACTATTTCAAATGAGAATTGTTGTCTGATGTTGTATCATTCAAGATCAATAATATCTTGGTCCTTTTTATCATGTTTGCAGCTGTAGGGATCCGGCTTTTCGTAAAGAATGAGCCAATATTTTGTGTTTGAAATGGTTTTTTCCTGGATATACAAAAATGCCTTGAGTAGCTCCTATTGTCTGTTAATCGTATCTTTTGTATTAGATTTATATGAGGACAAAAGAAATGAAAAATAGTTGTTCACATTGGTAACTAAGACTTGGATGACCGAGTGAATATTTAATTTTGATTTTCGAAATAAATTTCGGTTCGACTATTTCTTAGAACAAGTTGTGACAATTGTTGCTTCCGTGACAAATTGTGACAATTGTGTCACTCAGCTTTTACATGAACCTATCTTTTGTCTTTTCGAGCCAGGTACTATCTGTACACAAACCTTAATAATTATAATTGCGTTGTGTTTATTCTGTAATTTTGTTGACAACGATAACCATAGAAATTTTTATTAAAATCTGTGCATTTGCCGAGCTCGACTGTCTGTCAAGCTTGGATTAGTGTTAATCTTCTCTCTAGTTGTAATCTTCTCTTTAACGTTAATCGTCTCTCTAGTGTTAATCTTGGATAGTTGATGGACGTAACACAGATAATGGAATAGTTTGTAGGTTTCTGCTTGAGGTATAATACTCTTTAATCCTTGGTAATCCGTCATACGTTGCCTCAGGTTACGATTTTTCT
This sequence comes from Nemopilema nomurai, assembly GCA_003864495.1. Taxonomy (NCBI): domain Eukaryota; kingdom Metazoa; phylum Cnidaria; class Scyphozoa; order Rhizostomeae; family Rhizostomatidae; genus Nemopilema; species Nemopilema nomurai. The sequence continues at coordinate 386,383 of ML133421.1, read as the reverse complement.
TTCAAGCTTTGCAATCAGATTAACTAACGTAAACGAAAAGCCATGTCTGCCAAAAATGTAGCAAAGCAAATTATAGTTTCATACTGAGGATAAACGTCGGCAATAGTTATCAGCCTTTTCAGTTCCTGTTGTTGGCAAGATAAAAGCCAAGGCAGTTATACTCTTAGACTGCGTTTACACGATACCGGATTGCTTTTCATACTGTTTTCATCCTGTTTACACGACAACGCTCCGCTGTTCACTGCGCAGCATACTTCTATTGTTTTCACTCCTCTGCGTAGTTAAGAAAGAGGTTACGGAGTGAAAGCGTATCGGATTCGCCTGTTTACACGAGGTGGAATGTGGTACGGGACGTATCGGATCACTTTTCATACCACTTTCACAGCGTAGTGTTTCACTGATTGATGCGGAGCCGTGTAAACGCATCCCCTATCCGATATGAAAAGTAATCCGATACATGAGTAATCCGGTATCGTGTAAACGCAGCCTTAATTTCATATTTACAAGTTCTCTCAACGTACTTGACCTGATGTCATTACAGATCATCTGAGAGCGTGCTGCATTCCAAAATCAACAATTTCTCGTGAGCTTTTTAAATCTAGAACTTTTCCCATTAAGATTGTCTCAATAGATAAGGTATTAAGGAATTGTTTGATAACTCTATAAAAGGCAGCTGTGTTCTGCTCAAATCGCACTGCACGTGGGTTGTTTGGTTTCGGTCACAAGACCCTCAGAGTGTGCCACACCAGCCTACCGAGGAAGAGCACACTTGTCCAATCGTTGCAACCGGCCCATACCTAGAGCCCTTTACAAATCTTGCCTAACTTTTGGTGAAAGATGTGGGAGATTGTGGTGGTCTTGAAGTCACGTGTCTGCATAGCCTCCGTCGACCAGCCTTGCACAGTACAATTTACCACTTCATATAAGTATCCTGAGCAAGTAGTCCCAGATTGGTCCCATTTCTTTAGTGTCCACGTGCTGAAACTTTCCTTCTTTACCTCTTCTGCTACAAAAATGTCGTCTGCCTTACCTGTCCTTTTTATTAACACATATTTCTTAATATGTTTATCAGTGGCAACTAAAATATCACCATACTGGTTCCCTGTAAGTTTTGTACCACTCGTTAAACCACCTTCCCTTATTTAATGCCCCCACTTATTTTTCCGCCATAATATCACAAATACAAACCCCTTTCGTCTTTCCCATACGCAGACGACGATGCTTGGCTAAATTGCTATCTTTGTTTTGCCAAATTTGATGATATGCCCCTACTTGCACCCCCTGCACTCCTCCACATTGGCTTTGTTGCTTGTGGTTGAGACACCCATTATCATTACAAGGGTGAGACATGTAGCACTTAAACATTTTGAAAGTTGATGAACTCAAATCTGTTTTGTCTCCACAATCATACATTTGTTCGTTAACATCATCTCACATGTACATAATGGACTTCAAGCTTTCCAGGAGGCGCGATACATTTTTATGAAACTTGAAACTGCTCAAAGCAATTTTCGCGCCAAAATGGGCGTCTGTTTACATTTCTGGAGAATTATTCTTTGGCACTGAAATTTGGAGATCAAAGATCTTATTCTTACGTCTGGCGCCACAAATAGTAATTTTGAATTGATGAAAGAGAAGACAATTCGAAAAGCATAAGAGAAGGAAGCTTAAGTGGGTTTAAGAAAAAAGGTATTCCAGGGATTGCTATGCCTATTTGAAAGAACCCCAACCAGCAAGCCTAGACCAATTAAAAGTGCCTTGCAGTCTCTTTTATTAAGCTTTTGACAGACACGAGTGCTCTCTGTAACTCGAAATAACTCCACTAGGTTATCAGCCATTTCTCGTGTGTGTGTGCTATTCGACTGATCACGTGGTCGCATAAGCTCTTTACATTGGCTTGCAGCTTGAGCAACCTTGAAAATTTGTTGGGAAGCGTTAGCATGCATACTAAAATTTGTATATGTTCGTGCGTGTTGGGTGATATTCAAGTATGTTCGCAGAAGGCAGCGCATTGTATGTTCACAAGATAACGCATTTGTTAGTGAAAATCCTCACACAAATGTATGATGATGGTCATAAAGGGTGAACCTTGAGGCAGATTAATTTACCAACCTCCCTATTGGATTATTGAAATGGTATTCAAATCAAGTCCGACAGTTTTGAATCAGCAATTAAGAATGCTTACGAACATGATTACTCTTCGTGGCGTATTACGTCATTGTGGGGAAACGTATAAATTGAAAAACTTATTGTGGTTGCAAAGTTGTTGTCACACCTTTATAGGTCCAAAAACAAAGTAACGATCTTTTTAACCCTTTCAGAGGTGTGTTGTCTCAAGACATTTTCGTCATCAATCAGATGAGAGATGAAAGCTTTGAATTCGAGGTCAGTTTCTTCAACTTTGTTTATTATTGACCAAATGAATGGACTCTTCCTTCCTCGACTTGCTTTTGTGTGATTATTCCGCATCAGAACAATGGAGAAGGCAATCTGTCAAACCTAGTCCATTATTGCAATTCTTGTTTCGATTCAGCTATTCCTGTTGACAGAAAATGTATTCTCTAAATTGAAATGCAGTTATGATAATAGATAATAATAGTTAATAATAGTTAAGCGAGATAATAGTTAAGTGTACAATCTTCGCTTGTATTACCTTGTAGTGACTCCTTTGTCTACTTTCCATTGTCACACCATGTCATGCTGACACATCGTTTCTCGCTCCCCAGCCTAGACTTTTCCATCCGCATTACATCACCATTTCATCATCCTCTCTCATCCCTCGTCAGCAAATTTATTCTTAGATTTATCAGTATAAATATAATTGTAAAGTAAGCCAGAGTCAGTCAGGAACAGAGCTACAGAAAACAACAGACAATGCGTCTCTCTCTCTCTCTCTCGGCCTGGCTCCGTGTTCTCTGCACGTTAAATAAGACAACTTTGGCTCGGATCGTCCATAGAGGTTGAGCAACGCAGTCGGTAGAAACCCATCTCAACACGTTTCTATAACCTCTCTATTGAAGTTGTATGCCACGTGTCTAGAGAGCTGTATGTATGGACACTACTAGAGACAATGGAGTTGATGATTTTACCAATTATATATACTATAAAAGACTTAGTCACCTGGAAAAGCTTACATTTAACATGTGAAAATGTATTCAAGAATTTGTTATTCTTCTACAGAGCCCTAAACAAACAAGTTTCTGAAATTAAATATTTTCGCTGATATTTTCAGTACCCTCTCTCAATTATTTGCTTGTGTTCTCTTCTCCATAACAAGAGATTTTGTGCAATATCTGGCCCAATTATAAACTGGGGACACAAAGCTCCATTTCCACGTCATTTTCCATTCGTCCAACATGTGAAATAGCTTGAAATAGACCGTATTGCTCCGGTATTCATGAAAAGGCTGGCAAACTTTCAAGCCAGAAAATTGTTTCCAAAGATTCAAATAATGCTGCAAATTATGTATTTAACTATCGATTCAAATTACAAAATCCAAATATTCAAGGTAGGGGGCTTGTTTGGCTAAAAGGTCATGCTAAAAGCTTTCAATTCAAAATTTGTATCTTGTTTCTTTATTAAAAGGTCAGGAACGTCGGTTCCCACAGTAACTGAATGGCAAACATATGCATTCCTTGTGCTCTTTTAATATTTCTACACTTACTTTTCTTTTTTGTCAAGGTTAAAAGCCAAATCAAGCTGAAAATCTTGGTGAGAGAATTTGTGGTTTGCTTAAATGTATGATTAACGAATTAATGACGTCAGAGCCAAGTCTCTTTTGAATGGAAGGAAAAGTTCACCTTTCTTCTTTAACTAGAAAGAACAAATTACTTACGTACCTTACAGTTTAAATTTGAATACCTTTTGTAATCCATTTCCTTCAAACTTCAAAATCGCATCTGCAGATTCATGTGAAAGGTCATTTATCTTGAAGTTGAGACATTTTCCTGAGCATCTGGAAACAATTCTATTTGGGGGCTACAAGGGACTATTTGCTGTTACTTAAAACCCTTTTCCATAATTCATGTATTAAAATGGCAATATTGAAAAGTTTGAAAGAACACTGAAGTTATTCGCAAAACACCCCCTAGAACAGGGGCCATTTAAACGGTAGCTGCAGTAATCACACAGCTCCAAATAATTCAAGCGACAAGGCTAAAACAATTAGCGTTATCAAGTGTTATTTCTTGACGGTCGTACCAAAATTTGGAGTAACAAAGGCCCGCTTTTTGAAAACTCGCTCAAAACTGTCTGGCCAAGAAGAGACGAGACCCCCTGATAATAGTGGCGCCTCGTTTCCATGCGCAGAACCGCCCCCTTCCATTTCCGCAGCGTGCCGTGCTAAGGGAAGTGTCGCCGATAAAGTGGATTAAAGTAAAGCGTACATAGGCATGAGGGTGGCATACAAATCTTAAAGGCTGCTGCAGAGGAAGGCTAGCTGATCATCTCAGAGACCTGAATTAACGGTACGTTCGCCGTGTGAATCGCATTGTTGAGATGGAATTTTATTGTGCCTTGCTTACTGATACGTGACTGATTTGTGAAAGGAAATCGCCTTTTGACAAAGTCAGGACTTTTCGACTTTCGAACGTAAACATAAGCCCGAACGGAAATCATACAATGCTGTTTCTGATCGATGTTAAAAAACAAAATTGTATCCTTGGACTGAAAAGCAGCCAATTGGTTTGTTTTCGTGATCCTTAATGTTTACAGTGGGATCGGAGCAGGTGAATACTGGAGATTAACGCACAGTGCAATAATTTTGTGTCGTCAAGAAGGAGGTGGCTAGGCGAAGAGTTCGCTTGCAGACTACGATTCGCAGCCACGTGAGAAATGGTCCAAACAGAAGCCCGCCCGATGGGATCGCGGGTTGGCAAGGAATTCGGTTTGCTAGCGGCCAGGGCCACAACATTCATGATAGCAGCTCTTTTTGCCCAGCTTGCGTTAGTGTACGCGAACAATGCGTGCCCGGACAGTATTGGTATGTCGACTTTTCTTCACTTCCATTTCTATGAATAGCCAATGTAGGAAGCATTATTGACAACACAATTTACAGGTACTGGCAAACTCACATTTAACACTGAATTACAGGCTGGGTTAGCAATTCAGGCCTGTTTGACACGGGAGGTTTCCGTGATTCAAATGAATAACACTACCCAATATGTGTCTGCACGACATTAAAATTAAAACAGCTTGGACGTAAGGGATGGCGGGTCCAGAACATCTGATTAGAAATGTTAAAGACCTAGCCCCGTGTCTGTTGAAGACCAAGAAATTAAATTTTTGCAAACTGTATGAATAGCCAATGTAGGAAGCATTATTGACAACACAATTTACAGGTACTGGCAAACTCACATTTAACACTGAATTACAGGCTGGGTTAGCAATTCAGTGGGCTGCGTCAGGGCACGTTTAAGTGACTGCCCATAATTTAATACCAATCATTTTTCTGTCACTGAAACTGACCTCAAGTGTTAAGGGCTGTGCAACATAACATGGCCGTAAAGTACCGGTTCTTAGAGTTTTAATCCACGAGTACTTCGCACTGTACCACAGCGTATCAAATAATTGGCACAACTTTATCCAAGTATACGACCAAAGAGATACAACAGCCAAGCTCTGTTTAGACGCATTTTTAATAAGGGACACTCAATGCGGTTATAGCGCATTGATCACCCACAAACTTTAAAAAAGGGCACGAAAATCAGAAATTTATTTGGTTGTTGTCAAATGCATAATTTTCCCAGTAAATGGTACAATCTATGTTAATGCACTGCTATCTGAATAAAAAGAACACCAAAATTGAAACATCAGATATTTGGAATCGAAGCAACTCGTTGACCTTTCATGAGATTTTTCACGAAAGGATCTTTCTATAAAAAGGTGATAAATTCCAGACTCGACCTGTAAAGAAACGATTAGGAAGTCTTGAGTTCAAAAGCGAAAACAACTGGACGCTAAGTTTCTTCCAAAAAGTACTTAAAATTTTAAGGACAGAAGCCGAGTAGGGAACATGTTGCAGTTTGTACCCTGATATGCGACATACGGAGAGACATTTGCAAAAAGGCACCAGAAAAAGTGCCAAATAAGGGGTTCATACGATCAAGTCCCTTTTTTTAAATTTTAGTACTAGATTCAAAGGAATATGTATTTATTACTCGTATTTTCGCACCCAGTCTATGTAGCACTTTTCTTTGTATAGGTAAAGTTTTGTGAAGTTTTCATGTAGAGGGATTCAATAAAAATGACTTCTTGAAAGGCCCGGGCAAGTGAGAAGGTTTACGAGTGATTCTAGACAGTCTTCCTTCTTCGTCCTTAAACAGTTATTCCAGACCACGACCTGTCCTTTGTTTTTCAGAGACGCTTTTGAATGGAATTTTTCGTTCGGTGAGATTGAAAAGAATTTCAAGTTAAGATCGTCAGCTTTTTTGTCCTGCTAGAGATTCAAAGGAGATTTTCTGTAATCCAAGTTGTTGGTGTATCTATGAGCGCAGAAATGGTGAAAAGAACAGGTGCACTTATTCTAACCCACATGCCTTTAAATAACATAGAATTAACAACAGAAGTTGACTACTGGAAATCCGAATAATTTTAATGTTTAATTTCCGAACCTATATGCAGAGAATTGTAAGAATGGATAGATGATAGATAAGTACAATTGAACTTCGATAAAAGTTACGATTCAACTGCATCTCTTTTTTGCTAACTTGCATTGCACTCCAGGGCAATATTCATTCATAGAAACAAGTCTTGAATCTACCTTCTCGTTGACGGAGATTTTTCCTTGTCATTTACAGAAAAAACAATAACATGCAATTTTCTCCTACTAGTCGCACATTGCAAAATTTGTCAAAATTAATTTCTCTTTACTCGCTCACACATTTGAAGAAATTTCGCTCTCATCTTTCTTCATCGATGTGTTTTGACGTTTCCATGTTGGCAAAGATACCCAGCACAGTTGTGTAATCGTTTTGTCTGTAAGCCTTCCATTCCAGCTTAATTGGCTCGAAGCAATCCAGTTAGTCGAATCTTCACTTGAGATTTATTGGTTGAGTTTTATCACCGGATCATGCAATGTTTTCTTTGCATGCAACTAAAAATTGACTTCAATAAGGAAAAAAGGCTCTAACTGCCCCATTGTAAGTGTTAAATGTTGTGTTTGCAAAGTCCTTAGCAGATGGTAAAGTTTTCTAAGATCGCTGCATGTCTTGTTGCGCGATTGTATGCAGCCACTGTATGTTTAATAATTCAGTCTCTTGATAGAACCCAATTTAGAATCTACATATAGGTGCTTTGTCTTGTGCATTATTACCTTAAAAAACCGAAGTCCGTTTTCATTCCCTAGATCCTATCATATCGCCACATCTGTCAAGTTCTGTTATTTACACCAACTGCCAATAATTCATAATGCTATGACCGACCGCAACGAAGGAATTTCTTTTCATCACCAGGCCCCTAAAAGCGAACGATCACGACTTTTTCCCTTTGCACTGTTAATATTTCGTTCATTAGTGCTCGTAAAGGCTTCACGGGGCTATTTAGTTGCTTGCGTCTGCCACTAACATAATTCAATACCTTATAGCTTCAGTCTCTTATATTTATAAAACATTCGCCGTTTAGGCTAATCACTAGTAGAAAACTTCTTCAATTAGTTTTATTTACTGCCAAGACTGTAGAAGAATGAAGCTTCATTTTTTAACTGTGCACAGCTGATCAAAAGCACCGCCGTAACTTTCTGCAGCTTACGATTCTGAAGACGCCCACGAACCCATTTTCTTTACATATGATCCATTACATATGGACCTGGGCCATTTCTAGACATAAATAGCACCAGTATGATTCTTTTTCAAAGTCGTCGAAATTAGATTGACACTCGATCTGGAACATTTGAACCTTTTTTAACATTGAACCTCAACGCGATCCAAAAGGAATCGTGATTGACATCGCACAACAACTTAAATTGATCCGATCTGACCAATCAACATCAGGGCCAATAAACTTTTGAGTTGCATTGAAAGTGGCTTTATCCAGTTAACCAGCTCGATAAAAATCTTTTCAAAGAGGCATGTTTGCAACCCATTATCCAGAACTGTATTTTGAAAGGGAATCGAGGGCTTATTAGGACAAAGGGTTAAAGAAGCAATAGAATATATATCTTTTGAATTTGTGAGAATTTTATCTTGTTCAACGTTTCATTTCAAAAGGCCCCACATGTCTCAATCAAGGATAATGTCTTCGTGTTTTTTATTTTTCCGGGATCGAATGCTTGCTAAATCGTTGTGATTACCCTGACGATTTCGGTTTGATGGGGAAAAAATTCGTTGGTATTGAATTTTTGAAATTAATAAGGTGAATTAAGAAACTTCTGGCTCATCACTCATTTGTTGCGTTATAATTTTCTAGAGGAATTTTTATTGTTGGCCGATCCTAAAGTTGATATTGAATATTGTTTAGAATAACTAGAAATAGTGGGATGGTAATTTTAGCATACTGAAGTACTGAGTTGTCAGTTGTTGGTCATTTTCCGACGTTTGCATACTCTGTCGGATAAAAATACACTTCAGTATACTAAAATCATCTTTCCGCTACGGCATGCAAGTTTGTGCCACAAAACACCTCTTAATATATTGTTTATAGTTGTCTGGAGTTTCTCACTGCTCCTCCGAAGAAGTCTCTCAGCGAAGCTCATAGACGAGTAGATCAGTGACTCAGTTTAAGCCTACAGGATTTGCGCACTTTGTGTGACATATGCCAGAATAAAAATTCTTAGGAGGTACTAATTGTCTCAAAGTCAGCCAGTCATCTCTAAAGTGATTTGTAAGACGGTAACTGCCATTTTTACAATATTGTCTGTAACCTTGTGGAACTCTGACATGTGGAACTGGGAAAATCTATCATATTGTCTGTAGCATAGCATGACAGGATCCTGGAATCTCTTTTGTTTTTGGCCTGTTGTACCCTCTCTGTGTTTATGTGTCATGGTTCAGGCTGCTTAAACACTAGCAGATTTCAAAGCAGATTGCAGGCAATCAAATTTCGTTTTTCAAAACTCAAAAGACACTTTGAACTTTTACTCTTTTGCGAACTCTTTAAAACCCATCGCATTTTAGCGTTGTTCTCTTCTATCTGAAATTTCTGGTCAGTTAAATTTAAATTTGAGTTATATGAAAATGATTGTTACATTTGCCATTCAAATCCTTATAAACTAGCCTCAGAACTATAGAATATTCCTTTAAATGATTTTGGTCCATTCCTTATTAATTCATTCACTTTTTCACTCAGGTGACTTCAAGTTCCTAGAAGAAAGCAAGGCAAAACACGGCTATCTGGTCGTTCACGTTAGAGGGCTCGTTACGATAGACTGCAGCACAAGTGTAAAGACAGCTAGCGTTAGTCTGTTTGTTCATGATATGTTTCCGGGCAAGAAAGATATCAGATTGTCGCCAACATTTAACTCTAGTCTATCAACTCACGAACAATCGTATACATTTATGACGCATTTTGGTCAGGACTCCTTCAGTCTTCAATGCCAGGCCACTGTTGGTAACAAAACCATTTGTAAAGAGCGTGGAGAATTGATTATTAATGATGGTAAGAGTTTTTCATGCTTTTCATTGTCATAGTGTTTAGACTGCCAGCTATTGTAGTTATTCGACTGCCGCAAACTCCTTTTTTCTAAGCTGCTTGAGAAATGATATATTCCGTTTTTCAACCATCTTGTCGTCTTTTAAAATGTGTCACCACCAATTATCCCTGTGCGCCAAAGCGCTTCACAACCAGCAGTGCCTCAGTGGTTGTTGTAGTTAATGCAGATTGCTGACCTTGGTAATGCCTAAAACTGGGACGCTATCCAAGGCTGGGAAACTGTACAGTTTTACTACAAAAACCGGTAGGCCGACTAAGAAATTGCCCAAAACCGTTCACCGGAGAATATTCAAAATCGAAAAACCAGGCAATTTTGGGGCGAAAACCGGGAAACCGAGCCAAAATATGGCCGAAGCCGCGTAACCGTTAACCCCAAACACCGCCTCTTGGTTATGTACCAGTAGAATGGTTAGAACCATTTTAATCAAGCCCCGTCATCTTTTCCAGTCTCTTTTGAATCCATGATATCCAAGAAAAGAATACGGTTTAAAGTCTGTAATCATCAATGATTTGCTAATATTTATAAAAGAGAATGTCCAATAGAAGCATCATTCGATGCAACTCTCCTCAAAAAGGTGTTTTTGATGCAAGCATGACTTTTTATTAATTAGAATATGTATCTAAACATTTGTCCCTTTTAGGCAAAGTAATATCGCCAGTTACACTAGAGCCAAACATAACAGAGGTAGAGCTAGAGCTAGGCGATAATTTCGAGATCAAATGTCAGGCAGAGGGTCACGGCACCAATTTCTACTCGTACTTAAAGTGGTATAGACTAAATTCCAATGGGAAGCTCCCTGTGAACGCAAGCATGGTGCAACGGAGGGGTAGAGCAGGTTTTGACATCGAGGTTCTGGTGCTGAAAAATGTATCGGGTGGTGTCCAAGGCGATTATATATGTGAAAGGAACATTCAGAAGACGATTACTACCGTCAAATTCAAGGTTACATATAAAGGTCAGTAGACTTTCTCTACTTCCAATCAACCGTCTTTACGATAATGTCGGTGCCATAGTCGTTGCACTTGTTGGCCGCTTAGAAGTTACGAAAATACCCCATCAATTGTTATATAAACAAGTTGGAGTATCAATCTGACAGATGCATGAACGCATTTATTCCAGTTGTCTTTTACAGATGCAAGTGAAGGCACTACTGTGAAATACCATAAAGCTAACGAAATACCTCGAAAGTGTAACATTTCCCGTGGCCTAGATTATAGCAGCGTATGACGCAGTCTATTTCCATGGTTTCTTTTTTTATAATCCTTATATAGTAGAGTACATCTTTAGGCACAACTGCTTCGCTACGTATGCAGTTAGACATATCAAAACTTCTTTCGTATTCCATTTTTGGTTTGCCAGTTACTATTTTTAAAGTATTTTTGAGAAATGCAGCTTGAAGCGTCGAGGCAGCTAAATGTGACATCTATTATTTCTTTCCAGAACCAGAGGCACCAATGATCTCTATAAATGCAACTCTAACCGAGCAGAGAATCTTCGAGCTTCAAACAACTGCATTGGTTCAGTGTTTGATTCTTCGTGGCTCCCCTAAACCAACTGTTTCGTGGTATCAAGACAGTAAATTGTATGCATCATGTGGGAAAGCTTCAAACTGCATACTGAACCTAACTCGGTCACTTTTTCCGAAAGACAGAGGGGATTTTACATGTATCGCATCGAATGTAAAAGGCCGCAGCAGTGGAAGGCTTTTAGTAAGAAGAATCGGTAAGTCGACGCTTTGGGTGTTATTGTGGATATGCGGCAGAATACCATTTAGCAAATCTTTAGTTTCTTGCATTGAAGGCAGCTGCAAAATACCAAAATTGAAGTTAGCGGTTGATTTATTGCGTTTTTGTATAAAGCAAAATGAGTTTTTACCCGTTTTATTTACATGCCAAGATGGCGCTTTTCAGCCATGTCATGCATATTTGCAGATGCAATGGACACTATCATTATTAGAGAAAACCATTGACAGGCACATTAAGGCAGATGCTGTTAGAAAGGCTGATAATGGCGATTATCTTATGTCAACGCAACTAAAGTTTTGTTCAATTTATCAAGCGCATCAGAACTTCTACCGACTCTAGAATTCTTAACTGTAGCTCTCTTCCAGAAATGAATGTTTTCTTTCTATTAGCACAAAAGGTGATTTCTGCAATCTGAATACGGCATTGATTAGGCCCTATATTTCCTTAAGTACGAAGCTTCAGAACAATATAGTATTGAAAGAATTGAATAATTTGGGTAGAATGATTCCTACAGCTTAATGCATGAATCCTCTGACTAAGTTTGATGCTTTCCATTTCTCGAATTATTGAGACCTGTTTTGGGCCTAACACTGTTGTTTACAGTTGCACCACTGATACACAAGCCCTTGGCAAAGGAGGAAAATTATGTGAAAATGGCTGATGTGCAGCGAGATGCTGAATTACGATGCGTTGTTAGCAGATCGTATCCATTGCCCACATTCGTTTGGTTAAAGCAGGTGGGAAATGAGTGGACGAATAAGTTCGAAAGAGTTGAGGTTATACCCGGTGCTGATACGCCATCTAATGCAAGCACGCTGATTATCCCACCGTCTGCTGTGACGTCATTCTACAGCTGCCGTGCAACCAATATTGCTGGCTCTGATGTGAAAAATATAACGCTACACTGGAAAGGTTGGTAGCAGATTGTTGAGGTGACCTAAATCTTTTTTAATCAGTCAGATGTTCTGAAAATTATCGAAAGCTACCACTAAGAACATTCAATAACTTTCCACCGATGCTAATCTTGTGAATTGTTTCATAAGAAATTGCAAGGCAAGGCATCTAACTAGTTTCTAAGTTCCATGAAAATCCAAAGGCTTGGGGAATGCATATGTTTGTGTCAAAATGTTTTGCTCTCTGCATCCGTGCTAATCAAGTCACAAATTCTGGCCTCAAACTAACCTAAACAGCATTAAACACCCTACTGTGAAGCCTTAACATGAATTAATAATTGCAATATATTTGCGTCTAGGGGGCCCTTATGCGCTGACCTCGGAATCCAGCACTGACACAATTTTGGTTACTGTTATCAGCTGTTGCATGATAGCCATTTTGTTGATACTGTTCTTTACCTACCTCAACAAACGGCGTTTGGAGAAGCGATATGGTCTCTATTTACAACCCAATCGCCACTTCGAGGTATGTTTACGGTAATGCCTCTGCGCTCCTTTTTGCTGCAAGTCCTAAATAACATCTACTGTAGCAATGCCACGTGCACCAAATAATAATGAGTAGGACTTAATATTACACCTGTTTAGTATTTTACCAGCTTTGTATGCTTCAACCAAATCCAAGTATCTACCCTGGGTACCAGGGCCGCAAAAGACCAAGCACGGAAATGTAAAACCAAGTTTGTGCCTCTGGCACCCAGGGTACTAAGCCCCCCTATTGTAGCCTTGGGTGGAGCAATGTTTCTTGATAACTCGCACCAATTTCAGCCTTTAGTAAACCTCTTTATCAGCATACCTACCGTTACCCTTTACATTTAAGCAGTTCAACATCTGTCATTTGAATTTTCTCCTGGAAAACATCATCAGAATGAATTATTAATAAGATATTTGGTATGCGTTCGTTGATACCTTTAGACATTAAACATTATCTTGATTATTTACAAATAATGTCACAAGCTTAACCTGATTTGAAAATGCTATCATGCAGTAATATAAACAAAGCACAGATAATACAGTAATCACCTGTGACTAAGTTATGCCTAACAAATTAACCACTCTATTTAATAATTGCTTGCTTAGATTTCCTTTCCTTGAATTTTCTTTACAATCTTAAAGTCACATGCTGCCATGACTGCTTCGACAAATGCTTTGAAAATCAGTACACCACAGCTATTATCGTTCGTAAGTGAGATCTTCTATTAAATCTAGTTTGACGCGAGCCTATCGTTACAAGAGCAGTCGCACAGGCTCCCGTATGAACCGAAGTGGGAATTTCCACGAGACAAGCTGATGATGTTGGAACCCATTGGGCGCGGTGCCTTCGGGGAGGTCTGGCTCGCAAAGGCACAAGGGATCTTAGAATTCAAGGCTGAAGCCTGCAGCATGTCCCCAACGAAAAGAAAGCGATTTTCGCGGCTGTTCAGCAATAATTCGACTTACGACAATGTCGAAATGTTGAAGAATCTAAGCCTTGCTAAAGTTGCCGTGAAGACGTTGAAAGGTTCGTTCGTTCTGATTTCCTAAAACTGGTTTTAACAACGAGGCTAGCGGTTGTAGCATGAAAACGAGGCTCACATGGATACGAGGCTCACATGGATACGAGGCTAGCACGAAAACAAGTTTACTAAGGGATTCTCGTGATTACTTAACTTTTATTTTTATGTTTAGTAATACCGTTCGTTAAAGTATAAGCATTAAGTAAGTTTAAGTCATTTTATTTTGCGGATGTTACTTTTGGCTTTTATTTTGTTTCCGATATTTGGAACAACGTGTGTTCATTAAAGAACAATCCGCAATTCCCCTCCGCAGATGACGCGACGGAGTCGGAGTTCAAGGATCTGGCTTCGGAGCTGAAAATCCTGATACATATTGGAGAGCACCAGAATATTGTGAATTTACTTGGCGCCTGCACAGTGTCCGGAAGTCTTTGCGTAATCTTGGAGTACTGCCCGTACGGTGACTTGTCGTCTTTTCTTCGTGAAAAGAGAGACGTCTTCGAACCATCTTGGCTGAAATCAGAACAGGGTCTGGACCAAGTGTGCACCTTCTTTGACTTATCCACTTTCACCTACCAGATTTCGCGAGGAATGGATTTTCTCGCTTCGAAGAAGGCAGGTTTTGTCCGCTCTAACAATCTCTGCTCTGTTTTAGTCATTATCCTAAGCATCCCTAGACCTGTATCTAGCTATCCAATATTTGTTGGTATCAATACAGTATCTTCTATATCTGGAAACGCTCACTATCGTAGAAGCGTTCTCTTTCCTTATCTGTTTCCCGGCTTTAAAGATAAGGCGATAGTGCTGTAACTCATTATCAGCCATCACCTTTGTGATGTGGTTGTGGTTGTTATGACTATTTGTTGGGAGAAGAGATGCCATGTATTAAAAATACGTCTGCTTTGAATGCAAGGGCCTGTTTCACATGTTCTCGGGTCGAGATATTATAGTCTGCATACACTTTGCGGCCTTTTCTCATTGCAACTTGTTTGAAAGCGAGTCCTGACACCAATATGCCCAAGTTTACTTAAACAAGAAAACTAGCCTAAAGATACCGCCCACTTGCCGACTATCTGAGAATTCGATCACAACACAATTATTTAGTGGCTTTTCTAGATTTGCCGTATGTTAGTAAACCTTTAAGTGAAATTTGTTGACGTAGTCATAGACGTAGTGACCTGAGAAATTGCACATAAATTTTGATTGGTCATCCCTACAATTAAGAGGCCCTTTACTCTTGTTTAGAAAAGCGTTGCAGTCTTTCATTTTTATTTTTGTTGCAACTTTGCAGTGCATCCATCGTGATTTGGCAGCCCGCAATATCTTGGTTTCTAAAGATATCAACGATGCCTTTGTCGTGAAAGTTGCTGATTTCGGTATGTCGCGGGATGTGTATCGGGATGGCATCTACACAAAGCAATCCTGCGGCGTACTGCCCTTGAAATGGACGGCCCCTGAGTCGTTGGCCGATGCCATCTACACCTGCCAGAGCGATGTGTAAGTAGCCTAATTGTCGAGCATCTGATAGAACTTGAGAATGTGTTAAATGGCGTGAAATATTTGGTACTAAAAACGCTGGTGTATTTTAACGCACACAGGCTCGTCTTTTGACGTTGTAATCCGATTGTCACATTCACATGAGACGATTTTCATTTCTTGATTTTTGCATTTAAAAGCTCCAAGGATGCAGAAGAATTTTCAAATTGAGGGTAGCATGTGTAGGTATAAGAAGGAATTTTTGTAGGAAGGAGAAGTTCATCTTTAATGCTGAAAGGTGGGAGGGGGTATGTAGTATGCTGCCCCAGAAACCTACCCCTGTGAAAAATCACATTAGCAAAAACTTTTTTGAGATCAAAATATGGGATTTTTTGAAGTTTTATTTTCATGCTCAATGTCGCAATTTTAAATGAAAGAGTAGTTTCGTATACTTTTATGTCGCAATATTGTCTGTTAGACGTATGCCAGAAATTGTTACTTGGATCTCTAATGAGACCTCATGGTGCAGACTCACCTTCAATTGCACAATTACCTGTACACTCTCTTTACATATTCGCATTCGTTTTATGTATATTGCTTACGCATTCACGATCGCTTGGGAGCACTCGATAATGCTTCGAAAAGCAGTTATTTCCTTTTCGATTTTGATTTCGATTTCTTTTCAGATGGTCGTATGGCGTAGTTCTTTGGGAAATATTCACTTTAGGAGGCTCACCGTACCCTGGTGTGCCAACAGATGAGTTCTTGAGCTACCTTAAAAGCAAGAAGCGAATGGAACAGCCAGAGAGCTGTCCGGACGAATTCTACGATCTAATGCTTGACTGTTGGGAGGACATCCCAGAGCTGCGGCCGACATTTTCAAAAATTTACCAGAGGATAGGAGATATTATCGAAACGTTTGCAGACACAGTGAGTATATGATGCAATTAGGAACAAAGGGCAACTTTTTTATTTTTACGTTTTACTTAAAGCCTTTGCCTCGCTTATTATTTAATAAACTTCAGAGGAATCAATTAAATCAAAATTGATTAATGGAAAATATTATTAAGTTTGGCTTGTTGGAAGGTTTCCATGAAATTATCAGTCAAAACTGTAGGGGAAACGGTTTGATAATGTTCATCCATTTTCAGAACGAGACATACTTGCGACTTGAGAATTTCACTTCTCCGCCAAAGATGATGAATGGCAATTCATCAGAGTTCAACGACGACGTATTCCAGAACATTGCCAGTGGTGAAACAATAGATTTATCGATTCGAAGTCAATGTACCAGCTATAGGCAAGTGTATCTGCTCTCGTTATATCGTTTTAAGTGTTTAGTCATCCAGGAGCCGGTAGCTTTTATGATAAGTGTATTTATATAGAGTGATATTTGAGATTTATATCAAACCATTGCTTTTTTCATTGCCCAGACTGCCTTTCCCAGAAAGGAAGCCTTTAGAAGAGATTTGTGAAGACAGTTTCTGATTCCATTGGAAACTAAAACTTAGAATCTTCTTTGCTCGACCCTTACATTCAAGCCTCTGATAACAAGTAATATGGACTACGGTTGCTGCGGTGGTCTTGTGTTTTATCGCTGGTATTTGTAAAATTTGTTTTCCTCGTAGATGACCTGTTGAAGCTGGCTACATTTTTTAGTATCGTCGCCTCACATATTGTGTCGTTGCAATTTCCTCACATTCAGATCCCCGGTAGTTTATAGAGGTCTAGGTCCCACTTGCATAGGTCACTGCCAAACTTGAACGTGAATGCATGTTGATATGATGTTGCCCGTTCTCCTTTTTAGCAAGTCAGATAGTGACTATGAGAACCTGACCGTCTTGAAGAAGAGTGACATGGAAGACATAAAGGAAGTCATCCCATCTGTATATATACCAATGCTGAGTAATACTCAGCCTGGTGATGTCAATGACAATGTCTTAAAGCGCAATTCGGAAGTCAAAGATCTCCTCCTTTAATCCGAATCTATTTCAGGTGGGTTCTCTGGTAATTTTTTGGCAGATTTCTGCACCAGATGTCGTTTTATTTCTTCTGAGTCAGTTTGCATTTAGCCTAATAATGTGATGACGATCGTTCCTCGTTAATTTTGATGACTAAGGCTATTCTCGTCGCACAGTCATAGGCCTTTTGATTATGTCATGCTGAGAGTGAAAATGTCAAGGGCTTGAAGCTCTACGAGTAGATGCTATGTGTTATTTTGAAATATTGAATTTTGTTTTTGAATGTAAGTAGTTGTGCTGAAATTTTCAGAAGTAGAGTAGAAGCTATAGTCAATATAATTCGTTAGCTGGGGTCTTCACTGATCTCAAAACGGGGTCTTAACTGATCTCAGGAGCATTTGGTGAAAGTTTCAATCTATGATTCCTCTTGATCTAACTTATCAATTTTCGTAGCACGATAAAAAGCGAAGCCAGAAACCTTGGGCATATTTTCCCTGTGTACTTCAAGCACTAAACATGAGCAAGTGTTCGTGATTGTGTTTTTCTTTTAGCTTTATTGGTGAATATTGCTAGATTGTCAACGACCCACAAGAAAAAAAAACACAGATTACGCAGAAACACAAAGACAAGATATAGCGGAGAGCCCAGTCGAATAGAACAACATGGCATATGTATATTTATATTTATTTTCTTGCAGTGCAAGGACATGAGTTATTAGTTTCATTGTAAATAATAAAATTGCTAAATGATGAAGAAGCTACAAGGCTGGAAAATTCACTTGATCTGTCAGGAAAAAGATCTGTCTATAGAATACACTTGATCTGTCTATAAAATTGTCTTATGAACAAATGATTTGAAGTAAGAGTTGAATTATTGCGGTGACATCTCTGGCCTGATGACCTTTTGACTATTTATTCATTCCTTCATTCATGTCATGTTTTGGTAGGCCTGGCTGATAACGTCAGAAAAAATTGGGATTATTCCTATTTCAATCGACCTTGTCTAAAAAACCCCAGTGAAACGCAAAATTATTTCCTTCTGTGGTAAGCAAGTTGGTGTATTTGAGAATTTGATATTTTCGTATCGCCAGATCGAGCTAAAAGGAATTTGAAATTAGATGTGACTAGGAAATTTCCTTCCCCTTTAATTATAGCCTGTTATTGGAAGAGTTCCCGCTTTGCCTTGGTAAGGATTAAATAATGAAGTACTATAATCCTTTAGTGCTTCTAAAGGAACTGCGAGAAATCTCAACTATGTGCCCAAGATTCAAATTTTAAGAGCCCTTAAAAAAGCGGCTTAAAGAATTTTTAGAATTCTGATAAGCGCTGCTTGTCCGATCTCATAAGCGCCATCGTGTGGTCGGTTTGACGTCATTAGGCTCATTCATTGATTATCCTCACTCTGCTCGTGTGGGACCTTGTTGACGTCATCTGAGCTCAAAATCTTCTCTTAGTAGGAAATGTTTTGTTACTCTGATTATATATTTTGAGAAATTTCAAGTCCAAGGAAATAGGATAATTTAGCAGAGTTGAAAGGGCACCTTTGTGTCAAGTCGAGCAGATGTGCATTCGTTTGTTGGTCAAAAACTTTGCCAACAACTGTGCAGCCTTCTCCTCTACACATAATAAGTTTCAAATGGCACAACGCCATGCAACTTCAGGCCCATTGAAACCAAACCATTGAAACCAAGTTTAGAAACTGCGAAGTAACTGCCTCATTTCTATTCTGAGGATGACAATACTTGCGCCGATATGAAGTTATATTATAAGAGGACATTCATTTTGAAGAGGTACTGAACTAATTTGTGTCAATAAACTGGTGTCGATCTGTTACACCATTTTTCGACACTAAGATCAACAGAGATTTAGTGCCATTAGAGAACATTATGCTCAAAGAGTGCTCCCAAAGTTGTGAAATGGAAAGGTTTTATGATCGCTTCAATGATATTAGAAATTGTTGCAATTAAAAAATATTCAAAAGCTTATCGAATTCCTTTTAGTACTCTTTGTCGTCCAGTCAAATTTCATGGGCGAGTGAAAAACTCTGAGAATGCTGCTCATTTCAACAAAATTTTATCGTATAGCCGGAGAAAGCTTAGGACTTCCGTGTAGTTAAGCAGGTTTGACCTCTAATTAGCAGTCTGAAGGCTCAAAACTAAGCTGCATGAACAAATGATCTATTAGTCAATCATCAAATTCTTTAGGCGCTTGTTTGATATTGAGATAGATACTGAAATCATCTGTAATGTTATCAAGATTTTCAATGTCCTTGTTGACCCATGAAAGAGAAACACCTATGTCTAGGAGAAAAAGCATACATTTATGAATGCTTCTTGGACAATGAACTGATCAGGTTATGGTAATTCATCACTCTCTTCTATTCAAAACATTCAGAAAATAGAGGGCAGGTTTACAAAGATGCATTGATCAAGTAGTCGCCCCGGAGTAAGCAGTTCTTGAATCAGATATCTGTGCACTTGCTATTGAGCAGCATTCTATTTATAAACAATGTCCTACCACAGACGCCGTGAATGAACTCGTAAAGAATGAGTGAGCTCTGTTGAGTACAGCACTGCATTGGTATGGAAATTCGTACTCTACACTCAGTTATGGAGCGCACTTTGAAAAGGGGCCTACAGGCTTCCGTCTTGAAGAAAGTGCACAATCTGATGTGTTGAAAAGGATAGGATGGAGAGACACAATTCTCATTTAGCTCGCTGTAATGTTCCTTCTCTTGGAGATTAGGAACTCAGTACTGGCACTTCAAAACATCACTTTTAGGAACATATTCGACCGGCACTTCTGGTAACTCTGAAATGGCATTATATGGCTCAATTAAAACAGGATCTTCTCTGTACCGTAAATTGATGCTCGAATAAGTTGTATGCTTTTCAAGGTGCAGTGCAGGTCAAAAGTCCTGATATTTGCAAATTGTATTCCAGTTCATCAGCAAGAAAGGCTCTTAGTTCTTTCAACTGCTGGGCAACCATTGAACCACGGCAATTACAATTTAAAATTCCTAAAAGTCTCTATTTTTTTGTACCCTCTCTTTTATTAGATACACGCTATAAGAAGCGGTAAGCTCAGTTTTACGAAAGAAAGAACCCTACCAAAATAGAAAAAGCTAAGAAAGTTTTATAATTTACACTCGAAACAGTTTGAATATCATTATATATTAATAAATTGATAAAAAAGTCACGTCAAAGAAGAGTCTTGAATTATTAGGGAGGATATCAACTTTGTGTCATCTGTACCATAATTCTGTACTATATTTGTCTGTTTGTGGTATTTTTCTGTGAGAGGAGTAGTGAAAATTTTTGAAAACATTTTTGCAAGTTGTGCTGAGCAAGGTTGTTGATGGACTTAATACACCATCGTATATCATTCTTCAAACTAGCAAATTTAATTTTGTAGACATATAAGAAACTTTTGCTATTAAAATGGCCAGATAATTTAAAAAGCTGCCTACCAGCATTGGACCTTAGTTTCTTATAAACAAAACGAGACGTTCTCATTGCAACAATTTTGAATATCGAGAAAAATTAGATGTATTGTTGCTTGGTAAATTTACTATGCACAATACTTTCATTCAATTTTCATGGTTGTTACTCCAGGATTCCAAGAAGACAACTGATGTCCCAGAGGAGACCTGTCCGTGAAAGCCTGCAAGCGTGCGCGCGCATTTTCGAAGAATCTCCTTATAAATAGCGAACTGTCGAAGTTGAAAAACACCTCGCCATGACCCTGATTGGAACGCTTGCCGAACATTGACCAAAGTAAGAAGATCAATGATCTAGTCATAATCCTCTGTAAAAAGCGTTAGTTAAAAGAGTCTTAGAAGAGGTCTTTAGACATTCTCCGAGCAGTAGTCTCACCGTATTCTCAAATATATATTGGGCCTAAGTCTGGCCTAACTTGCTGTGTCAAAAGATCTTACCGAAAGATTTATCTGAAGACATCTTTAAAAGACCAAGGAAAAGGGCAAGAATGACCGCCAGCTAAGATCGCAAGTGTCAAATTCAAAGTTGAGACTCTTGTTGATCTTCCTAAGGACTTTGATCTTCCATGATTTGCTTGGAAAAACTAACATATAAGAAAATCAACTGATCAAAAAATTTGTCGATAATACATAAAACATCATATTTGCAGCAAGCACTTCTTTTAAGCATTCCCAAAATATACAACAACGTCATTTACGAAGTCTTGATGGATGCGGTATCACTGAATGGCAAGTTTGGGAAAATCTGCAAGTATTTTGCAAACAGTGGATACTGCTTCTATGGGGACAGCTGTCAATTCGTTCATGCTAAGGGAAAAGTGGAGAGTGCATTATCAGGTATTGGTGAAAACATCGTCCTTTACTAAAAATAAATTTTACTTAAATGTAAATTGCCCTAGTTTTCTTTTGCACATAGCCTTGTCCTAAAGAAACCCTTACAAAATTTTCTGAGTTGATTGATCAGCTAGTCTAAATAATCTTTTGAATTTGCTTTTAAATAGGATGTTACACAATCAGATTATGATTTTCAATGCAAAGTTTAGAAAGGTGCTGAGATGTGCTTGTAACATTGTATTGGTAATTTTGAGCAAAATCTAGAAATGAATTGGATCTCTAAAAAGCAAAAGTTATATATTTACAAATAAAATGCAGATTTCTTCTTTCAATTGTATCTTTAAAAGCCTGATAAGAAGGATTTTAAGCTTGGAAAGTCTGTTACAAATATGTTGTGTTTTAATAGATTGAGACTACAACATTATATTTTGTTGAATACCCAGCATGAAAACCTTACAATGTTTTGACAAACAGAGGCTGCCAATCCATTTACAAGTGATATGATATGTAATTAAACATTGGTTTTATTTAGATTAAACTAGAAACCTTCATTATCAAAAGTCATAGATAATCATGTAACTATAAACATAGGCTAGTATTTGAAAAAAGGACATTGATTGATTTTAATGCTAATAATTGAAGCTTGAGGACAAAAAGCTTAATTATTTTCATGTGTCCTTTACTTTTCTTTTAGTTGATGATTCTGTTATCACGTCAAGTGGGGGTACTGCTGCTCTGATGCCAAGAGTGGCTAATGTTCCAAGGCAGCTGAAGTATGGGGAAAGTAGATCTACTCCAGTTAGTCCAAAAAAAATCCAACAGCAGGGTGCAAGGCAGATGCCTAATGAAGAGCTCAACAGAAACTTTCAAAGGCTGAATTTTGATGCTATGCCTATGCACCAGGTATATCTGGCCTTCTTCAAAAGTATTTTTATCATTCACCAAACTATCAATACCTTTGTATTTTTATTTATTTCAACTTTTTATTTCTTGTTCCAGGCAGCACCACATTTACAAACAGTCCACAGGCCGTTTGGAGAGCCACCAAAGAAAGATCTGATGAGTGCATTTTTTGCTCCACATGGGATAAAACAGGTACTTTAAGTTTTAAGGCAATCCTAGTATGCAAATTGTTGTTCTGTGCCCTTTTTAACCCTCTTGTTGTGCATGATTTCAATTTTGTTAGTGGTGTTTGGCCAAATCTGTAAAAGGACCTGATTTCCAGAATCAAGGTTAAGCATTGAAATGAAGTCATATGCTATTTCTTTTTAAATGCAGGAATTGCAGCGACAATTAGCGATTGCTACTGCACATTCATCTGATGAAAGTATGCAAAGTTTTCTATCTGCTACCTCTACCTAAAATAAAGTGATTCTAGTATGTTTTTATGTTCTATTCTTATGTTTTATTCAAAGCTGGTTATCTTTATGAAGAAATTGACAATAATGCTTCATTAGTTAGAAAACAAATCAAGCATTCATCAAAAATAAACAAATACCTTAACTTAGCAAGGGATATTTGTTATTTTTATCTTATCTACAGTTTTCAGATTACTTTTAGAGAGATATGATTTCAGGTGGTAATTGAAATCAATGTTGTTCACTATTTAGGAAGCATGAAATATTGAAGCTTTATCTCCATGCAGCAGAAGGTTCTGAAGCCGCTTACTTTTTTGTTTTAGGTTTACCTGCTGCTGTTGATTCTTATCATTCCTTGGCACCTTTAGAGGATGCAAAAACAAACCAACCGGTACATCTTATTTTATGAGGCAAAACTTTTTTGAATTTTTAATGTCATTGCTGCAGGTATTCTTTGTCTTAATTTCTCTTTCAGAATAATCAAACCTTGTGTTTTTTGTAAATGAATCAACAATGCAAACTATCTTGGTTTTGCAATTTATCATTTCTATTTTGTGCATTTGTAGACCCAAAGTGTTTTTCGTTGTATCACCACATGCTACCGAGCTGTTTCCTCAAAAGATGGTCAGCTCTACTGCCTTCGGCGGATTCATGGTAAATATTCAGTTTTCTCTAGACAGATTTTTTTAAATTTCATTTTAGATTCCATATTTTAGAATAATAGTGAAAATGATCTCAAAACCATGATTTGAAGGGTTCCTATAATTCAACAGCTAATAAGATGCAGTAGAATGTCAAACATTTTGACTTAATCAAGTTATTGGCTATTTTTATTCTTTGAACTTTTCTTTTGTCAGTATTCTTCTGTTATTTAGAAATGTCATGAATCAGTATTAAACTTAGAATGTGTTAAGAACCCTAGTTATTCCTCTCTCCTATAAACAGTTATTCCAAAAAGTGGCAGCCTTTTCTACTGACAAATGTTGCTAAAATAGGGTGATAAAAATTCTTGAATTTGTTTATTAAGTGGAATTCCACTTCATTGCATTTCAATGATTTTTTTGGAGATATTTTTATTATTTGTTTAAGTAGTCTAGCTTTCGTCGGAAAGAGGCTGCACCCAGATTTCAATCAAACTAGTTTCACAGAATCCAACCTGACGGTTAAAGTATTTCGATTTTCATTTGTTGTTGTCCCCGCTCAGGGCTTCGGTAAACTTTTGTCAACAAAAGTAATCCAGATTGATTGGCGGCTTTTCGTTTCGGTTTCAATTTCATTTTTTTTATAGGATACCGACTCGGTGATCGCAAAGTATCAACTGTTATTGAACAGTGGAAGAAATTAAAGTGCAGCAATATAATCCCGTTGATCGAAGCGTTTACCACAAAGGCCTTTGGGGATACATGTAAGCCTGCATTTTAATTAGCGTCTCCTCGATATTTTAAAAATTCTCGATCTTTGACGAAATCGATAACGTTTTGAAAAGTGTTTATAGCGCACTGGCCCTGAAGCTTTTTTATTCACCTTCTTGTAATTGTATGTTCAGTTACTATATCTCTTTCGACATAAATACAGCGAGAATCAGTTCTAAACATAAAATCATTGTTTATGTGGACTGGTTGATAAAAGCCGTTTAGCGCTTGGTCACTGCGTAAATCCTGGTCCCTGCATTCAGCAATACTCTTAGTTGATTTTCTGTAAGTAGATTGTGTTTACGCCAGCATTCTGATATACTCCCATTCACTTCCAGCTTTGATATTCGTCTACGAATATTTCCCGGGTGCAGAGACACTAATGACGCGACATTTCACGCCGGCGGCCAACAAGCCATATCACCAGGCCCACAAGGGCAGCCATCACCCGTTGTGGACGCCGCAGAACCGGTATGCCGCGCCTGTGCAGCCGCATAAAGCCGTCCACGAGCGCGTTCTTTGGAATTACGTCATCCAATTGACTGCTGCCGTGCGGTTCATCCACAATTCTGGCCTAGCCTGCCGCGTGATTGACCCTACCAAGATACTGATCACAGGCAATTCCAGGTGCGCGTTTGTTGTTAGAGTCGCTGGACCAACAAAGCTTTGTGCCCAGTGAACCACTTCCATACAGTGGTACTCGAGAAATGGATGTTGAGAGAAATTTTGATACCTTAAATTGCCTATTGAAAGACTTTGCCTAATTTGTCACTAGATAAAGATTAAACTGTTTAAAAGCTATGGCACTGAAGAGCGCGCTTGCAGAAATTACCTGCAACATTTCGACTAGCTTGCTACGTGGAAAAGAAGACGTGCATTAGTTAATTCGAATGCACATTTCGTGCTTCAGATTTGTGAGATCCGTCATTTAGTTTGTAGTTAGATTCCTAAATAGTTCGTTTATTTGTTAATTTATGTAACAGCAACTCTTTGAACAAACGTCCAAGAGAACAATCTGCATAATCAGAAAGGAAACAAACAGGAATGAACTGTGTCTTGTTATTGTTTTGTTGTAGGTTGCGAATCAACTGCGTTGGCATCTTGGATGTCTTAACCAACGACAGCAATTCGAATGGTTCCCCACCAACGTTACACCATCAGGTATAAGTCCGCAATGCACGCCTAGTATATGGGTATTAATTTTGAGTGAAACGAGACTTCTTGTGACTAAATCGTTTGGAAGTACTCGATGAAAACATAGTGCTCCAAATATTTATTAAGTAAATTGTACTACTGCTGCCTGGGAAAAGTTCATTTTCTGTGAAAATGCTGCGAATTTGCCAGTAAACCTCCGCCTCCCCTTGAATACATAACTTGATATAGTAATGATTGAATTTAAAAGGAAAGCAAATGTTTCTTTTATGGGGTGCTCCATGTCCCCATAACACATAGCACATGGTCCTATTGAAGGTGTGGTGTTTGTTAACTGTACAAGAATTCTTCTACTTCTCTGCTACTTTGTTTATCCGATAGTAGCAATAATTGTACGACGAAACGTTGTTTCCTTACGATCATATTCTTTTGTGTTATGTTTGTCTTCATTTTTCAGCAAGAAGATCTCCTGGCTTTGGGCAAATTGGTACTAGCCTTGGCGTGCTCCTCCATTACTTCTATACACCAAGATAACATAAATCATTCCTTGGAATTTGTTACTAAGAACTATTCCAACGATTTGCGGAACCTCATCTGGTAAGACTGTGTCGATAGTTACACGTGCTTAGTGTTACGTTGATTGCTTAATATCATGCGCAATATTTTCCGCAATATTTTCCGCAATATTGTAACCCGTAAAATGAGGTTGCAGCTATTAGCATCGACTTTGGTAAACATTCTGGACAAGTTTCTTCTTTAATTACAAAGGAAGTTTGTGATCCCATTAGTGTTTGTTTATGTTCTTGAAGACCTATTGGTGTGCCATGGCTAGATAGCCATACCAGGAGCCAGCCGTTTTTATAGGTTCTGAAGTATATTGTACTCCACTGGCGCCTTACCTGGGTATTGATGAACAACGGTACAGTTGAACGTCCGATTGTTTTACAGGCTCCTGCACAGCGCCCAGTACCAGAATTCCCCAAAAAGTATCGAGGATGTTCTACCAGTAATTGGCGCAAAATTCTATGAGCATCTCGATGCGGTTCAAGAAAGAAGTGAAACTTTGGAAAGAGATCTGTCGAAGGTGTGTGAATTGGAAGCGTTTTCTTTGGCTGGTAAAACGCGCCAACTGTCCTTAGCTATGCTTTATGAAACCTTATATGCTATTATAATAGTCTCTTCCTTCCCTTGTAATTGTCACACTGATTTTGCTTGTCCATGGTACGTAATCTGAGCTTTATATGAATAGTGTAGGGCTATCTGCAGATTTATCTAATTTAACGTGATCATGAAAAGATGCAACAAGAAACAGACGCTTTCCTTTAGATTTTGCTTATGCTTTAAAAGTTTGCTATTTTAATTCCGGGGTAGTTTTGACAGTATCACTCATGAACCGTTTTGTATTGAAGGAACTTGAAAGTGGCAGGCTTTTCAGAATATTGGCAAAGTTGGCTACCATACTTGAAAGACCGGAGTAAGCATTAAATAATTCAGGGATTATAACATGTTTTAAAGTCAGTGCCATTGATTTTGGAGCTTGGATTTTCAAGATCCTTTACATGTGATTCAAGGAGCGCATCATTTACATATTGTCAATACTGAATCTGTCTGCTTGTTTGTGAGTAGAAATTATGCAATTCACCGGGGCTAAGAAAAATGGCTACGAGTGTGCTGTTTCTTGAAAATTAATCAAAAGTGGCCTTCAACTACACTTCTGGTTCATTAATATAGAAGAATACTTTGTAGTTCAGTATGAAAGAAGTTTTGTAGACCAAGTCATCTAACCATATTTTTTTAAGAAAATCAGGTTTTCACTGGTTAGATAGAAGTTTTTCTTCCAAGCAGTGTCAGAATTTTTACCTCCTGGGCATTTGTACTGAAAAAGCGTTGATATCTAATTGATGTTCATGTCTTGTCCTTTGCTAAACGTAGCTCTCACACTGATTCTAAAACTGACCTGAACCATTAGCATTCAGTCCGTATCTTTTTGTGTTCTTTGTCAGGTTCAACATGGATGTTGAGTGGTCAGAAACTGGTGACAGATACCTCCTCAAGCTTTTTCGTGACTACGTTTTTCATCAAGTTACCGAAAATAATACACCTTGGATCGACATGGCCCACATTGTGTCCTGCCTCAATAAGGTACTATGATTTTCAATCAAGGTTTATGAAGCCTTTGGTTTGATATTGTGTGCTGTGGACAAGACGCAATGTACTTCATAATGGGCAGAGAAATGTGCCAAATTGAAGTTCCATTACTATGGGAAGTTGTGATTTTACCTACAATGTGTGGAAGTTGTCATAAGATTTTGTTTATCTCATTTAAAGCGACCAGTTTTATAGCCGTGCTACAAATCATTTTTGCTAGTCTATCATTTTAGACAGTATATCATAGTGTGTTATTGTGTGAACTTATCAGAGGCTTTGAATTACGTCATTATATCTATTTTTGCCCGGTGATGCGTTTTTACATTGATTTCAGTTGGATGTTGGCTCGACGGAGCGTATCATTCTGACGTCACGCGACGAGCAGTCGGTCCTTGTTGTGTCATACCAAGATCTGAAAGCATGCTTCGAAACGGCATTCGGCGAGCTTATGCCAAGCGGCCCAAGAACTTAGACTATTGTGTACCTCTTTCTCTCGCCCAGGGAAACTCGTCCTTTGAAGGTAATTCGTAAAGGTAGATGGGTACTTATTGTTGATTAGATTTTAGGATTTGCTGTATGCTATTAGTACGTATCTGGTTTTCTTGGGGAATCAAATGAACGTGTATCAGTCGTTATCAGTTAGGTATCGTGTATTTCTGTTGCGAGTGGAGAGGCAGAATCACTAAGCCTACTTTGCCTTTTTTCATGGCAAAACTCTTCAGTAATAGTTACTTTATAGAAAAACGAAACGCACACGATCTTTGGTCTGGGGTTATTGATTTAAGTGATATCAGCCTGGTAGTCCTTCAAGGACTTGGCACTGGGCAGTCTTCCTAGTATGAGAATCTCAGAACTAACTTTCGTTCCATTTAAGTGTCAAAACATTTTCTCTAGTTTTTTCACTGCTAGTTTTAAAGGCTAATGAAGCTTGCTGTCTCATTTTCATCCCGTTTGGAGTATAGTCAAAGGAGCTTGGTTACTTATGCCATTTTAAACCAATGTGACAGCTATGGTGCCCTGAATACGTAACTTGTGTTAAAGCGCGAGGCAATAACTAAAACAGTATACATGATTGTTACTCCAGCCTTTGTGTACTGGCAACTGGGATGTTTTGTTTATATGAATGTGAATATTTCGATGAATCAGAGTTCCACTCGGTGTATCTATGTTCATAGTTGATCGATGCTAGTAATCTCAAACGGGATAGGCCCATTTTCTCCCCAACTGCATTCTGTTAATGTTTTTATTGATGTCGCCGGGTTTCAGCCTGGAGAACTCTTTCAGCAACGAAAAAGCTCTCTTAAACAGAGTTAAAGCTATAGTGTAATGGATACATTTGTAAATTTGCATCATACATAGATTTAATGCATGACGTTTTTTAAATGCCAACTGCTGTTTCTCGTTGAAATCTGCAATTGCCTTTCATCACGTGCAGATGACACGTGACTTTTTATAATTATCATGCCGTGTTAGTCAATATTAAACTATCAATCATTTTCTTTTATTGAAATATTTTTTGTTTCGTAACTCACCTCTCCCCTGTTGCTAACGAATATAGAATTGTAGATAGAACTCTGTGCATTTTTGCCACTGCCATATTTTTCCATTTTAAAATCCCACTTGGTTTAGAAATCAGTACCATAATCAAAATATCCGAGGCTTTCTGTTTACATGCGTATGTTTCTTAAGGTGTTTAGAAAATTAAAACATTCCTAGAATAAAGTCCTAGAATATCAGTATTTCAGAGGGAGGCTGCACGTGGTGAAGGCGTAATCCGTGATCTCGTGATTGACGTATGACCAAATGCCACAGAATGAACTGCAATGGAATTGAATCATAACTAAAGTAAGATTATTTTGTATAGTTTTTGGTATTTATGTATACAACCTCTGTATTATGGGATACAAATAAAATGTATTCATAGTTGAATCGTGGTTTTTTCTACAATGGGAATGTGTTCTGAGATGATTTAAGTCAGCATATAGAAATACGTTTTCAGCTATGCTCAGGCTCTGATTTGTTGTTAAAATGTTTCTCGATAATTACCTGTAGATTACGCTTTTGCATGTCTGCAACAGTTGGGAACTTTTTCGCGCCAGTCAGCTAAGAAAAACTTTATCGATAGGTGAAACGAAAACAAGGCTTACATAATGGATAAATTTGCCCTTAACGAAACAAATTATAGCTTTATCTGAATTGTGGTGAAATGCTAGAAAAAGGAATTTGAGAAACATGTGTAGGAGCATGGTTGAAATTTTTTTCTAAATTTGTTGAAACTGAACAATTGACATCATTGTAAGCCTGGCTAAACTGGAGTGAGTGGAATTGATTTTTGAAATCAGGTTAAGTTTCCGAACATAAGTTTCCTAACGATATTATGCAAAATCATATCCTAGGCCTGTATTGTAAGGACAAAAGTTGGAATAAAGCAAGAAATTTTCCAATATTATTATACTGAGAATATTATGAATTCAGCCAAGAATATTTTAAGGCTCATTCCAAAGAAGCACGAAAATCTCATGTTAATTCTTAAATATTCTTGGGCTATTTCTTCAAGAACAGTTAAGAGTCAAACTGACACCAATAGATCACAGTAGAAATAGCTGGATTTTAAATAAAAAAGCTTGATTATCACCATAATTCTACTATCATTTGATGAAATAGTGGTCTATATATATATATCGCGAGAAGTAGCTACACAGAGTACATAAACATTGAATGATTGCTTTAAAGTTTGTTTACGAATCTGACCATCAAATAAATGTCTCCTATTGTGACGTCTATACGACAGTAATTGATAGTAGCTGGTGAATAGAAAGTTATTTAACGTGCTTTTTAAGCTGATGCAAGAATACTTACGTAAGTAGTTGCAATAGAAGTTTAAACAAAGACTTGGCTGAGAAATGAAACAATTCAATCACTTTTTAAGTATGTAAGCAAAAGACAATTCTTTCAGAAATCATCAGGCTTTCAGAAATCAATATCTTCTTTTGCTGAAGACTAGTCTTTGCAGGCATCCAGTCACCTAATTTTGAACTGAACATAACACCAGAGTGCAATGATATAGAAGCGCCGCTTATATATCATTGCTAGAGTGCTTCAACTTTGATATCGAGGCTGCTTCCTCCTCCGCTGCGCCATTTCACCCTAATGGAACAGGGAGGTGAGTCACTTTATGCTTCTCACCATCACTTGATATCTGCAAAATGCGACGAACTTTGTACGAATCCAAATCGAAGGCGGTCAGGAACAACGCACGATTTGTTTCAGCTGGCTTTGAGACACTGCCATCGGCCCAAACGCACTGGAACGACTGTGTTGACGGCAGGTCTATTAGGCTACCCTTCTGCTTCTCTGCTAAATAATACAGCAACTCGCAGCGGGGCACGAACGAAGTCGTCGCATTGTCTCGCGGCACGGCGTTGCTAATGACAACATACTGGGGCCTAAATTGGTTGATGAAGAAGTATTTGTTGGTTCGTCCCCAGACCCCGTGGCCAGCGGCCTGATAGACCGTGGCGTGGAGGTCTTCGGGATCAGAGACACCTGCGAGGACTTGCTTCAAGTAAATACTCGAGTCCACTGCGGGGTCCTCAATGTCTCCGGGCATTACCATACTGAAGTCGTAGAACTTGATCTGCATTACCAGGCTGTTGCTCTTTGTGTTGGCATTCTTTGCAGAGCAGCCACCGAGGTTGGCGGCAAGGATTCTCGTTTCAAGAAACGGACTATCTGCGCAGAGCTTGATGTTCGTGCAGTCCTCTCCCAGACACGCTCGAGTACCCGTAGACTTTGACTTGATTTCGATTACCTTGCCATGTCGTTGAAGCTTAGTTATCCATCTGTCCACTTTATTGTTCTCCTTGTAGTGATCAGCCGAACACGTGATATAGACTCGTTTCACATTCCGCGTGTCCTCAAATAGCAACGGCAATAGATTGTAACACGACGGGTGTGGCCTCGTGATTATGATGGTTTCTACACGAGACAGGTCTGGGATAAACTTTCCCACATCGTTCTCATTCCAGTACGAACTAGTGTACAGCGAGCCCAGGTTAATGACGGTTAGACCCCCGGTTGGACATTGCACGACAGTGGAATCTCCATCGCCCATCGGCAGAACGAAGATGTTCAGATTATCATCAGAGGGGGGTAAAGTTGGCAGTGCATTGCTGATTCGTACTGAAAGGGATTAGCCATGATAATGATAACAAAGTAGAAATCACAAGTAACTTCCATATCAAAACCAGAAACAGTGCAGATTGTTGTTCATTAAGGTTTAGCATGTACAAATTTTTCTTTATAAATTCGATAAACTACCATACAGAGTTGGAGATTGGGTATCAAATATTGAAGTATTGAAAGATGTCAAGCAATACATTGGAAATAATTTATATCAAAACTAAAAATCTGTGTAAGTACAAGTACAAGAATAAGAAACGAATTTGGTCTTTTCATTCATTAGAAGAAAACATCTCCATGAGATCTGCAGAGCATCATAAATGTTGGGAAAATGATCGCGGAACAGAAAAAACCTTTTGAAAATGATCGCGGAATAGAACGAAATTCCCAATTGGCAAGAGAGACTTAGCAAACAACCTCTGTTTACAACCGAGATAGAGATACCGACAAACAGGTTCTGTAAAAAGATTAGCCAAATATCAAATGACGAACGATGGAGAGATAACATGCATACTTACTCGATGTTAGCACCAAAATTGCAATAATCATATCGAAGTTAGTTGCAGCCAAAGGCCTCCATGTTACGATGTTGATTATTAATTTCAAGGTCGAGGTGCGAGGCATAGACTTGCTTGAAGTTGTTTGTGATTTGCCTATGCTTGTAAACCCTATGCCTGACCAGCAAATTGACAGACAAGACCACTGTAGCAAGCAACAACAAAAATATGGCCTAGGACGTCATGCAAAAGCTACTACCTATCAAATCAATGCTAAATATCTCAATATAATACCTAATTGACGAGGAAAAGATCTCAACAAAGATTTAACACCAAGGTAATTGACAACAAACAAAACTGCATCAGGGGTGTTGAATAACTAATTCTCTGTTTCAGAAAATTATCTCAAAATTCTTATGAGGTGAAAATTAAAAGGGCAAACAAAACGGCACAATTGTGTAGATTTGGCAATGTAGTTTAGCAGGATTGTGAATGTTCAAAGCATTCAAACTTTTACTCCCATCTGTTCTATTGCAATCACAGGCTGTCGAATACTTCAACTTCCGTTTCCAGCACTCTGCCGAATTTTCGATTCATGGCATCTAGGATCTCATCAGACTTGATTTCCGGACATAAAGTTATGATCACTAACTCCAACAGAACCTAAATATTAAGATAAATGAGTTTAATAAAGAAATGACAGGCATTGACAACATTTCAGTGGCAGAAAGACATTACAGGCGACAGCCATTGAAAACATAAGTATAAAAAAAATAAAATTATGCTAGACCGTTGAAATGTACCACCAGAAATTAGACTTAATTTTGAATACTATCTGCCCACTGTAAAGTATTGGTTTCTTATTGAGGAAAACACGAAAATGTTTTTAATGGACTACTTACAAATTCCAAAGCATAAATAATTCAACAAAGGAAAGAGGACTAAAATAACCGATTAAAAACATACGTAAAATATGTGTTTGTTTGTTTTGATATCCTGAAATCCTTCAAACAGCTGAAAATAAATAAAAACTTGAAGTCATTTTCAACTATTGAAAGCTTTCATAAGATGGAATTACAAGCTCAAGGATAATTTATTTAACAGGAATAAATTCAAGGTAACTGGATCAATTTCAGATAAAAGTTTACCAGAATGCTTCATTGCAAGCAACGCGTAGACATGAAATTGGTTTAAACCCACCTTTAAAAATCCAAGTTTGCTATTTCGTTTTCCAACTAAATTTGACAGCACATCTGTTGGGTAAGGAAAATAAATAAGAGAATTTAATGACATTTTCATTTTATGAATAACAGGGAGAGGTAATTACATGTGTTGTCATTTTGATTCAGTGATTTCCTCGTACTATCTTTGGTAAGCTGAGAATTGGGTTACGTTTTCATTCATTTACGATATCACTATTTCATAAAGCAATATTTTATTTATAAAAGGAATCTTCGCAAACCTGGTATGTTTTTCGTCATTTTCTCTTTGGCCTTTTCTCTAGTCCTCAACTTTTCCTATAAAAGAATTTGCTCAGTCAATTATGTTTCGGCAGAGCAAATGAAACGAGTAAGAGCAGGGTAAACCATATGAACTATATTTAAGCTATCAATTTTAGATGTAGCGAGATCTAGTATTTAACAAGCTGCTTTGCGTAAAAGCCAGACCCTTCTAGGCCCCAAATTAACAAGTAAAATTTTCATTCGATCAAAATATTTTTGCCACACAGTTCTATAAAACGAAATATGAAGTGGTGCTTAGAAGTGAACACCAAGGTAGTGTTTAGAATAAAAGCGAATAGAATGAAGTTGTCTCAATAGCAGGGGTATGACAATTTTTTACAACAAAAAAGAAGCTATAAAAATTGCTAAAATAAAAAACCGAAAGTTTGTTCTCGTATGAGTGCTTACCAAAGTAGTTCTTTCTGGGTAAGGAGGGGCTAGCTTTCCACCAGGCCAAAAAGAATCCTTAAAATTGTTGATGTAATAAATCAACATCGACTCTGACACTAACCATTCTACAATTTCTCTCACATGCCTGTTCAAAAAGAAAACAATTGGCATTGAAAAAGCATAGGCCATAAAAACTGCTATTAGAAATCACTTCTCACGATGGAAATAAAAATGAAGACGGTGATAACTTTATTTTACCTCAGTGTCGCTATAAGGCCTAGCAAAAACACGAGTGTGAAAATGTAGAACAGATTGAACATTTATCAAGACCTCATATCAAAAGTCGGTTTCCGTAGACTCGTTCTACCTCAGCAACCAAGAAGCAAAAACAAGGTTTGTGTCGTTCAATGCCTTTTGTAACAATGAGCTATACTCACCTATTTATTGTCCCACCAAAAGTTACCTGCACAAATGCTATCAGGGTACGGCGAAGATATTTGAAAACTAGAAGACAAAAGACATACAATCTCAAAAACATGTGTATACTATAAGATCAATAAAGATAGCTAATTTAGGTGCGTTCTATTTCACTGGGTTTCTTGTAAATGTTTGGTATTGGACACAGCACGCATATCGTCCCTAGCGAAGCAAGGTGACTTCCACATCAACAGGTTTAAAACGTCTAACCCAGACGGGCTGAAACCGAATAAAGTGCCTATTGGCATGCAGTTAGGAACGACTGTCTTTGTTTAACATGAAGAAAACCTTGTTATTTGGCTCAGGGGAGCAGCATGAAGAATTAGCAAGCTGAAAACTTGAATAAATCGCAAAATGACGGAAAACCAGTTTCGGATTGATTAATGAAGGGAAAATCCCTGCATAGAGATATTTAAACTGCATCTAAGTTCCAGCTGTTACCTCCTTTCAGTTCGAAAACTTCGCTGATCAAAGCATAAAGAGGCTCTGCAATCGAATCCTTTCGGTCGGTCACTCTGCAATATAAAATATCAGATGTCTTATATAGTCTCTATTGTGCGATCTACATAATGCATGATAATATAATCTGAAAATGGCATGGAGAAGCGAAACAATAATTGCAGATGAAAAATCAGTTGCTCGGTATGCAATAAATCTAGCAGATCTTGTAGTTTAGAGCGTTTCTATGTTGCCTTATAGGCAAACGATAAACACAAACATGAACGATTGGTAATAAGAAATTATAGGGTTTAATTATGAAGGGGACAAAAGCAACGACGAATTACCCTAGCACCAAAATCAGAAAAATTTCAAAAAGCGATCGCCTTAATCATTTATGTATGTGTTATCGAGCCTTTGGGACAGCAAGCATAGGAATGGAATTGACTACACAAAATAGGGCAGAAAATTCCTGCACGCAATTCCCAACTGACCAAGATATAACAGGAAGAAAGCAACCAATTGAGAAATACATATATAAAAAGCATTAAAAAGTAAATAAAAGTTACTAATAAAAAGCACAAATACCCCTCTTCAATGCCAGCATCCTGGAAAATAAAATCAAAGTTTGGAAATGAAACAACACATTTTGAGCCTAACTTTTCAAAAAAAAATACTGAAAGCTAGCATTTAAGCTTGATTTACTGAAAGAAACTGCAAATACAGGAGACTTTTAAATACTAAAATGTCCGTCAATGCTAAATGAAAAACATCAAGCAACTATAATGAGAAACACTTAGCAAAATAATATGATGTTAGTGAGATGCAGAGCAAACGTTGGGGTTAATGTTGCTGAAAATGGTTACACCTGAATGTGGTTACAGTTTAAATTACGGGCAACCAAAGTCTTGAGAGCTGGCAAGTACTTACCATTTCATCTGCTTCTTGGACGGAATCAGAAAGAATTTCAGGAAATGGCATCTTTCTAATTGAACTATGAATAAAAGATAAGATTAAGAAGTGACATTCTGTCTCGCCAACTGAACACTACGAAAAAAATGATGTAAAACAACAATGTAATCTCATAAGTTAAAGTTTTAATAAAAAACTTACTCTTTTAGAGAGGAGACAAATGAAAATTGTTTTTTTCTCTGCCTGAAAAAAACGTTAGTGATGAAGTGTAAACTTTGCAAAACTTGAAGAATGGTTGCATTAGGCCTATGAAAATACAGCATAGGGTCGTGTTTTTTACGAAACTGGTAAATGAAGGAGTAATAAACATCAGAATACACATGAACCTCCATTCTTATAATTTGATGCTAGTCACACCGAGAACAAATTTAATAATCATACACCCTTTAAATTGTGCATAGGAAATCAATCAAAATCTTTGAAACATTAACAACTAGAAATACTCTACGATCGCTGAAGCATGTGCTTTGCGTGAAGAAGCAGAGAAAATGTAAGGGAAAGAATTTTGTTGGACACAGCTCTAAGATATGGGCTATTGCACATGCCCAGATGTTTAGCAATTAACAACTAGTTTTACTCAAAATTTATTAGAAACGTGCACCCATGAAGCAACAAACGGAGCAAATGAAATGGCTAAGGGCTTCTTTGGCATGATTTACAAATCCACGCTTGTTCTGCAACTTTTGGAAAGCAACATATTATGCCTCCTGACATCCAATGTATCAAATTTTGTTGGGTTAAGATGATAAAGAATGAAATATCCAAATATACCCTTGCTCGCTCCTGCTACTCTGCTGCTGCCCTCGTAAATGTTCTGAGCTAGGACTCAAAAACAGGTATAACTCTTCGCTCTGGTTAAGTCTCTCATCTTGTAACAAAATCTACGAGAAGAAAGAAGAACGGTCTTGGAGAGTGGTTAACAAACATCGGCATTGGAAATGAAATGAATAAAAGATAGACTGTTGAACCTTTTATTTCTACACGACTTCTAGTTTTCCTACATGACCTCTTACAATATAGAATACAGGCACAGTCGTTGGACCTTCGCCTTACTTCTTGCAAAAATTTACGACGGATAAAAGTGTAAAATAACTCAACTTTACTATAAATTTGAATCGAATTTTTACCTTCTGATAATCTTTGGACGACACAGATTCTAAAATTGTCTGACGTAGCACCAATTTTTAAAGAGCCAAATTAATCTAAGTCGATTGACAAATATCTGAGCTTTAGAGGACCTCTTTGTGTTGCTAATCTCAACGAGAGCAGTCTGATTGACGAAAAATAGAAGTAAGAGTTCGCAGAGACATACCGATAGGTATTCTTGAAGGGAACACTTTAAGCTCTCAAGAGCAGAGGCATCGTACTTCTTGTTAAAGAACCACTTTTTATTGGAGACAGGGATCTCCGTACTCATCCAAGTGCAACACTAAAAAGAGCATTTAGTCAAATACTTTGAGCAAAGCAACAAAGATTGCATCTACTTTAGTACTTGTATAGATAAATACGATTTGACTCAGAAAGCATTAATATGAAGAAGCTATTAGCACTTATATACCAGCCATATATGACGGTTACATGCTCCTTGTCACCATCCGATGTACCTAGCTCATGTCCAGTGTTGCCAATAACGCTCAAAAGCAAACAAGCCTCTTAAAAGTAGCTGGTAGTAGGCAATGTTGACGCAGCGAGGCACCATGACGTAATACTCACATCTTTAAGCTTGCCGTGAAGGGTTTTAAAGTCTTTGAGGCGTCGCGCAACCACCCAGCCAGTAGCCTGAGTGACGTAATCCTGTTGTTTGTCAGCTGCTTCATCGCAAGATATGCATATGACAAATAGAGGCGTTTTGTCGTCATTGGGATCAAGCTACGACGGGGGAAAAACAACTCATATTGATAACATATAAACTATACCCTTATTGACTGAAGAAATTTTCTGAGATTCCTTAGAGACATAATCACTACCTCCAATATGCAAAATATAAAATATCGATTGTAGAAATGCCAAGAGGAACCTCTGATATCTAGAATAGGCTTCTAGAAAAAAGACTTTGGTCTTATCCAGTCTTTATCCAATCTCATATTTGCGTCATATGGCTGTTGCCAAGTAGCCAAATCTGTCAAGAAACGAAATTTAACTTTTTTCCCTTCAATGGTTTTAAATAATTCCATCTAAATAGTCCAGTTCTTCATCAGTGGCCAAAAGTCTCCTTATCATCTGGACAAAGTGGGAAAATATTAACCTGGGCACTGACAATAGTAGCCTTCCAATAGCCCAACATCTCACACCACAAATCTAAAGGGGTGTAAAAAGTACCATCACTTCAATTATAAAACAAAACAAAACAAAGAAGTAAATCAGTTGCATGTTAAACAAAACGAATTGAGAGGGAACAAAGTGGAACGTAGAGAATGTAGACACAAAAGGGGGACAAATGGACGGAGGTCAATACGGGAGAAATCCATAGACGCTATACTGAGATTATCAAACGACTCATAAATGTGAATCAAAATGAAGAAATTTACAGGAACAACGTTGAGATTTAAAAGAAAGGGCTGGCAATAGACAAAAATTGGCCAATACTGTAGGATGCTTATTAAGCGACATTTTCAGGAAACCCGTAAAATGTAGTAAAATTCTAGAATATAGCAGGGCATGTGTATCTTGAAAAGGAGTATGATATGAGAGCAAGAGAGATCACTGACATGAAAAGGCAGAAAGAAAAGAAGAGGCTTCTAAAAATCAATACACTCATACTCAACAAATGTTACTGAATGTCGATGACACTGAAATAAACGTTACCTGTTCTTTCGATGTGAAACTCAAGCTGCCGTCTTTCGGTTATCAGTCCGTCTACCTCCTTCTCTAAAGCTTCAATTTCCTGTTCCAAAAATTTGTATATGAATATCGCTTAATTTTCTCAATGCATGCACGTCAAAACAGGAGATATAACACCAAAAAGCTTTGAGACGACATAACTCAGCAAGAACGTAGCTTCAACATATATTCAGGAATAACAAACTTGTCTAGATGTTATTAAATAAAGAGAATATTCGTCTTTTTTCTATAGATTTATGGACAAATGATAGAACTGAATGATTGAAAAAGGATTAAGCCAAACCTGTGGATCGGTGGGCAATGCTCTTTTGCTTAACTCCAGTGCCTGAGTCTACAAGGTACATCGCGGAAAACAATTATCAAGGCGTCTGATCTTTTTTCCTTCAACAATTTTTACTATTTCTGACAAGAATCTAAAACACGTTATATAAGCAATAAATAATGCAAAAGTGAAATAAAATAATGACACGTTAAGCACTATCTTTTAGAAAAGGAAGGTCTATCATTTACTAACATATTCCCATAACTATCTGACTATAAAAACAACAAATAGATAGCTCTTATACGAATTACATCAATATTGGAAAATTGAAAAAATTTACCTTTGCTGACAAATTTTGATCAAGTGTTTGTAATTTCCTTGCACTATAATCATTCCTCTCTTCAATACTACTGGGCACCACTAAAACGGAAGAGGCAAATAAAAAAACGTTTTGCTCTAATTCTTAGTCAAATGAACAAAATATCAGGAGTCTGTTTTAAAAGGGCTACAAATCAATCTAGGACCTTTCAAATTTTTGCTTCTCTATATGCACATCATTTGCACTTCTATGCTGCGAAGGCATATCACTTATAAACTTGTCTTGATATTTTTCGCTTAATGCACTTCACTGGACTCTGATTATTTCCTCTTGATTTGAGGTCCTTGGAAGCAAGGTTGTGTTTGATTGGCTCAACAGCTCTAAGAGGAAAGCACTATTTGCTTGATTTGAATTCCCTGTACTTCATTACATACCTGTTTTCCATGAATCTGGTCCATGCTGAAAGGAAAGTGAAATTTCTTCAATTTTATTCAAACAAGTACAAGATGGATTGAATCTTTTATTAATCATAAAGATCTCACAAACATAATATAACTGATTCTTTTTTTTAACTGAAAAGAAAAAATACAAACATATAAAAAATAATCAAATAATTGGTTGTCAAATAAAAAAGAAAGTTGCATAAGATTCTGGCCTACCTTTTCTCTTACATTCATGCCATCACTCCAGGCAAGGGTGTGGTTCTCCTCTTCTCCTTCTGGGAGATGAGCTCTCAGTTCATCAATGACAGATTCAGACTGGCATATGTATTCCATGTAATCTTTACTAAGCACAAAGTCCCGATAAACCTTTTCCTCCATAGTGCGGTATATTATTTTCTGTGTCTCAAAAAAGTATTCAGAGCCACCATTCCCTGTTAAATAAATGCAATCAAGTCCATGTTGAGTAGAATTTACTTATGTCAAAAAAACTGAATCATAAAACTGCATTAAATAATCATTTGAAACAGGCAATACTGGGAATGACGTGCGTTCAATGCTCAGAAGTGCAGTTTATTGCACGCCTCAAATGACCTGGACATTTCATTCTAAAGTGATAAATACTGCCCAATGTTATTTCTTTACAATACTCCAAAAATCAACGAATGGCTATAATCACGAAATCGTTTCTATTTGACGGGGAGTTTGGAGAATGTCGTTATTAAGCAGGATAGTCGCCGCCTTTCCGATTTTAAACGCAAATTACGACAAGCTTGAACTTCATGAAGATAGCTGTTGTGATATGCAGGTTTCCGTTTTCAATGACACAAGGCTGAAATAGGCGGTCAGTTAGAACTGATCAGTTTTAAGGGAAGTACCCGTTTACACGATCGGTTAAAACTGATGACTGATCATTATTTTCCCTGATTTGACGATGATTTCGGCACAGATGGTGCTCTAGTTACAGCCGTGGTGTCAAAACGAAAAAAGGGGGTTCAACACTACAGGGAAAATGGGCTCAAAGACAAGCACAGATAGGAGCTATCTATTAGACTTTTCTCTCTATCTCTTAGGCTCGTTATATTTTTGTTTTATTCCGTTGCAATCTTTGTATAAACTGACTGTAACATCCCATGGACTTGATTGTTCCACCCAAACGCTGGTAAAAAATTAAGTTTGCTCAATGCGCTTTGCTTTGTGAATCCTTGTCTTCGGAAAATAGATTTCTCGGGGTTAACTCCCGCATCGCTTTCAAAGGATGGACTGACCGTATAAACCGATTGCCGAAAAAAATGTCAGCTTTTAACCGACTACCCGTGCGCAGAGCCAACAATGTTGGATATGGGGTCAAATGATCTGACATTTCACTCAACATATATCTCATTGTTAATGTTGTCCTCTTCCATATGTTGGATTTGACGTGTATAAAGCTTGTTTAAGAAAAGTGTATTTATTGAAGTAGTCTCATTTTATCTTTACGGTAAAGTCAACTCTATATACATCTTTCTGTACTATCAAATACTTTGGCACCACAAGGAGTGTGATTCATTGCACCCCTACTATTTATTCCCAGCATTGCCTGATTTGTAAGTATTTGGTATGGTGTGTACAACACAAATGTCATACCATACAGGTATGCCTCCATCCCTCTAACTAGCCTTGTGTCAAGTTTCACAATCTTCTCAGCTGATGGAGTAATATATGTTTGGAAAATGTCCCTTGCAGACTCTACAGCATCAGCAGCCGTGAATAGCCTGAGACGCTCAATTGCCATCCATAATCTGCATGTAAGAAGAA
This sequence comes from Nemopilema nomurai, assembly GCA_003864495.1. NCBI lineage: Eukaryota > Metazoa > Cnidaria > Scyphozoa > Rhizostomeae > Rhizostomatidae > Nemopilema > Nemopilema nomurai. The sequence continues at coordinate 344,590 of ML133421.1, read as the reverse complement.
ATACAACTATTCCTCTTCATCAAGTATTTGCTTAAATATTTTCTTTTATGTTTTATCCCAACATGAAATCAATTTTGTTTTCCTTTTTTTCTTTGTTATAAGAAAGCATCAATGATGGTGGACCTATTTCATTATAACTTCAGTCTATATATTGAGGGAAATTCGTAGGATAACCTTGATTCGTAACAAAAAAGAAACACTAAAAAAATCTTTGGTTTAATTTGAATTTATCATTCACAGTCTTTTAGCATGTACGGTTAATTATGATTTTTTAATAAATTTCATTTTACCCTTCTAGAAACAAATAACGAGCTTGTCTAACAGAAAGGCAAAAAGTATCAAGTCAAGGATTCTCACCCCAGAAGATTACTGATATTGTTCCTTTGCAGATACAACATCAAATAACTTCTTGCCAAACTGTTATCCATAATCTGACGGAAAGTCAACATCTTTGTGGAGTTTGATCGTTTCACTTTTGATGTTCTTCCTGGGTGCTCCTTCCCAGCTCCTTCCAATGGTTTGCCATGGCCTAAGCCATAGACCCTATAATCAGGACCTCCTAAGGATCTTATTCTTTTTTCGCAGAGTGACTTTGCAACCCTGCATTGATTGATGTATTTTTTAAGATTTCTTTCTCTTAGCAGCTCCCTTTTGCTTCTTTTAGTCTTCTTTCCATTGTCGTCTTTAAGATCAATTCCCTTCATATTGTGAATGACAGTTGCTTGCATAATCTCTGCAATGGTGTGGTACCTTAAGCATAAACCAAAAGATTTAAAACTTATATTTAGGCAAGGGTTATAATCTGTATAAAAAAATCATTATAATATTTAAATAACCATTATGTATTATATTCAATAATCATATTCTTGTGGGAAACAAACAAGGCAGGGTTGAATATGTACCCATGCCTTGGGCATTCAAACTTGCTTTCAGACCAAGCCTAGTTTATCTTATAATATTCCCATTTTTTTAGATAAGCATTGCTGTGTACAAACAGAACTAGAACAGAATAAAAAACTAAGATAGCTGAATGAAAAAGAATTCAGGAAGGAATCTTCTCGCCACTTTAGAGCCTTACAATGAATGAAATGATACATACAGTGGATTAATGACTTCCCTTATCAATTGCAAAGATAAATGGATGTTTAGTAGTTCTTTATTTCTTATAAGTCTAGCTCTTGCCTGATTTGTCATAAATATCCTAAATTGATAGTCACATACATGGCTTCAGAAGGAAGGTTAAAATAAAATAAAACATATTAACCTAATCTGCTTGAGGGTTTCTATATTGGCTGTTCCATTAATCAGCTTGACAAAGTCCTCATATGTCTCAGCATAGGCATACTGCTGCTTATGAGTTTCTGTTATTTTTTCCCTGTCCTCAAGATATATAACCAAAGTCTGGTTCAAGTAATCAGGGTCACAAATAGATTCTGCAGTAGGTAGTAAGATGTAATTTACAAGGATCTCCCTCAAGATATATCGTGCTGGAGTGCAGTGAGCATCACTGGGAGGCAAAACACAGTACAAGAGAGACTCAGCAGCAGATCGGAGAAACAAGAGCTCAGATTCTTTGTCTTTTAGTGCTGGATGCAAAAGAAATGGCTTTGTTTGTCCTAGCAAATATCTTGCATCAGATAGTCTTAGATCTTGGAAATGAGTTGAAAGTCTTATAACAACATCATTTGCCAGAAAATTTACTAGATCAACATTTCTTAGCCTTTCCACGACATTTTCAATTACTTTCCAGAACTCTTTATTGAGAATTTCGACAAAGGCAGTTTCATCTTTTCCAATATCTCTGAACCAAGACAAACAGAAATCTCTGATCACCAGGTCTATGACATCTTGCAACGTTTTGTCCATTTGGCGTGATATTAGAGTCCTGTGCGTATAATAATGCCTACTGTAAGTTTTTGTCAACATCTCTAAAGTCCTTGTTACCTGTAATTGCTCTCGAGTTGGTCTTGGAGTTGGGGGAATTCTGTGCTTCCCTGTTATCAACACAATTGATATACCAGAAATGACACTCATCAAAAGCGTGACAGATACAAACAACCATGATAAAATCACTGGAAGAATCCCGGTAGAGATAAGGACGAAAAGAAATAGTACTAGAAGTGGTAGATAAATCCTTGGGTTCTTCAAAAGTTCTTGCTTTGTTAAATAATGGCTCATTTTTAAAGCATTCTGCTTTATTTTCTCCTTTCCTGGTAGCCACATGATGTCCTGTTATGATTTCCACTTCTTGTTGCTTCTTGTTCAGATCGTAAAACTCAATACGAGGCTACTATTAGACGGTAATGGCGGAAGGAAAGCGTAGCTCCAGCACAGACGATATTACCCCAATACGGCCTAATACCAAAAGGAAATTCACGCTGGGCGAAGATGATGTGAAACCTTATGGAAGGACAACTAACAAGAGTTACAATGAGGTCACACAAGAAGAGATCGAAAAAATTAGATTCGAAAATGGAATTGAAGTTGACAGCGAAAGTTGCCCCTGTCCAATTTCAACGTTTGAGGAATCAAATTTGCAAGCAGAAATTATCGAAGTGCTTAAGGATCGAAATTTGTTGCTACCCACACCGGTTCAGAAGCAGACGCTTCCTATCCAGCTTTTAGGGAGGGATTTGATTGCTATAGCCCCAACTGGCTCTGGAAAAACTCTTGGGTATCTTTTACCGATGCTTGCCTTTCTTAGGAGTGCTACCGTTGAAAATACTAGCAAGAATAATTTATCCTCATTAATTGTTGTTCCGACGAGGGAGCTCATGCAGCAAGTAGTGGATACATGTGAAAGTCTTTTGAATGATTTAAACGAAGCTTCCTTTCAACAGGAGGGGCTCCTTCCTGATAGACAGAATTCAGAGACATGGAATGTAGCAAGTTTTAATCAAAACCAAGCAAACTATTTTCCTTGGAGCCAGCCATCTCAGACTCCAGGCTTCCACTATGGTAATGCTTATCATGGTACAAGGCATTCATTTATATACAACACACAATATGATTCCAGTTTCCAAGCGAAGAAGTCCTCTCAGACAGGGTATCATGTGTGTGGTATTTGCGGAGGTGTGCCAATGAAGCCACAGATTGAAAGGCTTAGAAATAAGGTTGACATCATAGTGGCAACACCTGGGAGACTCATTGACTTATGCCAACGGAAGTTGTTAAGTTTAGAAGAAGTAAAATATATAGTTTTGGATGAATGTGACAAGATGTTAGATATGGGCCTTGAAGATCAACTAAGAACAATTATGGCTATGATTTTGTCAAATGATATTCCTAGGCAGACTAGTCTGTGGTCTGCCACTCTTCCTTCATCACTTGAGAGACTGGCAAGATCTTCAGTGGTCAACCCAATCACTGTTAATGTTGGTTTGAAAGATACTGTTTGCAGGAACATAGATCAACATGTTATGTTTATTCATACATACCAAAAGCAGAAAAAGCTACTTCAGACTTTGAGACAGACTAGCTACCCACCTGTATTGGTGTTTGTGTCTACCATCACAGCGGCAGACGAAGTTTCAGCGCTTCTCAAGGAGGAAGAATTCTTTGCTGAAAGACTGCACTCGCAATTGGACCAGAACATCAGATTCAAAGTATTATCAGACTTCAGAAATGGTGAACTAGATGTATTAGTGGCAACAGACTTGGCAAGTAGAGGATTAGATATCCCTGATATTACACATGTAATAAATTATGATACACCAAACACTATTGAAGATTACATACATAGGTGCGGTAGAACGGGAAGGTTTGGACGACCTGGCAAGGCAACAACTTTTCTGACATTAGAGTGTAAAATAGCTGAAGAGTTGCAGCTGTTGCTTGAATCAACTGGATCAATTGTTCCTTTAGCACTGAAGGACACAAAACAATTTGGAAAGAAAGTTTTGAAAACAGAATTAGGAGATAGAGTCTTTTAATTTTTGTGATAAATTTAACCTTGGTAAATACTCAACCTAACAATTTTTTTTTCGAATTTCTTCTGCAATGAAATGCTACACTGAAAGTACATGTCAGTGATTCAATGAAAGCACTAAAACTAATGTGCATGACATGCTGATATATATATATGTTTAACTTGAAATGTATGTATGACTAAATGCAGGACAGGAGATTACAATTAACAATGAACGCATCTGGTTCATAAGCTAGGGATAATGTTTTTGTTGGTATGTTAATATCATTTGATATAAATTCTTAAACAGTTGCTTTTAATGAGTAAATTAAATGTTTATGAGCTTTTGCAATGAATAGATTGACTGTAAAAGTTCTGGTTTGTCAGATTAGAACAGCCATTTCTTCTAGATATTTACATCTTGCCATGTTTTTTAAGCCATCATGCATACTGAAAATTCCACATCTCTTTCAGTTGGATTTTTTTCAATTTGCCTTTGTAGCTCTTCTAGGCAACTGGCCAAAGGCCTTTCCTTTATTTTCAGGTCGGTTATTTTCCAACATTCTCTACAAACCTACCTTCATCTGAATAAATGACAAAATTTCCTAAACTTATAAGGACCTCGACATAATTTCTAAGATGGTTTTTATTTCGCAAGATATATAGTATTCACCTCACCAACAAGCAAATGGACAAAAATACGCATTTTGGTCATCCTTTTGGCTTATAAGCAATTGTGTTAATAACTGCTTTTTTACATAACATTACGTAATCGAAGTTATGCTATATAGTTAATGTTGTGTAGGAAGTATGTGGTCACTACGAACGCTGTTACATATCTAGTAGAAATTCATTGGTAAATGCATAACTATTATGTACATTATTAAACAAAACAAAACATTATACTTTACATAAAGTGGTGCTAATTTTATTTACAATTTCGAAAGGTCGTGAATGGTGGAAAAGTTCGCCAGCGACTTCGTGCCTTAAAATGTCTCTTTGTGCGTATTTAGCTTCATAAGCGATTCCAAATATCTTGGATAGCATTTGACACATCAAAATTGGTGACATGAAAGTTCTCCTCTGTAGCTGAGAAGCATAACGTAGTTGAGCTGAAGCAATCTAGACGCTCTGCAAGCTATTCATTAAGGACGTTCTGCAAATATGCTAAATAACAAATTGCCAGTCTCAGGACTTCGATTTTGGATAACTTCTTGCTTTTAGGTAGTGAGGGTATCGACTGTCTCAACCTGTCAAACGCAACATTAAAAGCCTTGGCTCTGTCCTTCTCTTTGACCCCAGTATTGGGACGAAAGTTCCTTGTTGGCGTCTCCCCGTCTGACGACTCGTCCACGGTGCGTGCTCTCTTGGATGCTCGTACGGTGGCTGCGCCGTATACCGATTCCTTGTACTTTCGCTTGCCGAGAACGCTGCTCGCTGTACCCTGCATTTCGAAGGTGTCCACTGGCTCCGATTTAATGAGGTGAGTTAGTCTTTGCTTTGACGGTGGCATGTTGAATTTCCAATAATACAGCAATGTAAACAGTGCCTAAAATGGTGGCAAATATGTTTGCTTATATCAAATTCCCAAGAAAAGAAGGCAGATTTGATATATGCTTACAGTGTCTTTGCCATATTAAATCGTTTCTTTTGGAGCAACGTTTTCAATAGTATTTGCTCTCTCTTTCGTATGAGCTTTAAAGGGGCTAATTTTTCTCTATTTACTGAGCACCCCTTCTAAAGGTTAAATAGAAATAAGACTGTTTGTTTCTTCGAAACCCAATATGCCACTGGCAAGAGAGAACGTGGATTGTCAACCAGAATTAAGAACAAAGCAAACAGTGTTCCATTGGGCAGTGAAAGCAAGAAACAAAGCTGTAAAGCATGAGAATAGCTTTAACCCATCAGTTTGCCGAACCGATCTGTAAATCAATATTTCTTGGAAACCATTTAGCAATAAAACATCCAGAATGCCTGTCTTGAACAACTTTTACAACGAATGGTTCGAATTTTTATCCTTCCACAATTGCCAGTTAGTGACGCATTCAATGTTGCCTTAAATTTTAAGACGGCTTAATAGCAATTTCTAAACGTATATTGACAAAACAGGATTTGTTATCAATTTCCCATTAGTATTGGTCGCAAATAGGCTGAAGTACTTGGATAAGAAGACCTGCTATAAAACTTTCATTTTGCAATAAGACGCAAAGATTCATTGAAAGCTTTCTCCAACTTCCTCGTCTGAGTGGAAATTTTGAATGATTGATGAATATACGTAAAAGAAATGTAAATCTACTACTATATATCGTTGGGCCATAACAACGGAAATAATTGCAGCTAATGCTGGACGAGGAACAAAATCAACAGAGCAAAGTCTTGCAGTAACATCGCAAAATTTCTTAGTTGAGAGCCAAGTATCACTTACCCTTTTTCCTGTCCCTCTTCTTGCGTTGCCTTGCTTGAAAATCTGCGTGAGAAAAGACGCTATAAAGACCTTTACATGCCAGTCTCTTGGGCCTTCGCCTAATGACGTTCTCCCTTGAGCTTAAAACAATTCTTGAATTTTACACGTATGCTCCTTGTATTTATGCTACCGTCCAGTGGGAGTCGTTAGTAATATTTACTCTGTATTCAATTCGGCTAATGTTTAATCACAACCGACAAAATAATTATTCTGCTATTTGCTTCAAACAGGTTGAATACAATGGAATTTATAACGTCCACTATTTTCCCACTGCTTTCCTCTGTGTGACTTAGATCATAAATAGAAGTTAACGCAAGTCCTTTTGGGCCTAATCGCTTTTGCTTTCGTATTGACTTTAGAGTTTTTAACTGCATTCTAAATGATGTTCTTCTTTGTCCGCTTGCGCTGGCGGCCCATCTTTCATGTTATAGTTTGGGCGGAGGGTATACTAGCTGAGTCTGTGACGAAATTTCCGGACCGCTTGCTCACCGTACCGTGCTGTATTATCCGTTCCCTTTTATGTTCTACGTCATATAAGTGCGGCCCTGTCTAGCAAGTTGCAACGGGGCCGTAACTATTATGTTCCAAATAGTGCCTTGTTTCATTGCTGGGTCAATCGGCCTCCACCCATCCCCTACCGCTTACATGTTGCATATTTGTCGGGCCCTGTGTAAACCGTTGCCATTTCGTGTTTTTTTGCTACACTGTTGTTTTGATATCAACACAATTAACAAGTGATGAACCAAAATTTGCTTTCAGCTTGCGTGGTCTTTCAATACAAAGGCCTCCTTGATCGGCGATCTGCATTCTGAAAGACTCTCTCAAAGAGCATGTAATCTAGTTCTCGTTGTTCTTGTTCAAAGATCACGAGCGAGCAAGCGGGCAAGTGCACAGCCGAAAGCATGGAAAAGATTGAAGGATAGAGAAGCATTTACGAATTTGATAGAGACCTTAACCGGCCCATTGTTTTCTGCGCAAAGTGGAACAGATCGTTTAGTCTATCATTTTCAAAATTTTTCTGCGCTCTCCAATGCTAAATTCGAAGCATTATTCACAACTTTCCTTAGATTTGTCTTAGATAGCCGCCATTTCTTGCCACTGCTAAGTTTTCTATCATGAAACATATGACCCAATCTTAAGATTTTTGCTTGAAATGGAAAAATACCCTTGCAAGACCTTATCAATGCCTTTTAAATATAGTTAAATGTATTTGAATCCAAACTATAGTTTTATACGGGGTAGGGTTCACTTAGCACTGAAAGGGGTTATTATCACACGCAAGGTTCGTGCGGGGTTAGGGCCAATTATGACACGCCGCCACCAGGGGAATAGCAACAAATTACCCTTCACACTTCTTTGTTAAGACGTTAGCTCTATTTTGCTAACAAATAACCCACAACACAACATTGCTTTGAACGTCGACCCATTTGAAAAAATTTATTTAATTGAACGCTATTAGGGGGCTTTCCTTTTCTAGAACACGGATTGGGAGCTTTGTAGACTTAATTATAATTCTTTTTAGATTGGTTTGGCGTTTAAGGTTGTCTCGCCTAAAACGTATCATCCCTAGGCTAATATCATAAGTTCCAAAAAGTCATTGCAGACTGATTTTTAAAAGGTATTTGCAACATCTTTTATAAATGAATGCTAGCAAGGCAATACCTACCTGAAATTTTCTGATAGAATTTGAATACATTGAAGATCCTATTTTTGTTAATTAGAAGCTGAAGGCGACAACAACAAGTAACAAATAAGCCTCGTGACTCTAATGGCAGTCAAATAGAGATAAAATAAGTTTGACCACCTGACGGTCATCGATCTTCCGATTTCGTAAGGGTTCTATCGCAAATCCGTGTAGCAGGGCTGTAGTGCGTGGCTATTGAATAGTTGCAGCGGTCAGCTTATGCCATAATGCACGCCCACTATATAACGTGGCTAGTGGGTAGTTTCACGTTAATTTCGCATAAGCCACGACTGCTTTTACGTATGCCTTTTGTTCGCGTAATAAGTAACAAAAATTAGTACCATGTGACTTAAAGCTTGCATTCTTCTAAGAAATAACAGCGCAGTTAGTTTAGCTTGAACAGTCAAGCGCCGGATATATATTTTCTCTGCTGTCTGTTTGGTTGTCTCATTTTAGTCGAACTCTGCCGGACACTGCCATCTGGAGGATCGAAACTAAATGTTTGAAATCTAGTTGGTTTATTTTTCAGTTGTAAATATGTACTGTGAATCAAGCTGTACATTAGCAAATAAATTGTGACATGTACTACAGTCGTTTGATGCTTGTTTAAAATTGTTTTTTCCGGAAAATCTCAGTGTCACCTACTTCCCGACAAAAATCTGTTTGAATGTGTTCTTTACAAAACCTTAGCACCGGGCTGGTTACCAAACATAGTACAAGAAAGCATCGCCCTGTTGCCATGGGTTGCAGCTACTTTTTCAAAAACATTTTTAGGCAGAACCAAGTCACACATACACCTACACGGACGATGCCGCAACAATGCCACCCTAATCGAGAACATTTCTGCATTTCTTCACGATTTGCGTTGCGCTCGGCCTTTCGATTGCCGCCATTGAATTGAAAAGCAAGATCAAGTGGCCGTATTGAAAGAGTATATCCGGAATTTATCGCATCACGGACATAGCGTGGTGCTGATATAGCGGCCGATTCTTGCGTACACCTTGATTCGGCATGAAAATATTTCGATGTTTTTCTTGGTACAAAAGATATACCGGTAGGAAGATCAGCGTTAAGGTTTAAGCCGTTAAAGTAAGCCCAAAGAAGCAGATTACCAAAGCTAAATCGCAAACAAATTAGCTGTGGTAATTACCATTAAGTAAACATAGGAATAACCCCGCATAGAATATATTCTAAGGCTATCTTGTAGCGACCCAAATACCTTTTAATCTCCTGGTGTAGTGCATTCGCTTTCCAGTACAAAAATTAGGCCATTTGTCAATTTGCGTGTTACGTGAATTTGAAAATAAAATGATTCATTTGAGGTGCAAAAATTAATGGTATAAACGATTTGAGGTTAAATTATTTTTACCAAAAGCTTGAATCTCTGCGATGCTGTTAGATCGATATAAACCATTGCAAACAACCTTCGTGCAAGCCTTTTACGTTCTTTAAGTACTTTTCAAAGGTGGAGCTTGTTAGTCTAGAAATCCCCCACACCCCTATTCCCCGATTTGCCTTGTTGCGGTGTAAGCGCAGGACCTCGAGATATTTATTCAAGCAATTACGTTAAAGGTTCATATTCAAATGCCCAAGCCTTTAACTCAAGATAAATGAAAAAACTGCATCTCTGTAATGGTTCCTCATGTTAGTTAAGCAAATCCCCCCGTTTGTTCCTCAGCACGTCAGCCCTGCATCATGGAAGCAGATATAAACTGTAGAAGTGACGAAAAACGATATGGTTTAACAGACAGATAAACTATATGATATATTGCATTCAACAGAACTACATTTAGTCATTTCAATCAGCTAACGTTAAACAAACTCATTTAGAGCGAGAACTTTTCCATTCAGAACAACACTTCCAAATGCATTAAGCGCTCTCTTAGCTCTAATTTGCAGTTTAAATGGCGAGAATAGCTCAAAAGGCCAGATAATTTGCAGATCAAAAGATACAAAGATGTTTGTCAAATTTGCCCTGGCACGATGTTCCCACTGGCAATTAAAAAATCCAATCACTGCCAAGGCCATAGCTTATGAACGCATTAGGTGCATTCATAATTTCTTATCCTGGAGACACCACAAAAGCTCGGCACTTTTATTTATGGCAAATTAAAGTATATTTCTGTCTACGTTTAGGAGTGCCGAAGCTTCGCTTTGCAAAGAATTGTATTTACACGACCCGGTCTTGTTTACATTCGCTTCGGATCTAAATAACATATAGCGAGAATGTAATCCAAATGTTTATTTCAATTATCAAAGATGGCTGAGGCTCGGAAATTCTTGATTTGTGGTGGCTGATTATTGAAGTGGATGTTTTGCTGACCTTGTGCTAAAATAAGTAGGAGAACTGCATTCTAATAACAGCTCCATACCAGTAGTATCTAACAACCTCCCACTTCAGTCGCGTTCATTTTCTCCTTCTAACCATCTCAAAACCCTACTCGTCTTTAAACGTCAATTTTTCTTCTTTATGTTTTAAATCCTTAAGTATCATGATTGATTTAAAAGGCTAATATCGATGTCTATCTAAATGAGATCTATCTCTCTCGTCTTTCTGTTCACACCAGACTCAATTTCAGAAGTCCCCCCACAATATATCCTTAGTTATATGGGCATGCAAAGCATGGTTGCATTCTAACAGCCATTCTACATTATGGGTATCGTCATGAACAAATGCTACTCTAAAACACAATGTATTTTAGAGCTGCTTTTACGTACATCTGACAACGGTTTTTAAGCATAAACTCACTAGCCTCTACAATAACTATTCCCAGCTGGTTTGAGCACATATTCAGAGCTTTCAACCTGTAAAGATATATGATGCCATAAGAACTATAAATAATAAAAGGAGTGATAAAATATTACTGCTCACCTCTTCAATAAATGCTTATTATTTAGCTCGTCTTGATCAATACCACTCGTTAATCGCTTCCTCCTTCTTATACAATTTCTGTGTCGTTTGTTGCCCCTTTAAGATGTGTCATGAGGAGAATTTTCTCTTTGATGCAAGCTTGTTCAATCAGAAGATAATTTTTCCTAGGAGTTGCTGTTGACAGCCAGTCCGCCCTATTCATTCATTTTCTGTTTAAGTTGCATCTGTGATCGATAAGAGCAATTTAGCATATACAAGGTGTGACATTCCCCAACAATGCATGTATAGGAATTAATCTGACGCTAAATTCGTCAAATTTCTTTTCAAGCTGCTGCAAGAAACAATTCATTTGAGAGTGTAACTTTCAACTGAGGAAAAGCACACAACATTCACCTCCACTAGAACGTATTAAATTGCAGGATTGGTATTTTTAACAATTTGAATTCAAACATTCCATCAGCCTAGCCTGTTTACGCGATTGGCAAAGGCCCTTTGTAGGTACTATGCATAAGTACCAATGTAGCAAGTGTCGATTTTTGGAACCAACTGGAGCTCTTTAACAGGCTTTAATTGCCTATAGGCAACGGGAACAGCAGCAATTTTTCCGGGAAAAGTCTTTCTTCTTCTTACCGACAAGAAAGTACAATGTGCAATAAATGTATGTCAAGGTGAATAAAATTGAGGGTTTTAAAACCTGATGATGGTGGTTCAAACACCATTTGGAGCGCACAAGCAGTGTCATGATTAGATATGCTTTTGCTGAGTCTTAAGAACAAACCGTTCTACCTTAGGATCTTCTACCTTGATTTATGACTTTTTTTATTGAATATGTTAAAAAATGTTCTTTCCAATCACACTGAAATACCTTACCATATAGGTATAGCTAAATTTGGAACTCAGTTCCAAACGAAATAAAACACTCCCCAATCTTTAAATATCCAAGAAAAATAAATCAGAATTTACATCGCTCAATTGTACTTTTAATTAATGCAATTAATGCAAGGAAAATACATGCAATGTATGTTATTTTTGAATATTTGATTGGCATCATATCAAGCACTAGTAATTGAGTATAGTTGGTTTTAACTAACTGCAATATGCATAGCTATAAATCTCATCAACTTGATTAAAGGATGAACAGCATTCAAAAGGTTTCGCCAATTTTTCCAATGTGGAAAAGAGGCTGCATCAAAAGAAGGTCGACTCGTAATGGGCCTTTCCTTCCTTTTCGTCTTAATAGCATCCTAACTAACACGGGCTTCTTCAATCAAGATGGCATCAAGGGCATTTTCAGCAATTAGGTCGACCATAAACCTGAATGGGGTAGCCTCTGTTACTCGTTCATTTTTCTCCTCGAGTAGCTCTGGAGGTAGAAAAGCCTTTAGCATGGCCCCATGGCTGATCGGCTCCCTCACAGCAGTTGCTGCTGCAGGTAGCGCAACTTACTTTGCTAACAGAGAATCAGAGGGGCGCTGCGGAATTCTACAAACTGTCAGTGCTTCAGCCTATGTAAGTTTATTCTCTCGTATCTGACCAGTTTTTTCTCTTGTCTTCTCTCAATTTAATCAAAATAAATCATCAATCGTATTATTGATATTGTCAAACGTGTCGTAGCAGCTAGAAATCTAGATGTGCCCCTGACATAGAATTGTGTCCGTGCATGGTGTTTTCTTATTAATGTATTTTGTTTCAAAAAATCTCAAGAAGAATGAATTGTAGTTATTTTTGAAAAATAGTGCTGTGAATTGTGTAATTGTATCTGATGCGGAAAATGCCATTCTAGAAAGTAGTGCCTGTAGATGGCAAATCACTACAAAATGAAGAAGTTGAAGTTTTATTTTGATAATTATTCATATCACAAAATGCTAGTCATTACAAAAAATTAAAAGCTTTGCTTGGAACCATAAGAATTAGACTAATACGCCATTGTTATTTTGTTTGAAACTTTTCAGATACAAGTTATTGGCTCAAATTAACTGCTTGCCAAAGGTGCTACCGATAAGACAATTTAGAAAATGTGATTTTCAATAGGAAAATAGTTTTGTATAGGAATAGAAACCTTGATGTCTAGCATGTAGTAACAGACCAATTTTCTCTGTTATCTACCATGGACACATTGTTGACCCTCCAAAGCTATGCCTGTATACTTGCTCATATGAAAAAAGGTAAGCAATTTATTTGTGGAACAACTCAGGGAAACTGAACTTTTGAGTAGGAAATATCAGCAGATGAAACACCATGGGGGTAGTTGCATATGAAACCAAAAAGTTAGAAGGATAAATTTACCCCCACAGTGTGAAAATCTGTGCACATTTTATGAACTAATTTCTCACTGGAAGGAAGGTTGTACCAAATTTCATCTCAACCTCTTGAATGGGGTGTGAGAAATCTGGAGAAGGTTTCTGAAGATTATAGCCATTTTCCCCAGTCAGCATTCTATTGTCAGAAGTAGAGTTCTGAATTTTTCCCACAGCTTATAAGTCGGTCATCCAAAAAGGCATGAAAATGAATCATGAGTATCTATGCATTCAGAAGCTTTTATGCAAAGTGTGGGGGAGAAGATGTACTAATTCACAAGAGATAAATTACAATGAAGATGGCTTTTGACGGCTGACATATTTTCATGTTGGGTAGGCTAGAGAGCCTTCACAAACCTTCAAGATCAAATTGACTTTTGAAAGAGCCTCGTACACCCATCTGAACCCACTCAGAAATTTACATGGACAGGCACTTCATTACCTACAGTGACTACATTGATTTATGGGGTATATGTAAAATGTTGCAGAACTCTAAACCCTTAGTGGTAATAGCATTTAGCCTAAGCAGTAGAAACTTTTGGTGTGGTAACCTTTTGCCAAAGCAGTATTAAACTTTTTCTATAAGCAGCAGTAACAATAAGTCAATCATTCCAAAAACAAGAGTGCTATCATATGGCAGATATGAGACGGGAAAAGACTTTGAAAAAGTACCGCATTAAGAATATCTTGATACCACAATTAGAATAATACATCAAATAATCTGATCAGTAATCAGATCACAATCAGAACAGTAAGAATGAAATAAGAATAACCTTTTCATTAAATAGTACAATACACAGCAACTCTACCCAACAACCCATGTTATTTATAAATCATTTGCTAACTAAACTAATCAAATGAATGCTGGAATCTTACACAAAATGGCAGTATTGTCAGTGGTCATCATTGATGAGAAATTATTTCTAGTCTGTTTCTCAGCTTGTATAATGCAGGAAGAGAAAATCACTGGTGATTTCATATCATACATTAAATAATCATACTATCAAAAATTAAATTCACCAGACTTTCTTAAAGGCAAGCTTATCAAATGTTTCCACCCTTAAGGGTGGTAATTTTTTTTAAATTCAGGCCCCTAAATTTTGCAACGGGTACGGCACCTTGAATTAACAGGCCACCCCCACAACACCCCCGGCCCTGTCGTTAATCGAGCCAACAAGCCATAAACCCTGTGAACTTTGCGTCGCTGGGGAGGAGCCAAAAGAGCCTCGGTCGGATTCTTTTATAAAAGACTTTTTCCCGACTGTCCATTCTTTTACTTCTTGCTGTGCCGTTTGATTGCTGAAACTTTTTGTGTCTAGACTCCTCCAACTATGGATAAACAAAATGAGCCAAAAAAGACCGATCGCACCTTCATCATGATTAAGCCTGATGGCGTCCAAAGAGGGCTTATTGCAGATATAATCAAAAGATTTGAGCAACGAGGCTATAAATTGGTTGCGATGAAGTTCACGAAGGTAAGAGACACGTGTGTGCCTAGGCCAGCAACGACATTTTAAAAGTAATTCTGATACTTTCGATGCAGTTTAATAATAAAATAAGTTGATTTGCTTCTTGTTTTATCTCGAAATTTAACAAAACATGCTTTTATGTTGATATAAAAGGGTGTTTAGCCAGAAACCTCTGCCGCAGGTGTGCTGACCCTATCACACCCCTCTTCCATTATCATTTTATAATACAATACACTGCAACTCCAAAAGAGCCCTCCTATTTATTTACATACAACGAAGCTAAGGTAATCTTCAAATCTTGCTGTTGCAATCAAGACCTGCTACTAGATCTTGCCTTGAAATTCAGATAAATGCCTTGTTACAATTTTACTAGGTTTTTAAGTTCTCTAGCGCCTAGCTTTTAATATAATATTTTAAATCAATGTACCTCAACTCTACTCTGTAAAAATCCACAATGAAAATTTGTTCTAACTTATTTTGCAGGCAGACGAGGATCTGCTGAACAAGCATTATGAGGATCTCAAGAGCCGATCTTTTTTCCCTGGGCTTATCAAATATGTTGGATCTGGACCAGTAGTTGCAATGGTACATTATTGAGTTTATAATTTTCTCTTTTATATTTTCTGCCCTAAAAGTATGTTTACAGTAGTGTGCTGAAGGAACCACAAATCCATAGGTGCAGGAGGCTAAAATGAAAGAGTGTATGTATTTGATATGCGCCAAAAACAGAAATATCATAGTCAAGAGTGGAATCTACCAGACAAATTGAATGGGGTTAGTCTGATGCACTTTCTCTTTGTCTTGCCAATATTTGCACACCCACCCTTTAATGAAGATTATCCTTATGCCACCAAACTTCTTTCCTCAAGGTATGGGAAGGTCTAGATGCAGTCAAAGGTGGCAGGAGAATGCTTGGTGAAACCGACCCAGTAAGTATCAATCATATGAAAATGCTGATTTTATATTTGTATGGAGATCACTATTGGTGTCCTTAATATGCACTTAATGCAATGTAGATGGAGCCTATACAGTTTCCAGGCAATGGTGTAAAGTGTACAAAACTCATGGTTGATTCCCTTTTATATTTGTGTATTAGTCTTGTCTAGCATTAGGTATGTTTTAGCTTAAATTGTCAAGAGGTATATATTTTTAGTTAGATGTTTGGTTTACTAAGTTATCTTTAGGAAGACAAATGGAGGGCTCATTTTAAGCTTGATTAAACTTATCTTGCAGCAAAAGTCATTGCCTGGTTCAATTAGAGGAGATTACAGTATCCAAGTTGGAAGGTAAGTCCAGTTCTGTGGCATTATACTTCATATGTTTTATGTTCTACTAACTCTTTTGCCCAAACAGAACACATTTTACAACAAAGTTTGCTGCAGTTGTGATGGATTTGACTGGAAGAATAAATTTTTCCATTCTTTTACAGAAACATTATCCATGGCAGCGACAGCAATGAAAGTGCAGCCAGAGAGATCAGCTTATGGTTTACTGAGAAGGAACTTGTAGACTGGAAACTTATGACAGAATCAATGATCTATGAAAATTAGGACTTCAGCAACAAGACAATAATAAAAGTAGACACACAAATATTGAACCATTGCTTTTATAGTTATTGGAAATGAAGTAATTAATGCATATTGAGAAAAAGTCTATTTGCCCTCTTGTTTCTGTTTTTGCTCTCTGGAATAACCTATAGCCAAACATCTTCATTCTCTTTTTATGGTGAAACAACCTTCTTAAACATAATGCCAAGTGTCACCACAAGATGTTATTTTATTCTGTTGCCATGCTAAAAGTAAAGCTAATAAGTATCAAGAACCAAGTACAAAGAGAAGGAATGGAAACTATGAAAGCTATGAAACCAAGCTACGCAAACATGGTTGATTCAGCAGTGAAGAATCCATTTTCTACCAAAAAGATTGCAAGGTAGTGGTGATACAAACATGATAATAAACAGCTGATAAAGACATGCTCATCTATACAGACCCACAGGCAAAAATAGGTTGATTACACATCATGCCAAGGCACATCATCTTCCCTTCACAGTCATCATATACCAACAACTGTACATATGGTTAATAATTCAGACTAAAGTTAGATATTAAAATATGTAATACAAAACAATATACTATCAAATCAAATCACAGATAATTGGAGGTTCTTTCTTAAACTTTTGTGGTATGAATTTAGGTTTTCTGTATTGAAAATTTTAATGTGGCCAGATATGGACAGGCATGAAAAATACAAATATTTTTCTGAGGGGAGTTGAGGTAATTGATAGTGAACACATAAGATCAAGAAATGGTGTGCTTGAAATGTTTCTCTTGATAAATGACCTTGCATATAAGTAATTTTGATAGTGTAGGCAAAGTTCTGTTATTTGATAATGACGCTAGTGACATATATTGATTTAGTTTAGGCTTGGAAGCAACAATTGTGAGCTGAAGTTATATTTATGAAAGTTCAAAAAGGTTCAGCAATAACTACAGTTGTAGCATGAATAGCACCATCTAGAAGAATAGGCCATTCTAAATTTACAATTCTAAACACATTTTTACATTTCATTCCTACAAAATGTTCAAATCACATCAATGATTCTAATTACCAGTAATGAATCAAGAAAATTTACATAATATGGCAATGACTGTTAAAAACTGTAAGTATAATAATCAGCTTTAGTTTTATTATGTAATCAGCAAAATTGTTTGTACAAAGCATGGTTGGGTCACTCATCAAGTCAAAGTCATTCAATGACAATACAAACTCTGAGACATTGTTTTAATAAACAAACAAAAGATGTTTTAAAAATTAATAAAAAACAACACCAAAATTCAATACCAGAAAAAGGTGTAGAGTTTTCACCAAAAAATCGGGTGCTGACACGACCAAGAAAATCATAAACAGGTGCAACAGATAACTAGAATGCAGCAGCTATGCCATTCTTATGGCAATGCCACATCTCCTTTGATCTTTGTAGCAGTTAAATCATCGACAAAGTGATATCCAAACGTCTAGTCGGCTTTGCAACATAACATGAGATGATCGAGGGGTGCTTTGCAATCATGCACCGTATCCAGTTAACAAGTATCCTGAACGAGAGCAACCAATTGCATTCTGCACCAGCCTTCCATACTCAGCAAATGGCCTAAAATTTCTTGTCAGTAGGTGGAGGTTCGATTCCGTTTTCTGCCGATCCCGTATGCTGGACGCCGGAGACTGGATGCAGCCACGACGTGGTCTGGGTCACATGACTGTTAATACACATACGAAATGATTAGGGAATAGAAAATATCAAGAAAATTATTAAATTAATTATGCAGCAAAATAAATAAATCCAGTATCAACTATAATTATGCAAGGATGACTACTATTTGGTTCAAAAATAGTTGCTCCAAAGTTATCTCTTCTTTGCAAAATGGTCAAACAATTCATAATGATGTTTACATTGCAAAAAGTAACTAACTTGATATAATATCGGGTTCCATCAGATGAATAGACCTCTTCCCAACCAAACGGCAGTGCTGAAAACAAACAAGTTAAAAGAACAATAATCATATGTGTTTGCGGTAGAAGGGTCGTTTGGAGACGTTTCATGGCTGAAAATAAATAATGCTTTAAACGCTTCAAAGCTTTGGGAAAACTACGAAGTTAAGTAATGGAATCTCTGTAAAAGCTAGAGATCAGAGTGTCAATGTTATGATTACATCAGCACGATCCCATCTCGATGTGATCAACAGAAAAATTCAGGACCATACTATGCATCACATTAGGCCTAAAGAGAAAACTACTTACGCTCCTCCTCCAACAGAAGTTTCACTGCTCTTACTGTATCTCGTGCTTCTTGAGATAAATATTCGTGGCTCGGCGACTTTCCTTTGCCCGTTGAATTCCTACGTCTATGAAGAGCATTTTATTTAATTACGTTATGTGGACAGTTTCAGATAAAACTTGACATTGCTGCGTGTTCTGATGGGTTATGTAAGGGTTCAAAGAAGAATATACAAGGGTCCTCTTTGCTTTGAAATATTATATAATTTGGAGGTTTTATGAACATAGCTTTTCAGCAAAAACATATATAAAATCAAAGAGCGCATAGGTTCTGCTCTTTTACTCAAAGGTACCATTTTTACAACCAAGACTTATCTAAAAATTGCAGTTTCGATGTTCTTTGAGCTGAGCACTCGAATTCAAAGCATCACTAAGGATTTGGAACAACAAATGGAAAGATACATTTTATGGTTGGTTTTCTATTAAGAGAATAACGTCTCAGAATAACGCCATCATTCTTGGCTCATCAAAGGCTCTTTTAGTGTTTTGATACCAATTGATAACCAAAGGCTTCTAGCCAGAGTAATATGACGAGTTTAAAGAAATAGTTATTAGAAGGCCTGCAATGTCAACAATAGTCAAAAGACTCTTACCCTTCGGTTGGTGTTTTTTGGCTTTCAATTGAGTCGTGAACGCGCTGTTGAGGTGCAGAAAATATTGAGAATCGAAAGTAGTAGTCAAAAAGTTTAAGAAACATAAAATAAAAAGGCAAAGACAGGTTAAACAGCTGCAAACAAAGTCTGAAACATTCTTAAATTAATTAAACAAAAAGGATAACGATCGCACTAGGTAAGACCATCACTAAGTACTTCCGATTCTACCCAATCAGCCATAACTCAAACAGAAAAGCACCTCCCTTCAAATGTGAAAAACTACTGAGCGTTATGCGAATCGTCAGTGACGCGGAGGAGCACATAGCAACTCTCGCCTTTTGTTCAAGTGATGGGAATTCTAAGGCAACGCTAACGTCTACTGTAATAAATTATTTATAGCCATCATACCTCGGCAAACTTTGTAAGCTTTTCTACTGCAACCTCGTAAGTTCTTTTGCTCACTTCTGTTTTGCGAGTTGCACCCTAATACAACCAATCTTTTTTGCAATTCGTTGAATTCGCGCTACGAAGAATATACACCAAAAGATGATAAGCGATATAATAAAATATATGAAAAACGTTAGATGGTTAACACCATTCGGTTATAAGAAAATTACGAAATTGAGAGCAAAGAAAATTTCAGGCATAGATATAATCGTTGAGACAAAAGTCTACTCGGAAATTTACCTTCAGGAAACATAAATTACCTGTTTTGGACCACCACCATTTTCGCTTTTGGATTTTAACTCATCTAATTCGCTTGTAAGATCTTTGATTTTCTAAAAAATTGAAGCAGCAATAAATTGAGAACAGTTGAAAAGACAGTTATCATTTGCACCGTGTCCATTTCTTTACTGCCGTTAAAAAACCTAAGATATCATTGCTAATGTGGACCTCCACAGAAAATAAAGATAAGTTCGAAAAGCAGTACAACTTCAATTTTAGTGCAAAAATGCACGCATGACATGCTGCAATTAATACCATAGTTCACTGAAAGCACTTAGGTTGCATTGACGATACCTGTTCGAATTGCTGTTCTCTTTGTTTCGCTCCTTGCAGCGCGCTGCTTACCAAGTGCGTACGGACCCGCATTTCCCCAACTTCCTTTGCGCATTTGTAACTTCCTGTTGAGAGAAATCCCCCATCTTATCATGTCTTATGATCCTCCACTGCCCATATAATTCAGAGAGACAATAAAACATTTTTGTCATGAGTACTTCTACATTTTGTCTCCACCACTGAATAACGTTATAGAGCTCTGCATCATAAGAGCGAACGAATAGTTGCTGGATAGAGTTGGAGGTTTGAAATGGATATTTCGGAAGTAGGAGCCAAATAAATCCCGTTAATGTCAAACATAGCTATTTAGAATGGTTGATGTAAAAAGCAAGAAGAATAAGAGAAAGCAATGTAACTAATGAGATGATGAAAGCAAAAGCGTTTAAACCAGCCAATTCTAAAGGAGCAGAAATATACTTGACGTACTTGAAGAAATATACTTGAAGTTATGACAGTGAACTACATTATTCGAAACAAGCAACGTCTATTGAAAAACACCAGACAAACGGCTGGTAGCAACGCATGTACTTGTTAGCCAACAGTTCATCTGTATCAAAGCTGTCAAAGAATGTCTAGTAATACTTTTGCCTAATGCCACTGTCTAACAAGTCACCACATAAATTCATTGTTTTCAAATTTTGCAGAACTGAAGTCACTCCGTACTGAAAATCTCTGTTACCTGGCGCGACCTCTCCAGCTGGTCTCCTATGTCTGATGTGTTGCTATTCTTTTCGTTGAGCTGGCGTTTCAGGTGCTGTAGCTCACGGAGGATGTCGTCTCGTTCTCGCGAAACACGAGCGAGGTCATCCTGGATGCGACGATTAGCTGCTTGCATATCTCCTAAGCGACCAGCCTCTCTTTGAGCGATCTACAATAACAAAAGATGGCTTCATTTCCAAACTGTCAATGGATTGTTAGCAGCCTTCAGACATAATGTTCAAATATCTAGCACCGTAAACGTCCAATAAAATCCGTCCCATAATACAACTCTTCTCATCAACCGTGCACCAAACGCCCAAACCTTTTCTCAAGGAAACACTTACAGCATTACAATTGGCCGCTCGCAAGTATGGCGCTTGACATGTGTCTGGTTATTTTCTTTGCTCTAGAGCCTATAAACTACAATCAGTTGTCAATTCAAAGTGGCAAAATGCATTTCCTTCACATTATATGTTAGTAAAACTCCACGTACTTTTATAACGAAACAGTATCAAAGTATGGTTGAATTAATAACTGTTAATCTCTAATAATATAATTTCTAAAGTTGGCAAGCAGAATCTTCAGGAATAGAAGACAAATTGATAGCCTACTGGAAACCGTTCAAACAACTAGAAGATCGGAAGAGCCATCCACGCACGCAATAGCGTTCTAGAAAGAAGGTGCCAAACCAAACTACCCCTCCATAGTCGATGGAGTAGACTACCAGTCTGAACTATTAGCATCAAATCTATACGACTGCCATTCACAGCAACGAAATACTCACAGCAAGCACAGAACCAGGATTCTCACAGCGAATACAGAGCTACAAACATACCATTGGAATCAAATGTCAGTGGCCAACTACACCGGACTTCACTTCATATAATAAGCAATGGTGAATCAACTGAATTGTGGAACCTGTCACCACACATGCTAGCGTCAATAACAGATACATCTCTGAAAGTGCGGGTGTTGAATGTTTAATACTAGTGCCTTCGCTTGCAATGGCTAATTATACGAGATTGTACCTTGCGAAAGAGTCATATTATGCATTCAAATATCAACCACCATGTACATTTTTGGCAATGAAATGAGTTTAATGCTCCAATCTAATCTGATCAAATGTAATCTGGCATAAAGAATAATTTTCATAGCTTCAGGGCTTTTTTGGGTAACTTACACATATTAGGCCACTGAAAACAGGTTTCAATAATTAGTATGATATTTGAGCACATCGTTTTTATATTTCATCTACTGATTTTTGACAAACCGACCAAGGTCAAGGGTCTTGCAAAGCAAAAACTCAGAGTGGCGAGCGAATTTGCAGGTGCATGCCGTGCCAGCAAACTGCAGTACAGAGTATGGTGTTGAATACAAATCAAAACTGTTTGAGGTGGTAAGAAAATTCTAAGGAAGGATTCATCCTTGAAACCACAGCTAGAATTTAATCAAATGCGATCTGACTGCAGTTCTGATATTCATATGGCAACCTTACTGTAACCGATTCAAGATCAGCTCTAAAACAAACATTCTTGAATCGCCTTTCCGCGGATTTACCAAGTTTCGTCAAATAAGCAACAAAATGATTTAAGATCTTATTCACGAAAATTGAAGCGCTTAGAAGTCAACATAAAAGAAATAAATTTGCAATGCTGAAGGTTTTTATCTTAAAGAGACGAGTATACATACCATGGTCAATTCGTCCCGCTCTATGGCTGCAATGTCTTGCAAAGTGAGTCGAGGTGAAGCGCTTTTACTAACTGAACGTTCTGGTGGAGGCTGGGGTTGTTGTTGCTGCTGTTCTCTCGTTAGGTATTCCTCTTCAGCAATATCATGAATCAGCTGGCGTTGTGGTTGCTGTTCCTCAGGTACCAACCGAATCTAAAAAGTCGGATTAGCAAAGAGATGAGATCGCAATGTTTACATGCCTTCGAACAGATGCTAGCAGAAGGTAGGACATTGCTGGATGCTGTCCAGAGCCAGCGAATTCGCATGGCGATGTTTTACCTGAGGAGCGGTACTCAAAGGAGTAGAGGGAACAATTGGCACAGCCTCGAGCTAGGATTCGAAATAGAGGCCAGATAGTAGGATAATAGTTGGTACAACAAGAAATTATTGACTGTCGATTCTATTTAGAGCCACTCGTTTTCTGACATTTTGCTAGTTTATGGAATGATAATGAGGGTTTTTTCACTGGCTTGGTCAATTAAGGAGGAATAACAAAAACACCTTGAAAAAAATCTCAATTTTTTTCATTGAAACAAAATTCTGAATACTGAGAATTAAGGGACCCTAAAAGCAAAGTCATGGTAGGCCAAATTTAAAAAATATGATCATCGTTTTCAAAGCCACTGAGAGAATTGCTTGCGAGACATAAGATAATACCACCCTACAAGTATTTCAAACTTACTACTTTTCTTTCAGCTTCAATGTCTCTCATTGCAAACTGCAGTGCACTAGCGCTCAAAGTCTTGGATCTGTCATCCAGACGAACATCATATACCTCGCGTGCAGCTTCGACAAAATCTAGTGTCAAAACAAAGGAAAGTGTTACGTCATTCTTCGATAACGACTTTGAGGCAGTGTTAGTGTTCTGATGACATTAATGTGCGATGATTCAAAGGCAAAAGTGGCACAAACTTATAATGAATGTATTGCTTAGAGACAAACAACAACTTTCAATATCAAGACTAAAAACTTAAGATGTAGAAGTCCATGCATCAATGATAGATTTAATCATTAGTACTAACCGGATTCTCAAACAAAATTCCGCGTCATTAGACCTTGCAAGGCATGCATATTTGTGCGTTGGCAGGTGGGTTTTGCTAACTAACTGCATGTACAAAAGACTAGCACATTCTAGTATTACTGGCTTACACTGATTTTACAAAGACCAAAAGAACAAAGGATTTCTTCTTTAAGAAATGTGCTGGAAAAAACTTCACCTGCTGCTATCACTAAACATAAACACTCGTGCAGAAAAGAATAAAGATTGTATTACCGTTTCATAAATTATGAATTTACTTTACATGAAAAATAACATTAATTGGAAATACAATGACCGCATAGTGCATAGTGTAAAAGTCCTTGTAGTCTATTAAAGTATTTTTTATCTCAAATAAATTATTTCTAATGAGATCAAAACTGGTGATGGGAAATTATTTCTATTTCACTAAATCATTAGAAAAACAGACAAAATGAAAACAATGTTATTCAAGCATCTTTCCTTTCTTAGCCTCATTCCCAATTTAGCTTTCTTCTACTGGTCGAATTTCATGGATGGCGCTAACCAAGGGCCTATTCCAACTTAGAGCCTTTGTTGGAACATGTTCCCAGTTTCATTGTAAAACAATACCCAAAGATACACGGCAAAATATCTTTTAGAACGTATGGATAATAATTGTTTGCTTTGTTTTGTTGTTAAAGATTACTGTCGCGCTTCAAGCGGGTGTTATTTTTCTGCATCGTTTCCTTGTGTGGTGGAGTTGTCGTACTGTAAACGTATTACATCGACATTGCGTTAAAGAAAGCCATAAAGGGGCAGCCCAAACAGATATTACTGACGTCACTAACTACAATCGAACAAGCCTAAGCCATAAGAACAATATCTCAAGAATCGATCGACGGAAAACAGTCTTACCTCCATACGTTACAAATCCACTGGAATTGACTCCAATCTTTCTTCTAATTTCATTGATCTTAGACGGTGTAGCTTCAAATCCCAGGTAATTTAGCGCCTTGAAAATAACATGGATTACCGTAAATGTCGGAACCATTAAACCCGAACGTCGTTCTAACTGCACAAGATACACAAGAATGTACCAGGTGTTTCAAAGAACAATAGGTTGAGAGTATTTCTTTAACGAAAGTCGAAATAGAAAAACAAAAATTTGCCTGTTTTATCAATACTCGAATTACCAAAACTTGAGCTACCTCGATTGCAAAAAAGAGCATCAAAAATTTTCAGCTGTCCCACCTTCACAAGGAATACCGATAATCATGTAGAGAAACTTCAAGGAATGGAAGACTGAAAACAGTAAGTCAAAATAAGGATGCTTTCAACAATCGCTAATAGAAGTAGCATGACCACCTCAATTGATTCTGAAGAAAAATTAGAAAAAGACGAAAAATACACGGGTATTCAAAACTAAGCATATTTTGAAGCATACCCCTTCAAGCTTTTCAACCCGAAGTTTCGTCATTGGGTCAAGTGACAGCCGCCTACCACGGCTTCGGCGATTTGCTCTTCTGCTTGCCACTGGGGACACCAACTGGGAAGGGTAAGTGTCATTCATGTCCTCTTCTAAATACTGTGATATCGTTTTTCTTTCTGCTGAACCTTAGCAAAAACAAAGAAAAAACTTAAAACGTAGAAAAAAGGGATAGGCCTAATGTAGCCAACAAAAAAGTTGAAAGAAGCTGAGTAGAAAATGCTTAGGTCGAACCTGTGCCTTTCTGCTGGGCTTCAAAAAGTCCATTCTCAACAGCAGGACTTGAGAATTTTCCGGGCTTGAATACTGTGCTGTTTGATTCTGGAGATGCTTCTTCGAGGTAACGTAAATCACTTCTCAGGGTTCGTACGTTTCCACATAAGAAATACTTTCAGGGTGCCTTTCCGAAATATCAGCTCTTGCTTTGGAAAAAGTGTCACCATTTAATCGAATTCCGTCTTCGTCCGACTTTTCCATCATTTTCATTAGCTCTTTTACAACAGCTTCTTCATCAGAGGACTGTGATACTAGGCTCTCAGCGTTGTAAGGTGAAGAATCTTGAGCAGCTTTTGCACTTCTCGGGGACAGCAAAGTGCTGCTTTGAGCTTTATCGGGAGATATTTCTTGGTTTTCAGGAGTGACAGCAAGTTGGCGGAACCTCGGGGAGCCCAGATGATCTGGATTCACTACATAATGTACACTGTAGTGAGTAAGATTTGTCCTGGAAATGAAGACAAAATACAATGCTGTATTTGTGGACCAAATAGAAAGCTTCGAGATAGTGGAAGCTATTATGGTAGAGTAACGAAGGATAAACTATGTAGCAATACGTGAGTTCTCTGCTATATCTCTGCTGCCAGTTTAAAGAAATAAGTCCATTATACTTTGAATATACGCCATTCAGATTGGGCATCGATAGAGGTTTCAACTTGGGTCAGAACTTCACAGAAATGAATGTTTGGCACTCCAAAATCAACTGTCTCTCAAGATAAACAGTTAAACGCTGCTACCGGGAAATATGTCAATTGCTGTTGTAACTGATTCCATACTTCTTCAATGGTATATTGCTTTTGATTTAGGATAATTGTACACAGTTTAATGCCTTAAAGAGGAATCTAGAATTGTGTGTTGGTAAAATGCGAATCAATCAAGAGTTAGTGGTACAACAATCTCTTACTGTAGTTTAAGTCTCAGCAAAATTGACCGCGCCTGCTCGTAAGTGACGTCAGTAAACGATTCACCATTAATTGAAATAATGCGATCACCTTTTCTGATTCGACCATCCTGTTTAAGTGGAGAAAACACTTAATGTACATTTTTTAGCATTTAGCGACAACTAAGACGTCTATGAATAAAAGCATCCCCCCTCTTTATCTAGAAAGTTTAATTAGTTAACTTGGCGACAGGTTACAAAACTTAATATGCTCTTTAGCTTGAAGAGTATCTTGATAGCATCACACTTATTCACCAGAAGAATAACAACTTTAACATGTTTACCGTAGCACAATAATGAAATATGACATAGGTGATAGGTTGAAGAAGCAAGAACTTTAAAAAGAGCTTTTACCGAGTAAGCATCACATCCTTCGATGACTTCTTTAACGTAGACGTGAGGCCCTTCTTGTTTGTTTTTACCGCCGACGATGCTGATCCCAAGATTAGATCTGGCAGGAATTTCAATTTTGATGACTGGTGTTATGTCCGAAATACCCTTCTCTGCGAAATCTGGCGAAGAATAGTGTCCGCTTGAAGGCAGTCCGGAATCAAACGAAGATGCTCTATCGAGTTCGTTGGCAGCTCTTTTCAGTTTTGTGGTATTCAAACTACGTCCACTGCTGTGATCTCTGTCTGGAATGGTTGATAAACATTGAAAGACTTTTTAAATAATGCTTAATAATGTTATTCCAACAAAATATGGGGGAAATCGAAATGGAAAAACTTTCCAAATAGAAACCAGAAGCAGCTTAGTCGTTGCAGGTTAAATTTGATACCAATTAAAATAAAATACAATAGCAACTTCACAAATAGCAACAAAAACAGCTACAATACCTGAAAATTGTTAGCAAATGCTAAGATGATTTTCAGTTCTTTTTTAATCAAGTTAAGCAATTCAGACATTAAATTATGCTAACAGTTTTGAGTCATTAAAGAAAGAGCCATAAAAGATCTTCAAAATTGCCAACCTCTGGTTTGAATATCTTGCTCTCTTGGACTAAGAGGGAGGTCCAGTGTCCCCATTTGGATTGGACTATGTACATGTCCATTACTATGTGCTTCTATCAATGGAGCTGGAGACATGTTTTTGCCAGTATAGACCCAAGCACGTTTTTCTAAAAAGGGAGAAACATCAGAATTCCTCTTAGTCTTAGAATTTATATCCCAACTATAAAATTTGCCTGTTTTGGCAGCTTTTATTGTTACCATTAAATAACTTAATTGTATTGTATTGCCTAGAAGATTAAAATGTCAAAGAAGTATCTGGCAATATGAAGCAAATAGGCTGGGGCATCTCAAGTAGTTTTAATTAATATTACCTAGTGAAGTGGTTGACACCCTTGAAGACATTGAGTCACTGCGGCTTAGGCCACCATTGGAAACATCAAGACTCAACTGACGCAGCTTGGAATAAAGTGCTTCATCTGATGAAGGAAACAGCTTCTCCAGCCTCTCTCTTTGAAGAAAAATTTCTTATTTCAAAACGGAAATAACTACAGCTGGTAAAATTTGCTCTAACTGTAGCACCAAAATACATTGTTTGCAGACTGCTCAGGTGGTAAGAATTTGCAGCTGTCTTCTTTCTTATGCTGTATGATATTCAATGAACAACATAAAATAGACAGAAACACAATTTAATACATTTGATTATTACCTTGGATCCTTGATAAAAACATGGGGGAAAAGTAATTGACAGTTTTG
This sequence comes from Nemopilema nomurai, assembly GCA_003864495.1. NCBI lineage: Eukaryota > Metazoa > Cnidaria > Scyphozoa > Rhizostomeae > Rhizostomatidae > Nemopilema > Nemopilema nomurai. Next base: position 316,588 of record ML133421.1, on the reverse strand, counting down.
TGAGTACTAAGTACCTTGAGTCTGGTTCCCTTCTAAAGGCAATTTTCACTGTTCCACTTTGAGATGCATTTCTCAAGATAGACACAGCTTGGTCATTGGTACAATATCTTAAGTTCTCTCCATTAGCACTTAGCAACTCATCACCTTCTTGCAAAGTTCCTGTAGGAGTTTGGCAATGAAAAACAATTAACTCAGCACAACTGATCAAGTATACTCACAAATAAGAAAAAATAAAAAAACACTTACAGAAATTTCAAAATTTGCTTTATATCTAAAAGCTCTGTAGTACATAAACCTTCAAGAAACCTATCTGCTAAATTCAAAACAGACATTGCTAAAAGTAAGGTCAACAGTTTCATATCATTAAATATGTTTTGTAAGAATTTGGCATTTTAATCATGTGATATCAATGTACATCAGCATAGAAAGTGGGTAAGTGTAAGCTTAAATTTGGCATCATTGCATACCATCATTTGAAACAGCCCCTCCAATCAATATCCTCTTTACAAATATACCAGTAAATGCACCATCTGAAGCTTGGCCTCCACCAATTTTCATTCCTGTTTTTAAGCAAAAATTTCACTGGGATTACATACCTTGCTTTTTGATGCAAAGATACAATAACATAACCTAATACATAACAAAATAACATAAACAAATCTTTCACAATAGAAATGAGCAAATTTTACTCCAGCCTAGAACAAAGACACGATGATCAAAAGTATCACTGATAAATTGCAGGCTCACACACATCTTAGTGGTACGATTGGTGGTATGATCATACATGATATAAATCAGTTTTAAGATGAGGAAGTGCAAAAAATCATTATTTTATCAATAAACAATTTGAACAATCACAAGATTCAACTTAATAAATTCAAAGAATAAAAATTACCAAGGCCACTTCTGCATCTCTTCAGAATGATAGAGCTTTCCATATTGTTAGTGTTTTACTTCCAATTAAGAATTCTGTGTACTCATGGCAACTGTGAGGAAGAAATAGGCACAGTGTTCTGTGATACAAATGGCACAGGATTATATTTATATGGAATTTTACTATGAACACTAAACGTGTACACAAAGTTATTTTGTTTTAGCTCAGGTCATGCTCAAGGGGTCCTAAAATACAACAAGATTCTTAGTTTACTTTAATCTTCATAGAGTAATGCTGCTACAGATGTGACAGTCGAATAAAATCACAACATGGTAATTTTTACATAAAATATATTTTATTATGGCTATTTCAAATTCTCTTACAACAGTTATAGCACGGCAGTATTTGTAAAATGTACTAAACAGAGCACGTCCGTTCAATGGACTGAAAGTGAGTAGCTTGGCGTAAACTGTGCGACTTTGATGACAGCTTGAATGAAAACTGTTTTGATTGACTAGAAAGACGATGTAACAGATAGAAGCTAGCATTGTAGCTATTGTTGGTAAAAGAAATCAGATATCAAAACAGAAGATTTTCTAAACAGAATTGACAATATCTCTGAAAAGAGTGACATAACCTACAAAAATTAGAGGCTTCTATTCGAATTGTTTAACGGCATTGTTTAAAGTCAACGGCATATTACCTGTGTCCAAGGACGAATGGGTACCCGGGTGGGTACAAGAAAGTGTACTGTAAAGCAAATCCGGTTGAAAAGCGATTCATAAATTAGGATGTAAGTTGAACTAAATCGCTCACCTTCTGGATGAGGAGTCTAATCGGCGCTTCAATTATTCATGCAATGCTCATTGTGAGGGGTCAAAAGAACTTGCTGAAGAATGACAATCTTCACAGGGCTTGCAAACGCAATCGGTCGTGAAATGAACAGGTCTTTCGTTCTCTCCGTGATTCACAAAACAGATAGACTTGCTGGTTTGCAATAATTCGCACGAATAAAGTGCTATCTTCCCACTGGATGTGACAACTTACGTATGTCTAAAGCGAATTAGTTGGTGCACGCCAATATGGCCTAGTTTGTGTACACAATTACGCTACGAGGATTTGAGTTGAATTGTGCAACGAACAAATTGCCTAGCAACAACAACTCTCTCAAAGGTTGTGGGTGTACCGCTTCACTTGTAATTTGCAACTTATGTACTTGTATCTTAGGGGTATAGATCTGACCAAACAAAGTAAAGTACGAAAGAGAAAAATTTACAATACAGGTGAAACTCATGGATAACTCATGATAAAGTGCTGGAACTTTCAATGAGATTCTTTCATAAGATATTTCTTAGTTTAAGAGTAATAAATAGCTTTAAAGAGTGACAATTGCTTTGAAAATAGATTGCTTCCGAGGCATTCTAGTAATCTAAGTCACAAAGCATGTGCTCTAGATTCAAAATTTCCCTCTTTTACATTTGACGTGCAACTTTTCTCTCTTTTTGACAATAGATTTTCAATTAATCTTTTTTCAGTTTCTAAAATGTTATGTAAAATATTTCGTAATCAAGATGTTTTGTTCCACGTTGATTCTGCACGAAATCGATGTTAAAATATTTTTATTACATCAAAATATTTAATGAGACTAGAGTTGCACTCATTGCAGTATCTTCAACATAATTTCTGCATTAGTCTTGCTTGTTTGTGCATTTAAAGATTCATGCTGCCACACAAGACCTTCGGCGCATTCATTTGCTTTACAGGCTGCTAAACTACACTACCATTCAAAGTCTTGGGACGATTCGAAGTTTCAAAAGACGCTTATGATAAAAGCTTCAAAAACATGCATTTGATCCTCCCTTATTGAGTATGGCAACAGGCTATTTTTCATGAAAATTTTATAAGACATTGATCATGTTTCGAAGTATTTCAATCTCGCCAAATTATTTGAAAATATTAACCATAAAATTTTTCTAGGTCAGCAACATGAACATGGAGGTTAACAAACATCGTGAAATATCAAAGGTTAAAGCGCAGAGGTTTCAAATTCTGATAATTTTTGTAATTAATAAAGAGAGCTGAAATGTTGAAGCTTGTTAATGCTTTTACTGCGTTATTTAGACCATTTTAAAGGTTAAAGCTTAGCCATCCAATCAAGGTTGAGAACAGCAGAGTTCATGTGATCACTTCAAATATCGCTGCGTGTGGTGTGATACAAGACGATGCGGCCCCATGTGATCACTTTGACTAAACAATCAATCCGCAAGCCTGAATCGAATTGAGTTTCAGTGTATTTTTGAATAAGGGGCCTTACGTCCGTTGATTTACTTTAATAGGAGTGTTTCAAAAGATACATTTTTTGATCGCCTTAAATTGTTTTCATTCGCCAGAAGATTCGAAACTTCGAATCGTCCTAAGACATTTTGAACGGTAGTGTATGTGCCTGTGGTACTGATTACGACATATCCGGAAGTATCCATCTCCAAGAAATGGAAGGAAAACAGGAAATCCTGCATCCATTCCTAGATAATGCGATAGTGTTATTGTTGATTGTTCTTGTTTCAATGAGGTTGGAAAAGAAGTCACTTTAGAGTACTTTAGTCAACCAGGAGCTTAATGAGAGCAAGAAGTATGTACTCCTTCTGAGACCAAAGAAACTTCATTTCCATGAGGCTGCTACGTATTTATAGTTTGTTCTTAATTCGGAAAAAATTAATTTTTTACGATTGGACTGGTCAAAGCTGATAAATGTGATATGTGCACGCAGGAAAGAATGTAAAGAAGCGCATTTCATTAGTTTAACCGCATAGATGAACAAGTATGCTACTATGTACAATGTGAAGAGAAAAATATTCAAAATGATAGAAAAAGGCAGGACAGTCAGAAGGTTTGTTCACGTGGAGAAGGTCCATCATCAAGTGAAAAAGTCAATGTTTGTCATCTTCTACCAAAACATCTTCTAGTTCAAGTAGTCGTGGCATCACCTTCTGATGTTGAAGAATTTTCACTCTCCTGTAGAGAAGAAAGCTGGACATCAGAATAATTTGTGAACGCTTGCTTAAAAGCCAGAAAGGTAGTAGAGGCTTTATTGAATGCTCTTTGTCACTGAAAAGAAAGTTATGACAAATAAAATAGCACTGTTATTGCATATTAAAAGTGTTTGACAGTAATCGGAAGAAAATGAATGTGAAACGTTCTTGGCAGCATCTTTACGAAGTTGCGTTATTCTAGTACACACTGAATACTAATGAAGGCATATATGGTACTGACCACGTGATAACGACGACATGGGTGCTATTCAGGATAAAGCTCCTCCTCCTCTTCTTGAATGGTGCGCAATTTCGGACGCAGGGCCACTCGTTTTCGAACCTGGAAGACCATTTATCCAAAATCACTTTTCTGGGAATAGACTCTATCATGTAATAAAAATATTGTGTAAAAAACTTTTTTATGCTAAAGCAAAATAGACCTTTGTATACGATGACACTTGAAGTTTTCTATTCATCGATTTCGATACCATCATTAGAAAGAACAACACAATGGAATGATGCCCGGGTCTACAATATGAAGTTAAACGTACATTGTCATGTTCCGGATATTCATATTGTCCAACGCTGACGATGCTTGAAAACCTGTTTCCGGTTTCCTCATCTATGACGTCTTCTTCGTAACAGTAATTCCATTCCCCATTGCATCTCAACAAGAACAACTCTGGTTCTTCTGTCTGTTCCGGGCACAAAGGGGCCACTTTTCTACTCCGTCTTGTGAACATTTTCTTGACCTTTCCAAACTTGTCCTTGAATTTTTGTTTCAATGTTTTGGAAGCTAAAAAAGACTAGACTACTCAGATATTGTATTGAGCAGCATAGACCAAAGAAATTCAGACATTGCATTCAGAAAGCAAAACACTTATAGACATTTATCAATTTAGCTTGAGAGCAAAAATTAGCAAAACAATTCAATCTAAGTGAGGGGCATTGCAGGAGAGGTTGGCTGTGTTGAAAGTATTCCAGCTCATGGCCCAAAGTGAAAGTGTCGTACGCTGAAGTAACGTGCTATTTTTAAAACAGACATAAAAGAGGTTTATATGATTGCATAAAGCTACTAGTTAAGTGCATGAAATAAAAACATCTGACAAACCTTTTTGTTGTGAGTAGTCCTCTCTGTCTTCTTCTCTCATCTCTATTGCGAACGGGACAATGGCAGAAAGGGTATCTGCATTGTATTCGCTGGCGATATCGTAAACTCTCCAACACGACTTTGGATTGATGACATCCATGCTGCCACCTTCGAATATATCATCCATTGGTGTAGGATTGAAGTACAGTTGGCCCTGTGAATATTTGTCATATGTGCTGAGCTGTCTCTTTTCTGTGTACTCCTCTTCTTCTCTTTCAGCCTCTCCGTCGCTAGGATCCCATTCATATGGATGAACTGTATACTCTGATGTCGGGTTGTATTCTTCATTGAACGTGGCTGACATTCCAAAGTAAGCATCAGCTGTCATTGGATTTTCTTCATCATCGTCAATGAATTGGATTATTCCGTCTATTTCCTCTTTCGCTTCCGACGAAATCTCACACGATCCAATAGGCCCTATCTTGTACGAGCCGTTGATGTTTTGCTGCTGCACATCAAAGTACTCGTGGATTTCGTCGACAGAATGTTTTCTCTCAAAGCCATTGTCCCACATAAGCATTGATTCGAAATCAGTTGTCCCAGAGTCTGGAACATCAAATATTTTGATCGGCTTTGCTCGTACGAGAAGCATCCCTTCCGATGTCTCTTCATCCACGCTTTGTGGAGATGCACTTTGGGACAGTACTTGCTCCATGTCTGTGACACTGCCTTGGGCGCAGATCGAGTCACATTCAGAGAGACAGTCAATGGATTGAATGCCATCCATGTCATCAGAATCAGGAGCCAAGAAGCTTTCATCGGCATAATATCCCTGCTCATCATCTTGAAGGTTGGATGGTGGAGGAGATTCAGTGTTGCTTTCTTGAGTTGAATTGAGACAAAATATGCCAGAAGATGACCGGTTGTCTACGGAATCATTCTTTCCAAAGGAAGTGGAATCTAAAAGGCAAAAGCAAAAAGTCACAAGCATGGCACCAGTAAAATGCAGGAACTACCGAAGCTGTTAAGAAGAATAGGTTTATCGCGTCAGCTGTGTGCTATGCAGTTAGATCAAGAATTAAAGAAGCATTGCTAAAGGAGCAAGTGAAGATTCCGTCAAGCGTACCGTTGGATCCAGTAGGCAATGAATCTGGAACAATCTTCGCCTTGCATGTTCCATCCTTGTTGTTCTCAACCGCAGTTTCATGTTTTCCAGCTAGCTTTCCAATACCATCTTCAAGAAGAGTGTTTGCATTTGTCACACTTTCTTGATCGGCTTGATATTCCTTGACTTCTATCAATGTAGAAGTATTGCTTTTCTTCTCCAGGCTGTTCTGCTTCTCATTATGTGCAATTTCTTCGTACGTCTGAGGGTGCAATTGCGTTTGTGATTGAAATTGCTTCTGGCCCTCAGCATGAAGAACAGGACATTGAGTGTCTCCTTCCAACATGGCAATGGATGGTTCCACTACATTTCTGTCGGCTTGATTCACACAAAGGCCAATGATTCCGTTGAGCAGGCTTCTGGCCCATCCAAATGGCGACCACCTTGAGCCAGTTTCCTCAGACCTCGTAGATCTGGTCTCACTAACACTATTTGTATCCATAATTCTCGTAGATTCGCAAGTAAACTTGATAATATCTCACTGAAAATAGGCCTTACCGTATGGCATAGGACTACGATCAAATTGATACTGAAACAGCAGTCACTCGCAATTTATATTCACTATGTTGCGTTATTTGATTGTGACGTCACGTTAATTGATTGATTGAATGTAAGGAGTTACTTCATGTAACGCTTGTTGAAAGTTTGATAAAGGAGAAGAAGCGGTTTATCTCGTATTATGTTTTGTTTCATCAATCCTGGTTATTAATGAATATGAAACTTTTTGAATATTCTAGGTTTTAAAAAGTCTCCCAAGAATTGGGTCCAATCTAAAGTTGAAATTTTCCATGAAAAAGGGATCTTATTTTGGCATAAAGAAAATCAATAGTGGAATTTGTTTGCTTTCAAGAATACTATGGAAGTATTGTCCAAATTAGCCCTTGCTGAAGATTCCCTTTTACCTTAAAATATGTCCATGATGTCAACTTTGGACTGTTAAACAATGTCAGTGGGAAAAAAATCCAATAATTGGACGAATGTCATTTTGAGACGCGCAGTGAGCTACAAGTACGAAAACAAGTCATGCAGGGTGCGTGTCCGAAATGTTTAGCTGTCAGTAGTGTCTATGCACTAGTCTTGCTACTTTTGAATTAGCAATGCCATGTTGAAAACTGATGTAGGTGTTTATCAATTGTGTATGTTCCATGGTTTATAAATTTGAGAATGGTTGATCAGAGAGCTTGCCATTGTATTTGGCTCAATGTCCTCATTTTTGCTAATGTTTAAACGTAAACCAAAGTTTGGTTTTATTCATTGTATTCTCAGATACCTTGACTTGTAGTCGTTGTAGAAATTTCATATCTCTTAAATTACTACAATAAAAGTCCCTGGAAGGCATCTCGACAATGTTAGATTACTTTTATGGTAAATAATTTTGTGAGAATAATTCTAAGCAACCGTTTTAGCAAGTGGTTGCGCAGTGGATGAAAATAAAATAGACGAGACTTTAGCCTTTTTTTGTTTTGTTTACGGTACAAAAGTGATGTGAGAGGCTATTAGAAGGACGCATAACTGGCTACTGTTTTATTAATCGTCGTTCAGGCATACATCATTTTGACAAGTCTCACTGAAAAATGTGCTCCTTATGTTTTCATGGATTTTTCACTGACAAAAAGAGGGACTCTAAAGTTTCTTTTCTAAAGTTTTATCCCTGATCCTTGTGAAAACATGTTTCGGTGAAAAACAAAATCAAGAATTGCGGTTTCCACTTACCGTGCAATTGTAACATCCCGAAGCATCGCCTTAGCTCGTGTATTCTAAAACACCTTGTTTCCATTATTAAGTCGCAGGAGGCCTAAGGCGAGTAACGTCATGAACCAAAGGTTCTGTACAACACCCTCTCTCTCAAAGCAAACAAATGTCCTTTCCTAAACCACATTACACTGTGGCTTCAACGCACACGTCTCCATGTTTTAACAAAAGTGACGTAACTGTCTCCTAATTTTAGGCTGCAGTTGTGTAAGAATGGTTTCATGAATGTTCGTTTGGGTGGAGCCTGAAGATTTTCCTGACTGATTTGAAAATGTATGCACAACGACTATTCTTGATATCGCTATCCGATAACAGAGACATCCTATAGACAATGAATTGGCATATTGAGCTGTTCTGTGCCATAGGTATTCAGTTTCTACTTCAGACAAGTACTTATTAGATTCTATAGTACAAGAGACACTTGTTGGAATTTGAGGTTGGTGCCTTTATGCACTGTAGACATGTCTCCAGAGCTAAGTGCTATATGTATACCCCTTCTAAGATAGTTTCGTTCATAGATGCAATTTTACCACTTGGTAACAAGTTTTTATTTTTAACTTCAAGTTGTACATTAACTGAAGCTGTAGCCCACGATTCAACACATCATGTTGAAAATCAAGTCAATGTTTGATCCAGTTGATTATTTGTTTCCAGTTGTTGATTCGTTTTGGGCAAATCATGATCAACAATTTGAAACAAATATTAAAAGTTCATCACATCATGTTTCAGGTATGCATGCACGCAGGAACAATAAGAGAGACATAATATTTTGAATTTAACCACATAGATAAACAAATTTTATTCTGTGTACAATGTATAGCAGAGAAAAGTTCGCTTCAACGCGATAAGTTAAAACGGGAGGGTCTAAAGGTTCGTTCACGTTAAGTGAAGGTCTGTTATCAAGTGGAGTCAGTTTTTATCATCTTCTTCCAAAACATCTTTCTTGCTCTTGTCGAGGTGGCATCAACTTCTGATGTCGAAGAAGTCTCACTCTCCTGTATAGAAGGGAGGATGAGCGTAAAAGAAACTTGTGAAGGCATGCTTACACACAGAAAAGGAAGTTCAGGCTGCATCAAGTATTTAATGCCAATGAGAAGGAACTAACTTCAGAAAATGCGAATGTTTTTGCATACCAGCGGTGTTTGGCAGTGAATGAAGAAATATGAATGGAAATTGTTCTGACAGAATCTTTAGGAAAGCGAGTGATTCTAATACAGTAAACATGACAGCACTGAAGAATTGCATGCATTATGTTTTGCTTGATTATAACTGAAAGCTAAATAGGGTACCAATGATACTGACCACGTGATCACGATGACATGGGTGCTAATCAGCGAAAAGCTCCTCCTCCTCTTCTTCAATGGTGCGCAATTTCGGACGCAGGGCCACTCGTTTTCGAACCTGAAAGACCATTTATCCAAAATCACTTTTCTGGGAATAAACTCTATCATGTAATAACAATATTTTGTAAAAATACTTTTTTATGCTAAAGCAAAATAGACTTTTGTATACGATGACACTTGAAGTTTTCTATTCATCAATTTCGATACCATCATTAGAAAGAACAACACAATGGAATGATGCCCGGGTCTACAATATGAAGTTAAACGTACATTGTCATGTTCCGGATATTCATATTGTCCAACGCTGACGATGCTTGAAAACCTGTTTCCGGTTTCCTCATCTATGACGTCTTCTTCGTAACAGTATTCCATTCCCCATGCATCGCAACAAGAACAGCTCCGGTTCCTCTCTTTGTTCCGGGCACAAAGGGGCCACTTTTCTACTCCGTCTTGTGAACATTTTCTTGAGCTTTCCAAACTTGTCCTTGAATTTTTGTTTCAATGTTTTGGAAGCTAAAAAAGACTAGACTACTCAGATATTGCATTGAGCAGCATAGACCAAAGAAATTCAGACATTGCATTCAGAAAGCAAAAAACTTATAGACATTTATCAATTTAGCTTGAGAGCAAAAATTAGCAAAACAATTCAATCTAAGTGAGGGGCATTGCAGGAGAGGTTGGCTGTGTTGAAAGTATTCCAGCTCATGGCCCAAAGTGAAAGTGTCGTACGCTGGAGTGACCTGCTATTTATAAAACAGATATAAAAGAGGTTTATATGATTGCATAAAGCTACTAGTTAAGTGCATGAAGTATAGACATCTGACAAACCTTTTTGCTGTGAGTAGTCCTCTCTGTCTTCTTCTCTCATCTCTATTGCGAACGGGACAATGGCAGAAAGGGTATCTGCATTGTATTCGCTGGCGATATCGTAAAGTCTCCAACACGACTTTGGATTGATGACATCCATGCTGCCACCTTCGAATATATCATCCATTGGTGTAGGATTGAAGTACAGTTGGCCCTGTGAATATTTGTCATATGTGCTGAGCTGTCTCTTTTCTGTGTACTCCTCTTCCTCTCTTTCAGCCTCTCCGTCACTTGGATCCCATTCATATGGATGAACTGTATACTCTGATGTCGGGTTGTATTCTTCATTGAACGTGGCTGACATTCCAAAGTAAGCATCAGCTGTCATTGGATTTTCTTCATCATCGTCAATGAATTGGATTATTCCGTCTATTTCCTCTTTCGCTTCCGACGAAATCTCACACGATCCAATAGGCCCTATCTTGTACGAGCCGTTGATGTTTTGCTGCTGCACATCAAAGTACTCGTGGATTTCGTCGACAGAATGTTTTCTCTCAAAGCCATTGTCCCACATAAGCATTGATTCGAAATCAGTTGTCCCAGAGTCTGGAACATCAAATATTTCGATCGGCTTTGCTCGTACGAGAAGCATCCCTTCCGATGTGTCTTCATCCACGCTTTGTGGAGATGCACTTTGGGACAGTACTTGCTCCATGTCTGTGACACTGCCTTGGGCGCAGATCGAGTCACATTCAGAGAGACAGTCAATGGATTGAATGTCATCCATGTCCCCAAAATCAGGAGCCATGAAGCTTTCATCGGCATAATATCCCTGCTCATCATCTTGAAGGTTGGATGGTGGAGGAGATTCAGTGCTGCTTTCTTGAGTTGAATTGAGACAAAATATGCCAGAAGATGACCGGTTGTCTACGGAATCATTCTTTCCAAAGGAAGTGGAATCTAAAAGGCAAAAGCAAAAAGTCACAAGCATGGCACCAGTAAATTGCAGGAACTACCGAAGCTGTTAAGAAGAATAGGTTTATCGCTTCAGCTGTGTGCCATGCAGTTAGATCAAGGTTTAAAGAAGCATTGCTAAAGGAGCAAGTGAAGATTCCGTCAAGCGTACCGTTGGATCCAGTAGGCAATGAATCTGGAACAATCTTCGTCTTGCATGTTCCATCCTTGTTGTTCTCAACCGCAGTTTCATGTTTTCCAGCTAGCTTTCCAATACCATCTTCAAGAAGAGTGTTTGCATTTGTCACACTTTCTTGATCGGCTTGATATTCCTTTACTTCTATCAATGTAGAAGTATTGCATTTCTTCTCCAGGCTGTTCTGCTGCTCATTATGTGCAATTTCTACGTACGTCTGAGGGTGCAATTGCGTTTGTGATTGAAGTTGCTTCTGGCCCTCAGCATGAAGAACAGGACCTTGAGTGTCTCCTTCCAACATGGCAATGGATGGTTCCACTACATTTCTGTCGGCTTGATTCACACAAAGGCCAATGATTCCGTTGAACAGGCTTCTGGCCCATCCAAATGGCGACCATCTTGAGCCAGTTTCCTCAGACCTCGTAGATCTGGTCTCACTAACACTTTTGTATTCATTCTCGTAGATTTGCAAGTAAACTTGATAATATCTCAGTGAAAATAGGCCTTACCGTATGGCATAGGACTACGATCAAATTGATACTGAAACAGCAGTCGCTCGCAATTTATATTAATTATGTTGCGTTATTTGATTGTGACGTCACGTTAATTGATTGATTGAATGTAAGGAGTTACTTCATGTAACGCTTGTTGAAAGTTTGATAAAGGAGAAGAAGCGGTTTATCTCGTATTATGTTTTGTTTCATCAATCTTGGTTATTAATGATATGAAACTTTTTGAAATTTCTAGGTTTTAAACAGTCTCCCAAGAATTGGGTCCAATCTGTTCTTTGAAGTTGAAATTTTCCATGAAAAAGAGATCTTATTTTGGCATAAAGAAAATCAATAGTGGAATTTGTTTGCTTTCAAGAATACTATGGAAGTATTGTCCAAATTAGCCCTTGCTGAAGATTCCTTTTACCTTAAAATATGTCCATGATGTCAACTTTGGACTGTTAAACAATGTCAGTGGGAAAAAAATCCAATAATTGGTCGAATGTCATTTTGAGAAGCGCAGTGAGCTACAAGTACGAAAACAAGTCATGCAGGGTGCGTGTCCGAAATATTTAGCTGTCAGTAGTGTCTATGCACTAGTCTTGCTATTTTTGAATTAGCAATGCCATGTTGAAAGCTCATGTAGGTGTTTATCAATTGTGTATGTTCCATGGTTTGTAAATTTGAGAATGGTTGATCAGAGAGCTTGCCATTGTATTTGGCTCAATGTCCTCATTTTTGCTAATGTTTAAACGTAAACCAAAGTTTGGTTTTATTCATTGTATTCTCAGATAACTTGATTTGTAGTCGTTGTAGAAATTTCATATCTCTTCAATTACTACAATAAAAGTCCCTGGAAGGCATCTCGATGATGTTAGATTACTTTTATGGTAAATAATTTTGTCAAAATAATTCTAAGCAACCGTTTTAGCAAGTGGTTGCTCAGTGGATGAAAATAAAATAGACCAGACTTTAGCCCTTTTTTGTTTGTTAAAGGCAAAATTAGCATTATAAAACGATAGATCTGACCTGAACGATAGACGTAAACATATAGACTTGCTTCGAATAACTTTCTGTAGCAATTACGTCTTTCATACTTGAAAGTGCTGACGTGGAACGTAAACGTTGAGCCATAGTCTTGCCTAGTTAAGGGAGATTTGTGCCAAAATACACACACTCATGCTCCTAAGAATATGCAAGCGTCCGAGAATGACCGAAAACTATGAAAATGAATCGCCCTTTACGGTACAAAAGTGATGCGAGAAGCTATAAGAAGGAAGCATAACTGGCTACTGTTTTATTAATCGTCGTTCAGTCATACATCATTTTGACAAGTCTCACTGAAAAATGTGCTCCTTATGTTTACATGGACATCTCATTGATAAAAAGTGGGACTCTGAAGTTTATTTTCCAAAGTCTTACCTCTGATGCTTGTGAAAACATGTTTCGGTGAAAAGAAAATCAAAATTGTGGTTTCCACTTACCGTGCAATTGTAACATCCCGAAGCATCGCCTTAGCTCGTGTATTCTAAAACACCTTGTTTCCATTATTAAGTCGCAGGAGGCCTAGGGCGAGTAACGTCATGAACCAAAGGTTCTGTACAACACCTTCCCTCTCAAAGCAAACAAATGTCCTTTCCTAAACCACATTACACTGTGGCTTCAACGCACACGTCTCCATGTTTTAACAAAAGTGATGTAACTGTCTCCTAATTTTAGGCTGCAGTTGTGTAAGAATGGTTTCATGAATGTTCGTTTGGGTGGAACCTGAAGATTTTCCTGACTGATTTGAAAATGTATGCACAACGACTATTCTTGATATCGCTATCCGATAACAGAGACATCCTATAGAAAATGAATTGGCATATTGAGCTGTTCTGTGCCATAGATATTCCGTTTCTTCTTCAGAGAAGTACTTATTAGATTCTATAGTACAAGAGACACTTGTTGGAGTTTGAGGCTGGTGCCTTTATGCACTGTAGACATGTCTCCAGAGCTAAGTGCTATATGTATACCCCTTCTAAAATAGTTTCGTGCAGAGATGCAATTTTACCACTTGGTAACAAGTTTTTATTTTTAACTTCAAGTTGTACATTAACTAAAGCTGTAGCCCCCGATTCAACACATCATGTTGAAAATCAAGTCAATGTTTGATTCAATTGATCATTTGTTACCAGTTGTTGATTCGTTTTGGGCAAATCATGATCAACAATTGGAAACAAATATTGAAAGTTCATCACATCCTGTTTCAGGTATGTATGTCCGCAGGAACAATAAGAGAGACACAATATTTTGAATTTAACCACATAGATAAACAAATTATATTCTGTGTACAATGTATAGCAGAGAAAAGTTCGCTTCAACGCGATAAGAGAAAACGGGAGGGTCTAAAGGTTCGTTCACGTTAAGAGAAGGTCTTTTATCAAGTTGAGTCAGTTTTTATCATCTTCTTCCAAAACATCTTTCTTGCTCTTGTCGAGGTGGCATCAACTTCTGATGTCGAAGAAGTCTCACTCTCCTGTATAGAAGGGAGGATGAGCGTAAAAGAAACTTGTGAAGGCATGCTTACACACAGAAAAGGAAGTTCAGGCTGCATCAAGTATTTAATGCCAATGAGAAGGAACTAACTAGAGAAAATGCGAATGTTTTTGCATACCAGCGGTGTTTGGCAGTGAATGAAGAAATATGAATGGAAATTGTTCTGACAGAATCTTTAGGAAAGCGAGTGATTCTAATACCGTAAACATGACTGCACTGAAGAATTGCATGCATTATGTTTTGCTTGATTATAACTGAAAGCTAAATAGGGTACCAATGATACTGACCACGTGATCACGATGACATGGGTGCTAATCAGCGAAAAGCTCCTCCTCCTCTTCTTCAATGGTGCGCAATTTCGGACGCAGGGCCACTCGTTTTCGAACCTGAAAGACCATTTATCCAAAATCACTTTTCTGGGAATAAACTCTATCATGTAATAACAATATTGTGTAAAAATACTTTTTTATGCTGAAGCAAAATAGACTTTTGTATACGATGACACTTGAAGTTTTCTATTCATCAATTTCGATACCATCATTAGAAAGAACAACACAATGGAATGATGCCCGGGTCTACAATTTGAAGTTAAACGTACATTGTCATGTTCCGGATATTCATATTGTCCAACGCTGACGATGCTTGAAAACCTGTTTCCGGTTTCCTCATCTATGACGTCTTCTTCGTAACAGTAGTTCCATTCCCCATTGCATCGCAACAAGAACAGCTCCGGTTCCTCTCTTTGTTCCGGGCACAAAGGGGCCACTTTTCTACTCCGTCTTGTGAACATTTTCTTGAGCTTTCCAAACTTGTCCTTGAATTTTTGTTTCAATGTTTTGGAAGCTAAAAAAGACTAGACTACTCAGATATTGCATTGAGCAGCATAGACCAAAGAAATTCAGACATTGCATTCAGAAAGCAAAAAACTTATAGACATTTATCAATTTAGCTTAAGAGCAAAAATTAGCAAAACAATTCAATCTAAGTGAGGGGCATTGCAGGAGAGGTTGGCTGTGTTGAAAGTATTCCAGCTCATGGCCCAAAGTGAAAGTGTCGTACGCTGGAGTAACCTGCTATTTATAAAACAGACATAAAAGAGGTTTATATGATTGCATAAAGCTACTAGTTAAGTGCATGAAGTATAGACATCTGACAAACCTTTTTGTTGTGAGTAGTCCTCTCTGTCTTCTTCTCTCATCTCTATTGCGAACGGGACAATGGCAGAAAGGGTATCTGCATTGTATTCGCTGGCGATATCGTAAACTCTCCAACACGACTTTGGATTGATGACATCCATGCTGCCACCTTCGAATATATCATCCATTGGTGTAGGATTGAAGTACAGTTGGCCCTGTGAATATTTGTCATATGTGCTGAGCTGTCTCTTTTCTGTGTACTCCTCGTCTTCTCTTTCAGCCTCTCCGTCACTTGGATCCCATTCATATGGATGAACTGTATACTCTGATGTCGGGTTGTATTCTTCATTGAACGTGGCTGACATTCCAAAGTAAGCATCAGCTGTCATTGGATTTTCTTCATCATCGTCAATGAATTGGATTATTCCGTCTATTTCCTCTTTCGCTTCCGACGAAATCTCACACGATCCAATAGGCCCTATCTTGTACGAGCCGTTGATGTTTTGCTGCTGCACATCAAAGTACTCGTGGATTTCGTCGACAGAATGTTTTCTCTCAAAGCCATTGTCCCACATAAGCATTGATTCGAAATCAGTTGTCCCAGAGTCTGGAACATCAAATATTTCGATCGGCTTTGCTCGTACGAGAAGCATCCCTTCCGATGTGTCTTCATCCACGCTTTGTGGAGATGCACTTTGGGACAGTACTTGCTCCATGTCTGTGACACTGCCTTGGGCGCAGATCGAGTCACATTCAGAGAGACAGTCAATGGATTGAATGTCATCCATGTCCCCAAAATCAGGAGCCAAGAAGCTTTCATCGGCATAATATCCCTGCTCATCATCTTGAAGGTTGGATGGTGGAGGAGATTCAGTGCTGCTTTCTTGAGTTGAATTGAGACAAAATATGCCAGAAGATGACCGGTTGTCTACGGAATCATTCTTTCCAAAGGAAGTGGAATCTAAAAGGCAAAAGCAAAAAGTCACAAGCATGGCACCAGTAAATTGCAGGAACTACCGAAGCTGTTAAGAAGAATCGGTTTATCGCGGCAGCTGTGTGCCATGCAGTTAGATCAAGGTTTAAAGAAGCATTGCTAAAGGAGCAAGTTAAGTTCCGTCAAGCGTACCGTTGGATCCAGTAGGCAATGAATCTGGAACAATCTTCGTCTTGCATGTTCCATCCTTGTTGTTCTCAACCGCAGTTTCATGTTTTCCAGCTGGCTTTCCAATACCATCTTCAAGAAGAGTGTTTGCATTTGTCACACTTTCTTGATCGGCTTGATATTCCTTTACTTCTATCAATGTAGAAGTGTTGCCTTTCTTCTCCAGGCTGTTCTGCTGCTCATTATGTGCAATTTCTTTGTACGTCTGAGGATGCAATTGCGTTTGTGATTGAAGTTGCTTCTGGCCCTCAGCATGAAGAAAAGGACCTTGAGTGTCTCCTTCCAACATGGCAATGGACGGTTCCACTACATTTCTGTCGGCTTGATTCACACAAAGGCCAATGATTCCGTTGAACAGGCTTCTGGCCCATCCAAATGGCGACCATCTTGAGCCAGTTTCCTCAGACCTCGTAGATCTGGTCTCACTAACACTTTTTGTATTCATCATTCTCGTAGATTTGCAAGTAAACTTGATAATATCTCAGTGAAAATAGGCCTTACCGTATGGCATAGGACTACGATCAAATTGATACTGAAACAGCAGTCGCTCGCAATTTATATTAATTATGTTGCGTTATTTGATTGTGACGTCACGTTAATTGATTGATTGAATGTAAGGAGTTACTTCATGTAACGCTTGTTGAAAGTTTGATAAAGGAGAAGAAGCGGTTTATCTCGTATTATGTTTTGTTTCATCAATCCTTGTTATTAATGAAGATGAAACTTTTTGAACTTTCTAGGTTTTAAACAGTCTCCCAAGAATTGGGTCCAATTTGTTCTTTGAAGTTGAAATTTTCCATGACAAAGAGATCTTATTTTGGCATAAAGAAAATCAATAGTGGAATTTGTTTGCTTTCAAGAATACTATGAAAGTATTGTCCAAATTAGCCCTTGCTGAAGTTTCCCTTTTACCTTAAAATATGTCCATGATGTCAACTTTGGACTGTTAAACAATGTCAGTGGGAAAAAAATCCAATAATTGGTCGAATGTCATTTTGAGAAGCGCAGTGAGCTACAAGTACGAAAACAAGTCATGCAGGGTGCGTGTCCGAAATATTTAGCTGTCAGTAGTGTCTATGCACTAGTCTTGCTACTTTTGAATTAGCAATACCATGTTGAAAGCTGATGTAGGTGTTTAATCTTTTGTGTATGTTCCATGGTTTGTAAATTTGAGAATGGTTGATCAGAGAGCTTGCCATTGTATTTGGCTCAATGTCTTCATTTTTGCTAATGTTTAAACGTAAACCAAAGTTTGGTTTTATTCATTGTATTCTCAGATAACTTGATTTGTAGTCGTTGTAGAAATTTCATATCTCTTCAATTACTACAATAAAAGTCCCTGGAAGGCATCTCGATGATGTTAGATTACTTTTATGGTAAATAATTTTGTCAGAATAATTCTAAGCAACCGTTTTAGCAAGTGGTTGCTCAGTGGATGAAAATAAAATAGACCAGACTTTAGCCCTTTTTTGTTTGTTAAAGGCAAAATTAGCATTATAAAACGATAGATCTGACCTGAACGATAGACGTAAACATATAGACTTGCTTCGAATAACTTTCTGTAGCAATTACGTCTTTCATACTTGAAAGTGCTGACGTGGAACGTAAACGTTGAGCCATAGTCTTGCCTAGTTAAGGGAGATTTGTGCCAAAATATACACACTCATGCTCCTAAGAATATGCAAGCGTCCGAGAATGACCGAAAACTATGAAAATGAATCGCCCTTTACGGTACAAAAGTGATGCGAGAAGCTATAAGAAGGAAGCATAACTGGCTACTGTTTTATTAATCGTCGTTCAGTCATACATCATTTTGACAAGTCTCACTGAAAAATGTGCTCCTTATGTTTACATGGACATCTCATTGATAAAAAAGTGGGACTCTGAAGTTTATTTTCCAAAGTCTTACCTCTGATGCTTGTGAAAACATGTTTCGGTGAAAAGAAAAATCAAGAATTGTGGTTTCCACTTACCGTGCAATTGTAACATCCCGAAGCATCGCCTTAGCTCGTGTATTCTAAAACACCTTGTTTCCATTATTAAGTCGCAGGAGGCCTAGGGCGAGTAACGTCATGAACCAAAGGTTCTGTACAACACCTTCCCTCTCAAAGCAAACAAATGTCCTTTCCTAAACCACATTACACTGTGGCTTCAACGCACACGTCTCAATGTTTTAACAAAAGTGATGTAACTGTCTCCTAATTTTAGGCTGCAGTTGTGTAAGAATGGTTTCATGAATGTTCGTTTGGGTGGAACCTGAAGATTTTCCTGACTGATTTGAAAATGTATGCACAACGACTATTCTTGATATCGCTATCCGATAACAGAGACATCCTATAGACAATGAATTGGCATATTGAGCTGTTCTGTGCCATAGATATTCCGTTTCTGCTTCAGAGAAGTACTTATTAGATTCTATAGTACAAGAGACACTTGTTGGAGTTTGAGGTTGGTGCCTTTATGCACTGTAGACATGTCTCCAGAGCTAAGTGCTATATGTATACCCCTTCTAAAATAGTTTCGTGCATAGATGCAATTTTACCACTTGGTAAAAAGTTTTTATTCTCAGCTTCAAGTTGTACATTAACAAAAGCTGTAGCCCACTATTCAACACATCATGTTGAAAATCAAGTCAATGTTTGATTCAATTGATCATTTGTTACCAGTTGTTGATTCGTTTTGGGCAAATCATGATCAACAATTGGAAACAAATATTGAAAGTTCATCACATCCTGTTTCAGGTATGTATGTCCGCAGGAACAATAAGAGAGACACAATATTTTGAATTTAACCACATAGATAAACAAATTATATTCTGTGTACAATGTATAGCAGAGAAAAGTTCGCTTCAACGCGATAAGTGAAAACGGGAGGGTCTAAAGGTTCGTTCACGTTAAGAAAGGTCTTTATCAAGTTGAGTCAGTTTTTATCATCTTCTTCCAAAACATCTTTCTTGCTCTTGTCGAGGTGGCATCAACTTCTGATGTCGAAGAAGTCTCACTCTCCTGTAAAGAAGGGAGGATGAGCGTCAAAAATACTTGTGAAGGCATGCTTACACACAGAAAAGGAAGTTCAGGCTGCATCAAGTATTTAATGCCAATGAGAAGGAACTAACTTCAGAAAATGCCAATGTTTTTGCATACCAGCGGTGTTTGGCAGTGAATGAAGAAATATGAATGGAAATTGTTCTGACAGAATCTTTAGGAAAGCGAGTGATTCTAATACCGTAAACATGTCTGCACTGAAGAATTGCATGCATTATGTTTGCTTGATTATAACTGAAAGCTAAATAGGGTACCAATGATACTGACCACGTGATCACGATGACATGGGCGCTAATCAGCGAAAAGGTCCTCCTCCTCTTCTTCAATGGTGCGCAATTTCGGACGCAGGGCCACTCGTTTTCGAACCTGGAAGACCATTTATCCAAAATCACTTTTCTGGGAATAGACTCTATCATGTAATAACAATATTGTGTAAAAATACTTTTTATGCTAAAGCAAAATAGACTTTTGTATACGATGACACTTGAAGTTTTCTATTCATCAATTTCGATACCATCCTTAGAAAGAACAACACAATGGAATGATGCCCGGGTCTACAATATGAAGTTAAACGTACATTGTCATGTTCCGGATATTCATATTGTCCAACGCTGACGATGCTTGAAAACCTGTTTCCGGTTTCCTCATCTATGACGTCTTCTTCGTAACAGTAGTTCCATTCCCCATTGCATCGCAACAAGAACAGCTCCGGTTCCTCTCTTTGTTCCGGGCACAAAGGGGCCACTTTTCTACTCCGTCTTGTGAACATTTTCTTGAGCTTTCCAAACTTGTCCTTGAATTTTTGTTTCAATGTTTTGGAAGCTAAAAAAGACTAGACTACTCAGATATTGCATTGAGCAGCATAGACCAAAGAAATTCAGACATTGCATTCAGAAAGCAAAATACTTATAGACATTTATCAATTTAGCTTAAGAGCAAAAATTAGCAAAACAATTCAATCTAAGTGAGGGGCATTGCAGGAGAGGTTGGCTGTGTTGAAAATATTCCAGCTCATGGCCCAAAGTGAAAGTGTCGTACGCTGAAGTGCCCTGCTATTTTTAAAACAGACATAAAAGAGGTTTATATGATTGGATAAAGCTACTAGTTAAGTGCATGAAGTAAAAACATCTGACAAACCTTTTTGCTGTGAGTAGTCCTCTCTGTCTTCTTCTCTCATCTCTATTGCGAACGGGACAATGGCAGAAAGGGTATCTGCATTGTATTCGCTGGCGATATCGTAAACTCTCCAACACGACTTTGGATTGATGACATCCATGCTGCCACCTTCGAATATATCATCCATTGGTGTAGGATTGAAGTACAGTTGGCCCTGTGAATATTTGTCATATGTGCTGAGCTGTCTCTTTTCTGTGTACTCCTCTTCTTCTCTTTCAGCCTCTCCGTCACTTGGATCCCATTCATATGGATGAACTGTATACTCTGATGTCGGGTTGTATTCTTCATTGAACGTGGCTGACATTCCAAAGTAAGCATCAGCTGCCATTGGATTTTCTTCATCATCGTCAATGAATTGGATTATTCCGTTTATTTCCTCTTTCGCTTCCGACGAAATCTCACACGATCCAATAGGCCCTATCTTGTACGCGCCGTTGATGTTTTGCTGCTGCACATCAAAGTACTCGTGGATTTCGTCGACAGAATGTTTTCTCTCAAAGCCATTGTCCCACATAAGCATTGATTCGAAATCAGTTGTCCCAGAGTCTGGAACATCAAATATTTCGATCGGCTTTGCTCGTACGAGAAGCATCCCTTCCGATGTGTCTTCATCCACGCTTTGTGGAGATGCACTTTGGGACAGTACTTGCTCCATGTCTGTGACACTGCCTTGGGCGCAGATCGAGTCACATTCAGAGAGACAGTCAATGGATTGAATGTCATCCATGTCCCCAAAATCAGGAGCCATGAAGCTTTCATCGGCATAATATCCCTGCTCATCATCTTGAAGGTTGGATGGTGGAGGAGATTCAGTGCTGCTTTCTTGAGTTGAATTGAGACAAAATATGCCAGAAGATGACCGGTTGTCTACGGAATCATTCTTTCCAAAGGAAGTGGAATCTAAAAGGCAAAAGCAAAAAGTCACAAGCATGGCACCAGTAAAATGCAGGAACTACCGAAGCTGTTGGGAATAGCAGGTTTATCGCGTCAGCTGTGTGCCATGCAGTTAGATCAAGGTTTAAAGAAGCATTGCTAAAGGAGCAAGTTAAGTTCCGTCAAGCGTACCGTTGGATCCAGTAGGCAATGAATCTGGAACAATCTTCGTCTTGCATGTTTCATCCTTGTTGTTCTCAACCGCAGTTTCATGTTTCCCAGCTAGCTTTCCAATACCATCTTCAAGAAGAGTGTTTGCATTTGTCACACTTTCTTGATCGGCTTGATATTCCTTCACTTCTATCAATGTAGAAGTGTTGCTTTTCTTCTCCAGGCTGTTCTGCTGCTCATTATGTGCAATGTCTTCGTACGTCTGAGGGTGCAATTGCGTTTGTGATTGAAGTTGCTTCTGGCACTCAGCATGAAGAATAGGACCTTGAGTGTCTCCTTCCAACATGGCAATGGATGGTTCCACTACATTTCTGTCGGCTTGATTCACACAAAGGCCAATGATTCCGTTGAACAGGCTTCTGGCCCATCCAAATGGCGACCATCTTGAGCCAGCTTCCTCAGACCTCGTAGATCTGGTCTCACTAACGCTTTTTGTATCCGTCATTCTCGTAGATTTGCAAGTAAACTTGATAATATCTCACTGAAAATAGGCCGTACCGTATGGCATAGGACTACGATCAAATTGATAGTGAAACAGCAGTCACTCGCAATTTATATTCATTATGTTGCGTTATTTGATTGTGACGTCACGTTAATTGATTGATTGAATGTAAGGAAATACTTCATGTACTGGCTGCTGAAAATTTGGTACAGGGAAAAAAGAATATTTTCTAGGCATTGAATATTTTTCTCCTTGCATTCATTAGCTCCCAGTAATGAAAGGAGCTTGGTGACTCTATATTTACATTGAAGATGGTGAAGAAATAAAAATCTCGTAAACATTGTCCTGTGAACCTTTATCGATGCAGATCTTTTTTGAGCAACTTCTTTTCTCATAATTTGTCAGTAATCTGCAAAGTATAAGTACTTGTGTTTTATCATGTTATCAGGCATTATAACTTGATTTTTACAAATAACTTCAGGAATTTTAATATGTGGCTCATGTTTAACTTAAGCATATTCATAAAACTCAAAATTTTTTTGACAAGACAGACATGAGAAGTAAATTTAACCTAAGAGACCCCGAAGTCTAGGACAATCACTTTCGTTATTATATTTACTTTGAAAGTCTTTAAAAACTATCTTTCCTTTCTGTCTAAACATCAGAGCAGTTTGCGTCCCGTTTCTCCCATCCTTTCTTCCGCAAATCGATAACTGTCCTGTTTATATAGTTTTTCTTCATTTGAAGCGAAAACGTTGGTTGAGTCGCAATGCGTGCCAAGCCTTCTTGGAACACTTCTATTCTCATTTTCCCCTTTGATTAACACACCAACAGTTGCTGATCAACTATTACTTGTAACAAGTGCGTATTTTAGAATATCTATGAAGGGTTTGGCATAGAAATTTTGTTTCATCCAGCAACGCCACAACATCGCGTTTGTAACGGGGAGGATGAGTTGGAGTCGAAGAATTATCGTTAGCTTTACAGCATATTTGGCAGGCATTATAGCTGTCACCAAGGCTCTAGTATGAACCAAATGCGTCCTTGCTCTTAATCTGCGGAGGCAAAAGAAAATATTCTAGAAAAGGAAATTGTTCGGCTATTCGAATAATGATAATGAACCCTTTCTTTAAACTATTGCATATGCAATCCTTATATCTGTTGTTTGCCTCAATATCGAAGAGCTGCTTTGGTACAATTAATTCTTTTTCCTTCTCATACACCTACACCCGTTCCACCTACAAATAAGTCTCTCAATGAGAAGACACTCTTGGCTGCCTGTTAACCCCTTACAACAAGAAACCAATTTCGTCACTTAAAGGAACCAGTTGACTTTATACTAATGCTTGATAGAACGTGGCAATAAACACAACCACGTAGTCTATAATCATCGCAACTTATATATTTGTGTCCCGTGGTAAACATACTCTACTCTAACAGCCCGCGGGCTTCTTTATCTCCATGTGTCCTTGCAAATGATAACGTCGCATGTCTACTACACCACACCAGCCAATGAAGCGAATCTGTTAGGTTTATTTGAAGTCTTATGACAGGTATTGTCACCAGAGCAGCGATGACGATTTTGAAAAGAGCTTAAATTTTGCCAAGTTAAAAGCGTAGCAGATCGAGAGTTACGGTATACCTCTGTCAGTTGCCACTATATCTCACTATTCTGCAGCATAAAGCGCGATGAGAAAAGAGTAGATTAGCAGAAACGACGCAGAAAAAAGCTCTTTAGTTAATTTGTTTAAAATATACCCAAAGGTGAATGTGTAAGAATAATGAAAGATTATCAAAACGACAATGCACTCTGTAACATTGCAATTTGCTTATGTCTCTATTTTACTTATTTATCTAAATACACACAAATTCAAATTAATTTATGGCTAATTTTCTACAAGGATTCAAGACGCGTTTCCTCCCTCTTTTTAGCTAAAATACATGCGAAGAGATGTGATAAAAATTGTTGCGGAAAGCTACGAAATGCAATCCAAAAATTACGAGCAACTCTTTTAATATATAATGGCAAATCCAAAATTATAGCAAGCGCTATCAAAGAAAGTTGGAAAGAAACGAATTCTCGTAAAGAACATCAAAGGATGGTGTGGCTGAGTAATTTTGTTGAAGACTTCGGCAATCATGATGCCTCAACAAGACGAGTATCTTGCGAGGCTCATCATTGTTACGTTAATATGTAAATAACAGAATGGTTTCTTAGCGTAGCACTTCTATCAGGTAAAAAATGCAGAGCGGACAAAAAAATGGGAAGGGGGTTTCAATGTAACGAGACCATCCTAGTTGGATAATGACACTGATGCATGAGCAATTGGTAGATCATTTAGAACAAAAAACTTGGCTCTTTTCGCACCATCTTTTCTTCGACAGGACATAAAGTTAATGCTTTTGTATGGAAGCGAGTTATTTAGCAGCCATCGTAACCTAGCAACCAACGTAGCCTAGCGACCATCGTAACTTAGCAACTATCATAAGCAAGTATTCGCTCTAGCTAGCTGGGATCACTGTAGTACTGGAATTCAAAAGAGTACGTACGCATTTGAAAACATTCTATTTACAGCTTGCTACGTCTAAGTAACGGGTGCTAAGAACTATAAAATCTTACAAAATTTCGAGTGTTGGAGCGATCATTCGCTCAAACCTTCATTGTTCGAAGTTCTCATACACAGTATGGAAATTTTTTTAAATTTAAAAAAATTCAAGGAGAACACTCGCAGATGTTTTTCTACAATATTTAAAACAAATATGTCAATTAAAATACATAAGCCACGGATCTTTTGTGTTCACATTTAACATCAATAAGTTTACCAACTGATTCTAAGCATTAGTTTTAGTCTGTGCTGATTGTGACACATTAGTCCTATAGCCAAAATTCACGAGATTTTGCATTTGTTCATCAGCTTTTACACTCACTCTAATTGTAAGCCTTGCTGCCACTACCTATTAGAAAAATGACGGACTGCAGGGCATTAGAAGTGAGAGATGAAAGGCTTCGATCAAACGAAATGTAACGGAGCAACGATCAAAGATTTCCTGTTCTAGCAGGCATGGATTTTCAATTGTGGAAACGCTGAATTTAATTTATAGCAGAGGCAAATAATCTTAAAAAAGGGTCGCTCTCCCACACGGACCCTCCACTTTCTATTGCTAGATTGCCGTTTTTTATTTCAATTCTTGCCAACACCAGTACATATATCCTCCAACTAGTCGATTTAAGAAATGTCTATGGATTGCTTACGAAAATCAGAGTACCGCAGCAACTTTTTATTGTATTTTTCTAAAGCTTATGCTGTCGCTGGAAACTTTTGCTACTGTAATGAAGGCCATGTAGACAGATAATTTCCCAGGACAATCTAAAATTGTGTTTTCCTATTATCGAAGCTATGAGAAGCCATTCTACTCTTCCTAGTAGAATTCCATTTCTGAAATCAAGGCTAGTGACCAGCAACTCGCGAAGTTTTAAATCCTTCAGTTAAATCCTCAATACTTTCACACCTCCTTCAGATAGTGAATCGTGCTCAAAGCCTAGAAGGGCCTACGGCAATCTTCAGACCTATTATTAAATGTGCTAATTAACAAGATACCTTTACTACAATAAACAACCTTTGGTGAGGTACTTAAACAACATGTTTGATGCTATATATGTATTTCTGTACTTATTAAGTTAAAGTCGATTTTTACAGTGAATGTGACTGTGCAAAGCCTCGGCAGTGCATAAAAACGTTTTGTGTGTCAATGCAAGTTGACGTTAGTGCACAACGCAATCTCGAAGGTAGATAGATATACAGCCGGTTTCATAAGCCAATTTATTTACGGACTTTCCCAGCGAAACGAAATTCATCAGAGGACTCTCCCAGCGGCTTCCAATTCATAGACGGACTTTCACCGCGACACCACCTAGAAAAGAGTCCGCAACACCAGACATTTAAGCCCTCTCCAGGCCGTCTCATTGGAGTTCAAAGTGACTCTTTGTCCCCGCTGCTCGAGACACGATTGATTTGATAAGACATTTATGGCCTTATGTTAGGGTCCAAAAGAGAATCCAATTTCAATACCTAAAGACCAGCCGTGATTGTCCCCTTCAACTCACAGTATCGTCTCGTGGTCTGGCATTTCATGTTCTGTTGCATGTGGGTCCCAGTGCGGCCAAGTGGCCTCCTCCCAAGTCAGTAGCCCCTTCCGTTGCCCGTTGTCCGTCACTTCACTTATTGACCGCGGTAAAGAGTACCTGTCTTGGTTCTCCCTCTCTTTCATGTCCGTGATCATTTTCGCAGGCAACGAAATTTTCCGCGACTCAGGACTCTTATTGTTGTTATTGAAGACGGGCTCATTTAGGATTTCTGATAAAAACACAGGCGATGTAGGGGAATCTCCTGGGTCAGCATCCGGAGACAAATCCTCCTCGCCCAGCGAGAAAATACCTTGTATCCCGTGATGAGGCAAGCCGCCCTTGCGCTGGAACCGACCGCTGGCATAAGCGGAGTCCCGGGACTCGCGCGACTCTCGGTCTCTTAATTTCACCTGCGTAGGTTCAACCTTCTCAACCCTTTCCAGTATCGGCGTTCCAGAGGGGGACGAGTACGGAGTCGAAGACTTGGATGGGAAACCGGAACCGGAACCTGATAAAGTCGGCGAAGGGAAGGTCTCCAGGGCGTTGATCTTCCGCCGGGTTTCTTCCATACCAGAGAAGCGTTGGCTGTTCCGCCCCATACTCAGACCACTATCCCGGTAACTAACCCGGTTTGTAGCTAAGCTTGCTATTTCATCCTCTGGGATATCAGCTGATTCGGACTGACTCCTACAATTCGAAGTCATGAATGATTGAACGCTCGAGTTAGACTTGCGGTAACTGAAGCGATCGGGTTCCGAAGTTGTCGATATGACGGATCGAATAGATCCGGGTCGATCCGGAGTGCTCGTTTTGCGTAAACGCGTAGTGCTCTGCGGACTGGCCTTGATTTGCAGTGACTCCCGTATGTACGAGCCCTCGTCGCTATAACGAGAGTTGATTTTGGGGCGAGGTGTGTTGCCGAATGTCATGGCCCGCTTTGGATGGGCATGGGCATTCTCCGGAACTTTGCTCAGCTCTTCTTGGATGTCGTCCGGAAATCTAGAAAAAGAAAAACAGTAAAAACTGGTAATGTTAAACGAGAAATAATGTTTACTCTGGTGATTGCGTCTTCAAAGATCACCAGCAACAGGCTTGTTTTTCATTTGCGTGTTTTGACTCCGAACAAGTATTCGAATTAAGCTTCGTTCGTTTGACCTTTAAGTTAAAATAGTACTACTTTTAGTTCGCCGCTGCTGCGCAGTAACACTGGCTCTTCGTAGCACTCACTGTTTGTGCAAGAAAATTCTTCATTAGCGCTTAGCAAAATAGCTTATTGCTATACCATATAAAAGAAGGTCACCAAAATTCACATCGTGATTGCCGGTCATGTTAGTTTACGTATCTCATCTCCTGTAACATTTCAAACATTTTATAACAGAGGTAACCATTAAGAATATCGTAACTAGGAAGTCTTTCACGATGGTCTAAAACCATAACTTGTTGCATAACTCAGAATAAGTCGAGCTTCTGTCCATGGTACAAATAAGAATCCATCCTTTGGTCAGCTAAATGTTCTGCAGTCCACGGGGGCTCTTTATTTAGAATACTTGATAATGGGTTATATTTTAGAATAAGTAGTGCTTGTGGGTAAATGTTAACGCAATTATCACTACACAGGCCCACTCCCCACATTGCAGGAATGTTATTACAGGATCAAAACACATATTTCCATGGACAACATGAGGAAATTCCTACATCCCATGAATTCAACTGAGCCCTGTGGTAATCAGGTTCTCGTAATCTTAAATGAACCCTTAACAACAAACATGTGATGAAAATCCTACACTAGTATCGTATTGCTGTTTCCTCCATTTTCAACACAAGCACAGGAAGGGTTGTGCAAAGTGAATGATTTGTGAACCAGTAATAAATAAAGATCAAGATTCTCATTGACATCTACTTGTACAACGAGAATCGGTAAAGGAAAACGAAGAAAGGGGGCTATCTTTTCATCTCAAAGGCTACAGGAGAAGCTGCTCCAGTGGCAGCTAGCTTATGAGGGCGTCTAAGTTTGTCTTGCAAAAGCACCGTAGCTATCAACGACTAGACCATCAACAGCAACTACAATGACTCCGAAATGCAGAGGCCGTCTTCAAGGGTGCTCCTATCTTTTTGTGATAGTGTTAATGATTTTTCAAAAAACGTCCGGCAAACTGTGAAATACTAAAAAACGCCAGGCTTGGACTACTTTCTTTACCCTATTGTGCAGGCTAAAAGAAGACTGGAGCATTTCTGAAGGTCACTTTCAATGATTAAGAATTGAGGCTTAGAATAACAAATGTATTTGATTTGTAAGCATACTGATGCATGCTAAAAACTGTTTACATACTCGATCTGGCTGACTCTTGAAGCCTTCTTCCGTAAAACGTAGTCCACGGTTTCTGGTTCCGTGTCCAGAAGCATCTTGAGCACTTCATCGTGCAAAGAAGCTGAGACCTGTTGGAATAAAAACGCGTTACTTGAATTGGCGTACCACGCTAGGGAAGGCTCCTTTCAAGAAAGGCAACAGTGATATAGAGAAACTTTTAATGAGTTTCAGGGGAATCCTGGCGAAAATGCCACCGTATGCTGTCAGCAAAAGAAACAGAACACACAAAATCGTGTGCATGTCATGTAATTCAATCTTCATTTGAAAATATTGAACAAAGGCGAAGGCGAATATAAGCAAGACTGGATGACGTCAAGACCTCGAACAGAGAATCGTGGTGCTCAATCATCTCTCTCACGACATCAATCATCTTGTTGTTCTCCTCCGCGAAGCGCAATGATTCTTCTGGGCTAAACGTCTGCATCGATGAATTGGCTTTTACCTTGCAAAAAGAGTATCAAACAAATTATTATTAAACATGACAGAAAACTAAATGTGCACAATGACAGATAAAGCTATCAATAATTGGTTGATTAATGTAAAGCCTTTAATGATGTATCCATGCGGAAGTAAATTTGAGAAAATGTCAACTTCCAAGTATTAACCTCAGCATTAAAGCAGGATTTGAAAACATGGTTTAACTAGCGAATCTGTACAATGTCCACCATCAACAAGCATCGCGAAGATGAGTGCGACCTGGCGCTTGCTCGCTACTGAAAGATTGGTACTTTGATCCTCAGCCTTTTAGAAATAATAATCCTCTTCCTTGAGAATCTTAAAATGAAAACTTTCTAAGTTAACTTTCTAAGTTAATTTGCCAAAGATTGGCTGATAAAAACACAATCGATTCTCTTGGCACTACGAATTGGCAGAATTGGTCAGTGGTCAGTGCGACAATTGACAGGATATGAGAAGCAGAAAATAACTGCAAGAGCTAATACGGGCTGCATAACCTGTATAATTAACGACAACACTGGCTGTCGTAATTGACAAAGTGATAGCCGATTTGTAGCACCACGGAAAGACTTCATCTGGAAGTATTCTGATGTTGTGTTTTTCTGCCGACAAGCAGATTAGGAGTACCGTAAAGAACTAGCCTTCTTTGCCTATCAATACTTAATATGACTATTTCAATATTGCCAATGTCAGACTGTTTCCTGGCTGTCAACTGTCACAGAGAGGACCATTTTCTCATTAACCAGAGATACAGTGTCGTTCATAGAAATAGGCGAGGCTAGACAAGGCTAGCAAAAATGTCGTGATACTTTATAGCAGAGGAAATTAATCGGTGCTTTCAAGATTAGCATGGCTTCTGTATTTCTCTAGGTCCCTGCCAGAGGCTAATTTGCATTTAAAATTTCCCCGATAAAGCAAATATCAATGCTTTGTTTCCGATTTTAATGAAATCTTTTTTGACGTCATCATTTGATATTTGACCTTATGATGATATATCATCCTACGCCCTTACCAGCAGTAGCAATTATCTACAGTACGAGCTTGTTCAGAATTGGAACAATACTTTTTCAGTTTGTAGGCCGAGGCCAATATGTGGAGCAAATTGGCTTGCAAAGATTTACACGAATTTACTGCAAAGAATGGAAATGAGTCATGTAGCTGCCTTGAAAATTGCTTGAATCAATACACCAATGAAAAGCGTGGTAAAGTTCTGAACTATTGTATGTAGTTGTTATCAGAAAGAAATCCTGCCAATTCATGAAATCACTTTTGTTTGCATGAACACCTTCAAGCTCCGTAAATAGTTGAGTACCGAAGTCATAATGCCCCAAAGCACTATCCTAGAATTAATTGATATTGACCCTACATCCTGTAAGTGTAATGTAGAAAATTTCTTGATTGATCACACATTCTGTTTCCTACTGGTTAATGGCAAAAAATACGTCACTGACGTTTTGGCTTGCTTCAGAAACTTTACGACCAAGGCTCAAATATTCAGTTCATTGCTAGAGGTTGAGCTGGGACTGATTTCAATTATCAAACTTTCAATTCGTTGAGTCTATAAATTTGTGTACAATTTGTAATGAGCTATCATTTTACATGGCGAGAATTTCAAATTCTGGTTATGACATCACACTTGAACATTCTGCATAGCTAGTGGTTGCTTGATGTTCAATCTGCTTCTGTCATAGCATTAAGACGAATCCATCATCAAGCCTATTAAACAGCACCTTCAGAAGAAAACTCGAAATTTCTTGCAGACTTACTCGATGCAGTATGTTAGGGCCAATCAATGTAGCTAAATTCCTTGAATCCATCTTATTGCCAGGTACCTGAAATGATAAATTTTTAGAAATGAGTACAATTCGACTTAAAGCAGCCTGCCACTTGATTACGCCCTTTATAAGCCAGTTATTGGCATTCAAAAATGAAATGTGATTCAGTTTACCTAGAACTCGAATTTTTTACTGTCTCAATTTTAAATTTAGTTAAGTACTGAAAGGAAAGTTTCAAAAAGGCTTATAGAAATATCTATTCAAAATTTTGATGCCTTAATGAACCTGAACTTGAATGCAGTGGCACGCCAATGGTGTTGTAGCAAACATGTGTATTACCGTGTTGCCATCCCCGTCCTCATAGTCTTGTGAGTGTGCTGCGACCTTCGACAAACAAGCCAGCAAGGCTTTAAGAGTATCTCGGTTCGGTACGGCAAGTAAACCGGTCAGTAACCGAAGTGCCTCTTTACGTTGCTGTGGATCGCTTAATTCTACAAAAAACCGATTTATGCAAAGCTTAAGAGGCGTTTCAACATGCACATCCGTTTGTATCTTACACACAGAAATCTCATTTTATGTGCTGTTGGAAATTTTGGAAAAGTTTTAGTCGAAAACGTAAGAACTGAGATCGATCGGTTAACAAAGAAATCTTTGTCACGTAAACTTTGCTGGTTGTTTTGCATGAATTCGCTATCATTTCTACTATCTTAGGATAAACTGTTATGGTATTCATTAAAAAACATAAAATTCGTAGATGCATTTGAACATCAATGGGTATTTGTGATCATTGGCCACATTTGTTACAGCAAAGTGGCTATATCCAAATGTCTCTGAACGCTATGGCAAACAAGAGTCGAGATGTCACAACGGCCTTACTTCGAGTAGCGAGGAACGGCGTGTAGAGTTCTCGAGTAAGCAGTGGGTCAGGCAGATCTCTGAAAAATTCCTTGAACAGTGCGGCCACATCCTGTGGATTGGTCTCCTCTGAATGTATAATTGAGGTATTTCCTCTTTCTAACTCCTCCCGCATCTATAAGAAAAAGGCAGAGTTCAATATAAGAAAGATCTGTTTCAATAACCTTCTCTTGTTGCCAGAAAACACTTCTTAATTACCTTCCTTAATCAACATCCGACTAATTCCTACTACATCATATTCTTAATGCATTGGAAACGATACCAATATGTCTCATTCGTCATTCCCCCTATGTTTATCACTAACAGACTGCTGGGCCTAGGCCATACCCTAACAGAATAGGCCTAGGCTAGTTCGTAACATAAAAGGCCTAGGCCAACTTGAATTGCTTGCGTGGATATAAGCTATAAACAATGCAAATAAAGCCTACATGTCTGACTCTTTTGCGCAGGCCTCCTGTCCTGAAGATTCCGAGAACGCTCAGCCCATGCTGTTCGATGTACTCGATGAGAATGAGGACGATCTTTGGAACCTGTGTCCCAGGTGGCTTCAGTTCGTCGTCTCGGTCGATGATGCTGACGTACGACGCAGACGACGACGACAACGTCAACGCGTCCAGCAGTCGAGACCGGCGGTGATTATTCGCTTGCCGTCGTCTTTGGCTTTCACGACGCAGAATCGTCGTCGTCCTCTCTTGACAATCCTGCAAGTTTTCCGAATTCAAGAGATCGAGTCCATCTTCTGCCTCCAAGTCAAAACTGTTCGATCGAAGAAGAGGTGCGTACGAGTTGGGCAAACTGCTTCTTCGTGTGTTCAGGTCGTCTTCGTTGAAGCTCAGGGTGTCGGATTCGTCCTTTGCGACTTCTTCCTGCCTCACAATAGAGCGCCTACCAGTACTAGCCGTGTCACTGCGACTCGACAGTTCGTCCGCCTCCGCATCGTTTGCAATCACCTGAGCAAGTGGGATGCCGAAGTGGGTCCTTTGCTCCTTGGCATCTAGCGGGAAGAGAAATCGATGCCTTATTTGACGCAACAACTCGAATTTGATAAAAACAGGGACACATTGTGAGAAGAAAGATGAAACTAGATTCGCTACAAAGTTATATTAGCTGATTTGTTTAGTTAAAAAAGACTTGCTAAAGGAGATAACTGGATGTGTTTTTCGGGTTTGAATCAAATTATTCTTTCAAAAATGATTCAGTGCTTCTATGAACGATACGTAAGCTGTTGATGAAGAAAATTTGTTGCTGTTTTTAGATTTTTTCCACAATTCTGTAGCCAATCTTTAACAAGTCGTGTTAAAACGGAGACAGATCTCTTTTTACTGTCTTTTCTTGAATCTTTTGACAGTTGAAAACGAACACGTGTTTCCAAGCGTGAGAGATAGGGTTTAAAACATCAAAGAATCTTGTTCATGGCATCATATACTCGTGCAATGCTCTGGGTAAGCACCAGGTAAGCAAGACTTTTGTTTTGGTAGCAGAAGATTTCCCTACCTGTCCACAAACAAGTTATCGAGAGATACGTAAACACAGGCAATTGCGGATATGGGGCTTCAAGATCACGCGGAAACGGATCAGATATTTGCTTTACCAGGGGACATTTAAAAAAGCATTTTGTACTTTAACATCCTTTCGGTACGAACAAAAGAGATTTCAGTTACGGGAGGATAGTATCTAAGGCAATCGAAAAACAGAAGAATAATTAGCTTTGCATTGAAAGCACACTAGCATCTAGCTTTGAAAAAGACTAGGGCACTATAAAACACATCACAATGACTGGCTCGTAATTGTTTAGAAAATGCAAGCAGGGGCGCTCGCTATGGTACAAGGAGATATGGTACCGGGTATACCTCTAAAGTACAGCACCTAAACACTGTGGGGTGGGGGGGGTTTATATTTAAGGGTGACCAAGAAAAAGGAAACAGTTTCTAATAAAGGAATGTCATTCCAAAAGTTCAAATGCTTTAAAATCCTAATTCAATAATTTTTCTCTGCTCTTCATATCAGATGAAAATGTATTGCCAATTTTATTGAAGCTCAATATAGCTAGTGATCAATCATAGATTTTAGAAGAAAAACTTTTAGGAAGCAGGGCAAACTTTTGAACTCGGTTAGTTGGAGAATTAATGAAGACAGAAAAGAAAACGTTAGCAAACCTTTATCTTTTCGACCAAGAAAGAGTCTTTGTTTCCATGTACGGCGTGCTGAGTTTCCATCTGCAAATTGGGAAACAAAGAAAGTGAGTTATTCAAAGATTTATCTTAGATCCTTGGTAAGACAACGTTTTGACTCTAAAAGTACTTTAATTAACTTTTGGTGACTTAAGAGAGGAATAATCACCAGTTTGAGGCTAAGCCAGTAACAGGGCTGCGAGAATAAAGAGTTGCTGAATCTGATGAGAAAATTTCACGTTAAGAAAGAGAAATCAAGAGTGGTAGGCTAATTGTGGATGAAGATCAAGTCTATAAATCCATGGTGAAATATTTTTGAAAAGTGTAGACGCAAAATCTAATTATGGACATCTCTATCAAGAAATGTTTAATTGGTTGCTAGATAGACTTTTGATCGTCTGACAACGTCTACAATTGTACACGAGCGCCTTGATAAAAGTAGAAGTTGCATAAGACCCAATTACGTGGACTATGTATGGCTTACAATGGCTAAGAGAGAGAGGAGGAGAAAGTGAGAGGCTCTAGGTAATGATCAGCATCGAGAAAATTTTAAGTCTTATAAGTAATAGGCCACCGTGGCTGTCAAATGGTGGGCAAGGCTATTAGAACAGCTCCTAAGAATCTACCGGGGTTAATTTCTCATCGTCTAAGGCATAGATAGGAGCTTTTAAGGAGCAAGGGAAAACTTCTTATGTTTTGAAAGGGCTTTAAGGAAAGAGCACGGTAGCAGTCTCTTTAATAACTGTGTCGATACTATGAATCAAAATGTGTAAACTAAACAGAAAGATAGTGAACTGATTATTTATTTGAAATAAACCGAACAGAAAGAATTCGATAATTTCTGGCAAAGGGTGCCCCCAGAAGTCGTAATAAACTTCTTCCTTATTGATAATGAACACAGTTAATCCAATAACGAAGACAGGAAGTGATTTAACTAGGGCTGGTTTGGAATTTGCCTTTGGAAAATGCCATCGTAACGTATCTAAGAAGTGCATTGTAATTTGAAAAGCTAATATCTCGCATGAACGGAAAGAGGCAGGCATTTAATTTGTTCTTGATTACAGCTTCGATAAAATCTACAATTAGGAGTGGCCTAAAGAAACTATTTTCCTGCATGGCAAAGTGCGATTAATCACGGTCAGGAAATCAAGCATCCTTGAAGCAAAACAAAACCTTGTTCCAAGTATCGGAACTTTTCTCTGACCACGGATTGCTTAAAACGGGCATCGTGTTGTCAACAATTTTGGGGCAAGCACTTGATAGGGGCAGGCACGTGATAGGGGCAGGCACGTGATAGGGACAGGCACGTGATAGGGGCAGGCACGTGATAGGGGCAGCTCAAGTGTAAACAAACCTTGTATGTACATTAAAGAGTTGTGTGAGGGTGAATTGTGAAAGATCGACGAACTCTCGTTCCCTTTTAAAGCAGACGGCTTCACTTATAGAGCAGTACAGGACAATTTTATTGTCACGAGAACATGGTTAAGATGAGGTTGTTCATTGAAGGATTAACCCACCAACAGGCTTATATTCGGTCACACTTATTTGACCAGGGGTACCCAAATGCTTCAACAAAGTCCCACACTGGTTCAGATAAAGGCGAATTGTAGCTTAAAAATATCACAATAGATGGGTACGTAGAAAATCATGTCGTTTAGCTATATGACGAATTAAGGGGAAAATTATACTTTGTGAGACAGCAAAAAATTCGTAGATAAGTTACCGGACGGATAGCTATCTGACGACCCTATCAGAACTAGATTGAGGCAAATTATAAAGATTCATTGTTGATAAAGATTGGATGTACAAAGACGTGTCCTCGAAATCTAATAAACGACGATAATTCTGGCTTCTACAAAAAGAACGCTTATCGCGCTCTTAATCGATTATTCATCCTCAAGCTGTTTCCAGCTAAATCGAACTGGGAGTGACATATTTAGCAAAACTTGCAATATAATTCTACAATGAATTGCCTGGAGCTAAACACCAAAGATATGAAAAAATCCGTACTGAAAGGTCTGTTTTGAAAAAGGCGAAGAATCCAAGTAGCCAGTGCTAAAGTATTGTGCTGTTCAATGGGATAGAAACATGGGATGTCAATTGAAATGCCCACTTTAATTAAGGGACATCGTTAATGGAGAAGGCATGCGAATTAGAGGATTTGAAATGGGGAATTCGGGGTGGGGGTCTTGGGTGGTTTGATGATGCGAGTGCATCTAGAGGTTCCTAACAACCCTGTGATGTAATTTCAATCTACCCCTATTCCAAATTGCGACAATGCTTTGCTCGACAGTACAGTGTGCCAAAAATGGTCATGCTTTGGTGGAAGTGAAAAAAAGGATAAAGAATTAACCGAAAAGGAGAGTGCATCCCAGGTAAGAAGGGTAAAAGGAACGGCCCCCTACACCCCTTATTTATAGGCCAGGTTTCTTCGATGCGGCGATATGCTACGTGGTTGCTAGCTAGATATAAATTTTTTACATTTGGAGGATTTTGCCTCAGTGAGAAATTTACGCTCCCTGTTGGCAAGTACTTTGGGGTCTAGAAAACGCGAATTCCACCGCATTGTCTCTATGCTTCTTAAGACGTAGAGGATTAACAAATGTTTGTGACTTTTTTACAAGAATTGGGCCGCTGAAATTCCTGGGATGATGCAATAGTTGTTCTTGTTGATTCCCAGCATGCAATGACATCGAATGCCATCTTTATCTCAGTATACAAAGCGATGCCAAAAAATCCTAGTCTATTTTCGTGAATTCTTAGAAATTATCGGTGGTATTCATTGTAGAACTGTGAGAAATAAAGAGGCCTGTCTCAGTAGGGTGCAGGGAGTCTCCAAGCGATCACTTTGCTAATCATGCGAAATTGTGCTATAATACGTTGAAAAGTATATAAACTTAATGTTTGGTAAACTTGGTGGTAGAGAAACAACCCTCGTTTCTAACCGACTCGTTATATCAGGCTTATAGCTTCCCAAGCTCATAGAATCACTTTTCATGTTAAAAGCTTCTTTGGTCAGGTCGTGGAAATCTTTTGTCAACATTTTCTCGTTGAGCAATTTCCTCCTTTGCACTTGATTCTATCGTGTACACATGACCCAGAGCTTCTAACAGGCGATGAATATTATTGAATCAAAAAGGCCTATCAAGTCTTTTGAAATGATGTTGAAGTAATTAGGGTTGAAATTTTAAACCGCGAGTCAGGCATTTGGGTATGCGCAGGAATTACAAAGATATCATGGTAATTCTTTGGCTGCCCAAAACTCCCACTCAAAACAGGTCGACCTGCCACGGCTGTCAAGGACGAAAATCTCTTCCACCACCAAATGTCGCCATTCCCTTGACACGGATTCTAGGCTTTTAAATAGGGATGGGAAACGCCATGCTTGAAATCAAAGGGCAAGTGTGCGTTCAACGATAATACAGCGGCAGCCTGATTCTATTAAGTCGAATTTGAACGAGCACACGTAAAACAAAGTTAAGGCAAACTGATAAATCGATCCGCAAATGGCTGGCCTAAATCTGTCTCGCAGAGGACAATGCTGCGGGCAATGTAAACAAACGCGGCCTGGTTTATCACCGGCAACATGTTTAACGTCGCGATAAGCACAATCCGGGTTAACATAAAGCGTTACTGATGACGACCAGCCAATTGAACACAGAAAGAATTCTCGCAATCTGGTTACCAAGAACTGTCCAAAAAAGCTTAAATCTACGACACTCTTGATTAAAGAATTGCGGTTGGGAAACTTTGTTCAAGGAGACAAGCCTTTATTTGAAGGTCCGCAGATGAGATGGAGGCCGTCCACGGGCTGACGTGAACACTCCCACGCTGCTGATTTAATCAAGGCAGTTGTTCGTTTGGAACAAAATTCGCAGCACTCGCCGCCGAATTGTTGCAATTTGTCTAACAAAATAATGCTCGTTCAAGACTATACAGGCTTCTTTATATTTTTATGGCGACTTTTTGGTTTGGGAAATTATGAAATCCAAAAGCGCTTGTAAGTGGAAGTGTGTTCTGTATTGGTCCCATATTCATCAATCATGTAAAAGGCAAAAAACCATAAAGTAATAGTCATTTGAAATTATTCTACAGTCCATTTTGAATCAATAAAAATGGACTGTCTATGCCGGGAAACTAACCTGTTTATCAAGGACCCAAAAAGAGGTATACGGTTAACTGAAGGCGTTGACTTGAAATAACAGCCAAAACATTGAAAACCTTTTTCTCTATTGCAAAGTGACAAAGGTTCCACTCAGTAAATGGGCGAAGCAACGTCTGTTGACAAATGGGCGTAGGCCTAACGTGTGGTTAGTACAGGTCAAAGAATTTCTCTATACATCAAACTATTTTTCATTTTTCCCTCGACTAGAAATATTTGCGTTTGTAGTTTATGCTGAATAAAGATATTCCAAATGGCGAAATATTGTGTACAATGTAAGTCTGCAGCGGTCATTATGTTTCTGACATGAAGCATTATGTCAAGGTAAGGTGCAATGTACAATCGCATTCAGATGTTACGACACCGAGAATATCCATCAGTACTAGTTCCAGTACAGGCTAGAGGCATGTCAGAGGTACAGCATAGTTGAACAGGGGCCACGCGACTGGCACAATTGGAGCATAGGTTGTGTAGCTGCTGGTCGAACTGCTTGCGGAAGACACCTTCGACTAGCGCAAACAATACGATGCATTTTCACTGTGTGCTTCTGAACGCTATAGCGAATGCGTGGGATGATTTCACCCCTCATTCTAAACGGTGAGTTATCGTCGAAAGTCTCTAATCAAATCAAATTCAATTAAGAGATAACTGGTCTCTCAATTAGCAATCCCATAAGCAAATGCCCGTTTACGTTGTGTTGCAGATGGCTTTTCGACTCATGTCAAGACGTAGACCTTTGGGAAAGAGTCTTAGTTTTTAATTATACGAAAACCTACACTTCAAGAACAGAGATATTTGAAAACACCGCAGGCTGTTATAAAGAACGGAGCTAGCGCAATTGTGCTGCCTTGCAATGCGCCTCGCAGGGGCACCTTAACGAATCCGGAGCACAAAGCCCTGTTGTTGTCTGCGATTGCAATAAAGCCACATCTCATGCTATTCATGTCTTAGTTTACAGGGTTTTGAAGTGATTTGTTTGAATTAATCTCGGCACTGATGCGTCCTACCGACTGGCAGCTCAATCTTTATCTGAAGATTATGCCTTTCCAATAGTAACTACTCTACCATTGACAGAAAATGAAAAGGTAACGACGCTGGACCAAATCCTGCTTTCATTTCTAAAACCAGAGGCATTTTAGCTCCCCCTAATCTTTTCAAACTGGACCAGTAAACTGCATTCATTAACTGTTTTCTTAAATGGAGAAAATACCAAAAGAATTTATTGGTTTTATTTGATGCATGCTCGCGGTGGTATGTCTGAGTGGGGCATGCATGGGCGAACCATCTTGCACCATAGCCTGAATCCTGTAGAGAATAGCATGATTGACAAAGGTAACTTAACATGAAACAGAGGTAGGACTAAGCTAATATATATATAAAGCAAGCATTGACCTTAGGGGACTGTTAGTTATAAAGCTTCTAGTTTAGCAGTTCATCAAGCCTTGCACAGGCTTGTGTCCTTCGCCCTTTGTTTAGTCATCTTTCGTTTTAAGAAATATGATTTACTTAACTCAATTTCACGCCAAATAAAGGGAAAGGACCGAGGAATAGCTAATTATTTAACCCAATTTGATGTAATTGGCGCGAACGCCTTAAACAAATATTCCTTGCGGTGAACTTTTCTTTTTCCAATCTACATTTGTGTCAATTTCCGGTTTTCGTTTCTAAGGGCCTTTATAGAAGGGTTATACAATGCTCTCTAGATTGTTCATACGAGTCACGATGACATTACAACACCTCCAAAACAGCTTGAAAACCCAAGTGCAATACAATCCCTTTGGATTTTCTTATTTTCACCTTTCAACATATTAATTTCCTTCCTTGATTTCAACAGGATGGAGAAGAGGATACAGCGAAGTAACATTATGAGAGCGTCGGTTTAAGTTAAAGAAGAAATGCTCTGAGTAATTTCACTTTTCTCTATTTTTCTATCATCTACATCTATATATTTCTGTTTTTATAAATAACTGCTTGTCTGGACTAAACTTGTTAATGCTGATTTAAAGTAAAACGCATATTTGTCTAGATTAGCAGATGGGACTTGGCAAAAGACCTAGTGCTTTTTAATAAACCAAGGTTGACAAACCTTTTGGGGGACTTATGTTGCAGCCAAGCTGGAAATCTTGCAATTTCTGTACAACAATTTGCCGCAAAGCTTCTCTCTCCGCGTCGCACAAACTTGAAAGCGTAGTCTTCTTTAACGTGAACGCTCGCCCGCTTGCGGAAATCCACGAGCAATCGGCCTAAAAGTCAATAGGAGCGCCATTTACCGAGCAGAAAAGACAAGGATTATTTGAAAGTCTAATCGAAGGTTAGATTTCTTAAGCAAATTGTCTTTAGGTGGTCATTTGTGCAAGAATCACCATTTAGGACCCTAGGATACAACACTTTATTAATGTACAAATTAGGTATTTAGATAAAGTTGCAAAGGGTCTGGTTTGTGTGCATTGGACTAAACCTTGAATGTAAGATAAAGGACAATACTGATATCGAACGCAAATATGAAGGAACAAAATACAAAAGCTTTGCAAGCAAAAGAACAGTGGAGGGGCTCTCGATGGCGAGAAGCAACAGTCTAGCTAACATTAGGCCCTGGAAACAAACCTTGTGCTTCAAAGAGGTGCTTTGATTACAAATAGACAAGTCATTTTAATTGCAAGTCAATCCAGGGCCAAAACTGCACTCTGATTTCTCGCTGCCTATTTACACTGTAAACAATTTCTCTGTTGTCATATGATAAGCAAGATTCTACATGCATCAGCAAAAAAAGTACTACCTATTTTACATCTAATAAGAAATTCCTGCTTAGTTCTCCATCTTCTACATCTACAGTAGAGATCGCCATTTTGCGTTCTATATAAGTTACTTAAGACATAAACACATACTGCAAGGTATTCAAAACCATTATAACTTTAATAAAGATGTGTTAAGAATATTACAACTAGTTATATGTAAGATATAAGGACCAAAATGGAGAAGAACTGTAAAAGTGTAAAAACTTGGATTTTCATGTAAAATTAAGCTTAATTTGGTATCAAATTGCCCTCCTCGCCATTTAGTTTCGAAATGAGATTCCGAAATGATTTGGTCGTGCAAAACATTCATATTTAGTGATCTCGTCTTGAGTTACGTTAAGTTTTCTGATTTAACCCTTATCACGTGGATGGGTAGTTTCTTGCATCATTCTGTTTAATATTGGCTTTAGGTGCTGACTTCCCTTCAGACCACACAGTTTTCCTCCGGATTATTACAGAGAAGCCCATTTGATTGACTCGATTCCAGCACACGTCTTCAAGCTCAATGATATCAAGATATCAAGTATAATTAGAAATGCATGTTTGGTCATGATGAATCAGACCACTAGACCTCGATATTAATGGCGCAGCAATGATCGATCATGGTTAATCAAACTTCATTGATCAGCTGTTATTACCTACTAGGAGGTCAAACGCAGAATGCAGTCGTAAGTTATTTGCATATTAATCCTTACAGCATCGAGCATTCAGGCCGTCACTTGAATTTACAAATGCTTCAGAAATGTGGCGGATTACCTTACGTATCCAAAGCTGGATCTGAAATTTGAGCAAAGTCTCGCTCTTGTCATAACGTGCTTTGAATAAAAATCAGGTTTAAATCCCAATGCATTACAAAGCATAACCAAATGTTTTGAAGGTCAATCTAAGGCAATCCTATTACCTATTAAAGGCTTTTACCGAAATGCAACGGCTTGTTTTTCTGTGGTGTGCAGAAAGGGCTTGCCAAATAAGAACGAGCCGTGTTTATACGCGAAAGGAAATGCAACGCGAAGAATATGAATCGCAGATCACGTGTTCCATTCATCAAATTCGACTTCCCAATCGATCGTTAGATCTAGCGCTTAATTAGAAATCCAGGAAGCGCTCGGCGGACGCACGGTCCGCGGGTAATCTTTGCTGGTAGCAATGCAGACCATACTCAGGATAAGCTTTGCATTGTCGGCAGATAAAAAGTGAAGTTTAACTGGATTTTAATGGCTGCACTGAGATCATAATGTGCTGTTAGGATGCCACAGAGAAAAGAGGGATTCCTTGTATATGCATGACAAGGTAGTGGTTTCTGATGGGTTCGGTTGCGCAGCAATTCTTCTCTGATCCCGCTACGCGCTGAATTCTAGCGGGGCAAGTCTATTTAACGCCGCGCGGTCCTTTCGCTAGCGAACGTAGCCTTGGGATGCAATGACCGATCAAGCGATTTTCACCCAAATGCTATTGAACAACCATGCATACCGCTTTGATTAATTCGTTTAAACTTCTCCCAAAGAAAAATACAATCACTTTGCGATCAAGCTCCCGAATACGGCATAAATCAACATACATAACTTTTAGATTCAAATGTCATCCACTTTGGTTAATCTCGGACACTAAATGAAATGACATACCGATACATCCGTCTATCCCAAAATGCGCATTGTGGAAAGTGTGCAATAATGGTGATAGAGCATGACCCTTTGAAACAATCTTTGTCCCCAAAGAAGATTATTTCGATAGAAAGAAAGGGAATTTCTAATGCTGTTACGACCCTTGATTTGCGGTCGATAAAACAAGCGACAGGTCTTGATCTCGTTATGTATCGTAAAATATCATATCTTTTTGAATTAATCTAGGAAGACAATCAGCTGGCTCCTCCTCAGGGGCTTGACAGCCAGCTCTGACTCGGGTGTCTCATAGGCCGAACAGTCCCTCTGATAGCTCGCTGATTAAATAAAGTTGGTCATTGTCAAGAATTCATTTGTAATGAAGGATTTCGAGGGCCTTTCATAAATTCCAGTAGAAATTGAACATATATGGATGTTTGGGCAATTTACAGCGGATCGTATAATTGAAAGCTGCCTAAGGCATTCTAGGCATCTCCTATTGTGAAACAACATCCTAAAGCATGGACTCTGCATCGTTGAAAAAAAAACCAAAGTTATCAACTCCAGTGACTGATGATTCGCCTAATAAATACTTGCATACAGTCTGGTGTTGTTGCATATCACAAATAGAGAATTGTGCTAACTTTTCCCAGCAGGGATTAGGTTGGAGATTTCAATGGGCCAGAATCTAGCCCTGGTTTGTTTACTTTGTATTGAGCCTCTGGTTCAGTGTCTGGAGAGCACAGAGCGTACCAGTTCTTCTTACAAATATGGTGCCGTTCAAGAGTAAGCGTTTTAGTGTGATGGAATGTCTTTGGAGGCTGCTGAGGGATGATGGGTCGAGCTTAAACAGCTTTCAATTTGAGTAGCGCGTTTTGGGATTGGTGATTAGGCCGAAGCTATCATCCCTAATATAACAAGAAGAGTTGGCGATCCGTGATAATTAAGATACTAAAAATAGATAATATCTATTGTCCTTGATAATACGAATCGCTCTTTTTGGTGCACTAAATTATAAGCTTCATGAATTAGGCAAGAAGCGGGAATTATTAGCTTTCAAAACCGTTGCTTTTCTTGAGGATAAAACCCTTACTACAAAGCTCGTCATTGATTGGCTAAAATATAGTTTAACGACATCATCCCGGAAATGAAGGCGACGTCCCCGAGTAAGCAGCAGTGTAGGAAACGCGCGGATTGGTTGCGGGCGGTGAATCTGCGGTTGGTGTTGTGTTCCAAAGCCATGTGTGTGTGTATGTGTCAGTACATGGAACACCGTTACGGACAGAACATGTATTTTACACGTTTTCATAGTCTTAGAAATCCGCTCGGAACCCAATGGACGTCAGAATGTATTATTTCTTATGGATTCTAAAAAGCATAATTTAAGAAAAACTTGATGGCTGAAACCTTAATTGCTTTAACGAATCGTGGCAGGCACAGGAAAGAACTGGCATAAATGCAACTGTTGAAGGTTGCTCAAAATAGCGGAATCACTTAACCATAACTAGAAATTCCATCGCATGTCTTTTCCATAATGGCTTTAGTTAGTTCTCTTTAGAATTTTGGGATGCAGGGGATTTCATCTGATGGGAAGTTGACATTGGGAATAGCGTCTTAATGACCTACAAATTTTGGTAAGCTGGAATGCCACTCGGCCGATAATCATTTAATCATCTGGAATGCATTTAAGGTAAAACATAAGCATGTTAAAGTCAAAGATGGTTGACCAACATCAAAGCTGATCGACAAGATCAGAGTTGATTGATCAACATCAAAGATGATCGAACAAGATCAGAGTTGATTGATCGACGTCAAAGATGATCGATCAAGATCAGAGTTGATTGATCAACGTCAAAGATGATCGATCAAATCAGAGTTGATTGATCAACGTCAAAGATGATCGATCAAGATCAGAGTTGATTGATCAACGTCAAAGATGA
The DNA here is from genome assembly GCA_003864495.1 of Nemopilema nomurai. Taxonomy (NCBI): domain Eukaryota; kingdom Metazoa; phylum Cnidaria; class Scyphozoa; order Rhizostomeae; family Rhizostomatidae; genus Nemopilema; species Nemopilema nomurai. Next base: position 271,979 of record ML133421.1, on the reverse strand, counting down.
TCGATCAAGATCAGAGTTGATTGATCAACGTCAAAGATGATCGATCAAAATCAGGGTCAAAATTTTCTGGCTGTCGTGTTCTTATTTTCAACTTGCGTCAAAAGCAAGCCGATAAGTGTATGCATGCTTTCTAACCAAACAAATTTTTTCGAGGCTTGGTTATGAAATTCGTTGAGATCATGTCCCTCTCGGGCAGTTCAAGGGCAACTGTTGGCCTTAGCATTCAAATGCAGCCATCTTTCTTCCCTGCATTAGCAAGGATCAAGAGACTAAACATGGAAGACTTTCTCCCCTTACCACCGCGACTGTTATTCAAGACCATTTTCAAACAAGGTTTCTATTTGTTTATTTGGGGGAAACAAGAATTTATCGAGTTTATACTTCACTCATCATCTTATTAATGTAAAATCTCACCTGTATACGTATACAGTAAGTTTGCAACATCATTGGCCTAATAAACGCTTTGAGCCTTAAATTGGAGAAAAGTTAACGCCCTCGGCCAATAGAGTCTAGTGAACCAGTCCTAATAGTCGCAACATGCGCAAGGAGAGATGCGCGTAGCGCTTTCGGATCACATGGTCACTTGCAAAAATCAGGAGTCGAAAACAAGAAGGATACAGAGCTTTTTCCAATGCAGACCGACCTACGAATTGCCTTTTCTAAATGTAAACATTAACTGTGATGTGAAAATTCACCAGCAGTTTTCATTGTAATCCACCATTTAAGCACTGTAAAATGTTTCGTAAACCTCGTTGTTTGTTCATAAACTGCATAATAATTCCTTTTAAACCAAGACACTAGGATACGTAAACATTTACGTATGTCTTACATCTTTGGAATGTCCATGCTCAGAAGTTGTTCTGGGCAAAGAAACACTGTTTCCACTCTGAGTTAAAAAACAGATTAATTCTTAAGTGAAAGCAGCACAAAGCCCTTTGCTTCGTCAAGTGGTAAAAAACGATACACAGTTCGCCTCGTGACAATATTATGACGAATTCTTTCTGAAGAGGAGGGGACAAGAGGCCTGGTCCTCATTGCTTGCAGCCACATAGTTGGAATTTTTCATGTCTTAGAGCCCGAAAGCGCGAATTCGCAGCTTGACATTCCGAAAATCTGTGTCAAGACGCAGATTGCTTGTGTTTCAGTAACGAAAATAAGACATCGCTGGCCTTTTGTTCAAGATACAAGGTGTGTTTGCATAAGGCGCTTAATAATAGGCTAGCCCCGACACACCAATTAGGCATTCCCATGAAGCAAAATCCCCGCAAATCACCATTATAAATAAACATTGCTTACCAATGGCCTCCACAAGGAATTCCCAGCATTTGCAACAAGCTTATTCCTGTTCCGTCGTTTTCGATTAAAGATGCGAACTTTCGACTCCTGTGGTTTTTTACCTGGTACTCCACTAACTGAAATTTTTTTGCCTTTTCCGTTCGTTATGGAAGGGCCAGATGCCCCTGATTTCAATTCCTTATTAGCATTCTCCCTCGGTGGGGACTTCAGCCCCTGATTTGCAACGTTTGCAGATCCCTTGGTAAACTTGAGTCCTCTCGTTAATTTCATTAACTGTTTCGATTTTCCGAGCTGTTTACCGCTCGCGTAATTATCCCCTGGCACCAGTTTCGGCTCAACAACATTACTTCCACCACTTTCGACGCTGCAACAGGACTCCCGATTGCTGCTTGCAACGCTTCTATGATAATCTTGTTCTGCGGTGAAATCCCTGGAATTCGTCGAGCATCTTTTTTCGCTCACACCATCCTTGCCATCTGTTAACGATTCCGAGTTTATATGCCCCGCACTTACCTCCAAAGGCACGCGCAAAAAATCCCTACCTGCTTCGCCATTCGACGCAAATAACTTGTTATCGAACTGCAGAGATTTCGACCCACTCTGCCCGCTTTGCGACATCGAGCCAGAATTCCGATTGATACAAATCCCTCCGCATTCAGGAGGGTTGCTCGGTTGCTTTTCGACACGACCCTTAACCATCAAACTCGAGTGAGGAATGACCATAACCAAGATCACCGGTCGCTCTCTATTCAACTCATGTAACTACATGACAATTTTCCACAAATAATTCCCATTTGGTCCATGAAAAATACCAAGCCAGAATCTTTTTTCATCGATCTCGCTATGTCGTGGTATGCGAAGTTCGCCTCATAAACCACAGGCCATAACTAAAAAGAATTTGATATCAGAATTGAAAGATAAACAGCGAACCATCGCCAGCTTGTGTATCCCAGACTCCCGGTGTAATTTAGCAATATAAAGCTTGAAGAAGGTGAGCCAAGCGCCAACGAGCATCGATTTACGAATCAGTTTGCTGACCGTACAGCCAAGCCATGACTGATGAAGAACAAATCATTATCTCTCTGTTTCCTCTGAACAATCCAGCGGTGTCTTTGTCTTTCTCATTTACATGAAAAGAATCAGGTTTTCTTCGCTGTAATTGCTTTTTTTATCAGTCAAATAAGTGCGGGATAAAAGAATCCCTTCATCTTGGGCACCCACAGAGAGTTGTTCAACCTACAGAAACCATCCGTGACATCGAGAGTCGAACGCGGCTACGCCTGTATATCCAAATTTGCTTTAGCATTTAGTTAATACGCAAGGTATGTTCAGTCATATGGAATCATTCACAGTCAACCTGCGGTTTAAGGTATCTAACCAAATCCGCGCAGACTTCGCTTATTGCTCACATCTCGCATTATTCCTCTTGATCCCCTTTGTTTTCACTCACGTGACAATAAATCAAATGATCAAAACAATGGCTTCGAATTCATTGAATTTTGCAGAACTCAGATCGAAAAGGAAGCGCATCAACTCGCCCGCTCGGGGCTTTACCAATATGCTCTGCACAAGGCCTACTCCGTCCTTGTCCTACGAATTATCGAGAAAAATAAGCACGATTGTTTACGTCTTTTACTTGTGTACATTTTCCTTGGCATCTTGCTGAGAGGCGTAACCTTCTGATCAAAACATCCCTCCCTTTCGCCTAATTTTTATCGGGCAAGGGATCGACCTCGCAAAGGAATGCATCCGATTGGTATTTGCATTCGTAATTTTAGCAAAGTCGTTTAGATTAACTCTATTAGGGTTATTAATATTGGGTTTCACCGCATGCCAAGTGGCAGTATCACTTACCTTCCCCGAGTGGCAAGCGGATGGACCGAGTTGTAGAATTGAGTTTCAGAGATGGTTTAACACGTTTCCATCTTCCCGTTCTGCTTCAAGAAATGAAGACCACCAACCCCCTCTATCTCATAACTCAAAAGGCATCCTCGGAAATTCTTCCTTTTATCAATCTGCACCGTGAGAGCCTTCAAATGCAATGTCTTAACCCTAAAAGCCTTTGATTGTTGGTGCCATCGTTAGAGTTTTGCAGAGCTTTTTTAATTAAACATCGTTCTGGTTCTCTATATCTTAGGACATCCTTTTGCCAGCTTATACATTTCACTTGTCTTACCTCACGAAAAGTGCCTCTTTAGTGATCAGGCGGTTGAAATCTCCAAGTTTTGAAGATTCTTTCTCAAGAGCAATGCGTATTCAAGCCACTACTTTGTCCCTTAGGAGAGTAATATTCAACCTATGAGCTGTCCATACAATAGCTATCTGATTTAATGACTATTTTTAATGCTTCAGGTATCAGATTCTGATTTAACTTTGCTACTGTTACAATATTCACGTTGTACACATCAAAATGCGGTCATCGCCCAATGCTCGTATACCAGTGTGGGACTTGTCTCGAAACACTAAGTGACATGTTTCAATCTATGCTGCTCAGGGGCTTTAAATTGTCACATTGGTATGATAAACTAAAAGGAGGACGGAGCCTCTCTCCAGGTTTGTGCTCGATTACTTATGAAAGTAATTAGACTTACGTATATGATGCAAGTAAGCTAGTTCTCTGAGAACCAACACACGGACGAAGACAGAGAGGGCGTGAAAAGAAGACCTACGTCGAAGTATTGAAGAATGACGCTAACGTAGCAACAGTGAACGAATTAGTAGCCTGCATGGAGAACAGAGACGACTGGCGGATCCGTACTAGGGCTGAGGCCGCCCTAGTAGAAGTAGTAGTGGTAGTGGTGGTATGGTGCTTATTAGCAAATGAAACCGTATTCCTGGGTGATAAGTCGTAAGGGACACTTGTTAAGTATGGGTGGACGCGTGTAACAGAAACCTCTCCTTTCTTTGCTTCCATTGTCCTCTTTTCTTTTCTTGCTGCAAGCGGAGAGGCTTGGCGTAAGTCATTTAAACCCGAAAAGAGCTGCATTGGCAAAGTAAAAATAAAAAAGTTACATTTCAACATTTTTATTAACTAAAATAACTGTCAATAAAAAAGAATGAACTTTAGATCTCTTCTCTCGCCTGCATCATACTTGATATGGGTGTTTTGATTTTAAATGTAGCTATATTTTACTCAGAGGTATTAGAAAGCAGATTAACTTAGATCTCTTCTCTCTCCTGCATCATACTAGATATGGGCATTTTTATTTTAAATGTAGCTATATTTTATCCAGAGCATGGGCGGATCCAGACGTGCAACCGTCAAATTTTGAGATCTAAATTTTTGCTGTGTGCCGCAGTAAAACACGTTAAGGTCGATATCAAGGCAATGTCATTTATTCTTTAGTCCTTCTACTTTAAAGAGTTACTTCGAAACGTTGAGACCTTTTAGCTACATATTAAATAGGAAATTTGGTGAAGTATGCTGAGCTTAAAAAGATAGGAAACGAATTTTAAGCAAAACGTCCTTTGAACCAAGGGGCCCTTAAAGAGATGTTCTTGTAACATTTGCTGCAATCTGGAATATTCTCTCGAGTTGTCCAACCTCCATTTGCGTCAGTCTCGATTTTCAATAATCTGTAATGTGATGACACAATCCTTTGAAATTTCCTTTAACGTCTATGGTATGTTAAGATGTTCTATTTCCATAACATTCAGCAGTCAAATTAGCCCAATGCACCACCAAAAACCATTTAATTGCAAGCTGCGATTTCCTCAGCTCATTCGATACCCTAGTAATCTTAACGCACATGCTTGAATCAAGATTGGAGAGGAAATAAGTGGATGAGCAAGTATGATAAGTACTTGAGTGGCTTCTCAGGCAGGTATGAAAGTAAAGATATGTTGAAGAGGTAAGATGATCAGTGACTTTACAATTCCTGACGTCTTCTAATGAGTAAAAAAAGAATCATTGGATAGAAGGATTTATCGAGCGAAATTCCTCACGATTGCCAAAGCAAAGGTAAGTTTTGTGAATTCTCAGCCGGCATACCTTGTGAGGCAATTCAGGATTCCATTTTAAGACGCACTTACACAGGTTAAAAGCTTGATAAGAGGAGGGCCTTATTTAGCGAATTGTAAAATATAGTGAAACTTAAAGCATGCATTTTACCAGACGGACCTAGGCTCAATTTGTCTATTTAAAACGCTGTTACCCTTTGACTATTGAAGGTAAAATTCAGATTACGAGAGAAATACCCCCAGTTAATAAAGCAACCATATTTACGTCACCCTTTGTAAGCATATAAGGAGAAAATAGCAAAAAATGAGATATCAAAAAAATCTATGGGTATGGATCAAGCATTTCTATTTCTTCAAAACGTATGTACCGATCAACTTTGGCCTACAACAAAATTTTGGCTATATCATAAACACCATTATTGTAAATGTCAAAATTATAGTTTAGTTTCAGTTGACCAATTCCCGAGCAACGTCTATGCAAAGTGGATTTGATAAGCTAATAGGGAAGAACTGTAGGGAAAATTAAAGCATGGCCTTAAAAAAGTTCCAATTAGGCAAAATTGATAAGGAGGGGCTCAGAAGCCGCAGACTCTATAAGCTACAGAAATCCAAAATTGTTCAGGCTTTCTGCTTTCTTGGAATAGAGGGGACAACATGGTTATTATCATTCCCTGTTTTTAACGAATCAAAGGTTCTTCCGTTGATTTGTTGAGCAATCTTTTTCTAAATGAATTTATTTCTCACAAATTTATTTTTCATTACCCGAGCTTTCCTTGTTCACTTTAATAGCATTTTATTGCTATCAATAATGCCATTATTACTTTATTGAGGCTTTGAATGCCTTTCTTGATGGGAGATAATTGCAAACAAGTATTCTCTTTTTATGTGCGTATTCACTAGCAAGAGTCGGTCATTTTTAATTGGCTCGTGTTCTTTGCCAAGAGTTCATTTGTAAAAGAATAACATTTCAGCTAATGTTGTGTTCATTTTCCCACTGTTGCTTGGATGTAAGCAATGTAAGCCTAAGTTATAGGCTTCCTATCTTGACGGGCATCTGACATTGTATATACTTGCTTTATGCGTTGTATGGCCATCTTGGTATTACGCTAGGGAAAGGAGAGGCCTAATAGACGTAAAAATAGGCTGATTTGCTATGGCCTTAAGCGCAAGGGGTGATCCTTTTGCAATAACACCTTGGATTGTGACAAAGAGAATCTGAAGAAGTCTGTGTCTTTCCACGACGTTCATCCTTGCCTGTTGGAAGGCCATCAAGATTTGACACATTATTTTGTTTTGATGTAGCACTTAGACTGCTGTTCACCTTTTTCACGCTGAGCAGAAAAAGGTGTCTTGAAGATTTGCACTAACATCAACGCAATGATATCATATAGTTAAAAGATAATCTGACGTTTATTACATCCATCAAAGGGTATGAGAAAATCCAAAAGGTGTTAAAAGTAAACTTTTTTCAAACATTTACTCGGGAGACTTAATGTAAAACTAAGCTGCAGAGCTACAAATACCGCATACGTTGTGATAAAATGATAGTTTTTCTATTGTTTACAGTGAATCGCTGCCAGTTAAACTGACCTCATTGATAATGCAATTTTAGGCAATCTCATCTTTCAATACCGGTGCACTTGTAAGTTGGTTACTTGAATTGTACTTGTTTCCTTATCAAGTTTAGTCTTTTTATCAGGCAACATAAGAAAATCTTCAAGACCTATCAAAATAAAGACCTTCCTAAATCCATTGTCACATCATCTACTGGCCTATATTTGAAGAAATGAAAGACCCCCACATCCATTCCTACGCCACTGACTTTGACAAGCATTGAAAATTCAATAGTGCTTAACGGTATTATTCTTCAAGTTTCTATCGTAAAGTTACAAGATATCATGAGAATATCTATGGTGCACTGCTTTGTTGATCTTTTATGTTTCTGTCTCATCTGATAACAGATAACTGATCTACTCTACAAGTGATCTAATCTACAAGTGAGTGCAAAAAGTGACGTCATACTTTTCACCTCCTTGCATCTTCCTAGCTGGAAGCATAAACTGAGTTGACTGCCTGATTTTAATATAATCTTTCTCTGCTTACGTAGTAAATGTTTATGTCAACCATTAATTGCTTATAAACATATTTTAATGCTACCTAAACTTCAGAGGATTGATGAAAGTCTTCTCGCTTCTACGCTGTTACATAATTTCATGCAGATCGTTTAACTTTTGATAGGAGTGGAAGAAAATAAGTAACAAAATTCTCAAAATCGGTGCGCAAATGAAACTTCTCAATAAAGAATTCATTCTTGTTAGATGGCTGCCATAAATGCACTTTAAAAATGAGATGAAGTGGTAGCGACCCTGCAATTGAGAAGGATGAATCACGTTGTTTTTTCTGCCATTCAGTTTCCATCTTCAAAAGTTTTGATGTGCACTCAAGGTCAGTGCTAGGGTGAGATGCCCATAACGCAAGTAACAACGCAGGCAAAACCAGTTTGAATGTTATCAGACATGCACAGGGTTGCAACCACAAAAATTCGTGTGTTGTCAGAATGTTTGACAGATTTTTGGTGGTTCAGATTTTAGAATGAAGTGCAAAAATGGAAGAGAAAAGGTTCTGGTGCCAATGGTAAAGATAGGGGCTTTGCAACATTGTCAAGTAAGTAATTTCTTAGATTTGAGGAAATAGTGGAAAGCTGCAGCAGCAGGAAAAAATTTCTATTGGAAAGCTGATTACGAAGAATGACAGGTGAATTGCACTGGCGCATTTTCTTTGACAACAACTCGAAGAAATGCAGCAGCTTGTAAAACCATTTGGAAACTGGAGAAAGAAATAATCATCATCTTGATTTAGTTAATGATTAAAAAGATGATTAATGATTAATGATTTATGATTCTATCATTAACAATATTTTTCATGCTCAGTGAAATGAAAACACCAGAACAATTTTCGAGGAAATTTCCGGCAAGGTAAATTTTGCTAACCCCAAAGTTAACTTTCCTACGTTTTTCAACATCACTGTTGTTGGTAGAGTGTTTCATATGAAACATGAACAGAGCAATTTTTATTTTTAAGCAGACACGAGTAAGTGTAGAGCTCAAGAAAGTTGAATAATAAACAGGAAATATAATTGCGACATGCTCTTTAAACCCGTTTCAGAATCTTGTTATGGAATGTAATTTTAATGTAGACTAAGATTATATTAGAAGGTTTTACTGTACAGCTCTATGAAAGGTCTTCCAAGCACAGGTGAGGCCTATTAACTACTTGAAGCATTGCCCATAGTCCACTTAACACCTGAATGGGTTAGAAAAATTGAATAGAGCAAGCTTAGCAAAGTAAATGATGGAGTCAATACAACGAACATTGATCACCATTTATCACCACCACAGTTAATGCTTTTTCCATTCTGTATATAGATATGCTATGAAGCGCAGGTTTTTAAAAACAAAAAGTGGGGTGTCATGCTTTCATTATCACGATGAATTTACTTCAAAACGAACGTTTTGAAATAAAATATAAACAGGAAAAGATATGGAGTCCCGCTAGTAGCTGGGTCCGTTTTTGAAGCAGTTGCAAAGTTTAATATGGCGATAAATAGGTTCATGAAAGTATACAGAAGTGATTCACTCTCAGATGGGGTCTTCTTTAAGGCTACCGAAATTGGAGAAAAACTGAATGCTTTGAAAATTGGATTAACTTGGAAGCAAGACAGTCAATTGAAATGTAGTAAAGAGGTGTCTTGCAAAATTCGATATTTTTGGGGAAATTAAGTACCATTTGAGGAGTTATAAGAGATACCTAGCTTTGCCTCTTTGAAAAAATATGTTTTTTTAATACCTTTAGTAGTCATCCAAACCGTTTGATATTGACAAAACAACGAAAAAACAACATTTTTTTAATTCATCAAAGAAGACAGTCTTGCTGTTGATAGAATTTACAATTAACATCTGAATAATCCTTTTTCAGACCTTTGGAAATTTTTCGAGCTTTTCTTTAATTGGTGACGGACCAATTTGTCACTTTTACAAAATATATATTTAGCCCATGATTAAAACTGAGCAAAGATCATTTGACAAAGCCATTTTTTGTAGAACAAAACTGTAGTTGAAGAAATCCAGGCAGAAAGCTTATTGAGGATTGTAAGTATCAAGTATGTTTTACAAGGAAGCAAAGGACAATGATGAACATCAAATATCAAAGGTTGGTTGTGAAGAGAGGAAATAGGAAGCACCCTAGAAGAAAGATGAAAAGAAATGACAAATAATAATTGCTTTATTTGAAGACTTAAAAGATCAGCGTCTTAATCCTAATGTTGGTCTGTATTCCAAAGTACAAAAATGTTGCTTAACACCACACGGATTCTGTATGACTCCTTGGGATACATAACAACTTAAGGTCTTGCTTTGAAACACGTCATAAAAAGATGTGATGGATTTTGAATATAGAGGCAGTTAAATGCCCCTCATGTCACTCAATCTTTAGTAAAAGTATATAAAGGCAGTGGTGGCTTCATTTTATGCATTGTGAATTTTTTCGAGATTTTTCGATTTGTGAATTTTCCATCATCATCACCGTTATCATCAATATAAAACTTTTTCTTCATCATGATTATCATAACTGCTGTTAGTATTTCGTGCTATTACAATCGACAAATTCCTCTTAAAAACCAATGCAGTGAGAATTTCTTAAGATCCTTTATTGCTGGTCACATGTAACCCATGAAAATTTGTAAATGATTAACCGTTTAGACAGCTATTGATTCTCTTTCCCACAGAACAAGATACACTGAGATTGTACGTACATAAGGTTTATGAGGCTGTCAACAGATTTCATTACAACTATGAATCTAATGCCAATAGGAGAAATCCTAGTTTATACAAGAATAATTCTACGACCAGTCTGCCTAATATTTAGTATTTTCTTTCAAGTGGGGAGGCGACTAACGCAAATTTAAGGCTTAAGGCAAATCGGGAATAAATTAAAACATATTAACAGTTAAACGGGACAGATAAGGTTGGTATGCAAAAATTGGAAAGGAAGAAGACGTAGATTTGTAGCTACAAATGCCTCCAGGTTGTGTGTTGAAACTGAGGCAGGGAATGGGGGTGTAGTTTATGTTCTGCTAAACTTTTTGCAAGTTTGCAAGAATCGAAAAATTATTCCTTTACCACGTGTTGTGGGCCTAAAACATGTAGCTTTATTTCGTAATGAAATGGCGTGGCGTAAGTAGTTGAGAGTAAAATATGGGCGTATGGCGAGTGAATTTTTTTTCACCGCAGCTGAAAAGATGGTTTCTGGCAATTTTTCAATTCAACAACGTTAGCAAAATCATCACTAAATTAATTTAAACTAAGAATGGTGAGGTTGAAAGAATTAACGTGTTTCTACATCGCCTTACTCTTAAATGGCTACATCTATCAGAGAATTAGAGTATCGTTACTGAAGCAAGCAGCATAATGGTTTAGGAGAACAGGGGGGGCTCTCAAGGCAACATATCATTGCACATCATTTCAAGACCAATCGCTTATAATACTCACCTTCCTAGTTTTTTAGATGAGGTGAAACTGCTCAAACAGCAGATTACAGATAATCCAGAGCTTCTATTTCTTTCATGTTCAAAAAAGATCTACTTTTGACCTCAAAGCAGAATATCAGACGAAATATCCACCTCTTGAACATCCGTTATTCCATTTAATCTTTATGTAATCAGCTTAACTATGAACAGATTTTTATCAATAAAAAGTAATATTTGGTTCTGACGTCTTCTTTTATACGTCAATTCAGTCATGAATAATTATTGCACTGAGCTTTCATTGTACGATTCAAAGGGCCTGTTATATAAAATATCATCATGGCTACAAATGTCATATTAAGAAAACCCTTCAGCTCAATCTCCCCTTGAACATTGACGCAGGTATTTAAGCTTAATACTATTCACCAGTTTAACTATTATACAGAAGCGTGTTTTAACGTTTGTTTATTAGATGCACCCGTGTTTTATGCTCGATAAACTTAGTGTCACAAAGGTTTACTTGGCATGATTTTCTTTGAAAGTATGTGCAGATGTGAGAGATCAGCTACAATAATGGTAAGGTACGAGTACATATAAACACATTCAAATGATGAGCAAAGATAAGAAAACTCCTTTTCATAGTATTGAGTTGATAACTAGCAAAGAAATACTTGACGACCAAAAAACAGTATCAGTGGCGTGGTGACCGAGGGGGTAAGGGGTATGGGGTTGGGGCAATTCAAGGGGTGCCAAAGTGAGTTTCTATCTTACAGGAGCTCCGAAGGTGTCCTCTATATATGTCGTGAGAGGGCATTCCTTTGCAGTACTTTCTATAAATTGCGTCATTTTAAATTAAGACTCTTAGAATAAGACATCGTCCCCAGATACCTGGTGTTGAGAAGCAGCAGATGAGCCAGCCGGAAGTTCGCTGGGCATGTAATAACTTTTATGTAGTGATGGACACTGTTTTTGAATCAAGACGATTTAAAGTGAACGCGAATCTCCTAGTCACATTCCAATTCATCGCTCTTACTCACTATGATATTCTTTCCAACGGGCACCGTACAACTGTTCATGATCTCAGAAAAAATTTAAATGCTATTCGAGTTAACACATACAGATCGATGTTTCTCTTAAGCTTTGTGACACCATCTTATAGAATTCAGTTTTAATTTTGATGATGATAGGATAGGGGTGAAGTGGTAGATCAGGACCATAATGATTAAATAATGAATCAGATAGATAATTATGACTCCGATGCGATAAATAGAAAATGAACTGGAAAAGATAGCTGTCTGTTATCTTTGACGATGCCCAGCCACCCCATGTACCATCTCGTGGGTGCATATGCGAACTTAATGCATGTTTACACAGTTGCAGTTGCCATCCGAAAAAGTTCGTACGCTCAACAATGGCCCAAACGCGCCATGAGGGGCTTGAGGACTGATTTGTATGTGCAGAAAGACGAGGCTTGAAAGAAAGATCTCTTTTTATATGAACATACCTGGCATATCGCATACTAGCTAGGCTAGCGCTGTTTATTTGGAATAACTTTACTGACTTCAAGTAATCATGCATTTGAAGGTTTATTTCCTTGTCTATTGATACAGCGACCCCAGTGACACATTTCGCTAAACGATATCCTTAGTTTCATGTAAAGATTGGCGTGTTTCATAGTAAGTTCAAATAATGTCAGCTGAATCTACTCTTTGCATTGCACTTTTTATTCCCAAACGCAGACGTAAAGAATGAATTCAACTTCAAAGATATTTTAGTCACTATCGCAGAGATCATGTTAAGTTTTTAAGTTAATTTTTTACCGACTTTAGTTCAACATTTATCTGTATGAGACAAATAGTTTTCATTCAAATGAACGCACATTAGGAAAGAGCTTATTTTCTAGAAATAAGTGTGAGCAGATCTGTAAGACTAGATTAATTGCCCCGTATTTTCTCAAAGAAGTGATGATTTCCAGGAAGCGATTGGCTACAATAACAAGTATCTGGCGATCCCATCTTATGGGATTTTGTCGTTGTTTATTTCTAGTGGTTAACATGCTAGCACATCAATGCAAAGAATACAAAAATCCTTTCATATGTACTGCTGTGTAGTCAATATGGCAATTCTGCTCAAATGAATTTGAATAAAGTGGACTATGCAGATGAACACATTTACAATCAGAGTTCAATTTACACTTTAGACTGCTTCTTCAAAAGATTCGAGAAACGACTTTTCAGCTTAGTAATTTATGAGGGATTAAAATGTGACAGATTGAGATATCATTACTGTTCCACATTCAATTTCATCCTTCCAAAACCTATTGTAATTCTGTATTTAACATAGAGTCATGGCTCGTTTTGTGACCTGAACGGATTAAGAAACTGCTAGATAATGTAATTCACAAACAGACCATGAACTCATTCATTTTGGACCACACAGAGTTATAATTTCAAGTTGCACAGTAGAAAAAGGGACGTGGCTGTCCGACTTGGTAAAGGAAAGTTTTCTAACGATTTAAAACCAGAAATTGATCATGCAATAAAGTATAAAATTATAGAAAATTGTGCATAACGCTTCAATTCTATTTACAAGAAAAACAATATCTGTTTCTACTCTATTATATTAACATTTTTAAGCAAAACATCGAAACGACTAAGAAAAAGAAACTGTAAAGTTCATGAGCTTGAGAAAGGCTTTTCTCCATGCATGAATCGACATAATCAACATGAACCGAACTCTGAGGTTTCACTGGGTAGAATAGCTGCTTACAAGTTCTCCATTGCTTGCACTTAAATAGTTCTGTCATCTTCTTGACTCTGCGATCTTGAATCCAACATATACATTGCCAAAAGCTGCTTCTACTGCCATGGTTTGTATTTTCACAAGTGATGCTACATCCTGAATTTGTTTCTGATAAAGATGATTGATGATAATTTATTTATGCTTAGCCAGAAAAAGTAATCCTTTGTCCTTTAAGAGCAATCTTTCAAGCGAAAAATCATCATTCACTATTTGGATTGCCTGCTAAAGGTTTTTTAAAAATTAAGAAACTGGCCAGGTTCGATTCATCACACATGCAGAAAGCCACGATTTACCGGATTCTCTGAGTTAAACTGTTTTCCTTGTTTTTTGAAAGCCTTTTTATGAATCTAGTTATTCTCACCTTTTCTCTTTTTATGAATCTGTTATACAACCCATTTCATACTAAACCCTTAGTTGTAAAAAGGACGTCTGCAGAACCTTAATTAAGGCTTGCTTGGACGTGGCAAGTTGATGTATTGATCTAAAGACATTAACAGTGGTAGGGATTCTATAGAAAGTGTTAATCGGAGTTTGTTGTGGTGATTCTCTTTCCTTGAAGTGTTTGTGCTGAGATTAAAGATGGCAGGCTAGGACAGAATCATTTGTAAATAAGGTATTCAGTCGGGAATTTTTTCATGTTCTTCAGAAAAATATTAACTTCCTGTGTTAAACTTGCGACAGAGAACAGAAGATTCGTCTCTGAACAGCAAACAACGCACAGCTGACAATGATGGATCGGTAAACAAAGAGCAAGTCCGTTATTTCCAGGGGGAGGCACATGCCATTACGCGCGAAAACGAGGCCTCAGTGCTCCCAATCACAATCAGAGTAGGGAGTGGTTGCCATGGTTTTAGCTAAAGTAAATTAATTAACGTAAAGAACAGGACAAGCATGACTTCTAGGCTTTCTAACTTTTATTTTACTTTTCTTTGCTTCTGCTTTTTGGGTATATCTGGCTCAAGATGTCTTGTTGTGTATGAGTATTCTCTGGTAGGGGCTTATTCTTTTACAACACTGTGTAGCCGAAAATCTTGACCTACCTTTGAATTTGCACCTCTTTTAAGCCAAATAGAATAACTTTAATGCAATCCTACATGCGCCTTGAGGCACCATAAAAGCAACAAGTTTAACGATCTTCAGCGCTAAAATAGAAATTTAACGATTCTCCTCTTTATCATTATTAGAAAGAAGTGGAGAAGTCTCGCCAGTTGCATGTCGCCACATGCAGACCACATGTCGCCATTTCCTTAATCTTAGCACTGAAGACACTGCATTAAACATGAAGCGGAGCAAGCTTAATGGCCTAGGCGTATCTACACTACCGTTCAAAAAGTCTTGGGACGATTCGAAGTTTCGAAAGACGCTTACGATAAAAGCTTTAAAAAACATGCATTTGATCCTCTCTTATTAAGTACGACAGCCTGATATCGTATCTACGGAGGAGGAGGAGTTCGTATCTACCAAGCAGGAGTTATATTTAAAGACATTGAGGCATGATAGATGGAAAGCGTATACCCAAATTGCAAAAATTGCTGAGTCATTATGATAGCTCCGTTAATTTGATTGGCTGTCAAGCAAACTGCACACATGATGTTTTAACCTCGCACTTGAAAGCCGATTTATCACATGAAAACAGACAACAGCCCGTGGAAAACCACTATTTACCATGACTCAATGCCTTTAAAGTAGAAATGCAGAGAAATGAAAAAACATCAAAATCCTCCTTTCAATGGGTGTTACAATAGATGTTTCCTAAGCCAAGTATTACACTTTCGCAATGTTTTTGTTACTCTCTCTTTATCAATTCAATATCCAAACCTCACAAGTTTCAATTCATTTACTTTTGATGCCTTCCAAAACGTACGGCTTCAAAATTTTACGCAGTTTGTGCATTGTTTATAATCTTGACCCTTAATGATGTTCCACTTTACTCCTAATAGTTCTTGAGCATTTGTGTGAAAAACACAAGCATAGCTGACCAAGGACAAACAACGTGAAATTAACTTAATGCTATTTAAGCTTTCAAGAGATTTCCTCGAGTTATACCCCTCTGGAAACGAGTGGCTTTAGGTGGGGTACCAAATATTAGTCAGAAAAGAAAATTGCCCTATGTCTGGAATATTTGACCATTTAGCAACGCTGTAATAACGTGTTATCATATTTCTATGATAGAGTCCCTTACATTTTTTATGATATAAATCATTATTGCAAATACCATTTTCTCCACAGTACTAAATACAAAATATTATTTACAGTATATCACTAACCGTTGACAAAGGTGACAAAGAAATTTGGCTAGTTTATGAAGCTTGGGGATCACTTCCTACACAACGTGTGACATGAAACATTACTCCACAACGTCTGCCAGCTTCGAATTTCCACACCTTTCTTGTAGTACCCCCTGAACATTACTTCGCATTAAAAAAATTATTAAAGCACATACAAAGTGGCAGCTAAATTTCCATTGAGCTTCATATCTCATTGAAGCTTTAAGATAAAATTAATGTATACATAGAAAAGACATCAACAGTTGCAAAAGGTCACGTTAAACACAGTAGCACGATATCTGAATGATAGCATTTGTTGTCTGTTTCTACTGAGCTTAGCCAGCTGACAGAAAGCTTTTCCAATAATTTTTTGATTTCCTGAAGAATTTATGTTCATTTTCAAGTTCAGTTGAATAGTTTTGTACTGATTCAACGCTTGGCATTATAAGTTTCTTTGAATATCACATGTTTGATATCTGTTTTATCATTTACGTGCACTGATATTTCTCATAGAAAAGTATTTAGATTGAAAGAATTATGGATCACTTGACATTTTAATATATTTCAAGTAGCTGATGGGCTTACCATAACACATAAAGACAAATCATATTCTTTTCTTATTTTAATAAATCCTTGTTTTGGCATACTACGGACACTTATCAGTCATTTCTAAAATTTCACCTTCTGCTGGGAAATTGCACTTCTGAAAAGCAAGGTTTCTCCAGTCTTGATTTTTCTAGACGCCCCTGATCAAGCAGCAAATGTTTCCGCAGAGGAAGACTAACGATGATGGCAATGATTCAAGACTGCTTACTTGATTGCTAGTTTATTAATCTATGGTAAATTACTATTGGTTGTTGGTGTCCATTACTGTTCCAATATCTAAATTTACTTCAATTATTGGGAATGCATTTTCAGGTACCTAACTTACTGGGAGTAAATCTTGGTATAAAAATATGGATATGGTGATGACTTGATACTCTTTTATTGTTGACGATTTCAGCCAAAGCCACTCAGAAAATGAGCTCTTTCCATGGAAAATAAAAGAGCTGTGAGAACCAAGAAAACGACTGCAAATTTGTGTTAGGTCTACCCAAAATGGTGCTAACGATCAAGTTACTATTTCATTCACATAATTCCCCCTAAAGTTAACCCCCTTCTAACTCTTGAATAATAAGTTTAGCCTTTACAACTGGTCAGAGCACTCTTTACTTGGGGCACGACTTTAAAAGGAAGATCCAAATGCGCAAAGAAATAAACTAGCTCATCTACACCTCGAGAAAATGTGAAAATCAACCCTTTTTGCTGCCAAGTGGGGGCTGAGCCCCCATAATAAACCGCCTGCGACGCCTCTGCAAAGGCCAAGTAGTCAAATTCCTGCGGTATTCGCTTCTTCAAATAATGATTTGTTATCGAATAAGATCCTTGTCCAAACACCAGAGCGTTGCCGCTAAACCCCCTGAACAGGCCTGTTAACTTCAAATCACTGCTCATCAAATAAGGAGAGCGTTGTTCTTAATTCAAATGCTCAGAGGCCGACGCGGGAGTTTCAATCACTTCAAATAAGATGAGCCTGTCATTACGAACCCAAGAGCTGAGCAAGGCTCGCTCCAAGTCGAAAAGACGGGAGCTCAGCGAAGAACACAAACAAGAAATCAGAGAAGCGTTCGACTTGTTCGACACCGATAAGGACAATGCTATCGACTATCACGAACTGAAGGTAACCGACGCTTTGTTTGCCTAGGCCCTTTCACCTTTCTTTCAATTAGAGAATTTGTTGTTCTGTTTAGCTGGTGAAAAACAATAGTTCGTATGTCCTAGTGCATTTGTAGCCTAGTAGTTAGAAATCGATCACTCGTTGTTTAGACTAACTGTTAAATTGATTAAAACTATTTACTGTTTTTATTTCGACGGTTTAGTTTGCTTATAGACTGCTTTGCTATAAAGTTTACGTTTGGCAATTGATTAAAGGAAAAAACGCTATGGAATCATGTCTGCAATACGAGTAATAATAAGCTTCAGAAAAAGATACTATGCAGATACCTAGTCTATGCAACTCAGAGCGAAGTATTTGAGCATTGCCCTGCAGGGTTTCAGCCTTACAGCAGCATCAAATTTGGTTGCAAGCTTTGCTGTATCAGTTGTAGATAACATTTCTTACTGCTTTTGGAGGTCTTAGGTCTCAAAAACCCTCATCAAGATTAACTTTTCACCACTTCAGTCAGTTTATCTATTTGCAATGGCTTTTGATTTTACTCTCAATGGCTAGAAATGCAAATATGATAGAAAGATCTTGACCACAGCTCAATTACAGTCCTAGGAAAGATAGAATATACTGAACAAAAGCAAGTGTCATATTGGAACTCTCCGGGTTGTCATTTGCAGGACATGTTTTATGTAAGGGTATTAGAAAGGAGAAAGAATGATTACTTGCTATGTTATTTTTCATCCTTTTGAACTAAAAGTAAGAGAAACTAAGTATGTCTGATGCAATGGCTGGAATCTCATTCATGACTATTCATACCAGGCACTTGGAAATTTTCATAGATATCTAACATTTTCAACATGTTTTAGATGCATCAGGTGACTCCCATCAATCAACAGAATGAAAGCATAATGTGATGATAATTTTCAAATTACAGACATCAATGTTGATTGTCAAGTGTCAGATGTAATCTTGGACCTTGATTACATTCTAGATCCAAATAAAGTATTAACAAAGTTACCAATCAAATTATCTATTAGGAACAAAGTTGACAAAAGGAATTTTTCACTGATCATGATTATCTGTGTTTAGGGTCCTAATTTAGAGAGATAGTTGCCAATGATAATTAAAAAAATAGATTAGAAATATCATGAAATGTAAAGTTTCATGCCTTTTGAAATCAGTTATGCAAAGATGGTTATATATATATATATATATATATATATATATATATATATATATATATATATATATATATATTGGATATTATAACCTACTTGGTTGTTCTTCAAGTAGAGTTAAAGAACTAAGATTTAAGTGCTGAATTGTTCTTAGGCTCATTATTTTATAAACTATACTCATACCTTTATTGTCTTGTTTTATTTAAGAAAATTAGCCTTGAACAACATAATTTTCTAAGGTTTTGATAGAATGTATGTGAAAAAGGTTGGCCTTATTAGAATATATGATTATTATCATCTTATGCTTGCTGTAGTCACGTGTTGCGTTGTGTTAAAGCTTATTGGACAATGGACTCTTATATAACTTGCTTACCGCGCTGTTTTGTTCTCGTATATGTTAGCCGTCGTATTAGGCCTGGTTTTGTTCATATTTGTGCCTGGTCACAGCTTAGGATAAATTTAACAGGCCTAGAGTAAAAACATAAGATTATGTTTTTACACTTTCATGTAAATGCTTTTGCAAAATACACTTTTCTGTTTTGAATTTCAATCCAAGAATTTTCTCTCTTGGCCAAACAATTCTGTAAATGTTTATACCCCTAGCTCTTGCCAACTATTTTGTGCTTGAAGTTAGCCATGCTCCAATAAAACCTCTGACTTTTTGGCTGCTTATTGGATGACAAAGATGATGGCTTTATCAATTATTTTTTCATTCTTATACAATACAATTGTGCCATAAAGACGACTAATTTTATAATTAGAATGACACAACCTTGTGCTTGATAATAAAAAGCTTTTCATTGTGCTAAGATGTTGACCTAGTATTTTGTGATCTTCAAAAGCATTCAAAAGACCTTCCACTTGGACTGTAAACTGGGTCATGAATGTTTTTTGGATGGGGGCCATACAAGCTGTTTTAGTTAACAAAGAAAACCTTTTAGGGTCCTATGTTCAATATTTCTAGGATTCAAATAACTGATCCTTTTTATTCTTGTGCCAAATCAATAGTCTCTGCATTTTATTAGATCTAAAAATTTCATTAGATATCCTGTGCTTGATCTGGCTTGAGAAATCAAGCTTGTAACTATTTGCACAGATTTGATGCTATTGTCAGCCAATACCAGCTGAAAAATTTGAAACACAAAAGAAGCTCATTTAGATACAGCATGAGCCAGATTACTTCAAAGAGCTTGCCCTAAAACATTTAAAGTTAAATTTTGTGGGTTTGAAAGTATGGCCTCATAAAATTTCTTGAATAAACTCCATCTCAATATGTTTTCAAAAAAATCTTCAGGTATTTTCAATTTGCAAATGAACAGATAAAAACAAGATTGATCTCTCTCTCTCCCTCTCTCACTCTCTCACACTCTCAATCTAAGCCTATGTGGCTTTTATATACAACGTTTTACTGACAGGATCATTTTTTTATAGCCATTGTGGAGTTTCAGTTCAATAAATTGTGTTTTGCCCTTGCTATGAACATATATTTTTGAGTTTATGAACTCAAAGTTTGATATTTCTTCTAGGTGGCAATGAGGGCACTTGGCTTCGATGTCAAAAAACCAGATGTTTTAAAAATTCTTAAAGACTATGATAGAGAGGCTAGTGGTAAAATAGCTTTTGAAGATTTTCAAGAAGTCAGTAAGTATTTTTGGGAAATTTCAATCAGCTTCTGTCAATTATTCCCCACCCCCAAGTCTTCTTTCAAAATTTTGTTGCTGCTGGTGTCATTAAATGGGTGCAACTCTTCGTCTCTGTGTGCCATGTTTTTCAATCATCCTCAATTGTAGTGTAAATGTTAGTATATATGCTAATTTCAGTCATCCTTCTCCATTTTACGATGCCTGAAGAAGGCTTTGCTGTATAATTAAGTACAATCACATCTTATTTTAATAAAAAGCATTTATCAAGTCGATGTGTCTGAATCATCTAGTGACCGACTGGATGCTTGATCGAGATCCCCAAGAAGAAATCTACAAGTCTTTTCGTCTGTTTGATGACGATCAAACCGGAAAGATCAGTATACGAAACCTGAGAAGAGTGGCAAGAGAGCTTGGAGAAAACATGACAGATGAAGAGCTCCGTGCAATGATTGACGAGTTCGATAAAGATGGCGACGGGGAAAGTAAGCTACTATGTTTCTTTGCTTTTCGTTCTATCTTTGCCCTTTTAAACATTGTGTTAGCGTGGTATGCACGGGAGGTCGCCTTTTGTCAACTGAAGCTGGTTTGCGCTTATAGTTTATGAAGAATATTTGCTTTGATTGTTTTCCTGTCTTGAGACTAACGCGGGTACCACTACTTGTTTTTAAAGTGAGTGATTGCAATTTTGTAGCCCTATCATATTCCACGGCTCTAGAATGATATTTCTGATTTTAGGCGTTATTTCAGTGATATTTTAGGTGATATTTAAATGGCAAAGCTCGGAAAATTTTCCAATTTTGATAATACTGTTGATCATTAGCAACCACACATGCCAACTTCGTTAAAAGCCAATCTTCTTTTCTTTTAATTTGCCCAACTTTGTGCAGCATTTGAACAAACAGTAAACCATGCTCTCAAACATCTCAGAAACGCACACCAATTATTTCATGCAGATAATGTGTCTTGTATTTGAGCTGCTTGAATCGTAAAGCAGCTCTGTAAAGTGAAAATGAGCTGCACAATGAATTACAGATGAGAATCGTGGCAAATTTGTCCGTCACGGCCCTTTGATCAATTTTTAATCGCTACATCTAGCCTAGTCAAGGGGAGCAACCAAAAGCATGTTGATGCTAATACAAGCACAATAGCAACGAATGGTATGGTTAGTGCTGCCAACCAGTACGCCGTTGGGACTGTTGCGGTTCAAACGTAATGGGACTTTATACATTGGCAGTTTCAGACTGTGCCACAGCGAGAGAACATCACCTTGATCTGTAAAGGCGGTCAACACAATAGGGGCACTACTCCTAATCTACCATTATTTCAGGGTCCCTCGATAACATGTTGCGTTGTGTCTCTCTCGGGTACAATGTATGTATTCCCTCCCTCTTTTAATTTTCGATAGGTAGCCAATGGATGGAGTTGGTTTCAGTACTTACCTGTAGGTAATATAACCGAATGATGTAAGCATGCTAATCACATCAAAGATAATAAGGTGCATTGGAAGGTAGTATGCTTCGCAGCGACGCAATCGGTGCAGCTACAAATCATAGGCGAAGTCGACAATACGTGCCAAAAAGCGCAATGTTCCGTGCCGTAAGTCAGCACCTTTCATAGGCGTCGCTGCTACCGAAATGACAACCGCATTAATTAAAGAAGGAAAAATAATTTAATGATCGAAAATAAAAGCCCAAAAATTCATAGGATATGGGAAGTGGCTTTTATTGCTTGCTTTGTGCTTTATGTCGACTATTCATGTTCTTGTTTTTCTATAGTTAACGAGGAAGAGTTCATTGCAATAATGACGGGGGATACCTAAATCAAGAAGATCACTGGAAACTGTTCATGCACACACACGTTATTTTCCAGCTGTACATCTAGTTTTTTGTCCTTTAGTGTGTTACTGCTATGTTGCATATGCTAGATCTTTTTGAGAATAAACAATATTGCTTTATTTATACATAGTAGAACATTGATTAAACATCTTGTAGTTGGTCTACGCAAGTGAGCATCTATATTTCTGTTTTATCAATAAACAGTTAGTAATTGATTAGATCGACTAATTAGTGATTTTCGCATAGTTTGATACATAATATAAGTTTGGCTCCTAGGTAAATGCTGCTTATGATAACTTGAAGCCAGAAAGTGACGTAAGATTAATCCTACCCAACCAATCTGATCGTGATCAATTTATCGAGTCTCTATGAAAATCTCGCGCTATGAAGCTTGGAGTGTTCCGTGGAAGTTGTGTATCATTTTGCTGCTGTCAGTAATTTGAAAGTTGTTGAGATGACACGAGACTAGGTAGTGCTGAACCGTGTAAAAATATTCAGTTCGTAGAGCTTTGTATGTGCTCTGAAGCATACTCACTGGTTATGTTATTTACTCTCGACTAACGTATTTTTCAGATGTTCAGATAGATATTGTATATTATATAGTATATCGTCAGCTTCTTGTCTTTTTTCAAGTGCCAATTCTTGCTTAGACTGGCCCTTTCGATTCGTATTCACCCATAATCAAGCGAATACTTACAACTACTTTACATTACCTGTAGAACTATACCAGAATTATATGTTAAGGTCTTACTAATTCAAACTTAAATGTTGGTCATGAAGCAATCATAGGCTGATTGAAATAAAAAGGATTTTGGCTATTTTTTACAATCTGGTGAATGTACAAATCTATAAGGAATTGTTTACCCTTCTTGACGCAGCATGATGAAACTTGGCTAAAAAGGCGATCATTTGAACTTGAAGTTCATTGGAACCTATAGTTTAGCGTTCAACTTACATCTTCAGTAAATTTTGAAGGTGCAGTCAAAAATCGCTGTACCAGTACGTTTTTGTCGATCTTTGGGGATATCGATAATGATTTTAGCTACAAAGTTCTGAAATGGGGATTTTGCATGGAAAGAGCGAATCCGTGCGCTAGAGTTAATCGGCGTCAAGTCATTATTGCCCTCGTTCATCACGTCTAAATGATTGAATTTAGTTTAGCATGAATCCTGAATATCCCTTTACTTTACAACTTCTTTCATTCAGTCCTTTAAAAGTCTACGTAAATGCCATTCACTGCTGGGTAGCTTCGGTAGTCATAAAACAGCGGCTGTCAGAGAAGCCCATTTTAGCAAGTTCTTTAAGCGCATTGAACGGTATTACAATACCAGTGTATTCTGTTGATGACTGTCACCAACTGGACAAAACAGTAATCAATCCATGTAAGCCATGGGGCTAGTTTCCAGCAAGGGAAAACATCAATCTGCCAGCATGGCAAACTATGTTTGAGTTTATCTTGAGCAATTTTACTTCCCAAGATGGGTAAACTAATGCTGACGAGTAGGTTTAGAAAATTAAGCTGCAATAATAAACAGAAGCCAATCATACAAATGCCCTGCTGTATAGGGTCCATTGGTGATGCTAATGTCGTTTTATTAACAGACACATCAAGACTTCTGTTTTGATGTTTTGTCTACTCGACATATGTTTATGTTTATTGATTATATTTACAGAATAATTGTACAACCAATCCAAAAGTGAGCAATGCGAATGGAAATTGTCCATATTTCTAATCTCTGTTTCTCAAATGTCTTACACAAATCTTCTTCTAGAATCAAGTATATTGATCAAACATCCAATTGATCTATTCATTACCATGGGAAATTTTGAACCTGTTCCGAACATATTTGCTTGCGAAGGGCGTTTCTGTTTTTAAACGTGCTGGTTGATATTGGAAATGAATTTCTAGTTCACTATTTTATAATGTCCGTATTATAAGTAAATTGCGAGAAACCGTAATCAGAGTTCCATGCTACAAGCAGCATACAAGCAAATTTAGCAATGTGCATTTGCTTAATGCTATCAGAGAAAATAAGCTGCTTGCAGCTGATGCATTAAGCGTTAGGGAGGGCTACAAAAATGGACTAAAGGAAATCTTTCTATCGATTTGCCGATTTTGAAGTTCCTCTTCAGGTCGCAAATCCTATTTGCTATTTTCATCTTGTCTCCTTATGTGAGTTGTTTTCACTTGGCATGTTTACATACATTTAGGCAATACTTAAATCTACTTTATTACTAATAGGAGCGATGCTTTGTAAAATTGATCAAAAGGTGCATTTAGATAGATAATTTGCGGTGTTATACAATGATGAATTTTGTCAACTATCTTTGATGCATCTTGCTACTACAATAGAAGTACTTGCATTGTTTCTTTATACTTTTTTCAGACATGTTTCTAAATGCTTCTAAAGAAAGCAGTTTTGACTTAAATATGACACTGGATCGTGTAGAAGTTTCAATTAGGTAGCAGTGGTCATCAAATTTATACAGCAAATATTGTTAGAATGAACCTATAACAGACTTTTGCCTCTGATGCAAGTGGAGAATCGACCAATGTTGCCCAAAAGATGGAACGCACGAAATGATACATAATCAATAGGCTTCTTGTTTGTACAAAATGTGGAGAAAAAGTATAGGCTGATGTACTAAATCTGTAGAGTCACAACGTCATTGCTGCAGTCAACCAATGTGAAAAGAGTCATGTGGTGTGGACATGCATTATCGAACATAATCTGACATGGCCGCAAAAACTCGTACAAAGCCCAAATGAATGGCGTGCTTCTTAACCACGAAAATGCGGACCATTAGAACCAGCACAATGGAATGATCGGGAAGGCATTGCCATCAAGACGGTTCTTCAAAGAGAGGCTGAATCAGTGGGTGGGACAATGTTCTAGAAACACTAGCTGATCTTGATGTAAATGCAAAACTATTGAACAGAAAAGTTCTGAATATTTTACATCGATATACATATCGTATGATTTTACATCTACTCATATGACGATATAACGAATCTTCAAAGGCACGAAGACTTCATTGCGTGACACTACAAAGCAACAGCAAACTAGAAAATATCAAATAGAACATATCAAAAGAAGATTTCTTAAGTATTCAGATGCAATAAAAGAGAATTAGGAAGGACATTTCGAAGATGGAGTTGCTACTGTGCTAAGCAAATTGATTTGAACTTAGAAAAATTCCATTAAATGTGCCTTTTTAATTGAAATAAAGTGAAAAGCAAAATAAATCTACAAAACAATTTCATTTTAAAAGATAGTCATGCCATTAATGATAAGTCTATATTACGTAAATTACATATAATATATCGCATAATACAATATTTAATATAATATAACAACATTCGGATGAAGTTTCTAAAACACCAGATAGGCGTACAAATTTTTTCACGAAAAAAGCATGAAGTATAAGTAATTGTTGACAAACCAGCCCCTCACCCTACATTCCAATCCTTTCCCCAAACTAGAAAAGCGATAAGGGAAAGCGATAAAGGTGCGACAATGGGTGGTATGTTCATGTCTATGTCTAAATTGGCAGCAGAGGATCTCTCTAAAGAAGAATGCCAGAGAAAGGAGTCCATAGAAAAGTAGGGCTGGAATAAGCAGCTTCACTGACATCGTTAAATGAGTTGATATTTAAGGTGTACAACAGTGCAAGTATATGAGCTGGACACTTTGTCAACTGTGCAGAAGATTTCCCTGAATACGGCTTCTTCAGAGAAGAAATTTCTTCCTCAAAGCAATTGCAACAACAATAGCATCAGAAAAGCCTGAAAGTCTTCTAGTCAGGTTGTGTTTTTAGAAACAATAGTAGCATTCTGTCATTTAATTGACACATTCATCCATTGTAAATGATTCTCAAAACCAACCGGAGTGCTTGCATTGGCTTGCTTTCATTCAGCAATAATGTCTCAGCAACCATTTACAAGAGAAGATTCGCAAGGCGATAAAAGCCAATCCGATAATAGTGAGTCCAATTACGCACAGATACCGTCAAATTGAAACAAATGTCTTAAAAGGCGTGCGAGCTGTCATATGTTAATAGTTTAAATCTGTTTTGCCTTGAGGGCTGTGGCAACGGAGATGTAAATAAGCTGATGTATTCAATGAAAGACAACTGTTTTTGAATGTCCGTTCTGAAACCACAATGAGCTAGATTTTGAGCCTTTGTTATTAGCGAATATGTTGCCCATTTTGCTGAACCTGAAAGTAGATGTATCGAGATCAATTTTCAAGTATAAATATTGACCTTCTGGGTTTGACAAAATATCTCGCCTTTAAGTATTATCTGGCGGCGACAAAAAGTAAAATGTCAATTAAAAACAAGATGAAGCACATTAAAAGAGATCGTGTAGTCATTGAAAAGTTTTCAAAAATATTTTAAATAGTATAAAGAGTACTGTGTCCGAATTACTTTGATGTCCCCAGAAGAAAGTGAAAAGAAAAGGCAATAGTTAATCAGCTTGCCAAAAGCCTGAAAACCTGCTTAAATTGGAAATACTACAAATCGATTGAAGTTTATTAGCTAAATTTGCAAGATATCTTGTTTATCAAGAGGTATGACCAAGAAGCATTTTCACTCCGTAGATTAAAATTCTGGAATAAACGAGCCAAGGATATCAAGCTAGCCCCGTTCCTATCTTATTCTAAGCGTAAATCTTATCGATGTGTAATTTTTTCCATTGATCTTGCTCGTTTATTGCAAAGTTCATATAATGTGTAAACCTCCTGTGTTTTAATAAGGCATCTTTGTAAATTATTCTTCCATGGGCCCTTGAAAACAGCCACTTCAGGCGCACGCAACAACAATAAAATAATTTCGAATGAATGAGCAAAATGAAGCTGCATTTATTCATTGATATACGGCACAGTATCAAATGCTTTTTGACAATACAATCCAAATTACATTGACAAGCGAAACATATTTTTATCCCTTAGTTGTAGAGCTCGAACTCTTGAACGGAATAAGTTGGTGTCATTTTGGCGTGTTGTCAGCGACTAAGTTTCACTTATACCAAGCTTTCTTAATTTCTCTCTAAAAGGCCATCTCGCTACTAACGAAAGCGGGACAATTGCGTCAGGGAAATACTGCTGAGATAACTGTGTTCTGCTACACTACCTCTACGTAAAATAGAGAAAAAGTAAACTTCACGGGAAGGAAGTGATAATCAAGCTGCCGTTTTAATTAGGTCTCGCATTCAACGAGAGCACTTAACACGTGGTAATCACTCTAAAGGCTGCTAGAAATCACAGCTCTCCAATGAAGAAACTGTGAAGAATTTACGAATTTTCATTAAACGAGTCCAGGGATTGTTACTCGCATATTGAAAATGTTTAACATGACAAAAATTCCCATGAACAGATATCAGTGGTAGAATGCAAAGCGCCACTTTGAATTATTCCAATGATAAGGTGCAAATTGGCTGCCGTGATTGTGATCCATGGAACAATGACCACGCCCATCCAGCACATGGTCATGAAATCCACGTTCCAGAAAAAGTCGCACTAAACCCTAATAAAATGGCCAATTAAGCAATTAATAACGGGAAAGTTTGTCTTTCTGAGAAGCCATCACGAGGCTGAAATTATGCTCCTTTTCATGAGAGGTAACGATTTAAACAGCCTGTGCAGTTTGCTTTGTGAAGAGAGCTTGGACACAATTATATGAACAAATTGTTCGAGCAGTGTGAGTTGTACAAGAGTAAGCACTTTCATTTGTCCACTTACTTATTGTTTTATCCATAGACAAAAGCTTAAAAAGGCAAACAACATATGGAGACATGGCAAAATTCTCCCAACAAAACGGCGAGGGTGGAAATTACAGGGACATCCAACAACAGCTCAAAACACCGTCATCCTTATTCATAGCCCTCGTCGACAGGGTGACGATACATTCAAACCAAGAAGAAACAAAGGAATAGCAATTCTGAGTAAGCCGGGAAAACGTCAGATGGTTGCCATTTTGATAAAATAATTTAGTTAATCCAACGTAAAAGATCGCTAATACAAAAGGGGTTAGCAACCACATATAGCTAGTAGCATTGGCTATTACTGATAACTTGTTTGATTGGTTGTCCGGGGCATTTGAAGCCGGATCAAGAACTAAGCAGAGTTGGTGAGTGCAAAGACTGTTTAATTGCCGCTTTGAGCTGTAAACCTCGATATTGATCGACCAGTAGTTATCGCATATAAATATTGATTGCTCTCGTTCTTGTTCACAGAGAAGAGAGATAGAGAGAGGGACGGAACAGGCACAAGGAAAGCAGCAGTCATGTCAAGATTCAGTAAGTGTGCGCTCCATTTCTATGCATAGCTAATTTATGCTTCTTCATTGCTTTTAGAATTAACAGCTAATTAGCGGCTACATTTGATTTAATCCTATGCGAAGTCATTCGATCATATATGAAATTGATACGATGGTCCGGCTTGCCTAAATAATTCGACGTTTGTTCTTTTTTCTCTGAAAAATAATTTCAAAGTGCGGCATCGTGAGACCTACTTGAGGCTTTAGTGGCATTTATTTCGATGCACAGCTGACTGAAGAAATTAAGCTTGATTCGGGAATAATTTGCCTTATTACGATAGTACTTTAAACAGACTATTAAACAGTGGCATATATGAACTTTCATCAAATTTTCTTAAATTTCAAAACAGCTTTTCACATATTGTATACATGATATTGTACTTGAATTTGTTGCTTATACTGAAGAAATACTTTCTTTTGCTCTACTTTAATCACTATTTAGCCATGTATATCATTTCGCCATGTCCTCGAATGTCAAAAGCAAATTCATGCCTTCTCCTTACGTGCCTGTACAATTCGATTTGTTCATGACAAGTGCGTTTTCTACCTACTTTTTTATTTTTATGGAAGAGAAAATGGTTAGGTTAAAATTTGTTTTCACCTAGAAAAATATGAAAGAATTTTTCTACTTCTCTTCTTCTCAAACTTCTAAGTGACATGAACAGAGGAAACTTTGATTTGATAACTATATTTTAGTTTCCATTTAATCTGAAAAACCCTTCTGTCAGACGAACTACAAATTGCATTATTAAGTGTTTTTTATCAGCAAACATAGTTAGGTAATGACGGCGACATTTTTCTTAAGAGGTTGGCATGCACTAACCTATATTAATAGAATTGCTATTCATATCGTATTTAGAGACAAGGACGGATTTGGGTAAATGACCGAAGCTGGAAAACCTTCAGCTGATAAAAATAGCTAAGGCAATTTTTATCACAGTTGAGGAGATCAGAATCGTTCATAAATTCGTAATCGGCCTTTCCATCTTGTAAGAAGACAGAAGATAATGAAAGAAAAGCTTTCAATGAAAAACATGAAAATAAATCTTGTCATGTCAATACCGAACAAAATGTGGTAAGCATTTTTTTCACTCAATCAATGAAAGTTTATGCTGCCATTTCTTTAAATAGTTAAAAAGCCTTATTTGACGTACAATGTAACAAGAAAGAATCCGTTTACCATAAAAGCTAAGCTCTTCCAGAGAAAAAATCAGCCTCGATTATCTATTAAAGAACAGCCTGCTTTCTACTAGCAAACTTTAATACCCAAAATTTTAACCTTTGCCAGTTTTACATGCCAACTTAACGATTAATGCTCATTTCACCTTTCAGTACCTCTCGTCCGTTTCTTTTCATCCTTTGTTTTCCAATACAATTAAGCTGTCGAGACTTAACGATTGGTAACAATATCATTTTGCCGTCTGCTCAGAGCTAATTTATGTCGAAGAGTAAACAGGAAATTTACAGATGAATATCAGACACGCTTTGAAAACAATATGGATTGATAGAAGCTAATTGGGAAGCTAGTTTCGAAGTAGGAGCTTAGAATAGATTCGAAACTAATGTATTTACTGAATGCAACGAAAGCAAAGCATAGCTTAAAGGTAAAGGGATTCTGAACAAGATGAATCCACCACATACAGAATATCATCGTAACAAGGCATTTTTTGAGGATGCCAATGGCTTCTGCATCGACTTAAAGAGTTTCTTTCTGTCGATTCAAGAATTTGATATAGCTCCGTGTGATAATCGCCAGCTTGAAATATTTGATAAAACAATCATTAATTGTATTTATTGACAACAGCAAGGTCCGAAAAGATGAAAAAACGTATAAAGAGTCACTTTTCATTTGCTATCGAAAAACAATTTCATTCAGCAAGAAGGCTTCTAATAAGTACATTAGGAGCTGCTTTGTGTTTTGTATACAGATGAAAGTACCATATCCTTTTACTTATGCAACAACTGCTGATCAAATTTCAAAACTTTATGAATGCATTTTTAGTTTAGAAAAACGGCTTAAAAAAGATGGCCTATCAACTTTGGAGGTGTTTGTTGGGTCCGTGTTTTATTTGAAGCTTCCTCGTAGCGGGTACTGAAGAGAAGTCTACCAATGTTTAAGCAAATAGTTTCAGCAATCGCAAGTCATTTCATAAAGAAGCACTTGTAGTAATTGCTTAAAATAATCATGCTGTTTGCCAAAGAAGCTTTGCTTCTTCAAATCTTTCTCATACTTTGCAGGCCTAATGAAATTACAAAGGCTGTTGATCAAACAATTAATGAAATGCAGTACCCGTCGCTCAGCTTACGATCAGACTGCCTGTTTATTCAGCCGAAATGAAAGTAAACCGTCTCCAACACCAATAACGCATTTAGAAAAAATGATTCCGAGCATTGCAGTTGAGTAATCATGTTCAGAATCTCTCCAAGTCAGATGTGGCAGTCTGAAGTGACTTTCAACTTCTACCTCCCATTTCGTGGAAATGGACTTGCTCAAAGACCAGTCTATATACTTTATGCCCTACTTTGGGCTTGCTTTCACTTCAGCCTGTGACATGTCCCATAAAATCACTATAAAGACTGCTAAAGGTCTTAGCACATGTGAATGAAGACATTTTCTCAAATCCTCAGAGATCTGTGTAATATTTTTCCCAGAACTCTAATCTTTCACGTTAAAGTTCGTTGGGTAATGATGATGTCCACAGAAACTTGTTATGCGCATTGAGAACAGAGTATCGCGCTTTGTTGAAAAACCATGCCAAGTAAGAGCCTTTTAAAATTAGCTGAACAGTCATTCACTTTTGTTGCAACTCCTGCCACAGTTATTTAGAATGCCTGCATAAAGATGAGAAAAGGTGCTTTTGCGTGCTCTTGTTGAAGAGCTGGCATGCCTTTAAACATTAAACGGCAGCACATTAGGAAAGAAATTCTTTTAAAGATTGCTAATGTTAAAATTACCCAAAATCAAGCATTGAAACTAGAACTAAGGCATAAATATAAAATATTAATAACGACATGCAAATTAACATTGAATATACTGACTGAGATTAGGAGGGAAATAAATTTTGATTACAAAACTATTTGACGAGTTAATGCAGAAACTTATTCAAAGTATAAACTGTCTGATTCAATCAAAGGCGTTTCTCATTAATTAAGAGCATATCAAGCGGTTTAAACACTCTTCAAACACCGTGAACATTTTGTCAGCTGTAAGATCACTTCAGGACATGAAAAGGAAGCGAAACTAAAGTTTGCTTGCTGTTGTTGTCTTCAGAGAGGCGGTTCTTTTTATGGTGCTTAGTCGAAAACGTCAAGTTTGGTCAATCTAAACACACATGATATAGCATAGAAGCTATATACTAATACACCAACACAATATTCTTCGCCGCATTTCACATACACTTAAAGGCATTTAGTTCTTGCAAGATTGGCATTTTTTCTTACAACTCATAGGTAATAAGTAAGTTTTCGAAAGAAAGAGCAAGAGGGGCTTCGTGCGGCAGCAATTATTTCTTCCAGTTTCTCGCAATTATTTGCTTGCCTGAAGCAAAGCTGGCCTTTTCAGTATCAATGTTGATTAAACATAGTTGATCAAAGTTTAGCAATTCACTCGCAAGCTGCTCATTTCTCATTACTTGCTGCATCTTGTTTGACCTCGGTAGCACACACTTCTTTACTGAGACACACAGCAAGGACTTTATATTGCTCTTTAACTGTCACCATAAGGGTTCGCTCAACGACGAGCCTAGTGACAGAGCATGCTCAATGACATGCACTATTGTTCAAGAGGAAACATATGCTAAAACGGTTTTCTTGAAGTTTCTGCCCGTATGCATCCTTCTTCTGCGAATCTTTTTCTGTGCCTTTCCCTTAAGACAGACTTCAAGGCACTGAGCCAACTCAACTCAACGTCCGGTATATCATGTTCACTCATGTTATCGGCCTATCTCTTTTTATCAAAGAAAGGAATCATTTCACTCAACTCTCGTCAAAGCTCGATTATTCTGGTGTTGCCGTGCCTTTTGGGTCTTCAAATTGAGCACGGGGCTTATAGTGAGAAAAGTGGAGTTTTCAGAACGTTTCTGCTGTCAATTAGACCTGATGTATGAAAGTTATACAATCTGGTAAAGCACCCATTAAAGTGATTCATCGACACCTAACTGGCGGTCGCTCTCTTAAGGTCGTAAAGGATCTCGACAATGCAAATAAGAATCGCATTTTGATTTCACTAATCTGGCTAATTTGTTGATATAGCTGGGGAGCATTTGCCTCATTTGAGCTATAAAGGACAACTAACTCTTTTCCAGCGTATTTGCTTAAAGTTATACATGTTAAACCTAAGCAAAATACAGTGCTTGAACATATCGGTTCAGCTAATTAAATCTCGATGTTGAGCAGAGAGAAAATTCGGTTACCAAATAAGCAAGTTCTATTTGAGTCGGCTACATAAATGTACATTCAGAAAAACAGCGGAAAGGAGATTTCAAAAAATATCTGTATTTGCACAGCTATGATCATACTCATGCTATTTGACCTTGCATATAGAAGTTCTTCGGCGGCATTCAGAGAAAGTTTTGCCAAACATTAAACTTTTGGTCTTGCCTTTGAGCATTTAGCCAAGTCTCTTGTTGACAACCCGAAAAGCAGAAATTTCTTTAATTAGCAATAAATAAGCAGCTAAATGATTTGTAGACAGTAACATCGATTAATGCCATCGATTTTAACTTGCTATTCTTGTGTGAAATCTGATAATTAGTTCAGGGTATCGAAATGCGGGAATCGATCTTCCCCAGCATAGGAAAATAAAACTTTTGTATTTTAAGTATCCTTGCAGTTTTTTACTGGTACAAGTGAAAGTGTTGTCCGTTTTGCGTAGTTCGAGTAATAACACGATAGGCCACTCTGTTTTTCTACAGATTACCACCGAAGCAACCTAACACCATACAATCAATTTGGTGGCGCCTATTTTAATGGAAGACCATTGACCGACGCAGTGCGCCAGAAGATTGTGGAGATGGCTCTACGTGGCTACAGGACCTGCGAAATTTCACGGCAGCTTCTCGTTTCACAAGGAAGTGTTGGCAAAATACTTGGTATGCACAAGAACTTTCCCATTTATATGACTCCACATTCTATGAATTGCCATTGGCAAAGCTAGATCTACTGCCGCAAAGCGTTGATATTCCTGACAAAGCTTTTAGTGCCAGAGGGGATTTTTCTTTCGACAGCACCTCCGTTAACTTAAGTGACAGCCGGGCGATGTGCGAAGGAGCGGCGGCTCAATAAGCCAAGATCATGGCTCTTTTGAATTTTAGCTGTTACAGCACAGAGATATCATGCACTAAACAATGTATGGTAACCAGAACATGTGTCTCTAATGAGAATTGTCATATCAAAAAAAGCTGTTTTGTTACATTGTGTAATGTGAAAAGAATTAAAGGGATCATTTCTGTTGCAATCATGACCGCATTCTATTCTTCCTTTGATTAACATCTGCTGTAAATAAGTCAACTATTCTACTTAAGTCCAGAAAGGCGATCTTTTGAAAGGTCAATTACAAAACAAACAATGACCAGATAGATTGTCAATCAACAGAGCACGTGAAATTGGAAAATTTTGATGTCTTGAGGTGCGCTTCTGTCAATAGACATGCGTACAGCATACAACAACGATAGCCCGTGTTCCTGGAACTCTTCATTACCTAATTCCAGGAATTCATCTGCCTTGCTTCGTGAGGCTTGATGAATCAAAAGAAAAATATTCACAATTTTGTATGTGCTGATGGCAAATTACGAACTGAACTGAATCGGGTATTCAGCTATTTAATAATGAAGTCACCAAAAAATAATGGACGCTACCATGTAAATAAATGTAGAAGAAAGCTGCTAACTATGGCAAAGAAGCAACAGTTATGGGGCCCTAGTTTGGCAATGTTACCGGAAAATAGTTGGGTCAAATTCTGAAGGTCTCATGATTGATTATACAGATTTTTTTATGGTGTGCGGTTGTGTTACTTAATTGAATTAGAAAGTTTTATTTTAAATCAGCAATCTGGCGCTTATACTGCTCGTTCAAAGCTCTCAGGAACAAATTGACGCGGTAAAGAGAACATTCTGCTGTTTCGGTGATGCTGTCAGAGCAAAACGGGAACAATGGGAAATACGCTACCGATGAGGCCGAGAAACATCCTTTGTGATTGAATTCAATTTAGCTGTTCTCTGGATCGTTTTTGGTCTTCTGGAAATTTTTAAGTCAAAAAAAGACAAATTCATGCAGCCAATTACAAAGCGTCTCAAATGTATTACTAGATGTCTAATATTATTAAGATTACGAAAAAGAACTCAATATTTCTTCTCTTAAGGAATACCGTGCAACAGATAACTCATCAGACAACGTTTTCATCGCGTCAATTGGAATATGCATGCTTCTTTTTCATACAAATAAAAAGCTTCCTCTTTGAGCCAGAGAACTGAAACTGACTTCAGACTTACAGAGAGGGCTTTAGAGCAGTGAAAAAGGAAAGGGGTGTTTTCTGGCAACTACAGATTCAACATACCCTTTTCCTTAGATTTTCCTCTTTTTGAACTGCTGAAATGAAGCCCCATATAGAAGGATCTTTATAAATTGGTGAGAGTGGGGAAAGTGGTGTTTCAAGCAATTTTCCACAATTCCTCTTTACACCAAAGTGACATTCATGTACCACTGTTTCGTCCGTAGGTCGGTACTTTGATTCGGGGACTGTCAATTCGGGCTCAATCGGAGGAAGCAAGCCCAAGGTAGCTACACCTGAAGTCACTTCCAAGATCGAAGAGTACAAAATGCAGAATTCAACCATCTTCGCCTGGGAAATCAGGGAGAAGCTTATCAAAGAAGGGGTGTGCACTGCAGAAAATTGCCCCAGCGTCAGCTCGATCAACCGGATCCTTCGCAAAACGGCAACTGAGCGATCTGTCAGGCGTGCACTGATAGAACAGGAGCAAGATATGCTTCTGCGAAGGAGCTATGACTACAGGTATCTGTCACCCCCTAGGGGTAGTCCCTGCTGCTCGACAATGTGCGGGGGGCACTACCAAAAAATAGTTTATCCCGATGCCATCTCTAGAAAATACACTTCTGCTCAAGAACATCAGGTCTCCTCGACGGAGGATACTGGGCTTTTCCTGAGAAAGGAAGAAAAGGCAAACAGCAAAATGAAGCAAGAATTTTTAGAGGAAGATGAGGATATTGAGGTTGCCGAGTGTGATGGTATGTCCCCTAGTTCTTTTTGAGTATCATAAGCAATAAGAAGGCTGAGCATGCTCTCAAATCGAGAATCAAAGTCTAATTCATGCTTTAAATTTGTTGTGCATTGAAGTTGAAATTACTACCTCTTTTAGACGAAATTAAATTTCTTTAGTCTATCGCCTCGTTTTACCTGCGCAAATGAATAGTCAATGTTCCATGTAAACGAGGTCATAGCTCTTACGCGCTTAAGATACTTGTATAAAGTCACGTGATTTGGAAATTCGCTTGCTTCGATTACTTTATGAATTCTGTCAGCATGTTCCAAAATGACAGAGCCTCTCACTTCAGTTCAGTCAGTTGAAAATTAATTATGAAATCTGGTTTGTTTATAATGCAGTTGTTGTGCTCTATCCATCAATTTTCCACCAAATTTCTTCTTTTCGACTAAAGTGGCAAGCCTGTCCTTCATTGCTTGTATATGTCCCGACACTCCATAGTACTAATGGACAGTTTCGCATTTTTCTATTCATTTTAAAGGTGTTGCTTGAATTTTTCAAGAATGCTTCATTTTGCTTTGAGTTGAGCATTTTCTGAAGAAAAAAAAACGCTGAATAGAAATTATCTTTTTGATTTACAGAAAGTAATGAAGAGGGAATGGAAAACAGCCTGACTATCCGTTGGAGAAATGATGTGAAAAGGATTGAGGAAATAAAAACCCCAGAATGTACGAAGAGCATACCAATTTGCCACGGCTTGGCAGCATCTAAGCTGGAGAGTCATTTGGAAGATGAAAATAGCAAAAATGGCCAGGAAGAGCATTCAGCTGATAAACACGATACGACAGAAAAGAAACACGAGACTCCTGTACCTCCACATATAAATCCAAAGCGGAAGGTGAGAAGAAGCAGAACCACATTTGCCTCGAAGCAACTGGATGTGCTGGAAGAAGAATTTGAGAAGTGCCATTACCCAGACGTAAACACTCGAGAAGA
This sequence comes from Nemopilema nomurai, assembly GCA_003864495.1. Taxonomy (NCBI): domain Eukaryota; kingdom Metazoa; phylum Cnidaria; class Scyphozoa; order Rhizostomeae; family Rhizostomatidae; genus Nemopilema; species Nemopilema nomurai. The sequence continues at coordinate 235,235 of ML133421.1, read as the reverse complement.
AGTTGCAGAAAAGATTGGCATGTCAGAAGCCCGCGTCCAGGTAAATATTGCAGGCATTTATTTTAAAAATGCATTTCAATCTAATGAATTTGGATCCAACCAGACCAGCCTAATTAAACTCCCCTGGTTCAATTTGAGGTACTTTCCCAAACGGTGCATAACTGGTGATAATCTTTCAGGTGTGGTTTTCAAATCGTCGGGCGAAATGGAGACGATACCAGCGGATTCAACCGGCAGAGACCACGAGCACTCACACTGTTTATCGACCAGTCTTCGCCAATGATAGACTGTGCCTTTCGTCACCTGTCGGCTGCAACGAAAGAATCGTACACAGTCACGTGGAAAGGCCAAGGGACATGCAAATGGGCAGCGGATTCACATGCTCTTGTGAGCAGCGCCTGTAAACTTTCGCTAATCAATACCACGGACTATAGTTTAAGGACAAGCCTAATTGTCTGTGGTATCCTGATATCTGATTTGCTAATATCTGATAAATTAGCTGATAATCAAAATGCTTACTGATGATTAAATTGTAGGGTAGTTGCATGTACGGTAATGGCGTATGGATCCTCGTCATATTTTCTTTTAAAACATTCGTCGTCATTCTTTTGCAAGGTGAAAGTTATTTTACTTATATAGCAATTATCATCATATTAGATTATTAGATTAGATTATAGAAAATCAGCCTTACGCAGACGAGCTGTATCAAGATTTGTAGCGAAACACATTTTGATTTTTGTCATATTTTAAAGAAAATGAATATTGGATGCATAGTATTCTTATGTGTGTGGTTGCGTTACGAGGTAAATGCACAAAAACACAAGCAAAGAGCAAACCAAATGTATATGATTATTCCGAAAGAGCAACGTAAAGAATTAAACGTAAATAAACGTAATAAGTTATTTTAAAAAAAACTGGCCGACTATGAATATGCTTGTCAGATGACCAGTGTTAATTTGTAATCATTTCTTTGCGTCTGATTATTGTACTCTGAATACAAATATGTAGTAAATGGTTTATTAGAAGCATCCAAGCTCAACTGCTCATTAGCCATATAGGAAGAGCTCTTCTAAAAATCTAATCGATCAGACTCATTGCAGCTTGATAAATAAACCGCTTTTTAATTAGCTTCTACCAAGTAGACTTTACTGCACTCTTGACTCTGGTTCTAGAGGTGTTCACTGGAGATGCCTGATGCGATGATCTAAAGATCCTCATCATACTTGAAAACTACAATAACAGCTTCATAATTAGATATACATATTGAATTTAATCGAATAATCTCAAGCTTCCAAGCTTGGGATGTCTTGTTTTCCTACTTTGATTATACAGTTTTAATCTGATTAATTATAAGAAAAGAACGGGGAAGGAGGCTGGCCTGTATTTACCTTTGAGATCAGGCGCCTTCTGAGAATTTTCAGAGATAGATGTTTTGCAGCTCTGCGAGGGCATTTGGATTCGTTTCTGATGTGATTAAAGAAAATCGTCATAATTGTATAAGATGAGTGGATGCCTGCATGTCAACCAACATGGTTTTCGTGCTGGCCCGGCCTACTCCGCTCCTAGACTAAACAAGTCGTTTAGATACTTGCAAAATGCAAAAGATGGTCAGTAATCTGAAATTTCGGATTAAAACTGTTCCCAAAAACAATGAAAATAGAAAAAACAAGAAGCGTGCAACACGGATCTGGTCATTTTGGCGACGAAAATCCTCAAGGATAAAGAAAAAGGCTGGATAAAAACAACAGGGATTAAACTAAGGGTACGGCTATGTAAATACCGAGAACATGCAATGAGCAATGCATAATTTAGCAATAACTTTAATCCTTAATTGTGTCAAATCTGTTCAACAGTTTTCATTCCCCGTGCTTCATATATTCGCAAAGACGTTACCATCTCTGCAGTGTTTTGCAAACATTAAATACTTGTTAAACATATTTTTGTCAAGTTACTTTTACATATACCATTCATATGATGGTCACGGGGGAGCTCTTTAATGCATCAGAACATCTCCCTGCTTGATTAAAATAGATATCTGTTCTGAAATCAGCTCCGATAATGTTTCTCCTGACGGCCTTTTTAACAACTAGGGCCTAAATGTATATAAACGAATGATGTTATAATGAAGCGTGGCTCCGCACAGAGAGAGAGAAAGAATAAGCCCTCGTTGAGCGCCAGCCTCATTCTGATCCACAATATGTGCAATATAGTGTAAATTCATATAGCAGCAAGGAACATTAACTGTTGTTAACTTTGCTGCAATAAATTTAATCAATCCAACATTTTGCGAGAAGTTTCTGTGAGCATGTAACCCAAACCCCTGATATCAGATCATGTGATCACTTTGAGGTGTGGGTCACTTTGATCGCTTCCTTTGAAACTGTCGACAGACATTAGCTCCTTCCCGTTGTGACGTAGGAAGTCCCATCTCTTTCCGTTCAGTGATCATAATTGGCACATCAACTGTCAGTTGATTCGCTAAAACCTAAGCCATGCCCAGTTATATCGTCTGCATGGGCTATTAAACCTGTGGACTCGTGTAACTATATGCAGTTCGGAACAGCGACGCGAACGCTGACCTCATCCAAGCCTTATCAGCAGAAAATACAGGATACGCATGCGCATCCCGAACGATAATACTGAGATATGTCAACCAAAAATCGCCATTTCATATAAAATTTAGCATGGTATTGGCAGCAGCGATTACCACGAGACCAGTGTCCAGAAAAAGTTATAGCCTTCCTCCGGCTGCAATTTTTTGTAATTCAAATCTTTCCAGCTAAATTACCAGCTAAAACCAAAATTTTCTTGTACAGTCATTTTAATTGTTTACAATATAAATTACTAATAAACTGCTTTAAATATGACATTAATTATCAAAACCTTCCTCTGGCTCCCAGCCGTGGAGCCGTCAATTTTTCTGGACCTTGCACGAGTCTGACTTGTCCCACACCAATTGCACTTTTCGGTGCTAAGACGAACCCAGAACTCCTTGAATTCTTTGTTCTCGATTGACGTCACATATCACGTTTATAAAGAGAGATGCATCATATTCAATTTATATTTTCTCCCTAAGCTATTGTTGGTTGTGAATGAGAATGATTGTGTTTGTCTTGTGAGTTATCACGTGTTAATGAATTAAAAAGATAGGGAAGGGACATTAAATTGCACATTGCTTCACCTTTTATTGCAGATCTCAGGGCTGGTATAATTACAGCATGTCCCATCTTCTTAGTGTATTCCAGAACCTGGAATTGTAATCTTGTTTCTGAAAGAGTAGTTTTGGAACTTATTATCTGTTAGATCCCCAGTTACGAGCAGGCTAGAATGGTCTTTTTTCTTACTGATCCGTTCTGAACAAGGACTAAGCCCAAAGCCAAGGGTTACTGCAGATGTTTCTTCAGCCTGAACACAGCTTAATAGCTCAGACCAAAACAGGACCCAGAAACCGATGTGTTACCAAGAGCAATGTTGAGAAATAAAGAGAAGTGGTCATTTCATCAACGCAGTATACATTGATTACGTAAAACATTCTAATAAAACTAATACAGTCTGTTTTCAACGTTTAAAACTGGAGCTTAAAAGGTTTAAATCTTAAAGCTAAGTTATAGGAGTTTGTAGCCTTTAGTAATTGAAAATCACTGATCTGAAGACGAGCAAGAACTGCAAAGCCTTTTCTTGCCTTAAATGACAAACGTCTATATTGCACAGCTTCATGCGAAAATCCTTCTTAGAAACAGAATATAAATGATAAAAAACCACCCCTCAAACTACCCAGAACAGTGCATTAAACTCCAGCAGCTTTTAGAGAAGCATTTATAATTAAAATAATGAAAACAAATAAACGTTGGCCTTTTCTAAACTTGGATCTTCATTTGAACAAACGCAGTGCATATTATTTGCACCAACAGATGGGGGCAAGTGGGGGTGTGCAATCGCACGATCAGGCCGATCATAATACGATCGTACGATTAGATTTACCGAGACTAATTGATTATTATAGAAGCCCTCATCGACAAGCACAGTGACCAATTGCTTATCTAGCTGCCTGCCTATTAAAGTTTGTATAAGTTTCAGATTTTTGCAACTTCTTGCTTCATAGCTTTTATAATGCAAGAAATGAAACCTTAACAAAATTTTCAGTTAATATAAGAGAATTTTTAAAATCACAAAACTTGATAGTTTTCCATTTTTTTCCTCTTTAACATTTTCATCTTCTTCTATTCCTTCTTTTCTCTTTTTTCTTCTCTTTTCTTTCTTTCTTTCTTTCTTTCTTTTCATTGTGTTTTCTCCACTTTTATTTTTTCAACTAAAGAGTCTAGAAGAGTGTTCAGTCAAATGAACTCAGACCGTCTAAAAGTGCTTTGGCAGCCTAGTGTGTCGACAATCTTCCTCTTCCCCTTCATTCATAGGAAATCTAAAACGATTCAAAAATTTTTATGGTCTTCTTTTTGGATGTTTGCCAAGGAAAATCGTTACAGTATGAAATACCTAGGCAAGCAGCAATAACACTTTTCACTTGCCTTTAGACCTTCAACATTGAGATCGTCATATTCTAGCCAGAGAAACAGGAATGAATATCTATCTAGCATGTACCATACTAAATAATTTTCGAATCATTTAAATAAAGGCAAAATGCAATGTCCCACTATCATATTATATACGTATTTACAAAGTTTCACCATATCAACTTTTGATCTTATTTGGTAGTATTAGTATTCAAAACTTGCTTCGGGTTGATTGATAAGCTCGTAGTTGATTCAGATTTTCTCAGAACTGCTAGATCAAGAAATGCCGTATTCAGTTATGAGACCAAGCAATTATAGCAAGCACGTTACACATCGAGAAACACAGAAAGTGGTTCTTGTCCACATCTGTAGCTATTGAGAGACACTTTATGCATGGACCAGTGTGCAACTTGAAATTAAACCGGTAAAGTTTATATGAATATTTTTACATCTGATTATGCAACCCTTATCTACTTTAAACTACCTTACATGCCAATTAATATTTTTTCCGGTCACATATCTAATAACAACCCTGTATCTGCATCGAGTTTTACATGATCTTATATTTGACAACATGACCTCAAATTGTCTCTGCTCTATAAACATTTTACAGCAATAACATCACTAAAATTTTAAAATGAGTTATGTCCTCCAACCCAAGGTATTGATGCTAGGGTTAGAAGAGAGGACCATCGATGGCCTTGTGGCGTGTGGATAAGTCTCTAGGGAGCCTTCTACCGGAAAAGGGTACGAAATGCCAGTGCCATAGCTACGTTGATCATACGGCGAATATGGCGAGCAGTACGCACTTTGGTACTGTGAATAGGGGTAGGGAAGGTGACTGAGTCTTGGCGCTGGGGAGGAGTATTTAGCATAGGAATCTTCATACGTCGTTGGCGGGCTTTTTTTCACGGGCTGGGTCGTCACCGGCTTCGTGTCTTCAGTCTCGGAGGGGGAGTCCTCTTCCTTGTCACCTTGTTTTCGATTACCACGCTCTGTTTTTCGCCATTTTGCCCTCCTGTTTTGGAACCACACCTGAAACAAAGATTAGATTGATGGTGTTAACAAATATTACCAATGTTTTTCGTCCCCTGCGTTTGAGCCCCTTTAACGTTTTAGAGAACGGGAATAAAACTAGGGAAAATGGCTCTCGATTAACACTCAATAATTTTGATTCTCATTAACAAATTATGGCAACAAATCATTCTCTAATGTCATTTGTCAACTGAAATACAAAGTCGAACTTCAGAGTCAACGGTGGTAATGTATTCTCTCCTTTAAGCTTCCTTCAACTGTGAAGTTCAATCATAGGTTTCAGTCGATTAGGCACAGGAGTGACTCTCTATAATGCAAATGAAGATAAAGACCTTTAAAGAGGATTACATTGCATTTTGGCTCAGAGCAAAAATAGAAACCTTTCACACGTGCTAGAGTTGACTTCACTGAAAACAGTATTCCTTAACACGGTTCAAGTTGAAATCAATTTTGAATCTGACTTGTGGGTAATGGGACTGCTAAAAGCGTCGTCACCTTTCTTGAATGACTTTCAAAGGCATGACAGCTGATTTGACTATTGTTTACAGTTGCACGCTTACATCGCCCATTATTGCCATTCTGAACATCGAAGCGTCAACAGGCAAGCAACAATGCAGAGCAACAGTGGGATTATCAACACACCAATGTAACTGACTATTCTTTCATTTAAACCAACTGAGCATTTTTATCAAAAACAGCAGATGCTCTTGTATGCTACAGAACTGACCACAGATGAAAACTGATGTTTGCAGATGGCGTCAGGAGCACCTATCGCCGACTGCCCATGTATCTGTGCTGCCATTCATAATTCATTAAGCATTATCATTCAGTAGAAACTAACGGCCAATCAGTTCATTTTTGAACCCATGTGACATATACGAGGGCGTGTAGCAACTAGTCTTAGTAGACAATCATGCACTGACGCCAATCATAATCTTTCAAACAGTGCTTGACCCTGGCAAACTTCTGCAAATGGCGTCATAGTTGAAAATCCGACAATCTTTTGCCCTGACCATTATCAGTCTCTTTCTCCTGAATAATTCAACGACTCATCAAAATGATAAAGGTTGAAGTTTTACTCTCACGTGTTTAGATTGTCAAGACAATGCAGCAATTGGTTGATATCTCAATTCATTTACCTGTGCTGATGGCCTAGCTCCTAGCCACAGAATTAGTAAAGAAAGACCTTAGGCCTTTCTGTCATTAATTGTAAGCACTGTTTTTGCAGCTATTCTTTGTAGCTGGCTGCAGCATCTAATGTAGTGTTTACACAAGAATACTTTCAATACGTCTCTAGCTTAATTCGCAATAGATCACAACTAAGATAAGCTGGAAACTCTTAGAATTTACACAAAACATAAAAATCCCTAAATGACAAATTCTTGTCCAGCCTTCTTGCTTTTCAGCTGAAAATGTTTTTTCTTATGATAAGCCAAGAGGCCTTGAAATCTTAGCATTTAATACTTTATTTACAAACTTTGATAAATGCGTCTGGGCTACGATAATGATTCATCCATTCAACATTACACTAAACTACTCAGCTGATTTCTTGGCTTGTAAAAATAGAGATTAAATATTACTCATATGAGATGCCTTGAGCTATAATTCTTAATGTTGAAAATAAATTTGACAGGTGCCAAGCAACACACAACGACGAAAACAGTAAACAAGTCCAAGGCCTTCCATTGATTAATTTCTTTAGAACAGTGGCCAAAAGCGAGCAGTGATGTAAATCGAAGAAGGGTAACGGCGTGTTCTTCTTCGGACGCTACAAGGCGGTGTTGGCATCTTAAAGCAAGTCATACGATGTGATCGCTTTGTAGCGGATGTAAGACATCAACAAAACCTTTATGTTGTGCGTGGAAGAAAGACCGTTGGACTGGCCTTGCTAGTAACGACATTGAAAAGCAACTACGGTGTCATGAGCTTTATAAGATCTGCAAGTTATTGTTTTCATCAATGGCTGACGTATAGACACGTGGTAACAGCATGTATGACATACTTCATTATTCAAACGAGCTTCTGCATAACCATCGAGAGTCTCAGTTGCCCTCTGGAATACTGACTTTAAGTGCACAGTGGCTTGTTGCGCCAATATCATTAGGGCAATTAAACTGGCAACCGTGTCCTGTTAGTCGAGGGTGGTGTGATACATGTAATAAATTGCTATCAATACCAGTATATTTTAGCAGAATACAGTTATACTACCCGTTCATGGCCATTCTCAGTTTTACGCTAATCTAGAGCTAAAATAAGATCAAACAGCTAGTTGTTAGACTAAAAGTATCGAAAAGGCGGACAAGAATTTTCATTGACAATTAATGCCTTTTTTCCTACATTTCAAATCTTGTTCTTTGCGATGCAATTTATGCGACGTCAATTTGCGATGCCTTCGCTACCTGAAGATTGTCTTGAAGCTAGTTCAAATATCCAGCTCAAATTTTCGCCTAATTTGGCATCACGCGTAGAAAATTCCCATTCTTTAGGATTGAAGCTTTTAAAACGTATATTGATTTTGTAGCATTTTTATCTCTGCATAAAAGCACCAATGCCCAAGGTTTTCCCATATTTCAGTTTGTTTTCTATTGCCCAAAATCCAACGGATTAGAAGTTAAGTTGATAAGAACAAAAGTTTGGCTGATAAAGAAAGCTATATCCTTGTTAAAGAGATTTTCATTAACATTCATTGAAACTGTGGATAAAACGAAAGTAAAGATCTACCTTCAAGACGCACCAATGACTAAGTCAAGTCAAGTATCATGTTTTTGTACTGGTTATAAGCATATCATATAAGCAACAAATAACACAAAGTTCTTCAAGTGAGCATTATCCCTGTGTGAAACATTTCTATCATGCTCACGGGAACCCAGAACTTTAGCTAAGTCTTTCAATTTCTTCCTTTTCATTTCAGACATTTGGAGGCTCTTTTAGATTAGTGGAAATCTCACTAAGTACTAAGCCCTTGACTTTAGCCACTATTGAAACTGTTCTCTTATCAGTCCAGCGAGCAGCGAGTAGCCAACGGCGTCGCATACGATATAAGAGCTTAGTGGGTGTATTGTTTCATCAAACAGTAATATAAGACAATCAGATGGACTAAGCACATAAAAGGATTACTGTGGAGAAAGTTGTTTACAGTTTTGAATTTTATAAGTTAGAATATTAATGTTAGTATTTCAGCAGAGAGAGCTCTAATTACTTCTCAATTCAGACAAATAATCCTCTTATTTCGTATTATTCCATGATCACTACATGATCACTACATCTCTTCTAGATCGCTAATTGCTTAGTGCCTTCCTCCAACTCTAAGCTGACCCAAATGTGTTACACCGTACTCTGCGACTGCCTCGCTTTGTCAAGCTTTGTCCAGTGACCCAGAGCAAGCATGATTTCGCGTGATTGGTTTTCGATTTAGAAACATAATAGAGAATCTATTGTCCGGCATTTAATACTCTATTGTCTGAAACTCTGCAGGGAATACATGATTGAAACACGACTAATCAGGTTTCTTTTTGTGCTTGCCATGTGACCCAGCACTACCTTGATGCAAAATGGAATTAAATTCAAAGAGAATGCCTTCTCTATTCCGTAACAATGCCTTGTTGTGAGGTTGTTAACAACGCTCTCATTAAACGGAACACAGTGTTATGTCTAATGAAATTTCGATGAAGTGTCAAGACATACTTGAACGCGATCATCATAGGTGGATGCCTGACTTTAGAGAGATGAGACATGAAATTTGAATGAAATGATAATTCAATTTTGTCATGTTCGTTGAACTTTATCTTTATGTTATTTAGATGACAAATTAAGTATGAATTTATTGTCTCTTTGCACTCTTGAGAAATGCTTCTAGCCTATGAAACGATTGTATGCGTATAAAAAGCCATTTTGACCATTGAATAGCCAGTGAAACAGTTAGATTTTAAGATCTTCTCTAGGCAACTAATAAATGCTGCACTTTGAGAAATCTTGAGGGGACGGCTGCCATACACAACACTCAGTAGTTAGATAACTGTACGCTTTATATATTTAAACAGAAATTATATCTAAAATTTGATTTAAATCTCTTTAATTTGAGTTTGTCCATGGAGCTACCCGCAAAATACAGCCATCCTCATCGCACCTGTGGGCACTTTAAAAACGATGACATAGAAGTGCAATTTAGGTCAAAGCAAACCTTGAAGTTATTTAGGCTACATGTATTCTATTTAACAATAACCCAATAGATGACTGTGAAGGGCTAGAGATCTACATTCAACATCGTGGTGGTGTTAAAATAAAACAATTTGTCATATGCTTTGTTTGTGACAAGGCTGGGGTTATCATCAGATTTGAAAAGTCTAAACTGCAAGCCTACTTCTACTTTAGAGAAGAAATTTATTTATTTTTATCGTGATATTTGGTCGTGGTATAGCGTAAAATGAATCAGCAATGATAAAATTACTTTGAAATACTTGGCTGAAGCAATACCTAGAAGCGGTCAGAGTGTAAAAGCTTATGAGCAGCCAAACTGGAAAAGGAGGAACTAAAAGTAAGGCAGCATTTATTTCTTGAAGACATTTTGCTTACTGGTACTTTGCATAGAAGCTGCAAGCAGTAGGCTTCGTATGTTAACCTGTAGAGGTTGAAGCTCTCTTTGAAATGAACGTTCATTTTTAAAGGCGTCTTATTCAATTCACTCCTGGTGCTTAAGAATACAATGATTCACATTCTAGAAAACGGTTCAACTGATGGTTCGACAGCTTAGATCCAATCATTGTTAGCGTGCTGATGGACTTCTTACCAACTGGTTTGCAAATGAACGGACAAACCTTTGAGTTGATAAAGCATCGTAAACAAGATGTATCTGTTTGAGCAATGTAGTGACACATCAAGCCGAGTGGAGAGTTCAGTCAACAAATGTGTTTTAAATTTTGATGAACTCTTAACATATTTTAGCAATACTATAGATGAAGTAACCTTTCAAAAGTAGATCAATCTTTCATCTTTTACTGCACATTTCCTGATTTGAACGTAAGTTGTATTGTCATTTTCGCAACAGAATATTTCAAAATAATGTGTGTAAACCCTTTTCCTATTGACGCTTCAAAGATTCTCTAAGATTCATAGATTCTAAGCAATGTCAAGATACTACTATAGCTACGGAGGTGGTGGTATCAATTTATAACTTAATAGTAAATTCATAGACTCTGCTTTGAATGAATAGTGGCAAACGCATAGCTTATTGATCTGAAGTAGAGTATTCCTGACGGCGATTTCTCTCTAAATCTTTGTTGATATCCAGAAAATTATAAGCTTCTGGAAACATGATTCTTCTTGTATGGTACACTGCAGAGACGCGATGATGATCCATTTTAGAGGTGTGCAGTTGTCTACCGGGAGATAGCTTGGCAACTTTTTGCAAGCATGCCAGTCATTTAGCAAATTGATGCATCCAGCTGAATTTCAACCGACAGTTTGGTCTTCTTAACATTTGAAAGTTGCAGTATTTCTTAAAACCAAAGCCTTTAAACACCAAGTAATTGACGAAGAATGCAGTTAAATCTACTGCTACCACACAACGTGTCTTGTTCGATAATAACAGCTTTGTTAGCGTGATTTGTCAACATTTGCAAACTGCCTCTGCCTCACCTATTCTGCTTGTTCTTTCGACCAAATTCCAAAGCTTTATACTTCCTTTGCAGCCTTTAACCTATGCTTATGTATAAGAGAAAATACTGAGCCTGGCTTTTCGACATCTGACTTAGTTTATAACATAACAGTGGTAAACTTGGTAAACTTAAGAGCATAACTGTCAGCTTTTTCCAGAAAGATGACAAATGCATCTTGTAAGGCTTCAGGACTCAGATATGTTTGATTGCGCGATGATTTAGCCGAAAGTATTAAGAAACCTAAGCAGATAGCCTGATAAAGAACGTACACTTGAAATCATAATAAGATTAATATTGACTGCTTGAGCCACATGACATGTAACTATTTAAAAAAATATAGGGCATTTAAGACGAATATTTATCTTATGGCATTCTCTTTGAGAACAGATGACGAACATTATTGAAATCGCGTTTATGACTCAGAAACTTAACAACGCTTTTAGAAGTTTACAGATGCATACAACAGCTTCTCTCGTAAGAAATAATCTACAATTTTGAATGGTTGATAAATTTGATGAGAAAATAATTGCTCATATTTAGGGCGTGCTACGAACGCCAATGAGTGCTCTTTTAATACAGTTGTATTTCATTCCTTTTGCTCTTATAAATCGTAATCCTTGTAATATTTGCTAGGTTTTTGCTGTTAATTGCGATTTCGTTGACATGAAGATTATTGTAGCGACTAAAACCTCCAACTATTTCTGGCACCGCTTGCTTTTTCAATTTAGAGCTTCTTGACAAAAAGTTTCCTTGCTCTTTTCTTTTTCTTTAGCTACTGTCACACTGTGCTGTGTCCGGCCAAAATATCAGACAAATGAGTACGGATGTCAGCGCAAGATTGTATCAGTGACAAAGCAAAATTGGCAAGACCCGCAACATCCGATGCAACGCAGATTCTCAAATACTTTAGGCTAGGTCCAATAGATATTAGCGAAGGCACCAATGTCCTTCACAGGAAAATGTTATCTCCAAATTGAATATGTGCATTTAAATTTTTGAGTTGGCTTCCGTTGAGCTGCAAATACGGTAAAATCAGAACAGACTGTCCTCTCTGACATTTATATTGCCTTTAGAATGAGCAGCGCTTCACATACAATGTGTTTTTATTCTTCAAAGTGTTTATTTTAACAACATCCAAAATTGATAATTTAAAGAATGGTGAATTTTTAGAGAGCATTTGATTCAACTTGGATGAATTATCTTTGGTTATTTCCAGTAAGACGCCTTAATGCAAAAACTATAAAATTCCTTGAATCATAGCCGAGAAATTTTTATTGGTGTTTTATAGGAAGATACAAAGAGTAGCTTAAGTCCAAGTTAGTAAACTGAATCTTAGTAAGGTGGGTGAAAAGAGACTGCTATCGAACAGATTCGAAGCAGCATTAGAAACTACAATAAAAGTGTCTCTAACATTAAGAAGCATAGTGACGCTAATGTCCTTTTGACAAAGCAAACGTTGTCTTTGTTGATGAAGAAAGCATAAGAATACAGAACAAATTGCTGCTATAAGACTTTAAAAGTGTTTGCATCCTAATACCGACTTGACTGCAAGAAATGAACTCGAATTTAAAGAAATTCTTAATATGAATTCGAGCTTCGTTTAGAGTGAATGACAGAAACATGTAAGAGTTTAGGTTCTACCACATTGGGAAAGGAATTAGACAACATATAGAGTAGAGATTATATAACTGAAAATGTTAGAACTGAAAACAGCGGCAAACCAAGCGGGCATTGGTAATGTCGATAGACGCTCTTAACTAACAGGCGATTCTGTGATGTCCTCTAGAACACTCTTTGAAGGGACTACTATCTCAAGGGATGCATTTCAAAATAGGAGTCTAACAATTTTGGATATATTTATAGCCTCAAACATGATTGTTTCTCTGCTTTTAAATATATTTATCCATCATTCTGGGGAAAAACCTTTTTGTGTTTTGTATAAGGGTTCCTGGTCGTTTCAAGGAATAAATGAACCTTGCTGAAATATGTACTCTAATAAAATGGCAAAACGTATAGTCATTTTGTCAAGACTCGTCAGTTTTTCATAGAAAATCATTTTCTTTTATTCATTTTGTCACTTGGACAAAGCAAAACAATCATTCTTACGGATTGACTCTACAACTTTATCTATCTAGAGGTGACAAGCAGCTAAGACATAGCAAAATTAGCAGAATATCAGTTAATTCTCGAAGAAGAATGTGGTTAATCTTATTTGTTATACATGTATTCCATGAATTTTTTAAATACAAACTGACAATAGCTTCTTTGATTTTGAAGCGAGGCTACGGAATAAAATGGCGGCGTCTTGTTTACAAAATTGTCAATTAGGTTAACCAATATGCTTGTGTATTGTGTGGAAAAAGTTACCACCCTATGAATGATAAATCACTGTGTCGCAGTTTAACATATCAACCTGATTTTTCTTTTCTGCTGAGAGCTGACAAGTAAAAGTCAATGGTAGCATGAAGTAAATGCAATTTTCGAAATTCCCAATTTTAGTCACATTTATTGAAATGGTCCACCCAAAACTACTGATATCTGTATCAAAACAAAGTGTTCTTGTGAAAACACAACGTGAACAAGATAGGTTTCAGCATGATTTTCTTGTTTTGTGCACAAAAACATTATGGAAGATCTGCAACTTTAGTTACAAATTACTTAGTGATTTTTTGAAAGAACAGTTTTATTATTTCTTATTGTCATTCAATGTTTAATGTTTAGCTAACAAAGTTTCAATTAAGCAAAACATTTGCATGGTCTAGAGGTCTACATTCAGAGTATGAATAGGCCCTCTACCCTTCTAGTGTGTTTATATCTCGAGACATGCAAATTAGCATATTCCAGTTTCATACATTGAGCTGTCTTGCTATATAGGATGGTTCATGCTGCTAAAATAAACATATTTTTTATATATAAATAAAATTCCTTTGCAGTAAAGGTCGTATCTGTGCTCATAACCAAGCGAATGAGCATGACTGAATTACTTTGCAGACAACAACGCTTATTTCACAGAGACTAACCAAGTCAGTGGAACAAGTTGTAGTTAGCCTTAATGTTATTAATTCTAACCCGTAATGGCTGTATAAAGCAGTCTGTTAAAATGTTTCTTACTTTTCTCTGCAGAATTGTTGAAATTCTCCATTTTAATAGGTGAGAGAAGCTAGATTGGGCTTTTTGCTTCTAGAAACTCCATCAAGCATTTTCATTTTTTCTATCTTCAAATTGCCCAACATGTTCAAAGCATCTACAGATTACTTTCAACATTTCATATAAGTTTCACACCAAGGTATGAAAGGAAAAATGCTAATGGGGTAGATTCACAAGTTTCAAATCTTGTGTACGCTAAATGTTATGCCAACATCGATTAAATCAGTAATGCATGTCATGAACATCTTTTTATACCTTGTCATTGAGAAGATCTTATGTCAAACATAATGAATTGACTCGCTAGAGATCTGTTCAGGTGAAAGTAGGTACAGTGAAATGAGTTTGAGAACGTGGGAGATTGAAGCACAGCAAATATGGTAGATACGGCTCTAAATTTTGGCCTGATAAATTGCTTGAAACTAGATGAAGTTCTGCGTGAAAGACAAGGAAATAAGCAAAGTTTGAAATTTTATTGAGAAAAACTAGCTATCACTGTTGAGGTTATTGCTTTTAGTAGTTTAATTGGCTAAATACGAAGGAAGGTTTCATCAGAATTGTATGGACAATTTAAAGTTTTCCTTTTAACCAGAAACGGAAATTGCACCCATCTACCGTCACAAAATGTTGAAGCTAACTAGCCGTTGAAATACCAAACATTAGCACAAGAGTGAATGGAAAAGGGTAGAAACAGAAAAACGCAAGGATGGATACCTGCACTCTTGCCTCCGTGAGATTGATACGGGCTGCCAAGTCTTCTCTCATGAAAACATCAGGGTAGTGCGTTTGGTCAAACAGTCTCTCGAGCTCTTCTAATTGCTGTCGTGTGAACGTCGTCCTGTTTCTTCGGTGTCCTCTCCTTGCGTACGGTGGCGGGTATGTGTACCCTGGAGACCCATGATCAGTCGATCCTGCATAGAATAACGGGTGGTTGCTAAATGGCTGAAATGTCATGGTCAACATTGTCGTGTCAAGCCACGATTGTAAGAAAGCAGCGCTCTGATTGCTAATATTCGGCTATGGTTTCTCATTAGCTGTCGGCTAGCACCAGTTCACAATGCTTCGGTGTAGATAGAACTCTCTCTGGCAGCGGCTCGTCCACCTTATAATGCTAATACATTTGGGCCCAAATCCCTTGGTCGCGAGAACAGTTGCAGAGCGACACAACCGTTTGATTTAACGCCGCGACGCCCGTCAACTCCGCTGCAAGTCGCTTCAATTGCAAAATGACCGCGCATAAGAGTCAACGACAATCGACAATCTTCTGAATCAAGCGGAGTGGTTATCTCAGTCGACAAATTCGAAACAGTCAATATCCCAAAGGCGCGTCCCCAACTGAGCTAATTCGTGCATAACAATTATATTTACGATAAGTTCTTTGAAGGCAACAATGGACGTTGAATGACCAATAACAATATAACAATACGCTGATAAGGACAATTCGAATCGTTTAATACCGACCATAAAAATATGAACGACATATAGCTTTCTTGCTGTGTCCTTTAACATTCGATATGGCGATTTACTTGCACCTGTGACTAGAAATTAGCGCTTTTGTGTGGATGGAGAGAAAAACATATTGCGCAGATGATCCGAGTATAACGCCTCCCGATTATCCCGTTTTACATTCACCAGACGCCAGCCCGTGAAACCCGGACAAAGGACATTCCTAGCTAAGACTTATAAGAGACATATTGACAAAAATGCCTAAAATGGCCTCATGTCATAGAGAATGGATAGGCTTACGTCAATTTATCTCTTCTAAGCTATCTATCAAAAATAATTACATGAAAGGGATCACTTGTCGTTTAATAGTCGTCACATGCAGTAGTAGTTGAGGATGGTCGTCAACACGAAGCAATGCAGTCCGCGCTGATATCAAGCGCCGGTTATCTAGCTGAAAGCATCCTTCTCCAGCACCTTATGACTGGCTCCCTTTAGAGTTGGGGATAACAACAGAGTGCTATCAAGTAGATCAAACACATTGCCTGATTGTTTTGTACCTTGCAGGCTCTTTCATTATAACTAACACTTAGTTATATGTTTAATTTCAATGGATACGTTCTAAAAGACCAATTGTCTACAATGATTAACATACAAATCGTTGATTCGTTTGCACTTGCGAGAGGAGTGAAGCAAATGACAAGGATAAAGAAGCAAGGGGACACACTAGCTTGGACAAGATCCTACCAAAACACTGTATACATTTACACATGATCGTATGAGCTTATATGTTTATATAACATATCATACTTATACGTTCATAGAAGGGTGTCTATGTCCTTAAGGTCTTCATAGACCCTGCTAGCGTCGGGCTTATCTTCTTCCTATCTGCAAAAAAGTGTTTCAAATTTTGCAATATTAACTTTCCTTTATCTTCTTACTGGTTTAACATCAGACCGAATGTTGTTTCGTTTATTTCAACCTTTTCTCCTTTTGAGTTTCTCCAAACCACACTGCTAAGTCGATGCTTTGCATACATTTCCTTGCGTGCATAGCGTGTAATCTCGAAAAAAGAATCATTTTAAATTCACCTCTTTTTAACTGCTTCCTGATCGGAGCATGCATGGAAACTTATTTACCATTGTTCAGAAGCAAGCCTACTCATGTTTGCACAAAGCTTTTGAGTTTGCAGTAGAATAAATTTATGGAAAAACAGTTTCTGGCGTTGTACTTTTATTTTGTGATTTATGTTTCTTTTCAAATTGAGAGAAACTTTTTAATCAACAGTATCAATCTGTTTATCAAGGTAACACGATTAATGTTAGCGCTTCCTTTGCATTAGAAGCAACTATCTAAGGACAGTTTAATAAATTGTCTTGGAGGGCTTTAAAATACCAAACTGTCACAAAGCTAGCACTTGGCATTATTAAGTATTTTGAAGAGGGAAATAAATTGAGAATAACAGAATACTTTAAACTTGCAATAATTACCTGAGTTGTCGATAGCAATTTATCTGAACCTGTAACAATCATTTCCTAGATGCATCACAAATAAAACTTTGACAATTCGGTCGTTTTTCATCATTTAAGGAAATAAACGATAAATTTAGTTTGGTGTCATGTTTTAAATATATTTCAACTTGGCCGTCCTGATTCATTTTAGCATGGTATGTTTTTTGACAGTCTTTGTAATATCTAGCTGAAAACATAGCTGCTTTTATAAATGAAATGGAATCTAGCATCAAAGTTGTCAGACGCATAATGCATTTTAGGAAATAGCCAATCAGGCATTGTGCAGTTATGCTCATGGTCAGTTTACAATTGAGTCGACGTTGTAACACCACTCTTGGTTATCATGATTGGCAAATCTGCTCATTTCAACAGCTAGAGATTCTTTGTTATTTTATGTGATGAAATATCCTATTAGTTATATTTCTAGGGCTCTCGGATGTAAGTATGTAAGGCTAAAATGAAGAGCGGGGAGGGGCTTCCAGTAACTCAGGCCTGTCAACTCTCCCAGTTTTGCTTGCTTTCTCCCCGTCTCCCGGTTTTTTATGATTTTCTCCCGGTTTTTTCCAGTCATTCAGTAGAAGGTTTCTCATATAAAATGATCGAAATGACTTTCTTCGTGGCAAAGTTTTTTGTTAGCGCTTGCAAATTAACGAAAACTTAAAAAACCATTAGGAAGATGCTCCCCGTAATAACTGTTGTTTTTAACTGTTTGATATCCATGACTTTATTGACAGGTATTTTGTTTATGAATTCAACAAACATCCGAGATCTCCCTATTTTTAGCCAATCTCCCGGTTTTCCGCAACAAAAAATTTGAAATCTATAGGTTTTGAAAATTATAGGTTGATAGGTCTGGTATCTCATGGATTTGAGCGTTTTCTCAGGTCAAGCTTTGTTCGGAACATCTACCAAGCGGAGTCGTAAAGCAAGATCAATACCTGAAAACGGTGCCTACGTTACAATGAAATACAGTATTGATAGTGAATTTAAGCGTAGTGCAAATGAAATCAAACGATTCACGCAATCGTGTGAGCAGTGTTCGGTTTGCTCACAACATGTGATCGTTCATGGTCTAATGCAAGGTGGTATTTACGCACAATTACCGCGTAGCTCGTATCATTAATGCGGTTAGTAAAATCGACAGAGATAACATAGAGACGTGTTGACCTCTTTCATCTCTGCGAGGCTCAGACGATATAACGTTGATAAAGGGTTCCCTAGAAAGCCAAGCCACACTCGTATGAGTAAGAGGCTTGCCAGCGTTTAGATTGATCTTATTAATCGTGAAATGGATAGTAAGAGAATGTGTTACCCATCAAGCTTGAGATATGGAAGTTGCACGGCTCGTTTCCGACCTGTGATGACCAGCTCCAGTGATGCATTTGCAAATCAGCCCTCTGAAAGCAACGCATTCCAAGCTAAAGCGGCCGGTGCCAACAAATTATCAGTTTTATGTCTAGCTGACTCAAATCAAAAACGTTTTCAATTGCAGGCTCCAAAAGGTTTCAGGGTACAAAACTTTGCATTGTCTTTATTGGACTCATGTCCCCTTTGAATTGCTTAATTTTCTTTACCTTAATTTCACGGCTGCAATTCTTGTGCTTACTGCCTTTCACTTTCCTTACAATTAGGCCAGTGATCGCATTGTCTTGATGTTTCAGATGAAATCAAATGTACATTTTGTGAATGGAATGGGAAATCGTTTTCTTGAATAAGCCCAATTACACACTCGGTGATCATCAAGCTCCTCGAACATTGAACTGATATGATGCAAACATTGAAGTGCTCAGGTTGTGGCAAATTTTGTTGAGAATCTGTTGGAGAACAGCCAATGGCAAAGAGAAATATAGCGACCTTTGATGCCGTGTTTGTCTTATTTGGGTGATACATGTTTATCGATATCTATAGGTGAAATAAGCATGAAATTGCCATAGCAACAAGTCTAGCGCGTGACGTAGTGGCCCGCCGAGCGAACGTCAATCCGCCTGCATGTCTTTTTAACTCACGACAACATGTTTGGAGAAGGAAAGGATGTCAAGGAAGAACTCTTCCTGTTAGGCCCAGAGGTGCAGTGCCAAGGGATTTGGTCTGATGTAAATATTGGGAGGGAAACAGCTTGAACATTTAGACCCTACTGACAAATATCCAGTGTAGAGACAAATAATGGGGAGCAGAGCGCAGCTGGTGTGTGGTACAAAGTTAGGTCTAATTGATTTTAGATCCAGTCCATTTGATTCCACTGTACCCTAGGCCTAACCAACTGTTAGAATTACTACAACTCTAAAAATTTTCCTGTTGCGTCCGTTTATATGGCTAGTACAACATTTCTTTACAAATAAGTTCAACTGAAATGAATCTTGAATTGTCCCGTAAAACTCATTTCAGCATTTGATAATCAAATTAAGGCCCTGGCCACTGCATACCTTTAAATTCTAGTTGCTTGTAGTAGCTCCCCTTTGTCTTAGAAACTTGCAATGGATATGAACCTGCAAAAGCCGATGTAGGCCCCGTCTACACGAGAGAAAAAGGAACAGATCCAAAAGATCCAGACCTTTTAGGTATGAGTACAATGCACAAGCGTTTACACGAGATCGGATCCTAAACTATAAAGCGTTTACACGGGAGCGGACCAAAAGCGATGCATGCTCAATTACAAGGTGATTGTTAATTTTCAATCTGGTGGTCTCGTTTCACTACCGTGCCTTTGGGGATCCGTATTCACCCGTTTAGACGGCGCCGATGAAGGAACGGATCCAAATGGATTTCCTTTCTAATTGTACCCAAAGGGTACGGTTCTTTCCAAGAAACGATACGCATCCTACCGTGCCCGTGTAAACGCAAGGCCTATCGTAGCCAGTTTGGGTACGGATCAATGCGGATCCGTTCCAGTGTAAACGGGGCCCTAGAGCTTCGACTTGTGTAAATAATTCGATTGGCTTGTGATGCATCCTCTTTCGATAAAATGACGATGACTAAAACAGCATCAACAATATTCAAACCTCCGTATCAAATATCTCAACATTTCACAAATAACTTTACTCTCCCCAGAGTCAAACCAAAAACCAATATATAAGCAACAGCTCCCTATAAATGGCTTGGTTGCATGGACTTGTCTCCATGCCCCTTGAACCGTCAGGAGCTTGAAAGGCGACCTTTTCCTGTAATGAACAAGTAAAGGTCCAGCTACTTGCTCCTTTCTAGTCTAATAACTATACTATGTCTTGTCTCACGAGGTCTTCTTGGCTGGAATAAGCCCCCCTTACGAGCAATTAGCAGTCATTATATCGGTTGCTCATAACTTCTTTCCGTTTAATTTCTAACTGAATCAATTCGGATTCTATGCAGTCGTCGTGCATCAAAATTAATGTACAACGCTTACAAAGTTTTGACAGTTGCAATTTTTCTCTCCTTGAGACAATTCCAGAATTTTCATTCAAGAGATGTCACATGTTCCATTTCATGTTTCTGGGGTTTGAAAGGCAGACGCAGCTTGAAGGAGATTGTTCATATTACGGTGAAGTGTATAACTGAAAACGAATGAGCAGTGAGTGTTTAGGTGGTCCTAGTATCTTTTAGAGCACCGTTAACGGCTCTGAGAAAACAAGATATTATTGATCTATGACGCATCAACCTTTGAACCATCTCAGTGGCCTGCTCAGAAAGTAGAGCTACGTAGGTATGGCTTGATGTTGCAAAAAATATGTGATTGAAAGAAAACGTGAACGACATTCAGATCTTGTAAAATTCACTACAATCAATTCAATTTAAGCCTCACAACAATACTGGTCACAAATTTTATCAAACTTAAGAAATATTAGCTGGAATCAAATACTGTCGTGATTAAGTTGTCATTTTAAAAGTTTATTTTTTGACTGATTTTTTAATTTTTTATCTTGTAGGCCCTGTAGTCTTGTTTGTTTCCCACTTGACAGTTATCGAAGTATTTTTTCGAGCAGCCTATAATGCCCCAACATCTAATCTAATATTCTTATTTATTACTTTGATTTACACCAAAGTAGTTCAAATAGTTTTTAAAACAGGCCAACCCTGGCTTTGTTATGTAGAAAAACAGTTTTAACTTAAAAACGATATTGTGCTTTTATAAGAACTTTTACAGAAATTTTAAAAGTCTGTCTCAAGAAAGTAAAATACTTTAACTAAGTAAAAGTAAAATACTTTAGAGATATTTTTGAATGAAATTTTCAGACCAAATGCAGGAGCGTATCTGGACTTATGAATTGATTGTGTGAAAAAACTTCTGTTATTGAAATTTGCAGTGAAGAATAAGACCGACAATGATGATCATAAATTTCCCAGCATCCATTTAAGCAAATGGTCAGATTCTAAAGGAAATATTGTTCTTCAGATTGTGTTTGCCTTTGGTTTTCTTTCTATTCGTCCATTTTGGTGTTTCTGGGTGCTATAAGAAATTTTGAGTGTCGGTCAATTTTTCAAGTCACGTCAATCATATCTATGTTCATACCAAATGCATAGAAAGATTTCCCTTCTCTTTCTTACTAAATTGAAATTCCAATTATCATTTTATTGTTCTAGCAGTTTTCTCTATGGCGGAAATGTGTACATTTGAACGACAAGTCAAAGATGAATCACCTTTGAAAAGAAACTGTTTTGAATGCTTAGTTGTGAACTGTTATCACTAAAATCTAATGAGGAACTTTCATCATCCCCGTTGCTAAAATGTGACATAAAAAGATGGCAAACGTTTAGCCGAAATTCGCCTGTCGAAAGTCCGCTTGCTCGAGCAACACATTTGTGGTTTCTAATTATGAAAATATCATAGCTCTTATATTTTTTTCGAATTTTGTGAACTTTAGAACTAAAGCTCCAACTAAGAACATATCCAGCGTGTCTTGAAACAACTTGTGCCTGTATGAGATTAGTGCATTCTGTATGTCGTGTTTAAGTCTGTCAAAATCTTTGCAAAGAAAGATAGAGAATGGGACCAATTAGCTTGCGATAAACGGAGATCGCCTTCTTTAGCCGATCGAGTTTCCCTTGTTTGTTAGCTTGAATGAAACCTTTAATTAATTTCCTACAAGATCTTATCACGTAGACTGGGTCACAAGATATATCAGACATAATTTTCTTTACACCTGTGGTTTAATCATGAAAGATAGGACAATACCCGAACCGTGAACTGAAAAGGAACCACTGGGAATAATAGGTACAACCAAGCGCTATTTTTCAGCTCAAAGCATGCGCACGATTGGGCTTTGCCAATAGGTGAACGGGAAATGGGATATTGATAAATCTTATCTGTGCTTTTCCAAATCTACTGAGCAATCCCAGCTAAAACTCGTGTTTTTCGTGTTGCAAGCCATTTTCAATGCGCGACACCATTGGAAAAGCCCCAACTCGCTCGTCTTTGCCAATATGGACTGAAGATTGTTAGATCTCAAACGAGGCATGTAACCCAGGCGACTCGTAGGAGACACTGTTTTCTACGATTGACAAGCTTTATCAAACAATGCTAACGTCATCGCTTTTTCAAAGATACTAGACATGTCATGAAGAATTCCACGTTTTACTTAAACTTTACCATTATTCACTTTTAGAAAATTTGTGATGTTCGCTGTTCACTTGATCAACTGTCAAGGCTTGAAATCAGTCTCCGTTTCCAATATTTGCTCTCTTTATTGTGTTTTGCGCTTCTCAAATCCAGATCATCTCTCAAGACTTTACCCAACTGGTTCAACCAATGGTGACATGGGATCGCCGAACGGGTCACCCACTGCTAAGAGTCGTGAGAAAGGGAAGGCTTCACCCGACACGCCTTGTCCATGACTTCAATTGATTGTGGGATGAAGGAAGACGTATTTGTCAAATCTCAAGAAGTAGTTTCGGAAGTGCTGGATTTCGCTTTATGTTGTTATTTCCTGATGGCAATACTTCACGCGTTTTCCGTCATTTAAGTAGCATTTTTGACCTGTCTTTAGTGCCGGGAGAATGTAAGCTAGGGGAAACTTTTAAAAAGGGCTGTTAGGAATAATCTGGCTTTTCTAACTTGAAAACTACCACTAACAGCAATGCGAATTAATCCATGTCATGTCTATGTGCTTTTCTCATGTGCATAAAATATGTCTATGTGCTTTCGTCACTTGTCAAGATATAGCCATATAATTCTTAAATAAAGCCATCTAAAAAAGACTTTTTATATTATAAGGAATTGGCAAACAAATAGTTATTTGGTATTCGTATCCTGTCAACTGAGACCCGAAAAGGCTCCCTCTGACTTCAAAAACACTGGCTATTGTCCTGAAGTTGTCACCAAGGATGGAGCCTGCTTATCTTCGTATCAGAAATGAAATCTGATAGAGAGTGTTCCCTCTGTCTGTT
Organism: Nemopilema nomurai; assembly: GCA_003864495.1. Lineage (NCBI taxonomy): Eukaryota > Metazoa > Cnidaria > Scyphozoa > Rhizostomeae > Rhizostomatidae > Nemopilema > Nemopilema nomurai. Next base: position 211,583 of record ML133421.1, on the reverse strand, counting down.
CCACCAAAAAGCTCGGCCCGGTGATTAGATAGCCCACATCAAGAAATGCGGGGACCCTCTGTTCCAAAAAGGAACTTTCTCTTGCCTATAGGACCACTCAGTAGGCCTGACGATTTACCTATAGCTTTGCATATCTTTTGGTGTCTAGTCGATCTGTACACAAATGTATATGGCATGCGATTTGACATCTTACCAAGTCGGATACTAGAGGAGACAGACGGACTTCCGCCTTCATACCCATCTACTTCTTTCTCATTACCTTAGTTCACTTTCTTGTTAGTACCTTAGATCTTTCTTAGTCAATTATGTACTAGTTGTTGGAGTCATTTTAGACTTCGCTATCTTTTATTTGTCTTTTATGGCAGGCAGCTGAAAGTAACTTCTTTGCCATGTTCTTCCAACCTCTAATCACAGAATGTTTATCTAAAGCTCGATTATTGGAACATTGACAGTGCATGAGGACAGTGGCTGTAAAACTGCATGAGTCACTCTGGTCTTAAGACGTTTTAGTGCCAATAAGACCATCTGTTTTTCTATAAGTGCATGAAGTTGCATGTTGTCGTACGTAAACGAAGAAAAGAAGCGTATCAATTAAAGCAATTTGTGAATTGAAGAAAATGTTGACACTGATTTCGAGTTAAAGTTAGTCGTTCACTTTTTTATCATGGATCAAAGCTTCTCAGTCTTGTGCAGTCGTCGTAAGTGAACATTGATAGAAAGTACTCGGGAGTTAGTTGATCTGCATCAGAAAATTTCATCTTACAAACATATAATTTTAACTCAATGTTTGATAGGTGATTATAGTGAGAAGACTTGCGAAGTTTGTATATAAACAACAACAGTTATGCTTGCAGAAGCTTTATCAAAAGTTGGTAAGCACAAACTTTATGTTTAAGGCTTCTGATGATGGTAGGTCTTCAATCTGAAATTTCAGGATGAGGGACAGAAACGGCCTTAGAAGTACAGATTCGAATGCAATAAAAGCTGGAGAAAGATAGAAACGGCAAACCTACAAGGCGAGGAAGTGACAGTGAACTCAAAGAAGCGTCAAAGGTACAGAAAGCTTATAATGATATTGATCAAATTTAGGACCTTTTTTAACCGATGAAAGTGGAGCGAAGAATTTTGTCGTCATGCGAAGTGAAGTTGGAATTGCAAGACAGAAGTTCTATGTCGTACGCACTTCAAAGTTTTCAACGAAGTCGTTCTGAAGCTAGCAACGAAACTCGTAGGCAGACGAAGACGAAGCAAGTTTTGAGTTTGAAATGAAATGAGACAAAAACGGGAAAAGTATGATTGAAATGAAAACTTTTTAGAGCCTTTGTGCTAATGTTTGAAATATAAGTTACTGGCGATCCTTTATAGTCCAAAAGATAAAGCCATATGCAACGGTAGAAGAGTAAAAATAGTAGAAGAGAACGAAAATGGTTAGAAGAAGGTGAAAATGTAGGTTCAAAAGTTGACATAAGATAATTTCAGCTTCTAAAGATTGAACTGATTGGCCTTTTTTGAGTTTTGATTCTCGCTTTTCGTCTCTCTAGATCACTAAAATTGGTCACATAACCAACTTCTGATGAGAAGGAAATCTGACGTCATAAGTGTTACTTGCCATAACAAACTACCAGTCAAGATTGGTAGCTTGACTATGCCCATAAGAATATTTCACTATGCAATTATTTCCAAATAAATCATCTTGAAATAATAAACTAATGATAGCTTGTACCTGGGAAAGACATCGAGGTATGCAAAGCACTAAACTGCGAAGAAAATAGATTTAATTTTGGTAGCGCAAATGCATGTTTTACTAATTTCGCACTATTTCTTCAAAGGAAGCCAGCAACTAATCATCTTACCACGTTGTCAGGGTACGTGACCCAAAAATGTTCTTGCACATTTCATGAGCAAAGTGCATTTAGCCGTTTAAGGTAAACAAAATGCAAGCAGTTTGAGAGGCTTTGAAAGTCGCACCTGGCTGGTCACGTATTCTCCGACCATTTACAAGAATTATGCGCAAGTCTAACAAATCAAATATGGTAAAACATATAGGATAGACAGGTCATTGCTTGTTAAGCCAATTATACTATTAGAAATTTACAAGTTTGAGCACTGTCTGTCTGAAGCTTCTGATAGAATGTGCTTATCCTGGGTCAACCACTTGAAATATTACTTGCATGTAGAACGACCAACGACTAATCCGAACATAAGAACGCAGCCAAAGTTCTTTAATCAATATCCAATTTAAAGAGTTAATTCACCATTCAAAGCTCCAATTTTTTGCCCTCCTGTTTTTCCTGTGCAAGTAAGGGGAATTAGCCAACAAATTGACGATCATCGCCCCACCTGATTCGTTATAATTAGAAATCTTTGTTCAGCGACAGAAAAGTAAGATATCTGCTGACTCCACATGGGCATTGGCCTTGTCATCTATAGCAACTGAATTCTATATATTTACATTTCATTTCATAATTCTTAATTTCTAACCTGTTAGCTATTGTTCTATAACCCAAAACGTTAAGGAAAAATAGCAAGCAAAATACAAAAAGCACATTTTCATTTCATGTTTAATTTTTGCTAATCACCCATCGTCGAAATATTGACTTTTAGAAAGCAGTTATTATGATACTTAATTATTATATAATTTATTTATGCATAGCGATAATGTTGAAAGATGTTCATGATGGACAATGAAAAAAAGTCTATTTCAAATGAAAGTTTTTCTCCTTTTTATAACTGCAACGACTTGTCGTTTTAAATTAACTGCAAACTATGTCAAAGCCGCTTCTAACATTGCAAGTCTTATTTTTCTAGGCTTAGCGGAAAGAAAGTTCAATTCTAAATCAAAATAAAACCGTTTTGGAAGTCTTTGTCGCCAAAACTCGTTGGCTAAATCCTGTTAAAGCAGTGTAGGCACATTTTGACCTACACGATGCAAATTGCATCCGGCCGAACATGACATCAAGCCACTTTCTGCCTAAACGATGCTCAGAAAGTAACAACATGCTTATTATTTTATAAGTTGGTCAATAAACAGTCATGCACTTTAAGGAATTTTTGGCAAAGAAATTATTTTGCCCACAAAAAAAGACTCTTCAAATAAATTAGAACATACTGTGGTTAGTTGTGGCATATTTTGTCTATCAAAAATGCTCTCCGAACATGTTAAACTGAAAAAATTTCTTTTGGAAAGTTTTGTAATGAACAGTTATTAACTTCAACCGTTTTTTTTAACAAATTGGTGTCATCTGCTTGAGCGGTTTTCAGGGAACTATCATGCACTTGTAGCTAGCAAATTTAAACTACTACATTGTCTATTTTTCCAGCTGCAAGCTAAAAACTGCAGACAGACTAGAAGGAAAGTTTCATTGAGGTTTGCAAGAATAGAGACTTGCAACTCTTAGCGCTCTGTGATGAGTAAAGAACTACCATGTTGTGGAAGCTTTAGTAGGCAAATAACATTATACGTTACTGCTCAAATGACAGAAAAGCACACTGTATGTGCTAGCATCATCGCTTTACATTATCTGTCGAATCCCAGTTGCTAGACGCCTTTAGTGATTTCACATGTTTATGACGTTTTCTTTCCTATGCAGAGCTTTAGAGGAAAATTTACAGCCTCTAATTAAGAGTTCAAAATAGATAAGCAGTTATTTGTATAATAATTTCCTAGATAGCTAAACATTCTGACGTCATTCTATTCAATGCATATACTTTCTAGCTTTAAAATCAAATATCATCATTGTGTAGGAAGTATTATTATTCTTGGTACCTAGATCATGTTTGAAAAATATCAAACGCATATCACAGTCTTATTATGATGTCGTGGAGCTGATAAAATTCTACAAAACTTTTATTCAGACAAGGAGAGACGTCTAACGACTTAAGTTTTTACTTAGGACTTCGTGCCATAGCCCTACATGCTCCTGCATCTATATGAAAGAGAAAATTGTGACGGTTGTAGGCCAGCAACAGTGGGTTTATTTGCTTGCAATACAAATAGTAATGGATGGTGACTCTCCCATTGGCGTATCTCACGTCCACAGAAGAGGATTATTCATCCATGCCTTCATCTTTAATCAGAATGCCAGAAACACAGAGCTCGGACTCTTAGGACCCTCCAAAGTAGCAACGATTTTTCCCACTTCTCACTCTCTCAGACAATTAATATCTTGATTGCATTAGCTCTAGAAAGCTCTAAGCCCGCATCCGAAGTCAAGCGATCCCACACTAGTTTATATTAAACATCGTAGTAGTCGATTCAGTTTTGCTAGCAATGCTGTTCATCTGATTGACTAAGAGGAAATTGGTTTCTAAAAAGGATTACGGGTGACTTTCATGTTTGTATCCACAGACAGTAGGTGAAAGATTGCTTTGTTGGTTTAACCTGTACTTAGCGGATTGGCGCTTGTGGATTTTCCTTGTTGTTCTAGCCCTGTGTGACTGTCGACCTCTACCAAGCGATATCTGTAAGCAGCTGCAGTGCGAAATGCCTCGTACCCTATTCAGGTTTTGCTCTAGGCCATTACCTACAATACGTAATGGGTAACAGCTTCCAAGCATTTTAACGCTTTTTTCTCATCTTAAAGTGGAGGCGTAGAAGCCTCAAGAAACTTTCTTGAGACGTCTATGCCTTTTTCGTGAGCATCTCTGATCAATTGCCACTTACAAGATTAAGTGATAACACTGACTAAACAACGCATTATATGCCTGCGAAATGACCCAGTAGAACTGGTATCGTGCACAGTAGATTCAGGTATTTAGCTTTTATAATGTACAAATTTCATTAGCAACAACAAAGCCATCCCAAATAGCCGTTACCGTTTCGAAAGCATTCTGTAGTTTTGTAAACGCGAATCCCTTCATATCAAAAGATGATTTTTTTCTGATTAAATTCAAACTCAGGACGAAGTACCTTTTTTGCTGCATCACCTAGAGTGAAGAACTTTCAGCTACGATGCTCGTTGGAAAGGCTTTTCTATATACCTCTGTCAAAATGCAGAAGAAATGAAGTATTACATCCTCTTTTAGCAAAGTGCCCAATATTTAGCTGCTATTTCTTTCGTACTCACTGATTTCATCTATTAGCATCGGTAACACAACCCTAGAACATAAACAGTAACTTTTTTCTGATTTTCTCAAAGGAACTATAGCTAGAGTTAAAGCTTTAAACGGTCATCGAATCTTGGCTCATAAAACAAGTAGACCTTTGAAGACATAATTAGCATGATATATAACCTGTATTGTGGTATCACGTATGTTTGTCTCATTCTTCTTAGCTTACACCTGTGGAGCAAATCTCAATAGAGCTGGTAGAATGAACTATAGCAAAGAAAACTTTAACACAACTTATGCTTCGTATATTCAAAAATAGACTTATTCTTTATCCATCTAGCCCAGTTTCTGATGGTTAGTTAAGGGCATCATCGATTTGTTTAGAATTTTCAGCAGCCGTGGTGGCTAAAGAACTTAGTGACACTAGCAACAAATTAAAAGGTTTATGAAAATGAACCTTATTTTTGTTATCATAATTTAATGACATCTAAACGTCAAGTGCGGGGCGTGAACGAAGCTTTACAATTGTGCATGCTAATCTAAGAAAGTTCATCACTGGCAATAAATCGATGCAATGGGTAAAGGCAATTTATGTAATGGAATTTAGATGATGCTGGACTTTTTGTGGTGCATATATTAGATTGCTGTAATTTCGTGATCCTTCGCGCTTTTGTATAATGTTAAATCAAAATCTATTTCTCAAATTAAATGAATCTATCTCTTTTGCAAATTAAGCATAGCTTTTGGTTACTGAGTGCGTTGATAATTTCTATGCAATTAGAAGATTTCTCTCCACGTTCGTGATAACTCGCAGAACAGTTGTTGGGTTTTGAAAACTTAAATAAGAATACGAATTACGATAATGAATTACGGTTATTCTTGTATCAAGTAATCAAATTATATATTTCAATATGCTTAAACTTTCTGTTATGTTTTGACTAAAGCGGCAAGCACTGAAAGATTGCTAGCTGATAGGGCAGTCCACACACAGTTGTATCATTTGCTAGATGACTGCTGTCGGGGAATGTTTTTCTGCTATCTTTGTCGGTCTATCTCTTTGCAATGGGAAAGGAATGACTACGTGGCTAGATAAGGATATCTTCAAAGGATGTGCTTTGACTCGAATGTTGAGAATTTTTTTATAACTCTTACCAACGATAAACACAGGATCATCAGATACAGGGAGGTCACAAAGACGGTTGTGTGGTAATGTTATGAAAATCCGGACTTCGCTATTTTCAATCGTCTTTCGATTAGATTCTATTAGCGTATTGAAATCTAGGTATTTCTAGCCAGCAAAAATACCGAACAAACATCCAAAAGTAACACGATTTACTTGAACCCAAAAACTATTTGTTCTACACCCAACAGACTATTGTAAACAAGATCCCAATTGTTTTCAATAAAATGCCATGAAATTCTTTCATGTGAAATGTCTAAGATTTTGTCATTGTGATTGTATCAAACTATTTATTTCAAGCGGGCACAAACATGCTTTATGAGGTAAATTTTGTGGTCCAACTTTTAAGAACATTTGTTTAGTGACGTTGCTACCCACTATTCTGCTCTTCAATTGTATTCTGCGTACAGCCTCTTAATGAGGAAGTCAAGGTCACTTAGAGAGTTCTTTGGAATCTTCCAATGCAAGTTTCGTTCTAAAAAATTGAAGTACTGCAACCATTTGCTCTAAATTTTTATCTTTTTTCAGCCCAAAGAGATCAAAACAATATATTTCTAATTAGAATAATTGATAAAAAAATTCTCTTATATGAGTTAGCTATGATCGAATCTAAAGCTAAAAGTCACCAAAATTTGATCTAAAGTAAAAAAAGGCAAATTCATCACTCAAAACAAGGTAAAATTATAAGGAATAAGTAAATGTGCGTTGGCAACAGAAATGCCATGGTAGATGAAATTCCTTCCTCGCATTGTATTTTATGTCTCTTACACTGTTTGGATTTTCTACACCTTTTCAATAAATAAAAAAACATCTAACAAACGACGGCCTTATCTTTAGGATTTGTGGTGAATCTTAGATAAAGAAAAGCGAATATTTGCTTGATAGTATGAGGTTTTAATGTTGCTTCAAACGGTCACAAAAATATGTTTACGAGTTTGATAGAAAAGATTTTGTGTTCAATTTATTCATACAATGAAGTGTCTGAAAAAGTTGCTTTGGTAAAATCAGTAGCTCTACAAGAAGTACAAAATACCTTCAGAATATATCAAAACCACTGGCTATGCTTTGAATTATTTGGTTGTGAACTTTAATTAGGTGCGAAACCTACAGTTGAGCAAAGACAACCTTAAGTTTGCTAACCCTGAAAATTTCAAGAATATCTTCTGCTTGTTATGTGCTGAAATAGGCCTTCGAAAAATATACCCAGATCAAAATGAAAAGATAAAGACAACACGAATTATGGTGTTCGTGTATCTATGTCAACCAAGGTTCTGTTTCTCTTTAGCGGGAGCCTAAACGATTGGCCAATTTTTGGTTCTTTCTGTTCGCATCATTTCAGCGTAAGCTCCAGTCTAGTATAGAAATCCCATGTAGGCTAATTGTGATAAGAGCCAGCTCTTCCTAGCAATCATTTTATATTTGAAAGTACATCCAAATTAGTGTTTTGCTATCGTGGCATAGGAAAAAGAGAGTTCTTTTGACTGTCACTATTTGTCAAGCAGAATAATTTGTTCAAAAACACTGATGAGGGTGTGCTTAACATGTGATACGACAGAAAGTTGTGTAAAGTATATGAGCCGAAGTCATTGTTATGATTGTAAGACTCACAAAATGATTCACTCGCTTTTGTTGATGCTTAATTTTTCATTCTTGACCTGATTTGTTAAGTTACTAAAGTTACGCTAGACACAAGGCAATATGACATTCTTTCAACTGACATCCATTCTTGTGCAATATCGTATTTTTAAGCTTTCCAATACAATAATAATACGTCTTCAACTATGCACACATGCTAGCTGTATTCGTCTTACTAAAGGCTTTTGTCTAAGGTAAAGACTAACGAAAACGAGACACCAATTTTAGCAATTTGGCAAGATTGGAGGCTTTATTTGCAATTAAAAATCTCTAAAATTGTGTCAAAAAACATTCTAGACGTATAGAGCTGTTTGACCTGTAATTATTCCAGAACTGCCATATTTTTGGTTCATTTTGGTCCATTTTTGGTACATTTTTGGTACATTTTTGGACAGTCTCTCTGTGATGACAGTGAGAAGAGTTTTGGAAAGCATCCTTAGAAGACAGCTTGTAAAACACCTTGTCTCCAGTTGATTCGATAAAGCAATAGAAGCATTTTCTGCCCATGACAAATTCTATTTAATGTTTATAAACAATACGCATTTTCTTGTATAATTTGATATTCTTCGAAACAAAGGAGCATTTCATACATATGATGTTTTGTAAACTATTTGCAGATCATTCTTCGAGCTTGAGAAAATTCGCTAGCTCGTTTAAGCAAGGAAATACCTCATTGTTACATTCACGATGATTTTCATAACAATTTATCAAAGGGTTAATGTGTAGAAGACTTCAGCTCATTATGTTTCTAGAGAGAGCGATATACCGTGAAACAGTTGCATCTGCTGTGTGTCTGTTATCATGGCCCTCTATGCAAAGAATAGATTATTGTAGATAATATCTAGTTCAACAAAGCGCTTTTAATTAGCAATTTTCGGCATTTAATGTCCAAGTTAAGCACTGACGAGAACAGTGCTATTATTACCAAAGCACTCTTAAAGAGAATCGTGCCACGTGTTTCTAAAATTAATGAGTGGCAAAAGCAAGCATGTAACAAAAAAGGCAAAGATAGAAAGTTGAAGAAACTCATATTGAGTTTAACTCATTTCACATAATAAGCCAATGAGAAGTAATGCATAGATTTGGAGGCAAGTAAATATTAGGTAGGCAAGAATTGTAAACATTCTTATTGTCAACGCCAACAACAATTTTTAGAAATTTGCCTTTTTAGGTGACTGCAGTTGCAATTTCTATTTCAATAAAGTGCTCTGTAAATATCACAAAAACAGGGCTACATCGAGTTATATTCAAATTATTTCAATGTAGTTATAAATAAAGAACCGAAGAAGCTGTTTTGTTTTGCATCCCAGAGACCGATTTTACAAGTATTCAAGCCCTGGTTAATGGCCGGCAGTTTAATGATCCTAATGAATGATTATATACTTCAATATTTATTCAACCTAAACCTAATCAAGGGAAAGTCATTTATTACTTATTGATTAGATATTGAACCTGATGAAAATATTTATTTTCTTGAATGGTACGACGCAAGTGAGGCTGCAAGATTTTATGGCATTTTCCTCTTTTTAGCAGGATTTCTTTCTTCCATCTTCTGGATTGGTCAAAACTTTCAAACTCCGACTGAAATAAGAATCCCACCGATTCAGATTCAGTTTTTCCAACCTAGATAAACACATTGTCAATATGTCTTCATTTCGCGCAGCTGAGATATACATTCCTTTTCGCCATGTGAATACGCTAGTCAGAACGCGCTGAAACATATTTACATAAAAAACTTTCTTCTGGCGCCAGAAACTGTTCTTTCTTTTGTTTAAGAACTACATATAAACTGTCCAGGAAACTGAGAAAGGTTCAAAATAAAGGAATTTTCATTTAAGCTAATTATTTTAATCGAGTAATTAGGTAGAGTATCCTGTCCTAACACCTAAAATGACATGAATATTTCTCAAAGCAACGAATCGTCTTTTAACATCGTGCTTTCTAACACACGCAGAGCAACACATGTCTAGAACTCTCACAGCAACTGTCGGAAATTCTGTGCCCATGCTGTACGCATGTCTCGGTTGGGGAAATGGAAGCCCAGCAGATTATAACTTGCTGTGAAGGATAAAATGATTATTTAATAAGAGGGAGGCCAAAAGAGCGTATAAGATAGACTGGTTAGCGTATGTGTTTCTGTGTGTTATTGAGTTATAGGCACTGTCAGTTAGACGACTAGCAATACCACTAGCACATCTTTGTCGTGCGTCATGTGACCTATTCTCATGGGCCAGGTCAGCTACTTTCAGTGCTGTTGTTGTTGTTTATAGATGCTTTCTTTCCTCGGAGAAAAAATCAAATATGAACAGAAATTTTGACTTGAGAAATGTGTGCTCATGTGGTCGATATGGAAATTATGAGTATGAAAAGGAGCATTTTCTGCTGTGAAGATTTCTGTTATTTTGTAAAAACATTTTGCCGACTGGTTATGGTGGCTTGTAGAATATTATAGCTTGTTGCATTATCTACGAGAATAGCAATAACTAGAATTCATTAGTCAATAATTGCTTTCTTAGTCTTGCTTTCTTGTAAGAACATGGTACGTAAGACAAAAGAGCAAGAATCGTTAGCAAACCGTTCATATTCAAGTTTTTACTCTATCAACAATTATGTTTTTGTTGGGTACAAATGATTTATATAATCTGATTTTATGAAAGTGTCGTATCTATAGTCAGCAAAACGTACAAACCCTGCGTGCATTTCATCTCGCTTATCTCTCGTTTTATCCATATCAAGGAGCCTATTCAAAAAGGCTTGCCAATGAGCTTATTGCAAGTAAACATATATCAGGAAAGTAAACATATATCAGCAGTCTTAAGGTCGATCACTTAAAGCTTAGGATCTAGGCGTGAACTCGAGCAATTTGATTATGTACTTATATCACTCATTGCAATTATTTTGGTCAGGTTCTTTACCAAGCTACACCAGATGAAGCATTCGTCTTGTACTTGTAAGGCAAGACGAGTTGTTTTTGCAAATTTTGAAGACATTGCTTGCTTAGTCCTCCCACCCGCATTTTTGCAACCTTAGGCCTTCGTTGTAAAGATTGTTAAAGTAAAATGACATTGAACTTGAGAAGCAAAGCCTTTTGAAATCTGCTCCAAGCGACTAAGAAATGAGCAAAACGTTTATGTGCTTAACTTTTTTGCAAGTTACTGATTACCTCTTTTAGATTACTCATCTAAATCTTTTACTTGAATTACCCTTAACCTGCAATAGATCATGTTGAGCCAATCGATTCTTACACAGCCATCCATGATTGCTTCTATTAAATTCTGCGTACTGTCAAAAGAGCCGTTAATTGCTTATTGATGATTTTTGATTATTTCAAATGACATTCTAAATCGTATTCTGCTGTGAGTAATTTTCTTCTCATTTTAAGATTTTTCTTGACATAATGCCAGTATTTAAGTGCATTGAGCAATGCAGAAAACTTTTGTTGCTATTGCTTGAATCGAAGACGCATAATTAATCAAGCTAACGGAGAGTTGCCAGAAAGTTATTGCATTTCTAATTAAAGCTTGCATTTTAGGAAGAACCTAACTAAAGCCTCTTCAGATTTAGGAATAAATATTGCATAGGCACAAAATTGCAATTGGATAAGATTCGTTGATAATAAGACATTCTGGCTCAATTTCCAAAAATCTAATTGTGTAACGAAATAGACTGAGATAGTCAAAATAACAGTCGGATTGGTGGAAACTCGAAAGATATGGGCAGGTGAGAGAGAAGTTGAACCTAACCAGATTAATGGTCCTTTGATTTTCAAATGCGATTTGTCATTTTTGCATGTTCGTCATTTCTACAAGAAAGCATTCTGCACTTGCCTAATGTCCTTTGCTTTTAGACAAACGTGGTGAACAAACAAGATTTGTATACTTCAAATGCGTTTCCCTCAAATAATATTTTTTAAAACACCTGGTTCAGTTCCCTGATGATTACGACCAAGGACAAATCCTACCTCAGTCCAAGAATTAATTAGTCTTTTTTCCTTTTGCTAAAAGTCCAGAAGCTCTTTTGATTCAGAGCCTTTATGAAAGTATACTTCGCAGATTTCACATTGCCGCTGACACAGCAGCTTTTGAAATTGCTCTTGAATTTAGGATTTAAAGGAGGTGAACTTTGAGATCCTTAGCATGAGATCCAATCAATCCTTGTTTAGTCAATGCTAATTCAAAGACAACTAATATCACCTATTATCTAGACAATGAAATTCCTAATGGATAATTCAATTCCCGAGAACTTCTTTAAATACTCCAAAACGAATAAATCTCACATTGATTTCTTTGCTGCTAAAATAAATTCTCAGCTTGAGATCAGTTTGAAAGATAAATTGTTTGTACGAAAGTTAGCAAGAACGGAAACCGCTAGATAAAGGTAGTCAAGAGGTGAAGAGAGCATGCTGCAGTGTCTTTACTATTTGCAATGCAAAGAATCGTTTGTGAGGAATGGATTCCAACATCCACTTTGTAGGTAACTGAAAGCAAAAGACTAATTGCTGATAACATGGGCATTTGGTCTCTGAGCAGTGGTCGGCCGATTGACTCTACCTTCTTTTAGAAATCGTACCACATTTGCGCTGTGAAGGAGGTCTACCAGCTAGAGTCGTGTTTATTGAATATTTCATCGCCTGCGTAAGAATACACTCCGTTTCAAGAGCATGTCAAATTTGCCAAAAACATTTGCCAAACATTGATTTACTGAAGAATCTTACTGCAGAAAGCTGGGGTCTAAAGCAAGGAAAAAGAGTAGAATCAATAAAATGAACTATAAGGTATTTGTAAAGAGTATGAAGGAAGGAAGAACTAGATAGAAAAGAGGAAACAAGGAGTCAGACGGAAAGAAGACAGTTATATGTAAACAATGAAAGAAGAAAACAAGAAAGAGACAAGCAGACAAAAAATGGAACTACAGAAGTACTAGAATTGAAGAATGTAAAAACCGGTCTGAGAAGAGCTGACTCATCACGAATATATATAGTCAATTTATGTGGTAGTGCTTTTCAACACAGGTCCTGTCAACAAAGACTTCTAGAACTAAACCAGAAATAAAGAATTGCGAAAAAATTTATACACTTGCTAGAAAACTTTTGTTTACAAGGTTTGCTAGGAGTGGGTAAAATCATAACGCCTTTCAACGCCTGCCATCTATGAGCAATGACAAGAATTGAAGTTAGGTGCTTGCCTATTGACAAAAAGAAGATCAGCTCTCTGACAACTGTGTCCAGCTGAATAGAAAGTAGCTAAAGCGATTTATATTACATATGTTGTTAAAGGTTTGCCTGTCCTGAATCATTGCACTAATTATATTGCCATCATTCTTTTGCTAAAAATTGCCGCATTTCACTTCCATGTAAACAGAGACCAATTGATTCACGTGACGTCCTAGGTAGGCATCACAGAAATTAAAAATGGTTAAATTTTGCTTTATTTTTTAATGAACCCTATAATTTTTAATTCATGGCCAAAGCGTGATGAAAAATGCGAAAGAATCTTATAGTGTTGATATTTTCTCTCGCTGCTAACCTTTTCACGGCGTTTTAAGTGTCTTCAACTTGGTAAAGGAACGCTAAATGTTTCTAAAAATCGTTAATTCATTCAATAATTGAGATATTCCAATAAGAAAGGGGTTCTGCTGAGAAGTGGGCCTTGCTATATTCGGAATGTGTGCGGACCGACACACTCAATAGACTTCTCTTGTGGTGTCCATGAATTACGTCATAACCTTGGCGGCCCGACGCTGTGAGTAGTTCCTCGCCATCTACAATTTGGCACAATCAACCGACAGATTGCTGTGTCATTCAAAGTGTTAAGCAATAGCTAGTTTGATTCAGGTAGATCTGTTTTGAAAAGTCCTTGGAAAACATTACTGGGTAGAAAGATCATTCAGTCCTTGGAAAACATTACTGGGTAGAAAGATCATTCAGTCCCTGGAAAACATTACTGGGTAGAAAGAGATCATTCACTGTGGTGTATAAATTCATTAAAAGTATTGTCGTGTAGAAAACTTTGAGTAAACGACAACTAAAAGATTGAAAAGCCTCAATAATTGGAATCACCCTTAATAGTTTATACAGTTCAATAAAGACAGTAATAACATCAAGTAAGCTAATAATATAAAACCAAATTATATGTTTACCCATTTCACGACGGTTGAGATATCCTGTATTTACCTTATGCTAGATTTATCCTGTCTTTAACATAAGAAGCCGTTCATCTTGTCTGATTTCTTGGTAGCAAAGAATCCCGCTTTAGAATGCAACTTTTTCAGATCACGATCACAACTTATATGTTACATTCTTGGCAAATGTCCTTCGCTTTATTTTTTATTCCATTTTCACTATAGTATTCTAAATTAAAATTGAGAGACCTGAATTGGCCCTCGATGTAATCATTAATGAATCAAACAAGTATTTATGTTTATCCACAACATCAATGATGGCCTTTCGGCAGCCTTTTTATTCAGAAACTTTTAGATTCATTGTTTGCAATGTTTTTACATGCGAACGCATCTCCATTACTACTCTAGCTTGACCTTAAAATCCGTGCGGAGTTAATGTCTGCAAAGGACTTTAAAAAAAACGCTCTCGTTTTTGCTTTCAGTGACATCATATTTTTAACTAGCTTTCTTATAGTTTTAACAATACCTTCTTAAAATTTACCTTATTCATTCTAACTTTTAACGCTTCCTTGCGCGTTATCATCAAAAAATCTGTTAAGTTATTTAAATAAACTAAAATTTGATGATATCATATTTGATACTAGCTACTTGTACAAGACATGGTATATTCCAATATTCACAAAGACAAACATTACTCATTGAGCTATATCTTGAAACTTCTTTGTGACAAAGTTTGAAAGGCACTTTCTCAAACATAAGTATTCTTGGCACAGACTTTAGCTCATTCAAGCGTTCCAATATGTTTGATACCCCTGGTTATGGCTAGCATTGTCATTTACCTTTGATACATAAGGATGCCCTTTTGACAGTGTTAAATACCATTTGAATTGGGTGCTAATGACCATACGATGCACTCCGTGTGCCCTGTATACTTCGCAAAAGAAAGCATTTATGACTTTGTGAGCACTCTATAATGATCTGGTAAACTCACCCCTCCGTGTTAATAAGAAATGGCGTCATAAGATACAGAGGATTAACAGGAATAAACTGGGGATTTCGTTCCATTTAGAAGCATTCTATGGCCATGTTGAATGCACAACTCTGCAGGCAATTTGCCCTTCATTGTTTTCGCGAGGCTCTCGCTTGATTTAAAGACGCCTTAAGTGATAAACAGTGGGGTTCTTTATCCAAGCTCAACATGCTGCCTATGAGTATACCTTCATATCCATGGTTATGGTTCCTTCTTGCTGACATATTTGCATTTCCAAACTGGACATTCATGGACACTAAGTGTGTTTATCGAGAAAATTGCATCTAATGCTACTAATAGCAAGGTAGACAGTTCAGTTGAAACTGAAATGTGACTGCAGCTATTTGCTTATTGAAGGCAATTATGTTGTTCAGTTTAGACACCAAGTTAAACAAAACCAATATTGCACAGTCCAACAAAAATATCTTAACTTTTTAGGAAACTACTGTAATGTTTTATGGTGGACCAAATAAGAACAGGCTTGTATCTGTTACAAATTTTATTAGTTTCTTGACATTCAAAACCCTTTAAAATAACATAATAAATCACACCATAGTTTCAACATGGTCTGAAAAAGTTTTAGAATCTCCTTTTTTCCTCATTATTGAAGCAGAAACTTTGCAGTTGCCAAAACACCTAGACTAACATTGTGCTTGCTTCCAGCAGTTTACTCTAACAGATACTCGTTTTTCCCTACAGCTTATCTTTATCTCTCTCTAGCAATTACTTGTAAACTGAACTTATTACCACCCCATTCAACAGTGTTTCGAAGTTTATGGTACTGCCTCCATTAAGCGGTAAATTCAAATGATATCCACCCGCAGACCTAAACTTGTGGTGCCCTTTGGCAGGTAGCTAAAATGGCCTATAGACCTACCTTGTCCACAATAATATATGTCTGGGAGGTAATATTCTAAGCTTGATGATGGCGAAAAGTGCTCTTCCATTCACAGTTTGATAGTTGTAATGAAGGCAACAGCTCGACTTAATAGAGCACTGCTCGAACCGACAAGGTCAGCTAGAATTTTTATGGCTCCGACGAGACAAAGAACAATCAGCTGCAAGATCTGCCGTCTACAATTACTGCTGGAAATCCTTTACTGCTCATAGTTTTCTCCACAGGAAGGATTACTATAGAATACCAGCTTAGAGACTGGTATTGCCGATCCTCGATGCCAGTGCTTGGTGAGACTCTACCTTGTAGTTATCTACCTGTTGTTTTCAGCAATGGAGGAAAAACCAACTCCGCTTAAACAAATATTTGAGCAAATTTTATAGATACATCTACCAGCTATCTAACAACGAAATACAAACTGTCACGTACCTGGATAGTGCATCGTAGGGTTGTGCCAAAAAGAACTATGTGCATCATGCCGAGAATGGGACATTGCGGACAGTAAGCCGTGTATGCTGTACATTGAGTTACAATCGTGAGTCTGCATAACTTATTACGTGTTAATTGATGTAATCTCCCAGTACTTGGCTCATTTTATAGAAAGCCAACCCGGATTTCAATGATGGTTTCGCGATCCACCGTTTATTCTATGTTATTTTGTATTTCTTTTAATCGCAATGAACCGATTTTATTCATGTGAACAATGGCTTTAGACAGAAGTGTGTCCAGCTCTATCGCCCTGTCAATTATAAGCTAATAAGATAGAAGAAGCCGAAAGCACAGAGAAACGAAGATCAGAATGTGTTGTGGAAAGTAATCGAATTAATTCAACTTCCTGAACAGCTCCGAATTTCAAAAGGAAAATTTCATGCCTCTATAAGTTCATTCTGTGTACATGTTAGCGCATATGAGCAACAGTACCTTGGGTAGACACTTTTTCTCTTAGTATAATCCGACTTTTATTCGAGTTTGTATGTTAAACATTCGCACACAAACGAGATTCCATGCTATCGTAGTTCGCATCTAAGTAAAGGCTTGCCTTAGACTTCTAAAATTGGAGCTCAGATGACCCTTAAAATGTCATTGATACCATAATGACAAGTTTTGATTTATGAACTGAACGAATTCTGATTGGTGCAGGACCTGACAACCATCAATCACCATAGGAACAATTAGCAAATTACTTGTGTTAATTACTTAATCTCGAATCCAATAAACACGAACACGTGACATTAGGATGTGCCTATAGGTCAAATGCAATTTCTGTCTTTTTCTTTCTCACTTTAACAGGCAAAAAGCCAAACTCTATTAAGCAAGCTCAAAGTCAACCACCTTTCTCTGTCCTAATCAAATCCAGCGAATCCTCTTTCCTTGCCTTTCATCGTCATGGCGTTTTGACTTATCAACCTCTTACATTGATCCTTAGTCGTTGATAAGCAGTTTTTGAAAGTATCTTTATCACAGAGGATAATTAACATCAAAATGAATACTTATTTGCTTTGCATTCAAAAGTATGACATGACTTGTCTTCAGTCGATGGCTACGGTCACACACGTTCAAGCAAACTAGTCACTGATACCTACGGAAACTATGTAAGTAGATTTCAGTATTCGTTTTGCAAATCCTTAGCGCAAATCAAGTCATGCACTCTTTGACAAAGGAATTGTCCGTTTTAATTTTGTTCATGGTCAAAGCTTGCTTCATTTGTATATTCACAGTAGGCCAAGCATTGATCATACTTAGTCAAGTAGACTCATGCAAAAGTGTCAATCCAAGCAAAGGGCGGAAAAAGGCTGTTTTCAGTCACTGACTTTATATATTACTTTGATCGCCATGTTTAAAATGCAAATATTTGAACCCACAATAGAATGCCCAAAACACAATTAAACATAAGTTGGTCCCCATTGTGCCTGATACAGGATAATAGGTTGTAACTTGGCATATTGTTGCTACCCAGACGAGAAACGCAGAAAAAAACCCCTTCATAACCACCATCTATAGGTTAGTTATAAGTTAGTCATTTTGCATAGGTTTTCCTCTACTTGCATTCATATCAAAAGAGTTTTAGTTTATATGTGACAAATATTCGCTTGTCTGTGGCATCCGGCTTGATAATTAAAAAGACTGCCCCAGGCTTGTGCCCCAAGTCCTTGTGTCCTCAGCTTTGCATAGAATGACATCAACCCTGGGCTTTTTGCAATTTTTCAAAGTCTAATACAACTTCTATACTGTGACACATTTCATACACATTCTAAATTCTATATTTATACACATTAACATCTAGACACTTTTGTATATATCTAAATATTCTGACAATACATAAGAGCTTTGTGTTGCTATAGCACGAAGGGAAATATCATACAAATGTCTACCTTGTGGTAAATATCTACTTTTTTGTCCTTTGAGATAAGCAGCAAAATTGTGGAATCAGTTAAGGTCTGTGAGAAAGCGATAAGCTTGTTGAGAGGCTCATTTTTCAATAGCCATTGGTTTTTCTTAACATCACGTTGGGTAAGCTATCAAAGTCGTCCTTGTTCGGCTTATGACTCTTAGTTTTATGGGCTCGGCGCATTCATTGTTTGGAGAAATTGATACAAGAATCTGTCAATCCCAGAATTTAATGGATTTCACAAATCAACTCGCAGTTGAACCAAATAATACGATGCGAAGTAGCATGAAGCTAAGATTTCAAAAATGCTCAAAACAAACATTGGCTGCTGCTTGAAAACATCAATAACTTACTTTTGTCAAACAGAGGGCAGATTAGTCTACAACGGTAGAATATTGATATACGTTTGAATAGAATAATGGAAAAATGATTGCTATTGATTTAGAATGCTAATTCTCCCAGCAGACCGAAGCTACGTTTAGTCTTCTGCCAATATGATCTCTTTTCAGCAGAAATTTACTGTCTCTCTTAATGAAAGGACCATTGCAAAGCGACTACCCATCTAATGAAAACATGAATTACCCTTTAAATGCTTTTTTTTTAAAGGATTAATCAAACATTGGTGCCTGTTTCTTATCAGAAATGCAATACGAAAAGGCAATAATAGAAACAAATCTCTTCTGTTCGAAAAATTTCCCTACGCACCAAATGAAGGAACGCAGACTTCATTTTCATACTGGCTGAAAACAAGACCCAGAGGGAAGAAAAACAAGTCTCTAACTGATCAGAGGGCAACTAACTTTGTATGCTTATCAAACAGGTTATGTACAAATAGCCTTGAGTTTTTATTTCCTGCTGACTTCAAGGATAAAAACCCAAGCTAGAGACTGAAATATAACCAGATTGCTCTCCTAGAACTCCCTTCTCTACTTTCGAACCATACACTCTTTGTTATCCTCGAACTGTGTATATGATAGCTGTTCTTGTCAATGAGGAAGGCTTTGCGCTAGAAGACTTAGCAAAGATCAAGGATAAGTCTTCTTTTGAGGTGACACCAGATTCGAAGCTGTTTCCAATTACTCAGCAACCTACTTCGACGAGAGAAAAGAAAGGTTCACGGAATATAAAGGTCACGCTTGCTATGTTGTTGCTTGGAATAAAATGTGCAGCAGCAACATTCTACCAATTTCCGTCAATCAGTCAAGTAGGAAATTTGCTAATGGACTGTTTTAATTAACACCTCGATATTTGGTTATCGATTTATACTTTGAAAGAAACTTTCATTTGAGTGAAAGACGACGTTAAAGCTTAATGCCTGATCTAGAACTGTTTATTAAAGATATGCATGGTTTCCTAGGTCGCCTTTAGAATAGATGACTACGGGATGTCATGAGTTGATTTGTGTCATTACAATAAGGATTAATAGTGATTTTGATTGTTAAATAACTTCTGGCGACACACGGATCAATTAGATAGAGAAAAACACGTGTAAATGCATAGGATTCTTTTATGGCGAATTTCATGATATTCATGTATTGACAGAGATACAGCTTTACCTATTAGAGCAACAGCTTGCAGTGTGGACAAAAGTATCGAGTTGTCTTGTTTCCTTTTTCTGTGTTTGTTCTGTTGATATACTCCACGTGGAGCCATTGAATTGGAGTGGTTGCATAATGCTGACTGTTTTGCTTAAGACACTTACTGCATTTCAGCCTAAACAACACGTATGGTGTAAAGCTATTTAGCATGCCTTCTGCAGTGTTGTCTAGGCATCAAGGGGATAGATTGTTCATGTAGTTTTTCTAACTCTTATTGGCTGCAAGGGATTTAGAAGTATATTGGAGCGTTGGGGCATTGTATAAAGAGGGGGCGACACGATACCAAAAGTGCATTGGTATGAAAGGGATGGAGACGTTGGGCGAACTAGCAATGCGTCAAAGAATAAAAGCTACTTTTCGATTGCAGGAGCAAACTGTTAAATTATTGTTGAATTTTTGAAGCAAACTGTTAAATTAGCCCTAAATTGGTCATGTTCAAGGGTATAATTTTTTTGTCTTGCAAACGTTACGCAGCATGATGTGGTAGGTATTGACATTTCTCCCGGCTTGCCAAGTAGTGCAATTAACCCGTTTTACAAAGGTAAACAAATCAACATGCAATTCTTATCAGGTCAGCCTAGGCTTAGCCTCGTTTCCTATTTGTGCTTAAGATCATTAAGATGAGGCTATTAAAACTGTTCCTCCCCTCACTGTTATCCCGTGCACAATCAATTCATTGATAAGAAAGGGATGGGAATGCTCCCTCTCTATAATGCTGTAATCTGTTAGCAAAGCAGACCAATGCAGTTGCCAGAAACAGGATGTGCATTTGGATAGAAAATAGTTTCATTGTCATTTACATGACCTGAAAACGGCGTCCCTTGGCTACCACCACACACAGAAGGAAGTACAGCAAATGACTCGAGGTTTAATGCATTTTGGTATATTTATCTTGGCTACAAATGATAAATTTCAATAAGTGACAAAGATAAAAGGAAAGCAAAATTCTAGGGAGCAATGCAGAATTGCAACAAGCCCGTCTGATTAACAGTTTCCCTTGGATGATTTTCAGGTCACTTTTCAAGAAATTCACTCAAATGAAAAATTTTCTAATCTTGAGAGATTTCCTTATTGTCACTAAGAATCTGACTTAACGTTGCTCCATTGTAGTTACGTGTTTATCAGTTTGGCCACGTTTAAGACGCAGAAGAATAAAATCTCGGTGATCTAATGAGAAATTGTGACTTAATTTATAATGCAGCCGGCTCATTATGTAGGTATGTGTTTGGATTCATAACAGAGATGCGGCTAAAAGCGCGAGCGGTCTTGGATTACTATGACTCACTTCCCCACGTTACTTTTCACCGATAACCATACTGTCGGCATTTATTACGAAAAATTGCTACAATAGTAAAACCTCTTGAAAAATACAGTGATGGATCGATTCTCAGCTCCGAAGGAATTTAACGGAGCCAGATTTAGCTATTTCCAATAGATAAAGGGAATTAAATTCGTTACTTAAACAGAGAGAGCTCGGAATTTCATTGTGCATGCTTCTCCGGAGTTAAGAAGTGGTCTTGCAATTTTTCAAGAATTTGGCAACTTTCAATACAAAATGATTTCTGCCTGAGACAGCCAGTTTTCAACAGTTTAGACGCAAACACTAATTGATGTGAGAACTCGGTTTTCCTTTTCCATGAATCGCACGATTCGCTGCAAAGACCAAGAAATGTGACAAACGCATAACTACATTCCACCAGTACAAGATTCTACTAATTGATCGTGATTTGTGTTGTAGAACCCGTTGCAGAAGTGAACAGATATTACACTACACACTAAAGCGATTCAAATTTATGTTCATCATACCTGCCAATGATCTATTTTTTACAATTTTAACGTTTTTATTTATGATTAGTTATCATGCATATAAACATAAGTGACAGGCTTTGTCACAAAAAGTGCAAAATACGTGTTAGTTGCTTAGGTGCAAACTACATTACAGTACTTTTAGGTACGCTTTTGCTGCGGTAGAAAAACCCACAATCCTCTGGGAGTCCATTACAGTCGGTCCTTTCAACTTTAAGGAGACAACGGCTTCAACGTGGTTTAGAGTTCCTATACCCTTAATCTATGTAGCGGCTATTAAATTAAAGATATTGCAAGTGATCGTTGATGTAAAAACAAGAGTAGCAGAAAAACAATAATATTCCATGCATGGTATGTATTCTGACTACAACAACTGTGGGATCTGAGAGAAATGCCAAAATATTTTCATTCCTTTTCGAGATTGCCAAACATGATAATGTTGTTTGTTTACTTAAATAGATTGCTATTACTCATTTGCGAATCTTCTGTTCGCACGGTAGATTAATTGTTGTAAATCTTGGATTAACATTGTGCCATAATTTAGAAATGGTGTCTTTATTTACACCTTTTTAAATCAAATCTTGAAGTATTAATACCATCAAGGATAATTTTGTTTTTACATTTCTTTCTTTCATCAGGCAGTTCTTGACTGTTTAGAAATGCGATGCCAATTCAGTATTTCGGTGACTTGATAGATTCTAATTTAATTTAACCTAAGCTTTGGTTTGAAAATATTTTTTAATAGAAAAAACATTCGGCATGTAATAGTTTCTTTTGTCCATGGATCTTTTCTACCCACGATAAAGGACATTCAATATATTCCCACTTTACTTTTCATACCAGGGCATAACATGATTAGAGAAAGTAATACCAAGTGTGTCATTTTTTGAAATCTACATGAATTCATTTGCATGAAAGTTGATCAGGTGATCAAAAAAATGGCCAATTATTTGACTGCTTTATCTAACTTTCACAAACAAATGATTTTCACTAAGCAAATGACGATTTTGTACGGCACAGTAAATCTGCGTTGTAGTTTATTTACCTTTAAAAGGAAATTAAATAACAGAACAGCTTACAGCAAAGTTTGAGCATGTACATAAAATAAAGAAGGCATATACCTATTGGAAAAGTACATTAAAGAAATTAACCATAGGGTAAGATGCTAAAATAAACTGCTTTCATTTTTTATCAAAACTTAATGTTTTGTATGTAGTATATTAGTCTAAATGATGGCACTTCTAGAAGGTGCTTCGGTGTCCCTAAATGTGCGCTCACCAACGTCAGTAGTAAGTTAATTCTAAAGCAAGAAAGTAAAAATTAAATACTATTTGTTTGCTCAGTACTATTTTCTTATATGCTTTCGGCTCAGGATGACATTTAAAGCTAAAAAAAAGATGAATGCTTTGAGTGATGCAAAAACCAGGATGCAAAATGCCCTTCTCCTTCGCAGATCATAATCGTGGCTTGGTGTGTCATTTTCCATTCTATGATGGATTGGCAATGGATGTTTCAATAATTCCTATGACACACGAAAACGTCTAATAAAAATAACTGGAAAGTTTTGAATAAACAAGAAGTGGGCCTAGGAAATCTCTATGACCATAAGCAAGTTACGGTTTTAGTGCAGAAAACGATGAAAGCACCCGCCAGTTTTTCTCTAGAGATTGGATGGCAAGGCGTCCAAACTGTAATCTCGTTCCAGTTCGTCTAGTCAAAACTACCAAATTTGTTGACTGACTGAGCTTATTACGTCATTAGCGGGTAATTTGTAATTGGTTAATATAGATCATGTATAGGATTACACAGAATTCAATGGGTTTCTTCGTTTTCTTATGAGCAAGTTTCAAAGACACGACGAATTCATTAACAATGACCTGGCGATATGTTAAATATCATTTGTTCATCCATGATGTTTTCTGCCAGCTCAAAAGTTGACATACATCAGTGCCATGTGGGAATTTGTTCACAGGTCTCCGAGCTGTTTCAATCCCATACAGAATGAAAAAGGCATTTCTAACAGTGATCGTTTTTCACAAACCCATTGAAGTGTTATTTTCATCATTCCCAAACTCGTCGCTTAAAGAAGAGAAATATTTGTGCTACATAAGCTGAATATTTCTATATCAAAGTACTTGACAAGGGCAATTCATAGCAGCTTCTCCCACAACATGTGTAAGACTTGTAAAATATTCATTTTGCAAGACTTTCCTTCTTGTGTAATTTTAAGTGTTCCGATATTCTAGATTTTGGTGTAAATTATGGAAAACGTCAATCATAGTGAAATGTCAATCATAGTGAAATTTCAATCACATAGATCAAATACTACTAGATTGTAAGGTTTTATACAGGTCTTTCGACATGCTTTGTTAAGATACCTGATTATTACTGATTACATTGCCTTGCACCTTGCTGCTGTCATTTGTAAAAAGGTGCGTCCCATCTGTGCTGCATGGAAAACCTACAATTTCCATCTGGGAGTGATAAATGAATCCTTGATAATGCTTTAATTTTTATCGTTTTAAACACTGAAAAAACAGTTCCTTTACAAAAATCTGGCAAAAAATAAACATGAGAAACTGAGAGAAAAGTAAGGCAATCATTTTTGAGCTACCAAAATGTCCAATCAATAAAAGTAAAATTTCTATGGAAAGAGAGACTGCGCATAAGTTTGCATTTCGCAATTTAGGAAATGTCTGGACCATGTCTATATGAGGTATGGTTAAACATGTTCATGGCCTTTTTAGATAATCAGGCTGTGGAACATATACTGTTAGTTACTTGACGTAAAAAGCAAAGACTCCAGGGCCATTCTTGGGTATTGGTGAGACTGATGAAAATGCCATTCCTAAAGCTACTGTTTTCTCAACATGAATCTGTTGAAAAGATCCAGTTGATTATCAATTTGGAGGGTGCTTTTATGTTAGTTTGAAGAAGAGGTGAGATAAAAGTTTTTACTGGATTTGACATCGAACGTTGTAGAGTGTGTGCATCGTTTTAGACCACAACATTGTGTGGTAGGACAGCCAGTTCCTATCAAAGCCACCTTTTCCGTCTAGATTCTCATTTCGAGCGAGCCGGAGCCAAACCCAGAACGCAGGCAGAATAGCCAAGCGCCTTTACTACACGGCAACGCAGAGCAGAGGACTAGGTCCTAGTGACGTCACTTCTGAAATTTCTCAGGAGAAAAATCGGTTTCTCAGCTAATATGACTTTCGTGTTTTTTAAGGAAAATTCAATATTATGGTTGAACGGTTCATTAAGAAATAAGTTATTGATGGAAGATTTAGGAAAATTTGAGAGAAACGGAAAAGCTTTGACTGGATTTCTACGAAAAAGGCAACGTAACTGAAGGTGCAGCTTCAGTGCTATTTAAGTTTAATGGTGAAGCCTTTGTATCGATAAAAAGCTGAGTATATTTTCTTTTTCTAGAAGAAATATGCACCATTATAATAGATATTTCCTGCCACTGAATCTGCAATGAATAGCCTTCTCTACGTTTTGCAGATGCGTTTCAGTTCATTATTGATTTGTTATCGAACTGGTTTAGACGTGGATCGGGGATGGTTCTAATCAGAAGCAAGAATTCGAATTCTAGGCGACAGATCTATATTTTGTTGTGAAAATAATCAGTAACATTTGTCGTTGAGCAATAATTAGCTTGGAATCTGTTTCGTAATCAGCTTTGCTTACGCAAAAACATACGCTTATGCACATTTCCTTGTAGAATATACCGCAAATGTGCGACATCGCTTATAGTCTTTGGTTTCATAGACTGAAACCATGCTTTCTTCGTAGACTTTGACAGTGGCCACATTACGGTGCAGCGTGAGATCATTTAACCACTGTTAAGTGCGCTCCGAAATGGTGACAGTCTCGGCGAAAAAGAACAACATGCAATAGGAGTGGGCTTCATTGTTCAAAATGCCGAAACAAAGTACAAATTTCTCACTGAATCTCGCCTATGGAAGAGAGAAATTTATCATATTAGATGTTAATGGGATTAAATGAACAGCCAACCAGCTGCTAAACTGCCCAAAGCACTGGTTCTATTAGAATTTGCTTTGATTGTCTCTTGGCGAGTTTTTTCAAACGGATTCTTTTCTTGTGTGCGTGAAAAAGAGGCTCCAATCGGATTTACCGTCGAAGCCACTAAAACTGGACCGCTATCTTTTGCGGTTACTTTTTCTTTCTCGTAGCCAAAGCGCACACTTTCAAAACTGCCGAACCGGAAGCTGAATAAATGTTTTCACTGGATGAAGTCATAGGTCAATAATGTAAACTCGGTAGTTCTACGCAACAGAATTCCACGTGAAGTACACCATGATCGCATCATTGTAAATTTAACAACATGTCTTTATTAATGAAAACACTTGGACTCCTTCAAAGCAAAGCTAACTTTAGGTTTGGTTATAACCAAATTCATCAATCCTGACTTTGACAGCATTTGTTAATTCGTTATCATTCCTAGAGCTATAATAGAATAGTTTGCGGGAAACCGTTTTTGCAAGGATGTAACTTTTGGTACTTTTCAAGCTTTTCAGTCAGGGCATAAATCGACTTGTTCTACAGTCGAAAACTCAGTAAAATGCAAAGCACTGTTTGCCTAGAATGAAGGTGTATTTGCCTATTTTTTGACATATTATTGAGTTTTCAAGTCAAGCTGAATGGTTCAATCTACAATAATGTTGTCGCCAACATTAACTCATCCTGGTGTTCTAAAAATTATAATCCTAAAGCTTAAACCAGATATTAACTGTCTATTCGGCAATCTAGTTACAATAAATCCAATCAATCTAAAGTTTACACACAAACCCAAAATATTAGTTTCCTGTACTGTGGGTTATACTTTAGCTATGGTTCAAATCGAAATTATTTTAAGTTTTAAGGGGTATGAAAGGAAAAGACGATTATAGTTTGTGGTCAGTTCAATCATGTTTGGTTTCAATCTATATGTTCTCCACTATTGGCACTTCTTTTCACTTCTACATTTAGTAGTGCAAATGAGGTTGTTTATGTAGAAATATTTCAGAAATGTCGCTCTAATCTCAGTATACTCAATGCTATTTGCATTTTTCTGAACTCTTGATCTCGAATGTTGGCAGCAGTATGATTGAAGCAAGTCCTGTTCCTTTCTGGAAGAATCACAAACTGTTGGCCTTTTAGTGGGTTTTGAAAAAAACTTTTGGGAAATATCTATCTGAAAATTAAAAAATTGAATTGGTCTGTTTTGAAAAATTTTTAGTTGAAACTTCAATGGATATGATTGCTGATATCTGGGCTGTTGAAGGTTACTAGATTATCGGATATTTCTAGCAGTTATCAGTGCCTGAGACTTAACCACCTCAAATTCAATCTCACTCTTTAACGGCTGCTTTGTAAACACGTCCTACATCCCGCATTTATTAGCACGGTTAGCAGTTCATTTTGTCGTCTGTCTTTGTTATTCCAAGACGCAAAGGGCCCCTTAGTTGTTCTATCAGTACCTTTGTGTTAAAATTGTATGAAATTTTTGCATGCAAACAACTGTTTGTTTAACTAACGATTTTGAGCTTGTATCCTTCAAAGCATTTTGAAACTTCCGATCTTTTAGCAAGCTTTTTAAAAACTATTATATTTCCATCAGATTATGGCGTGCATCTGTGTTTACTATCAAGGTGGTCTTGAATTTTGGCTTTAGAATTGTTTATTTGTCTGAAAAATAAGATTTGCTTTCAAAGACCTTAGAGGAGCTTATTCACAAAGCATTCCACTCAATTGTCATCACATATTTTCATCAGATTATTGAAGAGAAACATTTACTTAACATGAACTTTCATTTTTGACTCACTCTACACCTTCAAACACTTTAATACGTAATTCAACTTTGAACAATTATTGATATTAACCATTTCATAACAGAAAGTAAATGGCAGTCTTATCCAATTAAAGTCTAAGATTGGTTCAGAGATAAGCCCAAGATTCAAAGTCCAAGATAAGCTGAGACTGACTTTCAACCCAAGTAATTTTTGCTTATGATATAAAAACCCCAAAACTTACTTTAGAACTTTTAGCCGAAGAGTTATGGCAGTCGATCACGTGATCCTATACACGACTGCTTTCTTTTTACTCTAAGAACGCGGAAAATTGATTGGTCCTATTAAACAGTAAGATAATTGAAATGATAAAAAATGCGGTAATAAAAAGTATCAATGTCAAATTTCCAATCTAACACCTATTCTAATGAGTTAAATCATTGCAATTTTGCTAGGTTTGCATCGAAAAGCATTTAAGACCCTTTTGAAATAACAAGACCCTTTTTAAAATTTCAGATGTGTGTTCCTTTTGTCGCCTACTCATCCTTTTCTTTAAAGTGCAGCTAAATAAATTACTTCCACATTATTATACAATTATATCATCTGCTTTAATAATTCACATTAGACTCTTAGCGCTTGCAAAGTTTAATTTAAGAACAGAACTTCTTTTGAGAGGAATACAATTTTCAAATACCCTGGAAAAATTTGCATCATTTGCTTCACAAATGTACACTGGTAAAGGATATTTAATCCTCGATTCTTGCTTTTAGAAATCTAGCAATTTCAAATATAGAAGTCGTTTTCCTAGAAGTCACGTTGTCTCCTTCCTTCAAGTAATTAGTTCCTTGCGCTAATGAGGCACATAAAAAGAAGTTTGAAGTGTCCTAACTGATACAAGCAGAAGATAGAAAAGTGCATAAATACTGTAATAGAAAGAAAAGACTTTTATTTGACGAACGAATCCCTACGCAGGGAGCAAATTAATTTTGGAATGTTGAAGAGATGTGCTTTTATTATTGGCGTTGTATGAATACTTGTTTATCATTCGCTTGCTACATCGCTCTCCAAGAGCTGTTGACAGTTAGATGACAGACGAAGATTGTTACAAGTATCTGATCAGAAAGCAAGAACTTCCTTATTACACTCAGACAAATTAGATTTCAAAGTATTATTCAATTGTAAAGTTCAAAGATACCTAAACTAGGTTAACAACAAGGACCGTAATGTAATGGGATTCAAGTAAAAAGGCCTAAAAGTGATTATCAGAAACATTTGAGTTATACCTAATGATTGTTTCCTTTGCAGAAGTCATACAAGCCCAAAAATTTACCCACACTGATTACAAAGTTAACAGATGACAAAGACCTGAACCCCGCGGAGCAGGAAAAGCCAAATACATTAAGATAGCCAAGCTTAATTCCCAGCCGAGTTGAAAAGGGACAATAACATCGTTTTGAATGGAGGCAGCCGCGTGCCATTCTTCTTCGTCCGGATGAAAATGCCTTCTCCTAATACCTGAAAGCATGTGGTACTGTATCAAGAGCGTACCTACATCGAGGGACAGATCTTATCCTCTTACAGCGAGACAAAGGTCGTGCATTCTTAACAGCTGGAATCAACCTTCAAAGAAAGCATATTAGCAACTTTTGATTTTGCAAGAATGTACAATTGATATTGTCAATTGGTACATCATCCTCGAGCTAAATGCAAGCGATAATGTTTTTAAGGAAAGTTTGGCTGTTTATTTTTGGCTTTATTGCATAGATAAAGATTTTCCAATCAGCAGTAATAGCTTATTCTTGGGAATATGACCTTGATGTGATGTAGTGTCATTACCTCTAATCTGCCTAGCATTACTGTTGACATTGCCCATCGCCAGTAGAGCAACTTTCGTGTCTATATCAATCTGACAGAGGATCAGCCACTCTAAATTGATCTATTCACGTCTTTTAGCGATCCAAAGCAAAAGATGATATAATTTGCGGATGAAATCCCTATTTTCCTCCACCACAAAAACAAATTCAATGAAGTTCAATATCCAAATCTGATTCAGATTGAACGTCTGCATACCATGCGTTATTCCTTTTTAACAGACTTGGAAATCGTATTATGTTGAGGTTGTAGGACAACATGCAAGTCGATCAATCAATTTGATACAATTATGATCTCAGAAAATTTAACTCCTTATGTCTAGATTTATTGCAGATATAAAACGTTGTGTGGAGTAGAAAATCTTATCACCCTCTTACTTCTAATTCATTTACGGCCTTAGAGTTTTTCAGGAGTATGTGGATAGACAAATGTTTTTGGGATGTTTTCAAAGGAATAGTCCCGCATTAGGAAAACAATATTAGATCAGGTCCTTTTACTGCTAATATGTTTTCATTGAATTGTGAAGCAAGGGAAGCTCTTAGATATCTGAATTGCAAGCTCGTTTGCAAAATGAATTAATATTTTTAAATGAAAAGTGATTAATTACTGTCAGATTTCAAAATAATAAACATAGAAATTGTTCAGATATTCTTTCAAATGCATGTCACAATTTGTAAACGGTAAAAAGAAACACCAAGCTCTTTTAAAACGAAATCTAAGAAACTATATTTTGATGAGATTTTTAATTTTCTTAAAAAAGCGACGCCACGATTTTCAGCTGGTACCTTTTTAGCAGTCAGTAAAGAGGAACAGAGATCTCTGCTTTGTAAAAACAGTGCAAATTATGGATATCTATCGAATGCCATTGAAGCAGTCTTGTTTGCACTGTCTTTTCAGCAATGCTTCTGCTGCATTCCGTTAGGAAGAAGGACGCCGTGATGACTTGACAGCATCTGCCAAGCTTGCGTGACGTAATGATGACGAACAGTCACCTTCGATGCATGTTTTAGGACATTGACAAAACATTTGAAACCAATAGGCACCAGGCAGTTTTATGATGAATATCTAATATCAGTGTTTATATGTTAAAAACGATGCAAACGCTATTCAGTGCGAGAACACATGCGTTTGTTGCACTGTTTTAACTTTTCCAACTCTCTTTATAGAACTTTCTCCTGTGCGTAGGGCAGAATATTCCCATAATATGGAATTAACAATTGCTGCAAAACGTCACTATACTCACAAGTGACAAAAGATTGAGAACTGCATTTTGCAACATTTATGTATATGTAGATGATTCGATGAATGTTTTTTGTTTTCCAATGAAGAATTTCTTATAAATCATCAGGCATGTCCGGGTTTCAAGTGTATGTCAGTTAACTTGGCATATACGATTCAGAGTTCCAAAACTGCATTGTCAATTATTCAACAAGATCTCACCAGACTATGAAAAAATGTATGCTTGAGAGAAAAGAATTGAGACAAACGCTTTAAAGCTACACTTAAGAAGCTGAAAAATGTTCATACTTGTGACTCGACCGCGTAGTTAAGTTCTTCCTAGACGAACCTCTAATGCTACACATATGATGTTGTTTATGTAGGCTTTACTTTTGGCTTTCTCTAATTTTGAAAGACAAATTTCATCCTTGCTTCCGGCCGAGATCTGTGCTTTATAGGCCATGTCAACGTCCTGGTCAAGGTTTGGAGCAAGTGAATTCAGTATAGGCGTTGCTGCAGATCGTGCCGGTTTATTTCTTTATAACACCACAAGTTACTGGTTTGAGCTAGCTTCATCTTCAATAAAAATTTTATAAATTGTGAAAAGATCTACAGTTAACTGATGAGATATTTGTTAGCAAAATCAACATAAGACACTTTAATACATGGTGCCTCGCCTAATGCACACCATTATTTCACTTGTGATTGAAGCGAGGCTCACCTTAAAAGGCATAACTTGGTATGTTTTGCAGTATGCTGTGAAAAGGCCTTGTGTATAGAAACAGTGTTTGATTGAATAACAATGATTGAAACAGAGAACGATTGGGTGGTATTAAAGAAAACGCATGTGAATTAATTCTAGTACAGCAGATTCTAGAATAGTCTCTTGTAATACAGAAAAGCTGAAGAAATGAACATTTCTATGAACTTATCGACTAAACGCAGCTCATTTTCTACCAAACACATACAATGCTGCTTGGTAAAGATATATTTTACTTACATCTGGTTTATAGAAGTTGTTGCAAGCATTTTTTGTGCGCAGATTTGAAATATTATGACTCTTTAAAGATGTGTGTAATGTACTGTAAAAAAGATTTGTAAAGCCAAATGACATATTCAAAGGGCCAATCCGATAGTGTAGATGGGCGAATACCGACCAAATAAGTGATCAGAGTCAAGAGTCAAGTAACAGCTATGAAAAAGAAATGGGAATATGAAATAAATGCGATAAGAGTATCTCTACCGCTAATGAGAAATCAATGGTCTTTTAAGAATTTAGGCCAAGGAATTGATGAGCCCTGATCTAATGCTTTGTGACTTGACTTTTCGAATTTTACTAGTCTGGGGCAGTTTCACTTAATGGTCTGTTTCGATCAAAATTTTTAAAAGGAAAACTAATTCTTTTAGCCCCCATCTGTAAACTGTAGAGGTTTTCATTTAGCAGCTTCAAACCCTGAGCCAGGCTTTAAAAGAGTAAACAGACAATATATATAAAACTTTGAAATATAATCAACTCAAGTTTTCTATCTTTTTTGGCGGCCACTCTTAACATAAAAGTTTCTGCATTTCTTCAAACCTCAGTAGGTAGGTCTGCTGTATTTGAATGGTCAAGTTATCAGGCTAATCGATACTTCAAAGTATTGCATTTATGGAGTTTGCTATCATAGTGGGTTATCTATCAGGTCTCTGCTTTTAGAGCTCATGGGCAACTACCAGACAATCGCAATTTGGTTATGTAGTCTTTGAATGTGGCATCTACAATGTATAACGGCAGGCAAAGAAATCAGGTCAATATGCAAATACCCGTTACACAACAAAGTCAATAGAAGATCGAATTAGACAGGCATAACTCATTGGTGTGGAAGTCACCAATCAGAGCGGGCCTAGTTCAATTATTATCATTATATTTTGACGACCAAGTGCAACGGAAATAGATAAAGCCAATTGGATTGTATAACTAGTTTTGTGTGAACGTTAATTCTCTCTGTCTAGGTGATGCTGACTTATTGGCTTCTTTACTTCAGGAATTCAAAACACGACTTTTTGTGAACAGCTTCAAAAGCGTGAAATTCACTAAGCACCTAAATTTGACAATGACAAGTGAAGTAAGAACTATTGCAACAATAAAAATTGGCTTTGAAAGGCTCGTTTAATTTCGGTGATACAGGCCTGGTCAGCTACCAGAGTGTTTTGTACTCATAAGAAGTATGCTTGAAGGTAGATCTACCCGCGTATAATGGAGTTAGTTGTATCGAAGTGTATTGTGACTGTATTGCTTAATACCTCATATCTGTTTTGGTTGATTCGTCACAAGGTAGAGATGGAAAACTGTTTTAAGACTTTCCTAGCAGATAATTGAAACAATGGATATGTTGCTCTATAAGAATAGGTTTAGCAGCTTAAATCTCGATAAAAAGAGATTGATGTGTACGTAATCTTACGTACTGCATCAGCACTACCTAGGCTAATTGAACTTTGTAAAATTTGAGGCGATTCATTCAAGTTAACTTGTTACTCTAATGTAGATGCTTCAAAATGGCAGGTGGACCTGAACTCTGAAGTCGATCGATGAAGTTTTTTCATGGATGGGTCAAATTAGGAGACAATTTGCCGAGTCTATGATCTGAAAATCCAATTCTTTTTAAAGGAATTACTGACTACAAAAATTTGATAACCGCAATTGCTTCATGGCATTTAGAGGCAAGCGCACGTGTAAAAAACCTAGGTCAGGGGTAAATTACATACCCTTAAAGAATATATTCTTCATTTCTGGGAATCAAAAGTACAAAATGCCGTAATCCAGTGGATGAAAATGGAGCGACACAGACCTGAGTTTTACTCATCTTTGTCTTTTTCTTAACCAAACACTTGAAAATGTAGATTAAGGTTGATAACTTAATAAACCAGCTATTTTCAATGCTGAGTGTATCATTAACCGTAGCGATATTTCCATAATTTAGAAAACTTTGTGGTTATTACTTTCGAGTTTTCCAGACAAATTTGAAATTGGCAATCAGCCTTTGCTTATCAGCAGCAACAACATCAAACATAGCTCACTGCTGTTTCTAGTGCTAGTGGCTTTGAGCATACAGTTACAAAGGAAGTTTGGGATAGAGGCCTGAGGCAGCAGTTCTGAAATGTGATCATCCTAAGGTTTATGATAAAGTGGGCCCCATTAAAGTTCAATGATCAGCTTTCTGTGACTTTGTAACTGTAAAAGGGTATCAAACTGACAATCCATGATTGTAAGAAAAACTAAATCAGAATTAAACATGAAGCAAAAAAGTAAAGTACTGTTGATGAATATGTTTTAATAGACCTAAAGAAGTGCTGCATTTTTGCAATTTTTCTGAACATTCTTGAAAATTTAAGGGTTAAAAATTCTCTACCTTTCTTATTGTCATATTCTACTAAGATATTTGAGAAGGATATGTTGCTAACTACAAATTATGTGTCATTAGAAATGCGGGCCAAGCTTCAGTCCTTTAGAATTTCAAATAGAATTTGACCCAAAAAATTTCTGTACTTCATCTAAATATTACGTTGTTATAAGAACAGAACCATTTCATAAAGAACAAATCTGTATAATTTTTCAAACAACTTAATCTCAGCATTTTATTTCAAAGAAATCTATAATACAAGATTAGAAAAGCTTGCTTTTAATAACCCTTTGGCAATAGCCTTAATGAAAAAGAATGTCAGCTTAACTGACTTGATTCCTTGTACTGAAAATCTGCCCCCCTTCCATAAGGCCTATGACATGGAAACTGCCTATCATTGATTGCTGATGCTATCTGAATATAGAACGACTACTTTGCAATGAAGCAGCCTTAAATCGTAGGTGCCACATCATTTCATGTAATGATTCTATATCTTTAAGCATTGCAAACTTTGCATTCTTTATTTTTTTTGTACTTTGCATTGGCACTCCACAGACAAAGTTCTGCCTTTCAGTGGTGTGAACTTTGCTTTGAATATCATTAATTGTCTCCCTCTTGTGTGTAAACAGTGATCCTACTAACAGAAAAGTATTTGGCATTGAATCTTTATGCAGTATTTAACAAGCATTAGCTAATTTGTTTTGTAGCTTTAGATTTTTCAAATTTCCCTGACATGTAGATGTTTTACAATATATTTCTTGGCTTACGGACTTTAGAAAAATATCCCGTATAACATAAATATCTCATCCCCATATGAATTTTGCAACTGATTCTCAGAAACTTCATTTGCTTGACTAATAAAACATTTGTTTGACTGCCATTTATCATGTATACGTTTTATTCAGTTTCAGTTCATCTGTATACAGCAAAAGGTCATAATATTTACATGAGTAGAAGTCTAGACCCATATTTTAAGCTTAACAATAGTAAATCTTCCATTAAAACACAAACAGATGTTGCAAATTATCAAAAATTTATATATCCTTAAAATAATGTGCGCCAAGATGAAAAAGATATACCCTAGCAACCATGTTAGCAATTAAATTCACTGAATTAATTTTTTAAGTGGTTGAATTCAATTACTTAGAGAATCAGCTGCTGGTTTTGCAGTCAAATGTCTCTGGAGCTCCTGTTTCTTTCGTTTACTTTCTTCAGCTTGCATTTCCTCTTTCTCTTTGTTTGCCTTCAGTTTAGACGCTTGTCTCTTCATTTTAGATACTTTCTCGTTTATATAGTGAATGTCTTTGCCTATGTTCCTTAGCTTTAAATGATATTTTTTTAGTTCATTCACAAACTCTGTGATATCCTCGCTCAGCTTGTATTCATTCAAGTTTGTCACTTCTTGCTGAATTGATTCCCTCAGGACGTCTTGGTTATGGGTAAGTTCGTTGACCTTTGATCTTGTTTTCTCCAAATCGGCGAGGTAGTGCCTTTCAATTCCGCTCTGGAGAGAAGCAGATGCCACATTATCGACTTTATTTTGCGTTGATGAACTCGCTTGCTGCTGGTAACAGTCCTGAGACGGCGACTTCAGATCAGCGCCTACATCATCAGATGAGGTAACTTCTCGCTCCACGTTAGGCAAGTCCGTCATTCTTGATCAACAGCGTAGAACACTCATGTATTCACATTTAATTTGGTATCAAGTAACGTTTGGCGACAAGGTGTAAATTTATTCCGCAATTATTTGTCAAGATAACACTCTACACGAAGAAAAAAGATGTCATCAAATGTTAGGGAAGCCTCCTTTCGATTTCTTGAAATCGAGGCTATGACAACTTTTGCCTGTTGTCCAAAAAGCGTTCATTTCAACTTCTACAAATTCAATCTTCCATTAGGGTGTCCTTTGCAACGCAAAACCGCAATTATAAAATTTCCATCTAGGCTGCTACAATCTTTCGCCCTGTAACTTTTACTTTTTGTCTTTTAACAAATTCATCACTCGTCGTGGAAGATTATGATTTATCAAAAATATCTTTCACTCTGATTTACAGATCTTCTTTATGCTTCATGATTGCTTCAACCACTACCTAGCTTACCAGACCAAAAAGTTGAAAAGTTACAGACCAGAGCAAAATAGACTAAACAAGATAATGATCCACTGAGTAGTTTAGAGCATAAAGCATGTCACTTGACATTGCATGCCATTTTCAAGAAGCTTTTAGAGTATTGTCATCGTCGCTATAGTGTATAATGAGTTAACTGTCTGATAAAAAAACACTTTTCTTTTCTAAACTTAGACTCTCTTTACATTCAACATAAACGTAATTCGCCCCAATTTGAAGTAAATTACAAGCAATGATTATTTGAATGAGAGAAAAAAGTCCTTGAAGATATAGAAGTTTTAATAGCTAACAAGAAAATCTTCATTGCTTTTATGCCAACTATCAACAAAACTATATATAGATGTCTGCATTAAAAATTTTAAATTTTGATTTGAGCAAAACACAACAGCTTAATAAGACTTGTATCCATTTTTGCATCAACCTTTTCATTACTCGTCAGGCAAACAAATCTCCTTGAGCATCATTTTGAGGTGACTTGGTGAAAACTTCAAGCTTGGATTAGGACTTGCAATTAAATTAATGAAAAGAGAGCTTCCTCTTCTTTTGAAACTGCTGCTTTTCTAAGGATTTTTCCAGGTCAAATATTTTCATCTTCAGATTTTGTATCTCTTCTTCCGCTTCCTCCTGAATATGCTGCATCTTCCGTCTCAAAATATCATTTCTCACCATTGAAGATCCAAGATTTGCTTGAGTTTCATTCATTGGTTGCCTTTGCATTTTCTGAAGTTTTGAATCGTACTCTAATCTAACCTTTGTTACTTCCGTTTGTTTCTCTCTCTGCAAATCAAAAATGCGTGATTCTAAGCTTTTGAGCTTTAGCTCTTTGTTGTCGATCAAATCTTGCATTTCGCTGCATTTTTTCTGAAGCTTTTCATCAAAGTCCTTTTTGAGGGAATTTTTTTCTTTATCATTAAATTCGTTGACAGCATTGAGTTTTTCAACCATTGCCTTCTCCTGTTGCACGATTTGCCGCTCAAGAGTACTAACTTGTTCTCTGTATTTCTTCGCTTCTAATTTTTTTGCTTCATTTTCTTCCATGACTTTATATTGAGACTGAAGAGTTTCTTGCAAAGTCGAAAGGACTTTGTGTAGCTGTTCGACCTCCTGCCTAGCTTGAGACTCACTGTTTTTTGTCAGGGCACAGCGCTTTGTCAAAGTAAATATTTGACGCTTGAGCCCTTCATTTTCCTCCAAAATCCTGTCCGTATATTGGTCCCATGTCTGAATGTACTTAATTGCTTCATCAATATCCAACTGGCTTTGCATCTCTGGAGTTCATGCAAGTTGCAAAGAGATAGTCATGCAAACAACACAATCGTTTCAACAATGACGACTACAAAGTTTTGCCTCGCTTCCAAGTGGATCTTTCGCGCACTTTTCGGATCATTTCCTTCTAGACTACTTCAAGACGATTTCTTACTGGTACCTGACTATTTGAGTTTCCTTTTTGTTGTAAAATACAGTAGATCGAGTAATTCATCCAGAATACAAATAAAGTGCTTACGACAAGAAATAGCAATGCGATAAAGTGCTACTTTAACTCTTTTTTGAGATACTTTAATAAATTCAAACAAATTTATTTTCGACCTCTTCATAGTTTTAAGAATGTACCACATTTCTTAAATCTATTGTAAACATTCCGTAGAATCTCAAATCAAAGAGAAGACCTTTGAATTTCATTAATGATAATTTTTGACTAAAAAGTACGAAGCAACATGAAAAAGAGGACCCAGGTGTCAACGAGGCCGGGCGATTGCGGAACAGCAATGGCGGATGCTGATGGTAAAGAGAAGTGCTCAGATTTGCGTCTTCTACGCAAGGCAGATACAGAAACTGCAGAAAAAGTAAATACCTTTTATAAATATAACGAGAGGATGAGTTAAGTTCTGTATTGGCGTTCACAATTGTTGATTGCACTCTTCATCGTGATGTATAAGATTGATAACGACTTAATTGATATTCCTAAAACTCTTTTCAAACCAGTTAAACCACACGGACGTCGCATAATATGATTTTCCAGGTACCATACTGTAAATCAGACACATTTAAGGTTCTCATTTATACCAAGTGCGACTAATATCTGGAACTCAATAGCAGAAAATATCAGACATTACAATTCTTGGGACTCCCTGAAGTGCATTAGACAGCCTGAAGTAGGCACTTTCGCTAGTATTTGCTATTTTCGTTACGGCTAGTATTTTGGGTTAACTTCACCGTAACTGATAGATGCATCTGTAGCCTCTCCTTATGGGGGAGGTGTTAATATGGTGGCCCTAACGCTCTTAGTGAGTTATAGTGAACCAACAACAACTGAATATTACTCTTATTTAAGCTCTCAAGGGAGTCACACAACTAAAACATATATATTTATCTTACTTTTTTTACCTTGTTTAATTTTGTTTTTTAAATTTTACTAACACACTAACCATTGTACGTAATACCTATTCATTAGTCAATGTGAAGTAGCTATGGATAAATTGCAGTTTGATCTAACTTATTGTCATATTCTTTGTCCTGGAGAAGATTTATATATTTACATGTTCGCTTATAAAACCAGATATTCTTGATGAAATGAAAATTTGAATGTGCAGTTTGCTTGACATTGTCTATTTGTGTGAATTTATGCATGATGAGTTACAATGAAGAATGCTGAATGTAAAAATATTTGCAAGAAATTCGAAATATGCCATAACTTATTTGCTAGAATTTTAGAAGGCTAGAATTTATGACAGTTTCTAGGATAAAAGACAGTATTTAAGTCTAGCTTTAATGACCTGAAATTAGACTCTTGAAAAACAATTTTTAAACTTTGTATTACACCAGTAAATTATTAGGGTTAATTAATTGAACAGAAGTTAATTTCACGATGACAATTTCTATATATCTAGACAATTTTCTCACAGTTACTTTCCATCAGTTGATTGACTGTGTGATGTTTTTTTTAAAACTTTCTTTATCTTGGCTGGCAGAAAAGGTTATTGGTTAGATACCTTGCCTTGTAAGTTCAGCTAAAGCATATGGTAAAGGTCTACACTTCGGTGCACTGAAAAAATCAACTGCTTTCCATTGTATCAATTAGCATTATACTTCACCCCAATACCAAATTTTTGGACTAAAAGTTTCACAGGCAGCCTATAAGTGACCTAGTTTATCATGATCATTTGGTTTTTGTGCTTAGCTTCCCAATGTATGGGATATTGCTACTAGCAACTTAACACATTTGCTTTAGTTTATCCCAACTTTCTATTTCCAAAATATTATCTTCTAGTTCCTACATCAGCTAATCAATTTCATCTGCAAACAAAGAGGACCACAATTTAAAGATTTTGGCTCAATCTGGAACATAAAAGAATGGGTCTCAATCTGTGATTGTTGGTCTACAGCTATAAAGTCATGGATTGGCAATGGTTCCCCAAAAGAAGAAGTACTATTTTTTCTTCTTTCCCTGTTACTTCCTTTGTTCATTTCATGTTGACTAATTTGAATAATGAAGTATGTGCCTGTGGCTATAGTGTTCCTGAGAATAAGCATAAGGGTTCAAATGACTACCCAGCTTTCTTTCAAGTTTCATTTAGCTTTATTTAGGTTCAGCTTTTAAAGCCTAATTCAACCACCAATTTGACAGTAATGTAGACAATTACAATCAACTAAAATATATGATTCAAACCTTTCTAAGACACTTTTCCTTTGTTTATTGTTTATGTTTTGATGCTAAAATAATCATTTGAGAAGATTTAAGAATGCATCATTTTCAATATTGATGCTCCAATCATTATGAGCTACCTCAGCTGGATGAATTTTGAAATTGTCAACTTATTTAAGTGTGTACTTGCCCATATTTGTACCTATAAATGGTAATCTTTTTTCCATCCTTCTTGCTATCACATCAATGCAAATGATTGATGGTATCTTTTTTGTGTCTGTCTATATACAATCTGTCTCTATAAGCTTAGCAATTTCCCTTCTCGATTAAGTCCTTAATTATATGTATTTTTAAAGTTGTGCCAATCATTGCTTTCTATGTTTTTGTATAAAGTAATATTCACTATGTTTTATTAATATTTACCAGATTAAAGAACAACTCTCAAAGGAAGAGTTTTCTGAAGAATGGATATCTAGAATTTTGATTTGTATCACATTACGTAGAAATGATGTTAAGGAGAGCATGGTCCGCCAAACCTCTGCTATTTCTCAGTCCTCACTAAAGGATTTTGACTGGAAAATTAAGGTAAACCAACTTTTACAAATGCTACAGTTTTCCATGTTTGCTATTTTATATTGTTAGCTTTTTTGTAACTCCAAGAGGATGACTATACATATTATTTGACTATACATGTGTGTCAATAAAGACTTAAATTTTGAGGCTATTTTATCTCTCTTACTTCATGTATTCTAATAAAAAATCTGCTTAAGTTAGAAAGTACTTTCCTACAAGTCAAAGACTCATGTAGTGCCAATACAAGCTGTCCTTATTTTTCAAATCGTTTATGACCCAGCTGCTTTAATGTTTTTTTAAATCTCATGTGAAACATATAATGCATGGTTATAATTCAAGTTCTTGTCAATGCTTATTATATATTTTTATTATATGTCAAAACAAGAATCTCCACTTTGTAAACCAGAATGCAAAAATAAAAAATTTTTGCTTTCAAGCTGTATGTATGCTATAGCTTGACTTGTATATCTATGTCTACCATATCTGTGTTTTGCACCTGCAACAATTCTGGATTATTACCTTTTAGTGGTGTTTATAGTCATCAAATGCATTAAAGAGATAAGCAGGTTTCTAATTTTGTTCTGGGTTTGAAGTGGAGAGACTTGCTTTGATGTACTTCCCTTTTTCACCTTACTTTTTATTTTCAAAATTTCTTGATTGGTTATAAAAAGCAGAGAAAAGGCAGTTAGTATCTGATGATGTTGGGTAGTATTCAGTGCAGAGAGGTTAATACCTCCATCTTTTATCATTCTTTGCAGTTAGTAATGAGTAGTGACAAGTTAGCAAATGTGAGAGAGCCACTGGCAGATGTTGACTTCGAGCTAGATACAGAAGATGGAAGAAAACATGTTTCTTTAGAGTTAAGCAAAGAGGAAATGAAGTCTTTAATTGGACATTTAGAATCTGCAAATAAGGTATGTTGTTTTGGTTTCCCCTTCCTGCTTGTTTGTTGAATAATTATGCCTGCTTTGTTTCATGCCTTTTCATCTTAGTACATTTTTAATCACATGCACATGAAGGAATGGCTTGAGCTTATGTATAACAAATAGCATGACCATGTTTGACCATGTAATCCCATGATTACAACATATTATGGTTAGCTGTC
Organism: Nemopilema nomurai; assembly: GCA_003864495.1. Classification (NCBI taxonomy): domain Eukaryota; kingdom Metazoa; phylum Cnidaria; class Scyphozoa; order Rhizostomeae; family Rhizostomatidae; genus Nemopilema; species Nemopilema nomurai. Next base: position 170,169 of record ML133421.1, on the reverse strand, counting down.
TTTAGTTTAAATCTAAATGGTGCTACTTTCAATTGTTTTACATTTCTGCTTTCACATCCCATATAGAGACCTCAAATAGGGACTTTAGTTGTTGGTTAACTTGACCTGCTTTTAAAATTTTGTCTTTAAAATATGTTTGAATTTGTTACCTTGATTGTGCATTCCCACTTTCAACCATTCATATTACATTGCACAATTTAACAACAATATTGACCTTCCGGTGTTTGCTGCATTTTACCGAATTCTTCATCTAGAGAAGTATCTACATTCAGATAAGAGGGCCTTCTAGGAAGAATGTATTAGCAAAACTCTCTTTTTCAGGTTGTGATGCAGCTCAGATCATAAGGAAGAAATGCCAGGCATGTCTTAGCCTTGAACCTAGCAATTAAAGATTCAACAAACTATAGACATTCTTAATTAAGTACTGTTGCACAAATTTGTAACACTTTTTAGTTTGTCAGTTGATGATCAGTTTTTACTTTTCATCAGTAATTGTCTATTAGATTTTATTTCACATACACATTGGGGCAAGAGCAAACTTATGAAGCTCATTTTTATTATAAATCCTCTGATAATCTTGCTAGAAATTGCTATGATTTTCCATGTTCTTTCTATTACATTGAATTCTCTTACCATTGATAGCACTTAGAAAATGGGGTTTTCTACAATTTTACTGCCCTGTAGTCACCAGTGTTTTCTGGCTCTCTGGTAGCCACAGGCAAAAAGCTCAACTTGAGTTTAATGTGAATCTTTCTTTCAGAAATAGTTACCCCTCTGGAAATAGTCCCATTTCAATATATGTAACTTTGTCTTGATTGTTAGAATGACTTCTTTTCTTTTTGTAAATAATTGATGCATCAGTTATAACTAGTATTTTGATTTTTCAAAACTAAGTCAATATTATCTTGAAGCCAAACTAAATTAAAAATTTGCTGCGAATTTTGTTGTTTCGTTGAATTTGTGCTCCTGGAACCAATATCTTTGTATGATAACAACAAGTTAACCACAGGTTAATCTATGTATATTTGTAAAATTGATTGTTTTAATTTCTCTTTTAATTGAGTTCCTTTAGCTTTATTTTTTCCACCCTCTCTCTTTTTCACAGTATGCATTTTATAGGCTGTTTTAAGGGTGGAACCATTAGAGCACTGGTATAGATGTATTCACAACCCAATATTTCAGTGGTTACTTAAATAACTTCAATACAAAATAAAATAGAATTTTGACAATAGAAAAAGTAAACAGTAAATTTATTTACATTATCATTCATATGAAAATTATTGATAATTGGTCTCATTTTCACAACATGCTACCTCAAAGAAAATTCAAGCAAATCTAATCATAAACATGTATTTCCCAACAATGAAACTGAGAAGAGACTTTTACAATACTAAATACTCTGGTATGAAATGGTCCAATTTAGGCTTAAACAATATTGTCTTTGCCCAAATTTTCTCGTTTTGAACCCAAAACCAGAACTTTTTAAGCAGCACCAACAAATATGCCATAAAAATGCTTCAACTCTACTCCAATTATGATTGATACAGAAGAACCATATAAATGGTTTAGAGGAACACAAAGCAGCACTGAAGGTGAAAAAGTGGCTGGCAGATGTGAGGTTGCTTAGGCCAGTGCTAACACAAATGTGAAAAAATGTTTTCCCATAAAAAATGACTCACCAGTTGAGTGTTTTATAAATGGCAATTTGCGGCGTTAATCTACAGCCATTTGCTGGAAGTGGTTGCAGGGCCTTAGACAGCCCAGTTTACCATAAAACCCTCACCATTAACTATGATGGTATACTGAAGATAATTTTGATTACAAACTTTTTACTCTCATATTTATCAGCAGATGAGGTGGTAACATAGAGATAATGGGAAGGTACTCTTGTGAGATGTGACATGCATAAAATTCAGACACCTATGTGACTTTTTTGTCAATAAAATTTATAGTTCACTCCTTTCCTTTACTGCTTGAAATATTCAGTTAAATATTTTGGAACAATTTGAATTTAACTGAATCTGGGACTTATTCTGCCTGACTCTGTTGAATCCCCAACTTGTATTCAAATCCAGAGATCGGGAAACCAGACTTCCTATTGAACAATGCCAAAAAACAGGCTCTGTCCAGTTCCAGGCAGTGTTGTAATTTATCCAGTATGGGAAATAACCAGCCAACTGATAACAAAATAAAACAGTCCTATTGGATAGACTGCGAGGGCTTTCCTATTATGTGGCTGACTTTCCCCAAGAAAGACAACTGAAGCTGAAATGGAAAAGAAATTGCATTACTTTCATCTTGTCATTATATTTTTAACAGCTACCTTAACATGTCATTGGTCTAAACAATATAAATGAAATAATTAGAGCCATCAATGAAACACAGGAATTTTGCTTGTTTGCAAAATGAAATAGCTATTTCCAAATGACTAGGCAAGTTTGATTTAACAGTAAATTTTCCATTTTACATTCATCTGAAAGCATTAGCCAAAACAAAGATAAACAGAATTAACTAGAACAACAAAATGAGCATCTTGGCTCTGTAAAGCATGATAATGAAAGTCATTCAACAAGACTGAAATCAAATGTCAATTGGTGTAAAAATTGAAAGTAAAAGTCAAATAGCTGCTAGATTTTATTTTGAGCTCCAGGAAAAATGCATTAAATATTTATATTTTTTATCTGGAAAAATATTCTTACCAAAAGTGGACCAGCCAAACATTGCTAAAACAATCAAACACCTGATTGCAAATAAGATTGTCGTCTGATGAGCAAACAAAATTATTTTGCAGATTATCAGTCCAAATGTGAGTGGAAGAACGCAGTAGCCTAGTACACAGACACTTTGGAAGAAGGAGCTGTAATGTAAACAGAAAAATTTTCATCATTTATTCATTCATAAGACATCATTCATAGAAAGCTGAGCAGCAAAGTAAGACTGTGAATTAACGCTTTAACGCTTTGATAATTTATTTATAGCATTATTTATAAACTTTCAAGAAGCTTCATCGATTTTCCTTATCAGAGTCATTTTAGATATTTTCCCTTTGATGAAATATAGCAATGATAAAAAACTACTTGCTGAAAGTAGCATCTTAATCTTAATATTTCCACCAAGTAATTTTGAATTTAGCGTTACTACAGAGGCACCAAGCCAGATAATTACAAATACTTCTGCAAACTCAGGTCCACCATCACCAACACCTGACTCTCCACCATGTGCCCCTTGCAGCATTCTGAGGAAAAAACACTCCATTTCACTTCTCTATCAATAATTATTGAGTCATATGATATGATACAGATAACGATTAGGCAAAATAAAAAAGCAAGTTTTGTTGAAGGTTACATGATTGGCTATTTTACCACCAATCAGAGTTCTCTCATATTGACAGCATTTATGTTATGATGAAGCTTTTACTAGGCTTTGTATCTTTGTACCTCTGATGAGACCAAAATGTTAATAGGCCCAAAATACAAAGAAATGAAGCACAACACACTGGGGGCATAGGAAACCTTGAATTGATGTATATCTGTGTGGGGCTTAGTATGTGTCATGATGCCTGCACTTGGAGCCTTTGTTATGAAAATGCACTTGTACTGAAGCATAGAAGAGCAAGGTCTTGCAGTTTTTTATCATGGGACAAACAAGCTTAGCAATGACATTGGCCACAACTTGCATCAAAAAGGGGTGCATATAAAGGTGCTGGCACATCAAAATCAATTAATAGGCCCTTGCTTTGGCAGAAAATTTAACATAGAAAAAATATACATACACTGCTAACAAAATGCAGAGCAGCAAGGGTCCCCATAGATCCCCTACAAATGCAAAGGAACATGCATTAACACAAGAAAGCTGAAAATAACCATACTTGAAAACAATTTACTTACCCTTCAGAGATGCTATATGATATCTGAACTTCATAATATTTTGAGAGAAATTACAAAACAAAATACAATATTACTGATGTAAACTATGAATGTTCATTTTCACACAAATTCCAACATGTTACATATCAGAAACATTAAATGCATTTAGATGAACTTAAATAAGAGAGATTCATAACAGTTTGAGTAAGACAAAAAGTGAAATTCCAACCAGCAAAAGAAGATACCAAGTAATAGTGGGGTGACTAATTTGTATATATTAGCACAAGAGTAGCTCAATTATTGTTGTCAATATTCAATTCGGACAGAATACAATAACAATAACACAATAACAATCAACTTCACACTTGATAACATAGATATAACACTCACAGTCTCTTAATAATGTCTTGCTTTGTCTAGGTATGAGAACATGAAAGAACTTCTTTCCAACTGCTTTCAAATCTCTTTTCTAAAAAAACAATCTTGGCCATCAAATAGATGAAAAGCTAACTGTCATTAGGAATGACAATGAATAATTTAAGAGGCAGTTATAATTGCAGGGATAAAATTCAGTTGGCTCTCTGCTCACCTGAATTTCTTCACTAGGAATAAATGCTTTAATAATAATTAACCAATTGCTTACAAAGTTTTTTTAATAAGACAACAAAAGTATAAATACTAGATGATGCCAGCCAACAAGTGCATGATGAAATGATGTGATTAATGGGTCAGCCAAAAAGAAAAAAGGACATATTTAGTGCATTAATTTAAATTCTTTATATGGAGAAATGAAAATGCCACAGTATACATAATTTACTTCTAACTACCGTTCTTTAGAGTATAGTTTACCTTCAAGTAGATCTTACAACTTGAAGATTATAGCTATCACTGAATCACAACTGAGTTTGGTAACATTCTCTCTTCAACATTAACACATTCTTTCTTATGATAAAAGTCACAACCCCATTTTAAAAACCTTATTTCTAAAGCATGACCACCAGAAACAACCTAAAACTCAATGTACTATGGCAAAAGACAGAAGAAGGGAAAAAACATTTAAGGTTGTGGTAAACATTTTCTGGATGGAAACATCAATGTTTAAATTTTTCAAGTAGCCAAACTTAGGTACACAATGGTACCAAATTTGAAACTAACAGAAAGATCAAAAAAGGTAAAAATCCCTTGTGAAGAAAGATTTCCATAATATTTTCATCAAATTTTAGTTGAGGTTTGAACATATCTTGACCTGTTGAGCCGATTATAGTTTATTTGTGGTTGTGGTTGCATGTGTTATTTACAACATCAAATGGCACATCCATATTTCCCATGTAGGACTATGTTTATTTAAGCAGGCTTATAAATGTTAAAGCTTGAAGTGACTTGACCTGGATTAGAATGTAGTTTATGATATGCCTTGCGAGAAGCATATAGGACCAGGACCAATTGATTAAATTGAGCGACTCTATGTTCCTTAGCATTTAATATATTTCTAGCATATTTTGCTACAAAGTATGACATAATCAAAATAACATTTCTTAACACTGACTTTCATTGGCAAAACTAGGCTTCGCATAACATATCCTGCAAAACGCCCCACTACAAGGTTGAACAAGGGGCCTACGTCATAATCAATTAGACTCACTAAAGTTTCAGAAACAGCTTCGTCCAAAGTATTCAGCTCTTCTTCGTCATCTGATGGAACTGATATATGTATATCCCCTTCGATATCACTATTGACATTGTCATTGCCGTGAAATGCAGGTAAAGTCGTGCCCTCCCCTGCAGAATCAGTTTCTGTGTCGGCCATGATTTGGGTTGAAATTGAAGTGCAGCCTCTTTTGGAGGTGCCTCAACGTGGCGACGGTAAAATGTCGTCCACGTCCTCTTCAACAACATTACTTGCATACAAAGGAATCTTGTGCGTTTCTAAGTAGCATGACTGGTTAACTAGTTTCCAAGTAAAGTGGCTATTTACCAAAGCCTGAAAGTGAATAGATGAGTTAGTTCATTCTAACTAGCTATGCGATGGTGCAGGAGATGCAGTCAAGTTTGCCATCTTATGTTTTAAAGCACTTATAAAAATAAGCAAGATACCCAGCATCAAAGAATGCAGCTCTTGAAATAAAATACAAGATGTGAGGAGAAGCTACCAATTTTTTATGATAAATGTAGAAGGTTAGCATTCGTAAGCTCCTAAAGGTCAGGTCGTTAAATCAGATGCTCAGCTTCACGCAAGCCAAGTTAGCTATAAACCTTGTTAGTATAAACCTCGTTGTTATCTGTCGTTATTATAAGCCTTGTTGGTAATAAACCTCGATGGTTATAAGCCTCGTTAGTTGTAAGCCTTGTTTGTTTTAACTTTCGTTTGTTGTAAGTCTCGCTTGTTGTAAGTCTCGTTTCTTACAAGTCTCGTTTGTTGTAGGCCTTGTTAGTTATAAGCCTCGTTGGTTGTAAGTCTCGTTTGTTACAAATCTCGCTTGCTGTAAGTCTCTCTTGTTGTAAGCCTCGTTTGTTACAAGTCTCGTTTGTTACAAGTCTCGTTTGTTACAAGTCTCGTTTGTTACAAGTCTCGTTTGTTACGAGTCTCGTTTGTTACAAGTCTCGTTTGTTACAAGTCTCGTTTGTTACAAGTCGCGCTTGTTAAAAGTCTCGCTTGCTGTAAGTCTTGTTTGTTACAAGTCTCGTTTGTTACAAGTCTCGTTTGTTACAAGTCTCGTTTGTTAGAAGTCTCGTTTGTTAGAAGTCTCGTTTGTTACAAGTCTCGCTTGTTACAAGTCTCGTTTGTTACAAGTCTCGTTTGTTACAAGTCTCGTTTGTTACAAGTCTCGTTTGTTACAAGTCTCGTTTGTTACAAGTCTCGTTTGTTACAAGTCTCGCTTGTTACAAGTCTCGTTTGTTACAAGTCTCGCTTGTTACAAGTCTCGTTTGTTACAAGTCTCGTTTGTTACAAGTCTCGTTTGTTACAAGTCTCGTTTGTTACAAGTCTCGTTTGTTACAAGTCTCGTTTGTTACAAGTCTCGCTTGCTGTAAGTCTCGTTTGTTACAAGTCTCGTTTGTTACAAGTCTCGTTTGTTACAAGTCTCGTTTGTTACAAGTCTTGTTTGTTACAAGTCTCGCTTGTTACAAGTCTCGTTTGTTACAAGTCTCGTTTGTTACATGCTCGTTTGTTACAAGTCTCGTTTGTTACAAGTCTCGTTTGTTACAAGTCTCGTTTGTTACAAGTCTCGCTTGTTACAAGTCTCGTTTGTTACAAGTCTCGTTTGTTACAAGTCTCGTTTGTTACAAGTCTCGCTTGCTGTAAGTCTCGTTTGTTACAAGTCTCGTTTGTTACAAGTCTCGTTTGTTACAAGTCTCGTTTGTTACATGCTCGTTTGTTACAAGTCTCGTTTGTTACAAGTCTCGTTTGTTACAAGTCTCGTTTGTTACAAGTCTCGTTTGTTACAAGTCTCGTTTGTTACAAGTCTCGCTTGTTACAAGTCTCGTTTGTTACAAGTCTCGTTTGTTACATGCTCGTTTGTTACAAGTCTCGTTTGTTACAAGTCTCGCTTGTTACAAGTCTCGTTTGTTACAAGTCTCGTTTGTTACAAGTCTCGTTTGTTACAAGTCTCGCTTGCTGTAAGTCTCGTTTGTTACAAGTCTCGCTTGTTACAAGTCTCGTTTGTTACAAGTCTCGCTTGTTACAAGTCTCGTTTGTTACAAGTCTCGTTTGTTACAAGTCTCGTTTGTTACAAGTCTCGTTTGTTACAAGTCTCGTTTGTTACAAGTCTCGTTTGTTACAAGTCTCGCTTGCTGTAAGTCTCGTTTGTTACAAGTCTCGTTTGTTACAAGTCTCGTTTGTTACAAGTCTCGTTTGTTACAAGTCTCGTTTGTTACAAGTCTCGTTTGTTACAAGTCTCGTTTGTTACAAGTCTCGTTTGTTACAAGTCTCGCTTGTTGTAAGCCTCGTTAGTTATAAGCCTCGTTTGTTTCAAGCCTTGCTTGAAGTGTATATAGAATAAGAAGAATATAACTAGAAAAAGAAAGATGAAAATCCAACTGATTAGTTGTCTAATGTTACATTTCTTTGAAATAGCGACGCTTCGGGGTTGTTTCAAGGAATGTGGTACAAGTAGTAAATAACAAAGACCGCTTTTCAAATTTCAAAGATAAATTCACAACAACAATAAATAAATTATAAAATTTCCAATGGGACGAATAACAATTTAATTAGAAACTAAATGAAGAATGAATCTGTTAATCTATTGCATATATGGCATTCTAAATTTGGTATGATTTGTAATAAAGTTTTAGGTAACGTGCAGCATTCATAAATTAAACTCATACACACAAACACGCGATAATGCTACAACAAATAAAATAATTTCTGAAATACTTCCTAATAAAGTATATTTCCTGTAAGGAAAAACTTCAATTATGCGTCAAACAGTTACGTTGTCCATGAGAACCATTAAATTATAAAACTATTACGAGAATCACTCTATAAAAATTCCAAATGTAAGTTTGTGTTGCAAATGGTGTAAATGTAAGTATTGACTCAGGGAAACTTTCCTCTCAAAACTCAATTCAAAGTTGAATGCCAACATTTTCCAATAAGTAACACAAGGAAAACCAAATTTCAGGACAAAGAAAATTGAATATCTATCCCAAAAACTAAAAAACTTCAATTTTTTTTCTACAAATATTTTACTGATTCTATTAAACTATGATACACCACGAGACAGATAAAAACGCAAGAAGAACTTTGCAAACTGATAAACAAAGTTGATATTTGCAACTACATGCAAATGATTCTGCCTTATCAAACACAAGAACTGACAGCGTAACAAAAAACGCAACTGTTAGGGCATCAAATGACCCGCCAGGACCGTACGTGTCAAGTATACTACAACATTTTATCATTGAGTAAAGACACAACCACACACAGAATATAAATAGAAATTTCAGTTGATATTCATAGATGGTTACTTGCAATAAGACAGCCAAACAGGACATTAAGATGTAAAAAAAACACTTTATGAATTAGACCCTCTGAGGACATGAAAAAGTAAGGCCCTTTTTTTGCCTACAAAATATTTTCGTCGATCAATAAATTTACCAAATCCAAGCGAACTACAACTGGCAAGCCTATCGACTTTAGCATGATCAAATCTTTCTTTTCTTACCACGATGAATAAAAAACGCCACCACCCTAGCATGCATGACTTCCCATTCTATAAACCTATAAATACCACGGAAATTATCGGACTAGGAAAAATTACTCGACTCCAATAGCTTTCTTTGGACATTAGCCAGCTTCATTCTCTCTGAGAAATCGCCCTGCCTTTCGACAAGGCTCTTACGCACTGGCCTTCCAACACACGTTGGTGTGGAGCTTTTGGGTTTCAAAGTGACTGCTGGGGAAGTCTTCGGTCTTTCAGCTGTTCTTGACATTTTTGAGCCAGAAAGTTTTCTCCGCAGCAACTCTCTTTGACCTGATTTCAGGGATGTCTCTGGCGTTCTTGTATTACAGGTGTGTCCAGCATCACTTGTAGAAGACGCCCCATCGAGGCTGTCTATACTGGAGCCGAGGCTGGCGCTATCGTGGTCTCCTTCGCATCCATTGTGAATTTCCTTTTGAAAAGAATGCCCTCTTGATAGGGAGCTTGCCCCGGGGTGGTAAACCCTTCTCGATTCAAATGCATATGAATGTCTTCGGTCATCGATTGGCTTCAAGCCAAGCTTTCTCAATGATTCTACGCCATCTTCAAAAAACTCTTTGGCTGTTAAAGATAAAAACATAAGGCTTTACAAGGTGCCTTTGTCTTTGAGCTAGAGATTACCAAGTAGCTGAAAAATTTGCTGGAAAGTGGCCAGATAATATGAGATTTAATTAATTTGTTGCCATATAGACAGATTTCAAAAGGGACTCCAATATGATCTGTAAAACTATTGGAAAACCTATGGTCTAACCAAATGTCCTATACCCTATTTGAGTTTCACTGAGACTTCAATCGCCACATGGCATCGTTTTCCCGCTTCTAATTGTTGGCTAAGTGAACGGGGGCTACCGTTTTAGTTGGTGGCACCATCTGAATGTGACACGCCAACCAATCCTTCATTGATACGAAAATTTTGCTTAAGTTTCAATGTTTGGGTTTGCAAATGAACATTGGTCATTCAAAACAGGAACAAATCTGTAATTTCATTCGAATCTCTCAGCACCTTCTTGCGTTGGCAACTGAAACAGTGACAGTGACCAATTAATTTTTGATCAACCATTATGGCTCGAAATTCATAGCAATGCTCACCTCTGCATGGATCGCACCTCATCAAAAACTCGTACAAGAACTCCCAGCCTCCTCCAACTCGGACGACGATGCTTGAACCGTGAATTCTCACAAGACGAATGATTTTTGAATTTCCAAATGTGTACTTTCCTTCAGCAACACGAACAATTTGAAAAGGCTTATGACAGTTGCATCTGTGAGCTTCTCTGCGAATCTAAATAGGTGATGGCACAGAATTAACAGTCTAAAATGCCGGTTGTGGGTGTTTTTGCTATCAAGGAAAACTGGCCAACCGTAAAACGGTATAATAGTCGCTCGGTGACTTGGAAAATGTGGATATGAGATGCAGCAAACGTATAAATCGATGAATAAAACAAAGACTAAGAAATGAAAGGAGGCTTTCATTGTAATAGAGATGTCTAGACTAACAAGACTAACTGAAAAGAGAAAATAAGGCAAATAAATCAACGCAAACATTAGATCTAAACTATCTCGAAATACTTTAGCCGTTTCTTGGAAACTAGGAAAGACACTTGGTCTCATTGGACTTGAGAATCCACAATAATAGTATAGTAAAAATAATAATAATATGTCATATTTCTACAGGATAACCTTATCAGTAAAGATGATACTGCCATCAGCAAGGCTCCTGTTAAAACTAAAATTCTAAAGTAAAACAAATTTAAAAGAGATCGATTCCAAAGGAAGCTTTGTTAAAACGCCTTCAAGAGGGATCAAACAAATCTTATCTTTACCTGTCGCTCTATTCTTTCGGCCTCGTTCTTCTGATTCTGTTCATCAATTTTCTTTAAAGGAACAACGATCATCAAATAGAGCCTTCGTATCTTTTTGGTTGCAAATTATTCATGCCAGAAATTAAATTGCTTTTTTATTTAAATTACTATGAAGTTTTCACCACTACATTTATCAAGGCCAGCTTTCTAACATTTCCTTTGACACTGTTTCACAAGTTTATCTGTTTATATCTATTTGGCACTTACAGGCTGAATATATTTCTGCTTTCAACTGTTTGCTATTATAGCTTTCAACAGTAAGGTACTGTAAATGTCTCCTGCCTATTCATCAAATTCAGGTCCTAAATAATTTAAGGATGAAAACGTTGCTACGCTCCCAAACAACGTTGAAAGAGGAGAAAACTAATTAAGCATCACTGACCCGTGCCACGTCAAGCCTGTTCAAACATTTCTCCAATTTGGTACACAGCGAATCCCACCTTTCGATTGTTTTCTCAAGATCATTCTTAAGCCCTGAAAATGGTTTTCCAGTCGTGTGCAACGCCAGTTCACCATATGCCAGGCACGCTTCGTATATCGGCTTCTGATCTAAGAGGTCTTGCAGCAGTGCCTATTGATATTAAACGGAGTCAACAAGGTAACAGGCGGATAGATAAACCGAAAATATAATCAAATGATTTTCGAAATGGCAATAGAAAATCGCGGATTTATGTGCCTCACCTATCACCGAAAATTCACAAATGAGCTGGCCAATATACACAAAATATAGATATTGGAAAATTCGTCAAAATAAATTACAATTAAAAACCAAAATATTAGTGTGTTACCAATATTATAACAAAAAGCGAAATGACATATACTTAAGAGCAAACCAATATAAAAGAGTTTACTTTATTAATGTTTCATATGTTGGCTAGGAAAAGCGTGAGTTGATAAGATAAACAAACTGACGATTGAGCACAAAAATCATTCCAGAAGAAGCCGGCATATTTCACCCAAACATTAAAAATAATACCTCTATTGCATCAGCACTCTCCAAAAGAACGATATCATTGTCATGGTTATCAAGAAAGGGCAGCGACCTTGTCTCGGCATCATCCAACCATGGCTGTATTTTCACCGAATTTTCACTATAATGACACAAGAGAGGTACAACTGTTCGAAAAATTTCTCGTTGCTCCACCGTTTTCAGCCTCAGTTTCATCATGCGCGACCTTGTGTCTCTAATCATTGCCTTCTTTTCGACCCTGTCCTCTGACGGTGGAATCATCTGGCAAAACCTCTGCAAGCATTCAGCCAAAATGATATTCTTTGGTTCATGTGTTTCTATCTCATCATACAGTTCCTAAATACAAATGAAATAAGGTTAGACCCACAACCTATTCAAAGGATACAAATAAAGTCAGGTTAGACCCATAAAATAATATAAGAAATATCAATAGATAAACACAATATGAGGAAAAAGAGGCAAAACCAATGTCTGCATGAAATAGGGCATTATACGTCTTATCTTACCTCAAGCTCTTTTCTTTTATCCATTATGGCTTGGAGGTCAAAAATTTCGAAACTAGTGACGTCATCAGCCAACCGAGACTCACTCGCTGTGAGCCATGCATCAAAGTCTTCATTCGACACCATTGCTGTCTCGAGAACCGATGCCAAACTGCTTTTAACTGCATCCTGTAAGAAAGGAATTCATGAAACAGATCTAGAGCCAAGAAATAACATTTAGTAGAACTCAAGATTAAGTTTAGAGCCTGTTAGAAAAACGTGGGCACTGTGATATAGAGTTAACTATGCAGTAAATCTCTATCCTCAAATATCAATCCAAGAGTAAAAGACACAGCAAGCGGAGTCCTTTAGACTCCATAAGCAACGACCTGTTGAAAGTTGCTCGTAAACTAGTTTCAAAATACAGGTACTTCATATTAAAGTGAAATGCCTACACAGCGATAACATACACATCCCAGAATATGCTGAAAAATTAAAGAATGGTTTTTTCTTGCGTAGCAAGTTCTGATTAATAGAGGCAGCTTTTCACAATAATTATCTACGATACTGCAGATAAGTTGCATGCCAAATCACAAGAGGAAGGAAAGCAGGTTTGAATAACTAAATATATTAAAACAGAAACATATTAACTTCAACCTAAAACGAAAATAATGAAAAGATGAATCTTACGTGTGAACTCAATAAGCCAACTTCTTATTATAAACAAGTAATGCTCGTTATCCTTATTTTAGAAAAATAAATTAAGCCAACGATTTATAAAAACTTTTTTCGTTTGCATAGCCTACAAATCAAAGCTAATGTGTAATAGGCTTCACACAGTTCGAGAAGGTTGTGCATCTGGGTGTTGATATTTCTCTAAAAGGTTCTGCTCAAATGACATTAAAACGAACGCATGCCAGCAACTTACATTTTCAACCTTGCAATTGTTTATGGGAATCTTTGCTCGCTTTCTCACAAAACGTGGTGCACTCTTCTCTGAAGTAATGCATATTATGGGCCTGCTGTCCATGTCAAAAAGTCAAATCCTTGCAGAATTCAGCGTAAGTACCTATTCCTTGCGAGCTGGCTGTTATGTTTGAATATTTGACTTTGCTGGGTAGCGCGATTATAGAAGGGTTGAAAGGACGCCTCGCAGGGCTTAATCCCTGGTGCCCGTGGAGCGAGCCTCCAGAAAGCAACAGGACAAAAGAGACAAGGATTCAACGCTAGGATGAAACAGCTGCACAATAAAAATATTGATTCTTCAAAGTCGTCGAAAATCTTCTGCAAAAACGTGTTCTGTATAGCAAATAACTAGGGCGGTCCTTAATTGTACAGCACATGCATAGGAAAATGGTGGACGAATAGAGACTAGGTCAAACTGAAATTGAGACAGAAGAACTCGGAATTCCTGGACTTGTGTTACCATGATAACAGGTCAATATGATTAAGGGAGGTAACGCCTTCTTTCATTATTCAATGTTTACAGTAACAACTATTGTTGAATTGTGGATGCTAAAACCACCTTGAATAAACCTCTTATTACAACAATGACCATAAACAGCTGGACGCTAGGGAGTACAATATCCCAACCTATTTCCCAGAGCCCAAAACAAGAGAACTGCCAATATACCATTCTTGTCACCTTCTTAAAGAATTAAGTATTCAATCGCCTTGAAACATCTCTATCCTTCGTTCACTACAATCAAGAAAATCTACAACACATGTGATGCAGCTACTGCTAAAGTTCATGTTTCATTTTACTATATTTGCTGATACAATGAAAAAGTTTAATGATTAACACTGTTCGTCTTCTTATAGCTTATTGTTTGCGCAGTGCTGTATTGAAACTTGAGAAACCAAGTTGTTGATTTGGTGACACTGACATAAAATTCGAAACAGTACTGAACATTGCAACTTTTGGTATCTATTGGAGCCAGCTGCTGACTTCATTGGAAAATCTTTCAGAAAGATGGCAGATGGCCACCACTGAACCCATAGGCTTATAGTTTACTGCAAAGATATCTCTGGCAACAGAGGCAGCACAGATTGAAAATTGTTGGCATAAACACTCAAGATTAAAAATGTGACATGGTATTGAAGAGTCATCCTTGAAGTCAACAAAATACAATGAAAATGCTAAGATATTGACAAATGAGTGGGTCAAAGTCAAAACCAGTCTCTATCATGTTAAACAATGTTTAGGGAAAAATGGATATTTAGCTTACTTGTCAGACCTATGTATGAAACCATTGTTCTAAAAGATTTTGTACAATCATGCAGTTGCATAGCTTGGGGTTTCTAGTGGTAAGGCAAACACCTGCAGAATCATCATACAAAACTCAATTTTCACAGAACATTCCAACAGAGCTTTCTTTGGTCTTCATGAAATTTCCAACCAAAACTGCTTCAAGCTTTGTAGCATTCAATCCCTCCCTCTGACACCCTCATTCATCCTAACTAATGCCAAAATGATTAGCACTCTTAGTCTTTATAATTCAAGATTACAAATTAAAGATGGGCTAAGTCAACATAAGATTTGCCTATCTTATCTTTTTAATACAACTTCAAATATTTTTGTTAGCCATCCGTTAAAAGGTGTCAGCAACCAAGGAAATGTTTACCACCTGCTATTGTTTAACAAGATTTTGCTAGCTCAGGCCTTCACATTTTGTTGTTATGCATTATAAATTGTTTGACCACATCTGTTTTAACAAACACCCACAACTTTAAACAATTGGCATGGTGTTAATCTCACTTTTCCAATAAAATATTGAAGCAAAATAATATTTGGCAGCCAAAGTCTTGAGAACATTAGGATAAAATCTTTATACTGAATGTCCTGGTGATAGTCTAGGTCAGTTGAACAAACATTTTACTGCATCATAAAATGCATAGGATAAGGAGTGACCATTAATATGACAATTCATTGAACAATTCCAGGGATGAAACAGAGAAGGGCCTCAAACACCCTGCCAATATTGATAGAGAAAAGTAGCTTAACCATACAATGGCTGAATTGGCAGGGGGGCTCCCACTACATAATGACGAATAAACATAATCTTGAGCTTTATGACGTGAATGGGGCTCCCTTGAGCATACTTGAAATTAGCCCTGGCTGGAAGTTATATCCTCTGCTTTCATCAGATTCAGTTTACAAAAGCAACTTCCCAGCAGTGGAAATATCTCGTTGGGTACATCTATGCCATATCAAGCCTATATCAAGCTGCATCACAGAACTTAAGCCAGGCAGATACAAATTAATAATAACATTCTGTTTTTCTGCTTTGAAGAGTGGTTTCTCCAATGCCCTTTCCAAGAAGTAAACATTACGCAATAAGTCTGTGTTCTCTTGACCTGGACGATATGGGGATAAATCACCACCCGCAACCTCAGAAGAAAAAAATAATTTCGGAAATAAAACAAACTGCTCAGCAGGGCATTTTCAAGTTCCTGTTTACAATAAATATACGAACAAATTGGAACATATTGTCCGTAGACTGCAGAGTTCGTTAGCTCCAGCTACCCACTACCAAAATTTGCTAATAATGCCACATCACATGGCTAAACGACTGATACGCCCCAACGTAATGGCCTAAAAACAAAATTTAGTCGGGTATTTCAGAGAGTCATTTTTAAGCCCTGTTCTCGAGAAGAAATATACTCAAACAAGTAATGGCTAAAATATGAACAAACCTGTGATTCTTTCCTCATTGCCCACACGTCGTAAATCTTTCTGTCCATCGTTGGACGGTTACTTTTGCGAAATTTCTCTCTGGTTGTCGTTTCAACTTTCTCTCCCATTGCTCTTTGTACTTTAACCCATAGCTAAACCAACAGGATGCTATTTTCTCCCTCCATTGACTTGGTAATCCCTCGAAAGTTCCCTCTCTTTCAACGATGACGCCTACGATTATGTTTGCCAGCAAGTACGTGCTTCTCCTTTACGTAACCAATTCGAATGCAAATACAACGGGAGGCTCTTTTCAGCCTCGTGAATGACGTCATGGAGGAACTACTTCTTGTCCAGGAGGTCATAGTGTTTGAAAGATGTTTCAATCCTACAAAGAAAGACCGAACAGTTCTTGAAAACTCAACAGAGGCAGCCCCCTTTTGCGTGCATAGTGGAAGGATCCTCCAAGCCTGCAAAGTTGTCTGTTCCGGTTCTTCTTCTTCCTATCAGGACCAGAACTGACTAAAAGTCTTGCGTAGAGAAATCTTAGATCTTGAGCCGTTCCAGCTTCCGCTTGCCTTTGGAAGATTGGAAAGCATGGCTGATATAGGAAAGGCTGCCCAGTCAAATCGAAAAAGGGTTCTGGGATGAATAAGAGATTATTTATGTTTCTGAAAGTATGCAATTATGCATGACGAAAATAATGAATTCAAATGCACAAAAGCATTATTTAAAAACCGTTTAAAACAATAGTTTTGGATTGAAGGAAAGCTTGTCTATACAGTAAATCTTAACATCTGTTGGCACTGGGATTTTAACTTTCACTTTTGATAGAACAGTTCATATTGAGACGGTGTTATCTAAGAATAAGCTTTTAAATAATTTCTGTGTAAACAATAAGGTTGCAGAACTACGCAATTTCATAAAATCAGCCAACGTCTGAAATAATTCTAGGGGGAGAAATATCAGACACTTGATTCGTAGGGATAGAATTGAATTATATAGCAGCAGCCAAGTCGGAAACCTGCCAATCAAGATTTTGTTGTTGAAATGAGTTGTAGAACCTGCTAACCCGAATGGGCTGCACGAGTGGAGATCCGTAGTGCATGGCCTTCGACTAAGGGGGGCCGAGGGGGGGGCATGGCCCCTTCACTTTTTTGTAAAACAAGAGAGCTTTTTTAACATCTTTTGTTATTATTGTTGAAATCTCCCTTGGCCCCTCCACTTTCCAACATGCGTCGGAGCCCATGTAGTGGAGTTCCAAATTCGATAAAATGCACAAAACTCATTTACAAATATGATCCTTTATGACAAAATCGCCTAGTCATGAACATAAAAACTAAATAAAACTTCCTGTGCAATGCTCAGGTGGGCCCCCTGAAGCTGCAAATGGTTCATTTCGAAAGGGATCCGCCCAGTCTAGACGATTCTTCGAAGTTTTGTGTTAACTAATTTAAAAGGCAGCAGGTGCTATAAGCATGTCGTGAAAAACTGTCTCTATGTTTTCCACAAGCACGTTTTTGCTCGCATGCACCCTTGACTAGTAGACCGCAAAAATCTGATAAAAAACCTCCAGCGCGAATTTTGGCAAAAAACCAGCAAAAAAATGTCTGCCTGACGTTCGAAAAATGCATAGGGTGAATAATTTTGCCGCAATAGTGAGACGAAGAACTATAAAATCACAAAAATTATGATAATGCAATATTAATACATGGATGAATTGATGCTAGTTTCGTAATCCATGCATTTCTGAGACACCATCGGGTCAAGGTCAAATGGATTCACATCTTAATAACGTCGATGAGTCATGGATTTAAGGGTGGTTTGTCAAAAACTTGAAGACCATTTACAGACAGTTTGTGATTTAAATAAACCTGAGTTAATAATGAATCACAACCTTTACTTTTGCTCTCAACCTTAAAAATTTTCTATTCAGGAATCGGAAATTTGATACACCAGCTACAGAAAGCTAAGGGGAGATTAAGTGGAGATGTAGAAAATTCATAAATCGAACAACCAGTCACCTTTGCACTAATAATTTGCATCGGTAAGTCTGGGTTGTTGAAAACTTCTAGTAAACCTGCAGGGAGCAATTTACCTAGTATAAAAAATTATAGAAGAGCTCCGAATCATGGATGGCTTGACTACGGTTACTTTAAAAAGATTCTGGAATACACATGATCAATCAGTAAACATGACTACAGTGTCATCTTTAGTTGCTGAGGCGGGGTGGGGATCTCCGGTTGATGTAGTACACGCTATTATTTTCATAAGGAACCTACCTCAAGGCCTAGTTCCAAAAGTTCCTTTTTTGTAGACCTCAAATCATCAGTTTTAGTACTAAAAGTTCCTTAATTTCGCTGCACATCAAGAAGGCCTTAGCACTCAATAGAGAGAGGGTCGAGATAGACTATGCGAAAACTACTCAATAAAGCACTTGACACACGAATAGCAAACAACTATGCGAGTATTGGCTGCAAATGAATGGAACCGGCTTTTTAGTTCTTGATGTTTGCAGTTATAAAAAAATTTCAAATCGAAAAGTTCCTTAGAAATTTCGTTTTTAGTAGTATAAGTTCTAATTATTTCGGTCTTCTACATGTAGGTTCCTTATAAAGTGGTTCCTTATAAAAAAAGCGTGTAATTCTATCAATGCAATTCTATTTATCAATTCTATTAGATGTAGTCAAGTGACAATCATCTCTTAGCATTTTTTTTAAAAGAAACATGATTGAGTATGAGGAGGCCCAACGTCGTCAGAACGTATCCGTGCACGGTCACATCATATCATTGCAAAGCACAAGCTCCCCTGATCTAGATCATTCTCATACGCCTGAAAAGCGCGTCCTCGCCTACCAACGTGAAATGATGGGCCCAACGATTTCTGTGTGGACCTCAAATGATTCGCTATTTGCAACCTTGCCTCTGCAGAGAGCAAGCAAATTCGAAACATTCTATATTTGTATAAGTTGCATTGCTTCTCTTTCAAAATGTTGTTGTTGTTCAGGGACTTCAAATTTTTCAGGCACAAGCGTTGATAGTCTGCCTGTCTGATAACTATCAACAATGATTCGTAGATTCATAGGAGCTGTTTGTTTGAATTTTCTCTTCTCTCTATGTTCCATCCAAACCTTTCGAAACCTTTTCTCAGTTTCCGTTAATTTTACATTAAAAGGCAATAACAACTTCGAATAGTTTAAGAGACGCTTCAATAGAAATTGAAATCAATCTAAGCGAACATGGCTACCATAAAAGCTCTTTTAAGTCTCCCTCTCTTCTAAGCCCTCGTCTATGAAGCAAAAATTTGAAGTATGCCCCCTCTCTAGTAAGCCCCTCTCGTTAGCCAAATATGTCAAAAACGTTAAATGTGAGAGATTAGTGATAGCTTATATTGTTTTTACTTTTTATACTTCTAATGTCAAATGAGTAAGAGCCCTGGCTTTCTTCCTCAGTTGTGCTTTAATGTCTCTAGCAGCCTTAGCGATGGACACAAGGTAGTGTCAAAGCTGTTAGTAACGCCTTTTAAGAATATTTGTATGATATTTCTGTGGCAGAAACTTGCATAAAAACATGTTCTAGAATTTTTTTTACTTTGAGCTATTATAAGCCACCTTCTTCAATAAGCGCCCTCTCTAAGAAGCCCCCTCTCTTCTAAGCCCTCCCTTCTAAGATTGAAGAAAATAAATATGCCCACGGGGGCTTAACAGAGCTTACACAGTATGTTCAACATAGCACATGTTGCTGTCAAAGCATCAATTTTATATTCAATCATTCCATACAATTTCGCACTGACTTAGTACAACCTACGTAGAACAGGTTTTCATGGAAGCAACACAAAAAACCATATGCTATTTCTGAGTTCACACTTAAATGATCCTAAACTGAAGCTGATAACGATGTTGTTATCTACGGTTCACTTCAACATCTTCTGTTACCATGGAAACTTCATCGAAGTTCATCGTGTAGAAGCAAACATGGAAAGTCTCTGAAGAACAACAAAGAATCACCTGTAAAGATTGTGATTAAAAACTGATCGATGAGTATGCACAAAATGATAAGAAAGATTGCCTTATTTACTTCCCCTTTAGAAAAACCTTGGAAAAAATTGGAGAAAGCATCCAAAAAACAAAATGTCCGTCCACAAGATAGTGTAGTGAACCAATTCTACCAAGAGTCAGAGATATATAAAACATGACAAGAAAATTGTGTGAAATCTTAGTATCCAATCCTGAAAAATTGCTGAAAACCAAGATGTCACTAAAAGTAGGAAATAGCAAACAAAAGGACAGTTTAAAATTTATTAAAACCGAAAGTTGTCGACTCTAAGAAACTAAAGCCTAATTCAAGTTGACATTGTAAAGGGCGTATAAAAATGAATTTGTGTTTCATGAGTATTATTCAGGTATTCTTCTTTAGATCTAAAAGTAGCCATTGAAGTCCAGAACAATAACTACTGAGATAAATTTCTCGATTCGTAATCATCAAATATTTTTCAATCTTCAATGGTGGAATCAAAGGATGGCACGAGCATCAAAGTTCGATCTGCAGCAGTGGGGAAATCATTCTGTGTTTGTTCACTAGTGATCCACTGATGACGTCCTTTTTTCTATCAAGTTGCCCAAGGTCGATCTCAAGAAACAGAAAAACCTAACTGGGGAAAAACCAATGAAATCAATCGTTTAAGAACGGGTAAAGAGAAGTGCGTTAGCTTTTCCCAGCAGAACCAATAAGTTAAATTTCTCAGTTTTCTAAAATCAAGTTTGCTGCACAAATTGTTACTGAATACCTGAGAATGTTCAATTTCGACCCCAGATTTTCTGAAGCCATGGAAAACTAACTTAGCCTTACAGTTATCAAAATGCAAGAAGCAATAATGCAAAGCTCTTTTAATTAAATGTCTCACCACATTCAAGAAAGTGTGCAATTTTGGTGATCATTGGTGATCATCAACGTAGGACCAGCTTTTTGGGAATGGAACAAGAACAATGTCAAACAGTCAAATTTGAGAGCTTTGAGATATGAAAAAAGGTTAAATAATAAAACCCTTATCTCAAGATCTTTCCATATTCTTTGAGGAGCGTGGCTGGTTTGTCGACATGAAAACACAATCTAACTTCATGAGGACAAAAAGGAAAAAGTCATTGAAGATGTATGGCTGGTGGTGTTCTTCTTTCATATACTTTCTTTTCGGTTACACAGAAAGAGCTGAAAGGTTCTTCAAAATAAAAATAATATATACTTTGACTTTTCTGGCTACTGGAATTTCCAGATGATGAAGTTGAAATTGAAAAAATCAGAATTTGAAAAAATCGATTTAGCCTCGCTTGTGTATACTGATCGTTATCATTTTGATTAGCTTTCATAGACAACCCACATGGAAAATTCATAAAACGTTCATGTGTGAATACTCAGTCACATTGTTTCGTAAAAGTAATGGATGAACTACACGTGGTTGAAAATAGCAGATAGTGAATAATAATAAAATACTGCTTTTATTTCACAAAATTGAAACCTGCTGAAAAAGTAAAAATTAATCTGTAGAAGCAACTGAGGATTTCTATGCTGGTAGACAGAATGGATTGTGGAACGGTGGAATGCTGACCTTGTTTTTATGCTCTATTGGGATCGGCTTGATTCTATTGTCAGATTGTCTTGAGGCTTGTCAGATTCTATTAGGATTTATAAGGTTCCGTTAGAATCTGTTAGGTTTGTCAGATTCTGAAAGGTTTTATAAGATTCTGTTAGATGCAGTTAGGTTTCTCAGATTATGTTGAGTTAGTACTTGTAAGAAACCTACATGACGAAATATCTTTCCATAAGTAACATTCCCATAAGAAATCTTAATACGTCTAATACGTGACTTTCCAACCATATTACGAATATCTTCAATCTCATCAAACTTTCATTGCTTGACAGAAATTGAAGGTAATATGACCTTCCACAGTCTACATCGTTTTCCAAAAATAAACCTTAGCAAATGCTGTTCTCAAGTTATAAGAAAAAGTGAAGCATTTGTCTGTGACAAGGTGATGTTCTACTTTGAACCTGTTTGCTGAAAAAGTTACAAAAAATAGGGCTCAGTGCTTTAATGGATTTCGAAGAGAAGAATGAATTATCAAAAGCCAAATGAAGAGCAAAAAGTTCAAATTGTGTCTGATATTGAAAATATGTGGCTCAAGTGAAACATCTGTAAAACTGAATTTTAAAATCTTGAAATTTGGCCTTGTTTGATGGTGCCATCAAAGCTATTTAGGTTTGGCTAGCAAAAAGGACGATTTCATCCACATGGGGTAAAGTCAGCTGTTCTCTGTAATAAACTGAAAAGTTGAATATTGCCGATAAAGTGAATCAAAGTAAGAGTTTACGCTGAAATTGCACAGTCTATAAACGCATCTAGTAGAACTGCAGCCAGAAACTGCCAATCTTAAAGTACCAAAAATGTTGGCCCGTAACAATGGGAAAACAATTTCATTAAGCGTAGCGTCGATTTTTATTCTAAAATTTCACTATTTTCAAACTATAGTGCATACGTTTTTTTACCAAAAAGACGAAATCAGAACTAGTACATTTCTGACATATAGAAGAATAAAAACGTTTAAACGCTTCAACACCTTTTGAAAGAGTTACAAATATGCATACAAACAGTGAATGAAGAAACCTAGCAAAAAGCAATATGTTAAACACTTGCAACATGTAGCATCAGTAAGAGACGGGAGAAATTGAAAAATGGCCTTATAAAGAATGAACTTTAAACAGCAGCACGATAGCACGTTTAAAGAAGAATATTGAGGGGTAACTTGCCTTGTTTATTCAATACAATACTTTCTAGTATATTTCATTCACGTCAGAAACGTGAATTGGAAACTACATCTAAATCCTAATTTTAGTAATACCCAGAGCCGGCAAAACCGGATGGGAGCCTTTCTTGTAGTGCTTTCAGTATTTTCAAGGCCATGTAAAAATAAATAGAAAGAAGATCATACTATTCACATTTTGCCCACTTTCTAATATCCTGTCGCAAGCCCTGATACTTACTTACATGATGGAATAAATTTCTTCAAGCTGCGTTTATCCTGGTGGAAGAGACCACTTATATACCACATTTTACAATTCACTCTGATATTTTCTGCGGTCAAAGGCAGGGACTACAAGGGACCTTAAGGGTCCAAGCTCCACCTGGATATTTCAGCCACACCCACGGTCGGCAACTAGTTAGAAATAAGCTAATGAAAAAGTCGGTCAAAGCATGTCACCAGCAAAAGCAAATCGGATTAGATTTTTCAAGGCAGTAGTAGGAGATCTAATAGCATTTGTTCGTAGTCCATTCAAACGGCTTGCCTGGTTTGTCAAGCTTCAAAGTGAACACAAAGAAGCTCAAAATAAAACCCAACGACACTTTGCTCCGATCAATAGAGTACGTGCCCTGTGTCTTTGTAGGAGACAACAAGCGTTTCTTATAATGCATCGCTTTTCAAAAGGTGGATGAAAAAGACAAATACATAGTTTGAGTTGAAGCTTGGGGCATCAATGAAAAGACAGAACACATTCTTCATTGAGGAGAATGTTGTTCCGTGATTAACAGGGGACAATGCAAACTTGTGAGAAAAATAGCAGAATTCCCCAAAAGCTGACAAAGTCACTTTGGTTCCTCGACAATTCGTGTCGATGCCAGATCAGAAGTTTGTTTTACCAATCTTTGGCAAGCAGTACTGAATTTTTACAAACAATGCTATTCAAACCAACTACCGCCAGAGTGAAAATATCGATGACTGACACCAGGAACGGACAACAATACCCAGTCAGGCTGCGTCTCTTAAAATAGTTAGAGAAGCACATAGACAGATTTGTTTGTCTGTAACGGATAAAGCTTTTGCTGGATTAAATTAAAAAATAAACTAATGATGGACCTAAATAATATGGGATGAATAATACGTATAAAATTACACTAAACGTCTTTAGTTAAATACAAACTCTAAGCTCAATGGGGCGACTAAACGTACAGTTGATCGACAAAGCCGGCCATGCCAGTTGTGTTAAAGCGATTGACTCTCACCCGATCTCTAGAAAACACCCTTGAACAATGTACGTGATAAACGAACAGCACAAAGCAAGGGTTGATCACCTCGTATCCCAGCTTGTAGTTGAAGACAAAGATCAGGATGTTCTCGATTCCGAAATGATCGCCCTTGTGGTTCAGCAGGGCGAGGTGTTTTGGATCTGGCGTCTTGGTCAGGACGAATGCGAAGGCATCGTGACTTCCTTGGTACGATGCTGATCTAGCGCAGTCGTCTGGCATCTTGCAATACCTGAAGGGAGGGAGCTCCAATTAAAACCACCTCACAAGCATAGTAAAATTGAAGCTTATCAAACACAACACTAGCATTAGCAGTTTAAATACTGTAAAAGTAATAAAACATGCTATTAAAACACGTCACAAGTAAACAATAGTCCTTGAGACCTTAGCATTACCAGTTAAAGTACAGTAAAAGTGATCAAAATGTTATGAAAGCATTTCACACCTAAACGATAGTCCTTGAGATCTTAACTAGGATTTCTAACATTCGTTTTGGGCTGAGACTTCAAACCGATGAGAATGCAATGTAACCTCTAAAAGCTAATACACAGCCGTTAGAAAGTTTGAGAGAAAACTAATTCTATCCTATCAACATAATTTCTATGAATTTGCCTTAGATTCTTGGCCTTAGACTTGAACGAGGTTGTCTCCCAGCCTCACACTAATCTTGCTCTTTCATAGTCGAGTGTGTAGGTCCTCTCAATAGGATTCGCATTGAATAATCACCCCCTAAAATCGGCCTCGAAGAAGCGTTTATTTATCATTTATTTTCAGAACATCAGAGCAAAACAACATTCAGTCGTGTATAGAAAAGTAAAAGCAACGAGATCTTTAAAAAATTTGTTCACTTACTTTTGGCAAATATCGATCATCAAATTAAGAAATATACGAAATGTCCACATTATACTATTATTGTAAGAAACTTAATTTTTCATTCAGTTACATGAATGTATATCATTGCTTACTATATGAAGCTTTTAACATAATGATGTCTATACGATATATATATATATATATATATATATATATATATATATGAAAATATTTTAGAAGATCATCTTTTTACTTTATTGAAAAATACGCTCGTGTTACACTTCATAATCTTACAATATGAATAAATCATACATTATATTCATACAACATACAATAAATCAACTAAAAGAAAAATGTACTAAAACATATAAAGGGTCTCCAATATAAAGGCGAAACTCATACCTTTCATTCTTCCCATGCCGGGTGAGTGCATACATGATCTTCCTTGCACTAATTAAATCATGGTTCAAGCCTTTCCAGCCTCTTCCCAAGTAAATATCCTGATTGGCAAACACAACAAGCTGGTGGAGTAAAAACCTACCAATATAAGTCACAATAGTTTGGTATGTAAGGCTTCTATCAACCCAGTGAAATATCAGTTTATCTGTGAAGCGCAGTTTTTGGCTCAAAATATGCTTCACTACCCTTTCGTCATTGTACACAATATGAATCGCCATCACGCAGTAGTTATTCAAATTCATTTGCAAAACGTCTAATAATTCGCGATCCCGTCTCTGATACATAGCTTTGGCTTCCCTTTTGTTGATCGTGACTTTGTCTGTCCAATCCGAGTTCGGAAGAAGCAGCTTGGCGTTCTTTTTCATTACCGCCATATTGAAGAATGTCGTCACAAGGTGTATCCTCGTTTTCGAACGCTCCTTGCACAATTTACAATCCGGGTCATATTGAAGCGAATACTGCACCCTTCGCTTTAAGCCAGCACTGTGAATTCCGGCGTCCAGTCTATCTAGCTCAGCTTTAAAAACAAGGCTATGATTGTGTATGAACATCATACCAATAACAAATATAACGACTAGCGCTAGTATCTTTAGTGACGTCATTGTAGTTGGAAGAGCCGGAGCTGATTTCATGATACTTCGACTCCAAGATCTGTCACAACTGGGTGATCCGTGATGACCAACATGAGTTGCCTGCAAAGCAGAAAACAATATACAACAGGGTTCTCTGATTGATGACAAGCAATGGCAGCCTATTAGTAAAATGCAACTTATTTCGTCAGCAATTTGGGAAAAGGAAATGTAGAAAAAGTGAATAAATTTAGAAGCATGTTGCCAAAGAATGGAAAGTTCATTATTAATAAGAATGTTCATGTCGGATTTGCGGAGGTTTACTCAGACAGTCTGTCTGATTTTTACATTTCACGAATTCTACGTGAATTCGCAGCTAATTTAAAGAGCTTTATATATGTCATATTTAAATTGCTTTTATCCAAAGCTTGCAAAGAACTTTCAAATATTGAGCACCGATTTTGGTTGAAAATACCGTTTTTTGATTAGAAAATCTGGCAAATCTCATTGCCTGTAATAAGATAGAGTGTCAAATGCGGCGAGTGTGGAGGAGCAGTGGCACAGAGAGTAATTATGTACGTCATGCTTCGATTAAACGCCACGTTGATTTAAGTGCCCCCTCGAATAAAGGCCCCCTTATTAATTGTTTTCAATAAAAGCCCCCTTTATTGAACGCCCCCTTGTAGAAGGGCTTGTATTCGAAACACCCAGAAAACTAATTAACTACCATACTTTTCAGCTTTATTTCGTGATATAATAAGGAAATTCACGACATACGCCCTACTTTGTAAATTTCAACCTTACTTGGCCATTCTTCTCAACAATTCCTTCCCTAACTGACAATGACAAGGCTTTCCAGTAATAATTGCTCTTATCTTGTTTTCTGGGTCTTGGTTAATGATATGGAATCATATACTGGAAATTTCTATGGAGACATGTCAACAAGGAGGTCTTTCTCGTAAAATCCAACGGAATATTAGTCATATTTTTTCGTTCCTTCTCGATCATC
Source organism: Nemopilema nomurai (assembly GCA_003864495.1). Classification (NCBI taxonomy): domain Eukaryota; kingdom Metazoa; phylum Cnidaria; class Scyphozoa; order Rhizostomeae; family Rhizostomatidae; genus Nemopilema; species Nemopilema nomurai. The sequence goes on along the minus strand of ML133421.1, from coordinate 143,194 downwards.
CGAAGTCACCTCGAGCATTTCTCCGATTCGAGGTTTTGACATCATCAAGGAAGACGACACTAATGATGACTTTGAACTAGATACTTAGATGTTTTAAAGTTATATTTCTGGAACCAGACTTAATTAGTTGCTACCCAGTTTCACGCTAAAAGCTTTCATCATATATGTTTTTTAAACATTTTGCCTAGAAAGATTAAACAATTTCAATAAACGCCCCCTCTTCTAAAAGCCTCCTTCGAATAGAAGCAATCTGAGATATAAAAAAATTAATAAACGCCCCAAAGTATTGCGGTAATTCGCTCTTCACTTTGCAAATGTTTTAGTGCAATTACCATCGTGTTACCGTTATTTGCGTAAGTATCTACGCCTTGATAGCATGTTCAATTTATGTCAATATGTAGTTACTTATGTATTTGCTAATCATTTAACCATAATCTTAGTAATCTTTTTTGACGTGAACGTAGTTCAGACTAAAGTTTCGTTAGATAGTGATTGTTCGCCTTTTTCGATAGATGGAAGATAGAAACAGTACACTTGACTGCTTTTTTAAGTTTTACTCTACGTAGGAGATTTCGCAGCGAGGGGCTGGTTTTGACCACGTGCAATTGGTGATCCCAATATATTCGGAAAATTCAAAATTTATTCACGAATATGGCAGAAAGTGCCAATTCCTTACAGAAGCAGTCTGCCTAATATATAATAAAAAATTGAGCCCATTCACAGATTCTCCACTATAGCGAGCTGGCAGCGGTTAAACGAAATGGGAAATAGCAGAACTCAAAAAGGCTATCTTCTGCGAACTTTTCTCTAAACTATACACACTATTTTTATAAGAATACCTAATTTTTTTCCCAGACTCAATATTCTTAGAAATGTTCGATTTTGAGCCTAAGATTATTCTTAAATCGTTCTTTTCCAACACAAGGTGTAAATTTTCCTAAAGATCATAGACAAATATCAAATCCTTTCTAATGGGTTGCTTCACCATAAATTTTTACAAGAACAAACAGATGTAAATACAAAATGTGTGTAGCAACAGTTTTGGGGTGCTTTGGGGAGAAATCTCGGGTTAAGGAGAAATTTTAGTCTTGATGAAGGTTGATCCTGGCATTTTTCTTAAATTATTCTTCACTTTCAGCAATTCTGAGCCTCAATATTTTTATAGACTTTATTCTTATATAAAAAAGTGTGTAGTGCAGCATACAATGCTTCAACAAACGGCACAAATACAGGTCTTGCGAAATACTGTGAAATATCAAAATGATTCAACTGGACGTGAAGTGAATTTCCATGACAGTGTTTTACTGAGGTTGTTAACTCTCTTCGTCAATCTGTTAATTGCTATTCTGCCTCTGTGCACACGCAGGTGACAGAAATGGATTTTAACCAACCATCTTTCGCCGGGTGAGACAGGAATAGACAACTATTTCTGGCGTCCCGTGCAAACATTTGAAACTCGGTTCTTTTGTCGACATTCCATAAACAATATTTGCATACGAAATACTAAAAAAACAAAACATTAACGAGCTGATCCTTATCTCAACAACAAGAGGCTGACCCAGCGAAAGAAAGTGTGCAGTGCCAAAAATCTTAATGATTTCGCATTAGAGACCAAATGACATCAAAAACGAAAAATTCTAAGCAAAAAAGGAGCACGAAAGAGTATAGCCATCAAACAAGTTCCTGAATTTACGTTGTTAAATCTAGCAATATAAAAGCCCAGGTTGATTTAAAAATCTTTGTGATAAACCAACCGCCTCCTTTCCCCAGGCTTCTAATACCGAATTCTAACTAACTTATAATCTATGTGCAAACAGGTTTGGAAGCCCTATGGAACATTACATGCTTACTTGAATGCCATATTAAAGAAGCATTTGAGGTGTTCCCAAAAACAAACCACTTAAGATGATTTAAAGCATTTTCTGTAGCTTGACTATAAGGCTAGATGATAATTATGAGTAATCTCATCCGAAGACTAGGCCACGGAGGCGACATAGCACGAAATTCACACCACATAAAATTTTACCGAATGATAGCACTGAGTGTGGATCACGAGAGAGATTACTTCCTGCACCACAAAAATTTCGACTCAGGGCATGACTTTTGGCAACAGAATTATGGCTTGCATCGTAAAACACCATCCGGGTTGGGATTTCATCGTTCTACTTTTGGCTGACAGTGGAATGGGTTTTGCTTTTATTTGCAGGTTATTGATTCTCTCAATCTTACTAACTAATAATGACATCAACTGACCACAATTTATCGACCCATTCCTTGGTTAACAGCTTTAGTTAACAGTTAACAACAAGCTACATGGTATCATCTTATTCTCCATTGCAAGAGAACTGTAAAGGTAGAGCACACCAAACTCTGCTGGCACTTCTACAAAGCCTTTAAAAATCCCATTTGACAAACTGTTGAAAAGCAACAAGCAGGAATCTACCTGAATATTACTTCATTGTTTCACCCCTTGGAACAGAACAGCCCATTTGCATTTCTCAGGCCTGAAAAATTTTTCTTATGGTGGTGTTTAGAGTTTTGAAATTGATATATTTGTTACTGACAATTTTCTATGCCCAGTAAGAGCAACTTTGCTGGCTATTTTTGAAACTGCTACAATGAAGAAAATGCAGTTCCTAACTTGATGATAAATGTTTTCTCTTGCAAAATTTTTAACATGGCAAGAAATAATGGAGCCATAATTTTGAACATTCCAAGTACATTTCATCTGAAACTCTTAAGTGCATTCCAGTGACTGAAAATAGCCAAAATCTAACAATTTAAATAGCCAGCTGAGGATAAAAAAACATGTGAAATGTTGAACATGTGAACATGTGTATGATTGGTCATGTTATAACAAAAATAGATTGATCAAGAAATTGTAAAGTTCTGCATGGGTTGTGAATAAAATCAACATAATACAGATTTGTGAACAAGTTCTTTGCAGTACAAAACTTCAAAACTGTACTTTTAGTATGGAAAAATTAGTTTTGCCATTTCTAGCTACTGGAAGACAGATTTTTTGAAACTGTGACAAATGATGAGCTGGATGAACAAAAACTTCCACATATCCCAAATTATTTATTTGTTTGAATTTAAATGCAAACAAAACTTTCCACGATAGGCATCACATGTTCCACTGTATGTTGAATGATGCCAAAAAGCTTATCTGTGGTTCTGATATGTTTTTGCACACACCTGATCATGTAATATGACCTAGCTTGCCCAGTCAAAAGAGCCTCCTAAAATTGCAGGCTTTCAATACCTCTAATAAAGTGGGGTTCAGCTGTACGGCAACAACTTCAGATAAATCACATTCAAACACAACATAAAGTGATGGTCAACACATTTTAAATCATGGGGATCTGGTCATCTTATAAGAGATTGTAAAACATTGGGTAAGATGAGAACTAAATTGACAAATGATGGATTTGTTGCAACCGCAATTGGCAAGGAGTTAGAAGAACATTTTGTAGCATTTTTCATCTGCTGCCTTCTCTCTAGATACCTTCTCCATTCTCTGTATTATTCTCCTTAGATTTTCCTGAGTTTTTTCTCCTTTTTTAATCAACCTTTAATTACAAGGTAATTTGCCCCTTTCCACAACTTTCCTCCTAAACTAATTTATTTATTTTTTAATTCATATTTAAGTTTATATTTCCTGGGCCATCATAAGTAACATCCCTTTTTAAAAGACACAAATCATCTAATAAGATTGAATTTTCTTAGCCTGACACCACTTGGTTCTTTCAGCCTGTCAAATTCTTCCTTGCTCAATTAATTAATTTATTTTTTAATTCATATTTTAGTTTATATTTCCTGGGCCATCATAAGTAACATCCCTTTTTAAAAGACACAAATCATCTAATAAGATTGAATTTTCTTAGCCTGACACCACTTGGTTCTTTCAGCCTGTCAAATTCTTCCTTGCTTAATTAACAATGGTTAGGGCAGAGGGATGTTTAGATCTTGGTAAAAGAAACACAAGGGCCAACTACTTTGTAAGTTGTTTTACTGATTAAGTTGCCTAATCTTAAAAATAACAATGCAAATTCAAATCTTTTTAACAAATGTAATCCAGCTCCTAGATATGGTAAGCAGGGTTACTTCCACCAAGGTTGCCAAGTTATTGACCACTATAAGGAAATGATGTCTATAATTTAGAGGCAGAATAACATTCTCAGATTCGAGCAATTTTTTATCTTCATATATGGCAAAAATGGATCATAGAAATGGAATCTCCATGTTGAAATTAGTCTGTACCGAAAATTTCTGAGTGTTTGGACTGTCAGGCTGCGAATTGACCCATTCTAGAAATTTAGCTTTTCCTATACACTCCAATGGAATTAGCTGGTGCAGTGAAAAGATTGCAACCACAAATTGCGGTTAAATTGCATGAAATATCTAAATATTCAAAACAAAGTAACTCGTGACCAGAGGGTCCAAACAACATGAAGTTTTCAGTATAATCTAAGTTAAAGATCTGGATTTCAATTCTGATGTTAATTTTGAGAAAGAGCCGTGGATACCAAGATACAAAATCGATAATGCCAACCCGAATCGGAGAACACTTTTGTTCTTGAAATCAAGGGTGCTCTTTTGATGTTTAAAACAATAAAAGCTATCTCTCCAAAAGATTAGTCATGAGCTATCTTACAGCCAAAGAGTTTACCATTTGTAAATTCTTGACTGGCAAAGGAGTCAGATGCAACATCACAGGGTCAATGAATACCACCCTCATGAAAGATAATGAAACTGCATTACAGGCATGCCTTGTTGATGATGTGTATGAGACTCAAACATTGAAAATTTCGATGTGTTGCTGTTTCTAGTGTCATTTATGTGTTGAATGTTTTATAAAAATAGCCGAATTTTTAGTGTCTAGCTTTACTTTTAAGGATGATCAATGAAAGCTGGAAAAGGGCAGAAAAATGAACATTATAACTTATGGAAAGCTGAAAATCTTGCCAACTGGAGTTTTTTAAAATTAGGATAATTCTGGAAAGACAAGATGTACCAGATCAGCTTCCCAAGCTCGATCGATACATTGGGGCGTTAAGTATAAATTTTCAGATTTTTCAAAAACTGTTGTAGTAAGCATAAGGGCAGTAGGGTTAAGAATGGTTATCTTTCAACCAGGCTCAACGTTTATCAATTTACCATTCTCAAACCACTCTCATCGAATAGAATTGCTTGCTTTCTTTGTGCTGGTATACCTAAGCCTTGAAAATGTATTAGGTTGCTCCTATTCTGGCAATAAATCTTGAAGCCTTAATAATATAAATAGCGCCCTGGACAACAAACTGTCCTAGCTTTTTGAAGTCACTGATGATTTGACTTGCCAGTTGGGCGAAGATCATGTGAATTTCTGGCCCTTTTACAGTTACAGCTCAGAATTGAAAATGAAAAAGAGAATCTCGTCTTACCTGGTTAAAGCGGTTTTTTCTTTGTAGAATTCCGGTATTATTTATTGAGCGGCAAAGAAAATTGTACGCTGGCCTCGTTCGCTCATTTTCAAAACGAGGCAAGCCGGGTAGAATTCTGACTTTTGCCAACGATTCCTTGTATTATGTATGCTAAGGGTTACGAAATAAAAGGAGAAAGCTCTAGGAGGCATGGTTGCAGTAAAGAATAGGCAATGATATAAACGCTTTCTCCTTCTCCGATTTCAGATAATTTCCAAGTCAACATTCTAGTTTTTTGTGGTCCGTCAGTGTGAATTAAATGGGTTGAAAACAGTATTAATTTATTTTCCACGTTATTTTAAAATCGTAAGAAAATTTTGTAGGCATCTCCCCTGTAAATGCTGTGGTTCTACACGATTTTACTAGAACGCCAGTACACCGTGCACATTTTTTCGTATTTGCCCTTTCCATACATGCTCAGTGTCAAAGGCCTTTGTGAAGTCGATATATGAGAAACAAGAGAACGATCTTTTTGTAATTACAACTTTTTTTCAGAATAACAGTGAAATTTCCATTTCGAGAAAATTCGTGTGCATACGTAGTGCATTAAGATTAAAAATGTGAAAGCGTATAAGGTATTATGTAACTGGCGGTGTTTATAGATATTTGGCAATGCAGAAGGAGACAATGAATCGTGAACTTTATACATAACAAATTTTTGTTGGTTTGCAAGGATGTCTCAGTTGTTAGGGGCGTTGACTACATACCCAGAGTCCGTGGTTCGGGTCCCTGGCATGACGAAACTTTTACCCAGAGTGAGGAGAGTCGCCAGCTATCTGTGATTCCTGGCATAAGGAATCACGAGGTGTGGACACATCGAGAAGAAGGACCAGGACACTGCTGGATAAGCATAAAGCTTCTCAGTGCCCGAAAAACTACCTTCGGGTGCTAGGTAGAAAACAAGCGTAAATATAAAAACATACAAGTTGTACCTGATACACGTCGAACTTAGAAGCGAAGCACACGGTAAGGGACGTAGATCACGAATGAAGCGAATACAGCTAATACAGAGAATGAATTGTTGATGTATAATTAACAATTGTCTAGGGTCCTGGCTTCGTTTAGGCCCAGACTCTAGTACTTGAGTCATTAAAAAGGGCCTAATTTGACTCAAAGGACCCCTTCCAATTTGGTTTAGGAATTTTAGTCGACCATAGCCACTTTTCTTACTCAACATATGTAAGTTGCGTTCAAGGAAAAGCAATCACATTAAACAGAGACACTCCTTCGAAGCTCTTTGAATCTGTTTTTTTTTATATTAGGGAGACCCCGTTTTCATTAAATATTTCCTTGCGTATATTTGCTTCCAAGTTTCTTTGAAGTTTTAATTTCTGTATGCCTTAAATGTTGGGAACTTTTGTACTTTTTCTGAAGTGGTTTTTCTGGGTGCCCGTGGCAAATTTTGTGAATTCAGAAGTGCATGCAAGGAGGAAAGTGTCTCAGTTATCACCGACTATGCGAATGTTGCATGCTCAGCACGCTCAAGACCAGATTAACGCAGATAACGAAGTCTATGGATACCAATGAAGTAAGCCAAATAGCACAACTCGACAAATGCAGCCTATTGCTCAAAATTTTTTAAAAATGCCACTGATAGATTCCTAACTTTCTGCTTTTACAACTTGACCGACACAAGTGGGAGTCAGAGGGGGGTGGGGTAAGGTGGGTGAGGGTGCTTTGGGTGTTGTTGCTGCCCTAACCAAGCCTTTGATTTCCAGGCAAAATATTTATTAAGAAATTGCAGACTGTTGATGTCTTTGAGCAGGAAGAAAAGTGAGCTGAAAGATTTCATAAAACATATTTTGATTCTTCTATTCGAAAAAGTTCAATATGCTCTTATATATAAAAAAATAATAGAAAACATCATAAAATAAAAATACAATGTTATATAATATATAATCTAATAATATATAATATCATATAATATATAATAAAATATAGAACTTTTTTTTAATTTAGAAGACAAATCAGACAGCTCTATTTCTTGGCTTTAAGTCTATAAATACTGAAAGTTTGTTACTCGAACGACTACATCTCTCCTGGCAAAGAGAACTCTGGCAAGGAAGTCATGGCTAAAATTAGCACGTATCAAAATCCATACCCGCAAATTCTTGATAACAGGTATAACTCGATCAAAAATGGACGCCAGTCAGAGAGAGCTGCCGGCCTTGTTACGAATTACTCAGATTTGAAGAGGATCATCGTGATGCTTAACCTCTAGACTCCTTCTCGACGTGAATTAGTCACCGCTGTAAAACCCTTTTTGAGGATTTATATGGAATCATTCCATTAAGTGAATTATATTCCATAGATTAATATTAATGATTTTGTAAGATGAACTTCAGTAGCATGTCAACTAACCAAACCAAAGGCGCCCAGTTTCTCAAGCTTCTTGTACAATGGGTCATGAAGAATAGAACACGTCTTTTATATTCCCACATTCTCGATGTCAAGTCTTTTCAAAACCAGGAAGCAAGCAGGAAAAGACAGGAAAATACAAAGCCAGATTGGGTTTCAATAAACCGGCCCTTTCCACACACGTTTTTATATTATTGTCTTTATATGTGAATTTATCAAAAGCAAAGACATTAGTAGCACAGACATCTCCACGTAACAAAATACAAGGTACCTACCTTGTGATACGAACCAGAGTCATGTTGATGACTGAGTCGATATATTAATATTTTTGCAACTTGCAAGATCAATACAGACAGGAAACTCAAGCGTCACTCAATATTTAAGATCAATGTCCAGAAGCAATCGTGAAAATCTACTGCAATGTCTGCCGTTGAGACGTAGCGGAAGGATCGCAAATGTGTGTTTGAACTGCTATCGTACTGGACTTGTGCTGTGTGCTTGCATAAGGCAAATAGAGCTTTCAAGAGTGTCGCTGAAAGTTTGTACTGAGCGATCTAGAAGGCCTTTTTTGAAAGACGATCCAACGAGTTATTTGACTACTTAGTATAGGCGACTGAAAATGTGGTCACTAGTGACATGGCGAAATAAAACTTCCAGTGTGCCTTTTGGGTCCTTCGTTACAAATAAATGCAAATATTTTTTAGAGAAAAGCGATTTCTCCAAGAAAAACAGACGCTCGTTAACGTGATTCATGTTTGAAATGAATGTCAATAGCAGTGATATGCATTTTGAATTTTAAATCGAGAAAGAGTAGAGCACCTCTTTACTTTATAGACAAAATTAACATCCTTTGTATATATTCATTGCTCATTTCCCACGACAATTTTTATAAAAGGAAATAAATGTCCCTAGTCACTAATCAATCCCTAGGCAACCCAATATGTCCCATGCTTTTCTGAAAGTATAAGTGCAGTTCGGCATCCAGTAAAAGAACTACTTCGTATCTGTGAGAAGAGGTCATTCTGAAAAATATCTCGGCTTTTTACTTGAAGAGTCTTTATTCCTTCTTTATTTCTTGAAAGTGGATTTAAGGGCATTTTATCCATGTACTATTAAAGGACCACTCGTGAGAAACAGAAAGGAAACGACACAAAATACAAAGACTGAATGAGCATTTTTCGCAATTTCGTGATGAAACTTGAAGATCATGAACTTCAATCTATTCGTGATGCGCGAGAAGATCATAGTAAGGTCTGGGACAGAGAATGGAGCCTGAGAAAATAGCTTTTTCATGTGACACAGCTTTGCACTTGAATGACCGCCAATTGAAAACACTCGTAGCCTTGTCTCATTTTTGATCATTTTTATTAATGTACTTGAAAATGACCTATGTTCTTGTGTAATAATAATGTAGTTATGTAATGATGAGTATGAAGGCCAAATAATGATCGCTTTAAACGTAGTCAGTATGCCTCAAATACCAGTATCAGGGCAATCAAGTGGATAAAATGCAGTTCATTTTATGGCCACATGCGAACGAGCTACAGACACACAACTGTGGATGTTTACAAATAGGTGGCGAAATTTTGTAAAGCTACATAGTGAGAATTTTGTCCCTAACCATCGAGTCTAGAACGAAATCGAAAATAAATGTGGAGCTGGATCAGAAACAATCGACACTGTTGCAAAGGCAGTATATTCAAGAGGACGAAATGAATATTTTTGCCATTCACAAATTCGACTCATTGTGAGAGATCAAAGGCTACCTCAGCCAATATATTTGCAAACGATATTTATCAGAAGGACATCAAAGACGGTTCTGTGCCCATTGGTCTGCAGAAACGCGAGTTCAGCCATGGAGGCGCCTTCCCAGCACCAGCTCAAAATAACTGATAATTCAGCTTGAAGAGATTTGGCTGGGCTGCCAACGAAGGGCCGGATCTTACGAATCCACTGAAGCATATTCCAAATCCTAATCCAATCAAGATTGCTTTGGGAAGAAAAATCTATTCGTAAACCTGTTAAACAAATCGCGTTGAAGGTTCGGAGAGGACGGCTGGTGGAGATACCGGCAGTGGCGTGCCTCTGGTGGACGCATCAGCAATATTCTGGCCGAGGAAACGCCAAACGGACGTCGAGGATAGCTCATCGTGGTGGTTGCTGAAATTGCGGTGTCGCGAGAAATCAAAAAGAGGCTTCCAATTTCCGTTGTCAGTTCAGTGGAATTGGCTTGCGGTGCAGGACATATGATACAGTTCTGAGTGGAGAAACATTGGATACAACTCGCGAGAGTCTTATCTTTGAACACATACTTGTGTCTCAGGTGATCAAAGAAGTTTTCTCACGGCCTTGTCAAAGCAAACGGAGTGTTTTCGTTTGTAAATAGAGGAGCGACATTGGGGTTAATAAATTTTTATTCGATTGCGTGCAAGACCCACAATAGAGCAGCTTCGCAAAGAAAGACATTCTTAACAAAATGATGATTGCAAATGAAATTAGCGGCCTGTGGTTGCTTGTTCTGCTCGCCTCTCTTTTCCAATGTTTATCAGGTAAGTTTATTTTTCTGAGTGAAATAACTTGAGCATTATTACTGCATTGCATCGAGATCGAACTCTCGGTTTTTCTCATAGACGTGTTTTATTGTCAGTCGCCTGAATGGTTTAAACCGTAACTCAATCAAGCTTTCTTCAGTAGCTGTGCTAATGCTATTAAGGCAAGTGCTTCATTTAATAATACAAATAAATCTGAAAGGGTTCAGGCAAAACAAGTCGCCATGCAATAGAAAGAATCCAGCTGTCCAAGTTCCTATCAACACACTCCGTAGACAATGCAGGCAATCGTTCTGTGTAGGCTATTCCAACTTTGTTTGCGTGCATTGTGCGCCACGAGTTTGGCATCAGGAAATGATCGACAATGTCTACAAAGGTGGTGACATTTCACAAGAAAGATGCATGAAAGGGGAGGATCTTTGCCAGAAGTGCCAAAGTGGGAAGATGACACATGACTGTATTCAACAGTCTCCGGGAAGTCAGAGTGTCTATAACAGGCGTGTCAAGTATTTTCGTCAAAGGCTAACATTTTTGAAAATGAGGAGAAACAGAGCCCGAATTTCGAAAGAGAACGCCTTGCTTTCCGGGCTCTTGGAGGATTATTTCTTAAGGAATTCTCATGATCCACATATCCCAGTATTCTTGAAAGGATAAAACATCAAGAAACGCAAATGCTCATCGGGCTTAAAATTGTCAACAAAAAAATCTTTTGGTGAATTTGTTCTTTCATGGCAGTAATAGCCACTCGATTTTCTTCAATTGGAAAAACTGTACCGAACTGTAGCCAGCTTGACCATCCGATACTCTTCAGTCAACATTCGAGTCATTTGTTGATCCTGGTCATTGGCGACGGTCTCCTCTTCAATGATTCCAAAATTTTTTTACGCCTGGGCAACCGATCAAGCTTCCAATGTCGCCAGCCAAAGCCTCAGAACAGATTATTCACAACAACCCCTTTGCATTTGCTGTTTCGAACAACCTAGGCATTGTTTGTTGGTAGGGCTGTTCTTCTTTTCTGCACATTTTTGCAAATTATTCTGCCGTATTCTTGTTATTGAATTAATGTCATGTAATTTCGAAAGATAAGGCGTATCTTCCGATTTACTTGTGCGAAATCGGAATTTCTGCTGTTTTAATCACAGATAAGCGAGTTTCTTTGAGTCAGAGTTTCGTCTTTCAAGATCAGTTATTTGTTCGAGTGTAAAATACATTCATCATCATTTCGGGGGAGCCAGAATTTCAATCAAAATATGTTTTCGTTGATGAAAGCAGTGGCTCCAGGAAAACCTGGGTATATGAGTAAGGAGCACGGGCGAAAAATAGAATTCAGGCAAGAAACTCGCTCAGTCGAACATTTACAGACTGGAATAACTAGACGTCCTTGAATGTTTAACCTTTACATCCTGCCACTTTTTTCAAATGACAATCGTCAAATGCTCAAGAATGTCTTGGTCACAGAGCTGTTCGCGTTGGTTTTAAGTCACGACCCCTTTTTAGAATTGTAAAAATATTTCACCACCGATCTGTTTGAAAAGTCGAATGACCAATGAGAGGAGTCTATACGAACTCTTTTGAAATCATATGGCCAGTATTCTGCCTTGCGAATCTAGTGTTTTCAGCAAAGATCCGACCTGCAACTTGGATCAAATTATTTAACAGAATGTATATACGATCGACAACTGCCCGACTTGGCCATACGTTTGTAGGTTCATATGCACTAGGGATTCTGCAGCTGGAAAAGAATAGCAATGATTTGATCCCTCAAGGATTCTCAAAATGGGTCACATCCTCCAGGAAGTATAAAAGTGAAAATAATGTTTGGAATACAACAAAATTAGAGGACCTGAAACCACAGCCCTAAGAACCTATTTAATATTAAACCCTGGCCATATAATTGTAGTATATATACTGAATACTGAATACACGAGTCAAGACTACACTCTTTCCAGATTAATTTCGTAAAAACCCGAAAATTTGATTTTTCCCGTGAATTTTTACACGTCGTGTACGATGAAATGAAATTATTCAAATACAATTATAAGAACAATACTAATAGCGATTTTATAATTAATTTTTCTTAAGCTGTCCCTGTCGTCTGACACCATTCATTTTCCTTCGCCCATCTTCTCTAAGTTGCGTGCGGGCTTGAACTGGATCGTGTTGTTTTGTTTTTCTTTCGCAAGGCGACCTCCTTTGCTACCCTGTTGCAATTCACCCCAACACCCCTTTTTTATTTCATATCCAAGCAGATCTTTAAACCCGTAGCCCTAATTGTTTTGGCTGTGCCCCCCCCCCTTGGCAGTGTCACCTGTACTTATAAATCCTAATTTGCAAGCTTTACCTGAACCACATGCATATATCATATCGTTTTGGTCTATATTTATCTTGGTAGTGATGCAGGGATTAGGGTCATCCATCTAAGTTAGTATTACAAGGGTAGGTGCGTACAGTTGTAAAGCAAGGTCAGCCAGTTGAGAATTTGTCGCATGGTTCGAAGAAAACGCCGTTGAACGTGACGGGAACGTATTATCAAGGAGTTGGACCATCGTAGACAAACCATCATGCATCATGAAATTCGATTACTTACTCGATTCAGGATCGCAAAAACCGACAGCATACGTCCTAAACAAAAGATTGCCTCTATCAACTTATTTTCGATACGTTTTTAATTAGATTTGTCGAAATTTTCAAGCAAGCAGCACTTTGCTTTCCAGGCGTTGCTGATTAAATCCGAAGGGAATCGCTTAAACATTGATGACCTGTCACACTCAGTCGTGCTTTTCGGCCGAAAAATCCTGAGATTTGATGGCCACATTCACCACCGGATGGGAATTTTAGCAAACAGACCAAGCATATCAAGAGTGATAACCTTAACTTAATTATGTTTGAAAAAGCCCTAACCGTGCAAAATGCGACATTCGCGTCCTCGTAGTTGTCCTAGCTACCCCTCTTGAGGTTAACGTGGGTTTGTCGCTTTGCTGCAGTTCAAAAATAGACTGTTGACAATACGGTTTCTACATGTGCCGGTCATTCGAAGTCTTTGATCTGCTTCGACGAATCTACGTCACCAAATTAATAGCTCAATGTTCCACATGACCTTTACTGTGTCATACAGCACGATTCGAGACCAGCTGAAAGGCCCTTGCTTTGTTCAATAGTCATTGTGACAGCAGAAAGCAGTTTTGCATTTGAAGGAGGGGCGATGAAAAGCCCCTGCCCAAAGCCTGCTGATGGTACAATAAACAACAACTAGTAATGATCAACAAAGACATCTGCTTAGAGTCTGTTTGCCTCGAAATCGACGCCTGTTGTCTTTTCCAGGAGTGTCAACCTCTTCTTGCATCCTATCACGAAAACATTAAGGTCGACAGGGAAACTATCGGTAAAACATCACGTATCGACGCGCAAGGGAACAAGGCTTTAATATTGCCAGAAGCCATATTTAAGTCGTGTAACTGAATGACGGGCGACCTTATCCAAGTCAAAGACTTTATTCAGTCTCTGGGGCACCAGGTTATGTCTTCTGTGGGTGAAGATAATTCTCCGGTCATGTTTAATCTTTATCTACGACAGGCTTTATTTCAACTTTTATCACGTCCTTTTCTCAGCCTAGGCAATGTAAACGAATACTGGCTAATTTTTTAACTAGAGGATGCTTTCGTGTTAATCCACGCTCACATTCCTCGGAATACCCTTACCTTAATTATGTGATGTTCCAATTCATGGATCATATTCATGCATGACCTTCACTGGAAATTGATGTCAACATCGACAGTAAAACTTTGTGTCCAAATTGGTTTCATGTTTTACCGAACGATGCAGTAAAATTTTGTTGGCTTTTGTGGAATTTTGATTACTGATGTGCTAATTTAAACTTGACAGAAGTTTAAACCAAGGTGTTAAGGTTGAATCTACTCGCCATCTTCCTAATTCTCTTGTCACCAGTGTAGCATACAAAAGTTGGCCCGAGGCATCGAAATAGTAGGCCCCACAATGAATTACTGTCCTGGCGATTTGTGTTTGAATTTCTGCCAATTTCTCTCGTTTAAAGTAGTCCCTTTCTCTTTTGCTCACAGTATGTCTTTGCATGGCACTAAAAGCACACTAATTTCGAAAATATTTCAATCAAAGCAAAAAGCCACCTCTTAAGTCCATTTTCTAAAGTTCTCATTTGGTTAGTAGGACAAACATTGCTCCTTATGAATCATTTCTAGAACATTCATTTTAAACCATTTACGTATTTGAAAAATATCAATATTCGGCCAACCCTTGATGTGGCATAAAACTGAAAATAGTTTTTCTAGCAACAAATGTGTGGCTTTTCCCAGAACAGGTTCCACTGTCTTCTCATTTTTCATTGCCTCGCCACATTGCCTATAAAAACTTGAAGATACTTATAAACTAGAAATTTGTAAACAATTTTCATGAGAATGCCTATGTCCCTTTTGCCTTCTGTTGTGACCCATTTTAACGTCCTGGTTTTGAAGTCGACTACATGGGTTCAGAAATCTTGCCACGTGAAGCCTACTAGAGGAAAGGCATCAAATCTAGAGACAGTTAAAAATTTATAATTGTAATGATTCTTTGACAAAAATTCTTTCTCATTACGACTTTGGGTATTGAGCGATTGCGTCAAAAATGCATGACTGAGATTTCAACTCATGCAGTATTTTCACAAATCGTCCATTGGTCCTTAAATCTAAGCCATCTGTGATCTCGTTGGATTGAAAATGGATTTGGTCAAGATAATCCTGAGGCTTTTAGACGTGTATATATTGAAAGTACCAACGACGGCCAACCGAGTTATTAGCAGGGCTTTGTAAATCAATGCCCGTCTGACAAGTAATACCTCTGTGATGTCCAGGTCATGGCTAAGTGTTACATTCCACTCGATATGAACATCAAGGAGATACGATACAGGAAATCCATTTGGTATGGAACACTTCTCCTATGCACCATGATTCAAGCCAACGGAAGTCGATTGGCCTCAACTACACATTGCACCACTTGCTTTTGGTTCTTATGCGAAGCCCACTGTCACACATTGACCACCCAGGCTTCTTTTTGGCCTCATTTGCCTCCCCGTTTCACTGTAACCTTGCCAGTGACCTCTTGTTATATCTGGAATAAAGTTCGAAACAAATGTTTACACTGTAACACATCTGCGCGATTTGCGGTTAATCAAGTGATCCACTAATGCATGCCTGTCTCTGGTGCTGAATTGGTGTTTGTCTAGCGTGGGCAAACCCAAATCCGGTTTTGTCAATTTCGGTAGACCATTATCTTCATGCGAACTCGCGGAAAGATGCCCTAACATGTCAATTAATGCTGCAGATTGCTTTGAAGGCAATAGTCACTACCAAATAGCCTGGTATCCTGATCCCCAACATGAATATCTTTAAGACACGCTAAGAGTCTCAAAGACTCAACCCTTGTTGCGAAGTTGTTCTTATTCGTTCCCAGGGCCCATAATGGCAGCTCCATTACACAGCCCATTTTCATTTGTTTCTTACCTTAATTCCATTTCAATGTACGTTTGTTTTCCTTCCACGCTCCGCCTGCCGTGAATCGTGGGCCAAATCTTTGATGCGTATGGTGTGACATCATGTCCCAGGCGTATGAGTCACATCAAATGATGTAAACACTTCCTATGAGGTGCCAACTGACTGTGAGTCGCCACAGCATATTACGACTTACTGCACCAACCACGCAGGTACTTTGCTGTCCCTAGAATTTTGATTGGCATGCTTTCGTTTTGATTACGACGACGAAGTGCAAGTGATCCAGCTGACTGTGGCACTTGACCAATAATGTTTTTTCGCGAAAGAACAAAGAATCAACGGACTTAATATATAGCCTTAATAAACCATTTGTATATTGTAGTAGACATTTGGCTTTTCATTAGCTGGGAGACTGTGTGCAAAGCCTGCTAAATGTTCAACATGGAGGCTTGATATAGTCAACATGGAGGTATATAATACAAGACGAATTATGCCTTGCAATTAAAGACATGATCAGTAAAAGGACAACTAAAGTTGAAATAATTTTACTTGAAATGTTCTGTTCCAAAAGACATGATAAGCAAGCATTACTTTAACTTTCAGTTCCCAAATTGTTGGCCGATCTCATTTTCGGGGTCTACGCTTTCCAACTGATGCATGCAATCTTGTGATCTTGAATGTCCCCAACCTGAATTTTTTTGGAGATTTCGGTCAAACGCGATCTAAGCAGGAATTGAATGTCGAACGATTAGTCCAAAGTGAATTTGGTTTTGAGACCATTCTTTGAATAAGTCTATTCTTTGTCACTATCGACCAGATCTTGTCAAAAATCTGACTAAAATACCATGAAGCCAAAAGTTTTGATTATGGTTGTATATAAATTCCAGGGCATTTTATTCTCTTATCGACAATCCAAGCATCATAAAACAATCTCCAGGGCTACGAAGGAAAAAAAGCTCACGAGAAGCCTTTCATCTGAGGTCATTCTGACTTTTGGCTCTTCAAGTTTCCTAAGACTTCACCCCATCACCCTATCAAGAGCTGGTGACAGAATTGGGATGTATGAAAACACCGCGAAATCGTTTGCAACCTGATTTGCCTCCGCCTTCTTCCCTTTGGTTGAAATGTTAACAAATCTGAATTCAAATCTACAGTGAAAACTAGAGTGATTAACCCTTGCAGAAGATCGAAGAAAGCTTAAGGCTTTTTCATACTGACTTTTCCTGAGTATCAGTCGGCTGCTTGATACAGATCTGACAGTTTTGGAAGAAAATCAAAATTGCAAAATGAGAATTAATACTCATTTCGAAAATTTGCGAAACACATTCGAAAGCATTCATTATGAAATATCCTTGTTGAAAAGTTATTTAAATCGATTTCTGAAATTGATTAGAGTCTTAACACTGTTTGGAAAAGAAATGACCAATTGTGTCATTTCTTTGGTCATTGGTCATTATTGTTCTCAACCTACAAGTGAACCTGTCACTGGATACGGAATTTGGTATCAATGTTTTTAATACTTGATTTATGTGGTACTGAAAGGCGGAGTTTGGCGACCGTCATTTCCTGGCCGCTTCCAGCATTTGCTGATAATCATGTTTTAGCTGAGCTTCCGCGCCTTAAAGAACATCTCATCCAGTTTTATGGGACTGTCTCGAGCCTATCTATTTCCTTGCAAAGTGTTGTTAATGGTCTGCTATCCCTCATAAAAAGGGATAACTCCAACCACTTATAGCTCTGTTATAAATATATCTGACAGAAACGCTTAATAACGAGCGGAAAAGACTAAACTGCTAAGTGTCCTCGTATTTCTTTAGTTTTTTTGTAAGAAGCATGATCCTTTCCGAGCCTGTTTTTATTTCAAATGCCTGGGGATTTTCTCGTGTTTTTTCAACTTACGCCAGTAATCCGTGTCTCGTTGTTTGAAACATGTGCCACCAAACATCACCAGTCAACCCGAGGTAAACTTCACCCGAGGCTACTCTCTCAACCAGCACGGGAGCTTCCTTTGGTAAGGGCTTCTTTTCTACATAATTCTTAATGACGATAAAAAATAAAGAGTATAACCATCTGCACAATGAACAAGTGCACAACGAAAGAGGTTTTCTTGTTATCGCTAGAGGGAGAAATATGCTTTTGATGAAACACTTGAAAACCGTTGCAGTGGTAAATCTAATGCTTTAGATCTGCCTCAAGTCTCCGACTTTGGAAAACCAGGACATCATCAAAGTATATCATTTTCCATTGGAAGACGACACGAACTCTTAATCTATCGCGAAGGCTAAACCGCTCTGATGATGTTCAACATAAATGCTTTACCGACGCCGTTAGCTAGGGTGGCATGACTTGCTAGAGCAGTGACTGCATCTATGCGATTCACATTCAATCATCGGTGTGAACGGACGGACACTGGCCAATCGCCCCTGGCTAATTGCTTTTTCAGCGACCATTTGTAACCCTAAGAAGGTGTTGCTGATTAGGCCGTCGGCGTTCGCTCCTCATTGTCCTGATACCTGATCCTCGACGAGGTTCCATTGCAATTTAGCCTGAGCCACATCAATCACCCACAGCTTACTGACTTAATATTATGGCGCGCCATCCCCTCTTTGTCTTGCAAGTTCCAGGTTTGGCAGAGTGGCACCTGCCTCGTTCTCGTTAACCTCGATTCCACTCAAGCTCCTTTCTCCTTCTTCCAGCAGCATTCTCAACACATTGCATAACAAATTAGGCCCAGATCCAACATCGCTCTTTCATGTACCTAACACAATTGTTAGATTATGAAAGAGCGACATTTGACATGGGCGTTAGGTATACAAGATATAGCTATGTTAACTTTCAGCCCAACCATCCAATGATTCGTTCGACCACAACCTTTTTCTTCTCATCGAAATGCTGTTGGTTCCGAAGATTGAGCACTAAATTGTGATAGAAGAAAGAAAGAAATAATTTCCGCTGATGGTCTTTTAGTTAGAACGAAAAATGTAATTGCATCGAAATCATCCCCTATATGACTTGCCTTCAAATATCATATTATTTAGAAAGAGGTCTCAGAGATTCATTAATGCAGCTGATTTAATCAGTTAATACATAATTACATAATGCTAAATATCTGAGTGCAATATCTAAATATTTAGTCTTTACTAATGACATAATGTCTATTCTGCAATATCATTTTCTTAGCGCACATGATGTGGTCTTCGTGGTCAAGATACTCTGCCTGTTCGGTTACTTGCGGACAAGGTCGACAGCGAAGGCAACGACAGTGCATCAAAACCACTGCGTCATCATCAGGCACTTGTCCTGGGCCTAAAGAAATGTACGCCCCTTGTCAAATGTTGGCGTGTCCAGGTTTGTAACGTTCTTGAGGTGCAAAGAGTTGGTTGTATTTTCAAACATTTAGGCCATGCTTCTACGTCAGAGCGTAGACAACTTTTGTTCCATTTATGCCAAAACACTCACCTTTGACCCGTGCTATCACGAACAGGCACTTGTCCTGGGCCTAAAAAATGTATATCCTTGTCAAATGTTGGCGTGTCCAGGTTTGTGACGTTCTTGTGTATTCTAATTTTCAAACATTTGCTTCTACGTCAGAGCGTAGACAACTTTTGTTCCATTCATGCCAAACACTCACCTTTGACCCGTACGAGTGTTGTCTTTTTTGTTAGGGTCGAAGACCAATCTGTTTTGTGGCATGTCTTCCTTAGAAACCCAATTATTCTTTAATTTTCTCCTTGTTGAAATTTTCACCTCTTGTATTATTCCAGTATAACCCAGGTTTTTTATTTTATTTGATGTTTATTTTGTATACTTTTAATCACTCCATCCTTTATTTCAGAGGATAAAATTCTTCCCTGCAATTGCGGTTGTACCCTAGAAGGAAAGCAAGGCCAAGTTTTGTCTCAGTTACCAAGCAAGGAAACTAAAAGTTGCGAATGGCGAATACTTGCGCCAAAGGGGACAAAAATCGCGTTGAATGTTACGCGGCTGATTTTGAAGGCCGGTTGGGTACGCATTGCTAGCGGCAAAAAGACATTTCTGACTCTGTTGAAGCCGGGCCCAGAGCCTCCATATCCGTGGAAATACAGGTCAGACGGGAATGTTTTGACTGTGGAGTTACTGTCGTACCCAGATGCAACCGGGAATTTGGACTCTAATACCTACCTAGCTGCCAATTATAAACAGTTTACAGGTATTGTTTACTTGTATATTTTCAATTGCAATGTGTAGTACCTTTGTAAAGAGATCGTTATATTGCAATATGCAGTTAGAGCTGTTGCAGGCCCTGGTAAAGCATTGCACATCAAATGAAATAAACGAAAATTAAGAAAAGTATCTTTTTCGGTGGTCATCTGATTGTATTTTACTGCAATAAGCTATTTGTACTGGTGATTACACCCATTTTTTAAACCGGCACATGTTGATGACGTCATCGTCCCTTTTCAGCAGATTCGACCAGGGGCGGCAATGGCGGTAAAAATGGCGGCAGTTCAATGAGCAACAACCCGAATTCGTTGGAGTCGCCGGCGGACAAAGAGCCGAACGTGCCCGCAATCATTGGGATAACGGCGTGCGTGATTGTGATCATACTAGTTGCCGTGTTTCTTGCAGTCCGCAGACATCACAGAAAGAATGCCAGCGACTCCGACGCAGGTAACGACGTGGTTAACCTCAGCACGGAGTTCGACTACAAGGGGCAGCAGCAGCACGCGAACGGATTGAAAGAAGAGAAGCCGCTGATGGAAGGCAAAGGGTCGCCCCAATTGCCCCGCGCGGACCGCTGCCCGGTGCCGCAGCCACAGATGATAATGAGGCCTGCTGTAACACAAGGAAGAGATTCATCATCTGATACCATCAATTATCCACTCCATGCCCAACAATTTAATGGACAACGAAGAGCCAATTACCCAGCCGAATTATACATGAAGCCCCCTCTTACTTATATGCCGGACCCAAACATGGTGCGGATGGTCCCTGTAACTTCAACCGGACTTATACTGCAGTCTCCCCCGCAGCAGGCATACATGATGCACGTGCCTCCACCGCCCCGCAGCGACCATAGTTGATAGTCATCCGTGATCCATATAACGATGACGGAGTATTGTGGTGAAGTGATCCCATTGGCCGCTTTCGTCCAATCCAGTGATTCAATTCTGGGAATGTCGCTGATACTCTCGAATACACGAAAAAAGCAAACATTTTACGGCTTCGTTGCTTTTTCGTTGCCTTCTTTACTTTGTGGCTATTAAGATTATTGCCCAAATTTCTCGAGGAATGCAAGACGAAGTTTCACGAGAAACCCTTTTTATCTCTGATTAGAAATTGGAGACATTACTCAACAAAATGGTCATGCATTTGGCACGTGCTTTAGCTTCTATCCCATATTTTTGTTGCATTCAGCCAATTTCTGCTTCGTTTAATTTCAATTTTCAAAGAATGATGCAAAATGCAAGCAGTATGCCACCAAACCTACACTTTGATGCGGACTGGTTTTTAAATATCTCAAGATGAGAACTGCATTTATTCTCGTTACAGTTTTTACTCCATGCATTGCCGAGACTAAACCTAAAAAACTGCTTGCTGTAATGGCCTTGGCCTAATACAAGCGTCTTATTTCAACTTGAATACCCTAGTTTTTTCACGCATTCTGTTTGCCGTAATGGTAGGCCATGTTTCCATTCATTCCCGTGTGAGCAATTTGATTGCGCTTGGTTCAGAATTTTTGTTTGTTTAAATATTTGTTTGTTTGTTTGTTTGTGCATGAAGAGCTTTGAAGAAAAATACTCTTTACATTTTCGTTACAGAATCCTAACTGACGCTCTTTGATAGAAAATTTTAATTGTTCCAGATAGTTGATCGTAAGGCAAGTGCATCTCAACAATAGTATATCTTGGTTTGTTTTGTCATGAGGTAAAAACGTCAATCTTACACCTTCGTCATAACATCTTTTTTAAAACTCTTCGAAAAAAAGCATAGAGTTGAATTGAAAGAGCAAAAAGCCATCAGTCTTGAGCTAAATAAATGCAATATTTTTGGAAAGTGATAAAGCTGGGCTCAAAAAGTAGAAACTTCATTGTTTTTGTCAAACTATTGCAGAAAAGGCTTAGCGAAACAATTTAGCATTGTTGACAAAAAGTTATAGAATTTAGATGCCTTGCCAGTGAACATTGAAAATAGGAGGCTGTTAAGTTAGTACACAGTTTCCTACTTGAACCAGAAACGTCTACATAGCGAGTTTCTAATAGTTCTGTGTACCACTGCTCTCTACTTCCCATGTGTTCGAACCTTTGTGTATAATAACAAACGTTCGATTAACACTCAACGGTTTTTGGGAAAGCCCTTAAGTCTATTTTAAAATCTATTTTCAATAACTATGCATTGTCCATGTTGTAATTACATTTCAAATAGAAATTTATCTCATTTGTAAATGTATATAAATTTGTTACAAAATTTAGGTTTTCTTCTTGCGGTCAGTTCTCCACAATTGTAAAAACTAGAATCACGACTTGTTAATTAGAATCTTATCAAGCCCTGTTTTACTTCTAATCTTGTGCCAAGGAACATGTGAGCCCAAAAAAATTTGAGCTAAGGAAAATGTGAGCCAAGGAAAATGTGAGCCAATGGAAAAATTAGCCAAGAGAAATGTGGACCAAGTCCATGCTTTCTGCATGTAACAATTCAATTTTTCAACAGTTTTAAACCTTGCGCTCACTAGAGCTTTCTGCTGAACAAAAAGATCCTGTCAACGTACTCTCGTTTGGAAAGAAAGGGAAATGCTACCAAGTTCGAAAAGGTGAATCTGATCAATGACTAGCCCATCTGTAGAATTTCACGTCAAAAACTTTGCACAAAGCCTCCATTTCTGATTGAGGCGTGTTCCTGCACAACTCGGCCTAATTAAAAAGCAACGATGTGGTAATTGGCTTCCCGAGTGATATGAGCTTGTCATCATATGTTTTTGATTAGATCGGTGAGTTGAAGAGGGTTGCGTCGCTTGAAACGCAGGCAGTAGGCCTAACAGACAAAAATGAACAAACTTCTGCTTGTCCAATGATGTATTCAACGTAGGCACCTCGTATGGATAAAAGAAACCTCGAATTCACACAGGTGACTCCTGATTGGACTTTGTCGTGTGCAAAGACAGACTAGAGAATGACCGCAATTTCTTCTTCGCTTGTTTTTGTTTTTAACTTTTGTGGAGGCTGTCGACCATGATTCAAAGCTTAGCAGAAATTGAAGGGTATCTCTCGGACTGCAGGCCTTATCCTGTTAAAACGTAACATTAAGGGCAGATAAGAACGGTTTGGAAACGTGAAATTAAATTGGATTAAGCTTTAAATATCTTAAGTTGCATTGAACTCAGGTAAACACCATGTCTGCGGAATATATCATGATAATTAGTAGTTTTTTCGAGACAGTGAAAGCCTTGATAACAGTCTAAGGCCATGAATCAAACAGTTGAACGCGGCGTGGCACGAATTCTGATGGAGTGAGTGGGATGACCACAGCACACCCAAGCCTGGGGCCTGACGTCTAACTGAAATAATGAATCGCTGCCGTGGCGCTTGCAACGGTCGTGGCTCTGCGAGAAAAACGCTACTGGGTGCTGATAAGATCTGTCTATAGAGATGCGGCGGTCGTGAGATAAAATAATAGTTGAGTTGCTAAATAGAGAGAGGCGGTGCGTGATAGATTACAGCTAAACGTGTTGAATTGGTTATCTTTCATTTGCATGTATCGATTGCATGGTACCTCCCATTAGCCATGGGCACTTAACTGCCGTCGCTTGGAAAGGAGACATGGCCAATCCATCCGCCATTTAGTTGTGCCTGATCTCTATTGATCGACGAGGAATCGATGAGAATTCGGGCAGAGTGAATGCTGTCCTTGTAGGCAGTTCATCAGTTCGAGAAAGCAGGCCTATTTCAAATCCTCCTTAGTTCAAACGTAGGAGCCACACAAGAAAGAGGCACCAACTTATCAAAAAGAGGCGCATCCTGGTTCCTTCGGGATTCACTGCCTGGAATTTGCTTCCCATAACTGATGGCCTTCAAGCCAAGAGAGCCAAACTGCTTTTGAACTTCGAAGCCACCAATCACTTCTATGAGTCAATTGCCTTCGTAGAACCATGCTTGTTTAAAGCGAGGTATTTCTCACCAGGGATCACATTTTACCCATGAAGAAGGGGAGATGCCGAAGTTGAGTGCAGATGTACCAAGGAATCAGGACGCGTCTGTGCGGTAACGGACTATTGGAACAGTATACATTGAAAAAAATATACCAAAAGGTTTACAACAAGTAACGGTTGTAAGTGAAGCCCTATTGCTAAGGACATGTCTCGCAGTTTAAACGAATTTGCTACAACAGACAAACATTCTCACTAAAAACGTTAAGGTAATAACGCTGGATTTAACTTAAAAAACTATGACGTAATGGTCAACATTAACTTCGTCTGCGATTGATATTGCTTCACGTCAATGATGCAAAACATGGACATAACGCTGAAGGGTAATGAGCATAGAGAAAAGGGGGAGGGGCCGGAATGGGGCACAAACTGTCCAGGCTTGTTCATCAGCAAAATTTTTTGTAACGAAATTCGGAAACGTTTTTTTTGGAAATCCAGCAAGTATGTTGGCAAAACTCTCAGCAGATACTTACCAGAAGTGAATTTGACTGGTGAATGAGATTATTTTCAAAAGGCAGCCAAGAATATACAAAGTACAAAATAAAGAAAATGCAAAATAAAAACATTTGTGGAATATCAGTACATGAAACGGATCACTCCTTCAGCATCTGTACATTCTAAGCGGCTTTTATCCTTATCAATGTTATGTTTTAAAAAATGTTCATCACGTTCTAGACATGAACACTCGTACTTTACACACGTCTAAGCCGATCTAGATTCTAGGCTGCTTCTCTTCACTGTGAAGCAGGTCCGCCTTTCACTTCTTGCGCCTCTTTCTTTTTACCTAAGCACAAAGACAAGATATGAGACTTAATAGACATAATATGACAAAATAGAGAACAATATCCAAATCACAATCTTAAACAGAATCCACACCCCCCTCCCGCCCAACAAATATTCAAGAGGAAAATTTCAGAATTAAGATCGATTTAGATCGTTCAATTATACTTGTGATCTTTGCGAGAAATGCGTATAACATTAATTACTTTATATTTAGCGTTAGTAATTACACATTAAAAAGTTTTCATGATCTTGTGTATGCATAGCTACCAATTGTACCAACTGTAAATAAAGGAAGAATAAAATATAAAAGAGTATCACGTCTTGAGGGACTAAGGGTGGACTAAAATTTTTTCAAGCAAACCGAGCAGGCTCTCACAAAATCATCAAAAGACGTAACTCAAGTGATCAAAAAAATACTCTAAATACTTGGCCGATTGCCAATAAGACTGAATGAAAAGCAATGAAGAAAATATTTGTCTCAAAGTGGTTCAGTGTTAAATTCTGTAGATCATTATATCGAGACGAACCACCTGAGGGTCGTGGGCCAATCGTCCAGTCATTTCGTGTCAGGCGAGGTCACGGTGTGTGAAACCGGTTGCGTCACATGATCCTTCTAATTCTTACACTAACTGACTAAAATTCAATTACGAACAGGTGTGCCTTTGGGGAGGTGAAAGGCTCGTAAACATCCAGGAAAGGGGACGCGTTATGAGACAGTTAGCCTGAATAAAAACTGTTCTTCGCAATTGAAGGACACTGGTCTATTCGTTATACCCTAAAAGGGGGCACGATAAATATTACAGCTTCATACAGGTTAATATCTGATTATTTCACTAGCTACAGGTCTTCGCCATGGCGGATTTTTGTCTTGATAGATGTCCTAAACATAACCAATTCATATTGCATGCAAACGGACATACAAGACAATGGACATTAATGGGAAGAATTAATGGGAAGAATTATTGGGAAGAATTAATGGGAAGAATTAATGGGAAGATAAGACTTACACTTATGACGTCGGAGGGCTTCTCCTCAGGAGCTTCTTGCTGTTCTGTTCCCTAAAGTTAGTGGAAAAGTAAATTAGTTACAGAGGGATATAAAGGTCCTCGCGGAGACATCAACCGATTCAAGAACAACCATTATAAAGATTTCTAATGGAAACATTATAAAGAACTAGTGGACGGAACAGAGTTGATTGTCGGATTCACAAGAAAACAAGGCTTAATCTAACAAAATCAGCGAAAATTCGAAGTCGGTCGAAAAAACTCGAATAGTAGCCATCTTCATCAAATAATAATCTAGAACAAAATTCAATCTAATTCAATCTAGAGATTCAATCCAAGTCAGATTGAAACTGGAGTTATCCCCGTCAGATAATCTTGTTGATACTATGATGGATACAAATACTGATACTATGATATAATTGATACTTATTTGATCCAAACAATTCAAACAATAAATAAGAACAGCAAGATAAAAAAGTTTTGACTTTCTTGAACACAAGCAATAGAGCAATTCGATTGATTGAGTCGTGGCAAGGGGCACCATTTGTTGGCAAAGGAAATTGTTGCTGTTTGATCTAAGATCGATTGTACAGTCTTAGGCTGACTGAAAACGCTGGCGAATGAAAGAGTAATAGGTCTGCGTCTGGACATTGGAGGCGAATCAGCATAATGATTTATGATCAAAACCGAATCTTATCTAAACACACATCTGATTAGCGTTTTAGCGACAGCTGCGAATCTGGATTCAGGTTTATGCCTACGATAAGGGCGGTCTAATGGAGATGTTTAGACCAAGCTTGACAGTCACTGGGTATTGCACGCCGCTCAAAGCTCCCTGAAGCCGTACAAATCTCTGAAGTCATACGTCATTGTCGCAACTGGTCGGATGAAAACGATGACTGCTTCAGATCACTGCCAGAGGTGCTGTGCGCAATGCATTCTGGTAAGGTATTTTTGCTCTTGAGCATCAGAGTTACCCTTTCCTAAACACCTAAGCACTGACACACGAGTCAGTCCAAAAGCAAATCATGGAATAGCGGAATTGCAAGATAAAAAGTAAGCAATATTGCAGAAGAATGGGAAAAATATTTGATAGATTTAATGATTTAAAGTAAAGAAGCTTAGGGATGATAGGGCAAAATTTCACAAACCTGCTTTTTTGGCGCGTTTTCCTCCTCCGCACGAAGACTTTCATCGTCCACGGACTGCGTTCTTAAAAATAAATATCATCAATCAGAAGAAAAATAATTACGCCTTTGGTGTTTTTTATTAGACACATTAACCATAAACATGCTTTGAAGTTAGATAGTAAACAAGAGACAAGCTCATTGTCATTTTCGTTTCTTCATAAACCTGATACCTTTAACAGGCACGGTTATAGACAGAAGGTCAGGGTAGAATCTGATCTCTATCTCTCCAAGGCTAATTTGTGTTGCTAGCAACGAAGGAGATTTGACGAGACCTTTCCTAAACCACGTGAGTTGTTCAAAACAAAGATCACAGCGTAAATCAAAAATCCAAACATCGTGACAAGCAGATTGGATCAAATCACAGGGACAGTAGTAATGGCATATTTTGAAAAAGGAACCGTTTTTCTGGGTGGCACCAAAGTTTTTATAATCACTTAACCAGGCAACCAAACTGTGAGCAAAAACATTTAGCAAATGAGGCGCCAAACCGCTCGGCAAGAAGAGAAAGTAGATACGCCATGTTCTTTCCTCTTGAGGAAGACCACCTTAAATTATTAGCTGTTGGAAAGAAAATATCGACAGAATGCGAGCTCGTATTTCTTGAGTCTTACTAGCAAATGTTCTTATCAGTTGGTCAAACACGGCTAGGAAAAGTTATTTGTACAGATAAATCTCGTTATAATTGATAATATTTTCAACCAAAACCTGGAGATAAAGTTACGTCAACTGGACCAAGAGACATCGATTGGTACCCAACCAGAATTGATCCAATTACATAGCAATATAAAGCCATAAATGCGAGTTATATTCTTGGAAATAGCAACACGGAACCAAACTTCACTTTCCTAGCGTTTCATTCGAATGAATTTACCTAAATGTTTTAATATTAAATTAATCTTCTGGGCAGGCCATTGTCTGAGCCCCGACGGGAACAAAACTTAGGAGGACAACTTAATTAAACTGCCATTCAAAACCGGGATTAAAAATTAATATAGAGTTGAGATAATGAAAACTGATCTGAGTGAAGACGGCCGGTTTATTGAAAGAGCCTGCAGCTAAATGAAATCTCCTTCGGGGCGTGCTCTTAGCAAGAATACGTAGCATAGATAAGCCGTTCACTTTCAAGTGTATAAGGGTCTCCTTCCCAGCGACTGGCCACTGACATCATATAGAAGTGGGTGAATTCATATCACGATTAAATTAACCAACTTCACGAAGAGCATTTTGTGTCAAATTCATACTATTTATATTTTAGTTTAGGGTCAGACGCATACATTCTGATGTCACTTTTTATGTTAAATTAGTGTTTATTACTTCAGAACCCACAATTACGCATTATACCCTGTTTCTACACCATCTTATGAGCTTTTTCCTACGGAGGAAAGAGAGTACGTGATTTCATCTATCTATCAATCTTATGGTAAACATCCCCATGTTGAAGGATTTATCCTCATTTGGTCCTGAGCAGTAACTGCGAGGTAAATAGAGGATATGCTGCAGGACGGTATTTGACAATCAAAGTGGGCCATTGTGAATGGACCAAATAGTCAAACAAGCGTCTATAGCGAAAACAGTTAACCGAGGAAAACGGCTGAGGTAAAAACTATCAACGATGCACTGTAAGGCATACCTTTCAACCTTCTTTCTGCCTGGCCGCTTTCTTGATGAAATGGGAGGTGCTTCCTCTTGCATTTCACTGTCCTGGTTCTTCCCGTTTGCATTCCTACAAGGACATTGGTGCTCAGCCAAATCATAACAGAAATGACGTACTCGTGACGTAGTTAAACGTAGAATGACGCGCAATGCAACTTGACGTAGCGTAATGGAGCTTAATGTAAAAGTACCCCAAGCAGGGGTTGAAATTAGATAAATTATGGGCAAAAAACCCATATCAAATCTTAAATGGTTTTTGAAATTCTGTGAAAACCTAAATGAAAGCACAAAAGTGAACTTCAATTCACACCGGTGTTTGATAGAATGGAGGCAAAGGAAATGTTTGAACTGGACTTCGGAATGGACTGGGTTACATGTGGCAACAAAATGGATGAAAAACCCCAAACTGAAGCACGGAAAACAATCATTAAAGAAATGCGAATGTATGATGTACATGTAAAAAGATTTTCCAATGGAGGTTAAAGCAGCACGAGAAGCAAATGTTTCCTTGAGTTCATATCTTCTCTTGAGGTCGTCTTGAAAACACGTTGCCCTGTGGCCTAAGGTTTTCTAAAGTGCATTCCTCAAGCAACGGATAGTATGCCGCACGAAAGCTGATCCAATTTCACACGAGTGCAGTTCAAGTGACAATCACAATTCCCTTTCCCAAGAGGATTAAGCCTATCTTAATGATGCAAATTAGACTACCTTCTCTCTTTCACTCCGCCATCTGCTGTCTCTTCAACAAGCTCCTCCACAGACTCCGCCACTAAGGAGCTTGCATCTGATGGTTCCACATTCATGGCTTCTGATGTGTCTTCATCGTCTGGTCCCGCCTTCCTTCCTCTCGCCTTTCTCAGTTCTTCTCTTGACCCTTTCTCATTTCCGCCCTCGGCTTTGCTCGCTAAAACAGCAGTATCGCTTGATACCAGCCCCTCTGAAGCGCTTTCTTCAAGGGAGCTATCATCTTCGTTTTCTTCAACCGCCCTACAAAGAGTAGAAAGTTTTCATTTACTTGAAGGGTGAAAAAGGCTAAGTGTGATACACAATGTTCCTCGTCGGCTTTCTCAGCAATTATTCAGTTCGACCAAAAAACGTAAAAGGGAAGCCATATTACAGGGGAATGCTGTATGCATGGTTCAAACTAACTAGTGGTGCGCATTTCGGAGTGGAGTGTTCGGAAACACAACAACTATTTCCACTGAATATTTAATCCGGGGATGCTATTTTGTGAAATGCATTCTAACATGTTTACGAAACTAAAACAGCATAAAACCAATGCAGACGAAGACATACTCTGGTAGCATCATCATTGTTTATGACGTCGTTAGGGTGGAATGCAGTCCACGTGGGCTTCGAGAAACAGTGCATTGGCAACGATAGCAAAGCAGAATACACCTTTGGTGCTGATTTTAAATTTAACACAACCAAATTACGAGCACCCATTAAAAGTGACTGCTATGTTATACTTGCACAAATGGGATTAGGGCTAAGAACAGAGATCTCCCCAATATGTGCTTAAGGATATTTGCAACGACACGTCTCAAGGTCGAGAAAGCTAACCACAATTCACAGTGTTTATTCAAAGTATTGGATAAGAGCTGGCTCTTTTTAATTCCAAGCATATCCAATTTAGGATAATTCTGACCAAGCTTAAGAACGGGTTAGCATTCGGCCCACTGACAGCCGTACGTCCAATTCAACACAAAAGGACCCGAATTAAGACCATCCCTGACCGTCAAATACTCTCATATAGCAGCCATTTGGTCGCCGTCAACAAATCCTGCATTTAAATGGCGCTTCTAAAGAGAAATGCGGTCAAATCGTCACGAGTCCACTAATCAAATGCACTTTGTATCTGACAACAGGATCAGCAATGGTTCCTAAGGTGGAGAACTATCGCATGCCTGCTTAGCATTGGGTCAGAAAGCATTACAGTTCACATTATCAAATAATGTTGTTTTAATCTTATAGATAGATGCCTTACAAAGTTCTGAAATGTAAGGACTAACAAACCATATTAAACAGTAGAAAAAGCAAAATTTGAGGATTTCGATCAGCGCATCCAGTTTCAAGGTGGGCGTTACTAATAAACTACTTACTAATCAACATTGCAGTTCTTTTCGAAAACTCGAGAACTTGTCTTCATTTCCCAATATTTAGTATATAAAGTAATAGTAGATGTTGGGTGGTGCTTTTGATAAAGAAGTACACTAAGGTCTTTGCATTTGAGAAAACAGATGATTCTTTCATGGTCGCAGAACTAAGTTGCAAAGGTGCAGATGATACATTAGCCGATAAGTGCTGAACATTTTTTTTAAAGCCTCTGCTAATTTTTGCTAATGACGAAATTCATTTCGTTTATCCATAAAATAGAAATGAGCAACTATTGAAAATCCTTTTGGAAAGGGCGGGGTTAACTTGTTCAGAGCAACGAACTAAACAGACTGCAGCAGTAGCTGAGAATCTAGACTCTTTGAGTAGCTACAACTGGAATCTGCATTCCTGCCTTGACAAAGTAATACTGCATGTAAAATGCAGCAAATAATACACCTTCAAAAGTGCGCAAGGTTGATTGTCATTGATTTTGTGACGAAATGCAAGCTCATACCTTTAGGCAGGGTGATAAAATTTTCTTCTCAGTTGAGCTCACAAAGTCTATTAGTGGAATTCTCATGGAAGTCATTACTGTCAGACAAGGACTGAATTTAGACTCGAAGCACAATACTTAATTCTTACAAATGATTAGTTTTTACTTCTCGCCAAACCGGATAATGGATGGATTAAAATTTTTTAGTGGAAATGTCATTGCAACGAACGTGTTGTGACAGCCATTGGCAATCCTCTGAAATGTGAAGGTTACGCTTTGGCTGAAATGGCAGAAATGAGCTTGCAGTGTCCAGAAGCGAGCAACCAAATGGACTTTATGAAGTGCAACTGCAAGTTAGGACACAGAGACGCAGGGAAAATAAAGAAATACAGATCGTAACAACCATTCAACAACATTCAGCAGAAGGACACAATGTCCTAACAAAGTACTGACAAAGCAAAGCAACGGAAGCATCGTATGTCTAATGCAGCAGCCAAAACGAGAAGTTAGAAAAGGGCCTAGCCAGTTCCACAAACACCGTTGTGAATTCTGTCACTTATAAAGCAACTATTTGCAGCTCATCTGAATTTCACACACTGTATGGGAGGAGCTCTTCATTTGCAGCTCATCTTAATTTCACACACTGTATGGTTTAGCTTCATGGGAGGAGCTCTTCTCTAAAGTTCTTTGATCCAAAACATAAATAAAAACTATACCTGAAGCATGAAGAAATTAAAAACAATTATCTATGAAGCTACAAAAAATAAGTGTTGACTCACATGCAGCCTTTGGAATCTGACTTTTCTTCAACGACTTTGCTCATTAGAACTTTGAATTCTTCACCCTTTAGCCGAACCCTTGTGCCTCTGTGAATTAATCAGATCAAGGAGGTGAGACCATAGAAAGATTTTCTATAGCAATGCCACATTCATACAGCAGAAAAGGTCGGGGACTGTGTTAAGAAAAACTTGATTAGTGAATAGTTTCAAACGTCTGAGAGTCTTTGTAGCATCAGAGAAATAAATCAAACTGTTTGATGGCCACTAGGTGTGCAAATTGCATGCCTTTTTGAAACACGAAAAGTAAAAATCATCGCTATATATTCATATACATCTTACAAAACAATTTCATGAACACGCAACTAAAATTTAAATAATAGCAGTTGGAAGGATACAATAAAATACAAGGAATTTATCAGCTGATTTGGAAAGACAAGACTTTGTGGAGAGCTCAGTGAAGATAAATAAGTAGAAGATGATAAATAAATAGCATTTGCCTCACCTTTTTGATATTGCAACTTTCTTTGAAACTGGCCTCGTTTCGATGACACCGGGTCTTTTCGACTAAAGAAGATGCCAATCCAGAATCAGTGATAAATTCGTAGCCAATAATAAAAACTTTCAAGTCACATTTATAAAATTATAGAAAGGAAAAATTAAAATAATCTTACTTTTGGCGAAAGAAGAAAACTTGCTGGAAGATAGTTTTTGGCATTTGGTTTTGCCTGAAATGAAAAGAGATGAATTTAAGTTACATCGAAAAATGCAGAAAGAGGGAACATGTTGAAGTACTGGTTGCAGCCGTAGATGCAAAAAATATACGCACATTGCTGCTATTGGCATTCTTCTGATCAAAAAAGCACTCGGCCAATGTCAAAGTTTACTCAGGCCACTGAAGTTTATTCGTTAGTAGGCAGTGGAATCGATCCGTTTCGGTGAAGAGGCCAATGCTAATCTACGCCATGTGTCAAAGAGGAAATACAATCGTTTGCTTAAGTGTCATCAGTCATGAACAAGGCAAAGGAGATGACTCACAGGTTTCTTTGCCGCATGAAATAGCTTTTTTGGAAGCACAGGGTTACCAGGGAATTCCTTCAGAACCAATGTATGGATCTGGTGGAGATACAACGCTGCCTCAGAGGAGTTGGTATCAGTCGATGAAGATTCAAAATAAAAGGGCACGGCTTAAGGGTATTATGAACTAGAGTGAGTAATGCATTCTAAGAAAGGGGTCCAAGTTGAGTGGCAAAGTTTTGAAAACGATGCAAAACGAATAAAAGCTAAGATCAACGACCAGAGACGACTCAAAATTGCCGAGCCTAGATGAATTAACATAGTATTATTGGGAATGTTGCGAAAGAAAAAGGGAAAAGAAGAAAAGGAGTACAAAAGAGGGCAAAGATGGTTTGTGACAAAGCTCAAATGAAAGAACATTCGTACCTTGTTTGTCAGGAGCCAAATCACAATATCACAAACGACGTAGAGTTTCTGCAGAAAGAACGAATGGCATTTAATCAAGTTTCATTTCTTTGCAATTGGTGCTTCTGATATGCAGATTCAACTTGAGTATACTCTATTGGGTCATTCTATTAACGAAGGCAATGCATTTGCTTAAGGCAATGGCGGTTACACTGATGACGTCTTATACAGGACACGTGCCTGTTAGACTAGATACGCACCCCGAGGTAGTGGATGGTTATTTTAGGTTATTTTGAACCGAGACGTACCTCGTTGGCAATGTCGCTGTCAGGGTCTTCAGCATCTTGAACCTGTTTCACATTTTCAGCTAACTTTTTCAAGAAGCTTGAGTTTTCAGCCTTGGAGCCGAGAAGAGGCTCAAGGAAAAACCAGAGGTACCTGTGTAGAAATTGATTAACTTGTTATGGTTCGTAGTCTATCAATATGGTGAAAAATATATTAGCGAGGAGGGGGAATTCCTTGAATGAGCTGTTAAGATGTAATTAAGTAACAAGTTAGGCCTATAATTCATGGTTAAACTATAGCCCTATACACTAATTACAAAATACAGCCAGCACCAGCAAATAAACTGTGAAATAAAGCCAGTATCTATAATTTTTAAAATAAGCCAAGAGATCGAAAAACAAGCTGCGTGGTTAGACTACAACGAGTATTTGCGTCTCAATCAAGAACCTAGTCTGCAGACAAGGAGGGAGAGGTTTGCCACGACAACGAATAAACACCAACTTAATAACTGGAGCCTCAGACCATCTAGTTAAATAATGGAGGGCTTGAGCTGTTTAACGCTTTGCCTTAATTAACCAATTAAATAAACATCCAAATGCAAATTTTATTGATGATAAGACCATTAGGCACATTAGTGACTAAGGTTGGTTCTTAACTCAAGCCACAGTAGATGAGATTTGAATTCGTCTGAGTTGGCTGTCTATCTCACAGGAAATAATCAAAACAGGATTTATCAGTATAATCGAGTCTTCATTATCTCTCCCTGGGTCTAGATTTAATCTAATCTTCGGGCAAAATAGAAAAATGTATTGGATTTCATAGTTAATGCAGAAATCATTAAGGACATACTCTTTTGCTTCGGACAAGGAATCTGCTTTCTTGGGATCGAAATCAGGATTATGCGCCATTAGGTATATGACATACGGAAGTGCGTATTCAGGCAGGATTGTGTACGGGCGACCTGAAGGAAAAAGATGCATAAAGATTCGCGTGATTGCCGATTACTTCACCACGACGAAAGGGCCTTGGAATCACGAAAACACGTATGCAAATGCATGCACATGGGTGCTGGAATTCTTTGGAGAGTTCAGAAAACGCCAACGTTTTCAGAGGTGCCGGATTAACTATAAAGCCACGAAGATTCATGTTATCTATACCCTAAGGAACAGTATCTTGCCTTAGAGGAAATTCAATCAAAATGTATTGTTGATCTATTATTACCACTCGAGTGAAATGACTACAGGCTTTAAGCTTTATTTATCTCATTGCAGCATCCTTTTAGCAGTTAAGTATAATAGTTTAAATGAAAATAGAATTAAGTTTATGCTCTGAACTGTTTATTTTGCATAACAAACGAGATCTCTACGCGAACACGTGGTAATGAACGTACTTGCAACGTAAGGGTTTTGCTTGATGTAGTCTCTGCGCGTCTGCGCGTTCTTGGCAATCATTTGACGAGCCTGTCGGAATCAAACGCACTCAGTTAAACGCGGACTGCTCCAAGATCGATAACCTTCTGTAACAGGCGCTGACGAAAAAGTGGCGGGAAAATCCGACGTAACTTTGGTTGTGGTGGTTGCGAGAGTGGTGGTTGTCAAAACTGGATCAGTAAAGTGCAGTTCAACAAAGCAGGACGGATTGTTAGTGACTGTCAGGCTTTGAGAAAATCGACCTCCACCCATGGAAACTTATAAATGCATTTTGACGTACTGAGCATAATGGTGGAAAGGGGTGTAGGTAAGTTACGTCTTTCTAAAAAGTTGGGCCTTTAGAAGGTGATAAATTTGGTCCGGAGCTGTATGGGAGCCAACTCTTGGATATTTTGATAATCTAAAAGATTTATTTTATTCAATATGGGACGACTATGCACAACTCACAGCCAAAGTCGAAGTTAAAGACACAGCTTTCTTGACCTCAGTATAAACTCTGCCCGTTTCGTAATGTCTTTAGAATATACTCTGACTACTCTGGCCATCTTAATTCAATTAAGGAGCGTAAAAACAAACAAGATTCATAAAAACTTGAACAATAATGTTCTTCTACAAGCTCAAAATTTTGATCAACTGATCGTGCCGATAGGCCATGTAACTGACATGATGGGCTACAAGATGATTCTGGTGGGCCATATGATAATACTGATAGGCCACATGATTATGCTGATAGGCCTCGTGATTATGCTGATAGGCCTCGTGATTATGCTGATCGGCCACATGATTGTGATGATAGGCCACATGATTTTTGGACCATAAAGTCATACAACTATGCTGATGAAATCATTGTTACATGCTGTAGACATTGTGCCGGTAATCTGTCATATCTCGCAATGGATCTTCATTACAATTGATTTTCCCTCACCTGATTCCTTCGATCCTTGGATGGATCAACGGCAGAAAGCATGAAAAATGCGAGGTAGTCCAATGGCAGCTTCAGAACTTCGAGCGCTTTGTGGAGCTTCACTGAAAATCTCTGACGCACCTCGTAACACGAATCCTTCGAGAAACCACGAGGAAATGCTTAAAAAGGCTGATCCAAAAGGTAGCTGAATTATCAAATCAGCAAGAATTGACATACTATAGTGATCGACCCTTTGGCTCGTAACCAACATAAACCAACAAGTCTATCTAACTGAAAAAGTCAACCTTAAGATTCGATACGAATTAACAAGTTAAATGGATCCTCTCCCAATGCTTGAAGCTACTTTTAGACAGTAACACTTAACTAGTGCTAACAAAGTTTATATGCAAATAAATACTCGATGAAAAAGATTGAAACTGAAGAAAGGGAGCCTAAAGTCTAGGGCGTATTCCTTTCTAAACAGGTTTATTCATGCTTTGATCACAATAAAAGGGCCATTCCTAAGAAATAAGACATTATTAGAATTGGCAGTTTGACGAAGCTCAGTCGGGCAACAGGCATATCGAAAGTTATCTTTAAGGTATAGCGAGTTAAAGTAATATTGTTGCAACTATTATGTGATATTAATAGTGGTCAGAGGTGATACAGGCGAGCTAAAAACGCATCAAGCGTACCTGAACCGTCCAGGCAACCTGCAAAAATTGCTGGACTGAAATGATATCAGCATAATGCAAGTTTGCGACCAGTTTCAACACACCGCTGGCAGCAGCTAATCGCAGCCTCGATTTGTCCTTGCGACTGTTGGAAATACACCACAAGTGAGACAGTTAGAAGTGAGACAAGTCTCTTCATATAGTGACAATACGGTTGTTCATAAACTAAGCTGAAATGCTTGACTATGAATATTGTCTAGCATGGATAAAGAAAGGAGGCCCATAAATAACCGAAAAAATAGCAGGGCCTAAAGTCACACCCACGCATTCTCTCATTATAAAGCTAGCCTCTGAGGTTAGTTGGCACAACACAGCGTGTACCTCTAATTTCCAAGATTAAATCAACCAAGTGATACGAATTTCAACTTTAACACAACCAAGCACTCTGCACTAAAAATGAATGACACAGTGTCAATGTCAAGAATTCAGTTGTCTCACTTTAAAATTATCAACTGAGGTCATCAGATGGTCACAAGGATGTTCTTTTCATCATCTGATTGCTAC
Organism: Nemopilema nomurai; assembly: GCA_003864495.1. Taxonomy (NCBI): domain Eukaryota; kingdom Metazoa; phylum Cnidaria; class Scyphozoa; order Rhizostomeae; family Rhizostomatidae; genus Nemopilema; species Nemopilema nomurai. Next base: position 105,864 of record ML133421.1, on the reverse strand, counting down.
ATTACTCCATTACGTGGCTTATCATCAAGAGAACACATGATAAGATTGTTAATTCTTTGGAGTAACGAGTAAACCTGATACGAACCCAATCAGGTCCTGCCCATTTACGTCACCCTCATTCTCCAAAATAGTGTTGAGCAGTCGAAAAACAGGAGTGGCTGCTTTGGAGTAATTTGACTGGAGACCAAGGAGCCATTTCACCATTAGCTTCATGCCTTGAATCTGCGGTAAGCAAGAGAGTGGCAATGCATCATACAAAGAATCAGCAATTTTTTTGTCCCGTAATTTAATGAAAACTAGTATTGTCCATGCCCATAAAACTTTTTGCAATTTAGAAATGAGGCTGACAACATATAGCAAGTAGATAGAGACTGAAGCTAGAAACATCCAGTAACACTTTGTCCCGTTACAAAAGTCTCTTTAAAAAGGTTCGATTGCTACCTTCAGTTGAGTCTCTTTGGAAATTTCGTCTTCCTCTCCCCACTCATCTTCACTATCTTGTGAGCTGGCTACACTTTCCTAAAATCAATGTGTTGGGAAATATGTGTAAAGAAGATTAGAATGTCTAAGATTTTGTAATTAACATTGTTGAAAGCCCCAAGATCCATGGAACAGGGGACAAGTGAAATAATGTCGATTGACACAACCCAAGGGAGCAGCAAAAGGGGATTCTCGACCGCAAATGATCACTAAGTGGCCGTCTAGATTCTTCAGTTTGCCAAAATGTCTTCATTGATTTTGAAAGCAGAGAATTTTTCATGTTATTTTCACGTTGATCGTATGGAAAGGAATGTAAAATCAAAACGCAAATCAAGGAAGAGAAAATGACACAGCGGTCCATACCCTGTCCACAATAATCAAGTCTTTGACCACGAATTGGATAATAACTTCTTTGTGTTTGCTTTCGAAAATGTCAGGAGCCAGGATGGCTATCTCACCAAGGGAGGCCAAAGTGGTAAGAAGATTTTTCGCATCACAATCCAAAACTTTTAACAGGGCCTATATAAATAAAGATAGCAACAAATTTAGCATAAAAAATATAGAAGATTTTAAAAAGCGTATCGGCATGAGCTTTTCAATCAAAGCAGTTTATGCTGAAATTTATTATAAAACATAGCAAAATGAAGACACGCACTTTTTAAAAAGCCTTTAAACTGCAAGGAGTAATGTTGGGAAGGTGAGGAAAAACAGGAGTAATGTTGGGAAGGTGAGGAAAAACATTCTACAAGGGCATAAAAAGTGCTCCCGTGCGGGGAATCGAACCCCGGCCGCGGCGGTGAGAGCGCCGAATCCTAACCACTAGACCACACGGGACATGCCATCACAGTCGGCTATAAACCTTGCAATTGCTTGAACTAGTCCAGCTTTCCATAAAAATCCTGTTTCATGGTTTAACAAGTGCCAAGTGGTAACTCATCGTATATGATGCTGTTGAACTTTGAAAAACCAACACCAAAAGCATTTCGGGGAAATATATTACCTTTGAGAGGCAGGCACTTTGAAAAACGACTCTTGGCAGCGAAAGAAAATGTAGATTCAATGAAAGGCTTTCAACAGGGGTCTGAAAGCATTTAAGTCATGGGACACGGATAGGGTGAGCCTTAGGGCTACATTATTTCATGGCTTGAAGTGCTTCAGTTAGAGTTTAGGAGGGGACTAGAAGAGGGGCCAATCATATCTAATTTGAAACCGTTGGGGGCTTAAATTAAAAAATTCAAGGCCACCTCAATCAAATTATGAATTCCAATAGGGTTCACTCTGGTGATTACATCGGTTTCTAGGTCTAAATCAACCAACGAAAGAGTAGGTCCATTTCCTCACAAGCCTCAAGATTCGCGTCTTCAAAAACATCTTTATTTAGTGTAAGGACCATCTACACTTGATGCTTCTTATTTGCGTGATTGCCGAGAAGGGTAATAAACAAGCACCCAAAAATCAATGACAACCCATGTTTACTGTTCACAATCAGAGCAATGGCGGTGCTTACGGTCAGAAGTCTGTCCATGACCACGGTCGCATCCTTCAGTGTCTTCGAGAGGCAGCGGACGGCGTAGATGGCTTGCTTCCTCGTGCCGCTAACGGCGAGTTTACTCAAGACAGGCTGAAAGCATCTGCAACGGAAAATATACCTCATATGAATAACAAACCTGTTCGAAGGGCATGAAGAATTTCAATTCCTGAGCCCTTTAGTTTGAGAGCAATCCCTGAAAATGCCAATACAATGTTCTTGAGCGACTATAAGCTTTATTTTCTGAGACATCCTATGTTGTTTGTGTAATTTTCCCAACGCTATTGTCGAAACGTTTAGCAAGATTTAGTGATACTTTCAAGAGCATTCCAAGAAACTCCATAGGAAGGGAAAATCTCCAAACTGCAACGATATATTACAGGGAATTTAAGCAAAAGTAACAAAGAAAAAAACATACGAGCAAAGGCTTCGATCGAACGCCTCAAGATCCTCGCCAACATTGAATAGTATTTTCACACCAGTCTCGACTGTAAAATAATGAAATCCACAAAACATCATATGAATTCTTTTGATGAGCATATAAAAAATCAGGGGTCTCAAAAATGGGAGTTCACAAAACAGGAAATGGAAGGATTATCTTAGTAAGTTGGAAATTTGAAGCATTAAGATATTAATTCCTCAAATGCAGTTTCTTCAAATTGCGAGTGATACAGCTGTTTTGACATAATTGACAAAACATTTGCCAAAATAACTCAATGGTTATTTCATTCCTCAAACGACGTTAATAGACACAAGCACGCACATAAAGGCCAACGAGAAAAACTGCAATTTTTAATTGGAACAAAAAATCGCTCTCAATGATTGGACCAAACATTCTTTACACTACCAAAAGTGCCTTCCCTGGACTGCTGGGTTGAAAATTCGCACTGAAATCGTAACGGCATTTTTATTGTTGATTGGCAATACATAAAAACATAATCTAAATGGGTTTTTAAATTGGTTCCAGGGTAAGACAAGAACTTAGCATCGACTAACCTACAAAACCATCTTGATGCTTGATAAGCTGCAATAGTTCTTCGAAGCATTCCTTTGTTTTGAAAATCTCTGGCATGACAGTTGACAGTGACTGCAAAATGATGACATGTGCCAATTATAGTAAAATAACAAATAAGGCACAGTAACGTGAAATTTCAAAATTGATAAGAAACGACGAGGTACCTATTCCAGCACAAATTAAAAAAATTATAGATTAGCAAGAGCCTATGCAGCATACATAGAGCTTAATAAGATTCTGTACTGAGGACGTGACAAAATGTCAAACACAGACCTTCAACTCCAAATACTCTTGAGACAAACTCCAATATCAACTTCAAGTTGCAAAAGCTTCTTTCTTGCGGATAAGAATGAATACCTCGCCTTACTCAAGTATAAGATAATCCTCACCTGTAAAAGCAACAATCCGCGTTTGGCTCTTTTGCTCAAAATCATCTCATCGCCAAGCATTTCGTCATCATTTTCGTCATCATCGTTATCGTCCATTCCCTCTATAGACTTCTTGACGCATTGAAACAAAACCCTTACACTGCTAGCATCAATCAACATAGGAGAACTTCTGTCCAATAGCGCCTTCACAGTTTCTATTATTGGGTTCTTGGCAGAGATTTTCATTACAATTTCAGACTGTGAAAGAGAAAAAAGAAACTTGGTAGGAAATGTTAAAACGCTAATTCATGGTTCAAACTGTGTCGATATTTTGTAAATAAAATCAAACCGATACTAAATAAAAATGACAATAAATGTAATGAGTATTGTTTCTTCAGCTATAAAAAGAAAAAGGGTTGCAAACTAAAATGCTTAGTTCTCAAGTTTTGATTAACAAGTAAATATAGACTGAAATCAAAGCACGAAAAAAAGGACTTATCTTAAAAATTGAGAAAAGTCTAAATATACGAATATCTAACCACTGCTTTCTTGATCTTTTCGCAACCTTGTTCAACATCTGTAGCTGTTTTCAGCAACTTCAAAAGAGAGTTATCTTTGAACATCATAACAAATTTCTTCAGATTCTCCTGCGCCTTGAAAGGTTCCGGCAAAGAACGAGCCAGGATGAGTATTTTTGTAAACATTTGCTTCTCTTTTCCTTCTTCGTTTCTCTCGTGAAGATCGAGGAGATGCCTAAATTCACTGTTTATCGACGCTCGGTGTTTGAGCAAAAAGTCAAATGCTTTAAGTGCATAATCTTCTAGCGTCGAATAGAGGTTGAGAAGAACATTCATTCTTTCTCGATTGTCAAGACTGACTGGAACAAGGCATCCGTGAACGATCCTCTCTACGCACAATCTAAAAAACAAGAACGCCTGCTCAAAAAGGGGGCTTCTGTCGTCCTAGACTATAAAGAATCATAGCTGGGCAGTTTTTTCAAGATTTTGTTACACTAATATTTTTCGAAAACGTTTTTAAACTGGCCTTTTTTTATTGTTATTATTGTTGTAGATGTGCCGAGCTGGCATACAAACAAAGATGAATGAAACAAATACAATTGTTGTTCAGCTCAAAAAACTTTGCACCAAACACAACTGAGGATTTCAAACATTGGATAGAGTAACCAAAGAGTAAATGTGAACAGAAAATGATTAGAAGACAACATAATTTTAAACAAAGTTTATACTTGTCTTCTATTGAATGTTGGTAATAAAGGTGCAGAATTTTTTCAGGAACCCACGAAACCCTCTTGACTGAATCTCGATCTGGTGCTTCACTGGAAGGAGAATCGACTTCATCAATCGCAGAAACGACGACAAATACGTTAACCATTATCTTAAAAACAGACGAGTTATGTCAATGGAAATAAGTGAGTTGGCTGTGAAAAATCTGTCCATTTTCTCCAAAACTGGGTCCAACACCACTCTTGCTTTCTGGAATTTACATACCCTTCTCAGGTGTGACTCTAGATGTAGATAGATCATAGGTGAATCATGGACAATTAGTCAATGCTTAAACAGAGAACGCAGTGTGACAGCAGCTTGCTGTAGAACCAACCTGATTGTTATTCCTTTGTAGAGCTTGGCAGTGCATGTCAGGGCTGCTCTTCGTACGGGCCACTACAAGGAAACACACCGGTCATGGCTAAACATGTGCCAAAATACCTTTCTAGAAACCTAAGGACATACGCTAAAAGGTCCTTTGGTATCAAGCTTTAAATTGTGTTTAGCCATTGAAAGAAAACCTACTTAATTTTCCATCGAACCTCAAATATTTGCTTCCTTTAAAAATTGTGCTTTTCAACTTTACATTGCAAAAATATGAAATATAAATTACACATTATGAATCAAATCTACGTTTTAGTTAATACATCGCTTCTAGCCTGCACCAGAACATTCTGCACCAAATTTATGCTAAATAGTTCTATTCAATTGTTGACGTCCCAAACAAAAGTTGAATGCATGATTTCCAGTTTAAAATCACCTTGACCACTTGTCTTTAGATGGACACGTGAAACACAAACAGTAAATAAAAATATGCGAAAAACATTAAAAAAACTTGTCTTCTTGTCAAACTGAAAAACAATTAATATACAAGAACATCAAATCAAGAGCTAAGAACCAGTTTTTTAAAAATTGTCTTCTGAATACCTTTTTATCTCGCATCCTCTCTTTGACTGCAGACATAAGCTAAAGGAATTCGCAGAAACAAACCAAGTTATAAAAATACATTAAAGAATACTCCATGCATTTACTTATAAATAGGATAACAGAATATTTAGTGTCATGTGTATCTCGTGAGATATGTAGAAATGAATTTGATTGGAGAAAGCAAAATTTCAATTGAAAGCCAAATCGATAAACTGGGGTCAGAGACCAAGAATCCCAGCCAAAGGAGGGCTTTCAGATGCGTACGGTCAGTGGTTACAAATTATGACAAATCTTTTATCAGCTCTAGCACCAAGTGTATCAAAATGCCCAAGTGTATCAAAGTGTATCCACAGGGATTACCGAATACTCCGTACTCCGGAAGATGCCAGACTACGGAGAGATGCTATTAAATCCTATCTTATAACAAGGACAAAAAAACTGAACCAGACTTCAGCCCCTAAGTAAACTCTTACATCTTCGGGCACAGAGTCGATTCTCTCAGCTGCTGCTTCGCAAACTGATATAACTGCTTGTAGCCGGACTTTTTCTTCAGTGTCATGAAATCGCTCCAGAATACGATCTAAATGGACGAAAAACAAAAGCATAAGGGACGAATTTACTACGCTTTTCTCACATAGGGCTAAGCTTTGACATGTTTTGTTAACTTTTGGTTAATTCAAGTACTAAAAATGTTTGATTACTCAAATGTAGAGTAGCCACGCAAGGTAACGAACACTCTTTCGGTAATGAAAAATAAACTAAATCGATAAGTAATATAGGAAGGACATTTTAGACTGCCTTATATGAAACTTTTAGAAAATCAAGAACAATTGCAAAACAAACTAACATTAAAAACACACATAGCTTGTGTTGGAAAAATTAAATCAAAGAAACTTTTACATTCGAACAGTTTTTAAGTTGGGGTGTGATTAGCCGCTCTCTTAGCTTCTTTGCCACTAGAGGGGTCAGTTGCAAAAAATTTTGTCGTTGAGGAGCTGGTGAGGGAGTGCTTGGGGAATAGAGCATGAGATGTCATACAGAACTAACAAGGCTGTCTTACCTGCAACATCACTTGTCAATTCGGGTTTCGATACTAAAAGCTGCTTTCCACTTTGCAAGCATTCTACTCTCACTTCCATACTGATATCGATGAATCTATGAAAAACCTCACTTATAATTATCTGTTATATATTCTCTCATTATTCAGCTACAATTATTTAAAACACAATTATTGATATCAAGTTACCAATCAGGTCTCTAAAAAGGAAACAACTTCAAATGGTATCTGCCGTTTTGCAACACTGCATTATTCAACAATGGGTACAAAAGGTTATTTATGGAACATTGTGAACAAAGCAATTGAACTTGCATCATAATAATAGAGGAAGTTAACAAATTGATCTTGTTTTCTTTTCTATCATTGCATTCATTAGAAATGTCACACAGATCAAACAAATATAAATGAAACAGAGGAAAAGGGGCACCTGTCAAGGAAACTTTTCCAAAGTGGTTTGTTCATACTTGAAAGGTCAGAATCCTCCTCAGAAAACATTGTACCTAAAACCTTAACAACTTCGAGACGCTCACTTTCTTCAACGCTCTGCAATTGAAATATTATGGTTACAACACATATAGCAGACTTAGTCATTAGTAAAAAGGAAAAAGCTGTAGAATGGGGCTGCATACAAATTGAGGCAATATGGCATTCTAAGCATTGTACATCTTGATATCACTTGAACATTTTGAAGAAAGCTAGAAAAATGTAGATCTGTTTTATATGATGTTTCAATAGAAAAACATACTCATAAAAGGAGCATCAAGAAAATTGGAGCAATATTGAAATGAAATAATTTCTTAAATATAAATAATCTTTTAAAGACCAAAAGAAGTGCTGCCTACAATAAAGCCTACAAAAACAACTGCAATAAATATCTTACAATTATAAGCAAAAACAAACCTTTAGTTTGAATTCAAGTTGAGGTAAGATTGAGAATAAAATATTTTTGCTAATTCTGTTTAGCTCCAAAATGAGGTCATATATATGTTTCTCCATGTCACTATCTGTTTCCTTTCCAAGAACCAATGAATCATTAAAAAACTATGAAATAAAGAGCAGCGCATGAAGATATGGGATTACACTGTGTCATTCTTCTAACTAATGTACAATATATATATACACATTTCAAAAATGTCATACAAAAGATTAAAAAGATTATACAAAATACTTAGAGGAACATGATAAAAAAAGGTATAGAATTGGCAGAAATGGAAACAAATTTTAAACAATTCATCCTTGAAGAAACAAGGGAAATAAAAGGACAGCTAGAAAAACTACAGACATATAGATATTAAAGATATCTTACCACTTGAAGATATGGTTCTAGTGAAGTACTGCATCTTTCGATCAGATTTGAGGCAAGTTTATATGAAGAAGGCTTTGATGTCTATGGGAACAGAATTTCAACAACAACATCAATTGTCAAAGAATTAAAAGAAAGAAATAAACTTTATACAATATTTCAAATTGATAAGGAAACTGTCACCAAACTGATTTAAAAAAAATTAACTTCTTTTACTTTGACATTAAGTATAAGATGTTTTTCTCATGCATATAATGTCTCATTGAGAAGTTATCAACTATATCATCACTTTAATTCTCATTCATTAAAGCCTGGTAGTTTTTTAAGCTCATTCTTCAGTATTTTAGAAACATCCTGCCTGGCTTTATTGCTTACCTTTGGATCTCAAAAGAACTGCTTTAAAACTGTATTATATGTTTTATATACTGAGAGTATTCTGCATTAATAAAAATATTGAAAACTAAAAAAAAGCCAAAGTACCTTGACTGGATTCACCAAGTTCATCAAAATGACATCCAAAATCTCTTGCGAAAGTGATTCACTATCTTGAATGACAGTGGACAATACATCTAGCATGAAGCCCTTTACTCTAACATTTTGTTTCTCACTGTAAAACATACAAAAACAGATATAGACCTTGATCACAAAGTTTTGACACAGAAGATAATACCATGGGTTTTCCTATCAAATACAACTGCAATGTAAAGTATAAAAATAAGTTGAAAAAAACAGACGAAAGGGATTTCAACAATTCAATTTCAAGAAATAAAAGTTCCAAATGATGAATATAACAGACTTACATATGATACTTACTTCACAATTTTGAAAAATGTTTTGAACAGACGAACAACTAAGTTCTGGGCATCAATTTCACAACAAATGTTAAAGGTTTTCACCATTGCCAGACTCTGAAAAGGAAATTAAGATACTGAGGAAACTTTACATAATTGATTATAAATATTTTATCTTTAAAACTGGAATTGCTCATGCCACTTTGTATGTAGCTCCTTAATGAGATCAGTAATATATGTTTTATGAGATGGTATTACAATATAGACAGGTTTCAAGTAAAAATTGAATGAAATACCTCTAAGAGATAGTATGCCTTCTTGAAGAGTGCACTTTCGGGATCTTCAATTATCTTCAGCTGACTCAGGATTAACTCAAAGATCATCTAAAAAAAAAATTAAGACAAATTCTTATATATTTGGTAAGAGATACCTGACTTGAAGGCTGCACTTGGGCATCCAAAATTTGAGTACTATTTTGCACTTTTTTGTCTGATAACAATATTATTTGCCACCATTATTAATAATCAAACTAAAATTGTCAAAAATCATCCTACAATTTGGGTGTGGCACCTATAAAAGGGTGGGGCTCAATCAAGTAAATACGGAAAGAGAACACAGTGATGCAAAAGAATAACACCTAATTTCTATAATACCTTAAGCTGTTCTTCATTATACGGTGGTTCTGGCACATATATTCTCAGAATGTCTGCAAAACAGCAGGCAAGGCAGACCCTGACATCCTTATCCTTATGATTTACTAAAAACGATGTCACAAGAACTGCTGCCAATTCATCATAGTTTTCTGTATTTTCCTCTTGGTCAACATTGGCTAGTTCCTCCATGACAGACTATGGAAAAAATACAAGTTAAGAGTAAATGCACACTAAAACAGAGGCAAGTGAAAATAAGAGGAGTGTTGACAATTTAACTTAAAAGCAACAACAAATTGCAACAACAAATAAAAAGGGAATTCAAGTAGTTATGGCTGCACACTGTGCAATAATACATTTTGTGGGAAATTTTTTGAAATGATGCAGCTTGGTAAACAAGGAGCTGTTGTCCCCAAAGTTACGTCTGAATTAACTGATATTTTTCAGTTCGAAAGCTTCCAGAATTTCTTTATGATAAACCCCTTGTTTGATCGAAAGCAAGGGGGCTAGACTTGCACTATTGTAAAATCATCATTCAAGTAGAAACTTTGCCGCTTCTCTATTTACAGTGATCATCAAAAGCAGATGTGTTTACAGCAAAACACAGCATGTTAATCTTGTGAAATTTGTCAAAATTACAAATACCTTTAGCCTCCTGAGAAGTTCATCTTTGGAGAGATGCTCTGTTAGTTCTTTGGATCTAGCTTTCTTTGCTGATCTTCTTTCCGACATACTGATAGTCTTTTTTATTGATAAAAATATAATATAAATACTCTAGATATGATTCCTTGTCGCTGTTATGAAGCGTGTTGTATAAAACTATTAAACAATCCCTTCCGTAGTTGCGAGTGTTTATTTCAGAAACGCAGCTTCCCAACACATCCGCTGAACAAGTGAGATTCCTTCAAACGGTAGGATTTCTTTCTTTTTCATTGATCAAAGTGCATTATTTACTTAACAAAAACTTTCATACGCTTGATGCACTCGATCGGTGGTCGATGGTACGACAAATACATGGCAGACATCTTTGCTTGGCATGAAAATGGCGGGAATTCGAAAGCTTGATTTCAGATGGAGCTGCGCAGCAAAATCTACGATGCCGCGAGGCTGAATGATGACGGAATTAGATGCAGTTGATATAAATGGCACTGGATGACTAGATAGAGATTAAATAACGGTGATCATTGATCTCAAAAAAGGATTTGGAGACTGATGTGATCAGTGACTGTTAATATTTATTTGTTTGTGACATTAATTTGTGGCAACTTAGCGGGAAAATCCAAAAAGACTATAAAGGGGAGTATATAGTGTAAATGCTATTCTGTTTATAGAAGATGGATAGGAGATGGGAATGAAAAAGTTGATCCCACGAAGCCAAGCTTCAAACTAATAAACTTCTAACAAGTTTCCTGAGCTACTGCCTGCTATCTTTTCAATTTAAGCTACACCAATCATATAAATATTTTTTTATTGCATATTAGAGGGTCAAGTATACTCCTCTATGAATTTCGTTAAATTTTACTATTTGCATTATAGCTTCAGGAACTTTACAGATGTTCTCAATAAAGAAGCTAATTACTCGATAATCAGACTATTTAAGTAATTTTACGCAAGAATTTTCATTGCTGTTGTTTGGCCAATGTACAATAAGTTTAATAAACTTTCTGTAACGATTTTAAAAATATCGAGATGAAGTTGAGAATTTTTATTAAATTCTAAGAAAAATTTACAAATTTAACCCGTTGCTGCACAATATTATGTCACCTGATTTTTTCAATTCCTTATTGTAATGGTACTATGAAATGCTTTTTGTCTGAGCTCTCATTGCGAATAGCACGGTAGCTGCACAGCCGATGCTATAGATCAGCGGCTGTTGTTTCACGCATGTGCTCCATTGTAAGAACATATCGCGCTTTCACTGCAAAACGCGCGCTTAGAGCCGGTCGTATCGAGATTTTATTTCCTTCGTCGGATAACTGAAGCCCTTGGAAAAGATGTCAGAAAAACCTGCCCAAGAGAGGGAAGAAAGCAGTTCTTCTGAAAATTCGAGTGAAGATGAAGACTCGGTAATAAGCATACAAAATCTTAATGAATAGCTTATAGTTGGATGTCAATAGGCCTATTAAACAGATCATATTGTTAGGCCTAAATAGTGTAGGGACATTTTTTATTACGGTTTCGTATCTTGGTATTAGTAACCCTAAAAAGATGGCTAGGTTAATTGAATTCATGGATAGGTTGGCAATAGTTTTTTTCTTAAAGACGATTTTTTTCGAGTGATGCCTCTTGTGGCGAGTTTTAGTCTTAACCCTGAAGTCTCATAACATAAAACATCTGTTTTCGGTTAGTTTATGCCGACCAAATTCTTCTAAAATTTGATTAGCGAATGCGAAGTGACTTATATTTTTTCAATTAAATTTTAAGGAACAGGAGAAGAAGAAGAAGAAGCCATCACTACCACCAATTAAAAATCCAAACTACTCATTCGGGAAAGATTATAGTAAGAAGATTGAGGGTGACAAAGCAACAAGATTCCAGTATCTCCTGTCCCAAACTGAGATATTTGCACATTTCTTGAATGCAGCAGGGCGAAAGCCTCCAACAAGCCCTCTCAAAATGAAGAAAATGCCAGATTTTGAGAAGGCAGCAAGTTCTTCAAAACCAGATGTTGGAGAGTAAGTTACAAAGAATATTGATAAAAGTTGTAGTAAAACCACTACCAATAAAAAATTCTGGAGATTTTTTATTGAGCTGTACATCATAGGTGTTTAGGAGATGTTGCAAAGATATCCTGGCACTTTGATGTAAAAGTAGGAGAATCATTTAAATATCAATAAAGTCATTTCTACAGAAAAAATGTTTTTACATTTGCATTTTGTTAACTAGAAAGCTAGAAATGAAATAATAACATTGGGGGATTCTTATTCACTAACTTAACTAAATATAATTATTGGATCAGTTTTATTCTCATTGACCATCAAATATCTTTTTGTTTAGTCATCGCCATAGAAGAACAGAAGAAGAAGAAGACAAAGAACTACTAGAAGAAGGAAGGCACACACAAACATCAGTTATACATTTTGAATCTTCTCCTGCATGTAAGTATCTTAAAAATGTTAAAATGTTTATGCCAGAAAACATGTTGAGCCTGGATACAGCCTGGTGTAAAGACTATATTTCTTTAAAACTAAAAGTACTCAAACTATGATCAGCACATCAAATCAGATCTTACTTTTTAATCATAGTTTTTAAGCACCTCAAGTTTGCTTAGATTTATTTGTATTATGTTCCCTAAATGTAATTTCTTTGTTATATATATATATTTTTCAGTTTGCTGGAGTGAATACAAATTTTTCATACCCCACAATTGCTTTCTCTATAGCCCAATACACTTCATTGCTTGTTTGCTTTGTATTCATCAAGTCATTAATTTACTTTAACGTCGAAACAATGTTATCGTTTGATAGATATTAAAGGTGGCCAAATGAGAGATTATCAAATTCGAGGGCTGAATTGGCTTATTTCCTTGTTTGAAAATGGTATAAATGGAATTCTGGCTGATGAGATGGTAAGAAAAGTATAAACGATAATCTATTGATGGTGGTGATATTTCAGCCTACATACAGCCTGCTGGGTAACAATTAATTCTTGTTTTCTATTATGCTTGTTTTTTTTAGACAGTTTGACATAGAGTATTGTATGTTTTTTAAGGCAATTTGGACAACCATTTTTGTCTCCCTAATTACGTTTCATGAATGAATCAGTGTTTGAGGGATGTTAAGATATGTACTCATATAATCACTAGATAATGCAAACTTGTAAAGAAGACATGTGTGTCAATTATATGGAGAGGTGACTGTGCTTGATAAGAAACATTTGAAATGGCTAGTATTGTGATAATGTTTACCTTGCAAAGCATTAGAAAACCAAACCACTGCATTGGGCCAATCAGCCTAAAGTCTACTTCCCATAGCAAAAGTAATGCCATTTTATTGTTGGCATGCCATCAAAAGTTTCACATTGCAGAAGAAACCATTTTATACCTGGTAATTACTTGTTTTAAGAATGTGGTCATTTTCATATAGCCTGATTAGTTTCTCAGTCTTGACATAAAAACACTTGCTTTCTTTCAATAGGGACTTGGTAAAACTTTGCAAACAATCTCACTAATTGGTTATATGAAGCACCACAGAAATCTACCTGGTCCACATATTGTCATTTGTCCAAAGTCAACTTTGACCAACTGGATGTCAGAATTCAAAAGATGGTGCCCCTCCCTTAGGGCTGTTTGTTTGATTGGAAACCAGGAGCAAAGAGTATGTGTCAAATTGATTACTCTCATCCATTATTTTTGTTTAATCTATCATTGACTTTTTCAATTATTTTCAGTTGAAAAAGGACAATTCTTTCAATGTAGATGAAATTTGAAAGTGATTGCTTTTTCTTTCATGAAAAAATACACATGCATTCATTAAAGCCGTGAGAACTGTTACATCAAATTTCCCTTGTGTTTGACCTTTGGAAATTTGCTGTCAATCAGCCAACCAACTTAAGACTGTAAAAACAGCAAAATCATTATCTCTCATACTAGATATAGAGCAAATTATTCCAGAATTGTGTCAAGCAAACTCATTTGTTTTATGAAATTTTTTTAGAGTATAAATATGTAATTTGTCACAGTTTTCCAAATGTTGTGTGTAGTGAAAAGCTGATAACGTTTCTAGCCAGAAATTCCTATTTGGTTCTGAAAGAATCAACAGATATTTGATTCAACTATTCCAAGGGACTTTTTCTGCCAGCAAGGTTGATTGTTGAAAATGATGATAGAATAGTCATAGGTAAATTTTATTGTATGCTATGAATAACTGTTAGAAAAGAGAGAATGTTGTCCTAAATGATTACTTTTCTGCAAATGTAATTACCATGAAATTTAGCTAAGACTTGCCCTTAGTCAGTCATCTTTGATAGGCACACATTTGAAAATGTTCTGTAAAGTGTTGAAATTTTTATTCATTCATTCATTCATTCATGTTTTCAGGCTGCTCTTATAAGAGAGACTCTTTTGCCTGGGGAGTGGGATGTTCTTGTGACATCATATGAAATGTGCATCAGAGAAAAAGCAGTACTAAAGAAATTTGCTTGGAGATACCTAGTCATTGATGAAGCCCATAGGATCAAAAATGAAAAATCAAAAGTATGTGTATCAAAATTATTGAATGCTATTATTTTGCATATAAAGGTAACTGTTGTGGACAAGAAAGGTTATGCAGTTAATTTGTCTTTTTGGTGTGTACCTGTATGGGTTTGTTAAATTTTAATCTTCAGTGTGCTTTTGTGCCAATATTCTTCTAACACTTGCAATTATCTTCAGCTTTCAGAAATCGTAAGAGAATTTAGATCAGCAAACAGACTTCTTCTAACTGGAACACCATTACAAAACAATTTGCACGAGTTATGGGCTTTGCTCAACTTCCTCCTTCCTGATGTATTCAGTTCTTCAGAGGTAAGCTTTGTTTATGCTGGTTCTATTTGTTATAAAATAAGTAGACTCCATTTAGCAACTAGTCAGAATGTGTACACTGTTAACAAAACAAATGGAGATAATATTTGAAAAAGTTGCAGCTGACAAAACATATGCAGCATGCTTGATCTGCACAGGTATTACTTCACAAGCTGATCAAAGAACATCAAACAAGAAAAGAAAAGCCTTAAAACAAACTTTTTTAAGCATTATTTTAGCATTCATAACAATAGTAATCTCTAATTGTAAGCAAATGTTTTGTCATGGATTGAAGACTTGGAAGAAGAATACAGTTTTATTTTTGCTTTGACTTCTTTGTTTGTTTAGTTGCTAGGTTGCTTAGTTGCTAACGTTCTAGGTTGCCATTTTGTCTTTCAGGATTTTGATGCATGGTTCAACACTCAGAATTTGGTAGATGGAACCGAAAGCAAACTTGTGTCTCGTCTGCATGCTGTAAGTTTTATGATATGATTCATTACTACATGGCTAAAAAAGCCAAAGGTTTTGCTAAGGTGCGTCGAGTTATAGATACAATAATTTATGTTTGCCAATATTTTCTCATCTTTCTTGTAAGCATCTTTTTGATTTGCTCTTTTTCACAAATAGTAAAGAACATGGAATGCTGAAGCAGTTTTTGAGCATACTTTTTTATTCCGTTTGTATCACAGGTACTACGGCCATTTCTTTTGCGACGATTGAAAGCAGAAGTAGAAAGAAGACTGCTTCCTAAAAAGGAGGTTAAGATATATATTGGGCTGAGTCAGATGCAGAGACAATGGTCAGTATGCAACTCTGTTGTGTTCTTCAGCCGCTTATTATTGTACTCCACTCTTTTTGTCCCACTCCCGTTGTTGTGCCCCATCTTACTACCCCACTAGTCAACCTCTTCTGCTCTGCTGCCTGCTGTTGTTTTGGGTTTACCAGCACTTGCTGCTTCACTGAAACTTTTTACGAAAGAACTTCTCAATACTGTAAGCAAGATCCTTGTGTGTTATTTGTCCCTTTTTTAATTCTTAGGTATACCAATATTTTAATGAAAGATATCGACATTGTCAATGGTGCTGGCAAATCAGACAAGCTGAGACTTTTGAACATCTTGATGCAGCTGCGGAAATGCTGCAACCACCCGTACTTGTTCGACGGAGCTGAACCAGGTATGTTTCCATCTTTTGGTTTACTTTCAAAGTTTTTTTGTAAATTACCTTTGTGTATCGTTCCGTCAATTCATCTGCAAATCGATAATACTGCTATGATTTACAATAAAGAAATAGTTGTTTTAGCAGCCCTTTATTGCTAGTGACAGTGTTTGAACCAGATTGGAATCGTTCGTAGGTCCCCCGTACACAACCGATCAACATCTGGTGGACAATTGTGGCAAAATGATCATTCTTGACAAGCTATTGAAGTACCTGAAGCAGCAAGGGTCGAGGGTGCTGATATTCAGTCAGATGACTCGAGTGCTGGACATAATGGAGGACTACTGCATGTGGCGTGGCTATCAGTACTGCAGGCTTGACGGACAGACGGCCCACGAAGAGAGACAGGCCCAGATCGATGCCTATAACTCGCCAGATAGCGACAAGTTCATTTTCATGCTCAGCACACGTGCCGGAGGCCTTGGCATCAACCTCGCCACTGCCGATATTGTTATTATATACGACAGCGACTGGAACCCTCAGGTGGATCTCCAAGCTATGGTACGTCCCCCATACCACCACGTGGTATTTGCTGATCACCTGTTCTCATCATGTGATCAATTTCGAATCCCGTTTCTCATGTTTGCATGCAACCCAACCAATGTTACGGATGCCTGCTTGTATTCTGTTAGCAAATATCTCGTTTTTTGTCAACAGTTAGTGTGGTGTTTACACTTGACTGGCAGTTAAGAGTAACTGGGCGATTTCCTTATATCTCCGGCACCCTCCGTTCTTTGTTATGCATGCATTACCACACGACATTGTCTCTTAACCTGTTCGCAAAATGAAACCATTCTTCTTCCGTCAGTTTTCTGTTATTTTATGCTATATAACAGCTAGAACTAAACGTGCCCTCTCTTAACAGGATCGTGCTCATCGCATTGGCCAGAAGAAACAGGTCAGGGTGTTCAGGTTTATTACAGACAACACTGTCGAAGATAGAATCATTGAGCGAGCAGAAATGAAATTAAGACTCGACGCAGTTGTCATACAGCAAGGTACAGCAAGATGCCAAATTTGAGCTTTTAGTTATTTAACATTTTAAAAGATTAACATTAAAGTTGTTGAGCAGCGACATTTACTTGTGAATATACTTTGATGTCATATCATATCTCTGTCTCTCTGGCGGAAGTTATGGTAGTTAATGCCATTTTTCTTTATTTTTTGCATACAACCGTAGTTTGTTTCAATATTTTATGCTGAGGGTGAACCTTGCTTGCTTTTGTTGTCAAATAATATTTTCTTGAATGGAATCTTGTGATTAGTCTGGCTCGTCGCTAAAGTGAAGTTTTCTTTTGAATACATAAGCCCATCCGTCTATTTAGTACATTTTTTAATGCAGGCCGGCTTGTGGACCCAACTGTTAAGGTTGGAAAGGAAGAAATGCTGACCATGATTCGGCATGGTGCAAATCACATATTCGCCTCAAAGGACTCTACTGTTTCAGACGAAGACATTCTCACTATCTTGGAAAGGGGTGAAAAAAAGGTGGGACACGCAACACTCTCTCTAATTGTCTCCGTAGATTTTCTAGCGAGGTGGCAACTTCTGGAATCGCCATGGTCACGTGTAATGCCCCTTTTGGGCATAATATCAGTCGATTTACCATGCTTTCAATGCGGAAAATTCTCATAACCTTTAGTTTCATGAAATTTAGTTTTATGTCTTTCTGAGGGCTCGACTTCTTCAAGGCTAAGTTATGACAGAGAGTTATGCCCATACATGCCCCTCAAATAAAAACCTCTTACGGCATTTCTTTAATGTATCGTATTAGTGGTAATCTAAGACAGTTACAAACAGTGTGGCATTTGATTTGCTATTATTTCATTTTCCGTAAATTCTTAACACTGTTCCTCTGCAGACAAAAGAAATTGAAGACAAAATGAAAACGTACGGTGAAAGTGCTTTGCGAAACTTCTCCATGGATGGACCGCAAAGTATTTATGAATTTGAAGGAGAAAACTACAAAGACAAGGAAAAGGTTTGATTATTACATCTTGTCTCATTTATGTTATTTACACAAAATATCGTCTTGGCAACTGTGCAATTCTTTCTGATTATATTTATGTTCTTTTCTGCAACTGCGTTTGAAAGAGAGATAATATTTTTCGTCATAAATTAATCAAGGAGATTTAGGGTTGATTTTGAATGTAACGCTGGTGCCCTCTTGACAACAGAAACCCATGTAGATGTGGAGACTTGTGAATACGGCGTGAGGAAACATCGACTACTGAATCATTTGTAATGTGAATCTTTGAAAGTAACCGAGAGGCTAGCGTGCTATCATAACAGTGTTGCGTGTTTCACTTTTAGGCCGGCGGCATTGCGCACTGGATTGAGCCTCCGAAGCGAGAACGCAAGGCCAATTATGCCGTTGATGCGTATTTCAAAGAAATGCTTCGTATCAGCGATGCTCCTAAGGCCCCGAAGGCACCGCGCCCGCCAAGGCAACCCAACGTCCAGGACTTCCAGTTCTTTCCACCTCGGCTGTTCGAGCTGCTGGATAAGGAAATCTACTCTTACAGGAAAAGCGTTGGATACAAGGTAGTGTATTTGCATTGACAATCAAATTGATTAATTCTTTTCTAAAATTGATAAAGAGGTAATTTTAATTTTTGGAGGTAATGATGTCAGTTAACATATTTTCAGAATTTAAACACTAAATCCGGAACCTTGTTGTATAAATGAACATTAAGATTCCAAGAAAATGTGCGACATAATTACTGTGATGTTTTTCTCGCGATCATTTCCCTGCCAGCTAGTTTTCTTGCGACTTTCTATAAATTTCTTCATGAAGATTCTAGATTTTCTTTCTGTCGATTTTTAATGTTTTGTCTACGCCAAAAAATTTTTATTGATTCATATTCTTTCAATATCACACAGCTTCAACCAAATAATCATGGATCTTTCAAGGTTATTGTAGTTGCAGAACCACCCATTAATAGTTTATCAATACGTTAATAGGTCTTAACTCTGCACTTCATAAATTTTTTGGGATGCAATTTTTCCTTCAGGTGCCGAAGGACTTAGATCTACCAGAATCCACCGCCAAAAACAAGCAAAAAGAAGAACAGAGACGTGTAGACGAGGCGGAACCTCTTAATGAAGAGGAGGTAAAAGAAAAGGAGGAGCTGCTTACAGAGGTAAAGCACCTTTTTAAACGCTTTTTGCGCATGATTTTATTGTTTATTTGTAGTATGTGTGTATGTATGCATACGTAATATTAAGGCTTTTAGGTTCTTGAACACGAAGGGCTTAACTTTGTGCGATAAAAATGCATTCTTTGTTGTTATGTTTCGATTGGCTGTCAACCTCACGGGGACATTGTAAGTTTGGGAGAATTGCCGTGAACAAGTCGGACAATTTTATGCGTATCTTTAACCTGTTATATTAATTTACTTGGGCTTTTTGGTTCTTATTGATTCCTATTGTGTTAAAACTTTTATGCTAAACCGGTTCACTAATAGACTCTCTTTTGCAGGGCTTCACGAATTGGTCGAAAAGAGATTTTAATCAGTTCATTAAGGCATGTGAAAAATATGGTAGGGACGACATGGACAGCATATCCAAGGACGTGGAGGGCAAAACACCAGATGACGTAAGCTGCCAAATCCTGCCTACTTACGTAAGATATCATGTTCGTTTGGGAAAACTGTTCGTTTGGTGCTTTTGATTTGTTACCGTGCTGTGTTCCTTTTTAGGTTCGTGCCTATGCGAGTGTTTTTTGGGAACGGTGCAATGAGCTCACGGATATCGATCGCATAATGGGGCAAATAGAAAGAGGAGAAGCGAAAATTCAACGGAGAATCAGCATAAAGGAAGCAATGGATGCCAAGGTTCGTTTTTATAGTGATTTATCAGTTGACTGTTCAGAAGGTTAAGAGCTTGCCTTTTTAGTCATCCGAGCTCGGGCATTAATGTCTCTCGCTGGACATGTGCAAACGACACTAATTATTTTTCCACTGGCTGAAATGATGTTAAAATCCACTACCTCATATGACATAGAGGATGGATAAAGTTACTTTCTATTTGCAACATTTTTTATACGTATAATTTATTCTTCATTTAGTTGAAGCAAGTGACTCACATTCTAGAAAAAATAAAATACTACTGATATAATAATTGAGTTTGTACAGCCTATTACCCTAACGTGCCTTCACTATATGTTTTCGATTGTTTTAGATGGCAAGATACAAGTCCCCATTCCATCAGATGCGAATCCAGTACGGAACCAACAAAGGCAAAAACTACACGGAAGAGGAGGACCGATTTTTGGTAATGCAAGGATATTTACTTTGACAATGATTTAAGTGATAAACGGCTTAGGCGTGCATGTACCGGCAGCCATAAATTCGTTGGATTCACTTTTAGTCTTTCCCTCTGTTGTTATGTCTTCCCCCTGCATAGTATTAGATGATGATCCGATTGTAAAGCATGACAGCTAGATTGGTTCTTGTGCTTGCAAGGATGCTGCGGCAAACAGCTGCATTTTTGTACAAGCATTTTTTCAAATTTCCATTCGCTAATAATCTGATTGTATCTGCGAGTGGTACTAAATGTCCTTAATTATGTCCCTTTTCAGATCTGTATGCTTCATAAACTTGGCTTTGACAAAGAGAATGTTTACGAGGAATTGCGACAAGCTGTTAGGAGTGCTCCTCAGTTTAGATTCGACTGGTTCATCAAGTCAAGAACTGCAGTGGTATTTGGCCTTTGGTTTTTTGCATACAATAGTAGTTTGTCCTCGCAGAGTCTATAATAACATTGAATAAAGCTTTACGTTGTCTAGTAAGACATTCCTTCTATTTAGATGATTCAATTTTGGGGGGCTTTTTTCTGGCTTGGCATCTTTTCGCCTCACCATTCAAAGAATTCGATTTATGCTGATAGCCAGTGTGATGAAGAGACAGTTGTTGGCTGTTACACACAGAAATTTTCTTAGCAGCGGCAAAAATTGATTTCACATCGATGCATGACTTATTGCTGGTACTGATTAACACTGGCGCATCGTTTCGCGAGAATCGGCCCTGGCAAAATTTGTCTCTTTTGTCAGGAACTGCAAAGACGCTGCAACACACTGATCACCTTGATTGAGAGGGAGAATCAAGAATTAGAAGAGAAGGAGAAACAAGAGAAGCGTAAACGTGGTCCAAAACCTGGCTTGCCCAAGGTAAGAGCTTCTTTGTGTATTTGTCCATATTATTAATTGATTGGTTGATTTACATGTTTTTATTGTTATTTTACACATTATGAAGTATTTATTTGTTGTTTTTCTCTTCAGAATGTAAAGATTTCGTAGACTTTTGAAAATCATTGTGCTACACTACTCTTTCATGAATTAAAATTTTCTGTCAGTACACTGAAAACCTGGAGGTCCTTGTTTGCAAGACCAAGACAACAGCGTTATATATTACTTTGTTTTTAGGGCTCAAATGTGAAGCGAAAAGCCGATGGCACTCCTGATGGTCGTGGAAGACCTAAGAAGAAGAAGCCGTGAGTCTTCTTTAAGACGCCATTCGCACACTTAACAACACTGCGCTCGCAGCTTCTCTCATCCTTCAAAAAAGATGAAACATTCTTATTCTTTTGGCTTTTCATCTCTTTTTGTGAAGTCTGAAGGTTGACATCCCTTCAATTTATAAAATGGTGAAATTGTCTCCAGGCTAGTGCCTATGATTGTTGAACCCATTTTAAGCTCTGATTGCCTTCTCTGTTACAAAGGTCCTGCAACAGCAACTGTTATTCAAACATTGTTTAGCAGTGAAAATTCTATTTTTCTGCCATCCCTTTTACAAAAGCTTTGCTGTTTAGTTGTTATTAGATTCTTAACAGCCATTTACTTCTGTAATTAGGATTCACTGTGTTGTACCACTTGTAATATCAATGTAAAATATTTGTTTCATCATTTATCTCAAGGAATCTTAACATTTTTGCAGTAAAGAATGAAATTTAGGATATTGTTTCATTTGTAATTCCATGATGTTAAGATATTTATTAGATTTTCAAAACTTACAGTCCTCTGTTTTGCTGTTTTTTTATCTCAAATTGTTTTTTTTCCTGATTGTCCTTAAAAGCTGACCAATCATTTTCTCCCCTGTCCGCCAAGATTG
This sequence comes from Nemopilema nomurai, assembly GCA_003864495.1. Taxonomy (NCBI): domain Eukaryota; kingdom Metazoa; phylum Cnidaria; class Scyphozoa; order Rhizostomeae; family Rhizostomatidae; genus Nemopilema; species Nemopilema nomurai. The sequence goes on along the minus strand of ML133421.1, from coordinate 83,635 downwards.
CCACAAACGGTAATCAAGTTTATGTATTCAATTTTCCGATAGACTGATTCAATATCCAGGCAATGCTGGGAATAACACGGTAGGGGTGCAATGAATCGCACTCCTTCTGGGGTCAAGGCGTGCAATGGTGTGCAATTGCACCAAATTACTTCATAGTACAGAAATATGTATGTAGAGATGATTACAAAACTTCATCATAAGAAAAGGCAAGGCTAGTCTAATCTAGACGTTTTTTAAACAAGCCTTATCAACGTCAAATCCAACATTGAAGAGGACAAAATAAACGAAAAGGTAGATGTTGAGTGAAATCATTTGACCACCTCATCCAACGCTACGATCATGTAAACGGCTAAAAGCTACCCTTTTTTCGGCAATTAGCTTATACTGTTAGTCCTTGCTTTGGCATTTCTGAACATTACTTTGAGCCCACGATTTTCCTTTCGTTTTTAAGTTTTCTGTCTTTTTCGTTTTGACACAACGGCGGTATCTAGAGCCCTTTCTGTGTCGCCACCATCTTAAAATGAAGAAAATTTGAGTCACCAGTTTTGACTAATCGTGTAAAAGGGTACATCCATCAGCCGAAACTGACGGAAAAAGACCGTCCGTCAGAACCGATCAGTTTTAACTGACCGCGCGGAAACTGAAAATCAGCATATCACAATAAATGTCTTGGTTAAGTCTTTGTGAAGCTTGTCGTAGTTTGCCTTAATAGTCGGAAAGGTGGCGTCTATCCTGCTTTTTAAGCAGATTAGAATATTCTCCAAACTCTGCGTCAAATAGAAACGATTTCGTGGTCAGAGCCATTCGCTGATTGTTGGAGTATTATGAAAAACAACATTGAGCAGTATTGACGATCACTCTAGAATGAAGTGTTCAAATTATTTGAGGCGTGCGATGAACTGCACTTATGAGCAAGGGAAGGCGTGCGCAAAGGCACTCCCAGCATTGCCTGATATCGTGCTATCTGAGCATCTTCTACGTGGCCATGAGAGAGCTTGTCTTATTGGTAGCCGGTTTTTTGTAGGCGACCAGTTCTGTTCATGGTGGGGCTAACCTCCTACCTGCTCAGTGTACCCCCTTTCACATTCCATGGTCATTGCGAGGAGTGACTTCGAAAACGAGGCTAACGTTGTTCCGCACAACAGTCGCAAAACTTAGTTACGGCCAAACACTGTGCACATGTGTTTGTCAATATTTCCTGATATTATTTGCTAATTTGTTGTAAAATTTTCAGTTGCAATATGGCTGAGAATACTGAGAAACCGATAGCTAATATTCATGTAAAGAAGAAGAAATCGCTGGGGAGACAATGCGCTGCTTTTGGTTGTTATAATTTTTCCTATAACACAGATGGTTCACCCAGTGGCCTACATTTTTTTAAGTTCCCGCAGAAGAATCCAGAAAAGAGAGTGTGGTGTAACTTGATCAAAAGAGTTGATGGTTTGGATGGTTTTAAAGTTACTGCAAGTACAGTGCTATGCCATGAACATTTCAAAGATGAAGATTTAAAGCGAAACCCTCAGCGATGGAAGTTGCATCATGGCGCAGTTCCTTCGTTGAAGCTTTATAACAGTGATGCGAGGACCAGCAAAATCTCCCGTAAGGCACCAAAGGATCGCAGCCACTATTATGAATTTCAACAACCACAGCCTTCTTCTTTCGCTACATCTGAACTTAATGTTTGTTCTGATTCCATTCAAGAAGATGATAAGTAGATAACCAATGCTTAGAAACGCATGTATTCACCTGCAGCCTCCCGAGCCCCCGGCTCCTACGGACCTGTTTACAGTTGTTGCTATTTATAGATGCTACACTGACAGTACAACCGTCTCCATTCCATGCTTTAATGTTATGTTTAAAAGAAGCGATAGATTCGCTGGACTGTATTTTAGATTCTGTTTTGCTGTTTAGCCTTTCAGGATGGCAATTTTGCTCTTATTTGCTGATAGCGGCTGACAATAAACACTGACAAACCAGATCATTATATGTCATTCTTGTAGACTTTTGGCAGGCTTGCATTGAAATCAAGGCTATTTTTTAAGAGCGCAACGTGTTTGTTGAAGAACATAAACACATTTGACGAAAAGCAAGTCAAAGGTATTGTTTTAATGATTATTAGAATACAGAATCTGAACTTAAACAATTCTTATTTCTTATGCCTTATTTCTTATTTCTTAAACAATTCTTATGCCTTATTTCTTAAACAATTCTTTTACCTTATTTCTTATTTCTTAAACAATTCTTATGCCTTATTTCTTATTTCTTAAACAATTCTTATGCCTTATTTCTTATTTCTTAAACAATTCATATGCCTTTTGAAGAGATTAATTTCTTCCATTAGTAGGTTGTCTTTAATAAGAATGGACAACAACAAAACAATATTAATGTTAAAGATTTTCTAATGATTCTTGACAAGGAATGCTAAATAACGAATCCTAGCTTCTAGTTGCAACAGCATTTACAATGTTCCAATTCTGCATGGAATATAAATGTCACCGGGTGTTGAGATGAGAAGAAAGCAAGGTAACAAAACAAGACTGACAGTAAACTCAAGCTGCCTTTCTTAATTATTTCTTTCTGGGGCTGTTTGTTGTGCATAAACAACAAAAAGGTGATCATCTGATCTTTTGGGCATCAATCTGATACGCAACAAAGCTATTTGAAAAAGGCAGGTACAGCTTTATAACAAGTTACTAAGATATATGCCTTTAGGCTGAGGGCTGAATGCAAGAAGGCTGTCCCTGATGTGTTAACTTAAAGAAATTGGTCACCAACACGTCCCAATTTGATTAAATAACCGTAACTATGAAATAAAGCTGCCAAAAATAAATTCATTTCTTGTAATTTGAAAAATGAGTTACTGCTTGGGGATAGATTTGGAAGCATCTTTCTGTTTGACATATTCCACAAATTCATCAAGTAACACAGGCCCTAGAAAAATTAAAAGGGAGGTTTAAAACAAAATATTTTCATGACATGAACCTTTATTATCTTTGTGCTTCAAATTGCCAGTTGGCAATTAGATGAGACAATGAATTGGACCAAAACTAACTGTTGGTTGAGTGATCACAGATCAATAACATGTGATTCATATTCAAGTAATATGTTCAAGCTTATAGACGATTATGGTAATTATTCAAAATTCTAACATGAAGTGAGAAAAATTTACACTCAATTAACCTGATATATCATACATTGATACAGATGAAATCAGAATAGACAAGAAAGTTTCTAATTAAGACATTATTTTTTCTATTAGGCTTTACCTGATCGGTGAATCTACGTACACAGCTTCATCTACTTTTAAAAGTAGGATATCATTATGAAATGAAGAAAACAAAAATTTACTTAAACACAACTTACATGCTCCTTCAACATCATAATTTGAGAATGATCTGTCGACTGTCCTGATAAATTCCAATATGCTATTCCATTGGTCCCTATTGATTACTTTATATTTTGTTTGCTGCAAAAAATTATTAACCCTTATTTTTCATTAATTAAAAACAGCCACAGTTTGTTACATAAAAGGTGTGTGTATTAAACGAGTAATTGCATGTTATGTCAGTTTACTGAGTAACAGTTAAATGTTTTTGCAAATTTGCCAATTCTAATAAAAAAAACTGAAGTAAATTTCATTTGCAACTCTGCAAAGTGTGATGGCATCAGGGAGAAATTGAATAACCTAAAAGTAATCCTTGATTGTATAATTAATTAAAATGACATACGACTTACATTCATATATTCAAGAAAGATGTCCATTTGTGGCCAGATATCTCTCAAGAGTAGATTTAACATAGCCTTTCCAGTTTCAATATCTAAACTCCTCTGGTCTTTATCCTAGCAATAAAACCATGAATAATTTCTCAAAATCATTGGGCACATAACATAGTCAGTAAATTTCCAAACAGCTTCGATCAATTATCAATATCACCATATTTTTTAACAGCATAATAGCAACATGACTTCAAATCTCAAACTTTACCTAGCATCTATCACAGAAAAGCTTCCAAGACAGAGGCCACTGTGTATGGAAGCAGCATATATAAAATAATTCAAGAAAGTAAAACAATTTCAATTTTCACTTTTTATTATTAATCTGCTCTTATCATTATGCACAATATCTCTTGATCATGCAGCATGATAGTTAATGAAAAGTCACACCAGTTGACTATTTTCTGAACAACTAGCTTTGCAGAACAACAAAGATTAGAACAATCACAAGAGACTAAAGGATGCAAAATCTTCTATATGAAATGTCAGCAGTATAGTCAAATGGCATATAGATAAATAGAGAAACAAAATGGTAACAGTAAACATACCCTGCAGAAGTCAAATGCATATCTGTATATTTTTTTAAAGTTTGAATTGTCTTTTAGATATCCTCTAAGAACATCTAGTTTTGACTTCAGTTTTAGGAGAGAATCACAGCTGCAAAAAATTCAGATTACAATTACAGTTTCTACTTTAGAAAAGGTCTTTTGAGGTGATTAGGATTCAAGAACTGAATTCTTTTTTTCTAGTCATGTGCTAAGAACAGTCTCTAGTTGGTGCTTTGATGAGTAGCAATTTCCCCCTTTAACATCACTACTAGCTACATTACATAAAGCATTGTTATGTTGCCACTTCTACTTTGGTAAGTAGCAATTTCCTACTATTGGTAAGAAGCCATCTTTTGTGCTAATGATTTCTAACAATCATAATATTTTATAACCAAGGTCTAATAAATTACAATATTTGATGCTATATTGGCAAAACATGGTCTAGAAAAAGTGAAATCACTAACCCAAGACAGCACATTCCAGATTTCCATTCACTGAGTTTGAAGAAACCCATGTTTTCTGCCCTGAGCTTCCATGCAACAACTAACATCACAATCTATAGGATGAACATTTGAGGCAACAGTTTGAAAAAAGACACAATGAAGAATTTGATTTACAGAACAAATCAGTAATCTATCATGGTAACCATTTAGCAGTGAAACAATAACCACATTAATGATTACTTCTAACAAGTTTAAAGGGCAAAAAAAAGAATGATATCTTTCAAATAACATACTTAAATTTCATCATCCTTAAAAACTGGCATCAATTTCAATGTTTCATGAGAATACCAACAAAATTTAACAGGAAAATGTCATGTTTGACAAGTATCGCTATAAACTTCTTTGCTTTATCAAAGATATCAAATGAAGCATTCCCCCCAATATGTTAAAGCAGTAATAACTCAATTGTTCATATTATTTTTCATTATTTTTTATTATTGATATCAAGAGAACTACATACATCACTTGGGTCAACACCAAGGTCTGCACAAAACTGTTCTATTCCCTCAGGTCCAATAACCTGACCTTTAGAAGCATCATCTGATCAATAGAAGAAATAAATCTTAACAGAAACATTAATAAATCATAGGTTACCAGCCACAATGTAGAAATGTTGATCTAAATATTTTTATAGAATTTCACAATGATGACAAAACATTTTACCACAATATTTCTGAAACCATGCTTCACACTTCTTTGACGAGAATCCACTGTCTTGGTCATTTGATGGAATAAATATTTTTGAAGTTCTGAAAATATATTTGATCTCCATGTCAGGTTTTGTTATCTCAATGATATAACAAACAATATCTCAATATATTGCAAAACATATTCTAGCTCAAACAATAATTCTGGTTTGCTTAGGTTGAAAATCTATACCACAGCGTCTCAATCTCAACAAAAATGCTAATTAATATAAATGCTAAACTGTGAACACCTTTCCAATTCCAACCTTCACTTGATAAGGCAGCTTAAGATTTTCACAGCATCTCATGCTGACACTAGCAAGCATGCTTGTGTGTAGGCTGAAGAACCTAAAGGCTACAAAATGTAAGAACCTAAAGACTCACAATAACAAAATTGTATGCTCTGACACTGTTCAGTGAGCCTATTTGTTGAATTTTCTACAAGGTTAGTAAACTTCCCCTTAGACAACAAAGATGTCTTTTAAGAATTATAGGTCAACTGATGGGAGCTGAAATGGAAAGAACTAATTAGCAAGATAAATAGAGCAATTAACTAGCTAAATACAAAATGAGATCTTTAAAACAGGGATTAAGGATTTCAATGTAAAACAGCTGTCAATTACTGAAGCTGTGAACTGTCAGCTACAGCAGATAAGAATATCTCGCTATAACTACTTCTGCTTCTGTGATGGCTTAGCTTAATTAACAACTTATACCTGACAAAGTCTGTGAGCACATTTTTTTTGCTTTCATCAAATGCTTCTTTCCTTTTTCGCTTTGGTGCCATAATGTTAGTCTCTATCTGTTTTTGAAGAAAAGAATATAAGGCAGGTGGTAGAAAGAAATTAATTCTCTGATATAAACCTTGGCATACTATTGGTAAATTTTCATAATCTATGTTCAATTTCTATACACACAAAATACATAGGAATACCATGCAGAATAAAAGTGTGGTCAACATTTTTGTATTTAGGGCAACATGTTTGGTTTTTTAAGAGGCCTAGACATGGCTGGGGCTGACAGGCCAAGAAAATTCCTTTTATTCAACACCCTAGATGTTTTATGAGTGTGGTAATACATTTAGCATTTTTTTAAATGTGTGCTATATTTTAGATCTATAGATCCAATAGGGGGCTCTCTTCTCATTAGTCTACCTACTAAGAGAGTTCCTCCTTAAGAAATTTCACTTACAATTCAATATGTTTAATTTATTTTCTATCTAATTGCTCTCTTTTTTTTCTTTAATTATATTAATTGTATTGTAATTAATTGCATTGTATTGTATGTGTGGAATTTTAAATAATGAAACTGAACTGAACTGCTATCCTTCTCCTGTAAAACTTGGTAGTGAGACAAAACTTTTGTAAGAATGACATGTTTCATGCTTACAAAATGTTCTTACAGCTAAATTTTTAATCATCATTTTCAGTGAAAGCACCCTTCACTATGAAAAATAAAACAGTATAAATTGGTTCTTGAAAACACATCCTCAAAGAATAATAAAAAAAATTTTTTTTTGAAAAGAGAACTTTTCTTGAAAGATACTTAAATTCAATTCAAAACAGTGGAATATAACTTAGTTATAGATAATTACGAATATACACTGAAAATTACGGTGGCTAGTCTTGTCGCTGAAGTGTATTATGTAGAAGAAACTTTATAAATATATGAAATATAACTGAATTTAAAAGGGTACAGCAGCAAAATAAAGATAAGCATAATTTAAATCTTTTTCATAGCAATGGGCGTAGCAGACTTCTCTACATCATAGGCTGTTGAAAATAATTTGCCTTGGTAAACAATAGGCCTAGTATAGACAATAAGTGTCTGTCGCATGATTGTCAATACGTGTTGAACAGAAAGGTTCCTCTGATTGGCATGAAGACAAAATATCTCATTCTTGTTACCCTTGTTGAAGTCGATATATGTTCGATATATGTTCAAAACTATGTGCCTCCGCAAAGCCAAAAATAACATTGTTATTATAAATGTGCTGGTAAAAAAATCAGCTTTACCTTCCACTTGTCGGGTTATTTTACGCAAATATGCGTTTTGAACAGTAGCCTTTAGATTTTTCTCTGTTTTGTTTAGTTGCACTTGGAAAACAAAGATAATTTTCCAAAACTTTCAACAGACGGCCATGTCTCTGCTTCACCCATTTCAAAAGACTGTTTAGGCCTTTTTTCGTTTGATATATCCTGTTCCCCTGTGGGCGACAAAACGCAAGAAACTAAAGGGGCAACCTACACACTTTTTATGTGAATATGTACCTAATTTCTATATTTACCTCAATATTCTTTGAAATTTTCGATTTTGATTACGCCCGCCCAGTTCCCTTGGATTACTGACAGAAAACTGAACTTTTAGTATTACTAGTTCTTTAAGCAGCCGTACTTAGCAAGTGATTTTGTTTTATAATTTCAAGTTCTATATACACTTTTTACAGGGATGCCTAATTTTTTGCCGAACCTCAATATTCTTTGAAATTTTCGTAAATTTCAACAAGAACGAACAGAACAAGAAATTTGATAGCAAAGTGCAAAATCTAATGATACAAAAAAGATCCTAACACGATCATAATGACAATTTTTTTGCTTTGGGACAAAACTCAGATAGGGAGAAATTTATCTTAGATTAGTCTAAAATTTTAGCAATTTTTTCTTGTAAACAAGTGTGTAATACTCAAAGAAGTGGAAAGAGACCATATCTTTCAAAACAAGCCAACCCAATCGGTTTTCATTTAAATGTCAAAGTAATGCATTTACTCTCACCAAAAGAGAAAAAAATGAATTTTCTTTAGAGATATGCTGGGAAAATGGTAAACGCTTTTAACAGGGCATAATCCTAAATTGACATGGCGAAGCATGTGTTTAATCTAGAAACTTACTTATCGCTTTTGGATTTTTTTCTGCAATTTTAAGGCCTTATGGGAAGGAATGCTAACTTGTTTGTCTTAGCTTCAACTTGCTCGTTTCTTTTAAGTGGACTCGCATGTGTTTATTGCTTCAGAAATGGAAGCATGTTTCGAAGGGCATATTTCCTTATCTATGCTGAATCACATCTTATAATGGAAAATAAATGCCAACTTGATTAAGATGAAAGCAAATAGAAAAAAGCGAGAGAATCGATGAAGTAAATATTCGAATGTCCAATAATGCAACGTGTTAGGGTTTTGTTAATTAGTTGTGTTGCGTGCAGTGTCTGTGATTGATCTTAATCTTGTTAACAAGTATGTACTGTCTTATGTCAATCTGTCGTTTCCGTTATTGTGATCACGTTCATTGTTGTAGAGTGACGTATTACTGTTAATTGTCATCTCCAATTATATTCAGTGATATATTCAGTGTGTTTCGTGACCATTAGGTCAGTCTAGTTTGAAATTGATTGGGAATACATTGTTATGTTGACTACGCTGTTGTCTTACAATAAGAATTCGATACACTTTATTGCCATGTAAAATACTTTAAGGCAATAGTGGCCTTTGGGGACTGGGAGGGGTGTTGACCTTTGCATAGCTGAACTACACGCAAAACTCTCAACATCAGGAAACCTTGAAGGCCTAGTTTACTAAGTTTGCCTAAAGAAGCACCAAATATGAAAATTGCTATATGTGACTCGCCTACCATTGTTATATTGTCATAGAGATGTATCAACTCACTTGGCAATTAAATCTGAAAAACGCAAAGATTTGCAAATATTTCCTTGCACCTTCCAATTTTTAATGAAATCGAAAGGACATGATGCGAAGAGTTAATTGATCAAGCCGGTTTTGTGGTTTGATTTTTGAGTAGTTTTCTCTTGCAGAATTTTTCAACAACAGACGCATGCGCACTCTAATATTTTTCATAACATGGCGGGAAGGCAACTCCTGGACCCTGGAAAGGATAGATTCGAATATATGGCTATTTTAAGAAAAGAGAGAACGAAGTCATGCTAATGGGTAAGCAAAATTTGTTTGTAGACTGCTTTTAATTTTTTTGCCGTTCAGTTTATTGCTTTTTCAAATCAAGAAGTATGCACGTGTCCCCAAGGCCTAGGTGCCAGGCAGGGTGACCTGGCCTAGGGATGTTTGGCAGTATTACAGCTTTTAAGTCTTAGAATCGATTAAGAGGGAGTATCGCTACTTTTGATAGAGTGTTCTTGGTTTTTTATTGTTTTAACTTGCAATAAGAGGGTTATCACAGGCCCGTAGTCAGTCTTCGCAGCCGGAGCGGCAAAATTTCCAATAAAGTCAAATTTTCGGAGGGGGAGGGGGTTAGGCTAAACAACGAAAAAGAATTTAAAATACAGTCCAGCGAATCTATCACTACCATAGAAACGAATGCAGCCACCTTGGTTTTGGGGAATGCAACTCTCTGAAAACCCTTTATTGCCGGTTTTTTACAGATATTCTGTTAGAAAAACAGAGTTATCAAATGCTAAAATCAAAATGCCAAAGAGCGGTTGTGTCCCTCTGGTCTGGATTTCATGGCAGTTTTCTACTAGATCTCGGGAGTGCTCAAGCAATTACCTGGGTGTGCAAGAGTGCACTTGTGACAAGTGTGCACATTTGAGTGTGCACTAAATTTCACAGCGAGTTTTGAGTGTGTGCAAGTTATATGGAAACTGTATTTTTCATCCCTTGGCCACAAATCTGTTGTTTGTCTATTGCCCGCATTTTTTGAGTGTGAACAAACTAATTTGAATTGCCTTGTTTCCATACCAAGGCCTGTAAGTTTGCCAACCAAAAAGCTGCAAACGCCTGTACACGCAAACCTTCCTTAATTCCGGAGGTGGAAATGGATCAGGCAATGCTGGGAATGGTGTACGATTGCATGCCCACGCCTTGTCACACGCCTTTCTTTGCTCAGTAGTGCAGTTTATCGCATGCCACAAATAATCTAAACACTTTATTCTAAAGTGATAAATACTCCCCATGTTGTTTCTTTATCATACTCCAAAAACTGATGAATGGCTATAATCACTAAATCGTTTGCATTTGATGGGAAGTTCAGAGAATGTTCTTATTTGCTTAAGAAGCAGGATAGTAGCAACTTTTCAGATTTTTAGCGCAAATTACGACAAGCTTGAACTTCATAAAGAAAACTATTATGTTATGCCGGTTTTGATTTTCCATGATACAAGACTGAAATTTGTGATGAGTTAAAAGTGATAAGTTTAAACTGGCAGTCTTTTTTCATCAGTTTTGACTGATCAATGTACCTGTTTACCCGATCGGTCAAAACTGATGACTTGTCAAGGTCGAGCACAGATAGGTCATAACTATTAGAATCTTTTATCTATCTACTAGGCCCTACAAAATTTTGTTTGATTCTGTTGCGATCTTCGTGTAAACCGGCTGTAACACCCATAAACTTGATTCTTCCACCCAAACGCTTGTATTTGTAAGTACTTTGGTGCAATTGCAGGCCATTGCATGCCTTGGCACCACAAGGAGTGCGATTCATTGCACCCCTACCATTTTATTCCCAGCATTGCCTGGCAAGTGAGTAGAATAACCAAATCTTTATAGAAGTTTTTCACTTCTTGCACGCGTAAACCATTATTACTTCACTTAAAATAAGTTTTTAAGCTTAGTCCTACTTGTTTTGATCCTTGATAACATGTGGGCATCGAGGAGACTCTCACAACTGTCTAGTATTTTTTGACCTGTAACTGTGTTTGAGCATGCAATGTCTTTGTTACATTTGTCCCCTGTTTTAAACATAGAGTTATGGTTCCTCTATTTCGTATTGTTTTGAAGCCCTGCAGTAGAAATCATTTGTTTATCAAGTCTGATCAAATGATCTTTTGAAGTCTTGAACTTTTTTTAAAATAATCAGAAATTCATGAAAATAACCATAAATAAAAATTATTTCTAGGAAGATGACATTGATACCGAATAATTTTTTAAATTTTTAATTGGCAACAATTTATTGTACAGTTTTCTTTTGTTTAAAACATAGGTGTTCATTTCTGGAGATTTTCATTTATGTTTCCATCAATTATTTATGCTTTACATCTTTTTTTCTCTGCATTATTTAAAGCATTTTATATGACCTATCAAGGCCAGATTTTCCAAAATTCAAATCATTTCCTATTTGCCCCAGCTTAACCTGTTTATTACTTTATTATTAAGCTTGACAATGAAGTATATATACAGTCTTTTCACCCAAAATAAACCAGAACTCATCTTACTCTCTTGAATATCAAAAATTGACAAGGCCATTTTCATCTTGTCATTTTCTTTTCGTCATTTTCTTTTCAAAAAATGATAAATATATATGTATTATTATATATCAAATAATTTTTTATTTCTTTGATAATTTTACAGTGTGTCATTACAGTTATCTAGATTTTTTGTATTATATATATTTATATTCTGGTGACTTTTGTAATATCAAACTCGTACATTTATCTTTTCTAGGGGTTCATGTCAAAAGAGAGGCCCTAGCAAGTCAAATAAAGGTTTTGGACTTCTGTAATAATTTCTAGTTTATTAGCACCAACACTATACATAGTTTTTGTTTACTTTATGTTTGTTGTTTCATATTATTAGTTTAATATTGTTGTTTCAAGGTGTTTAAAAACTCTTCATTTATAGGATATCTCTTTTTATTGCATTTCAACTGTTCTTTTGGATATCAAGTTATTTGAAAAACTCTTCATATATATACTATCTCTTTTATTGCATTTCAACTGTTCTTTTGGATATCAAGTTATTTGAAAAACTCTTCATATATAAGCTCTCTTTTATTGCATTTCAACTGTTCTTTTGGATATCAAGTTATTTGAAAAACTCTTCATATATAAGCTATCTCTTTTATTGCATTTCAACTGTTCTTTTGGATATCAAGTTATTTGAAAAACTCTTATATATAAGCTATCTCTTTTATTGCATTTCAACTGTTCTTTTGGATATCAAGTTATTTGAAAAACTCTTAATATATAAGCTATCTCTTTTATTGCATTTCAACTGTTCTTTTGGATATCAAGTTATTTGAAAAACTCTTAATATATAAGCTATCTCTTTTATTGCATTTCAACTGTTCTTTTGGATATCAAGTTATTTGAAAAACTCTTAATATATAAGCTATCTCTTTTATTGCATTTTAACTGTTCTTTTGGACTTTCAGCTTTTGAATTTGCTAATAAGTTTTAACTTTAATGAAAGTTAATCTTTAGAAGAACTTAAAAATAATGTTTTTTCTATCAGTTCTAAGGTAGGTTTGGTCGATTTTAGATATGTTTCGAAATCACTAGGTATGGTAGGTTCAAAAGATGAAAAGTTTAAGATAGGTTCTGCCCGGCCGGCCCCTATTGTCCGGTGGGATCTGGTCCCATGGGATTTGTCGAGTTCTTTCTGTCCACTGTTTTCATTGTTTTGAATTTTCGGTCAAAATTGTCTTTGAAACAATAGAGACCGAGGACTCAAAACAGCGAAAACAAAGACGCGTAGAACTCGAACTTCCCAGGGACCAGATCCCGACATGACGGTCGAAGATCCAGTTCGAGAGAAATACAAGTTTATTAGTACACAAAGTCATCTATCAACGAAAATCAAATTTGAGTGTAATGCTTTAAGTATACAATTAAAACGACATTACTAAGAACTTGAAAAGCAAGAAGGAAAAGATGGGTTGAAATTCAAAAATTAGGGAGCAACCGTTACAGGACTTTGAAGGCGTAAATTCCTCTTTGCAAAAGAAATGAACTTCATTGTAGGTGTTGTTAAACAGCTTGTTTAGAAAGGGTAGTATAACTTCTAATGGGATGCAAAGGGACAACTTCCAAATTAACATTACGTTAGACAAGTTTCGTACTAGAGTTCCTGAGTTATTTTCCATTGGCAAAATGTAAGCAGCAGACTACGAGTCCTAAAATTCTTAACTACCAGCATAGCAAATGGGATGCAAATTAATTTTTTCTGTACCTATGAAGCGTGATAGACAGCATGTGGGATAATTATTGTGTTTTAATAATGCCTAGACTTCTAATAATGTGTTTCAATAACTAAACTATCTAGAAAGATGTAGAGTTTTGTTCTGGTTGGAGCAAAATCTCTGTAGCAATCTCTTATGCAATCAAGGGTGGGAGTTTCCAAAAACTTGAATCTATCAAGTTCATTACAACCTTTCATCTAACGAGAGAAAATGTAGTTACAACGAACTTGCCAATTAACCAATTCTAATCAACCAACGTGTCTCTATCTTGAAATTCACCTCTTCGTCTGTCTCGTCGTCTGTCTCTTGGCTTGCCTCTTTCTGAGCGGGGCCTTCAAATGTCGTCTTGCTTTCTCTAAAGGTTAATAAAAAAGATCAGATTTAGGAAGTTAGCAGCTATTCCTGTCAAAATCTTGGCGAAAAAACGATAAATTTGCTAAAGTTTCGACAGCACCAATCTCTCTGAGCTCCGTCACTTTCATCTCAACGTAGGAGTACTTTGAAAAAGGTTATGTGTTCTCCATGGCACGGGCGTCAATAATTCAATTGCGGTGATTTAGAATGTTAGAAAAAGTTCCCACTCCACGAGCCTCAGCGCAAAAGAGGTTTCAGTGTAGACGCCCACGCGTGCCTCGTGCTTCTAGGGAGGCATTTTACACACAAATGGCTTTTTTACACAAAAGCTTGCCTTCTGTCCTCCTTTAATTGCGCATTGTGCTTTAAAAGGATACTCGTAAAAGACTACAGAAAACGTGCCTTTCTTCACTCTTCACTTCTTCACAGGTTACTTCAAAACTCCACCAGGAACATGCTAACCCTGAAAAAAGCAAATCACTGAAAAAGTGGGCCCATTTGCTCGTGCTGGAACTGTTACTTAATATAGACGATACATCTCGTACTAACTTTGCAAGCGGTTCCAGACACTATAAGCTTTAAAGAGTGGCTTCATAAAACGAAAGAGGAAGAAGTAACTGGAATGCAACTACTTACATGCTCGTTATGTATGACCCAACTTTCTGAGCCCCACCGTCCGCAACATCAGCTCCACGTGAATGGTGCCAGAATCGAAAGTCGCATTGGCTTGACACGTTGCCAGTGCATTCTGGGATTGTTGCACGCTTTTAGCACCCCTGTTCTCATTGGGTCACAGTATTGACCTAAAAAGGCAATTGCCTCCTGTGCAAGATTTGTACCCGATAGAAAGGGGGTGAATTTTTTACCAATAAGGCTGAGGTGTGAAATCTCTAGTGAGAACGGCTTTAGAATACAGTGTCCCCTCAGGTTATTCTCGACGCTTTCTTGTTAAAAGAAATGCAACGCTTCGCATTTAAAGAATCAAGGAGTAACTCTTTTTCGTGTTGGATTGCAAGATTAGCATAACTTGCTTTTCAGCTATAAGAAATTCATTTGGGCAATTGGAGATTCCCAAAAGATCTGGCAGCGAAAAGAGATTTGGGATTTGATTTCCAAATTATTTGCTTGTGGAGCATTTGTCCTGTTTATGAAAAAAATTTCTGGAATCTGTTTACTTGTTAAGATCGATTACGGTTTAAGGTTAAGATTGATTCTCTTCTCCATTGCAAATAACTATAAGATCTAGACTTAAATGCTTTGGTGGAACTGATGCAAGGGGAAATAAATGTTTTTGACAATGCTAAGAAAACTCAAGTTTTAAAAATAATTCAATTTTCTTTGGTGTTGGAAGGACTCTCTGTTTCTGCTGACAGGCCTGCCAAAAGGGGGTTGAGAAATTTCAAATGAACCTGAAGAGTTGGTTGCAAAAACTATTGAAGGACAAAATCACTAGATACGTGAGAGGAAAGGCTATGTGTTTGAAAAGAAAATCGCACATGCAAATGAGACTCTTATTGTGGGAATGGAGGTCTTGGTGTTAGATCAAGACTCACGTTCTACACCCTTAGGCCGAAACTATGCATTCTTGTTGACACATTTCTGCACTTCTCAACGGTGCAATTAAAAGCATCTGCTTCATTATTTTCAGCGGGCGTTTAGGACGGGTTTTGACTTAACGACATTAAGTATGTTAAATCTGATTTTGAATGAATGTTTTAATTTGGATCTACCTTAAAGAAAAAGACTTGTTTTATAACTTATCTCAAAAATGTTGTTATTCCTTCGTTACAGTGAGAGAAAGCAATGGAAGTTAGTGTTGATCATTCCAATTTCATTAATGAAAAATATTTTATGTTTAAAAAAAATAAGTTCTAATTAAAACGGGTAAAGAAAATTAATATACAACATGTCAAATGAAGAGCGTAACATAAAAAAAGACACGAATTCTAAAAATCACTTTTAATGCGTTATTTACATCCTAGCTGCTTCATTATAAATGAGTATCGATGCAAAATAGTTTATTCAAGTTACAATGACGTCCATTCGAAAGAAATTAAGCCACAAAATATGCTACCAAACTCACAAAAAGGATTTTCACTCAAAATCTCATGTTCTGCTTATAAATAAAGGTCAAAAATTCATGCATTATGCGCAGACATTTGATTCTATTACCAAACATTTTGAAACACTTGACATATTATTTACAGAATTGTTTCGTGACTTGGAATCGGCTTTATCCCATTCAGGAGCTAGCTAAAATTGCTTTTGGGTAGTTTATCGAATAATATCCTAAGGCCACACACTCCGTACATTAAGGCATTATGTATACCTGCAATTTCCATGCTAATCGTAGCATATCCCTCTGATTCGTCTTTTTATTATTGCACCTGATATCTTCAATATCTTTTACTAGAAAATAACACCTCCGCATACTGCACGCCAAAGGGCATTAGCCTCTCTGTGAACACTCAGCTATATTTTATATAAAAATTAAAGTAACTCAAGAATTCTCCATTACATTCTTTCAATTACACCAAAACTCGAGCTGCAAAAATCCTCGTTCCGAATATTAATAGAAGAATTAAATATGTAATGGTGCTAATGTATACCTCTTCCAATAACTTTTAACAAGATCAGAATTTTACACATTCTCCATTGCTCATTTTTCTGAAATATCTTGAATATCCAATTGTACAATAAAGTGTCATGATCTATCCATCAACTGCATATTGAAAGTCGTGATAAATAATTGAATTTGTCCCACCCGTTTAACACTATGAACACCAGACACCATGCCTTGCCAGCAGATTTTCCCTCCTTTTGGATTCATCCTTATCATTCCAAGTAGAACGTTTCAGGATCGAAGACTTCCATATCGTGTAGAATCATCTTTGTAGTCATGATATCTCAACACGATGATGACCTGAGTTGAGAAATCATTCTGCAGTTCGTGCATAGTGGTACGTCCAGTTGTATACTGCGCTGGGCGTGATACACGCAAGTAACCATGTTCTCAAGGTCCTGCAAGTCCTGCTTCGACTTTGCGTACATCTCGTCCAGATTCTCGTGCATCACACTAATTTGGTTTTGTAGAAGCAATATCGTTGCTTCTATATCCTTGAGGTTAGTCTGTAGACTAGGAGACGTAGAGCTATAGGTACGGACACTTCGGGCATCGGTGGTGTTTATACCTTGAAATCCTGGGTGACTTCTACTTCCATACAATAGCTGCTGAGGCTCGGTGAGGAGACTTTGGGTATCCGAAAACTCGTGCTCGTCATTGGAGGTGTTAACTTGGGCAATGCTGACAACGTTGGGTGGATGCGAAGGCGCCTAGGCAAGACAACAATTAGCTTGAAATGAAGGGGAAAATTAACCACAAAACAACAGCTGTATATTAAGTCTTCCTGTAAGAAAACAAATCTCAGATAGTATATGTACAAAAGATACCTAGTTTCCACAGGCTCAAGATTTTATAGTTAAATTGACAACTATAATGGTCCTGTCTCTCTTATCACTGTATTATTCCTTATCTTGTATTACTTGTCTCTTATCACCTCTATTTCTGCTATGCCAAATGAAACAAAACAGTTGCAATGCAGTGATAATGGTGAAATCTTCTCGAGTCAAGTATAACCTTCATAATTCTTTAAGAGATAAGGATTAGAGACAACCTGAAAGGGGTAGCGCCATGAATCAGATCATTGGCATAATCTCAAGTCTATCTGGACAGGCACCTTTAGGTTGAAGCCCACGAAGTCTATTCATTAATTATATTTTGCCACAAGTTAACTGGGAATAGTAATTTGTCGCATTCCCTTGTAAACATAATGAGACATAATTCCCCAGCCTAGCACGTTTGCAGGCTGAATCAGTATGGTAGCCTCCAAACATTGCAAATAAGAGCAATTCAAATCCTTGTTATTATGTATTATGAAAATTATAATGAAATAAATTTGCAATGCCAGAGACAAGGATCAAAGAGCACCTACAATGCTAAGGAGAAACCTTGGAGAAATCCTCGGGTAATTTATTTCTAAGTAGCAAAAGAGCTTTCCATTTCCCAAACTATCATTTTGCTCGACAGCATGTGAGTATCGAAACGTTAAGCAAGCACTAAAAATAGTGTTCCTTGTTATTCAATCGTTTAGTAACACCAGAATTACTTCTCCACGTTCTCGCTTTTCTCGGGTACATGTTTTCTATAAGCATAGCGTTTATAAGCATATTCAGGCTCAAATATTCAGGCATTTTCTTAGGCACATGCTAAGCATATCTCCCAGTCTTGCGTTTTACTCTTTTAGTGTTTTTTTTAATTTTAAGGCTTTTCAAAGTGTGATAATTCTCAAGGAAAGTGAATCAAAACTCGAATCGTTTCACATTTGAAAATTATAGTATAACTACCACAAAAATTTGAATCTAATTTTTTTTCGGAAAATAAGCTTATCGGAATATAGCTTAAGCATATTATGAGCCTGTCTGAGTTATCTCCACAAGCATACCAAAACCTACTTTGTAAAATTTACATGCTTACAAATAACATGTAGTGTTGAGTAGAATGCGAATCATGGCCATTGGTCCTTGCCCAAATTACGTATCTACATAGTTATTTTTGTAATGTCCTGCTAGTTATCAAAGGTTTATTTTCTCTCTTGCTGTCTAACCGTCTCCCTGTCCCATATCTTTCTTCGCTGATCGACAAGTTAAAAATAACGCAAACTTAAGCTTTCACGGAAAAATCTCAGGCATGTCCCAAATCAGGAACAAACCTCATATCTAGGCCGAGTTGTTACGTCACACTGCCGCGGGTTGGCCCTCTGTGTGGCTTCCTCCGCCAAGCTCTCTATTTGACTGGTTGAATCATCCATTTTCTCTTTATTTGAAAGAGCCAGTTCTAGATATTCCTTGATGGTCTTCACTTCTCTTGAGACATCAGTTAAAAGCATGGCAGTATTGTCACCAAGAAACTCTTTCTTCCAGTGCTCATCTGCAAGAAGGAAAGCATTAAAGAACATTGTTTTCAGTGACCACAACACGCTAGGTACAAAACCCACGGCCAGCATTATCTATCGCTGTAAAGGAACAAGCTTTCGAAATGGGGGTAACGCCAGCATTAGGGTATCTAGTAATTGGAGGGGGTGATACCAGAGTGGCCACAGGTGGAGATATAAAGTACCACCATAGTTAGTAAATATATCCGTTGTATGGCCTCACAACTTTAGTCACAATTATCATCAACAGTTAGGCTTCTGTACATCTGATATCTGCTAGCCAATCCCAGACGGACTACACAAAATTTGTAGCCAAAAGCAGCCTCGTCAGTTTATGGGCTTTCTCGACGGGAATGTAGAGCCGGGGGTTTAGAGCAAGGTCAAGAAGAGAGGGGGTCGTCGAATACAAAATGCTTTAGAAGGATGACATCTTATGAAACAATTTCACTTTGGCGGCAATTTGAAGGGTAGTTAATTACTTTAGGAGCTTGCTAATACTCTAAATATTTAATCATTAGGTTGCTACGTACCCTTCTGTCCTTTTAACGTTCGCCATTTTAAAACGACGGAGTACATCTTGAATCTCGTGACAGTAATCTTTGCACGGTGATAGGCCCTTGGTCCCTTGGTCTTTCGCAAGTTATGCACCAGTTTAAGGTACTTCCACCATGCTTGAATGGCCCTCGCAGCGGAATCCTTGACTTGTCTCAAATGGTCTAAAGTGGACAAGAAAACTTTAGCGATTGTAATATCTATCACGTGCTTCCTCCATTGTATTATCATTGATGCGGTAATTTGGTAATCAAGAACGTGACAGCAATTGGTCGGTCAGCCATGTTCTAGTTAGAAACAGCAGTACGAAGAATTTCCCGCGATGTTATCATGTGACTGCATATTCGTCACCCTTTGGCGCGAGAGTCGTAAAACCGTAAACTGAAATCCTACTTAAGCAAGTAAAAAACTTCCTTTCTTGGAAATTAATAAGTAACTTTCTTGTGACTTTGATGAATACTTAGTTTGCACGGAGCAGAAAAGTCAACGCTGAATATATTTTTCAAGATGTTTGCATAGATAGTGCAAGCTTAATAGAACCTGTATCTCATTTACAAACCTGTGTTCTCTACGTATGCCAAGACTCTTTTCTCCTGTTGCGTCAGCTGCAGAGACTCGTGGACCAAACTAATGCACAGTGCCATCAGGAAAATGCCAATAACAGCGATTATTGCAGTGAATGCCCTCGCAATGAGCGTACAGGGCACCAAATCTCCAAACCCAACTGTCGTCATGGTTACAATTAACATCCATATGGTATCCTAAAAAGTCAAATCCTTATAGCATAGTGTTACAACTAGTGGCCATAAAGTATCTTAAATATCAAATCTTTACAACATATTGTAACCATACAGTATCCTAAAAGTCGAAACTTGGATCATATAACAAAAAAATTCACAAACTAATAAAAGATTTTGTTTTCAGTTTGATGTAAGTATATTTTGATCCATACTAATTTGGTAGGTTTTGAAATCACAAAATTCCTAGATCACTTTAATCTCTAGAAAACGCTTACGAAGTTACACATTGCGAATTCCAAAAGATAAACTAGGCGATTCTAGCAGGTTAGGCCTACCTTTCTTGCAAATGTTTCATTTTGCACGATTACTTTTATGTGTGCAGAAGCCTGTAAGTTTTGTTAAGCTGCAGAAAAACCTGGCTACTTCGGATTTAGTGGTAAAAATAGTTAGGACGCAGCAACAGGCCAAAAAGGATTACGACGCAATAAGCCTCTCAAATGCTATCAAAACTGCGGTTTTTTGAAATTTTTCTGTCGATAGATTGCGTAACAAAGAGTTTCTTGGATTCTAACAGCTTATTGTAGGCTCATGGCCTTGGTTCATTAAAAAGGACCGTTATTTCACACTGCAAAGGGCAGTAGCTTTTGACAATTTCAACACCCACTATCCGTTAGCATTCTCGCCTTCTTAGATGGATTCATTAATTTCAAGGTCAAATTTCAATTGATGAAATGCTGTGAACAAAAGTTGTAAACTTTATGCAAACAAAGGCTATAAATCATTTTGGATTTTGTCGAAAAGGCCTACAGATTCCATCGAATTCCACATAACCGATATCGGTCCACATTTTTGCGCCTCTTGATAATCAAGACAAAGGACAGCATACAGAGCTAACGGATTTAGATTGTATAATCTGACAATTAAAGGAAACACGTTGTGACCCAGGGCTTGCTAAACTCATGGATGTGTGTTTATGTCAGATTTATCATGAAAACAGTTAGCGAGAAGGTTTGGCCTCGCTAATCCTAGCGACACATAGGATCATTTTCTCGATAAATCGAGTTCATCTTTACTAAGCTGAGATTAAGAACAGGGGCCTAAGCTTTAGGCTCGGGGAATGAAATACTATGACAATTTGTCATCTACCAGCAAAGCCTTTTAGTAGAATTATCCTGTTCTATCGAGAAAAGGTAACATATGGCTTAAGCAAATTAAACTTTAGATTATGTAATAAATGGAGAGTTTAGAATAAATGAAAAATGCTTTTAGCTCAAATATAAACATTTCCAGTCCGATAACGCCATTTGATGAGACTTGTAAAAGCGAGATTGACAGCAATAATCGTCACAAACTGTGCCCAAGATAAAACGCTTTGTGGAAAGGTGAATTCGAAAGTTTTTCGTCCAAATTGGCAAATATGAATGGGCGCATCGCGCAGAACAAAAGAGGGGTGGAGGGGTGGAGGGGGGTGCTCGACATGGTATCTAAAGACGCCGCTGACAGGCCAAGAAAAGATCAACTCTTTAGATTGGCTAAAACAAGCTCCAAATTCGTGTAACCAGTCATATTACCCCATATTTTAAGTAACATTCATAACATTGGTTAATAAAATTGACCATAGATGCTATAACGAAATTAAAACAAAAGCTTGAAAAGGACACTTTTCGCGCCAAATGCACCCCCACCCCACGGTCAAATGATCACGCTTCTAAATAATTTCTCGTACCAAAAACCTCCTTTTTGACACAACTAGAATAAAACAAAGTTTCAGGGGAAGGAGGATTGAAAATAGAAATTGAAAAAGGAATTTGTGAACGTATGTAAACAAGGAATAGACGCTTGGCACTTTTGGCAGTTGTTGTACCAGATAGAGACGAGCTGTGCCATCATCTTGTGAAGTGCTCTGGGCAGCTCGAGACGAGATACATAACAACAGTACAGCTAATATGCTAGAGTATTGGTGGTACTTACGACATATGTTTTCTCCTTTTCCACGAGATAAACAGCGTAGCCACCAAAGACCACTGTCGTCAAGTAGGTGCTTATTATCAACAAAAATGGATTCCTCATAAAGTAAGTCTTCAACAGGAAGACGGAACTCAGATCAGTCTTTGTCACCGAGGCTAGGAACCGCGTCGACTTGCTGTTCATCAGTTTGTGCTTCTGCTTCAAAAACCTGGCTATCAAATAGAATCTCGAGAAAACGATCAGCTGAGCTTCTTCTGGAAAATAATTGACTCCTGGTGGAATGTGTACAAGGCACACGACCGCCTCGATCCCGAATAATATTACGAGCTTTGAAAACCAAAATCCAGAGTTGGGGGGACTGATGTTCCTGAGTACCGATAGTGTATGCAAATGCGAGTAGTAAATATAAAGGTATATGGTTGTCGTAACCGATAGTATTGTTATCGCCGACCTCGCGGATACCTGAATCCCCGTGTAGAGATCCAACGTGTCCAAGTCCTTCAGAAGCGTCTCGTTTACTGACTTTATCCTCAATATTTTCTTTCGCCTCCATATCGTGATCTGGGAATCAATAATAGATAGAAATCCTGCAATGGCTCCCAATGCAAATAGAATGGTTGAATACTTTTTCAGTGTCTCTCTCACGTGTGACTTTGCCGTTTCGATATTTTTGAAGTCAAGAAGGGAGGTATCTACCGCTCGCGTCTTCGGTATCCTGAATTTTTTTGAGCCCTCAGGTAATGCATGGTTTCCGTTGCTTTCTGTAAAATTCACAGTCACATCCTTGAGACAAAAGCGCTCCTCGTCCTTCTTCTGGCCCTCATCGTTGCTGTTCGGGTAGGTTGTGGTCCTAGAGCTACTTTCCTTCCAGACACCCATTTCTATCACAACTAGACGATCAGGCCGCTTTTCAGATTTTCACACCGCCATCAAGAGTGCTAGAAGGAAAAATACTTATATAATGCTACCTGCCTTTTTAGCATAAACTGTTTTGAAAATTCGAAGATGATTCCTGTTGATCTGCTGGCATTAAGGAATTGGTTTCTTACCATGTTGACAATCGAAAAATTGTATTATGATCTACCGATATTATCCCCAGCATTATGGTAAGAAGAGGTTCATTACATTTTAATGAAAATTTGAACCAAAACAGTTCCGATACTGCGTCGAAGAGAAAAAACAAGCAAAGAGTTAAGCCTACCAACCGTTGACAAAGACTTAATGAAAATTGCTGGCATCACAAGATAATCAATGGAAATTCTACAATCAAAGAAATCTACCGGCAGCTAAATCTTCTATGCCCATACCTTTGCAAAGATCTGCAATTTGTTGAACAAAGAAGCAGCCTTATGTTCGCAAATTAACATATATTTCCATCGATCATCACGACAAAAATACGTTTCACGTCATTAAGAGCCTTTTTGGAGTCTTTTTCGCGAAGGACCCTCTGATTGAGTGCAATCAGCCAACGGTTATTCGTGATCTGGGAAAAGCGTAGACCTTTTAGGCTATTTCCCAAACACTATGACGTCATAAATTTGAAAAATTAATGAAAAAAACAAGGTGTTTCTAAAATAACTGCAATTTCGTACCTAACTTTTACGTACGTACTTACGTTGTATTACATACCTAGAATTTTACAGGTGAGTCAGAAAGCAGGTAAATAAGGCTCAAGGCCCCAGAACCAAGCTTCCTTCAAAATCAGCCTAAATCTTCTATTTGCAATTCGAAGTGAGTTTGCAAGTAACAAATCGACACGAGATATCCGAGATAAATAGTACAAACGCAAAATACCCAATTTCAAATCGATGCTATTCAAAGTTGTATCATGCATAATTGAGAAATGACAGAAAATGATAATAGCGAAAACATGACTTGGTGTGTATGCCTAAAATCTTTTCAAATGGGACTCTAATAAGCTCGAACCACTTTTCCTGACTCAAGATCAAGTCATAAAATTGTTTGCAACCAAAAGTGGCTCGAAGTCACTTCGTTGCACTAAATGGTTCACTTTTAGGCTCAGAACAATTTTGCATGAAACTTTTCATTTATAAAAACGGAATAATTGAGCTGTTCTCACATACCATTTGCCCTGCAGTTAGACAAAGTGTTATCTTACCTTTAAGTAGTTATCCAGCGCTTAGAGCTGAGGACTGCCAGCCGAAAAATGATTGTCTATACATGTGACCGCTTACTGTGCTTTTTAAACTAAAATGCAATAATCGCTTGGTGAACGACCTTCGTAAAAATTTAGCTTTTCTTAAATTTAATTTGTTTTCCAACAAGCTTGAGTTGTTCGGGCGAAATTTTAACGTTTCATCATTTTACAATCAAATTTCTGAAGGCTTGCATAAACATTTTTCGCTTTATTTTTGTTTTGGGTGTAATTAGATTTAAGGAGAATGACATGCTCTTGTCGAACGAAACAGCTGGTTGTTTCCCACGTGATTGGTCACGTGAGCAAACATGCAGGTCGGTTTGTAAAGGAAATGTTTTCAGACACACTCGTTTGAGGGATTTTTTCTAAACGTTTTACCATATTTTGCTTGTTTTTGAATAAACACTGTTACGTTTGTCGACTGTCAACTGGTATGTTCACCGAACAATATCAATACTATAACAGAATGCTCTAATAAACAGCATTGGCCCGGGTCGTAACACTTGCAGCACCTCATTTCGGCAATTAAAATAATGCTTATAATGATAATGATAATAATTATAACAAATAATTATAATAATGACAATAAACTATTTTTACTGTTGGTTTGAAAATAGTGTGAACACGTAACAAATACTAACATGAAACATTTGCTAAAAGAAGAAATTGCATCGTGGAAGTCATTTGCTGTAGGCATTACAGCTGGATTGGTTTTCTAAGTACCAGTCTTTTATAAAAACTCTGAATTGATTTGCATTTTTGGGCAATTAATTTCATTTGGAAGAACTTTCTCTTAAAAATCAACATGCTTTCCCTTCTCATCAACTATAAATTCCTGTCAATGCAGTGTTAAATCCAAACAACTAAAAAGTATGTTAATTCCCCTAAAAATGTTAAGTAATTTAGCACACTGTTCAAGATTTTAACAAAGAACTTAATAATTTTTTGAGCAATGTGACAAAATCGTCCTTTTCACATGAAAGCAGACTTAGAGAGTGCTTATAGCAGTTAAAGCATTACAAGAATTTGTCTCTTTGAGATGGCCCTTGTGGCACATGTGGTACATGCCTTTCTGGCCAAAGGGGTCTTCAGGGTATCCATAAATCTCATTTTTTTGAAGCAACAGTTCCATATCCAGAAGAATTGCACAACTCCAGATTTGCGAGCATTAAATGTTTGGTTAACGTCGAGTGCAACAATAATTATACAAATGACTTAACCAGCTACAAGATCCCATTCAGGGAAAAAGTTTTGCAAATGGCTCAAACGTCGTAGTGGGTGAAATTGGGTTATCAATTCAATAAAATTACTTATTCAATAAAACTCGATCGTTTGGAAAGAGTTAACGGACGCATGCATGGAGCGTGTTTTGCTTACCATTTTGTACTTTAAAAGTGAGGAAACCAGAAAATTAGTAACGTCGTAAAAGATCTGCGATCGAACAGGGCTGATTATTGGAATTGTAGTGCCAAATAAATCGGTGACAAACAAGTTAATACGAATGGGAAATGTAACTTCTGGTCTTAAAACAAGGACAAAGCCTGAAAATTAGATATAAAAGAAACGGCACTTGCTAAAACACAGAACTGACACTATCAAACTACAGACAAAATCAAGCTCCCTATCAAAATCGATAGAAAAATGAAGTGGGAATGTCAACTGTTAAAACCAGGAAAATATTTCAAAAGTACCTAAGGCACAGCAAAATCGAAACTCTAAATATTGGATGAAGACTGTATGGTTCAACAGTCAAACCACTACCTACTTCAGGGGAATCTTTATGAACTGCGAATGCAGACAAGACGACACTTTTAAACGGCATACCCTGACGTAACACGGTGGAACACAGTCGATCATCCAGCAAGCTGTTATTCATGGCCTCAATGCAACTATTGCCTTGAAAACAAGTGCCAGGGAAAGCCCAGGCCTTTATATCCAACGTGCAGTGAACTTTGCAGCCAGAAAAGTGAAGGCACCCAAGCGCAGGGCTTGCAGCTATCAGATCAAAGCAGTCCGAACTACTTAACTAACTGGATAACGATTAGAACAGTTAAGCTTCGGTTCCTTCAGTTTCATTCGACGCAAAACGAAAACAGTGTGGCTCTTGAGCGTTTTCTACACTGCATTTTGCCCATGTGTTCGCAAAACAGCACAGGAATGTCTTTAAATCACTATAACTGAGAATATGAAGACAAAGCTATAAACAGGGCAATCTCCTGGAGATTTTTCAACTGGTAATGGAGGTCTTGTAGCGCGTATTTTTTCTCCAACAATGCAAATTGTATTTGCCTCAATAGGCACACGCTGAAAAAACCAACTCAATTAATGGACAAAAGAATTGAAAATTACATTAAAAACAAACTTTTACAGATCATTGATAGGTCATGTAAATTCCCGAGTGGGTTGGTAATGACCAGTTTGCCTAATTAGTCCCTTTGGCATTTCCATTGGTGCCAAATAGCCGTGTGTTTGCCATATCCTTTGTGTGCAGATCCTAAACCTACCCCATTGTCTAATGAAAACTTGCCTTTTGAGCATGCAGAAATGCAGTGTTCGATGCAATTCAACTGTATTGAACGAGACTTACAAATCTGGGGGCATCTAGGGCAACCGTAATCAGAGAAACGTCCTTACACGAATTGCAATGGGTAAAGTCCATCAAAACTTTTTGCATCACACTGTGAAGCCGCACTAATCCTTATGTCCATCAGACGCTATATACAGTCAAAGTATTCAGGTAGCGCGATAAATTTCGGGACATTCGTAGCTAGCGTCGGTCTAAGTCGAGATCGTTCTAAACATTGACAGAAGCATGGCAGCCAGCGGCAAAATGGCAGCATCTGAAACGTGAGCATAGCTGTTGCACCAGACTGGAAACTTTGATGCGCGCCCGCAGTATCTTGCCCGCGCACCTGTCTGCGCGCTTTTCGAAATTGGCCGCGCGAAATAAATCAAACGTGAATGTGGCCGCGCAAATAATCTTTCCGCACCACAGCAACGGTGTTGCATTGATAGCATCAGATGCGGGGTTTCTCTAGGTTCGCCGCAGCTGATAGTACATGCAGTTAGTGCAATTCGCTGCAACAAGATTGCCCTGGCAGATTCACTTTCTTCATTACTGTCATGGCGGTGTATGGTGCTAAAGAATGTGCATACTGGAACCCCCTACACCCCATAGCAACAATATGTAGCCCCATAGCCCCATTGCAACAAAACTAAGATATAGGCCAAAGAGAGAGGAGATGGAACATTGCCATATACCTACTGATCTGCTTCCATTTTAAAAAGATTTCATGAGCATTGCTCTCAATATTTAAAATGACTTTGTAATGGCTATTGGTACACTGGACAAAAACAACATCGTGGCGTTTTTTTCTTTGGTAACTAACGATTTATGTAATAATGACATCAAATAATAAGACCATTGGCCTAATTGAACCTAATTAACAGGACCATGGAATTGTCAGCCGATTAAAAATAAGGTCAGTGGAGAAATTACAAATGCGCCCACTGTCACGGCACATGATACCAAACAATGAGAATATAAGGCGACTATGGTATGCTCTCAAGTTGCAGATTATACAAATCTCTCGGTCGTACCTCATGATAGCATGGCGCAACTCCGCATCTACTACAAGCCAGAAGTGACCAGTCTTGCATGAAACAAACTGCCGCCAAAGCCTCTGCGAACCGTGCTTCCACTGACTGGAAGATTCGCCTTTTATAGTCTGAACGTAACAGAATACCTCAAATATGCAAAATTATTTTCTTTTGGAATTTTGATTCAGGCGTTGTGATGAATTGTTTTCAAGATAAGGTGACATGATTAGAAGCTAGTCTGTGTGGTTTTCCGCCCTGAATTAATGTTTCTTGAATGCGAATAAGAAATGAGCTTTGCATTCTACTCAGTTTCAAAATCTACAGCGATGGATGTTGACTGTGGAACTGTCGATTCAAATCAAGATTACCCTCAAGGACGGTTTTATCTCCGCCGTTCAAACCACTGACAGGACTAATTACAAACACGGCAAACAGGTGTTAGAAGTCCTCTCAATAAACAAGACGCAGAAACAACTGCGATTTCGTTCATATGCATGTGAATAAATTGAATTCTGCTACGTCCAGCAATTTGATGAGTGGGATATCATGTCAAAGAATGTTAACATTGATAGGTAATGCCAACGAAAACAGGTTTTAGCTCGTTAACTTTTACATTCAACAGCAGTGGAATCAGACTGAAGGCCGAACGTTTTATCTACTAATTGCCAAGAAATTTTCACCCAACGAAAATCAAAGCAGTCATACCAGTAGATATCGCAGCACTGAGAATTGGCTTGGCGAAAGATATGATGATCTTGAGGAAAAATTAATCGAGTGATGGCCATCTTCTTGAACCCCTCACTGGTAAATTGCCGGGGCCTTTGTCCAAAGAGAGAAACTTAGTTAAGGAAATGAAAGCATTTTTGGGGGACTTTGATGACTTTAGACTACTTGCAATTTGAAGCTGATACATTAATTTGTGACTTTTTAGCTACACATAGCTTACTTGTCTAAGAGCAAAATTTGAGCTTCTTTGTAACCTTAAATCTATATAGTAAAAAATGGCAATTTCGTCCTCTTTCTTCACAGAAAAGTAGAAGTTTATCATTTGCAGTGGAAAAGAATTCTTGTTAAATGCATGTACTTTGAGAAGAAGTGGTTATAAAATTGAAACTAAAAGAAATCAGGAATCACTTTACCAGATGTGCAGAACCATTTTCTACAGAGATTGGGGGATTCTCCTCACATGATGGGACATATTAGAATGCAATGGAGAACTCGACTTCTAAAGATGGCTACACCCCTGGATGCCGGGTTTTAGCAAAATGAGACTTTTTTGAGATATCTGATATAAGAACGTCCAAAGTAGTTGTGGATAAAAGCAAGGTGTGGATGAAAGATGAGGGCTGCGGAAAAGTCTAGTTACCATCTGGAAAATCTTTCGACGCAAAATTCAACGAGAGCAAGATCAATAGTGCATTGACGATTGCAACTATTCACCTGTGAACATCTTATTTCCAATAAGTTTGAAAACCGTACATATAATAAAAGCGATCTCGTTGCCTCTTATCAGATCTTTGACGATCGATATGCATGGTTTTCTGTATTCATAGCTGTTCCGACTCCATCGTTAATAAGGATCACGAGTATATAGATTGCTCTTTGCAACATGTTTTTCCTTTTCAACGAGCCATCGCCGACCAGACCTCGAGACAGATGAGAGTGCTAATTTTCCCTTCCTTTTTTTCCATTGCTTCAATCAACTGTTGCAGCTTTACTTAATTTCTCTACGTTTCTTGTGAAAATTAGAATTCTTGGTCTGGTTCTTGTGTTCTTGTTAAAGACTATGCTATTGGCTTCCCCAGGTCAAAGGCGCTCACCCCACCTAAATTTTAATTGATATTTTGTCCTAGCAGAAGGTAAAAATCACTTGAAAACGATGACATTCTACTATGCACATACGTTCCCTCGATTGCAAGAAGATTTTCCATCCATTTAGCAGACTCAAAACCTTCCTTCATTTGGTAAACACTTCATTGCAACTCCAATTAAACTTTTCAGACCGGCTGATTACAAAGAGGGTGGAGCGGGGCAAACTAGATACGAAGGCTTGTCCAATTGAACCCTTTCGAACAGTTGCATGGAGAATGATTTTTAGTTTATGCAAAAAGTTTTCAAAGATTTCCACGGGAATTGCTTTCACTACACTTCATACCATGACCGGAAATCTTTCTCTATTCTTGGTGACGAATAAATAAATTACGATATTTATGTTCAAAATTATTACACGGCCAACTTACAACTTCGAAATGCGATTAATTTTAATGGCCGCAAACGCATTAACGGAACACAAAATTGCAAATAAAACGTTTATCGGCTTTCAAACGAAAAATCGTCTTCATAGGACATCCAAATCAATTTATTAACCTGCTATAATATTATAAAATAGCCTCTAATTTTTTCGAGACATATTTACACGGGCTTAAAAGAGTTCTGATTCTTTTACATGCTTAATTGTCCAAATTGCGTCGCTGTTCGGTCATATAGCAGAAAGCGTGCTATAACAAAGAATGCCGCTAATTACATTTTCCAAATTATCCATCTTATTTTTATGATATTCTCATAGCTATGACAAGACTGAAAAATGACTTACCATCGCGAATCGCCGTAGCATTATCCCTGTTCTCTTGCTGTGAAATGTCACGTTCTCTTTGCACTACAAACCAAGATATCAGAATATATAGTCTAAGAACATTCTGCTTTCAGAATTGCAGTGGGCTCTCAAAACAATAGTTTCCGTGCGTCAAACTGTAGAGTTTTGTAACAGTGAGGTATTTTAAGACCCACTAAAATTGGATGTTTTCTCTTTAGCCACCCTAATCTCAGTTGTCTCCTTTGCGACTGAAATATTAATAGAGCTCGAACGGTTTAATGTGGCCTTGTTCAAGAACATATAAAGAACTATTTGAAATATTAATTCATAATATCAAATTACTGCAAAATCTGGGATAGGTGATTGAAAATCGTTGGCATTGATTTAAGATTAGTGAATCAATTAGTATCCATGTGGATCGGTATACGTCCAGTTCATTAAACGCTACTTCCCATGAATAATAGTTTCGTAGCAGATAATTTTCTAACATGATAGTCATGAAGAGAGCAATGTCCTTTAAAAAGTCCATCATACACAAAATTTTAAAAACAGCTTGTGTATGTGTAGGCGCATGTGAACATGTTGCTTTGATAGGACCAAATAAGCTGCGTATGGTACACTTACAGAGATAGAAACCTATTTTATACTCTGTTTCATACGCAATATTTTGCACATACAAAATGTTGAAACATTAGAATGAAACTACGCGAGTTGTATTCCTAAAGCCGCTTCTCTAGTGTTATTATACAGAGGAATATTTTCATCACTTTGCTTTCAAGGTAAACGTTAGTAAAG
Source organism: Nemopilema nomurai (assembly GCA_003864495.1). Classification (NCBI taxonomy): domain Eukaryota; kingdom Metazoa; phylum Cnidaria; class Scyphozoa; order Rhizostomeae; family Rhizostomatidae; genus Nemopilema; species Nemopilema nomurai. The sequence continues at coordinate 52,451 of ML133421.1, read as the reverse complement.
TATAGGTTTTCAGGTTAGCAAAATATTAGCAGTCAGTCAATTTTACAGCTGCGCGTATGGGATGGCTCTCTTATGGAAATGGTATTTTATATACTGAAGTTTTCTCAATAATTCTGGACACAAGGTTTGCAAGAAAAAGACTCTCGCAGACATTATGTATATCCAAATCTAGTCTGTGTAACACAGCTAATTTCAAGCCATATTGTTGGTCTCAGTGTGGCGACAAAATTAAGCAAAATGAGACTTAATTGATCCACACTGAATTTTCTTGCAGCTGCAACCATGCAGGTTTTGGGCGAGAACCATTCTGTGTGTTCTCTTTCATTTCTATGGTATTGTGACTTTAGAAGTAGGATGGAAGAAGATAGAAGGGACTACCTAAGAGAGTGTAGTGGTTGTTGCGAAACGCAGTGACTAGGGAGGCCAAACATATTTGTTTCACGTGGAAATCAGTAACTATGATCTAGAAAATATTGATAGAGAAGAAAGATTAAACAAAATGAGTAGATTTAGTCTACTGCAATTATACGGTTCGATTAAAAGAGCATCCTTGTTGTTGATGTTGACAGAAACAAGTCCAAGAGAGGGCACACATATGTAAAAAGCATTTATCAAATTATACAGTTATTTAGTCTTATGAGTTTGTGACATTCTACAGATCCAGGCACATGGTCTTGAAAACAAGGTTCCCATGCAGTTATATTACATTATTCATACAGCATTTTGCATCGTATTGAATTATATTCTAGAAGTTTTATTGGCAAAAACACAAAGTACACATAAAAAGTTGAAAGGGTCATAAAATCTAATTACTTAAAATTCGTTCACGTTTTGTCTGTCTTTAGAAAAGAAGCTCAAGCCTGTTCCTAAATGTACAAAAACAATAAAGTATATTACAGGAGCAACTAAACCTCTCGATTCATGATGTTTCCGCAAATGTTAAATGGCAGAATAGAAAGCCGACCAAGTCAAGAAATGTTGATGTTTTAAAAACCTGGTTGGCAAGATCTAGCTGCTCTGAAAATGACAGCGGTGGATTTCAAATGTATCTATTGTCCTAGTAATAGAAAAAGCATTTTGTAAGAAGAAAGAGATCATTAAATTGTTTGAATGGGTGCTATTTGCAGAAAAGTCGTGTTTCACTTGTATAAGCAATCGAGAACATGAACACGTTTAAGGGATGAAATAATTACTCTTTGAAATCCTAACTAGCTTTAGACGAATTAAACAAAAAGATGTTTGCACTGCATGAAAAACTGAAGTTACAGCAGATCGAAAAGGTTTCACCTATAAACTTGAAAGAATTACGCTTATGATGCCAAACAAAATCGTGAAGTAAACAGGGAATAAGATGTTGAGTAGGTGCCACAAGCAAATTAGGCTTCAAGTTGTTAGTAAAAGGACATGGTTTATGAAAATTGTCTTTATCCTCATATATTCATATATATCTCTGGGAATAAATTCAAGTAGCCAATACATTCTAATTCTAATCTTCGTAATGACAAGTTTTCATACTGCTTAACATTCTATCTCCATTTAGCACAATCACCAAAGCATATAGTAATTTTCAAACACATCTTGACATATACCTTTTTGCCTGCATGGTTGACAATACTTAATCCCATCATTACCTTCCAGGAGTACTATGATTATGAAACTTTACAAAGAATTACTTTTGTAATAAAACCTTCCTATGCATGAATTCAGAAAAGGCTTAGTTCCTCGTGATTCCCACGTACGATCAACTGGCATTTCTCTAATCTCTAATCTCTAATCTCCCCCCTTGATACTCTAGAAACTAAGTCATACAAATACTCTTTAAAGACTTCAATTTCAAAGTTTCAATAAATGTTTCAATTGAAGCATCTTGGAGCAGTGATTATTCAAGCAAAGTAGCTAGACACTTTATCAAAGTGGGTTTTGTAAAAATTGCACATTAAAGGTCATAGCAAAATTTCCCTATAAGTTTGTTTCTTAAACAAGTGCTTTGTTTAACTAATCATATGGTGAATTTTTTAAAAAACAACGAGGCATTAACACTGTCTGACTATTAACACAAATAAGTGAGTTTTGGAAGAAAAGGTATGGCTGATTAAACGAATTAACAATAAAAGTAAGAAAAATGTAGTCGACTTTTACGCAAAATAGTCAAACTAAATACGAAGTGCTCGTGCTGGCATATACCTTATGGTCAGCTGTACTCTGGCTAAGTAGAGCAAGACCACATGCCTTAGATTCTATTCTCGAGTCATTAAAAAGCCCAGTTGTTTCAGAGAGTAACTGAGAGAGGCGATGGAAGAAGGAAAGAGGCGATAGAAGAAGGAAAGAGGAGTTGGAAGAAAGAAAGAGGCGATGGAAGAAGGAAAAAGGCGATGGAAGAAGAAACACAACTACTCTGGATAACTGGAAGAAGCGATGGCAGAAGAAACATGTCTACTCTTGGTAACCAAGAGAGGCGATGAAAGAAGGAAAGAGGCGATGGAAGAAAGAAAAATGTCTACTCTGGGTAATGAAAGAAACGATGGCAGAAGAAACATGTCTACTCTTGGGAACTGAGAGAGGCGAGGGAAGAAGAAACATGTCTACTCTAGGTGACCTCCTTGCAAAAACATGTGCTCTCTTCATCGGCCTTCTTTTCCATACAGATTACTTGACCTTAAACTATATTCAGAGGCCGTCAGTAAACCTACGTTCACAAAATAAACCTTGGCCCGGATGGCAACTGACATTTGGCGTCTATCGACAGGAGTTTTATAGTCAAATAGGTAACATAACGGCTTCATTTGACTTAGAATGTGGTTATCACTTTCTTTCGGAAATCTCTGATTCTATCTCATAAGCGGGTTAATCTATTTAGCGCACTTGCAATTATGAGCAAAGTACGTCACCTTTCACATGAATAAATGAATCAATGTCACCTTTAAGCCAGCAGATAAATCATAATTCTAGCATCTTTTTGACTGCATTATCAAAGTATCAAAAGTGATCTGAATCTGAAAACGCCCTTCAGTAAACCACTGCATGTGGTCTATTAGGGGCACAAGTCTTTAATTCTCGGTCAAACTCAAGGTCAAATGCTTCATGATTTCGATGTATCCCTGCTCAAACAACTCGCCATCTTGAACAAACTTTCAGGTACTTACTCTAGTCGGCTCAACACCCAGTTCTCTAACACTTGCATTGATTCAAATCATTACATCTTGGTTTAAGCCTCTAAGAATTCGTTTCAACTTAAATAGTTCAGCTTAGGTATAAAGCTAGACTCTGAGAGCCAATCAGTGTCTCTTTTGCACAGCGCAGAACCAAAAGTCGAGGTACCAAAATTAAGGCATTCAAATTGAAACTCTAAAATTCAGGCACTGAAGGTGCAATGCCGTAGTGAGAATTCAAGGCGCTTTTATGAAACCTGGTGGCGTGGAAAGCTACAAACCCTGGTATTGTTAATTAAACATCACTGCATTTAGGAGTGAATATGCTTTGTAATAGTGATGTAAATAAGGTACTGAAGCTTATTAAAGAGTTTCATGGTGACTATATAAATCTATGTCTATTGTGCTAAAGGAATTTTAAGTAAAGATTAAGCCCGAATTCTATATCGAACGCTAGGGGACGCCCTGAATTGGGTGTATGATTCTAGGCCATCGCATTGTATAGAGGGACAGTCTTTTCCATGCCACCTTCGTTTCATGAATGTGGCAACTTTCGGCCGAGTGAACTGAGGGCCGTCCGCGAACCAGCTTCGAACACGGAGCGTTGGCATAGAAGTCGCGGGCTTCGACCCTCGGCGAGCACAGTTTGCACTTAAACGAGTTTCTCTCACATTTAGTCAGTAGGTCCTATATAGGCCAGCAAAGAACCCCATCGCTTACAACTGCCATCTTTCCATATTGGTAAGGCAAAAACATCCCCGTATGTTTGGAGAAACAGTAGAGCTTCTCTTTCTTTACCTGCGCCATGCAAAGCACAACAAAGTCTGGCTTTCAACTGCCATCTGTGGGCCTAGCTTGTTTTTGGATTTGAAAACCGAGGCTGAAAGGTTTCTAAGCGACAACATGGTTCTCCAAAAGCAGTAATTAGAAGGATTTATCCATGGAAAATCCTGCCAACGGCTACCAACTGTACATTTGAATGGTCTTGGTGCCTCAGGTTAGTCTATGGATACTATGGATGGTAAAGGCCTTCTTCGTCTGACGTTTGTTTTCTTATCTACTGCCTTTGGCTGTGCTGCAAAGGTTACTGATAAAAAATCTTCTCTTGTTCTCTCGTGCTTTATTAAGATTTTACAGTTCAATCTCTTTACTTCGAGTACCGAATTGAATCACTTTCGATTTGGCGGTAATGCCGTGTAAATTCAATGTCGCAATCTATGTCTGCCTTCTCCCGTACAGCCCAAGTGAAATGAGATTAATTTCGACAAACTCTTACGTGAATCAATGCTGGAACATTGTAATCCTATTTACGGGCACGTATTAATCCGATGGGGAGACACGCTAATCAATGATGTACAACGACCAAGCATTATGACGTCACAGTGTCAACAAATTGACTCGCATAGCATTGGTGTTTTGTCGAACAAGGTCGCTTTTACAGTTCTTTAACGTCAATAATAAATTAGAAATTTACGACGAATGAAATTTGATGAATTCACAATTCGATGACTTTCGAAATTCATTCATTTTGCCAACGATGATAAATTTTAAAAATAAAAACCGTCTAGTACTGAAGTAAGAAATAGCCCTTTCATACTTTCTCAAAATAGAAGCTGCATCATTGTATCATGCTCGCGTACTTCCTTTCCACGATTTCTATTTGCCATAAGGCACTGGTATTATGACGACTCGCCAGTATTTTTGCAAAATTGATGAAAAAATAAATAACAATAAGTGAAATTAATAAATGAGATACCTCAACACGACATGACGCGATATGTCACGGAGTTTCTATGAAACAGCAACGATGAACTCCACTGTCGAAATTATGAAAACAACTCGAACAATGAATGAGTTATTCTGACAATTTGCACTCAGATGCGGTCATCAAAGCCTGTCAACAATAGGTTTCGTTACTTTTAAAGGCTGCTAAATCCCGCTATTTCCTAAACATCCTAACTGATTGAAAATGAGGACTCAATGAGGATCTGAAAATGCTTACAAAATAATTTGAAAGAATAAATCGTTGAAGCTGTATTTTTGCTCTTTTCTACCTATTTATGGCAGCACGACTTATGTCAAGAATACAACCTATACAAAATTATGTGAATATCCATCTTTCATGTGGAAATTAAAAAAATACTTCCTGCTTCCTATTAGGATCGCAATAGAATCATAGTTTAATCGATTTACGATTCAGTACGCATAAAATTGAGACATGCTGCAAACTCAATTATTATTGGGAATCTAAAAATTTACTATTTTTATGTAGAGAATTTTTGTCTAATAAAAAAACACTCCGCGTGGTGGTCGAAGCTCGACAACAAGTAAAAAGGCATTCTATATCATGAATATGAACTCTCTAGAATCATTTTTAAATATGAACGCGTTCTTGTCTTGAATAAACTTGTCATTCTATTCACCATCCAATAATGGCTTCTGTTAGAAATAAGAAAATGTTGCTGGAAATATGAAACAAAACAGTGACACGAATATAGTTTGTTCAGCAGAATCTTTGAAGCATTCACTGCAATGCTGAATCAGGAAGAATTTCTCGCTATAAGTGTTGTTATTATCGTGACAGATTTCGGCCGCTTATCCGATTTAAAACGCAAGTGAACTTATTACTACCAGACTGAGCAATGCCCAAAAATCAACGGCCTACGATAACGAGACATAATTGTCAAAACAGGCCTATCTCTATAAGAAAAAATAGGGTAGCATGTTTTGATATAAAATGTAGTAAATTTGTATGCATTAATAAAAATACCTGCTGTTTGAACGCAATGATTCCGTGATATGAATTGGCCCTGCCACACACCACAACCGCTTTCAAAACATGTTAGTCTCCTCAACAAAGTGGGCAGAAAAATTGTTTAGACAGGAAGACCCCGTTTCATTTAACACTTCCTTCTTTGTGGCATTTTGAAATTGGCCAGTGAGTGGTATCGCACAGGTATGAGGCCTAGCTGTCGCCTTTTTGGTGTAGCCACATGCATTTGCTTGCTTCTGCGAAACTCAAGCAAATTCGCTGCTGATTTTTAAGCTGTTCTTTCAGGACAAAGCGAAATGCACGCAGTTGCGTCTGTTGTGGCGTTTTCAGTTGAATAATTTAAGCAGCAGGAGTCCAGGTTGAATTAATTTCATTTACAAGCAATTTTACAAGCCTTTCAACTAGGTTCCTTGCAAGCTAATGATGCACTAAAGTGGCAAATTTCTTCACTTGAGGACAGTTATTTGCGGCTCATTAATTTTAAACCTATTCTTGCAGCTCCCGTAAGCCGATGACGAAAACAGGCTCCGTGTAAAATAAAGCAACGTCTCAAAATGTCCATAGGGTGAAGAAAAATCTTATTTGCGAGCGACTTCGAATGCATCTAGCTTCGAAACACCTCTTCAATTATCATAAGACAATAGTTCCCTATCTTGGTTTCTGAAAATGTTTACTTACTCTACCCCTGTTTGGATTCTTTTTTTAATCAGTTTATCAATGAGATCACTTTGTTTTTTGGTGATCTCCCAGACAAACAGATTTAAAAACAAATTAGTACTGCAGTCTCATTAGGCTCTATATAAGAACACCGAATTCATATTCAGGCCTTTCTGACTCAAATGTGTAGCGTTGATAATCTGACCCCTCAAAAACGATGTTAAGTACATTCAAATGCTCAATTTCTTAGAATGCAAAAATTCAATATCAATAGAGCAGGCAGTGGGGATGTTCCTATGAATCCAACAATTTCTGTATAAGTTCTGTTCCTTAATTAAAGTTAACATTTTTCATACTTTAAGACTAAATTGGATGCAATCTTGACTATACTAAATTCGGAAGTGACTAGCAAAGACAGTTTTAAAAATAAAAATAAAAAGTAAATGGAACGATTAGCCTAACGCTTCTAAAAATCTCGCAATCGGATGATACATTGTAGCTAGGCACCTAGGCATATCTTGCTGTCTGCAGCGAATCACTTGGGTTGCAGTTAGTAAATACAGACAGCACTGGGATGTGCCCCAGGGGTGCAGTTTGGGGTCTCAAAAACGAGGCACCTTAACGAGTTAGCAGATTGATGGGATAGAAGGTGTTCACTTGCTGTTCTCTGCAATTAATTAAATGAAATGATATCAGGTTAGGCGTGATGAGAACGACAAGGATGAATCAGCACAATTAGATACAGCAGTGATACTGAACATATTGTTAAAGGAATGTATATTAAGGAGTGCTACATACGAGCTGTGTTGTGTCAGACATGGTTATGGGTGTGGCATCTACAGTCCAAAACACAGCCAGCCCCTTAAAGCCTTTCGGAGCCCATGCGCAGGTGTACTGTACTGAGTCTATGCACGGAGAATATTCTACCGTCACGTGGGAAGACGAGCAAGGTCCCTAGGGCTGTAATCAATGGAAGGATGCTGGCTGTTTGTAAGAAATGAACACGTGATAAAAATTATATTCAAATAGACTATAGTGGGGAAATGGGCTAGGCCAGTTGAAGAATGACCGAGGGATCACTAACTTGATTGGTCGATTCAATCTTACCTTTCTATAGCAAGGTGTGAGTACACTTCAGATTCAGATGAGCAAAATGAAAGGCAGAAGCGTGAAAAGTTGAAACAATCAATCATCTTCTTATCACTGCCTTTTGAATTACTTTTTATCAACAGTGTGAATAGAAACAGTTTGTACACAATTGAACATTTACGTTGCGTCATTGTTGTACAAAATCGAAAAAACCTACTTTGAATATTCAATTGACTTCAAAGGCAAGGATTTTCAATGTTATGGACACGGCTTAGAAACGGGATAACTAAAGTACATGAAAATATTCAAAAATATTTTGAAGTAACGTTGAGTAAGTCTCTTTTAAGCCAGAGCAGAAGTATTGAAATTTCTCTATCAAAAGACTCTTAGCATTTTTGCAGAGCGGATATACTCTTCTATTTGTAAAGGCTATTTTCTTACCACTTCAAAATAGAAACGCTCCTTCAATGTTTGTAACATTTTCCGGCTCTGAAAAACAAGTAGACGTGAGATGCTTTTTCGTGTTTGCTAGGACTTTCTAACTACTTGCTTTATGTTCGCCCTAACTTTACTGAAACAAAGTCGAAAAAACCCTTAGAAAAAAGAAAACTGGACCCCAGCTTTGCTTATGTTATGGTCTATTTACGTAGAAATCAAAGCAATATGATTATTATCAAATGTGATTATTTTTGAAGTCAAATCAGCTTGTAAATAATCACAGTTTTTTGCAGCGGCAGAATTTGCTCTGACCCTGATTGCCTTCTGGCTGCTGTGCTTCGTGAAATCCAACTTGCTTCGTGAAATCCACTTTTCGAATATCCAAGCACATCATTACGCCCATTGAAAAAGGGGCTTTGCGATCGAAACATGTGCTGATAAATGAAAGAAACGAATGCCAAAAATTAAGTCCCCACCAGAAATATTTACTTCTTTTTAAAAAAGGCATAGTCATCTGTTAATCATTCTAAACCTTTTTTGACTGGAGCATCGTAACAAGAAAGAAGGGAACGTGATAGGTAATTTGGAGAAAGTTGTGATGATCATTCAAAAAAGGGGGGAATAAAGTTCGGCCACGAACTTAAGTACCAGTAGGATTGTGTCTGATAGAGTAGGATAGAGTAGGATTCTTGGTAGAAAAAAGTGTAGAAAAGGGGCAAGGAATACAAGAAATTAATATATAATACCTGGTGTAAAGGCTCTGAGCTCTCCAAAAATTTGGACAATGGTCATGATGTTGGTGCATATGAACTACATCCGATGCAGTTTAGCAAGCTATGCGTACAAGTCGCTATTAGTGTGACAATAACCGCTGTGAGCAACTTTGTAAATCGATGCCACAACGCTTACATCGCTTTGAGAAGCACGCATATAGAATTCGCCATACAGAATAATATGAATAATGTGGTATAAACAACTTACAGAATGGAACCTTCGAACACGCAGCCTGAGAACGAACTCTCTCGTGCCAGTACCTTAGTTGCCATTGCTCGATGCAAGTGGCTGGGTGGCAGGTTAGAAAATACGGATGAAAAACTAAATGATTGGGCTAAACAAGATCATCCATATTTAGCGGCACTTATAGTTGTTTTGCCACAGTTCTTTATCGGATTTGTACCTAAAAGGTGCCGGTATCTAGATTTTCATTACAAAGCGCTCGAAGTAGTGATCGAAGCAGGAAAATTGTGTGGGATTTCCCGAATCATTAATCTACTGCTTACAAATAGCCTCGTGTGATACCAGGACAATAATTGTGCCTTATCCCTTGCGTGACACAAGTCAGACGAGGAATCAGGGCTGCTTGGGTTAAAGTAGGGACTAGGAGCTGATGGGTGTTAGCATGGCTATGTATGAGTAGAAATTCGGTACCGGATATTGAGATATTATTGTCGACGATGTCTTTTGCCTAATATTCGCAATATTTGTCGATTATGGGGATATGAAACATTTGAATACGTTTCGATAAAATTTTATTGCGACATGAAAGGATATTTTATATGAAAGAAATTAAGCCCTACGTAAAAAGCTTCTGCATCTATTGAAATTTGGGGTGACTTCAACTTGCATTGTTATGCATTGCAAATCTAGGTTGATTGATCGGGCTGGGGTTTAACTCCTGTTGGGTTTTCCCATTTGGTCCCTCTAAAGGAATTTCGTAAATGCATTCGTCAGATGACAAGAAGGCCTCTACCAGTAAAGATGATCAGAATTTATGAACAAATTCTCGAATACATCACGCAAATATTTAATATCTGTGTCATTTAAAATTAGTTTTTGGATTTCAGTGAATGGGGTCTAGTTGAACACGAAACAATGAGTAATTTTATAGAATCAAAGCGTATTATAGGGATCTGCAAATAAGGATTTAATCTTAAAGCCCATAGAGTACTATGCATTGGCCCATTTGCGGAGGTGGGTGAATATTGCTGCTCGAAGCAAGATCACTTGGATTTACATGATGCGATTAAAGTTATCATTGACCATAATACAGTTATTTGCACTCTTCCAATGAAACTGTCGACCGGTGCTACTTCGAGTTTTTTGGCTCAAATACGGAAGCGTTAATGGAAGTTGAAAAAATTAAGTGTCAATTAGTTATTTTCAAAACAATACTGCCACCCAAAATAATAGCTCGAAACGATAACTTTAGCAACCACCTCTTTGAGGCATCAATAAAATCATAATCTTTAAAAATAAAGTAAGACAAATTTTTAGTACCAAAAATTACGAAGCTTGAGAAATGAAAAAAAAATTGTTTTAGGAACTGAAAAAAATTTGCAGAGGGGATTGCCGTTTAGGGGATCTGAATTAATTTTGAAAATGGAAACAAAAATCCATACAAATTTACTTGCCAACAACGATCTCTGCTGAGTAAGCTGATGAGGTACCTCATCGAAAATCAAATAACTTCATATCTTACCGTAGGAAAAAAATCGAAATTTGTTAAATTTTAAATTTGCTAACCTGAACATAACAATGTAACATGCAATTCGAGAACGAAGTCGTAAATTACTCAAAATGACGCACTTGGCGTAAACAGGTTTAACTTCTAGCCTATCAACTTTGTTACTTATCAATCCACGATAACTTTCATGTTATTTTCGATGCAAGAGTAATAGTTATTCGCGTCGATTGATTCGATTCTTAACGCCGATGAAAGATACAGATGACTTGTGTAAAGTATATTTTGACTCTAGGTTCCAACCAAAGCAGTATTTTGATATTATCTCTAAGAATGAAAAAGAAAATTTATAACTTAAATTGCCAACTCACAAGTTGCCCTGGATAATTTTGTGATTCCATGACGGAGGGTATCCCGATCGAAAGTGCACCCCTAAGCAGATTCTAATCAAAGACTCAAATAACTATCCTTGTCTTTGTGCACTTTCCCCTGAAACTCATTCTATTGCAGTTATCATAACATTGCTCTTTTATTTGCGAATACCTACGAACTTTTCCTAAAGCAAATAATCTAGTTTTAAGAGCTCCTAGCCAGTGTGGCTAGTTAATAATGAAGGAAACGAACCTTACAATCGGCGGTTTTCGAGTGCAAATGCGTCACCCTAAGTGCCAAGCTTCGCTGCTAACCGATAGTCCTGTTTAGAATCAATGTTGCACTTGCGATATACCTGTCGCTAAAACGGAAAGTTTTCCTTGGTCTCGTAAAAGACTTCTGATAACAAAGAATTCCGCCATTGTATCAACCTAGACCTGATTAATAATGCGTAATCCCGAGCGATTGTTTACAGAAGAAACTTTGTAATCGCTCATCTCACAATTGATCCGAAAAGACCTTTATGCTCCAAGGCTCGAGATCGTAGTACCTGTAAAGGCCTGGTCAATTGCGGTCCGCTCACATTGTAAAACCTGCCTCACAGAAGAAGAGTCCAGACGCCTAAGTAAATATCTCTGTTTTTTTCTAGTTCACTTTTACCGATTCGCAGACTTGCCTTTGTTGGCATCAAAACTGTTGTAAACGACTGCGGGCTGGCCAGTTCAAATAATTAGAAAAAATCTTCTACTCCGAAAAATTAAATAAAACGTGAACTAGACTGCATAGGTAGCCGAATGAAGCTATTCAACTATTATTCTTAACCGGACGAGTGGTTTTCGCTGTCAGATGTTCACTTGGAAAAATCCTGGAATTTCCAAGGCTTTATTCAGCCGCAACCCCCTCCACAGATCAATTTAGTAAGCAGATAGATCAACAATTCAATTCAAAGGTGCGAGTGAAACGTATAAAAATGCAGCATTGTTTAATGAGCATTGCAGCGTGGGGTCAGGGGGCACACACCTTCTGCCTTTAGCTAACGAAGGCAGTGGGTGAGATTTCAAGAAACTTCCAGTCAGATAAAACCAGAACGCACGTCAGCGCAACTCTTCAATGTAAAAGCAGCTCCTTTAGATATGTTGACGCTATGAATCAATCACACAAACATATCTGGCAAGATTTTGATTCCCCTACAAGTTTCCCTTTTTGCAGTGTACTAGAACGTCCTTCTCAAAACTACGTGCTTGCATATTACCCACTGCAAAGAACAATACATAGCGTTTTGCTGTGCGGGTAGTTTAAAATGATAAGGACATTGATCCGATGGAACAACAATGCTAAACTTCACAGGAAAGAAGGTAAACCGATAAAGTAGCATGTGGCTATGCTGTTTCGATTGTTTTAAAAGTAATTGGAGACAAAACGCTTATAGTGAGAGGAAATAGAACATCTTGGGAATTTTTGAATATAATGCCAAAAACAACAGATTACTCGAGATCCTCTCATAAGATATGTTCACATGGAGCAAAGATATGTCCCTACGCACAAGGGCTCGGCAGTTGCAGAAATCAAGTGTTGGCGGGGGTCCGGAAAATCATTTACTTCCAACATTCAATATGCAAGCCAAAAGCTTGAGAAAAATTCAGAAAAACAAAAACAAGCATGCAGAAGGAATATACGCTTAGGGTTTCTATGTATTATGCTACCAACTCTAGCAGCAAAAGCCTTAAAGCATTCCTCCATTTTTCGCATAATCAACAAACTTGCTAAGATCATTTTTCAATATTTGCTTCATTGGTTGAAGAGCGAAGTAAGCTTAGAAAGCGAAAAGGGAAATGCAAATTTTGCTTTGAAAATATACAGCTGTAATACATATACATCCTTTTTTTACATCCTCTTTGAAACCGTAATTGATGCAGAACCACTTTGCACACTTAACTCAAAAGCCGACCGAGTGGCCACTGAAATACCAAGACGATGTTTCCTCTTAAATTGGGAAGACAAAATTTATCGTACTGCATCGAAACAGCTGCTTATGGTTAAGGAAGAGCTGGCGTTACATACGCAATAACATTGTAATTATCCAGCAAACTGGACAAACAATTTCTAAAGTGACTGGATAACCACTTGTCTAGTGGCTAAAAGATTTCGGTAGAATCCTATAGCATTTGAAAGTAGCACGTAACCAGTGACGTCATTTTACAATCCGGTTCTATTTTTAAAACTAGTCACGTCATTGGGAGCTTGCCATACTGAGTAAGAGAGCGTTTTTTGCAAATTAAAGTTGATTCAAAACAAAAAAATAGCTGTCAGGAGTTTCTGCAGCTTAACTGAAACTATGTGAGTGATTGAATTTCACTGCAAAGTAAGACAAAAGTACTTTCTAATACTTTCTTCTACGTTTTGTCAGATTAAAGTCACCCATTGGAACAAGTGAGTCAGATTAGTAAATCATATTAGTAAATTACAAGCTAATCAACTTAATTACATTTTAAATTAAAAATCTACACTTGGCTTTTTTGCACTGCAATAACTAAAGCTTTTCTTCAAACCGTCGTCCTGGCAAATTCCATTTCAGAGTTGCTTCTCTTCAGCCTGCTACCAAGGGGAATTCTATCATATCTGGATCGAAGACAGAACTCCCAAAAACAAATTTAAAGGATTAACTTGTGCCATTGTATTTCTTGAAACCATCTCTATGTTGTCAAAATATCCAAATTTACGGGATAAAATTTTGATCATGCGTTGAATAAAAAATAAGTATTTTGTGTGGCTATAAAAAGGCAAGTAAAACTTACATAATCGAGATATTTTTCTTTCCTTTACCGACCGAACTTTAAATATAACAATTAAAGTAGCCGCTTCTCCAGCAAACTAGTTCTTTCAGGAAAAAAATGCTTCCGACCGGATTCTACATTAACCAGACGCCCCTTTTGGTAATCTTCTTTGGAACAAACTATAAAGCTTTTATTAGAAGTGAATGGTTATTTCTATACTGTTATATAGGATGTTGGTTGTGTAAACTTCTCGGTGGCTGTCTACAAGCCAAAGTAATTGGACAAAAGATTTGCGAGGAAGCTGACTATTAAGTTTTACAATCTCCACGCCATTAACTTGAACCAGCCTTTACAGTGCCATAAACAAAGCACTTTGAAGTAGACCTGTCTTCTTGCAAAGCGTCTTAGTGACAACTTTTAAAGATCTATCGAATATCATTTATTTTCGACATCTATGAGATGATCTACCAAAACAACGTTGAAATTTAACTCGAAGGGAAACGCAGTAACTCCTGGTAAAGACTTTTGTGAGCAAAGTGTTCCAGGAACCTATCAAAAGGACAGCAGGATTCTCTGCAGAGGGTCCTTGCATTGTGATTGACATTTACCAATAGAGTTACTACAACATCTTTCTAAAGATCATTTCAATGGCTTGTATTCCTCGAAATAATAAAGGTTTTTTAACAACTCCTGTGTTGCACCAAGTGTTTAACTACAAGATATACCTTTCGATACTTCTCATTTCAACAAAGATTCTAGTACTTTGGCTCTTTCTATACTAGATATATTGTTCAAGCTAAAAACTGACGTAAATATCTGGTGCGGAAGGAAGATTTCGTATAGTTAACAATGATGTCTAGCAGGATTTCAATACCTGGCCATCATCACCTTTAATTATGAATTAAAGAACATTAAGAAGAGAGACTGGCTTTTCGTCTCCTTTCAACAATCGATTAAAGCTCATTGCCAACACACAGCCAAGCCACCAGTTTACCTAATTTATTGGAATATGTCATCTTGTCATTTGATTTAGCTCATTGTTTTATTATTAAAGTAAAGTGAGGAAAAGACAGGCGGGATGAATGGACTTTACTCTCTATATAATTATCTTGAGCAGAAAGCAAAAGAGTATAGCCAAACTGCCATTCTACAAGCATTTAATGTTTGCATTCATGCCACGATGCTTCACTGTTTAGCATCAAAACGAAATAGACTATATTATTTCAGGGTCTTATGGTCTAAAAAAATCTACAAAGTAACTTTTTAATAGCAAAGTAAATACTTTGTTGGACGATAATTGTCGATTCACCTAAAGGACTGACCCAATTGTTTCTTACTTCAAGTAATGCTGGGTGGTCCTCCAAAAAGGTGTTTAGAAAAGGCTTTATACAGAAAAGTGCTTTCATTTGCTAATGTATAATCGATGTGTTGTCTGGATAAGAAATAGGCATTGAACGAAGGCTATTCGCTTTGAAAGATATTTCTGTTTAACGTCACCTATTATTTCAATGCTTTGCTAAGAAGTCCTCATCTATAATTGTTGTGGTGTCATGTATTAGAAAATATGTCAAAGGTAAGTTTTTCTCTCGGTCCAGATAACGTTATGTTATTGGTAGGGAATGGAGGCCGAGATGACTTGAGCAAAAATATGTCGCCGTTTAAAAAACAATGGCATAAAACTAGAATTATAAGCAAAACTACGGATCAAGGCCACAGGACTATGTTTTTATTGATCTTGGGCAACATGATGAAAACCAATAAAAATATGTTAATTATGACTTTGTTTGCTTGTGTTGATGATGAAAGTAATGTAATGATGCTTTTAAAAGAGAACTTTAAATCCCTAACAAAGCTTGGTCTGTGTGAATGGATATCGATTCCCTGTTTTGTGAGATATAACTCCTAAATTAGATACAATAAAATGCAAAATGTCGTACCTTGAATCCGGCAAATGTTGTAGCTTAGGGCCTCTGAGTGATCGGACTCAACTCTGGGCTGGGCGTCGTTACTGCCGCTCACCTTGCAACAGTCGTCTAGTAATAAGAAAATCAGCAGCCATAATTTCATCAGGGTCTGTTAGACTTGCAGCTCTGGCTGAAAAGACTGGCTTCTGCTCATAACGCATTGAATTATTTATGCTGAGAGATGTGCAATATTTTCAAATTATGTTATAGCCACAATGTCCAAGCTCTAATTAAAATAACGGTAACCAATTAGAAAACAACGCTTAACCCATACGATAAGATCGTTTAAAACCTATCGCGCATATCCTTTGGCTTCATTAAATGAATATCCTCACCTTAAGCGAATCCCATAATCCTGCTTAATCGCGTTATCAAACCATAGTTTAATGAAATCATGTGTCCAATCGAAAATATTTGAGAAACGACTCAGTTAAGTCGAGTGATGACGACCTAGTACGATCTGACCTATCCAAGTACCATGGTCTTGTCTACGGGATATTTTACTTCTAAAATCAAGCGACGTAAAAAACTCGAAATTTAAAATGGAAATGCTGTTTAATTGAGAAAAATAGTTTTCGGAAATTAAAATGCTAATAAATGGCTACGTCTGAGTTCAGTTTCACCGAAAACACGGGAACTCAAGTCATCCCCAAAATGAATTACACCAGTAAATGAAAGTTTCCTTCCTTCTCACAGAAGAATCCCTAAATGTTTCTTGAGTGGTAAAAAATAATTAAGTAAGATAAACGCCATTTAATTATTCCATGAAGACGACCTTTTGCTACCTTGAGCCAGTAAATCATAAAAACGAATCGATGACAAGCAAAAATTATTGTACAAACGAATAGAGCACCAAGTTCAATCTTCGGTTCGTAGAAAATAAAAAAAAATATTCCGAAAAGCATTAATGTGTTCTGACATTCATATTTTCTGTTCAAACATTACATACGTTAATCAACCTGTGTTTAACTTTTCCTAAAGGACACCTACGCTACATACGACTGCCCTTCGTTTTCAACTACAGTCTCCCCAAGAAAGAGAGACTTCCTAAAAACCATGCCATTCAAAAGACCTTTGAATCGGTATAAGTCATCGGTTTACGTCTAGTAGTTCGTGGTAAAGAATTTTGTTGATGTCTGGAAACTAAAAAATTGTGACCCATGTATGGGAATGACTTCAATTTAGAAATTACTCACTTGCCTTGATAGTCGTGTAATTGATGGCGATTACTCGATTTAGCATAATTTATTTATCTGATTTGAAATAAATTCTGAAAGCGACATGACGAAAGAAAACTGACCTACCAAAAGCAAAAATGGAAGCAAAACTAGGGAATTTAATCGCAAAAGCGCTCGAGTTTAATTGCTGAAGAGAGACGGCGCCGACATGTTGAAAAATGCAAAGTCACGTGATAATACTGCATAGGCTGGTTGTTCCAACAATGGGAGACCTAACCTCCTGACAGGACTCAATCTCACTTGGCAATGAAGACGTGCCACCTTATATCGGTGTCCTCCACCTTGAACGTTGGAGGTGAGGAGCAACAGGGACCGGACGAAAAGCAGCACCGCCAGTGAGACGGTGGTAAATATTGGAGCGATTCAGAAGGGTAGGAATAAACTCGGAGTCTATAGGAGTTAAAGAAGCCAAGGTGACCAAATGTCTCTTGGAAAACAAAGAATGATTGACTGCTCTTAGATTGTAACTAAAAACAACGGAATCAGCCTAAAATGGCATCTTGGTACCCATCAATTCTAGGCCAGTTGGGAAATCGTGTACTTCACGGGCATTTCAAAAAGTAACACTTTGTCTTCAAACTCCATAAATGCCAGGCTAAAATCACAGCTTATCGATGACATAAGGTCTAGAGCATTATATAGAGGTAGCTACGTAGCTAAGAAGGTTTTATTGATAATGAAACGATGCATAATGCCAGACAGTGTGAGAAAAAATGACGAGGAAAAACACGGTAATCGTACAAAGGCATCTTGATATGATACGTTCATAGAGCAAATGTTGGCGCTGAGAAAGCTTTGAAGCTTGAGGTACCACTAAGAGAAAGAGCTAGGTTTATTGGTGTACATTTCGCCTTAAACAGTTATAAACAAAATGGAAACAGGAAAGACTGTCCTCCTTTTGAAAGTGGCATCTTTGATGCTTATTGAAAGATAAAGGCATGCTTCTACTTTATGGTTTTGGAAACGAAACTGTATTTTATAAAAGGATTTTTAATCCTGGCAACAAGAGCCATTCTCTTTGGAAAGGATGCCATTGCTTTGATCTCCTATTGAAAACAAACAAACCACTCTCCAGTATGCAGCTGCAACTGGGGTCCAGACTTAGAATTAGAGCAGATGGCTGTCCAGTAAGGGAAGTATTTTGAGGCAAGGGTTAGCCTTGGGCGTCAAAACAAGAGCAGAGAAAGCTTAGCCTGCATTATTGATGACCAATACCAGTTAACCGCCTTTGGTTTGCGGCCATTTGAATACTTCAACTCATGCCGCGATGTCGAGAATTCCCCTAGAATCACGTTGTAAAGTATTCCACGGATATTTCTGGGTGTGACGTCAGAAGCAAGAACAGGTTTCAATACCATATGCACTAGTACTGAAGCTCCCTATAAAAATACAGACTCTATCCCTCTGCTGCGAAAAGTGGCAAAGTTACCAATTCGCAGTGTTTTGATACAATTATGATACCAACGTCAAATCTTGACACGTTTCACTTAAGCACTTTCAGGGGACCGATGCAGCCAAAACGTAGGGTATGCCATTGAAGGCATTTGCAACAACAGCCACAAATAACTCATTTTCAGCTGTAGAGTAATCGTAATCCAATTGGCATGAAACTGTGCTTACGCCCAAAATACGGCAAAAAACGTTGGTTTAAATTTTAGCCGATGAAATTGCTTCCAAAAGCGGTATTCTAAGCTTCTAAAACCGACCAGTTCTCGAGAAACTTCTGCTGGCAATCACATTGCCGAGATGAAGCAACCTCAAAGAAGATAACATAAAGCACTTTCTGCTCCTTAAGATGGGCTTTCGGATGTTATCAGATAAGATTCCGAAGGTGGAATGTTTCTAAACAGCTTTGAAGGAGATGCAGCAGACCTTACCTATTCTACTGCAAAGCAAAGTTGCCGCGAGGGAGTAGGACGTTGTTCAAAGCAATGTGCTTAAACAAATATTTGAAAAAACTACGACGATAATTGAATTCTTTTCAAACATAAGGACAACATCGTAGAAGCGAAGTGCTTTGCCTTGCATCCTACATATATCTGACCGGAGTGAATAGCCCTTAATTAGCCCCAAACTTAGTGATCAATTTGGTGTTTCAGGGAAATGTCAAAAATTTGCTCTAATGATCCAAAATGATTGTCACTTGACAATATAAACTGCAGGTCAAAACATTTGCTTATAAGTAATAGATTATATGTAGTACGCATTTATTATAATCAATGTTGCAGCTTTTTTTGAATAAGGAAAATATTTTTTACTTGTGCCTTCTTATCTTAAATTTTCTTGTTTGCTTTCTAATATAGAAATGATCTTTATATAAAATGTGAATTTTCCTCCTGAAGCAAGCTAGAGGAAGTCTTTAAAACTGCATCGTGTAAAACAACAAAATGCATCATCAAATAAATTACATTTCCTTGTGCTATCCACAACACTAAATTTTCCTTTTTTCCTTTAGCTCTAATGCTAGAACAGCATAAATGCCAATGCATTATCGACTCCTGAGTTAAGCATCTAAAAGTTCTCTTTCTTCTTGTTTTCTAGCTATGCTCAAAATTAGTGACTACCATTTTCTAATGATACAAAAATTCGATCCTACTTTAAGCCACTATAATTTCTTTTGAGTTTGTGATTAACAACAGACGAAGAGCCTCGTTGAGAGTGGTCAGCTTATTTTGCTTTAAACCCATCACCCCTTGACTGGAAATGATTGCGAAGCCCCCTGGTTTTCCTACTGTATATGAAGTAGGCAGTTATCTCAGCCTCTGCGTAAACGTAGAGCCCCGTGTATATAAACATCATTGAAAAGGTCAAGACAACAGGATTTCTTACGAAGGATCATAGAAATGATCTTTCAACATCATTCAATATAAACAGCATTCAAAATTATTCATGTTCTACCTTTGGCCGCTCTCTTTCTTTGAGTTGTCCATTTTTGTTTTAAAACAAAGACTGGTCTTGGCTACGTATAGAATGCTTATTTTGATAAAAACGGTCATAAACCATGACAGCAAATACTAGCTACAGTGACACGAGAAAATAAAACGATTGTGCAAAAGACCGATAAAAAGACACTTTACAAAGCCTGTCCACTGACAAGTAGAGGAAAGAAAAAAGTGATAAAAGCAGGAATGAAATTAACTTTAGGCCTGTCCAACTATATTTGGACAGTTATGAAAATCGAAACATAAATATTTTCGTCTGCCTTTTAATATATCCACGCTGAAGCAAGAAATGTTCTAGAAAATATCAATGCTGACAAACGCATCAAGCCTATATAGAAGGATAAGACACATACTCATACGCATAGACGCGTAGTCTTGAAGGGTCACTAATTTTATTAAGAAAACAAACGCACTAAATTGTACCTCTTTATGTGGCGATCCCTTACACTGACATAGAGCAAAACATGAGTCGCAATGCAGGCTCGACGAGTTATAGCATTGCAAGCAAGCCACCATCTTGAAATCGATAAAAAATGCGGAAGGACTTTACGTCATGTCTTTCTTCATGGCCTTCGAAATAGTCCGTTGCCCCCGTCCATACGGCAATAAGCATTCGGCAGTCTTTAGAAAGAACCAATGTCCTTTGACAACAAGCCATTACAGAAATGTTTGTCATCTTTTCAACCTTAAATCATTATTTACACATGCAATAACATGATTAATATTTATTTATCATCATTGTCTTGATACAATGACCACAAAAAGAGTTCAAAAAGTCGTGTTTGAGTGCCTTCAATAATGTATATAAATCCAAAATTTTTTGGACCAGAAAATTATTGACACCAGCATAGATTTTACAATAGTCTGAATAAAGAAAATGCACATATAATGCTGAGTAATAGCATTAAAAAGTGCACTAATTGGCAGTGACGCATTTACCCATAGACCTACTGGGCCCGGGCCCCCTTAGCCCCTGGGCCCGGGCCCCCTTAGATTTTTAATTCTAGGGGGCCCCAGGCGAAATTATCTTAAGCCTATGCAAAGTGCTGTTGATGAATGGAGTAGCAAGAGACGAACCACTTTGGCATATTTTAGGGGGCCCTATCAACGTTGGGCCCAGGACAGTCGTATGTGGCCCTGCTAATTGGATATATTCTGAGTAGCTAATTAATGTTGCCATCCTATACTATCAAGTGATACGGATTTAATGATTCCGGGTGATGCCAAATGATTCCAAGAATCGTAACAATGTGCTCTTGTCTCTTCGGAAATATTGTTTGGCTCAAAGAGTTACTCCTCAAGCCAGAATCTTTGGATGTATATAAATGAAAACTACCTTAAAAACTCCATATTGGAAGATTTAAAGAGTGCTTCAGGTTATCATAATATCCAGCAGGTGAAATGGTAACGTTTCCTAACTGTAACTTTCCTAAAAGTTTCCTAATGGTAAATAACAGCTCTCCATTGGTTGAAAGCGTACCTTTGCCTAAGGATCCTAAAACCTTTGTTGCCAAATAATTATCTTTAAAATGGTGCAAACCTATACATTGATCTGAAATAACAACAAGAGACGTAATAGGCAGAAAGCTGAAAAACGTGCCTCTGAGCGAAACATGTCTTCTAATTCTTCATTCAAATTATTGCGCTGAAATTATTGCATCGAGTTTCTTATCACACTTCGTGGCCAAATCAGATTTTACTCACGATTTAACTTAGAAATTCTGCTGCTTTCAGCTCGACAAGTTAACTACGTTATTTCTCAAAACTTTATCTTAAAGTAATTTTGATAGTTAAAAAGGTTTTGATCAATTAAAAGATTAGAGGAATTTGAAATCCTTGTCAAACAAGGCGATAGCGGCCGATCTGGTGTGGTTAGCATCTGTGCAGCTATCATGATAACCAAAAAGGTGAATTTTTGAAAATAAATCATCGAGCAAGGTCGGTCTTGGTCATGACACATCGAAATTTGCAGTGATCAAGGTTACGACAATACTGAGATCAGCAATGATAATCGTGGTGATTCGAATTGAGAATCTCGAATACCACAATGATCCGTCATTGGCACAATGGTGTTTAATAATCAGACAATATGTTCATAAACCGGGGATCTGCTCACATGCCGGGTCTGGTGAACCCACTTTTGGTTCCAAGAATCAAAGTAAAACTTAAAGCTCAGTCCATTTATTTTATCGAATCAATTAATTAATATTATATTACAAACATTCAGATATGTGTCTGCACTTTTTGGACAAGTCTATCACTTGACATAAACAATAAAAAATTGATCAAAATGATGCTCTCCATTATTACCAAAAATTAAAATAATCGTAGCTCGTTGGCCAAATTTCTGTTTTAAGAAAAGGTAAAACAAGATAACATTTAAAGAGCCCAAACACCTTTTCCTGATTTTTTCCTCATGCAAACTGTTTAGATCGAATCACCCTTGCCTGTATTCTTTTGTTGCCCACTTTCCACTTGCATCGAAACACGACCCCACGCCATCGATAAAGTCGATTCTCGAGGCTATTCGAAGATCGACCTATTTAAACTCGTCGACTGCAACTTAATTGTCATTCTATGAGTTAAAAAGGCAAACATTTCGCAACTTACCTTTGTTTATATCGCGTTGGTGAAGCATCACGTTTCCTGACAAAAACAGCTTCGTTCCACGGTGTCTTTGCCACAGGAAACATTCCACTCCCTATGAAAACCAGACGGAAAAGTCCGACTTTGTTGCGTTGGCCAATAACGAGACAAATAACGCAAAAAAAAGCCAAGGGCAATTTGTAAGATTAGGCACTATGGAAAACGCAAAGGTTTATCCGCATAAAGTTGAATCGTCGTCACCACTTAATATTCTTAGGCCGTAATCTAACTTGGGTAACAAAACAGAGAGAATCAAATCCATTATGGTGTACGTAGCTGGCAAATAGCGTCTAGAACACTACATCCACACAACAGCGCCACACATTCGTGATATCAAGGAATGAGCAAAGCTGTCATGTTATCAATCAACATTCACTTGTAATACAAACTTCCTGAGCCAAAATCGTTTATGGGCATGTATACTTGTGTAGTGTTCTTTTGTTTTTGGTGTACAAGTCAGTGGACAACATGTATTGTAACGTAAACTTCAGAGCGGAGAAGTGAACATGGAAATACCCGAGGTATTTTGATCACACGAAGCCACAACGATGAAAACGGTAAAGAATCCTTAAATTATTTTGCCAACATTAATCGATGGATAATGATGCCCTCAAAATGGTATTTAGCTACTGCTTAAAATCATACTCTATTCTAAATCAAGTTGTTAGTTACAAAATGTGCACAAACTTTATCTAAATATTTTATAAACAAATGAGACTTATTCAAATCTAAGACTTAAATCTTTTGCTATGGACAGGTTCCAAATCATTAACCAACATGTGATTACCTCTTTTTGCAGACTGTTTAGCGTCTGCCAATAGGCCAACTCGTGAAGTCAAATGGAGGTTAATTATGTTCGAATTGATCTTTTCTTGACAAAGACTGTCTTGCATTAGTTTCATCTTTTCACTCTGCGGAAATGTACTTTGGCTTGACTCTTTGTATGAGTCCGACATCAAATAATTTTTCCTAACCTCGAAGGAGAACGAATTAACCAACTTCAAAAAATTCTTTGCCCATTCGCTGTGAACCAAAGTTGTACTTCCACCTTGCTCCCAAAGGCAAACGCCGTCAAAAAATGTCAGGATATTTGCAAAGTTCTCATTCGAATTGAAGTATTCTGACTCTGGCGCAGCACCCTTGCCGACAGTTCCAACATTTTTGCAGTATTTAGCTATTTGCGGAAAGAAGGTGTTTGCTATTTCGTTGAACTCCTTATAAAGCTCTTCGTCTTCTCTAGAATGGGTATATCTGAAAAGGATGGTTAATCAAATAAAGTTGTCAGTCTAGCAATTGTTGGCTCAGTTGATTCTTAAGTGAATTCGACGATTCAAAAATAGTTAGATAGGCTAATACAAGAAACGGGCTTTATAACGAAAGCAGATTGGTCTTAAATGAAGAGACCAACTTGAGATGTTCTCTTAAAACCACATATTGTTGTGTTCGTCTATGATTTAGCAAATGTGTATCCAGCATGGCTGGTGGTGATCGAAAGGAACCTAGAAGCTGATCATGTTACTTCTGAGCTTCCCTAATTGACTAGGATGACTGTTGATCGCAAATTTAGACTAGTGGAGTTGCAGACAAGTTGGCTTGAAGACCGAGGATCGTGGTGTTTTCGATTCAAAAGAACACATGGTGTTTACGGTATTAGTTCGACTCATCCGAAAGATCATCTTCGCATTTATTTTCATCGTTCGTTGTTGGGGTGAGAGTGACAGATTTCGACATTATTTAACATAATAAAATGCGTCGATTTAACATAATAATATAATAGTTATTTAACATAATAAGATAATCTGGACATTTAACAGAATGCAGCACATATGCAATTTGAATGACGCACACCAGCAAAGGAAACAACGAAACGCAGCATGCTCTGTCTAGCTAGTGCCAGACCCCTCGATTAGACTGAAGCCCAACCTCTTTAATCTCAGTGCAAGTAAAATAGCAAAAAGTACAATCCTAAGTTCAAACAATGAAAACGTAGACAAGCGACTCAATACTTTGAATTTACGAGATTAGAGCGCTGTGCTATAGACGAAGTAGTAGCAATACTAGAACCCTACACACAACTATGACATGTAAGAAAAAAACATGCGCTTACTCACCGACCAGCTGCTAGTGCTGCCTCTTTCCAGCGAGCCGTGGCATTTGCATACTCCCCTCTTCGAAAAAGGTATCCACCGTAGTAGGTGAATGGGTAAACATGGCACCCTCCATACTCTCGTTTTGCGATTCCTATTGCACTCTCGTACAGATCTTCAATAGTAAATGTTGGGCGAGTCCTCTCTATCTCTTCCAAATCTGCAAGATTGCACACTGCCATTGGGTACCTGTTGATATAAACTTTTTTTAATCAGAAGAAATTTCGCCCTTCTTTTAGCCTTTAAGGTAAATAAAGCAAAGGAAGAGAGAGAGAGCAATAAAGCTGTTTGATTCATTGTTAGCACCATACTGTTTCAAAGTTTCTGCTTCTTCTATGTAGCCCCCTTCAAAATCATCTTTAGTAAGAGGGATAATACTTCACTGGATTGAAGTTAACAAACATGGGCTAAGGAATTTAGTCACTACCCAAACTAAGCTTTTTCAACAGTTCAAAAATTCAAAAAAAAAGCTTCAGACTAGAATGCAATTCTCCGTGTGACGTTTTACTCTTCCCACGGGAAACTCTCACATCTGTTGAGCATAAACTGCCCACTAATCATTAAAATTATGAGAAAAAAATTGCTGGAGTTTAAGTTTAAAAAGCTGTGGTATAAAGATATATTTTTCTTAAAAGCCTTCCAAAAAGCCGCCGAAATCTAGATTTGAAATAATGACCATAAGCCATCTTCCCACGAGGCGTATCTTGGTATCGTAAAGATCATGGTTATAACCATATTCAAAAACTTCATAATTCATTAAAGACGTCTCTATTTGATGAAGGCTGCCTTTAAATGCTAGATTACGCTGTTTTGACGCTGGAGACAATATGACATTGAATTTGTTATAAGTAAGGTGGAGTCGAAACTACGTTCCAATAGCATACGAATGACTTATTTACAGGTGCCAAACTTATTCTGTCTTTCACGAGCGAGACGATTCGCATTTGGTGTTTACACGACAAGCATTAGACAGGACTGGTTAAAAAGGATGCTGTTTTTGTTGTTTCTTTTCATTGTTGTTGCAGCTGTTGGCGTGGTACACTAAAATGGGCTGTAGCAACAAGATCTATTCCCTAATTTGCTAACCAAATGATATCCTATCACTGATTGAGCAGGCTAACAATAGCACTAAACATTTGCATGAAATTATAGGAGCCCATGCGTAAATGTGTCACTGTTAAGATGAAAAATTTTTAAATACTTCATCCTAGCAAAAAGCAACCTTGCACGACAAATTGTCTTGAAAGTGTCTCATTGACGATTCATACTTAAGCATTCTATGGTTTACCAAAACAAGATGGTTTTCAGCTTTCTGAAAGAGTTCTTTCTCAGTGCTTGTTGTAACATCTATCTTATCGCTTTATTCCACTCGTTTGCATTTCAATAATGCACCTTGTATGCAGTAGCGTGCGGAAGGGCTTTTGAGTGGGGGGGGGGGGGGGGTTTTGTAACATGAGAAGTTTACATACAGGGTTGATTAAAGATAGTTAATCATGGCGCACAAATTTTACACTCTAGTACTGTATTAGTTCCTTTGTGTCGAATCTGGATAAAACAAAAGTGCAAATCTAATTCTTCCCCAAAATACCAACACACTGTTATATTTGTTTCAACTTTTACAGACAGGCAAACATTACCGACGGTCACACCCCCACACCCCCTACTTCAGGATGCCTCTGCTTGTATGTCAAGTTTTAAACCGGCAAGACAAAGCGTAAATATAAAATATGTTTTGTTGGTAAGTAAGCAGTCTATTTGCATGGATGGCAGCATGATGAGATCTCAGTGGCCAGCCATCCCAGGTGAGCTAAAGGAGCCAAGTCAGATTAAGAGAGCAAGGAATTGTATTCATTTTATTCCATTCAAATTTACAGTAAATATATTTAACTTGCTTACCATATTATAATAAAACCAGGCTTGGGTAAAAAAGATACAGTGGCCGCCAAAAGTAGTTGGAACACCAAGATTGTACTCGTAATAAATGTATATTTTCTCTTCATTTCCCTATTTCAAGCAGACAGGACCCCCTCCCCCCTTAAACAATGTTTTCAAGGTAGGTGAACATGTCACTAAACATGGGTTACACAATTTGCGCTCCAACATACATTTGTTGTCATTTTCTAGTCGGAATCCAACTTGTATATGGGGGAGGGGAGATGTTTAGTAGGAAAGATGATTGGATTGTTCCAACAAAGATGGCATTGTAGGTCAACCACAAGTAACTAAATGTGTGCTTGAACAATATAGCTCTAAAGAAAGATTATGAAACAAACTGTATCCAACTCTCTATCGGCCAGGATAACTGTGGATATAAGACGAAATGTACTCATCCAGTGATGAAAGATGCTTTCATCCAAAATACCTTCGTATTACTTGCTATTGTGAAAACCGATTAAAGGCTTTTAGATGAAATGGTGACTTTGCTAATGTTGCTATATCATCACCTTCAGAGGAGAATAAAAAAAAATAAAAAGCCTTACCTTTCAAGGTGTCCGCTATCAAACATTAACCAAAGCAGTGCCTGTAAAAATATTAGTTAAAAATTATTTAAGACTATTCTTTAAATGACACTATTTATAGGCTGTTGACATGGAAGTACCATAACTTCACATGCTTTGTCTGATTTGATAAGATATTTTAAAAATTGATGAGACAAAAGAACAATCAGAAAATTTATGTCTGCAAAATTGAAGTATATTAATGAGTGATTAAGAAGAAGAAGTGAAAAAGGTCATATTTCATATCCTAACTGTCTGTTGTTGATAAATTCTGATTAGCTTATTATTACTGCTACCTGTTGAATCTGACCCAGTATCTCACTGTCTGTTCCTGCATTTATTCCAGGATTTATTGCTGACACAACTGCAGCCACCTCCATATGTCTATCACATTGCATCCCATTTCCTCCAAGATAAAGCCAACTTTTTGAAAACTCAACCAATGAATTTTGGGAAATAGGACTCCCTCTCTTAACGGCATCCCTTTTTCCGTGCCATGTCACCTCAGCTGTTTCTTTATTGTCATCCCCAAATGATACCCACGCATGGTCTTCAGAAAGAACCAGATGAATATCATTGATCCCAATGCACTGCGCAGAGGCAACAACCAACAATGCCACACCAAAACAATCTAATCTTTTCCCTGAAGATTAATTGGCAAAAACTTTTGTAAGTGTGACAATCAATGATGGAAAAAAGCGCAATTAAATATAGAAGACAATGAGGCATTGAAGAGATTCATTGTAAGCAACTTTCAAAGTGACTGAAATACGCCTATCATTAATGTTATTTTCATTCTAAAGCCATCACCATCATATCTACACAACATACTTCATATGTGTACATGTCTTTAGTAGTACTTCCATATAAGAAGCTTCTCTTGCTAATCTGTCCTTGGAGCTTGCATTTTAGATTGTCATACATCATTTCAAAAAGCATTAATAAGTAAAACTATAACCAATTGGACGATGAAACTAAAACTTCATACCATATAAGAAGCTGTAAACACTCTGTATGTGGGGTCTATCCTTGAAATAAGCGGTTGAGAGTTGGCTCCAGACAAAATCTGCTACAGCTTTCACTTTTTCTCTTGAAGTGGAAATCTTCTGCTGGTGTTCTGTTGTATTGCCAACTTTACTAGGCTCCAAAACATGGTGAAACGTTTGATCAACCAGTGTTAAATATGTTTCGTACATCTCTCTGAAGCCAGTAAATTGAAGTACTGGGAAGCCTTTGTCCCTCATACCAACGACAAAGTCTGCATTCTTTTTCAGGAACGATTTATCAGTTAATTGATGTTCCATAAATCCACAGACAAGTGATAATATGGCTAGATTTGGGTCGGGCGAATTTAGCTCATTGGCGAAAAGCTTCTTAACCGACTCCACATCTTTTAATGGAAAGAAATTCTGTATTTTTGACAAGTACTCGCGTTTCCCGGTGACAGCCATGTTTGTAAATTGAAAGAAAGTGCAAACGGGTCAGCCAAAATGAAAAGGAGGCGATATCCATTCTTGGAATTTTGAGTTCGAGGAAATGCAAATTTCTAAGAAGAAAACAGTGAAAAGGGAAATAGTAGGTTAAGTAATAGTAGAAGGTTGTCTGTCATTTTATTGACGACCCCAAATCACCATTTGATTAGTTTCTCACTCAGGTCCAAGCCATAACAGGAGAGATGCAGTCTACTTTTTTAGAAAATGGGAAAGGACTGAGCCTTTTCTCACTGACAAAGAAAGTATTGACTGCTTCTTGACAACAGCTTGCTGAATTTCTATTCATGAAATTGTTCATAATTTTTCTTTATAAGCTATTGGTATATTTCTTTTTCGATTTACTTTCTTAATTATTAATGTTGAAATCACATTGCAGATAATACGTAAAGTTTCTTTTCAGGTTCGCATTCAAAAAACACAAGCAATTCGGCCGTACTCTTTTAGCAGCGATTTAAAGGCAAAATAAAGATGCAAACAGTATGATCCAAGCAAATCTTTGAAAGCATATTTGGAAAATACAGGACGCTGGAAACAATTTGACTGCCTCATTACATTGAAAGGGCGTGGTTTGGGTGGGGGCAACTTTGTAGAAAATTAATGTATGACCTATGTATTACTCGATGAACATCAGAGAAAGGAAGCTTGATAAATAACGACGCGGAACGCATTATCAATACAAGAATCAAATTAACCCTTCATGAACAATAACTACCCATCAATTTAAAGTAGTATGACAGTAGATACAATAAAAGAAGTGATAGGTCTAGGTCAAAGTTTCTCTTCAGGATTTGAACAGGCAGGGAAGAGTCATTTTTCGATCCATATTTGGCTGATCCGAAGAGAGCTTCGAATGGTTCTCCTTCGCAAAACATGGTATTTGCTGAGTGTTGAATGTTGAGCAGTTGCTTCTTTCATAATCTCGCGTAAGTAACGAAAGTAGCATATTTAATTGCACCCCGATCTAATTATCAGATTAAGCAGAGGGAGAGACCAAATGAAAAAACAAAATTACATTTTGCGTATTCATAAAATACTAAACTGTTAAAAGTTTATTAATAGAACATTGCAACAGAACAACTTATTACCAAAAGATAACTGGTCTACATAGAAAGGAACCAAACGTACATTCGCAACTGCAGCTACAGAACAGAACGGATGCAAAGAATGCAAAGAAGGGTTGAATCAAGCAGAACGGAGAGGGAAAACTTTTCAAAGATACGTTAGCTTTGAATGTTACAGTAGTTAAGTACGGGTACAAATGGTTTATCGGCAAGTCATGTATCTCCTTTTAAATCAATGATTTCACGACAGGACTGCTGTATGTAGAAAGGGAGCCATTCTGAAAGCAGAAAATAATATTCTTTCATGAGCTGATGAAAGCCAATTCAACAAGATGACCAACAGCCGTCCAGTACTCGCTGCAAAGACCAAGCCAAGTTCTATGCGTTTATACATTTCTTTTATCTAGAATTCTGTATAAGAAATTGCTAGACTTAAACCTACAAAGACTAACAAAGACGAGAGAAGGCCCCGTGTTCTTTTAATATGAATGAAATAGTGATTGTATATTCAAATGTATTAACGTCTACCAACGTTCACTCAATGGTATCCATAAAGAATAACCACATGCAACTTTCAAAAACTATTGGACATTAATTGAAAATTCATCATTTATTCTAAATATTTCGTAACATAACAACTTTGTAAACTTTAGGTTAAATTTAATTATATCCATTTACATTAAACGCAAAATTCAGCCATTGACTACACTAGCTAAGCTACTTAACTTAAACTATCTAAATGCATTCAACAAAACAATTTATTAAAATTCAAAAAACATTCTTACACAATTTTTATTTAGTATTAATGTTTACTTATTTCCATTAAGTAACACGCAACGTACTTTCACACTGTAAAAGCCTTAGTCATTTATGAAAGCTAGAACGTTGTCTATTCAAACAAACTTCAAAAAACAATTCATAACAGTTGTTTGTACGAAACCATATTGTAACACGGCTTGTAACATAACACGACGACAAAGTCAATAAAAGTAAATAGGTTTTATCAAGCAATACTTGAAATAACGCTTTTTCAGAAGATGAAAATAATTTTATGTTAACATCAGGGATGCTGTTAGCCAATCACAACCTCCATTGTTACAAGCATCATCCTTCATATGCAGGCCAAAGTCATTTACACGAACTCAGGCCTTCTTGGTTCTTGAAGGGGGCCTAAAATCTAGCCTCGTTTTCGGTGTCATTGCAGTGGGCAATGGACTCAGAGGTTTCGGCTCTCCGTACCTCGCAAGGGCTTTACTCTTTCTCTCATTTAACATCTTTTGTGCACTGCGCTGTATAGTTCCATGTGCGTCTGTGCGGACTGGTGTATTGGAAAAACCCGCCGATTCTTCCGTTGATCGGTTTGAAGTTCTTTCGTCCGGTGGGTGTGTATTAGGGACCGGGTGGCTTGTACCAGGGTCGGACGGACCAGTGAGCTTTAGAAAAGACGTTATGAAGGGTTGTAAACTTGTGGAACGATTAATTAATGACGTTTGAAGAAACATTTTGTCTGAATTTCATTGCTGTTGTGGCAGGCACGGGAAGAGCCTACCGATCTGGAGAAATTTCGGTACACCTTGACAAGTGTATCGGCTACATCGATAAACTGTTAGGACAACCTCGAAATTTATAGCTACAACTGCGATGAACTGCTAATGGGTTTAATCAAAGCGCATGCGCAATGGTATTTTCATTTTGTTTATCTAAACTAGTATTAATTTCTGTGCTTTTTTGTGCAAAGAGAAAATGTGAAAATCGTAACTATTTCAAAGGTGGAAAACCATAATCGGAAAAATCCTGCGTAAAAACATGGCAAACAATGTCTACGTTTTCGTAAAAAACTTGAAGCTTGAACCTCATAGTTAATTTAAATTTGACAAAAAAGATTGAAGACTGAGTTTGTACATATAAATATGGCAAAATGTGATTCAATAACGGGTGGGTACTTACCGAGCAGCTACGGTTGTTGGGAGAAGCAATTGCTGCATTTTGGACGGCGGGTGCCTTCGACATGCGAACGGATCTACTTCCACCACGGAGACACTCCTTCAGGCGTTGACGAAGCACAGCCAAGTGAGTCTTAATATCCTAAAAAGTTGCTTACCAGTTCATATAAAACTATAGTCAACCAAAAATGATTTCTTCATAAATAACTCAAGTTTATTGCGGATAAAGTCAGGAAATAGAAACACCAAAATCAGTTTTGTCATACCAAAGTGCAATACATAAACTTAAATTTATAAAGGAATGAACTCTAAAAGACGGTGAGATTCATAAGTTCGCTAGGCCAAAGAATTGGTTAGACAATTATTGACAGGTAGGTCTATACGTTTTTGATGATTATCAAAGTTTGAGCATTCTTATGGAACACGTAAAAACAACTGAATCCTGAATATGCATGCGAGCTAGCTAGAAGAGCAATCTTACCTTTGATTTCCGTCGAATTTCAAAAACAGCATCGATAAGGTACTGCTCCTTCGGGTTGCAATAAACAGCGGATAGTTCATTAAACACGGCTGACAGTGCATGCTTGGAAGAGAAATCCGGCCTTATTATCAGACTCTTGAAACACACAAGACTGTCCTCCTTTATGACGTCTTCGAGTTGAAACGCCTAAAATATAGGAATGTGAACATGTCGATAAAATTCTGGCAAAACACAGGGGAAGGAAAATGCATCCGAATGTACGCGAATACATAACCAGGTATGATGACAGAGCTGCAACCTACGCTCGCGAGGATTGAACGTAGATGCACAAATTTATCTGGGTTGGCACAAAACTAGCAAATTAAGGTCTGGTGGGTCACTAGTGCCTTCCGTTTGAATCCGTTTTGTGACTTCATGAGAATGAAGTCTTGTTTGCGAGAAAAGTTTAACACCCCATTTAGATTTTCACCCAAAATCTAATGCCACATTTTCACCCGCTTTTGCACGACACGTTTTCTAAATGGAATGCTTTTCGACTTAAACACTTGAGATGTCATAAAAATTGGAGAATTTTGCGTTTACATTGAGCGTTTACATTGCTCGCAAAAAATTGGAAACGATATCTTTATCGTTTTGTGATCTCTTAAAACGACTCTTGTAGAATTAAAAAAATTATGAAAATTGAAGCTAGCCTCCAAAAATACGAAAACGTTGCGAGAAAACATGATAAAAATTTGTAAAAACATGAATAGCCTAAGAAAACGAATTTGAATCGGTCAGTAACAATTTTAAAATAAACACAAGAATGGCACTCCATGACAGTCCCATTACCTGCAGTCCACCCCAAACTTTGATGCCAAGTAAAGTGTCAGAGAAGTCATCAATGTACACTGTTTGTAGCTCTCTAAATGAAAGAAGACCATTTGGTTGAAATGGAAAAGTTGAAAAAGTGACAGCGAACTGAAAAGTGCGTTGTGACAATACCATGTGTTGGAGAAATTTATTTCTACAGGGACTGAAAAAAATTTTACTCAAGAAGATTGTTTACAGAATAAGAGATTATTTTTCGACGGTTGTGCTTCAATTATCTCATAGCAAAGTGGGTTATTTTGTACCCGTTACTGCCAAGATCTTCAATGTGTACCACATGACCAACAACGTCTATTTCCTCAGCAGACACTCCACGTTGAGCCTGCAAAGCTCTTATCGCCCTGATCGGAGTGACCTGAAATACAATACAGATGATGTGTCTTCGTGTGCGATCAGATATAAATAGATACTTAAGATCTGAGATGAATGTATTGAGAAAAGAATATGTATTTTGATGTGTATTGCAAAGAAATGATGATTCTATTTGGCATACAGAGCCTTTCAAGAAACCTTTCAGAAATTCTTCTTGGTTCATATACAGAATGCCATGATAAAAAGCTGAAAATCAGCATAATGCTATTGAAAGCAAATGTAACGCATAAGTAAAGAATTAAAATTGACAAGGTTTGCAAATTGAAATTAACAAATATCCAGCAAGACATGCAAAGGGAGTTACAGTAAAAAAAGAAAATTAGTGCTCAAAGAAAAAGGTTGAGGAGGAAACAAGATTGTCACATTAGCTCCAAAGTGATTTTCTAGTAGCTTTAGTAACTGGAGCACATTAACATATTCGTGAAAACATGGTGATGCCAGCATACCGATCGTTGTGTATAGACTTTTGACAGTGACCCAGGGGATGCAGAGATTACTTCATACCGAGTTGAATTCATAGTTGCCAACTGTAATGAAAACATGTCTTTTAAAAATTTACTTTCATTACAAAGGACGTCTAAAACTGGAAAACAACACGAATTTTCACTGCTACCTTTCAATGCAATCACAAACAACGTCAATATTTTCAACCAGCTTACAATCATCATGTTTTGCTCAGAAGTTATTGTAAAAGCAAAAATAGGCGCTTTATCGGCACATCGACTTTGTACAATCCTTGTATTGACTACAGCTAGGATGGTAGCAAAAATCGTTTGAAATCAAAGTAAATTTTCCAGTCAAAAAGAAGTGCAATCGCTTTGGAGAAGAGCTTAAGGGGCCATATTATATTCAAAACCAGTACTGCAAAGAAGCCTGTTTATGTTTGACAGTAACTTTCATGTATAAGAGCACATGGTACGTTTCTGATTTCCGCAATCGCATCAGCAGAAATCTCCAAACCACAGAAAATTAATTCAAAATTGAACAAGTCGCGGATAAAAGGATTTCAAAATGCAAGCAACTCGTCGTGGTTGTGGAGACACCACCACTGAAATATTCATGCAATGCAGCCCTACCCTACAGCTTCATCATGCTATCAGCTTAAATTTGAGTCAGGAAGAAAGATAAATGCATGCACGTACCTGGAAGCGTGAGGCACTCTGTTTGTATCTAAACACACAAACAAAAGATGCGATAATCTGGTAAAACATAACAAGGTTATCAACTTCCACAAAAACAGTGATTGCATTAGAAGATTTGGAGAAAGGAGAATGACGATATCACGAAAATGTTTGCTGTACCTTGAGGGAGAAAAACTAGCAATTGTGGAAAGATACAGCCAATATCAAAATAAAAATAATAGCCAAAACAAGATTGTCATAACATCATTGCCAATGAATGATATACAGCTACGTAGCTTGTCCTTTCGCACAGAAAGACGAAAGAACATAGCATCGAAATTAGACCGACTATCATAGAATGTTGTTAGAATGAAATTAGACCGACTATCATAGAATGTTGTTAGAATGAAATTAGACCGACTATCATAGAATGTTGTTAGAATGAAATTAGACCGACTATCGCCTTCGCTGCTTTAATGTTCAATCAAAGATTTTAGAATTTTGAGGAGACAACAAGGATGAGGTGCATGAAATATTTAATAATATTCCAGCAGATTTTGTAGTCTTTGGCAGCCAAAATAATCCGAAGAAATACCTTGAGGGAGAGACCATCAGATTGTAAATTTTCAAGCGAATTCCTTCCTTCCATGTAGACTGAATATCATCAGTTGGTTTCCAAATTGTAAGGTATGCCTCTATAAGAATGTGAAAATCGGGCATTGGAGAAATGACAAGGCAGAGATTTCGATGAAATGCTTCCTATTAAGTTCTATGGAATGACTGAATTGTGCAACAAAATTCCAAGAAAATGACAGGCAGCCAAAAACAGGAAAAACAAATACATTAAAATGTCAATGAGAGAAGGGAGAGGGAGGCACTGCATGTTTGTTAAAATACACAGCGACCAGGACTTGATAAAGATAGACAGGACACCTTGGTCCGCAGAGATGCTTTTACTTAACAGCATTGTTAAGTTATTATACGACTCATTTGAAAATCCATTGCGCATGAAAGATCCAATTCTGGTCCACAAACTGCCCTAGGAGGGTGATCCATAGTAATTCCTGTATTTGGAGTGTTCTCATACTTTACGTACTGGTATAAGGAGTGTGCTTTAATTGGCCTATTATCGCGACAGTAGCCACGGGATATCTAAACTCCAAAAAACTAGCAAACTATCCTTGTCATCAAATAGCTTATCAGGAACATAAAATTGCACGATGGATCACAGCAGCGCATCACGCGATGAAAACATAGATAAGAAGGTAGATAAAGACCTGGCAACTGTCTCCTTCCTCCGTCGTTCAAGCCAACTATTTTGACCTTTTGCACAGCAAGAACAACTCTCTCCGGAAACTTCAAAGTAGAAACGTGCTTGTCATTAGTAAGAAAATTTAAAATTGGACGCTCAGAGGAAGCTGCAGTAATTGAAATGTCTTGCTCAGATATAAGTATAAGTGAAACAAACGGCGATGCAGTTTAAGTTTACGAAAAATTTACTGATTCATACATCTTTACTGATTCATACATCATACATGTCAAATCAAGAAACTTTTGAAATAACTTTGAACAATATCTGACAACTGACAACTCCCACGTAGCATCAAAAGAAACTCTGAACATCACTGTATCAAAATGGATTTTTCATAGGAATGATTAGCCTACATTTTCTTGAACCTCTTTCCAGGCTTCCTCGAACTTTCTCTGCATTATTTCTCTTCCCTTCTCTTCTTTGCTTCTTCGATAGTGTGCTAGAGCGTCTTTTTGACTAACACTCAGACAATGCTACAAACAGATGCATTTTTAAAATTTGAAAAAGTATACTTTGAATATTAAATGAACGGAAGTTTGTTCAATATGTAGCGTTTATGTAAGCCACAGCACTATTTCAGGGTATTTCATCCGAATCTTATACACTTGAAGGAAAGACTGCTTTCTTCACACTAGTAATTCTTCATATTTTGCATAAAATCTACTTAATTAAGATGGACAATTTTAACTACAAAAAAGCCCTAATAGCCAGAGAATCCAATCTTGAATGCGTCTTTGTCTTTGGAAAGAGAAAGGACGCTATGGGACAAGACGTTTATTAGTTTAAGTGTTGAGAAGATACCTCCAATGACCCTGGGTCAAATGCTGATTCAAGAATTTCGTACAGATCTCTGCCATTTTGAACATTTGCGACCTGCATTGTGGACGTGCTGGCAGATCTTCGTCGGGATGTACGCTTATCTTTTGAAACAAAATCCAAATTTAAAACTTAGAAACAGACTGAATTTTAATGAGACATGTGGCCAAATCCTTCATTCATCAGTCATTAACGAAAAAATTAACATTCTATAATATTCTTTTGGCATTATGAACGTTATTCAATAAGACGAAGCTGTGTGACTCAAATACTGGTGCAGAACATTTTATGTCTGCTGAAAAAGATATTTTAAGTAGATGTACCAGAGTATACTGATGTAAAGTTAGAGAAAAGCACTGAAGACATATATACTTTAAAAAATGAATACCTCTTAAGTGCGCAGAATTCTCAAATTCTTTTTGGATGCTGAGATAAATCTTCTCCATTCTTCTTTGCTTCTCATCATGGTAATGCTTAGATGCTTTCTGCTCTTGCAAAGTGTTTCTAAATATACATCCTCCATCCGCTTTTTCCATCCACTGTAAAAACAAAATGAGGACGCATTCCTCTTTTAAAGATAAACATCAGTTAAAATACAAATTACTAAATGTTGCTACGATATATAAAGGTTTGGAGTCACAAATAAGAACAAGTCTTTCTTGGCACATGGGTAGAACGAAGAAAGAAAAAAATGCAAATCTGATATTAAATGCAGACAAACTATCTAGCTAACAGCTGTAGCTACGTTTCTTGCCCCCATCTTAATCGACGTTTAAATGCACACAAACAACGGGGAAATGGTATTTAATAAATTTGACAAGGCTCTCTTACCTGCATCGGGTAGGCTCTCGTTAAGACAACGTCAATACACCCGACCATCCCACCATCCGGAAATAATGAATAGAGAGGCACAGGGAAGGCCTTTCGCTCCCTTTGAAAGCCGAGTTTGGCATCCCAATGGGCCCGGCGAGTCGAATTCGCAAACAGTTCCAGTGCTGCCGTTTCCGGGGCCTGGGGAGGAGAGATGGAGGAGGAACTTACAAACACGTCGTGCGGGAGTGCTCACAATGTAAAACACGTTGGGCGCAATCACATTCGAAAAAAACAAAATTCAAAAAGCGCCTAAATTCGTCATGTTACATCTAAATTCATGGCCCCTCTTAACGTTTTCGAAGTCAGAAAAAACTGTGGCACTGAAGTTCTAGATATTGAAATCTCATTATAAAGTTCACAACGAGAATTAGTAGATGAAGAAGTGAGACGTAAAAAGGTATGATAATTTATCCAAACTATTGCTAATAAAACAACTCCGTGATAGTAGATTAGATTACAACTGACTTTTGATCTGCGTTTTGAAAAATATTCCTGGTCGTCCATGTCTTTGGTAATAGCAAATAATTTCTTAATCGAATCTTATTTCCCTATTTATCTTCACAAAAGCATCCTTCGTTTTTCCCTCTAGGATTAAACATTCCTTTTTCACAGAAAGCTGTGATGAACAGTTTCAGCAATGTGGCGTTACGTGTACAGTTTCTTATATCGCCAATATGGTCAAATTAAATACCCATTTGGTAACTTGAACATTTTCAAAATCGCTACTTGCAGTATCTTCATGCCTCTGGGGTTAAACAGTTGGAAATACCTTCATATTACCCCCCGTTTATCTGATTTACACAACAGATTTCATATTAAAGATAAGGGGGTACTATGATTCGCGCTCAGTGTTGCTTGATTGTGACGTCAGATTGCCGCCTACTATAAATAATATCGCTAATCAATTATCTCATCATTCTTCGAAGTTACTTCACTAGAGTAGGTGTTTTCTTACACGAGATTCGCAAAAGTTCTTATATTTTGAAATAGTTCGGTAATATTTGCGCAGTTTTTGCGCAAGGAAGCACAGTATTCGCTTCATCGACTGCATACCTAAGTAAAAAAGACTCGTGCTTTCAAGCCCTCCAAGACAAGGTAAGAATTTGAACTTATATTATGGTTTATAGACCATAAATCTTGAGTATTGACGAATTTCATATCTAAAAAAGTAACCATTTCAGACTAAATGTTTCAATTAGTGTGTCATTGCTATATGTGTACTTAAATGGGTGTCCAATCCCCGCTTACAAACGTCCCTTCTTCGCAGGAATGGAGGGAGGAATGGATGGCTCAAAAAGCTGGGAAGCTGAAGGCAAACAAGTTGAAGAGTCAGATGCAGAGAATCGAGGGTCTTCCGTGTTTGTTCCACGGCTAGAACTTGATCTCAGCAACGACGACATTCAAATAGATGTCTCGAGCGAGCCCAGCACGCCATTCGAAAAGCATGAATCCACGGGAAGGAGAAGTGGCAGGGAAGAGCCGAAGACAAATGATGCTATCCTCAACGCCCCGAAGATTCAGGGAAAGATCGTTTCCGTTGAAGCACAGATGATAGCTGTGCTTGAGAAATGCTTGACGGTACCAAAGGAAAAAGCAAAACCTGGAGCTGGTATGATTGTTAATACTTTACAAGGCAATACTCTGAAATCACAGGGTGACCCAAGGATTGTGACGATTCTTCGACATTTAAGATTCGTACAAACATGGTCTGTTGCTGTCACGTGTACCAATGATCAAAGCAAGTCTGATGATCCATTAGGGCCGATGTTGGCAGGAATAGGCATATGTAGATGGTGGCAAAGAAGGCCTAGAGTCACCAAGAAGGAGATGCTCAAAATAAGTACCTTCTTACTCGAAAAGTACTATAATTTTCTTACTGCAAAATTGGAAGAGGCTTCTATCATTACTGAAGAAATTCTTTTGGAGCAAGAAATAAACAAAGTTTTGCACGTGAAAATTTCGAAAATTGAACAAGAGAAGACTGAGTTGGTTATGGCGATTGAAACGATGACCACTGAGAAGGTGCAAATGCGAAACAGGCATGCAAGAGAGTTGCAGGAGCTAAGAAATGCTTCTATGGAAAACGAAAGGGCCTATACACAGAGCATTGAAGATAACAGCAAGTCCATGAATGATTTAAAAAGACAGTGGCAGGAAGAAGTTGATATGCTGAAAGCGAAGGAGCAAGGAAAGGAACAGGAGGTCGAGCGCATGAAGCATGAATTGGAAAAGAAGGTTGTCGAGAAAGAGGGCCTGAAAAATCAATATAAGAAACTCCTTGACAAGTGCGAGCTCAAATCTGCAGAGAGCAAAGAAAGAGAGAAAGAGATTGAAACGAACACGGTTGAGAAAGAGGAGATCAAGCGGCAGTACAAAAAGCTACTTGACAAATACAACGAGCTGAAAACAGCAAAGAATGAAGAGATGGAAAAAGAAACTGAAAGGTTGAAGTTTGAGTTGAAAGTTAAGCAGGAAGAAAACAGGACACTTGTAGCCGGACTTAAACAGGCCAAAGATAACTTCGTGTTCAAGGAAAGTAAAATGGAATTGGAGATTATGAATCTACGCGAGGGACTAGCGCTCAGAGAGCAACAGTTGAATGAAATAAAAGATAGGTTTGGCAATCAGATTGCATGTGAGGCCGGGTTTGTGAAAGAGGAAGCAAGTGATGCACTGATATGCCGAGGCGCATGCGAAGAGGAGGACAAATTGGGGATGGAAGAGACTGGCGAGGGTACAAGCAGAAGCAAGATTGACTGCTTAGAGGAGCCAAAGAAACAGCCGATGACCAGTGCCTGCATTAAACATGGGCACTTCCTGGATAAAATAATGCCACAAGAATCTCCACACAGTGACAAAGTAAACGCATTTGCATTTCTGAAGATAGGTGATGTCTGGCAAGAGCAGATTTCATGTCACGAGGACAATGTTGAAAAGCTGAAGGAAATGCAGAAGCTACGAAAGAATTTGATCGCTAGCAGACAGGATTTAGAAAAGTCCATTAAGGAGAACTTAAGTCTGAAGGAATCAATCGTTAGAGAGAACGGTGCGATGGAGAAGCGCTTGAAGGAGTTGATGAAACACCAGTCTTACGAGGTTGAAAAAAAAGATGAAGAAATAGAAAACTTGAAACTGGAGTTGGTCACGCAGAAAAACACAGCAAGAAAATTGTCCAAAGAGCTAACGAAGAATCTTTTGATTCAAAAATGCAAGGATGAAGAAATAGAGTTGTTAAATGCCACTGTAAAGGCAGAACATAATGATGAATATTGCATAGTTACTACTGAGTCAATGATGAACTTCAAGAAGCACATTGAGAAGCTTAGGCAGGAGAACAACGGCCTGTTGGGTTATTGTGATCGAGTGGAGGAAAAGGTAAGCGAGACGAAACGGGAACTAAACTTCACCAGGAAACTTGGCAGTGAGCTCAGCATCAGGGAAATGGATTCGCAAAAGATCTGCAAAGAAATGATGTCAGAAGTTGACGTTAAGACACGGATGTTGAGGCAAGCAAAGGAGAAGATACGAGTCTTGACTCGGAGCTATGAAGAAGTGAAGGAGGATGCAGCCGATAGCAGGCAGGAACTGGATAATGCCAAGGAGAAATTGGCAAGGATGAAGAAGAAAATAGTAGCAGTGGAGCGAGAGAAGAGACAACTCGAAGAAGAGAAATCAAAGTTGGCAAAGGATCTGGCACAGACAGTCGGCGAATTGCAGAAATCAGTTGATATGGTGTGCCAAATGAAGATTAGGTATGAGCATTTTGAAGAGCGGTTCAAAGAAAAGGAAGGCAAGACTGATGAGCTTTTGGGCATCATGGTTACAAAGGATAAGGAAATAAAGAGATTGCTTCAAGAAGTGGAAGAGAAAGAGCATGAAAATGGAATGATGAAGAAGCAGATTCAAGAGGCGCAAACGGATAAAGGAGCTGAAATGTTCAAGACTGAAAAGTACGAAGAGGACGTGGAGCGATTAACATGCAAACTAGAACATGCTTTACAGGATGTGGATAATGAAAGGCTTGCAAAAGAGGCTAAGCAAAAAGAGGTTCAGCGACTTGTGAACGAGATTACAGGGTTAACGGAGAAGCTAGAGGAAATTGAACAGTTTGGCATTGAAAACAAACAATTGTTGATACTTGAAAACAAGATAGCAGTTTTGGAAGAGGAGAACAATAGTATGAAGGAAAAAAATCAGCAAGCCAGGGAAGACATCAAAGAGCTGGAGAAAGAAGCGGAGGGATTGAAATTTGAAAGAGAAATAGCTGAAAGTGAAAATAAAAAATTATTTGATGAGCTGAAAACTCAAGAGAAACTCTTGGCTGAGAACGAAAAGGTGGTTAAAGAGCTTGAAGACGAACTTCAAAAGATAAAAAGGTAATATTTGATGATTAGCATGTTTGAAGTATTCTTGCTGTTGTTTTGTGTCACATGATTCAGTGAATTCTCTGGGCAAAGCCTTAAAGAGCAAGTTTTATTCATTACTAGTGAGCTAGATAGCATAAAACACGAAGGCCGAGCTGTGCCTTATGCCGAGCTTCCGGATTGGTAAAGTATAATATACTAGGGTAGCTTACCTTGGAAACCTACTTAACGATGAGTAATTTGTCAAATTGTCTGAAAACCAAAGCAAAAGCAAGCTTACTGACACAATCGCTTACATCACCAGCTCAGTCACCAATGTCCAGTCGAGAGAGCAGCACCAAAGGAACAGTACACCACTGGGCGTAAACAACGAGCTACAGCCACCGTCTGCGACGGAAACTACTGACACATCCATGCCCCAGAGGAACACTGTTGAACGGAAAGAGCAGGCGATCCCAACTTACCAGCAATCAGCCGACAACAGCAAGGGGAAAGTTCGCAAGCAGAAGTCTGAGGCGAGGATCTTTTCATCGGACGAGGACGACGACTCGTGGCTTGCATCAGGATACGTGCCCTCGTCCACGCCGACACAAGGCCCTGCTAGTAGAAATGCACCGCAGAAGAACAGCAGACCGAGTTGGCTGCAAGACTCCACTCCGGATTCACCAAGCAGCGAAGCAAAGCAGAGCAAGAGAGGTGACATCACTGATTCGTTTGACGATTTCCAGTTGAAGAATACAAGGAGGAGTCGAGAAGAAAACTACAAGGGGGACTCAAAGCAGAAGACAGTTGGTCGAAGTGCCGGCGGGAGGGACAACTTGTTCTTTCTGAGTGACGAAGGAGATGATTTGAATAGGAATGGAAGTTCTGGAAGGCAGGTTTCTGAGGGAAGAAGGATTGAGTCGAGAAACAGAAGAAGGGAACAGAGTGGTGATGATGCCGCTTCTGAGTTGAAGAAACTAGTTGGCTTTTAAGAAAGCCATGACTGAGAACAGTATAAAACATTTTTTTTAGATAAGAAATGTTTATTGTAAATAGCCGTTTTTCTATCACTATTTTATTGTATATTGAAAAATGTTGCTTTTTCACGTCTCATTCTGAATCGCATTGCATCTTATTGCTTGTATCATTGTATTTTGAGATTAAAAGGGTTGGAAACAATCGAATTACGTGGTGTGCACAGTAGCAGTCACAAGGTTTTAGGAAAAGCAAATAACTCTCAGGCACTGATAAGATAGAATGAAACCAACGTGTCCAGTGAAAATTTAAAAAATATTGCTTCAAAAATATTCTCTATTATATTCTCCAGGCAAATTAGCTTCCATATTTCGATTTGAATTAAGTGCTAGTTCATGCACTTATGCATAGAATGATTCTCTCCTAATTTTCCAAAACGTTTGAAGGAAGATTTCCGAGGCTTCTACGAAATGTCTGTAGAAACTTGTTTGCCTTTATAAAACGACCCTATAGGATTCATTGGATTACAATATTTATACGTAACTAAATACCACTTTCAAGGAAGTTCAATTTCCCTGTTCAGAATTCAAAATGCTAAAAGTCATACCTCAAGGGGAGGCACCGGCTGCTCACATCCAGTCAGACCTGCCCCGTATATGCAAAGCTTTGTTCCTATTCCAATTTTCCCAGCTCTTAAGAGATATGACAACGGCTGGTCGAGCACAGCTTTGATTGGATACCAGCCATCAGTGAGCTCGATTCTTCTCTAAAAACAAATATCGATAATTCTACTTCTCATTTTACCTTACGTGCGTCTCTTAATCTTCTAAAAAATCTGGACGGAAATTATTCTCTCACCGTAAATTCGTCCGACTCGTTCGTGGCGAGCTTGTGGTGGCTATCTTTTCGAAACACTATGGTGTAGTTACAGCACAAATGTATTTAAAACCTTTGCATTGCATTAAATGCATTACAAATTTCAAACGAAAGATTCGAGGCTTAATGATCGTAAGT
Source organism: Nemopilema nomurai (assembly GCA_003864495.1). Classification (NCBI taxonomy): domain Eukaryota; kingdom Metazoa; phylum Cnidaria; class Scyphozoa; order Rhizostomeae; family Rhizostomatidae; genus Nemopilema; species Nemopilema nomurai. The sequence goes on along the minus strand of ML133421.1, from coordinate 8,626 downwards.
ATAGATGCTTACTTTTGTGTTATCAGTCAATCTTTGGTCACTTGCACCAATTTTTTTGGCTTCATCTTCTTGCTTTAGAGAATGGTCTGAGTAAATTCTGCTAACACATAGCACTAATCTGCTAGTTGCCACGTCATCTCTCTCAAGGATTTTCTTCAGAGAAGACCTAAGCAAAAGAGGAACGCTCTCTATGTTATGTGCTTGCAAGAGTATCCAAAGTCAGTTGACTTTCGTAGAGAGGAAACCAAAAAGCTTTCATTGAGAGGTACTCGACGATTACAAGTTTTATAAAAAAAACAAATAATGAAGCTTGCCTCTCTGCATGGTCAATCTCTTTATCGTAACGGTACTTCAATTGATACATCAATTCATTGGGGGTGAGGCACCTGTAAAAATATAATATCAAAATAAAGGAAGAACTGAAAACATCAAGATGCTTTGCTTTGTTAAGAGCAAACATTTGCTTTTATTGGATTGGGGAAATACAGCACGAATATTGCGTGTGTTTATGGGGAGGACTGGGAATTTTTTTAAGGGACCAAATTCCAAGCAATCGGGAATTATTGCTTTATGAAAGATATTGATATCACCCTTACGATGCCGTCATAACCAAACAGCCAATTGGACAGGAAAACATTTGAATATTCAAAAATGCTTGCTTTTACACAACGATAAACACACTCTTTGCGATCCTTATTGAGATTTTCTGTTGTGCGTAGATGATAGTTGATGAAATGAAAGAAACGATGAAGGACTAATTAGTCAACCTAAAATTTTTTCAAAAATTATATCGTCCAAGACAAAATTTCCAAAAAGCATAAGTTGCAACAATATGCAGTTGCACATCAAAATATCGCAATCTTAACTAGACCTGACTTTAACCTATACATGTGCTCATTCAAAAGACGAATCCCTTTCGATAAACTTTAGCTTGAAACTTTTGAAACTTAAATTCACATAACTCTTGAATGCGAACATCATTTAAGAATTTCGCTACTTTTGCCACTTTCTTCAAAGCAAAATGTTTAGCATTTCAATCACCTTCCAGCAAACTGAGTTGGAAAAGCCCTTTCCAATGCAGCCAGCTTCCAGACTATCCATCGATAGTGGTTGATGAACCATGCCTCGCTTATCAAAGAAGCGTCAACGCCAGAAAGAGACAATAATGCCCTACGAAAAAAATAGATGCTTCCAGTCAATTGTAAGTAATTGAAAGAAGGGCTCCAATGTCAGCTAAAGATCTTAGAACACTTATAGAGTTCGTATCAAAGGCTCCGTTTTGCATCAAAACAAAAACATTTCTTTTCTTATATTATGTAACGTGACTGGTATGGTGTGTCTCCTTTTTGACACTTAAGTTGAAGGGATAAAATGGGTATTCTGACGGGTAAATAAAATGAGCATTCGTTTTTTGCTTCTTGCAGTAAAGGAAACATGCACGAAATGCACAAGTCTTCTTTCTTAGAATGGAAATTAAAAACATATTGATCTATCTATCTATCTATCTATCTATCTATCTATCTAAAGCGGGCTTTTTATTTGAAGTTGTTGGATACAAATGTACTTGCAAATATTCTTTAAAAATCAAAACTTAATCAACAAGTAGAACTTTGAAGAAGAAAACTCCATCCTTTTTTAACATTTCAATGAGCGCAAGGAACTTTTACCTATAGAACTCTTTTGAGCCTGCACCATATTCTTCAATAAAGAGAGTTGCTCCGTCCCCAACAATCGCTTTACCATCAGCTAAAGTTTGTCTGCTAAAAAAGCTTTGCTGGAATGTGAAATCGGCGGAATTTTCGGGGCTGACCTGCGTCACACAGTCCTCAATACCATACGTCAGAAGCTGCAAAAACATCAACAGACAATCGTTATTGAAATGAATTCACAGCCAGGGATAATCGGGCACTAGAACAGAATGAAACTGCGATAGAATTGTGTTTAAGATGAAACACCGTACGTTTGCCATAACAGCACAATCGGAATGAAAGGTGCAAAATTTCTGACAAAGCATACAGAAAGCCATTTTAAGTTACTTGGCATTCTCGGCTTCATCTGTATCTAATTTTTCGCTCTTGCTTGGTTATTTATAAATGTTTCGGTTCCCCTCTTTTGCACTCTTGTCACATGAAACAAAAGAACACGTACATGAAATGCTAAAAGGAAACAAAGGAAATAAAGCAGATCACATGGTGCTGTAGTACTTCATGTTGTACTTCCGTCATTAGAGCTTCGTCATCAACATAAGGTTGTAAACCTCTTACCTGTTCTTTCTGCAGAGAGCACGGTGCTTGTCCATGTGTCATTTGCGAGAGTCGTCGAGCTTCCTTTGACGTCTTCATTTTATAAAGTCGCCCAGTCTGTGGTTTGACTATAGTGTCCTTCTATAATTGGAAAAGCGAAATTGACATCAAAAAGACTTAAGAAACGGGGAAGTCAACGCTTTTGGTTTTGGAATCATTAAAAAATATTATCAGCTTTCTTTGAAATGCATATAATAAGCAAATAAGGTAATAGATGGGGTGTAATGATCCGACAATTCGTGCGAGAGCTACGGATTCATTGTCAGTGTTCTTTTTCAAGTTACAATAAACAACAAATTTAAATTTTGAAAATAAGGATATAGCTGCAAAGGACAACATATAGAACACCATAAACTGAACATATGTGCAAGACACCAAACAGAGCAACAACAATAATGTTTCTTACCTGGTCTAATGGCAATAACGGGGAAGAATCATTTTCGATTTTTCGTCGTTTACCGAATGGGACACAAGAAAATAGCGGTCTCTTCAATCTGGCATTTTTGAGAGCTCCAGAGCTAGCGACACTATTAGATTTATCATTCAGCGAAGGTTTGAACGGCGTAGAAAAGGACTTGACAGCACCACTATTCAGCCTTCTTTGGCCGATGGCAGAAAGTGGCGTAGTGCTTGCGGAGGAGCCAAACGCGAATCCAGGCGCACTGGCACGTCGTACAAGGCCGGTCCTGCTGTCAAAAAGTTTGTTGATAATAAAAATGTTGCTTATTTAACAGTGAACTGTTAATTGCTTACGTTTCGTCCTGGTTCCTTAAAAGTAAGCATAACAACACCAATTTAGAACAGATGCTTCTGCAAAATGAATAACTACTCAACTTTCACGGCAGAAAAATTTGCATCAAAACTATCTTATCATGTCATATAATTACTGCAGTAATGCAGACTTCTTAGAGTCGGCTGAAGCACCTTAAACGATATATTTCAAAACATCAATAGCCATATTGAAGCCTTGATAAGTAGCCATATTGAAGCCTTGATAAGTAGCCATATTGAAGCCTTGATAAGTAGCCATATTGAAGCCCAATATGGGTACCACTCTTATAGCATGATGTTATTTCTAAGCTCCTTACATAATATGAAAATTTTGCAATGAGTCAGGCAGGCAACTTTATGCCGGACAGTCCAACGAAAACCGACAAACATTAAACATAGCCATTAAGGAAGGCCATTTGATAGGACAATTAGATGCGATAATAAAAATGTAAGCTTACTTAGAGGCAATCGGAGTGACATTGGTTTCAGTTGGACTATCGAAGTCATCAAATCTCGATGTCTTTGGAAGAAGTGGTATGGTGAACTTGGCATCCCGGTCACTGTGAAATTCTAGAGAGACAAGGGAAACATTTTGCTTTAGCTGATACCTTGAACACAACTGCAAATCAAAGACCAAACCTTCTCCATTGAAAGGTATATGTTGCGAAAAGAAGTACTTCCCAATGGAGAGACACAATTTAGAACTAAATGGATAAGACTTACCAGATGGACTGCTGCACTTCACCCTGAAGCTTCCTTTGTTCACCCCAAGACTTCGTCTCCTCTTCGAAAGCCATGGAAAATGCTGCCAAAAAATTGCAGAACTTCTTACATTAACAAGATAATGAAACAAACGAGACTTATCTGCATACAACCTATCACATGGGTTCTCTGTGTCATTAAATGACGTCTCTTGTCATGTTACTGCCCAGGAAAGTATACACGCCATGAGAACATTTTAAAAACTATGACTTTAAATGGTTGAAGCTCCATTTTGTTTTCTAAAAAGACGTTTTCGAAAAACTAAATATCAGATTACCTAGTTTTAATTTCAAACTGTTACCCCAAGTATCGCTATCGACGAAATAAACTTTTAAAACAAGGTATAACAGTGAAAACCTTCTGGAACACCAAGTTCTGAATACTTTTTAAACAACACTTTTAAGAATCAACATTCCAAGAGACTGCCATAATTATGTTTAAATACAAAGAATACGATACATACCTGCTCTCTTTTCTCTTCATCAACTTCGCGTGGAATGTCAAAGAGTCTTTTGCGGCTAGTCGGTTCAAAATCAGATTGTTCATCAACAGTAGTGGCTCTTCTATCAGAAGAACCTAGAAGCATTGGGTTATCTTGCATCGCCTTGTCAATATCTTCGTCAAATCTTTCGCTAAGTTCTATCATGCACCCCTCGACACCATCAATCTGACCATGCACGACGATACCATCTTCTCTTGGCGAAGCTGATCTAACTTTGGTAACAGCATTCACGCTACCGACACTAGTTTCGCGATCTTCTGTAGCTTTTTCATCTACTGAACTAAATCTTTTAGCTTCATCAGATGTCGCCTTTCCTCTGCTGTAACCCATATCTTTCTTTTTTCGATCAGGTTCTTCGTCAGGGTCTCTTCCTACGACCTTCGTTTCAAGGACATTTCTTGAAGCTTGGACAGCTGATCTGTCATCATTTATAGCATTACTTACTTTTCTTCCTGATTCTGCATTCTTTTTTGCAGCTTCGTGCTCTCTTTTTGACAAAGCAATAGTTTCCCCGGAGGCCGTATTGAATTTCTCTACAACAACTGGCTCCGCTTCTGGATATTCAAGTTTGCAATTTCCTTTTTTCCAGAAAACGCCTTGGGACCCTTCAGATATAACGCCTTTTTTCTCAGCGGACATACTGAGGCCTTCAAAATTATTGCCTTTATCAGAAACCTGTTCCGATTCTAGCTTCTTCCGTGCTGCATCAAGAGCCTTTTCAGATACTTCCACCTTCTGTCCAGACGCTTTACAGAATCCATCAAAAATATGATTTCTATTGGTAGCTTGCTCCTCCTTTTCTTCTAAATCTAGCTTCTTTCGAGCTGCTTCAAGAAACACTTCACTCATGTGTTCTTTTTGTTTCGATTCTAAGTTGAATGCATTGAGAGAAGAAACAACCTCCGTTGACTTTTCGTCTCTTAGCTGTGTGAACTCTTCCATATCAAAGCTACTATTGATTAGCTGCAAAACTCCCTCTTCCACAAATTTATTATGCGACTGCGTGCTAAAAGTATTAGAAGATAGTGCATTTCTCTCTCTCGATGTATTTAACTCTTTTAAAGAATTTGTTTTACTAGGAACCTTTTCTTCGCTCGTGTCTGACTCGAGTTTCTTTCTTGCAGCTTCAAGTGCTTTATCTGATACAATGACTTTTCTTCCGGAAGCTGTATTAAATCCACTAAAAGAAGCTGTTTCTTTTGGAACTTGTTCTTCGCTTGTAACTGTATCGAGCTTCTTCCTCGCAGCTTCAAGGGCTTTATCTGATACAGCGACTTTCCTTCCAGAAGCTGTATTAAATCCACTAAAAGAAGCTGTTTCTTTTGGAACTTGTTCTTCGCTTGTAACTGTATCCAGCTTCTTCCTCGCAGCTTCAAGGGCTTTATCAGATACAGCGACTTTCCTTCCGGAAGCTGTATTAAATCCACTAAAAGAAGCTGTTTCATTTGTAACCTTTTCTTCGCTTGTAACTGTATCAGCTTCTTCCTCGCAGCTTCAAGAGCTTTATCTGATAAGTGACTTTCTCCAGAAGCTGTATTAAATCCACTAAAAGAAGCTGTTTCTTTTGAACTTTTCTTCGCTTGTAACTGTATCGAGCTTCTTCCTCGCAGCTTCAAGGGCTTTATCAGATACAGCGACTTTCCTTCCGGAAGCTGTATTAAATCCACTAAAAGAAGCTGTTTCATTTGGAACCTTTTCTTCGCTTGTAACTGTATCCAGCTTCTTCCTCGCAGCTTCAAGAGCTTTATCTGATGACTTTCTTCCGGAAGCTGTATTAAATCCACTAAAAGAAGCTGTTTCATTTGGAACTTGTTCTTCGCTTGTAACTGTATCGAGCTTCTTCCTCGCAGCTTCAAGGGCTTTATCTGATACAATGACTTTTCTTCCGGAAGCTGTATTAAATCCACTAAAAGAAGCTGTTTCATTTGGAACCTTTTCTTCGCTTGTAACTGTATCCAGCTTCTTCCTAGCAGCTTCAATAGCTTTATCTGATACAGTGACTTTTCTTCCAGAAGCTGTATTAAATCCACTAAAAGAAGTGTTTTTGGAACTTTTCTCGCTTGTAACTGTATCCAGCTTCTTCCTCGCAGCTTCAAGAGCTTTATCTTTATCTGATGAAGTGACTTTTCTTCCAGAAGCTGTATTAAATCCACTAAAAGAAGCTGTTTCTTTTGGAACTTGTTCTTCGCTTGTAACTGTATCGAGCTTCTTCCTCGCAGCTTCAAGGGCTTTATCTGATACAGCGATTTTTCTTCCAGAAGCTGTATTAAATCCACTAAAAGAAGGTGTTTTATTTGGAACCTTTTCTTCACTTGTAACTGTATCCAGCTTCTTCATTGCAGGTTCAAAAGCATCCTCGGCTATGTCAACTCTTTTTCCAGATTCTTTATTTGATCTTCTTAAGAAAGGGACATTTAAATTGTGGTCTTCCTTTCCACTCGAAAAGGAACCAAGCAAATTACCGTCTCGGAGCTGTGTGAATTCTTCAATATCAAAGCTACTATTAACTAACATTTGTACGTCTTCTTCGATAACTGCCTTACGGGTGGGTATGCTCAAGTCAGCAGCAGGATTATCTTTAAATAAATTAGCTTCATAAATGTTTTTCTCTAATTTTTTCTTAGCTAGTCCAGATGTCTTTTTTGATTCACTGACTTTATTCCAACTATCTGTTTTGCAGCTATGATTGCAATGCTCTCCTTTGTCGCCTCCGCTTTCTGATTCAATCTGCTTCCCAGCTGTTTCAAGTGCCTCTCCAGATACGTTCACCTTTCTTCCAGAAGCCATACTGAATCCATCAAAAGGAAGACTTCTATTAGCAGTCTGTTCTTCTTTGCCTTCTGATTCTAGCTTCTTCCGTGCTGCATCAAGAGCCTTTTCAGATACGTTCACCTTTCTTCCAGAAGCCATACTGAATCCATCAAAGGAAGACTTTTATTAGCAGCCTGTTCTTCTTTGCCTTCTGATTCTAGCTTCTTCCGTGCTGCATCAAGAGCCTTTCAGATACGTTACCTTTCTTCCAGAAGCTGTACTGAATCCATCAAAAGAATGACTTTATTGCAGTGTGTTCTTCTTTGCCTTCTGATTCTAGCTTCTTCCGTGCTGCATCAAGAGCCTTTTCAGATACGTTTACCTTTTTTCCAGAAGCTGTACTGAATCCATCAAAAGAATGACTTCTATTAGCAGCCTGTTCTTCTTTGTCTTCTGATTCTAGCTTCTTCCGTGCTGCATCAAGAGCCTTTTCAGATACATTCACCTTTCTTCCAGAAGCCGTACTGAATCCAGCAAAAAAATTACTTTCATCGGTAACCTGTTCTTCTTTACTTTCTAATTCTAGCTTCTTCCCTGCTACTATGGCCAGTGGATTCCCTTTGTTCATCGTAACCTCAGGCTGTTTCTCTGATGCATTGGCTGCCCTCCCTACTGTGGCAACAAACCCTTCGCCATCAACAAACGAAGCAATGGGCTTTTGCATATCACCTCGCAACTGTGTGTAATCATCCACATAAAACGAACTATTCGCCAAACGAAGAAGCCCATCCTCCTCGCCATCTGCACCCAAAGTATCAGGCAGCCATCCTTCATTGAGAAAGGTTACATCTTCCAGCTTTTCTGACAAAATCGAGTCTGAAATCGAAATATCTGGCTCGTAATTACTGTCAGAGTTTTCTGCATATGCTGGGTCGTCAGAAGCAAGCTGGATTAGACTGCAACTGTCCACTGACTTCTCGCGTCCCAATATTGGGGAAGAAAGAGATTGACAAGCATCAGCATACCTACTTGTCACAAACAAATCTTCTGCCTTAGCTTCAGTAGCAACTTTTGTTTGGCAATGGCTCTTTTCATTTGGAATCCTAACAGAGGAATTGTGACAATCCTGATTCTGCTTGTCGCTGTTGCACTCTCCAAAAACATTTTGATTTGATCCATGCAAAACCGAATTCTTAGAGCCAGCAAGATTTTCTTTCAAACTTAATCTTTCCCTTTTGACTGTTGTCCCTTTATAGCCCATCGATGACTTATTGGTATCCTCATAACAGGAGGCTTCAGCATTTATAAAATCACTAGATCCCTCTCTCCTTTCCAAGCTAGCACTTGAACTGGTCTTTTCGCATCTGAGATTCTGTAAGGCATCATTCTTCTGACAGTCACCCTTTTTTCCATCTGTCTCTACCTGGGTTCCTGTCACACTGCGACAGGAGAAGCAATTATCAGTCTTTGGACAAGTTTCACTAACTTTAGGACAATTACAATCCACTGGCATGCCAATTTCAGGTCGAGATCTGAC